>CM066993.1:41421542-42671542 GCA_033977485.1 Hydrangea macrophylla
CTAACTCCAAAGAATAGCATATAAACAACTCACTATTACGCATAAACCTGGTCGATTTCTGGTAGTGCCACCCACTCTGTTGGCTCACCAAACGCCACCGGTGATCTGCTAGTGAAAGCGCACTGACACAACCGTGGACGTAGGTCACCTCATTAACGGGGTCGAACCATATACAATCTCTTGTGTCTCTCTCTAAAACTCTCTTACTAATTTTCGGCATATCAGTTTGGCGCCGTTTGTAGGAAGTGGTAAGTTTTTCACCAACAAATTTCTTGACTGATCAACATGCCACCGAAGACGAGTAAAAGGAATACCGCCAAGGCCGGTCAGGAGAACTTACAACTCGAACAGCAGGTAGCCTCCATGACCTCTGAGCAAGTTACAGCGGCGCTCGCGCAACTTTTAGAAGGCCAGCGGCAAACCCAACAGCAGATCGAAGCGCTATTGGCCCTGCAGGAAAAGCTTCCTCAATCCGAGAACCAGCCCGGGAAAAGCGTCCCCGACTGGGAGCCCGCACGAGTCCGGAACCATACCCACTCTGCGCCGGTGTCCCCGTTAGATTGGGAACGTGCCAGGGATGGTGACCGTACAAGAGTGCCCATGCTTACCAGATGGCGAGCTCGGACCAATCCTCCCTGGGTGGAAGATGCTAGATATATCATCAACAAATGACGCATCGCCAGAGGGGAGGAATCAGGATAAAAGACCCGAGAATCAGCCAAAGACCCTCTGATTAGGAGCCGGGGAGATCTTAGGAACACGATTACCCGAAGTCAGAGCTGGGTTCTATCCCCGAGGATGACGCACTTCGAGGAAGAGGCCTCATCATCGGATCCGACGTACCGCTTAAATATAGAGAGGAAAATCAGGCGAGATGTAAAGGCCCAGATCGAGGACTCGCAGCAGCAAATCTGGCTAGGATCTCACCAACACAGAGACCGAGTCGCCCTATATCGCCCAGATAACGAGATTCCCCATCCTGTGAAAATTCAAGCCGCCATATCTTAGGTCCTATGACGGTTTAGGGAGCCCAATGGACCATATTCGCACATACAAAGCTCAAATGGTGCTGGTTACCACGGTCAATGAGTTATTGTGCCTGGCCTTTCCTAGCACTCTTAAAGGGCGAGCCGCATAGTGGTTCCATGCTCTGAATTCCCGAATGGTTGATAACTTCAAGATGTTAAGCAAGCTTTTCATCAGCCAGTTTGTGGGGATGCTCGACTGGTCACAACCAAACACCCAGCTGCTGACCGTCAAGCAGCAAAAAGGGGAATCCCTAAGGGAGAATGTGGACCGTTTCAACCAATAGAAGCTCCAGATTTGTAATATGAATGAAACAGCTATAATCATGCCCTTTTGTTTGGGAGTTCAACACGCCAAGGTTGCCAAGTCATTTCACCGTGACTAAACGGCAACCCTGGTGGAGCTCTCAGAGAGGGTCAGAAAGTACATCGACACCGAGGAATTCCTCAAGGCCAAGAGCGCTAGTTTGGCAGAAGACGAGTCCTCGGGATTAAAGAGAAAGTATGATGCCTCAGAGAAGGGCTCGGGAAAGAAGATAAAACAAGATCAGCCTAAAAGTGGTCAGGATCAGCCCCCAATCAAGTTCACACCCCTTTCCCGGTCTATTCATGAGGTTATGGTCACCGCCGAGACCCGACGGCTCCTCTAGGAGCCAGCAAAGCTGAAAAGTCTGCCCGGTAAAAGAAACCAAGATAAGTTTTGCCGCTTCCACAAAGACCACGGACATAACACAGAGGATTGTTTTAAGCTTAAGGTCGCCATTGAGAAGCTGATTGAGTAGGGCCATCTAGCCGAGTTTGTGGTGGCAGATAGACGACCTCGGTAAGACACTCAGGCTCCTGAGCAGCCGCGACCACTCGGGCAAATCAATGTAATCTCCGGAGGAACTTCAGGCGGAGGGGACTCATAGTCGGCCAGGAAGAGGCATGCTAGGGCATCCCGATCAGATGTCTGGCATGTCAACTCCACTGGTTCCCCCCGATTGACGTATTAACATTCTCATTCGAGGACATGCTAGGCCTGTATTGCCCTCATGATGATATACTGGTGGTGACGCTCTCTGTGGAAAACTATGTGGTTAAAAGGGTGTTGGTGGACACAGGCAGCTCCTCTGATCTCATGTTCGCCTCAGCATTCGATCAGCTCGGGATATCCAGGGATCGGCTCCGACCAGTGGCCACTCCTCTGGTAGGTTTCAATGGGTCCAGCACACAATTGCTTGGTATCATAGAGCTCCCGGTTCTTATGGGGACTTACCCCCTACAGACGTTTGTGCTGGCAAACTTCATAGTTGTAAAAGCTCCGTTCGCGTACAACGCCATCCTTGGGAGACCAACTCTCAACAAAGCCAAGGCAGTTGTATCAACGTACAACCTGGTGGTCAAGTTTCCAACCCCCCAGGGACCTAGCAGCTTGCAAGGAGATCAAATGACTGCTCGGAGCTACTACGTTAGTACCCTACACAGAGATCCGTCACTAAAACATTGAACATTTAGGAAATGGACCCAAGGGATCAAAGCGATGGAGTAGGTCTGGTGGAACAAATGGAGCAAGTAGTGCTAGACCCGAGGTTTCCTAACCGGTTTGTTAGCATTGGCACTCCCTTGGAGCCGGGCCTCAAGGAGAAGTTGATCCGATTCCTACAGCAGAGACATGATGTCTTCGCCTGGAGCCATAAAGACATACCAGGGATAGATCCTCGGGTCATGCCTCATCGTCTCAACATCAACCCAGACTCTCGACCGGTCAAGTAAAAAAGACGGGGTATGGCGCCCGAAAGGCAGACGGTGGTATGGGAAGAGGTCGAGAAGCTCCTAAAGGTGAATTCCATCCAAATGGTCCATTATCCCGATTGGTTAGCAAATGTGGTTCTAGTCAAGAAAAGCATGGGAAGTGGAGAATGTACGTGGATTTCACCGACCTGAAAAAGGCATGGCCCAAGGACTGCTACCCATTGCCTAGGATAAACCTCCTTGTGGACTCCACAGCCGGTCACGCACTCCTCTAGTTCATGGATGCCTACTCGGGATACAATCAGATCAGCATGTATCCCAGGGATGAAGAGAAGACTTCCTTCATCACAGATTAAGGAACGTACTGCTACAAAGTGATGCCCTTCGGCCTAAAAAATGCTGGGGTAACCTATCAACGCCTGGTTAACCACATGTTCAAGGATCTGATCGGGAAGTCCATGGAGGTCTACGTTGATGATCTTTTGGTAAAGTCGGGATGAGTTCAACCACCTCGAGCATTTGGCTGAGGCCTTTAGCATTTTGAGGAAGTTCGGGATGAGGTTAAACCTGGCCAAGTGCTCATTTGGCGTCTCGACCGGGAAGTTCCTGGGACACTTAGAGAGCAGATGGGGTATCGAGGTAAATCCCAAAAAAATTCAGGCCATCATTAACGTGCGGTCACCCAGGTTGGCCAAAGAAGGTCAGAGTTTGGCCAGGCGGGTCGCCGCATTGAACAGATTCTTCAAAATCCTCCACAAGGCCTTTCAGTGGTCGAAAGAGTGCGAGGAGGCATTTCAGGAACTCAAGAAGCACCTGGCATCACCACCTTTACTCTCAACACCCAACACCCGTGCCAAACGAGGAATTGTTGTTATATTTAGTAGTGTCCCCCTCAGTAGTCAGCTCAGCTCTCATCCGAGAAGAACATGGGATACAATTCATGGTCTACTATACCAGTAGGGCACTACAAGGCGCGGAAAGCAAATGCTCCCGCATAGAAAAGCTCGCCTTTGCCCTCGTCACTTTTGCTTGAAGATTTTGCCGTATTTCCAGGCCCACACAATCATAGTCGTTACAGATCAACCTCTCCGTCGGATCCTGAGTAGGCCTGAAACATCCGAAAGGCTCATTATGTGGGCCTTTGAAGTAACCTACAGACCCCATACGACGATCAAAGGATAGGTTATGGCAGACTTTCTTGTGGAGTTCACGTACCCGGAGGACCCAGTGGAAGAGCTCAGCCGTCCCGACCTACCGCCCGGACTATAGTCAAATGTCCCGACCTGGGTACTATACGTGGATGGGTCTTCCAACAAATAGGGAAGCAGGGCATGGATCATCCTGACTACTCCAGACAGAATCCAGCTTGAGTATGCGCTGAGGTTCAGATTCTGTGCCTCTAACAATGAGGCCGAATATGAAGCCTTGTCGGTAGGATTATAGTTGGTTACTTTAATGGGTGCGCAACAAGTTCAAGGGTACAACGACTCCTAGCTTGTGGTCAACGAAGTTAATTAGGAATACGAGACATGGTAGCTTACCTAGCCCTCGTCCGAACGATCTTGAAGAAGCTTAAGGGCTTCTCGATCACACAAATCCCGAGGGAAGAGAACGCCAGGGTCGATCGGTTAGCCTACCTCGCCTCATCCTCCGAGTTAGACTTGCTCGGAATAAGGATAGAATACTTACCCGAGCCAAGTGTGATCAACTCGGAAGGCATGGAGGTTGAACCGGTCGCCTTAGGCCACAGTTGGATGGATTCGATCATGACATTCCTCACAACTGGCGAGCTGCCGGATGATAAGGAAGAAGACCGACGGGTCAAGTACTTAGCGGTGAGATATCACATTGCTGATGGAATCCTCTACAAGAGGGGGTTCACTACCCCTATCTCCGTTTCGTCCACCCTGCCCAAGTCCAAGCAGTGTTGCATGAAATCCATGAGGGAGTTTGCAGGAACCACGTTGGCGGCCGGGCACTTTCGCAAAAAGCCTTGTTGCAAGGTTATTACTGACCAATGATGGCCTGGGATTCCCAGGAGTACATAAAGAGGTGCGGTAAGTGCTAGAGATACTCCCCGATGATCAACCGATCGAGAGAGCTTTAGACACCAATCCTCAGCCCTTGGCCATTCGCTTAGTGGGGAATCGACATTGTCGGTCCTTTCCCTATGTATAAAGGACAAGTTAAGTTCGCTGTCATTGCCATGGACTATTCACTAAGTGGGCAGAGGCCGAGCCCTTGGCAACAATCACTAAGAAAAAGATGGAAAATTTCATTGAGAAAAACATCCTCTGTAGGTTCGGCATTCCCCGGGTTCTGGTCAGCAATAACGACAGACAGTTTGACACCCCGGTATTCAAGCAGTTCTGTTTAGGATACAGGATGTCAAATCACTACTCCTCTCCCGAGCACGCTCAAGCCAATGGCTAAGACAAGGTGACAAACTAGACTATTCTGTTGTCAATTAAAAAAAGGCTTGAAAATGCCAAAGGCGTATGGGCTGAGGAATTACCGACCCTACTGTGGGCCTGCCGCACCATACCCCGAGCAGCAATAAGCGAGACACCATTCTCACTAACCTATGGCATGGAAGCGATAGTCCCCACAGAGCTCGGGTTACCTACATACCGAGTGGCAAATTTCAGCGAGTAGAGCAATGAGGAAGCCCTTAGAGGAGTACTCAACCTGGTAGAAGAGAGAAGGGATCGGGCATACCTGAAAGTGGCAACCTACAAAGAGAGGGTCTCCCGTTACTTTAATAGTAAGGTAAAGCACAGTAGTTTTCAAGATGGAGATCTCGTTCAGAAGGCGGTAAACTAGTCTACCAAAGTCCCGTCCCACGGGACGTTGGGGCCAAACTGGGAAGGACCATACCAAGTTACACGGGTCAACCGTCCGGGAACCTATTGGTTACAAACTCTAGATGGGCATGCTGTCTCTCACCCTTGGAACGTGCATCATCTCCGCAAGTATTTCCAGTGAAGCATGACAATAATGTTGGCTAGGAACCATGTAGCTCTGCCCAAGCAATTCTATTCATATAAGTAATAAAAGTTTCTTTTTCCGCTGATCAACTCTTCTCTGTATTTGCTCACTCAAAAGACCTCCGGGTAAGACCCCAGGCATCCAAAAGACCTTGAGGTAAGACCCCAAGCATCCAAAAGACCTCGGGTCCATAACTTGAGGCATATGCTTTGCTTAGGTCCAACCGACGATGGGGGTAACACCACTTAGGTGGCTGATGATAGCAAGCCTCAAAGGACCCTATAACCACCTATATTCCAAGTCGGTTTCCTACGGTCACTCCCTCTATACGCCTGCCTTAGCAAACGCTTGGGGGGCAGGGGAGTACCAAGCTAAATCGGAAATCATACCGGTCACTAACAGGACTTGGAATCCTAGGACACCTAACATTCCTAAGTACCTGCAGTACCCAGAGAAACTGCTCGGATAGTTAACAGGTCACAAGCCTACACTATACCCGAGCGGGACCTACATAACAGGTCCCTGAAAGACCAAGTATTCTCTACCAGTTATAGTCCTAAACCTTTTGCTAAGATATGGATTTAGATTGGCTAACAACCGGTCGGGTATTGGCAAACACAAACAGGCATAGAAGTATGGAATAATAAACAATTAATGCAAAAGATGGCCTCGATGGACACTTTCATTAATTATATAGTTTGTATAAATACTGGGGGGCAATTGTAGTAGCCTCCCAAAAAAAAAAAGCCAAAACAAAAAGAGGAAGAAACAGGTCGGGGACTAAGAGTCGTCCATCACGACCACATCTTCAGACTCTCCGGTCTCTCCCACCAGGGCAGCTCTTTCTCCCGGGACCGAACTACCGCCTAGGGCAGCAAAACCATCAGCAGCTCCGACCAAGGTGGCGAAGTCATCAGCTTCTTCGGCCAGAGCGACAGAATCATCGGTAGTGGGAGGACCAAGATCCCAGTAGTCCAAGTCAATAGCCTCATAGGACGAGATGTCCTATTCGGGGTGATCCCGGGCTAGCCTTCGCTTGAGGTCCTCGTAACCTTGAAAGAAGTCATCATCGAAATCCTCCTCCATGGACCCCGCCTCCGTTGCCTCAGCGGTAGCCTTCGCTCCAGCCTCTATAGCTACTGCAATAGTCCAGGATGACTCCAGATCTGCCAGGGCAGTCGCAAATTCAGCTTAGGTAGCCCCGAGGCTCAGGGCTAAGCCCTTCACCTTGTCCTTCTCCAGAGCCAGGGCTTTTTCCCTGGCCTCTAAGGTAGCCCGCTCCTCTGCCAGAGTGGCTTCAGTAGCAGCGGCCCTCCCGACCAGAGAGGGCAGGAAGGACTCAGCCCCAGTGGCCATGCATCCGACCTGCAAGAAGCCCAAAATTTGGTAAGTTAGCCGGGTATATAAAAGAAAAGTAGTGGCAATGAATGGGCAGAGGCATCAGTGCTTACCATGTGGGAGAGGCTGTATAGCCATACCTAGAATGCCTTGGGAGACATGTTTGCACACGTCTCCACTTGGCTGGAAAGAAGAGTAGATTTGACCCTCTCCCTGATCACTGTCGATTCCTCAACCGGCACCCCGGACGGTATTCCTGCCCGGGGGAAGTCTCTACCACCACCACGTGGGGAGCTAAAGTCCCCACGAGTTTCGGACGATTCGCAGTCCCGTATCGGATTCACCTTAGCGGGCGTTCGTTGCCCGAGGCCTTTGAGTGGGCCTCTTTCTACCTCTATTTTCCACCCGAGCGACAGCGGCCTGCCTGGCCCTCAACTGTTTAAGATCTCTATTGGGGGTCATTTCTACAAAAAGGAAAGAAAGGCGGTCAGTAACCAACAGAGATAATGGGATATAGACGAGACCAAGTATGCCTGGGTACTTATCAGGAAGTATGGGTAGAAAGACAGGAGCTTCGACGGGCTTGGCCAGGTCGTAGGACACTTTGAAATTGCCCGTCTGGGTCAGCACATTCCAAATGTTTGTTGGCAAGTCTGCCAAGCCCGTAAACCTGGCTTGGCACTCCTCGGGAATACTAGGTAGGCTGGCTAACCTCGCTGTGAGGTAAAATATAATGCAGTTAGTCCCAGGATCGAAGCAAAGAAAGTGGAAGGAAGATACTGCACTAACTTACCCCTCAGTTCTCCAACCCAGAAAGTCCTCATCTAGATCCCGGAGCCCGCTCACAGAGCCCAAGGGTAGATACTTGAAAGAATCTATTCTTCTAACCCTTGTTGTTGCTCGGGCAATTCACTATAATTTTTCTTCCCTGTTGAGCCCCGAGAGAGAAGAACCCGACCTTCCCATGTACGGGAAACGGTTGGTGCGTCCAGAAAAACTCCTGAATGGAAAGTTTATACCCAAAAACTTGGGGCTAGAGGGAGATGGACCCCATGATAAATCTCTAACTATTTGGGGCCAGTTGCCCCGGGGCGATCCCCAAGTATATCAGGACGTACCAAGCGACCGGATGGAGGGGATTGTGGAATCCATCCATGAGGGTGTTCTCATATAGGATGGTGAAATTCCGCTGGTAGATCTGGGCTCCGCCGACATTCACGGCCAGGGAACAGTAGTCGGGAAGGCGATACCTATCCCTAATGCGACTGAGATCTTTAGCACGCAGGGTAGACGGGATGAACTCACTGGCGAAGGCTACCTCGGAGTTGGGTTCCCCTGGTCTTTCATCACCCAAACCCCGGGAAACAGAGGCAACCAGGGCCTCCTGGTCCGACTTATTGTCAGATAGACGGATTGGGATTCTGCCCTCACTATAGTGGTTAGAGGGGGTCGCAGAGGGTGGACTTAGACTTATGTCCGGCGTCCCTAACCCGGACCGCTCATCCTTCGACCGGGAAGACGAGTCGAAATCGGTGTGAAACATCCTTCGGGTTTTGGTGAGTGGGCAAGGAAGCAAATGACGACCTAGGTATGGGTCAGGAACTCTGAGTCTGAGGTATAAAGGGGGTAAGGTTATCAATCTAAAGGGTAGGGAGTACAAGGTCCTAAAAGTAAGGTGACACTCAGTTAAAACTACCCTAGGACAGCCCGTTAGGTTCAACTTGTCTAACGTGTCGCCTGATCTAAAGTAAGAACAGAACCTTAAGAAGAAAAAATCCCACTCTCGTTCGAAACCTAATGGATCTGTCCTCTCCAGCTTCACTCGGAAAAGACAAGGAAAAGAGGGTAAAGGGAAGAGCAGCGAATTGAAACTCGGGAGTGAGAGACTTACAAGAATCAACGCAGGAAAAAGGGCTCGGAAAATGTTACCGGGGACTTTTTGTTCTCAAACCGCTTGGTGTCTCTATCTCTTGGTAGCAGGAATTTTAGAAATGAACAAGTGTTCCTTATATATATAGCGCAGATGGTCCAGATCAAATCAGATCCAACGGCCAAAATGCCTTCTTGCCAAAACCTGCCGACAACTATCACCTCGGGCAGGCGAATTGTCACCTCAAAAGACGCGCACATTTAATATCGGATGTGAAGATACGGTTATGATGTGACTGTTCGATTATGTTCATACCAGCCTCGTTGGATCTTGACCTGGCCAGTGACCAGTTGACACGTGGCGGCAGTCGGTCCCTATGTAACACGGCCACTGCTCGGTCTAGACCCCGAAAGACTATCGCGATCGGTCATACCCTGGAAAAGATCCCAGCCTCTTTCCCGAACGGTTTTACAAAGCAGTACTAATTTTCAAACCTCATCTATTAAAGCATCCCATCAGTTTTGAAAATGGGGGGCAATTGATTTGTACAAAAATGTCAGGTTAAAGTCAACCCTCGCCACCTCAGCAAAGAGAAGTCAAGTCACCTTGAATCTAGGCCTACTACTCAGCCCTTCCGAGCCATTGTATATCCGGACTGGCCCCATATGGGCGCACCCCCAGAAGGCATGGTTGCTTGCTCAGCGAGCAACCAGATAGTTTCATATCCCAGCTAGAAGACTAAATGGAAGGAGCAAGTAGTTTCCTAAACCACTTAGAAAACTTTCCTTGAATCATGCTAATAAATTTGTATCTAGATTAGGCTTCCTAATCTAATAAGTTGCCTTGTACGGGTGGTCTCTTGGACCTATAAAAGAGGCCACCCACCCCCATTGAAGGGGATCACATTCTGACTCCAAAGAATAGCATATAAACAACTCACTGTTATGCATAAACCCGGTCGGTTTCTGGTAGTGCCACCCACTCTGTTGGCTCATCAAATGCCACTGGTGATCTGCTAGTGAAAGTGCACTGATGTAACCATGGACGTAGGTCACCTCACTAACGGGGCCGAACCATATACAATCTCTTGTGTCTCTTTCTAAATAGCTCTTACCAATTTTCAGCATCATCAGATAAAAATTCATATAATAGAATTCGTTCATGCTCTAGTGCACATGAAATTTGGTTATGTTTAAAAAATTTTCATTTCACTACTAACCAAATTTGTGAAGAGGAAAAAGTGTTCCTTTTTGCAAATGAAGATGATAAGAATGAGAAAATGGCAAAAGGGGCCACTTGGGATGATGACGACTCATCTGATGATGACTTATGTGACCAAGTAGGTGCACAAGAGAATTTGGTAAACTCTAATCCTACCTCTACTATTGAATCTTCTAACTATAATGAGCTTCAATATGCTTTTGAGGAGTTACATGAGGAATTGGAGAATTTGGGATCTAAATATATAACTCTTAAAAAGAGTTTTTCCAAACTTTCAAGTGAGTTAAATATTTTGAAATCTCAAAATGAATCTTTGAAGATTGAAAATGAAAAACATATTTTAAGAGCACAATCTTCAATTGAGATTGAAAAAGAAAATTTGGAGTTGAAAAAGCAATTAGATGATTTAAAAACTCAAAATATTATTTTGAGAAAAGAAAAACTTGATTCAACCAATCAACCTTCAAATGAATTTATTGAAAAAGAAAAGGTTGAATTGAGAAAGGAGGTGGATGATTTAACAAAAACTTTGGCCAAATTCACCCAAGGTGAACAAAATTTGAATATGCTTTTGGAAAAACCAAAATGTGTTTTTGATAAGGCCAGTTTGGGATTTAATCCCACATGCAAGGAAAAGAAGTACAAAAGCTTCTTTGTAAAGTCCACACCTTCTATTTCAATTTCTCAAAATCCTCACAATAAATTCTTTGTTAAGGAATCAATCTCAAATGAGACCCTCCCCCATGTAGCTTGTCATTATTGCATGAAATGGGGCATGTTAATTACAAATGTTCAATTCATAAGAAATTAACATTTTATGGGTTGTGATGGGATCTTTTCCTACCTCCTCGGCAAATGTGGCATCCAAGAGGTGCTTGGATAATGGTTAAATCTCTCACCTTAAGCCTAGTAGTAGTAGGTTAGATTAATTTGTTTTGATACGTGTCTTGATTTTGATAACATGCTAATCATATTTGGTATATCACATTAACTTGTTTTGATTGTGAAACCATGCTTACTTTTTGAATGGCATGTTGTTTTGGTGTTCATAGTATTCCCATCCTCCTAAGGAGATAATGCATAATTTGATCATATAATTGGTATTTACTCATATATGCATATGTTGAGGGGTAACATATTACTATGTTTACTTTAGCTGTTTTGGTATCTCGTTGCCTCCATAGCATATTTGCTTATCTTGAGGGGGAACTTTTAGTTCAAACCCCAATCTTTTTGTCGTTGTCAAAAAGGGGGAAATTGAATAGAGAGATATTCAAAAATGAGGAAAATGATAATAGAGAGTGTTAGAAAGTTATCATTCTTGGATTCATGCTTTGCATATCTTGTTAATTTGAATGATAACATGAAAATGACACTTATTGTGCTTAAATTGCTATATCTCTGTTGCCTGTTTTGACATCATCAAAAAGGGGAAATTGTTAGCCTTGAATTTTTTTAAGGCATTATTTATGTGTGTTTTGATGATGACAAACATAATGAAAATAGCATGGTCTTATTTGTTATATTCTAATCTATTATCAAGTCATTTTCATTATGCTAATCTCTTGATTTATACATTTTAATGTTCTAATTTTGTTTGAGATCATGAGATAGCATATGGTGAAGCCCAAGAGTGTTTGAGCTCAACAAAGGTCAAGCTTGAAGATTTGAAGATCTTTTATCCTTAGTTTAAGACCAAGTTTTCTTGTAAAAACATTTTGATTATCACTCATAAAGGGCTTAAAGGTTTAAAACTTGGATAAACCTTTCAAAAACAAGAAAACTGTTTTTCAGAAGAAAAACAGTCGACTGAACTTTTTCCAGTCGACTGGACGCTTCAATTTTCAGTCAACCGGACACCCTTTAAGTCGACTGATTTCTGCAAGAAAAACATAGGTTCTATCTCGATGCCTTCAGTCGATCGGATCACTTTTCAGTCGACTGAAAAAGGCATCAGTCGACTGGGTCGCGACTTTAGTCGACTAAATTAGGCAGTTTTTCGCATAACGGCTAGTTTTCTTTCAAGGCGAAATATCCCTGTTGAATCGTATTCTAACGAATCTTTCAGTAATGTGTAAGAAGAGATATAATGAAATTCTTTTATTGGTTCTTCCCAGAGGAATGATCCCTTTTACCATTTTGCCACTTACGGCTATAATCTTTCTTGGCCTATAAATACATGTTTTTTCAAACCTTTTAAATTTGATCAATCCATTGGAAAACATCTATTTGAATCACACAACTTGTTGATTTTTAATTACTCACATTTGAGCCCTAGTTATGTGAGTTTATCAATTTGCTCTAGTTCTTGATTTGTATTTCTTTGAGAGTATGAGCTATCATTGTATTATCCAATCTAGAGAGAGAGAGAGAGTTCAATTTGTACTTCAATTATTTGTAAAGAGTGAGGGTTAGTAACCCTTGTGTGCAAAGAAGAGGTGTTCTTATTTAGAAGAGATTGAAGGCTCTTGTAACAGTTTGGTCTACACCCGTGAAGTAGATCGAGTAAAGGAATCCTCAAGAGGTGTTCTTGAGGGGTGGACGTAGGCCGCGGTGTGCGGATTGCCGAACCACTTGAAAACTCGATTTGCAAGTGTCTCTTCCCTTCTCTCTTTACATTATTGATTGTGATTGCGTTTAATTTGCTATTAAGTTTTTAAAAAGGTTTATTTCCACTGAAACCTTATTCACCCCCCCTGGTTTACATATTTGGGCCAACAATCTCATTTAAGTAAAAAGATTGAGTTATAATTAAACATTAAGAACACTTAAAAAGAATAGTCTGGCAGGGGGTTTTTCGACCGGTAGAATGGTTATCTTGGACCGATCGAACTACCCACTTCACAAAGTCTTTCCAACCTGCGTACCTTCGACCGGTCCAATTGTTCCCTTCTATCAGTTGAATGCCCCTTTGTGAGCCCAATTAGTTAAAACCTTGTTCTTGTAAGCAATAAATCCTTACATAAAAATCACCAAAATTATAAGTTGAATTAAACACCAATCTCCAAATCATCTTAAAACCAGTCTAAGCATATAAACATGATTTCTTAGTTCAAGATAGGATTTAAAAGTACTTTAAGAAAAAAAAAAACCCAATTATAGTCATTTACTAACCAAACTTAACATATAACCCCAAGTTCAAATGTCCCAAACCAATAACGCGAGCTATAGAAACATTACTGTGAAACTTACCCCAAACTAATATAGTCCAACCTTATATTACAAGAGTTAAGCTATGATCTGATAATTAAATAACTTTCTTGTCCGATTACATGAAGCTACTCCTTAAACAAACATATCCTTCAATCGAAACCAATATTAACAACATCTATAATCCAGATTAACAACTGTTTACTAGTTTAGCTATAACATAAGTTTTGTACTAGCATTTAAAAAATAAAATACTACCCAGTTTTAAACCATAAACATAATCCCCCGACCACATGATCTCGCCATTTTCACATTAGCTTTCCGATTCCTCACAACCATGTCACGACCACCTATGATGGTTATTCAATAACCACTACAATATATAAGTTATATGCTTGTGAGCAATAGTAATCATATAAATGAATTTCACCACACATTTCAAATTCATTAAACAACATATAATTGATCTCCGGGTAGAACAAGCATGTTTCCACCAACCACCACTACACAACAGACCCCAGGCTTCGTGCCTGGGCCATCCACCCATACCCCTTTAGACATGCGGTCCAAAATGCCTCTTGCGGCATCATAATAGTCCACTCCCAAAACGGGAGGCAAGATCTGGTGGAATACTACAAGTCTCCCTTTGATCCACATAAGCAACTTAGCATGTTCACATATAATTCATTACACCATGCTTTGCACATATACATGCTTTCATAATAAATTGGGCCTAATTTTAACCACATGAATTTGCACCAATAAAATTAAATATAATTATTCAATCCAATTAGACATGCCCATATCAAGACATATGAATCCAAATATGGATTCTATTCAAAAATACGATTAAAATCACTCACCTCTTGGGTTTCACTCCTAACGATGAAATTAAGGTCCTATTAAGCTCTTGGTATAAATCCTATCCAAAAATTTGAAATTATGAGCCAAAACCCCAAAATAGGTCACGGAAACACTACTACATAACTCAATAAAATTGCTACCTATATGTTAGAATCTCCTCCAGGAGTCTAAATATTTATTCTATTTTGAAAACAAATATCGAACGGCGCGTCAATCGATGTCAAAAGTGGCGTTGAAAGCCATCACCTCCCTTACTCCTGTTTCGGCCGAACAGTTTGATGATGAAGACCAAGTCTTCATTTCTTTTCTCCTTTTTTTTAATCTATATGTTGGATAAGTTAAGCATGTGTTGTGTTGGTAACTCCTTGCCACATGTCAAATGACTATGCTTGGTGGATTGGTGACTCACACATGTGGGTCTCACCACTAATGTACTAATTATAATTTTAATACCAAATTTATAAATGTGCATTTGTCTATATCTTGCATGTGTCCCATAAGTGGTCCAATATAATATTCTAAAGTTTCTAATTAGCCTATTAATTATGTAACTTGTCCAATTCGCTCTCACCAGGGTACCTAAAACTGATCACAAAAAAATTCATAACTAATATTAGAATATTAAAACAATTGAATAATTCACCATATAATGCCATATAATGTTTAAATGAACATTTAAGCCACGTAAGAGTGATTTCTTAATACTGTCCCATCTCAAATGGAACATCTCTACACATATACCAATTTAAGACTGCCACTCTGGCCAATACTGGATTTCCACTTGGACACCCAAAAATCAACTAGTGAGTCAAAATTCACTTATGCATGTGTCAATAAACACCATTAAATAACATGTATGCATGCTAAAATGTAATTAGCCTTACCCACGGAAGCGGGTGTTCCATCTCTCCTTCCCTCAAAAGATATTTGGTCCCCAAACTTTAGTCGTTTTCGATACAACCTACAGTGAGTATTCTCCCCATATCTCAATTTCTCTTACACAAATTGTCTTCTCAACCAAATGGTTCTTTCACCAACTATCATTTGTCTGAATACTTGAAGTTCACAATATTTACCCTTTGATCTGTGTCAAATACCTCTTCACAGATCATATATCATAACGCACTTAGATACATAGCTACACACATCACTTTAACCTCAGAG
Organism: Hydrangea macrophylla; assembly: GCA_033977485.1. Lineage (NCBI taxonomy): Eukaryota > Viridiplantae > Streptophyta > Magnoliopsida > Cornales > Hydrangeaceae > Hydrangea > Hydrangea macrophylla. Next base: position 41,436,897 of record CM066993.1, read on the forward strand.
ATGAATTCATTCATCGATGTCTCAAATAATTCCAGAAACTTCTTTCCTGTGATCAGCATCCCAGCGGATAATATACTTAATCAAAATCATGTCATTATGACACCTTAACTTTACTGATCTCGTCAAAATCAAGATATAAAAGTATGCTTTACTTTCTAAGATTTGCAGTGCAGAAGTAAAGGTCAAACCCACAGAGATTAAAATACTAAAGCACTTTAATTTTAAAACCTAAACGTAGCTAATTAAGATAACAAAATTTTAATTTTGACTTTAATTAAACTAAGAAACTAAGTAAATAAATCTAACTATGAAATCGATTAAAAGTTGTTTTGATAAATAAGTTTATTGAACCTAGGATTACAAATCCACCACTAGCTTCATAATAAGGGTATCTATGCATTCTATTAGCTTATTACGTTGGTTGATAATGGAGAATCGTAGCTACAAGCCTGATTCCTCTGCTAAGAAGATAATTATGATTCAAGCATCAACATAGTTCATCTTTGGTTGGCACGGAGTGTTACACGTAAAACTAGGATTGCGGCACACTCCGGCTTCCCTAGGCATGAACTATTTGACTACTTGATATCACAATTCAAATAAGCACTATTACATGTAAATAATCCATACAAGCACAAAAAATATAGACTATTGAGCACATCACATCCAAAATAGATCTAAGATAAGAATAGATTTTGAAAGTAACGATTTAATCAATGAATACAATTTAACTAATTAAAATCCTCTAAACATGTAATCATCATCCATACATAATACAACTAAAAGAAAAACATAAAATACACCTTATTACTTGGCTAGGGTTTCATTGAAACCCTAGATCTAGGTCTAGTTGGCCATAAGGATTGGCAAGAGGTTGATGGAGGAGGCCATGAGAATCCTTGGTCTTCTTCTTCTTCTCCTTGCTTTCCTCTCTTCAATGACTAAAGTTTTAGTTGTTGAAGGTGTGTATAATGTTATGTAACTCCAAAATTGATTTAGAATAGAATTTATGTAGATTTTGGAAGGATCAGGAGGCTTTTCTAAGCCTAATTGCACTAAAACTGTCGTATTTACGTTTCTGGACGTCGTATGCACAAACCACATTTGTTGGATCCTCTAATTTGACGAAATATGTATTTTTGGTTTTTTCACAGGTCGATCGCGCGGCTCGCTCGCGCGAGGTACTTTTCACTACACTGTGCAACTTTTGTAGAATTTGGATAACTTTTTGCTCGGACCTCGGATTAACTCGCCGTTTGCGGCTACGCGTTCGTAACTCAAAGATCTACATTTTATATATCTGGAGATATTTCTCAAATCCAAAGTCTTCCCCATCAACAATGCAATTTACCGAGACTGCTACTGTCTCCAACTTTAATTGGAATCATCTTTTGAGCACAGAATGTCTTCCAAAGCCACTAATCATTGAATTTTAGTGCATTTTCATGTTAAGGCTCCAAAACCTACAAAACATAGAATGCTTATTAAAAATAATTAATAGCTAAATGAAGTGGGGCTAACAAAGCGTATCTTCAAGACTATAAACGGGAACTATTCGTCGCCGATCACACTCCTGAACCTATACTTTGCTAGTCCTCGAGCAAAGAAAAACATAAAAATAAAACTAAAGTATAATTAAAATATCCTAACTCACTGTCGTAGGTAACACGATTGCGTTTAGCATATGCAACAAGCCCTTAAACCCCTAGGTGTCCCTAATAAGACGAGTGAAGTCTCGTGAGGGTGGCTTCTCATCGAATAAGACACCCACAACCATCTTTATTTCATTATACATTTAAAAAAATTTATTAAAAAGAAAACAATCATTTAATACTCCTTATTATAAAACAATGATTTGAAATAGAATAACTAACAAGAAAAAACAGAACCAAACGTCTACCTATGTCATGAAAAACAATCCCAAGCACATGCATTGTATAAATAAATAGAGTTTTTCATAAAATTGCACGTGTGTGATGTGCTAGTCAAATGAACACGCGCATGTCATGAACTTGGAATATCACTCGGATAACCATCCAACTATGCTTCGACTACGAATCTCACAATGTTAATTACACTCTCAATTGAAACATTCAGAAATAGTTATAACTTCTCGGGTATATGGGAGCAAAGGAAATATGTTTTCAAAATGAGCAATGCTCACATATGACAAGAAAAAACACATAACACAAAAGAATAGTAGTCTCATGGATAGGACGCCAATAGTCAAGAAAAATTAATCGTCACCATGTTTTAATCTCCCTCCCATCGTTTACATATCCAAGCCATGTTTTCTAGGATCAAATAGGACTTGTCAAAGGTTGTAACGTGGCTCAAGCAATGAAAAGGATAGAAAGGATTCATTAAATAGTTTTAGAGTGGCATTGTAAGGCATGTTTGATTTCTTTCATCATCTCTTCTACCAACTTTCATCATTTCATTCTATTCTTTTCATATTTTTTTTTTCTTCTTTCAACCTTTTTCATATTTTTTTTTCTTTCTTTTCTTCTTTCAACCTTTATCTTTTTTTCTTTTCGTTGCTTTTTGAATAATTATTCATCAAAGTACAAGGCAACTACCTCAAACATTATCTTGTTTTCTTCTTCTTCTTAATCAACACATCGCCTTATAACCAGTAAAAGTTGATCAATCTTTGAGTGGTAAACTCCAAGTTGGAGACAAAAAAGATCATGGTGATTAAAGAAAGAGAGGCACTTTAAAGGCTCAAAGGGGGCAATCTAAGGAAATTTTTATCATTTATCTGGATAGGTCAAAGGTTAAAATGGTGAAAAATAAATAAGGCCTAAAATCATATCCCAGGGTGATATGGTTCTTCAATGTTTATGACAGAAGATTATTAGCATGGTAGCAAATATTTTAACTTGACTATCAACCAAAATAAGAATAATGAGACTAAACAACGAGTTACTGCGCTACTTCAATGAAATGCGACAAACACAAAATGTATTTATAACCCTCTAAAAGAAAAGATAGGCTCAAAAGCTTATTGAGTTTAGTCTCCACACTATGTGTTATCTAGAAATCTGAATTATATTATAGTTCCCATCAAATATGTATTCAAGCATGTATTCAAGCAACTACGTGCAGTGCATATGTTTGTGTACAAATCTATGATAAGATCTACGATTCGAACAATACATATCCTAAAACGTCGCATCATGACTTCTGCAAATGTTTAACCATAACTTCCCTTGTTTACCATTCTATAACAATACAAGTTACATAACAAGCAGTATTGACTTGAGATTGCAAAAACGTCAGTAACCTTGTTTATTTAAGCACAAGTATCAAAATATTTTTGAAAAGTCTGTGCATAATAATGTGTATATGAGTCTATACCCCCAAACCTAAACCTTTCATTGTCCCCAATGAAACAATAAAATGAAATAAAGGAGAGTACATAAGGAAGGAACGACATTACCTCGATCTCGGCAATCACAAACTAGGTAAACGCATATGAATATGGCGATAAAGTTTAATTGCTCCAAATGGAGTCACTAATTCACCTGTCAATACTTGACAAAAGAAAATAAACAAACAAAAGAACAATGATAGCCAAACAAAAATATGTAAATGTAATACAGACTGTGGCATACTTGTTGAGAAATTAAATTAAAATTGAAAGACTCAACGAAAATAAAAAAGAACAAGCACAAACAGAACTATGAAAACAAAGAAGGACTCGATCTAAAAAGGGACCTAAGTGTAACAACCTTCATTTCATTTAATTTTAATTTGCATTTGCCGTATTTAAATTTGCTTTGTACTCCCATATTTAATCTGTATTGTTGATTTCATTTTAATTTATAATCTTCATGTTTTAGAACATTGTTACTTTTATTAATTCATATTGAAATTCTTTTGGGGTCAAAACTGCAATTTTGTAAATTTAGCAATACCTGTGTTGGATTTTAAAACTGTATTTCAAAACGGTGGAAATATTTTCTTTTAACTCAAACTGTATTTTTATAAAACCAGAAAACCATTTCTTACGCTAAAATGAATTTTCTGTATTTTGTGATCACTGCACCCCGAAAATACCAGTTTATGTTCAAAACTGTCTGTGCCATGTTAAACTTCCACAGATTTTGGAAGTGATGTAAAGTAAGATTTGACACTTGCTTTACTTTCCATTTATGGCAAGAAATGATTGGGTATGTCCTGTTTGGGAATACATTTGGTGTGCGTTTAATCCTTAAGCCAAAAGCTAATTACCAAAACACTTCTAGCATGTGACCCCTACTAGCCTATGTGTAACCCTTCAAAATTTGTGGAGTTGCATATCTGTGTATATACGTATGTATCAGTGGGTGTATTATGTGCTAATTAGACATTTTAACAACTTAATCTAATTGTTGAGTGTAAGAGATCTTACTTGGTCTCCAAGTTCACCCAATTTTGGTTTCTATTTATACAACACTCTCATACACACACTCCACACTTTCTGCAACTGAAAAACTAGAGAGAGTTTGAGAGAGAGAAGAGACTTGCAGAAATTTTAGAGAGAGAAAACTCTCCACCATAGCCAAGCTTGCATTTGGAATTTCTAAATTGGATTCTTTCTCAACAATTCTCTACTCCTTATCAAATCAGTGAGTATTTTAAACTCACTCTAAATGTAATTCTATGCTTAGTTACTGATTGTGTGTATGTATAGTTAAACCACCATTGCTAATTTCGTCCATGGAATCTTAAACTTCAAAATCACAACTTTTTAAACCTTAACCAAAACTTGTTCTTAGAATTGATTATGAAAGATATTACATCATAGATGATATGTTTAAAGTTTGAAGACATAATTCATCCATATGAAATAGTTTATAGGAAATTAAGTTTTGTCATCTTTTAGTCTTTCATTAAATTCTAGAGTTATAGTTTAATTCATGTAAAATTGATTATGAATTCATAATCCTTGTGAAAAATCAAAGAGATCCATACATTATATGTCTTATATGCTTCGGATTTGCAAAATGGGTTAAAAGACCCTGAAATTCTAAAACAGGTGAATTCTGATGAAGAAGATGAAGCCACTGCAAGAACTCGCGCGCGCGATCACGCGAGCGGCCCGCGCACTCGGGCCGTGTATTTTCAAGCAGACAGAAAAAGTTTTAACAAGAAAAACGAAAATTATGCAGATCGTGCGAGTGGTCCGCGTGAGCGATCTTCCTGTATTCTGGCAGTGGGAAAAGTTTTATAAAATAAAACAAAAAATGAGCATATCGCGCGAGCGATTCGCGCGAGCGACCCGCGCGAGCGACCTTGGACAGTTTCTGGTCTTTGCTTGTCTTATGTTAAGGAACTATTTGGGTGATATTTCATGGACTTTTAAAGCTCTGTTTGGGAAAATTTACTAAAATAGAAACCTATTTGATTATGTTTGGACGATTGAAATGATGTATTGCGACTTATCGATCCCCGTACGCACGCTGTTTCTATATTTCAGTGATTTACTTTATGTTTAATGTTTCAATACATACATGTGGAGTAGGTTGTACATGCATGGTGTGTATAAATGATGGTCAGTGTGGAAAAGAGTAATGGTCAGTGTGGTTAAGAGTGTGTGGTTGAGATTGTGCTGTGGACACTCCCTGGTAATTGTGTACCAAAGTCTGATGTGTTGAGATTGCGACGAGAGTATCTTTGTAGTGCAACGGTGGCAAAACTGGACACTCCCTGACGCCCATGGAAGCATTAAAGTGTGTGATGCCTAACTTGGACATTCCCTGGCACCCATGGTAGTGCTAAAGTGTGGCCTACGGACACTCCCTGGTACCCGAGTTTGGATACTGCATGAGGTTACCTCCGGTATTTGCGAGGTGGATTAGGTACTAAAGTGTGAGGCATTGGACACTCCCTGGTACCCCGGACCAAAGTGTGAGGCAAACTGGACATTCCCTGGCACCCCTGTGCTAAAGTGTTGCTATCGGAGTATTACAAGGATACTGGTGTGAGATAGTGGGTTGTTGTGTTTGTCAAGAGAAAAGAGTCGGTAAGATGAGATGGTGCATTGTTTTCATACACGGTCACATAAATGAATCATATCTTTAAAATGATATTGTGGTTGTTTTCTATAATGAACTCTTTACTTTCATATAAACTTGTTGAATTAAATGGGAATTGGAAAATGGTAAATGAGTATGTGTTACATTCAAAGTTATGTTTTTAATACTCACCAGCTTCTTGAAGCTGACGGCGTCGATGCACCCTGGACATTCGTGTTCAGGCTTTTTAGGTTATGACATTGCTGGGCCCTATGATTATGCAAACTGAGAACGACTGCTTTGGAAGATAGAACTGTTATCAATATCCTATGTTTTAAGTTATAAACTATTTTGTAATAAGGATGACTGTAATAGAAGATAGATATTGTTTTGTCTTAAGGCGGCTTGTGCCTTAGTTGACCCCGTATTGTAATATGTAATAAGTTAGAAAATATTTGTAAGCCTTGATTGCTCTGCTCTGATTATTATGTTTTTGTTGTTCAACGTTTGGGATGGAATCGATCCTTCAAACTGTCGCGACCTATAGGTCCGTAAAGGAAATTAAATGCTTTCCATATTTATGCTACGTCGGGGCGTGACACTAAGAGAGCAAACAGAAAGGAGAAAAAAAACATAAGTAACGATTGGGAGTGAGAAGAAGAGAACAAAAGAGAAAAACACAAAAATCACCCCTTCGTGTGAGCGACCCATTGTGCGCGCGATCCCTCGCGCAAGAAAATACTGAGGCTTGTTTTATTAAAAAAAAACCTAAAATTTTTCTAAGTCCAAAACTGAAGCTGGTCATGTATGAGTTGCGTGCTGGTCGCGCGAACGACCTCTTACGGGAGCGAGTAGACCATTTTTCTCTATTGTCCCTTAGAAAGTTAAATGGATTCAAATAAAAAGACAACGACCCCCAAACCTATCCAGAACTAGAAAATAACTTACTTGAAATGACCAAAAAGTGTACAAAAACGAGGGAATGAAACAATTAAAGATTTGGTTGCCTTCCAAGAAGCGTTGTCTTTTACGTCTTCAGCTAGACCATGCTATGCTCAAGACTTATGGAGGCCAAAACTCGAACTTTGTGCCCTTATTAATAGGAGGAAGACCACGATTGAATACCAAAATAATATCTTTGTGAGTTAATTTGTTCATTGGTTCCTCATGTTCATGTTCAAATCGATTCTTCACCTTCCGAGTAAATTCATCATTAGGGTCTGGGTTATTAGGGTTTTTATGTTCATTGTGCATTATATCCTTCCCCTTACTCATGTTTATTACGTTATTGGGTTCATTAGCTTGTTTAACCTCACTCTTCGCAACATATGGGTAATCATCATCATTGGGAGGTTGATCAGCAACGTTTAATTTTAGGTTCATCTTTCCAAACAACACTTTCATTACCCCCATTTGATAGTTGACACGCGCATTAGCGGTGGCTAAGAATGGACAACCATGAATGGCAGGAGTGTGTTTCCTAGCATCTATCATTGGTTCAGTATCAAGGACCATGAAATCGACGAGAGAATAGCATTTGTCAACTTTAACTAGGACGTCTTCAATGATTACCCTGGGGATTTTGATGGAACGATCCGCTAATTGTATGGTAGCGACTGTGGGCTTAAGTTCACCTAATCCTAGTTGTTTGTAGATGATGTAAGGTAAGAGATTAACACTTGCTCCTAAGTGAAGGAGAGCCCGATGAATGATAGTGTCACCTATGACACATGAAATCGTTGGTGTTCCAGGATCCTTATATTTTAGAGGAGCGTGTTGGAAAATCGAACTTATTTTTTCAGTGAGGAAGACCTTTTTTGGAATATGACTGCACAACTTGTGCTTTTGAGTGCATAGGTCTTTAAGACATTTAGCATAAGCAGGAATTTGTTTAATAACATCAAGGAATGGAATATTTATTTTTACAACACCTCAATTATATCTTCAGTTTTTTACCCTTTCTTTGAAAGATGTGACGGTTCCTCAATGTTTGGTAGAAAAGGCATTTTTGGAACATAATTAGTTAGGACCGATTAATTTTCTTTCCTAATTTGACTCGTGTCGTCACCCTTCTCTTGATTCGAATTAATTTTCACATATTTTAGATCATCTCTCGAAATCTCTATAACTTCTTCCTCTCGTGTAGTCATCCTAGTCGAGACGGCGTTTACTTGCTCATTCATACCCTCAATCTTATATTGTCCCTTAGGGTTTTGAATAGTTTGACTAGGCAACTTACCCTCATTTCTATGACTCACTGCATTAGCTAGTTGTTCCATTTGGGACTCAAGCTTTGCAATGGATTGTGTGTGAGAGTGCACTATTTGTGTTTGTGCTTGCACTTGCGTTTCAATATTCTTAAGGGATGCCAACACCTTCTCCTCAAAAGTGTTCTCCTTTGGAGTGTTAGGAATAGGAGGGGAGGTGTTGGTATTGACTTTGTTGAAATTGAGATCGGTAGGTATTAGGAAAATTAGTCATCTCATTATTATTATTAGATCTCCACGAGAAGTTAGGATGACTTCTGTATGGGGCATCCGGATTGTTCATCATAGGATTATAATTATTTCATGGGAATTATTGAATAGAGTGTATGTGTTGCTCTACAAATTCTTAAAATTGAGACGTGGATGGGCAATGCAAGTGTAGAATGCAAAGAATCAGAACATACTTGACAAATTTCATAAGAGGGTGAGCCCAAAATTTGGTTCATCATCATAAATTGGTCAAGTTTTTTAGATAGTTCTTGAAATTCAATTGAGTGACTTGACTCAAACTGTTCCTCTCGCTTAGGTTGAAGGGGAAGGCACCCCTCAGGACGTACTGACACGGTTTGATGCATCAAATTTTTACTTAACGTTTCAAATATTTTCCATGCCTCATTGACGCTTTTGTGTAGGAAGGTACCCGCACAAACGACATCGACGGTATTACGAACTAAGGGAAGAAGTCCCTCGTAGAAGATCTGCACCAATTTCCACTTGGGAATTTGATGATGTGGGCAAGAGCACAATAGTTCTTTAAATTATTCCCAATTGTCATAGAGCGTTTTCCCATCTTGCATCACAAACTTCACTATGAATTTTCTTATTTGATTAGTTCTTGTGATGGGGAAAATTTTTGTAAAAATGCGGTATGTAATGCTTCCCATGTTCTAATGGTGTTTGGCTCAAGAGATTAGAGCCAATACTTAGCTTTATCTTTTAAGGAGAATGGAAAGAGACACAATTTTAATTCATCATCAGTTAGATTTTGGATTTTCAATGTGGAGCGTACATCTTGGAACTCTCCTAAGTGATGATAAGGATCTTCTTTAATACGGCCATAGAATGAAGGGAGTAGCGCGATGGTAGATGACTTTATCTCAAAGTGAGATGCCGTCAGCTCCGGTAATTCGATACATGCTTGTGGTATGTAGGCCGTTAGAATGAAATAATCTAATAAGGGAGGCAGTTGAGGTATATTAGGGTTATTTCTATTATTTTCGTTGTTCCCGTTGTTTCCAAAGTCAGCCATTGGAATAGGTTCGATGTTAATAGTTCGAGTTTTTCTTAAACATTTAAGGGTGCTTTGAATTTCGATCTGAAACGATGACGACGGTTTCGGAGTTGATTCATCGTCTAACATCATCCGAGCTCTAGAAGCTTGGGTTGATGACCTAAGGACTCTTAAAGTACGTTCGAGTTTGAGGTTAAGCAGGTGTAACTTGAGTTGCTTCGACCGGGTATCGAACATACACTACGAGAACTAATCTAAACTAAGATTGACTCAAACCAATTAAAAAAAAAACAACGCAAATAAAGAGACCAGGCACACAACACAACTATGATGTATGCAATTATCCTTTTATGCAGTGATTCGCGTCAAAGCCCAGCGCCCCGGGTTTTCTAGCAAATGCACGTGCAAATTACCCCTAAACTAATGCAAATAGTGCGTCTCAGCACCCTGACTTACTGTGATTTGAAGCAAATTTTAAAGGAAGAAATTTACTTGAATTTTTGCTTTTTTGCAAAAATTTTTTTATTCACATAAGCTCCTTGGATGTGCTAAGCTCTACCACTCCGAAATGCTAGAATTTGATGACATGAAAAACTACAAAACAAAAGGAAAAGTTAGTGACTCAAAATAAAAATGAAAAATAAGAAAAAGAAAACCTATTATAATATTTCCGAATTAACCAAACTAAGATTCTAAACTAAAGATAGTAATTTGCAATTCCCGTCAAAGGTGACAAAAATTGATCTTGTCAAAATCAAGATATAAAAGTATGCTTTACTTTCTAAGAATTGCAGTGCGGAAGTAAAAGTCGAACCCACAGAGATTGAAATACTAAAACACTTTAATTTTAACACCTAAACCTAATTAATTACGAAATCATAATTTTAATTTTGATTTTAATTAAACTAAAAACTAAGTAAATAAATCTAACTATGAAAGCGATTAAAAGTTGTTTTGATAAATATGTGTATTGAACCTAGAATTGCAAATCTATCACTAGCTTCATAATAAGGGTATCTATGCATTCAATTAGCTTATTACGTTGGATGATAATGGGGGAATCGTATCTACAAGCCTGATTCCTCCGTGAAGAAGATAACTATGATTCAAGTATCAACATAATTCATCTTCGGTTAGCACGGAGTGTCTCACACTAAACTAGGGTTGCGGTACACTCTATCTTCCTTAGGCATGAACTATTCGACTACTTGATATCACAATTCAAATAAGCACTATTACATGTAAATAATCCATACAAGTACAGTAAATATAGACTATTGAGCACATCACATCCAAAATAGATCTAAGATAAGAATAGTTTTTGAAAGTAACGATTTAATCAATGAATATGATTTTATTAATTAAAATCCTCTAAACATGTAATCATCATCCATACATAATAAAACTAAAAGAAAAAAATAAAGTATATCCTATTACTTGGCTAGGGTTTCATTGAAACCCTAGATCTTGGTCTATTGACCATAGAATCTAGGATTGGCAAGAGGTTGAGGGAGGAGGCCATGAGAATCCTTGGTCTTCTTCTTCTTCTCCTTGCTTTCCACTCTTCAATGGCTGAAGTTTTAGTTGTTCAAGCATGTGTATAATGTTGTGTAACTCCAAAATTGATTTAAAATAGGATTTATATAGATTTTGGAAGGATTAGAAGGCTTTTCTAAGCCTAATCGAACTAAAACTATCGTATTTATGTTTCTAGATGTCGTATGCACAAACCACATTTGTTGGGTCCTCTAATTTGACGAAATATGCGTTTTTGATTTTTTTCACAGGTCGCTCGCGCGGCCCACTCATGCAAGGTACTTTTCACTACACTGCGCAACTTTCGTAGAATTGCGATAACTTTTTGTTCGGTCTCAGATTTACTCACCGTTTGCGGCCACGCGTCCGTAACTCAAAGATCTACATTTCGTATTTCTTGAGATATTTCTCAAATCCAATGTCTTCCTTGTCAAAAATGTAATTTACCAAGACTGCTACTGTCTCCAACTTTAACTGGAATCATCTTTTGAGCACAAAATGTCTTCTAAAGCCACTAATCATTAAATTTTAGTGCATTTTCATGCTAAGGCTCCAAAATCTACAAAACATAGAATACTTATTAAAAATAATTATTAACTAAATGAAATGGGCTAACAAAGCGTATCTTCAGGACTATAAACGGGAACTATTCATCGCCGATCATTTACTATCATACATAAGTTCATCTGTTATAGATATTTTCCCCAATTATCATTAAAATACAATACACATTCTCACAACACATGTTTAAACTTCAAATTTTCAGTTTCAACCAATCATCAATTGGTGACAAAATGTTCAACTTAAGTTTCATTTCATATCCCTTTGCCTCGGATAATTTTTCTCAATACAAGTCAAACTCATTCTAGTTTGACGAATTTCAATATTCACTATAATCCCACCATTTCTTTCACATACAAAACAACTAACTTTAGTGAATTAATAACTTTAGCCAACAAAAATACCCAAGCTTTATCGATCTATTCCCATTTGTTTACATGTCTACATCTAACTCTGCCGTCTTCAGTTATTTCACCACGAAGTTCATTGAACAAGTGCTCATCTCTGTTTGATCATAAGCAACAATTTCAATAACTTTACAAACTTCTATTGCTTGCCTCCATCTTCTATTATTTCACATACTCGAAGAAACGCTTCATTATATCTCATTCCAAATCTAAGGGCCAATACATAGATATCTCACATTCACAATTTATCCATTATCGAATAATTGCTACAACTTGCAGATTCCCTAGCAATTTCTAACTCAATGTATAGGCTATCACAATAACTTCACCCAACAGTATCAGATTCCTTAACTACAATCTTTCCCAAATCTCAATCGTTCTCTATATCATATGTTCATTTCCTGCTATATAAATACATTATTATACTAAATTACAACATTAAATTAAAGTTCACACATATGCTTTAACAATCATCAAGATCTGTTATGTAGATATACCTATTACCAATTCCGAACCTTTATCAACTTGCTACTTTCCACATCATTTTCTATTGTTGCCAAAATATATGTATTCACTTTAACACAATCCCCAACCTCAAACCACATTATTAATAATAATCTCTAATACTCAACGGATCACTTGCATATCTATGACATTTTCAACTAACTTTAAACTCTTGCAAACTTTTTTTTTGTCTGTCTCAGCTTCCTACAAGAAACTTCTATTCATGGCAATTGTATTATCGATACAAGAATCCCAAAGTTACTCTATTATGTCCCGAATATTTAGTTCAGGAGATTCCCACATTTACTGTAAGCATATACAGAGGATTCATAACCACCGTTGCTACTATTTACTTCAATCAACACCACAAATACTCATCTCAACGATATCAAATTCCTAAAATTATCTTGTTAACACTATCTATTTTAATCCTCTAGTCACAATACTTAAATCATGGATTCATAATAAAAATTATTTATATCATCTTGAAATCAATTAACAAGTGTCTTCTTATAAGAACAATAACCTGTTTAAAATACAACTTCAGTCATTTCCCAAGCTATCAATTCACAATATAATTATTCCATCGATCTGCCTACAACATTGTTTCCGTTACACAAGTCCACAATCAAATAATCTTCACAAGTGCATTTCAAAATTCATATATCTCATAAGTTTATTCAATCCGGCTCAAAAATAACAGTCATAAGTCTATTTTTTTTGTATTAGCAATAACACCAATCGTACTTTAACAATTAAATTATTCAACAAGTCTCTAGTTGACATCACCAAAGCTTTTACTACTAAAATATTCTCTAGTCTCTGTTCAACGTTTTCACATATTCAAATAAACACAACCTTTTTGACAATTCTTTCCTAATAACCAACAAGCTTATCAACTATCACAAAACAAATTGATGACATAATGTTAAACCCTTAAAAACTGAAATTTCCCCCAATTCGATAATAAGATAGTTACTTCCTTGCATACCCAGTCAACTGTAGCTTGATCTACGAACTTACAACTCATTTCCCCAAAGGCAACGTCAAATAATTGACCTCAACAAATTAATAATCAACCCCTTTTTCTTTTTTACTCAAATCTCACAAGCTCTAAGTACTAGAGAACTGACTACAGACTTACTCATTAATATTAATGTTGGATTTGTGAAGTCTGATCCTGTAACGCCCCAAAATCCACGACACGTGGACGAGTCAACAAGTCAAAGAAAGAGGTTAAAGAAGAGGTAAGGTCTCGCGTGGACCAATCAAGAGGTGCGGAAACAACAAAAGAATCCTACGTGGATTCCAATTATAGTTGATCAGTCAACGACTAATCTTGCACTGACCCAAAGAATTAAAGAGGGTCAATGAGCATAGTTTTGTTTGGAAATGTTTTTAGGAACAAAAGAAATTAGATCGTAACTGGTTTTAGGAATTGAAATTCATTTGGGCCTCTTTTACGAAAACGATTAGTTTTAAAGAAATAAATTTAAATAAAAAAATGAAAAATAAATAAAAATAAAAATGAAATCCGTTGAAACCAAATTCTAGCACTTATAGAGCGGTTTTGGCTGTCCAAGGAGATGTAAAGAGCAAAAACATACAATTGTAAGGGCAAGAGTTGGAACAAAACCCCAACAAGACCAAGCCTAAAGGAAATACCAAAGGAAGCTATTAAATGAAACTCGTTAAGGTAAAAACGAGCTTACTCCACACGCAAAAACCAACACTAACGTCGAACACGAGTTCCCCAAAATGGTATAATCACAAACACCCATGATTCAATAGAGTTCTTTGTAATTCATATTCTAAATAAACGTAAAAGGGCTTCAAGTCCTTAAATGAATTCCAATACGAAGACTCTACTAACATTAACAAAAGCATAATGGGGCTAACATGTGCCCAAGCTAGGTCATAGCTTACAAATAACATAGATGAAAGAATTTAAACCCAATCACTTGTAAGTTCTATAATTCGATCCTAACATGAGCAATATCGAATTACAACAATTACAAGTTTGACAAAAGAACTATGCTAAGTAAGTTCAAAAGAATAAGATTTCTCGCGAGGAGCTTTCAAAAATATGAGGTTTAAGCATCGGGCTATCCGTGAGTCTTGTCCCTATCAAGATCACCTGAAAGGAGTTTTTTATAGATTCATTAAGCACAACGGCTTAGTAGAAAACATTATAGATATATAAGATGGATCCCATAACTAAAAGTGATATGTGGTGCCATGAATGTTGCCTAAGCAATGCAACTAATGAGCCCTCGGGGCCATGCACACGTGTTCACTCGCCTCGTTACCGGACTGTGAGCCACCCCCCATTGGGAATGTAGCATACCAACTTTCCGATAGCTAGTCGAATATAAGTTGGAGTTTGGCACGTTCTTAGGTACGTCCACCCTGTCTCACTAACACAACCCACATCCAGATTTTCTTATCCACTTTTATCCCCCTTTATTGGGGTCGGATTTACTTTTATCCCCTCTTAGGGATTACTCAAATGTCACCCATGCTAATGCTATGAGGTGTGCCCACTTGGCAACAATGCACATGGATTCTATGATTCGAATGCAAGTGTCATATATTAAGAATGTAATCAATAATTTCACTAAACATTGGCAACAATTGAACTTCCACAATAGTCAAGGTAAGCATAAGTACCACCATTTAGAGAATTTATACTTACACCTAATCATGCTTTCAACTTAGCAATAAGATTTAATTAATATGGACAACTTAGCTATTAATTAACGACTAAGCAAATAAGCAAATAAGATCTAATTATATGAACAACTTAGCTATTAATTAACTACTAAGCAAATAAGCACATAATCTCCTTTGAGCATCTAGTCAATTAAATAACACTAAACATGTAAGTCACATGAACATGTGTGTTAGGGGAGAGTCATAGTTAATCCATATATTTGCTAACCCTAGCCATAAATCACAAATCAATTAAAGAGATAAGATTTCATATGTATATAGATAATGTAATCTACCTTACTTCTAGTGAGTATAAGAGCAAGAAAGAAGAATCCAAGAGAAAATAAGAAGGCCCAAGTAGTAGAGCTTCAAGAACAAGAAATAAGAAAACCCATCTTCTTCCTCCACTCCATGGCTTGAGCTAGTGGTCACCAAAATGGAAAATAGAAGTACCCAAATGAAGCCCTAGATGAGGTGATGATTTTTGCCTCTAATAGTTTGTCTCCAATAATGACTTTATGGCCTCCAAAATTGGGGTTGAAGGTTGAAGTAAACTAGGAGGGTTAGTTCTTCCATTTTAGGAGAGAGAGAAGAGATGTAGAGAGAAAGAGTGTATCGATAAGGAAAATGAAAAGAAAGAAAAATAAAAAGAGAAAGAGGGAGAGATATATCTGGATGAGAGGGAGAGGAAAAGAGAGAGAAAACTAGGCTTCTCTAAGAAGCTTAAGGGTTGGTGTGGGGTGGGTCCCACACTTGTCCCCTACACACACAAACACCAATATATAACATATATACACACACACAAGTGTTAATTTAATTACCAAAGTAGTACCCCAAGACCAAAAGTTAGGCATTAAAATGTACAAGTCCAAATTGGGTCCAAACATTGACCACCAAAATTACCAAAATACCCTCAATTAAATTTCAAAACATTACAGATCCACTCCGATACTGGGGGTTCGGGGGATGGATCCCCCCAAATTGCACTGAATTTTATTTCAGGCCAAGGGTATTATAGTAATTTTTAGTGTAACCCTAGTGGGATATATTATCCCTTCTATGTGCAGCCGCAGTATGTTGCGTGCTATTTTTTTAGAAAGAAAACTTGAAATCCTTTCTATTCTTTGATCATAGTGAACTGGTGTAAGAGGCTGTGGACGTACGCAATTTGGCCAAACTACGGGGTTTATCTTGTGTTGTAGTTTGTTTGTTTCTTGCTTTCTGTGTGCGTTTCCATTGTATGTTACAGGTCATATTCACAACAATTGGTATTAGAGCGAGGTTGTAAACTAGTGACTTACAATGGCAGAGGAAGGGAAGGTTAAGATTGAGAAGTTCAATGGTTCGAACTTTGCTTTCTGGAAGATGTAGATTGAAGAAGTGCTATACCAGAAGGATCTATACCTACATGTCGAAGGCACGAAACTAGCAAATATGAAAGACAAAGATTGGGATGTACTAGATCGCAAAGCCCTAGGAACCGTATGATTGAGTTTGTCACCATCGGTTGCTTCAAACATTGTGAAGGAGAAGACGACAGTAGGGTTGTTGGTAGCCCTAGAGAAGATGTAAGAAAAGCCCTCTGTATCCAATAAAGTTTATTTGATGAAGAAGTTGTTCAATCTAAAGATGGCAGATGATGCTATCATTGTCGAGCATTTGAATGAGTTCAATACCATAACAATCCAATTACAGTCTGTAAAAATTGTATTTGAAGATGAGGTAAAAGCCTTGTTACTTCTGTCAAGTTTGCCGGACAGTTGGAATGGACTGGTTGTGGCAATAAGCAATACATCCGGGTCCTCGGTGATAAAATTTGAAGATGTGGCTGGATTTGTTTTGGGAAAAGAGGATCGTAGGAGATCTTCAGGGGAAGACTCAACTTCTGGTTCGGCATTGAATGCAAAAGAAAGAGGCAGAAAATTGAATAGGGGCAACAATAAAAATTGGAACAATGGTTCTCGCGAGAGATCAAAATTGAGAAAAGGGAGATCAAAATCTCGTGGGCGTGATAAAAAATTAACTAAATGCTAGGATTATGGTAAAAAAGGGCACTACAAGAGAGATTGCAAAAATCTGATAAAGCATCAGAATGGCAACAATCTAGGGGGTAGGAACACCGCAAACATTACTGAAGATGAGGATAGTGATGCCTTAATTTGTGTAGCAGATTATCGTAGTGAGTCATGGATTGTAGACTCGGGAGCTTCATTCCATGCCACCCTACGCATGGATGTCCTTCAGAATCATGTGCTGGGAAATTTCAGAAAAGTCTATTTAGGTGATGACGAGGCCTGCAATATTGTTGGGAAGGGTGATGTGCAGATTACTCAAACTAATGGGACAGTGTTAAATTTGAAGGATGTCAGACATGTGCCTAGGTTGACAAAGAACTTGATTTCGGTTGGGCAGTTGTCAGGCACTGGAGTGGTAACGTCATTCATGGCAGATTCTTGGAAGATGAGCAAAGGGGCCATGGTTTTGGCTCTTGGTAAGAAAGAAGGCACCCTCTATGTCTCCTCGGGTACCTACAGTAGCATAATAGTGGCGTCGTCTGGAGTTGATTCTAGTATATGGCATAGAAGACTTGGTCATATGAGTGAGAAAGGAATGAAGGTAATGATGAAGGAAGGGAAATTACCTAGGTTGAAGTATCTTGATCTGAACTTTTGTGAAGATTGCATTTTGGGAAAACAGAAGAAAGTCAGTTTACCAAGGTGCCAAGGACTCCAAAATGAGAACGATTAAAATTGGTCCATACTGATGTATGGGGACCATCTAAGGTACCTTCTCTTGGTGGCTCTGGCTATTTTTTCACTTTCATAGATGATGCTACTAGAAAATTATGGGTGTTGTAAAGCTTTGGTTGAAAATGAGACAGGGTTAAAGCTAAAGTGTCTCAAGTCCAATAATAGTGGTGAGTATTGTGATGATGACTTTAAGTCATACTGTGGTAATAATGTGATTAGAAGACTGAAAACAATCCCGAGGAAGCCAGACATAATGGAGTGGCTGAGCGCATAAATAGGACGATCCTAGAGCGTGCGAGGAGCATGAGAATAAATACTGGGCTACCTAAGCAATTCTAGGCTGATGCAATAAACACCGCCGTGTATTTGATCAATAGGGGACCTTCAGTTGCTTTGAATTATGGTTTGCCAGAAGAGTCCTGGACTAGAAAAGAGGTAAATCTCTCTCATCTTCGTATTTTTGGTTACACTGCTTATGCACACATTGAACTTGAGAACATGGGTAAGCATGATCCTAAGTCTAGGAAGTGTTACTTCATTGGCTATGGCACTGATAGTTATGGGTATAGACCGTGGGACTTTGAAAAATAGAAAACAGTGAGGAGCATGGATGTAGTGTTCAATGAGTCTGTTTTGTACACAAGATAGACTTGGTCATCAAAAGGAGACTACTGAAAATTTAGATTTTATAAATTTTGAGGAGATTTTAGATTAGAATGTTTTGAAGACCCAAGATGTGAACTTACCACCTACACTATAGGAAGAACCACAGACTCCCCCTCCAAGGAAGTCTACTAGAGTTAGTAAGCCTGTAATGCGCTATTCACCTTTAATGAAATTTTTGTTATTATGATTATGGTGAACCAGAATGTTTTGAGGAAGCTTTACAGGTTGAGACCAGGGAGAAGTGGGAGCATGCCATGGATGATGAGATGTATTCTCTTTCATCAAACCAGACGTAGGATCTTGTCCAGTTGCCAAAGGGGAAGTCAGCTTTGCACAACAAGTGGGTTTATAGAATAAAGGAGGAATTTGATGGGAGCAATCGGTACAAGGCAAGGTTGGTAGTAAAAGGGTTTCAGCAAAAACCAGGTATTGACTACACAGAAATATTTTCTCCTGTTGTTAAAATTTCTACTATCAGACCTATGCTAAGTATTATAGCAGCTGAGAACTTGCACTTAGAACAATTGGATGTCAACGCTTTCCTCTATGGTGATTTGGAGGAGGACATTTATATGCATCAACCACAAGGTTATGTGGTAAAAGGGAAAGAGAATTTTGTATGTAAGCTTAAGAAAAGTCTATATGGGTTGAAACAGGCCCCAAGGCAGTGGTATATAAAGTTTAACACTTTTATGGCAAAAGTTGGTTTTACTAGATGTCATTCAGACCCTTGCTGTTATTTTAAGAAGCTTGCTACATCGTATCTCATATTGCTTTTTGTATGTAGATGATATGCTTGTTGCAGGATCAAGCATGGAAGAAATTTCAAATCTCAAGGAACAGTTGTCCAAGGAATTTGCTGTGAAATATTTGGGAAATGCAAAGAAAATTCTTGGGATGAGAATCAGCAGGAACAGGGTAAACAGGAAATTGGAACTATCACAGGCTGAGTATGTGGACAAAGTTCTGAAAAAGGCTTAACATGGAAAATGCTGAACGAGTTAGCACTCCTTTGGAAAGTCACTTCAGACTTTCCAAAGATCAAGCAGCAGTCACAGATGAAGACCGTAAGTACATGGCTAAAGTACCTTACGCATCAGTACTAGGTAGCTTGATGTATGTTATGGTCTGTACAAGGCCAGACATTGCTCATGCAGTGGGAGTAGTGAACAGATTTATGGCAGATCCAGGCAAGGAGCATTGGGAAGGTGTTAAGTGGATTCTGAGGTACCTTAGAGGCACTAAAGATGTGACATTATGTTATGATGGTTCAGACATTCATATTCAGGGCTATGTGGATTCAGATTTGGTAGGGGATATTGATAATAGGAAAAGGAAGGGAATATGTGTTTACTTTGGGCAGTATAGCAGTCAGTTGGGTCTCCAGATTACAGATAATTGTCACCATCTCCACGACAGAGGCAGAGTATGTGGCAACCACTGAGGCTTGCAAAGAAATGGTATGGTTTAGGAATTTCATGAAAGAAATTGGTAAGGAACAAGATGGGGGTTCTCAATTGTTCAGTGATAGTCAAAGTGCAATTCATCTTGCATCGAATTCAGCTTTTCACTCGAGAACCAAGCACATCGATATCAAGTACCATTTCATTCGCTCACTTTTGGAGGATGGATAGTTCACTTTGGAGAAAATTCATACAAGGGATAATCCTGCAGATATGTTTACCAAGATGGTCACTATGGAGAAGCTGAAGAAATGTTCAGCTTCTATTTGTCTTCAAGACTATAAGACATTGATTTCTCACATCAGTACTGTGTGTTTCGATGGAGGTGACAACTGTTTCTTTCTCTCTCAGATCAGTCTTCAAGTGGGAGATTGTTGGGTTTGTGAAGTTTGATCCACTCCGATACCGGGGGTTCGGGGGGCGGACCCCCCAAATTGCGTCGAATTTTATTTTGGGCCAGGGTATTATAGTAATTTTAAGTGTAACCCTAGTGGGATATATTATCTCTTCTATGTCCAGCCGCAATATGTTGAGTGTTATTTTTTGAGAGAGAAAACTTGTAATCCTTTCTGTTTATTGATCATAGTGAACTGGTGTGAGAGGCTGTGGACGTAGGCAATTTGGCTGAACCACAAGGTATATCTTGTGTCGTGGTTTGTTTGTTTCTTGCTTTCTATGTGCGTTTGCATTGTATGTGTTACAGGTCATATTCGCAACAATTAATACAGATAAGACATACCCCAAAATCTCTGCACATCTAAGTGCTAACAAAATAATGTAAAATAAAATAAAAGAAGATATACCTGGGACCATGAAATATGTAGTACTAAACTCGTTCCTTAAGATGATTTCTTCTTTCCTTTATCTGCAGATTGTCGTTGACTTGACCCATTGGAACTTACTCCCTGTTGTTCTTTACTTGGACAATATCTCGTTATGTGCCCCAGCTGTCCACACTCAAAACATTCATTTCATCTATCAGAACTTGTATTCTATGATCTTTGTATTTTCGCTTGAGAACAATTTCTAGCTAAGTGCCCTCATTGCTTACAAATACGATAAATCATGTTGTCAAATAACATACCCCTTCATGTTGACGACCACACAATGAACACCATGGTTTATTATATTCTATGGATGAACTTCCACCTTGACTGCTTAAATTGACCTCTGAAGTTCCAATGAAAGCCCTTTTTGAACCACTTTGACTTTTTTCTTGACTTTTACTTTATCGATCTTATTTGTACTTTTCAATATCCCTTTCAGCGATAAGATCCACTACAACAAAAAATAGTTTTTGCAAGGAAAAAATTCCTTGCTATATGTCACAATTTCATTGCTAAAGTCTTTATCAAGGAAAGTCTTTCATTGCCAGATTCCTTGCTAAAGGTTCGTCTCTAAAACCTCTAGCGACGAAAAATACTTTCCTTGCCAATTCTTAACTTCTAGCGAGGAATTATTTTTTCCTTGCTAATGCTCAATATTTTTGTTGCTAAATGGCTTGATTCCTTGCCAAAAGTTAAGAATTTTGTGTGCAATATTTTCGTCTAATACCTCTGCAACAGTTGGAAGTTGGTGCGTATCCACACGGCTTCGAATATTATCTCTTAATCCATCCTCAAATATTCGAGCTTTGTCTTCATCAAGTGGAATCGTGTTCCTTGCAAACTGTAGTAACCCATTAAACTTTGCAGCAAACTCGTTTACCTACATATCTTCTTGTTGAAGATTCGCGAATTCCCTAGCCTTTTGTGCTCTAGCTGATCGGGGAAAATATTGCTTGTAAAATTCTTCCACAAATTTCGAGTATTTGGTATCCCCGTGTTCAATTACGTTCACCCACCAATTCTGAAATTCTTTTTTCAGGGTGTCAGCAGATAAGATTACTTCATGATATTCGGTACACTTTACTACACGAAATATTCTTTCTATATCCATCACCAATGATTAGCCAACACTGGATCCAGACCCCCATGAAACTGAGTAGAATCTCGTTTTGCAAATTGTTTTGCTATAGTACGTCCTATTCTCAGCTCAACATTCGGATTTTCACATCTAGTTTCAACCAACGGTACTCGGTCACTCTTGGCTCTAACAAAACTCCCCATCACATCCTCCAATCGATCAATCTGAGAATGTGGTGAGTATCCTCTATTCAAATCCATTATATATTTTTTTTCTTTCAAATTACTCAACCTGTCAATCAAAATGCATAAATACTATGCACGCTATGATAGATGTCATTTATATGACATATTTAATAACACAGCACACCAACAATATCTCATGCATATAGAAATGCATCTACATATCAATAATGTGCACGTCGCATCACTCAACACTTCGTACCAATGTCACTCGTTCCCAAAGGCTCTATTCTATTGCTCTGATACCACTAAATGTCACGCCCCGAAAATACCCATATGATTCTAGGACACGTGGCACACCATCAAGGCTCATCACAAGTGATTAAAGTTTCAAAATATAGTTTAAAATAAGGTTAAACCATAAAGGGTCAACCGACAATGGACATTTTCAATAGTTTGAACCAACATACACCTCAACATGCCTTACTAAAACTCATTTTCAAAAGTTTCTTTTGAATAGTTCCAAGGAATCCCAAAAGACCTCATTTGAGTAAAAAGTTTGAATTATAAACATTGAGAACACTTAGAAAGAAGAGTCTGGTAGGGGGTTTTTTCGACCTGTAGAATGATCCCCTTGGACCGGTCGAACTACCCTTTGTACAAAGTCTTTCAAACATGGGTACCATCGATCGGTCTAACAAGTCCCTTGGACAGGTCGAATGCTTCTCTGTGAGCCCAATCAGCTAAAACCCTGTTCTTGCAAGTAATAAATCCTTACATAAAAATCACCAAAATTATAAGTTGAATTAAACACTAATCTCCAAATCATCTTAAAACCACTCCAAGCATATAAACATGAGCTTTTTTAGTTTAAGATAGAGTTTAAAAGTATTATAAGAAAAAAAAACCAATTATAGCCATTTACTAACCAAACTTAACATATAACCCCGAGTACAAATGTCCCAAGCCAATTACGCGAGCTATAGAAACATTACTGTGAAACATACCCCAAACTAACATAGTCAAACCTTATATTACAAGAGTTAAGCTATGATCCGATAATTACATAACTTCCTTGTCCGATTACATGATGCTATTCCTCAAACAAACATAGCCTTTAATCAAAACCAATGTCAACAACATATATAATCCAGATTAACAATTGTTTACTAGTTTAGGTAAACATAAGTTTTGTACTAGCATTTACAAAATAAAATACAACCCAGTTTGAAACCATAAAAATAATCCTCCGACCACAGGATCTTGCCATTTCCACATCAGCTTTTTGACTCTTTACAACCTTGCCACAATTACCTAAGATGGTTATTCAATAACTACTACAATATATAAGTTATATGCTTATGAGAAATATTAATCATATACATGAATATTACCACACATTTCAAATTCATTAAACAACACATAATTGATCTCCAGGAAGAACAAGTATGTTTCCACCAACCACCATTACACAATACACCCTAGGCTTCGTGCATGAGCCATCCACACATGCCACTTTAGACATGCGGTCCAAATTGCCTCTTGCGGCATCACAATAGTCCACTCCCAAAACGGGAGATAAGATTTGGTGGAACACTACAAGTTTACCTTTGATCCACATAAGCAACTAAGCATGCTCACATATAATTCATTACACCATGCTTTTCACATATACATGCTTTCACAATAAATTGGGCCTTAATTCTAACCACATGAATTTGCCCCAATAAAATTAGATATAATTATTCAATCCAATTAGACATGCCCATATCAAGACATATGAATCCAAATATGGATTCCATTAAAATGTACGATTAAAATCACACACCTCTTGGGTTTCGCTCCTAACCATGAAATTAAGGCCCTGCTAAGCCCATGGTACAAATTCTATATAAAAATTATAAATTATGAGTTTAAACCCCAAAATGGGTGTAAACACCCCATTTTGTCGGCTATCAGATTTAGGAGACCTATAACTTGGTGGTTCACAATGATCGCAAAAGACTCAAAAGGACTCTCGGAAGTCAGCTCTATCTCTCAGAATGCTCAGAATGACCAAAATACCCCTGTAAGCCCGAAAACTTCCAAATTTGGTCCCAAAGTCCTGAAAAACATGCTACGTCGTAAGAAAAGGGATAAAATGAGTTTTTTAAGAAAATCTGATGAAATCGTCAGCTCCCAGAGACCCTCGGAAGTCCCGGAAGTTCCCGAAAAGTCCCTATTGACCGGTTTGACCAAGGTTTGACCAGGTTTGACCAATGCTTGACCAGGTTTGACCAAGTTTGACAAAGTTTGACCAAGTTTGACCGAAGTCGTCCGAATTCACCAGAATCATTTTAAATCATGAGAAAAGTGTTAAAACAAGTCCCAAAAGAAAATCGAGCGAAAACATCAGCTCCCGGGAACTCTCGGAGATTTCCAGAACTTCCCGGGAATCCCAGGTTTGACCAGTTTGACCAAAATTTGACTTTGGAACCGGGGCGCCGAAAAAATTTTCAAATATTTTTCATGGATACTAGAGGTCAATAGCTTTCCAACGGTATATCACACATAATTTCTGGAGTTAAAACGAGTCTATTATGAATTTCCGAAGACGAAAAAGGCGATCAAATCGGCTTTTATCACGAATATCGCAAAACTTTTCAAAGTGACCTATCCCCGAACTATTTTTTATGTAAAGTGGACTCCATTACCTTTCCAACGGTATATCACAACCTTAATTTGGAGTTCGTACGCATTTTCTGTGAATTTTGGACGAAATAGGGCCTTTTCGCGAATACCGGGACTTTAGGGGGCCTAAACAGCATTATCTGGACGAAGGAGGAGCAGTGCCGCCGCGGCACTCCCCTCCAGAACAGTCTGTTTTTGTAATTAATTTTGGGGTCCCATTTTGATTAATTAAAAACCAAAATGACATAGTTTTATGATTTCAGATGTTTGGAGCCAATGGGAACACTTCTAAAACCCCAAAACCACCCCAAGTTGGCCTATTTAAACCCCCCATTGCTCTTCATTTTGGGGGAGTCAAATGTAAGCTTTGAAAAAGTTTGGGAGAGAAAGTTGTAGAGATAAGGTTAGAATAGAGAAAAGAAGCTTTCTTCTTGGATTTTCAAAACAAAGTGAGTTCTAAACTTTGTTTTTGCTTCATTACTCCTATTTACTTCAACATTCAATACACCCAACCACCATTTTAGTGAGCATTTAAGAGAGAGGAAGCTTCTTCCATATCCAATGTCATCATATATGAGTGAAACACCATTCTACAAGTTCAATACATCATGAATATCATCTATTGATCATTATCTACTTGCTTGTTTATTCATTGTTTATCTCTTCTTACCTCATTTCTTTTTGATTTTTCTTTATTTACTTACTAGTTCATCATCATCTAGATGATGACATGAAGTTTGGGGTGAGTGAATCCTTATGGATAGTAGCTTTTGACCTCAAAAACATGTTTGATAGATGATGATCATAACTTCAATACCTCCAAGGTATTCTTGAAGTTATGTTCAAAATAAAATAAATCTCTCCAACAATCTTGGAGGTTCTTGATGATGAGTTTGATGTTGGCATTTTAAGTGGCTATAATCCTTGTTGAGTATTGAAAATATGCTTTCAAAACATCTATTTCAAAACCCCTCTCAATCCCTCTTCTTTTGGTTTCAAGAAACAAAACCTTGTTTTTCACCAAAATCTTCAAAACAATGAGTCAAAACAGTGAGTGAGCTGAGTTCAAGGATTTCTCTAGAACTCAATACTCAACATATGGATGCAAGGCCACTTGGAAAGTCTTCCTAACTCATTGGAGAACACCCATGATTTTTGGTTTGACTTGGAAGTACTTGGAAATGGTCCATTGGGACCCAAACATTCCTTCCAGACATTCTGCCTTTTCTGTCACAGCAGCTAGGGCCACTTCCAATTTGTGGTCCTAACTTATTTTTCCCTTAAATTTCAATGTCTTAAGGAACTTTCTGTATAAAATGGGCCTCTAGATCATTAGTTTTCATTTTCTAAGATTTTTCAACATTTCGGTCGACAGTACGGACTCTGTTTCTGAGTCACCTTCATTGTTTATATGATTTCTCTCAATCTGTGACATCTATCCAAGATTGGCCTTTTGGATTGTGTTCTAGACACAATAAGGAAGATCTCCATAAAAAATCATGCATTGAAAACATTCCTAACCCCTCTTTTCGAATTCCAAAAGATCATGCTACTGTTCTGTCCACTATTCACAGCAAGCACATTTCAACTTTCATTCTTTGATTTGATGCTTATATGCATTCCAAATTAGTTCATATCTTAGGAAGTAGTTCATACTACATTTGTACATATCCCATGTTAATTTCATTCATTCATTCATACACATTTTAGACTTCTAAGTCACTCTAGGAATCCATGTACCCAAAACACACTACAACCTTTGCACATTTTAGAAACATACATTGCATTCATGCAAGATTTGGGGTTTTTGTAACTCTTAATCTAAGAAGATTATATGGAATGAACTCGATCACACGTTCATGCTTCCCCTTTGATCTAATCATCCTTTCTCATCCGTCCCGGGGATCGAGAGGTCTTCTTTTCTCAAAGAATAACATGCATCATACTAGCTTGTTAAGCATATTTTGATTTCTTTGTTTATTTATTTTAAGAACGATTCATGTCCTCTTTAGATTAAGGAAACTTAATTACTTGATACGTGATTAGACGATTTTTCCTAGGTTTATTTGTGTGATCTTTCACTTTACATTGCATGATATTTGGCTTAGATCTTATGAATGATATCTTATCTTTAGATCTTCCATTTCAAATTTCTTATGTGATGTAATATACTATCATAATATTAATTTCCGAACCATACATAGTATAAGATGATTATTTGGATGCTAATTGAGGCCCGTCGAAAGACGGGGCGAGTTGAGGGTGTTTTAGTCATGACAAAGGCTCCTTCCTCTCTCGTACCAAAACCCCGAACCGAGTTCTTTGGTTATGAAGGGCCGGTGCCCTTATCCGCTTGGGTGAGTCAAATTAGGTTTCTTGGTTCCTTAAAGACCAAGTGGCGACTCTGTATCTATTTTCAACAGACCAACCAATTTCTTCCTTTGATTAATTTCAAACAGTTTCAAAACAAAACCCAAGCAAACAAAGAGGCGGAAGCCCGGTGTCCACAATGGGTTTGGAAAAACTGCCACAAAACTCAATAAAATTGGTACCTATGTGTTAGACTCACCTCTAATAGTCCGAATATGTATTGTTTTTTGAAAACAAGCATCAAACAGTGCATCAATCGATGTCGAAAGTAGCGCCAAAACCCGTCACCTCCCTTTCTCCTGTTTCGATCGAACCGTTTGATGATGAAGACTAAGTCTTCATTTCTTTTCTTATTTTTTTTAATCTATATCTTGGTTAAGTTAAGCATATGTTGTGTTGTCAAATCCTTGCCACATGTCAAATGACTATGCTTGGTGGATTGGTGACTCCAATTTGTGGATCCCACCACTAAGTGTACCAATATAATTCTAATACCAAATTTATATATGGGTATTTGTCTATGTCTCGCATAGGTCCCATATAATATTATGAAATTTCTAATTAGCCTACTAATTATCTAGCGTGTCCAATTCTCTCTCACCAAGGTACCCAAAATTGATTACGAAAATATTCATAACTAAAATTAGAATATTAAAACAATTGAATAATTCACCACATAATTCCATATAATGTTAAATAAACATTTAAGCCACATAAGAGTGATATCTCAATCCCCGTCTCATCTCAAATGAAATATCTCTACACATATCCCAATTTGGGACTGCCACTCTAGCCAATACTGTGTTCCCATTTGGACACCCAAAAATCAACTAGTGAGTCAAAACCCACTTATGCATGTGTTAATAAATACCTTTAAATAACATGTATGTGTGCTAAAATGTAATTAGCATTACCCGCAGGAGTAGGTGTTACATAATAATTTCTTCCAACAATCTAATTGGTTTCTTACACCACCTAGACACAGTGACATGTGTTGTCCATGTAAATCAAGGGGTCCTCTAATTTTGCCATAGGTAACAACGACATCTATGAAACAACTTCCCACAACAAGTTTAATTGATATATACCATGTCAAGACCCAGATTTTCATCAATAAATTTTGCAAAATTTCATCACACTTTTAACCAATCACTCTTAAACATGTGTTAAAATAACAAACTAACCTACTTGTGACCCTAGTAAATCACCTAATTCGGAGACATTGATCCAACACAAACGTACCCCATTTATTACCAAACTATTGCACTTGAACGTTACACTCATTTTACGTATAACTCATAAATAGTTAACACATACATGCATAATACATACACTTAATAAGACACACAATTAATACATGTTCACATAGATACATATTTAATATACAACATATTACTTACTCTTAAAATAAATCTCCAAGACATTTTGCTAATAAAAGAACTTAAACATAAACTTCATTTACTGAAGTATAGCATTAACTCTCTTCAGTTAATACATATGCTTTCTTTCATGAGTGTTAACTTCTCCTTTTCAATGCAGGCGCTTCATTTAATAGAAGTGTAATTAATGTAATATTAAACTTATCACTACAATTCACACTATAAATGGGGGGACTTTCATATGTCGTAGTCACTCATTTGAAAAGAAATTATTGAGGGAGAGTTAAAGAGATAAGGGAGAAAGTAGAAGAAAAAAAACGAAAAGAGGAAAAAGAAATTAATTAATGGGCGATTAGTAAAGAGAAGAGAAGAGAAACAGAGAGTTAGGGAGACATTATTCTAACTCTCAAGTGGTGGTGGTTCCAAGAGTGTTGGGTAAGAGCAATAGGTCATTACGGTGAAGTAATTTTGAGCCAAAACTACAATCTTCAGTCAGTGAGTAAATTAGATCATTTAATCATCCTTTTGGTATCTTGTACATCTTATTCATATTTTCAATCATTCATTAACAACACTAAGGATATTTTAGTCATTTCAAATTTGTCAATTCATCACAAAACATTTTATAGAATTTCCCAAAATTTGGTGAGTTCCAGATACCAACTGGTATTTATCTAATTTCTAGTTTATAAAATGGTTATATATAGAATATGAGTTTTTAACATTAAAATTGCTTTTAAAATTTTGTACAACTCCAAAAAATAAATGGTTTGTATTGAAGTGATTAAAATAACATTTTGACACTAATTTTGTAAATTTTGGAGACAGAAAATTTTACCACTTATTTTGGGACCCGAGTTACGATATATAGAAATCTATATTTTTTTCGTGGTCATAATGAACCCAGAATTGACCCTAGTCAATGCCGTTAGTATTGTAGTAACACAAGGAAGGTTTTAATTTGAAAAAAATTCTATTTTGATAAAATTACAAAAAATACCCCTAAGAAGCTATAATTACCATTTTGCCCCTATGCCTTGAACTTAAACTAAAATACTCATTTTGTCATATGGATTGTAAAGGACTTGAGGGTTAACTTATCGACAAAAGTACTTTAATCACCTAAGTTGCCATGGTGAGTGATCGTTTTCTTTTTTACCGATTCAACTCCTCACAAGTGAATCTTATCCTATTACTTGAACAAGCTTTACTATAACTAATAATTTGTTGTTCTCATATTTGTTCTAGAAAACATTCATTCGTTCTGAAAGTAGGGATATTATTTGATGTTATTGTTAGTTTCATATTTAGAGTCTTTGTACAATATACATGTTCCATTGATTCTAGTGTCAGTTTCCACCATTCTACATGATTATATATTAGTGTTTGCACCATAAAATAAAAATTAAAATGGGCCCACTAAATCCAATTAGGAAGTACACGTGGAGAGCGTATGAAAGCAGACTGATGGAAAAAGCAGCCTAATGCGACATAACAAATGTCATAACCCAGTGCTTCTGCCACGTCAATGGTAGAACGATTATTGTCAGTTATTTCTAAAAAGGCCAATGACACGTGAAATGTGAATATCATGATAGGTGCAGTTAGGGACGAAGTCCCATTTTCCCCAAATCATGAATGTAGTGGGTAGTTTTCTCAACTGGTGGGCAGCGGTTACAATTGTTGTGATCTATTTAAGGAACAAGAATGATAGAAAGAAAGGATCCCCGATCAATCAAAACACTTAGCATTTTTATCTTTGCACTGTTATCTTTCCCTTATCTTTTAATTCCAATTTACTTGCCTGTTTTAGGAGTAGATCTGTAGCTAAATTCCAATTAGAAGATAGATAACCACTTTTGAGTGAACCTTGTTTGTAAAGGATTTAATAGGAATTCATTTCTGTTAGCTATTTTATCAATCTCGATGATTCTCATACTTTAAGACTTTAATATTTGGTTAAAGCAATTGGAACGTATTTGAAGAGATTTTGTTCCCCTGTCTCTTCACTCTTCTAATTTGTCAAATTGCTCACAATTCAAGAGAACATTTGTCTGGCATGCCTACACTCATATAATTATAGATTTTTAGCCATACAATTTTTGGCACGTCCAGTGGGACCAGTTTGAGAAATCTAATAATTCATCATGCCGCCGAGGAAGAATTTGACAAAAGATAAGGGGATAGCCGTGCAACCAAAGATGGATGCACTGACTGTGGAAGACAATGTTGAGGAAGGTATTCATTGCAACACCAGCGACGTCCAGTCTCATACTGGTAGTCATAAGTCACTTTAACCTCAGCCAGAAGAAGTCAGAGCTTCCTCTGTTTGCCCAGATCAACAATTCTGAAGGATTACACAACCGTGATGCATTTCAGTCTAGATAGTGCACTGCAAAATTAGCTCCAAGCCAACTTGCAGCAAACATCCACGATCGTGAAGACATTCACAGATATGATGCAAAATATGGGTGACCAAATAACTAAAAGTATCGACCATCAAATGTCATACATGACAGAGAAATTGGGTCCAGCATCATCTCTGAAGACTAGTGCACAGAAGGAACCTATACAGGTCCCCATCAATCAGGCTCCACAACTGAGTTATGGGCATATTAAGCTCCTTAACCACTCTACAGTCTTGAGTTTCCTTAACCACCATGGGTCTGGCATATTTGACCATACATCAAGTTCTAGTAATTAGCTGGTTCCAAATCAGATTGGTCATGTTCAGAACTTCCTGAGAGTCAACGAGGACTATCTGGTTCTAATATAGGGCCTCATACCAGTTTCCAAGTGGGGCAAATGATGGTCCCAGTCCATCAGAGTGGATATCATAAAGGCACTCAGCCTCAGATGCCCTTATTATCACCCTAGGGGCCATTTGCTCAACCAGTAATGCCAAATGTGGGGCAAATGGCTCAGTCAGGCGGTCATATGGCAGGTTTACCTCAATCGTAGATGTATCAAACTGGGGGGACACTTCCATCAGCCAGCAGCATAGACTAGGGTCAACTAACAACCAGTAGCAAAAATGGGAGGATACCAACAACCAGCAGCATAGATGGGAGGATACCAACAACTAGTAACATAGGGAGAAGTTCAATTTCAACTGCCATTGATGCATAATGGAGAATGATTGCTGGTGCCTGTAGCAGGTTTACCAGGTCATCAGCCTACCGACAATGAGGTACGTATTCCCTATTAGCCTAATTTTATGGTCTCATTACCATGGGGATGAATAAGGATGACATAGTAGAGGTTATCAGAGAACAGGTCCATGGGCAAGTCAGGGAACAGGTCAATGACCAATAGAGAGAACAGTTTGGGGGTAGTGTTTAGGGCCCTGATCCGTCCTCAATACCAAAAGCCATACCCAGACTTCGTTGATCGAATGTTTGAATTCCCAAGGTATTATAGAATACTTGAGTTCACCTTGTTCTTTGGTGGAGATATGCAGACTATACTAGAACACATTACACATTTTACTACACAATGTGGAGAGACTTCTCATAATGACATGCTAAAATTGTGATTATTTGTCAATTCACTCACTAGACCTGCCTTTACTTGGTACATGAACCTTCACATAGGCTTAGTCCAAACCTAGAAAGATATGGAAAGAATCTTTCATAGTCAGTTTAATCAAACTGATCCGAATGTGATTATTACTGATCTAGCCAGACTGAAACAAAATTTAGGAGAAAATGTAGAAACATATAT
The DNA here is from genome assembly GCA_033977485.1 of Hydrangea macrophylla. NCBI lineage: Eukaryota > Viridiplantae > Streptophyta > Magnoliopsida > Cornales > Hydrangeaceae > Hydrangea > Hydrangea macrophylla. The sequence goes on from CM066993.1 coordinate 41,469,225, forward strand.
TGCTAGGTTTAAATATGCTTAGAATATGTATAGGGCTAGGTTACCAGAAAAGGAATATGTTGTAGCAACCTATATTTTCGCGTCCCTATTAATAAATAAAAATGTCAGTTTTATTCCATTAATGTGCATTATTCTTTTAGTTGTGATAATCTTCTCATAAATAATTGGTACTAGAATTATTAATTTGATAACTCAATGCCATTTTATTTTACTACTGTGTATTAGCGTTAATAGGATTACTATCTGAATAATTAATACTTGTGTGAACATTTATAAATACCATGTCTTTAATGTCGTAGTCCTTAGTAATTTTTAAGAGTGTTATATTATTGCTTAGGACTGTGCCCCTAAGTTACCATATGATTTGGGATAAGAATTATTAATAAAATACAGTATCACATTACTTATACTATTGTTCCTAATAATTGTATTTGGGATATTTCATAAATCTAATTGGGCTAACTTAACTGTCTAACCTATTGCCTAAACTAACTTACAAACCAACTAAACGAAACCAAACTGAATCAAATCATAGGTATGCAATGAGTAGTTTTTAGAGGTACAAATGGGTGTGCTTGCTGTAAGGGTTAATTGCCACAATTTTGTCTTGACCTTTAGAACATTCAAAGGCCACTTGAATCCACGCCTTGGGGAACCTACTGTTATAGAGTAATGCCTTTCGGGCTAAAGAATGCTGGGGCAACCTACCAAAGAGCTGCCACCACTCTGCTGCACGACATGTTTCACAAAGAAATAGAAGTGTACGTAGATGACATGATCGTGAAGTCCAAAGACAAAGAAGGGCACCTGGTAGCATTAGAAAAGTATTTCGAAAGGTTGCGCAAATACAAGATGAGGTTGAATCCAAAGAAATGCACTTTCGGTGTGACCTCCGGTAAACTCCTAGGTTTTCTCATCACTCAAAGAGGGATAGAGGTGGATCCCTCTAAGATCAAGGCAATCCTAGAAATGACACCACCACGGAATGAAAAAGAAGTAAGGGGGTTTCTCGGAAGGATCCAATTTATCAACCGCTTCATTTCCAAGCTCACAACTACATGCGATCCTTTGTTCCGATTGCTGAGAAAAGGAGAAAAGTTCCAATGGGATGACCAATGCCAAGCCGCTTTCGACAAAATAAAAGCCTACCTTCAAAATCCACCTGTCCTCTCACCACCCACTCCTCATAAGCCCTTATTCCTTTACCTATCTATCTCCAAAAACGCCATGGGTTGCATGCTAGCCCAATAAGGAGAAGAAAGCCACTCCGAAAAAGCCATATACTACCTCAGCAAGAGGATGACTGGGTATGAGCTCAACTACTCTACTCTCGAAAAAACATGTTGGGCCTTGGTTTGGTGCACCCACCGACTAAGGCACTACATGCTGGCCTTCCCAGTTGTGCTCATATCCCGCATGGATCCTCTGAAATACCTCCTTGAAAAGCCCGCCCTGACCAGTCGCATATCCCATTGATTACTCCTACTATCCGAATTCGATATCAAGTACGTTACAAGCAAATCGGTAAAAGGGAGAACCGTAGCTGAGCATCTCGCAGAACATGCCATCGAATTCGAAGAAAGTGGAGACTTTCTGTTTCCAGACGAAAGTATCATGGAAGTCAATGAAGAACAGTAGAAGTTGTACTTTGATGGAGCAGCCAACATGAAAGGATACGGAGTAGGAATGATTCTCGTAGATCATGCTACTGTTCTGTCCACTATTCATAAACAATAATGCATTGAAAACATTCCTAACTCCTCTTTTCAAATTCTAAAAGATCATGCTACTGTTCTGTCCACTATTCACAGCAAGCACGTTTCAACTTTCATTCTTTGATTTGATGCTCATATGCATTCCAAATTAGTTCATATCTTAGGAAGTAGTTCATACTACATTTGTACATATCCCATGTTGATTTCATTCATCCGTTCATACACATTTTAGACTTCTAAGTCATTCTAGGAATCCATGAACACAAAGCACACTACAACCTTGGCACATTTTAGATACATACATTGCATTCATGCAAGATTTGGGGTTTTTGTAACTCCTAATCTAAGAAGATTATAAGGAATGATCACGATCACGATCACACGTTCATGCTTTCCCCTTTGATCTAATCCTCCTTTCTCATCCGTCCCGGGGATTGAGAAATCTTCTTTTTCTCAAAGAATTACATGCATCATGCTAGCTTGCTAAGCATATTTTGATTTCTTGGTTTATTTGTTTCAATAACAATTTATGTCCCCCTTTAGATTAGGAAGTCTTGATTATTTGATACATGATTAGACGATTTTTCCTAGGTTTGTTTGTGTGATCTTTCACTTTACATTGCATGATATTTGGCTTAGATCTTATGAATGACATTTTATCTTTAGATCTTCCATTTTCAAGTTTCTTATGTGATGTAATATACTATCATAGTATTAATTGTTGAACCATACATAGTATATGATGATTATTTGGATGCTAATTGAGGCCCGTCGAAAGACGGGGCGAGTTGAGGGTGTTTTAGTCGTGACAAAGGCTCCTTCCTCTCTCGTACCAAAACCCCGAACCAAGTTCTTTGGTTATGAAGGGCCGGTGCCCTTATCCGCTTGGGTGAGTCAAATTAGGTTTCTTGGTTCCTTAAAAACCAAGTGGCGACTCTGTATCTGTTTTCAACAGACCTTTTCCTTTCCTTTTCCAAAACAATCTCAAACAAAAGAGGCGGAAGCCCGGTGTCCACAGGGTTCATGCTGAATTTTTCTCTTTTTCAAAATGGTTTTAAGATGCTCCAAGGACAATGCCGTGTTTCTATACGTGTTCAAAACTCATAGTCCACAAGGTGATAGGTAAATGAAAAATTTGGTATTCTTGGCTAAAAAGGGCGATTTTGGACCTAGATTCTTCTTGGAATAGAATCAAATTGCTATTAGAGTCTTGATTCCGATGAGACATATTCATCATTAATATCTAGAGGTAAATCCCCCCAAGTTTAATAGCTCAATCAAAATTGGGGTGTCTACAGATTGCTTTCTTCCTCCATCATTTCTTGATTTTTTTTTTTTTTTTGGAAAAAGCTGTGAAACATAGATTAAAAATATAGATAAGACAATGAAAAAGGAAAAATGACTCATGAAGCTAAACTCTGTGGTAGTTGATTAGACTAAAATGCTATTCTATGCCACATCAAAAGCTATGAGTAAACCTAGTCATAACAACCAAGAAAGATAAAATATACAGGTCCAGAAGTTTCAATTCTATTACACAAAACATAAGCTATAATGTTGCATTTCAATATTTTGGGAACCTAACTTAATGGTGATTTTCTATTTTCTTAAGGCATGATTCCAACAAGTTTTAAATATTTTAATAGGAGGAATGGCATATAGGTACTAGCAACTAGAATCAAGATGCTATTTAGAGACATGAAGTTATTTATCAACAAGTTGGAGCACCAAATCTCCAGCTTCACTAGGATTCTCCATATTTTATTATTCATAAGTCAACTCACAAAGACTTTCAATATGAGAAATTACAACCAAATTGAACCACATGAACAAATCCACATCGTCCACTACTACCACGAGAGTATATCAAATAATGGAAAAAAAAACAATTAGAGGTCAGCAAAAAGGGATGTGTGTGTGTGTCGAGTGTGAATGTGTAGAAGAAACAACTTTATAGAAACAACATAAGAAATACATGAATTGTAATCAACTAATTTATAGAAGAAACAACCTGATAAAGATTAAAACCCCAAATTAGTTAAAACTCTAACTTTGACCAAAAAATTAAGAACCCTAAGTCAACGACTCTTCCAAATCCAAAAGTTGAAACATTGATTGCTAACCTTGTGCGTCATCACCGTAGTTGTAGGTTCTTCATCAAGCTACCATCATCAAAGGACGTCGTGTCTTCGTCATCATCATTTTTAGAGAGAGAGAGAGAGAGAGAGATGTCATTCGTCATCATCAACGGTCGCCGATGGGAAAGCGAGAATTTGAGCGATAGAGATAGAGAGGCAGAGAGCTAGAGAGAGAAGGGGGAGAGTGAGAATCTGAGTGATGGAGATAGAAAGACAGAGAGCTGGAGAGAAAAGGTGGGGCTGGTGAGGTAGAGAGATAGAGAAGGGAAGAGACAGACGAGAGGGACTAGGGAGGAACTAGTGGGAAAAAATGGGGTAAAAATAGTTTTGGGGTACATTTTGGAGAAGTTTTGGCATAAAAAGCCACCACATTTTCATTTTTTGAAAACTTTTCACTTTTAGGGAAATATAGTAACAAACTTTTCACATTTCTAACGGACTCTTACCGTTACAATTTGTAACGGTAAGAGTCCGTTAGAAATGTCAAAATATATCCGTTAGAAAATGGGGCTTTTGGTGTAGTGGAAGAGCTTAAAGGAAAAAATTATTGTAAACGGCACAATAAATGGACCCATAGTACAAATAACTGTACAACTTTTTGGGAGTCCATTCAAAAATGGATTAAAATGGGACTGTAAAATTCCCCGTTGATAAGACTGGTCAATTGGTTAACAAGAACCCGTTTGTGGCTGAGGCACATGTTAATATGGTTTCAACAGATTTTACCAACATGACAAAATTAGCCATGTCAAAATCATATGTTCAGGCTTCTTCATCCGATAGTGGAAAAATGAAACTGTGGTTTCAAAGCCCAAAGGTTTTAAATCCAAAGGCACCATCATTCAAGGCAAGAGCAGGGGTACAGCAGGGGTGTACAACTATGCTGCCAATCCTTATGATTTGTACATGATGTCCAGACAGTCATTACATGAGTTGGCAAAAGTGAGTGAACTATCAGTCCTCTACATCAACTGTGCAAAGGTTTTGGCAGTGCCGCTCCAAAACCAACATCATGATTTTGAGGATGATGAAAGAACATTAAGGCAGAAGGCAAGCAGGGTAAGATGGTTCAATGGCCAAGGGGATTCCAGGTCATGTTGAATAACAAAAAGTCTGAAAAGGAGGAAAATATGTCTCAGGAAAACAAGTACAACAGGCCTGAACCTACCAGGAAGTTCAATAAATAGAAAAATTCAAGGCTCAAGTTAATCAGGTTTAGAAGAAAAGATCAGAGCATGCACCCCTATCCTAAATACCAAACCAAGAATGGTGCTTCCCCCTATACCATAAGATGGATGGTTGATGTACATTCAACATCCTAAGTTTCCTCAATACCATGTTCTACCCTTTATGACCAGGACTCAAAAAAGACGCATGTTATGTAAAAAGGCTACCCATAAAAAGAAACAACCATTCATTAAAACATTCGAAGGCGGGTTAAACTAGTGGGTGCAGAAGGTTGAAGTTAATCCTGAAAGTCAGGGTGATGAGAAAGAAGAGATACCCTCAACAGAGGTTGGTGATGACTTATCTGACTTCGATGAATAGCTGGGATAAGAAAACTTAAAAGCGATAAATCACCAGCCCTTAGACCAAGAAAACCTTGATATATTAGAATGTTGAGTAATGACACAAGATACAGATCTTGTCAGTGACCATAGTCAGACTGATGCCAAGCACCATAGTTGATTCAGATCAATCAGAGGGTGGCAATTCAGGTAGTATCTCTGACAATGAGATATTTTGATTGGGAAAATCATTGTTATTTCTTTATGACAACATGGTGTATACAATGCCATCTGCTTTCGCGCACAAGAATGGAAGCCTAATGGCCTAGAAGGAGATGTCAATGACGAATCAGAGCCTATGGTGTTTATCACTGAAGAGGCACAATCACTTGAGCTAGTGATCCAAAACATACCGATCTTAGACTCAAAGCAAAAGATGGCCATAGTGTTAAATAAGCCAAATACCAGAATGGATAGACATTTATGGCCATTATATGTCAAGGCTAAGTATCTAAAGTCTTAGTGGATAATGGAGCTTCTGTCAATCTATTGCCTTCACACATGCTTGAAAAATTGCAAAAAACTAGCAATGATCTCATTGATGCTAATGTTGCAATATTGAGTTTATCTGGAGCATTAGTCCAACCAAAGGGAGTGCTCCTAATCACTATGTCCATTGGTAGCAGAACTGCTTTAATAGCATTCTTGTAGTCAATACTACCTCTCACTACAATGCTTTGTTAGGGTGGGATTGGATTCACTTTGGATTCACTCAACATGGTGTGTGCCATCTACTCTACATCAATGTTTGATTTTCAAGAATGAAGACGGAGATGAACCGGAGATAGTCGAGGTTGATAAGAAACCATTCTTGGTAGAATCTCATGTTGCTATGGCAAAATTCTACGATATTGATGTGGCCCTAATAAGATTCTAGGGGATTGACAAAAATGGTCGTCCTAAGGGGATCACTCCTGCAATAAGCGGAGATAGCCATGAACATGCTAAAACAGACAACATTTAATGAAAGAAAACCATCTTGAAGTATACCTCGATATCCTGCGTCGAATTCAAGATGATGTTCAGTTCAGTGTTTAATGGACAACCTGCTTAGCAAATTGCATAAAGGAAGAGACTGATCATGCTAGCACAGATCAGATTCATCTATCTGAACTACCACTAGTTCCTACAAACCTTGATGATACCAAGTTAAAGTCCAAGATCCATTCGAAGAAGTCGACTTAGGGGGGGGTAGATGGTTATAGAAGGAGTACTTTTATAAGTTAACTGCTCCTAAGAGATTTTAAAATGCATTTGATCATCCTACTGATGACACGACTTAAATTGTGTGTGCTCTAACGAGTACGTTCAAGTATAGACAGTCACATCGAGTAAAAAGTGGTAAGACCAGGTCCTATCCCTAGGAACGAAAATTGGGGACAGAAGATTCTAGGTTGAGACCTAAAGAGAAATAGAAGATGATTTCTTTAAAGTGGAGGTTCTAACGTTCCTACGATATTCGAGATTAAACTAAATTAATCAAAATTAAATAATAACTAAATTAACTAGAACAAGACTTCAAATTTAAACTTAGAATAAAGAGGTATCGGAAACATGTGAATCCACATTGTCCCAATCACTACCATGTGGTAGCATTAACATATGAATTGGGCTTTACCTTTCTAGCATTCATTTTCTAAAAATGACTAAGTTAAGAAACCTAGACACTAGTTATGTCAATTGTACATTACTAGTAGTTAAATAACTTCACTTACTTTAAGAACTAAAATATGTACTGCTTAAATAATGAACTATAACAAACAAATCAAGTATGCGATATTCGACATGTTGATCATAGGTGTTCATCGAGTTAAGTAGTTTAAAGGCTTACATTTCAAAATCTATTTGTATTTTGAACTTTAGAAGGTCAATTTGGTTTAAGTTTCTGAAATAAAAGTCACTGGAATGCAAAATGGGTTCAGCCAAAGACATCATCTTACCAATCGATTGCCATAGATAGCAATCAATTGGCTTTGAGTTAATGGCAATCAATTGGGTTATGTACCCAATCGATTACCATTAACTTTGATACTCATTCATGGTAGTGGCTCGGTAACAACGTTTTATCACATTGTTCCCAACCAAGAATTTAACCTAGCATATTAATAGGTACAGAATCATAAATATATTGACACCTGCTGTTAATACAAAATCTAGACATGGACTCAAACATGAAAATAAGATGACAATGGTGAACCAAACTAAAATCTGAATGAACTGTAAATTGCAATCACGGAGTAGAAAGGGAAAATGAGAATAAAAATGACTATTGCAATACGAATTTACAGAATCCAAAAGCTTCTCTACAAAGATGAAAAAAAATCTTTAGAATGAATCCTAAAAATTGATTAAAAGAAAATGAGTCAGCCCCCCTCTCATTCAACTCACACTTATAAATTCTACTCAAAATGCGAGCAAAAAGTGTCCAGGTTCAGAATGTAACACCTGGTCGTCATAAAAATTAGGGATTATTGAAATCTTGCACCATTAAAGAGGTTTGACTGCACAGTCCCGACCAATCGATTGGCACTAAAGGTAATCGATTAGTATTTATGGAAATTGATTTCTCATGAATGGCAATCGATTGGTTTGGAAGAGATAGCAATCGATTGCCAAAGGATATGGTAATCGATTGGGACTTGAATTATAACTTTGACATATCCTCTTTGTTTCTTTTGCTATCCCTTTTTTAACCTGTTATCAATTCAGCTTCTAAAACCTGCATAAAACAACACTAAATACAACAACATATCAAGGAAATATATCATTGTGTAAAGAGATAGATTATCACACAAATGTAAGTAGAACATAAGAAATTTGGGTAAGATTAGCAAATTTTATTCTTTATTAGGCCAATGTCCTACAAATACCAGCCCTCATAAGCTGAGTTGGTATCAAGACCATTTTGCTTGGAATTACCACTAGATGCCTGGCTTGGATAGAAGGTTGGTGGAGCATCAACTCCCGATAGAGCCAGGGTATAAGTCTTACAAGAAGTCTCCAAGACGAATGGCAAATGTGATTATCCTTAAAGTTAAGGAGGAAGTAGAAAGATTGCTGAAAGCTGGGTTCGTCTGTACAACCAGGTATGTTGAATGGCTATCAAATGTTGTTCATGTTTTAAAAAAGAATGGAAAATTGAGATTATGCATCGACTTTAGAGATCTTAATAAGGCTACTCCCAAAGACGAGTATCCCATACCTATTGCTGACATGTTAGTTAATTTGGCATATGGGCATGAGATTCTTAGCTTTATGGATGGACACTCTGGCTATAACCAAAATTTTATAGCCAAAGAGGACGTGGCAAAAACAACCTTTCGATATACGGGGGCAATTGGGACATTTGAATGGGTTGTCATGCCATTTGGGTTAAAAAGTGCTGGAGCCACTTACCAATGATCCATGAATGCCATATTTCATGACATGATTGGTAAATGGATGGAGGTGTACATTGATGACTTGGTGGTTAAATCAACATTTGATGGCCATCTAAAATTTAACGAAGAGTTTTGAAAGGATGAGATGCCATCAATTTAAAATGAATCCATTAAAATGTGCATTTGGTGTCTCAACTATAAATTTTCTTGGATTTTTAGTTCGTCAAAGGGGGATTGAGGTTGATAAATATAAGGCCAGAGTTATGATAGACGCCAGGCCACCAACTAACAAAAAATAATTACAGAGATTGCTTGGCCAAATTAACTTCTTGCACCGATTTATATCTAATTGTGCAGGTAAAACTAAAGTTTTTTGTCCACTGTTGAAATTGAAAGATGAAGAAGAATTTGTGTGGAGGCAGGAACATCAGTTGGCTTTTGAGGAAAATCAAGGGACATCTTGCCAAGCTGCATGTCTTAGTCTCCCCTAAGCCAAACAAACCATTAAGATTGTATGTATCAGCCTCCAATGACTCAATTAGAAGTCTGTAATTCAGAACAGTGATAGAACAAACGGTTTATTATTTAGGTCGAGTTTTGACTAATGTAGAACAAAGATATACATCAATTGAAAAGATGTGTTTGGCTTTGTCCTTCTTTTGCATTAAATTGAGGTATTATATGTTACCTATAATAGTGGAAGTCATATGCAAAATTGATGTCATTAAACATATGTTGTCAAGACCAATTATCACTGGTAAAGTGGCAAAATGGTCTTTAACATTATTGGAATTTAACCTGCAATATGTTCCACAGAAGGTTACTAAGGGATAAGTCCTGGCTGATTCCTAGCTGACCATCCATGTTTTGATATAAGTCCTAAATCCTAAAAAGGGTTAAAATTTGATACGTATCTATTACCCCTTGGGTATTGTAGTTTTGATGGGTCCAGCATAAAAGAGTTAGCAGATGCAGGAATCATCCTTACCTCCCCATTTGGAAAGGAGACTCAGTTCTCTTTCAAACTTGATTTTAAATATTCTTCAAATAATCAGGCTGGATATGAGGCTCTGATCATCGGCCTTAAGTTTCTATTAGAAATGAAGGCCTTGACAGTTAAATTAATTGAGGACTTATAATTAGTAGTAATCAGTTGGAGGAAAAGTATAAGGTGCATAATAACATTCTAGGAAAATATCATACATATTGACAAATTTTCTAAGACTGAAATAGAATATGTACCTAGGAAAAAAATGAAGAGGCTAATGAATTGGCCCAAATTGCTTCTGGACTTAGGATCCCCACCGATGTTTTTAGGAGGATGATCACAGTAGAAAAAATGTCTAAATTCTTAGTCTTAAAAGATGATAACACTGTTGATGCTATGCCCCTCCAGACTGATGAGGATGATTGGAGGAGCCCAATCATTAGATTTTTGGAAAATCCTAATGCTAATATAGACGTTAAAATCAGAAGGAAGGCAATGCATTACTTCCTGGCTAACGGCGAATTATTTAGAAAGGCAGCAAATGAGTTTCGCAATATCCCAGCAAGTTAAAGGCCTTAAAATTGATTAAACCAGTACATAGTGGATTATGTGGTGCTCATCAAGCTAGGACGAAGATGAGATGGTTGATAAGGAGATATAATTATTATTGGCCAACTATACTAAAAGATTGCATTAATTTTGCTAAATGTTTCCAGGCTTGTCAGAAACATGGGCCAATCCGATATGTGCACGCAATCAGTCTCCAATCGATTATCAAACCATGGACATTCCGAGGGTAGGCAATGAATATCATCGGTAAAATTAACCTACCAAAAAATCATGCCTATATCCTAGTGGCCACTGACTATTTTACTAGGTGGATAGAAGTTGTACCACTTAAATCAGTCAGTTAGGTTAAGGTAATCAAGTGTGTTAAAGAAAATATTATTCACAGATTTGGATTACCACAAAACATCACGGCTGACCAAGGTATGCCCTTTACTGGGGATGACATGTTGGAATTCACCTTTAAGTATGGTTTTATTGTCCTAGATTCAACACCATATTACGCTCAAGCCAATGGATAGGCAGAAGCAACCAACAAAATCCTCAAATTAAATATTCAAAAGATGGTTGATAATAACTCTAGAGTTTGGCATGAATTGCTATCTAAAGTCCTATGGGCATACAGGACCTCAAAGAGGTCAAGCACATGAACCATGCCATTTGTACTGAATTACGATCATGATGCAGTCATGCCACTAAAATTAATAATAAGGTCTTTAAGGGTCACTATACAGGATGATATGGACATGCATGATTATAATTAGTCCATTCGTATAGAACTAGAAGACCTGGATGAGATCAAGATAATGGCTTTAGACCACCTTAGGCTGTAAAAATGCAAGGCTGAGAAAGCTTAAAACAAGAAGGTGAAAGCAAAATCTTTCTCTGTGGAAGAATTAGTCATGAAGGCCATCTTGCCACTTGGGCTCAAAGAATATAGACTGGGTAAATGGTCTCCTAATTGGGAAGGACCCTTTGAAATCTATGAAGTTTTAGAAGGGGGTGCCTATCATTTAAGAAATCTAGATGGTCAAATTCACAACAGGCATATCAATAAGAAGCATTTAAAGAAATATAAGTCGTGTATATGGGATCATACTTGCGTTAGAGAGCAAGATGGGAAAAATCATCAAAGAGTATAGATTACTCCTGATCAGTCTGAGAATTTGGACCTTGACCATGTCCAAAATCAGAATGATGAAGGGTAAAAAACAAGAATCTATAAGAACATAATGTGCTGAAAGATAGAACCATGCATATATATAAAGAAACCAGGCACATCATTCAAAAGCCAAAACATGGCTAGAGCAAAATAAAAACCTGTAGTTTCGGCCCTACTGCCAACTTGCAAAAAAAAAAAATCAAACCCAAAAATACGAAGAAGTCTGCCAAGTATCTAAGAACATGAAAGGAAATCAAGGAAAGAAAGGAGCAAGAAGGGTCAAGGCCTGAGACCACTGATCATCAATCTGACCTAAGGTGTTCTCTCAGTCCTGTGTACTGCCAGCCATGACTCCTCTTGTACATCTAGAAGAAAATTTTCATCATTTAATTGGTTTAGCTGCTCAGGGACCTTTTCTAAGTCAGCCTATTGAGAAGCATAATGCATAGTTAACTTCTATCTTCTCCAAGTTAGCCCTGAATTTCTTGATGCTTTCCCACAATAAGGTAGAGCTTTTCAGTCCAGCCTCAATAGCGTCAGCCAAAAGGATGCACTGGTTAGTTACTTTTTCCCTTTTTTGGAAAATTTCCTTCACATCAGTCATCCTCTGGATAGTTTCAGCCATGTCAATGGCAATCTTCTTGAATTGGTGCAAAAATTATGCTAAGGATGATAAAGAAGAGGAGCCCGCAAAATCTATAGAAAGTAAGGAGACTGCATTCTCTCTAGTCTCTTGGTGGCCCATGGCATTCTAAAAGGTTAAAGAATGCAAAGAAGCCAAGAGATCCATGGCTTGTAGTTGGGCTTATAAGTTAGAGTGGCCACGGTGGAGTTGGCTTTGGGGGTAAAAGGCCTGAGCCTGGTCTTTGAGCAACTATCAGACTACTGTTCTGTGCTCTGTGGTGAAGATCTTTGACATTAGAAGTCATTTAAGAGCCCGAGGAGGTTGGAATAATAGAGGTGGATGAACCATGTCCAATAGTCAAAGAAGGGGGTTAAGAAAAGAGAATTTTTTAGGCCTGAGGGACCTTGGGTGGTTTAATCAAATTAACAGGATCTTTTGAAGTTCTGGTGTCACTTTGACCAATTTGTGGAGAAGCTTTGGCAAGAGGACTTTGTCGAGAGGAAGGGGAAAGCCCAAGAGTTTTCACAATGCCAGATTGGTGAGTTGACTTAGAAGATGTTCGAGAAGCACTTAAGGCCAGCTCATTGTACAATTGTTTTTTAGCACATGCCTTATTCTTGGCCTTCTTGGCTACACTGGGAGTTTTTGGCTGAGGAGGTGCTCAGTTTCCTCTTCTTTTAATTAGATAGGATGCTCCATAGTAGTCTGTTCCAGAATGGGTTTCTTTGTCATCTCCTTGTAATCAGGATGCTTGGTGTCCCTAGAACTATGCTGGATTAGGGTTGAGGAAAAAAATTTTATAGGGGAAATTGTCTTTTCAGCCCGAACAACAATGGAAGGCTTGGAAGGACCTGACCAAAAGAAAAGGACAAGGGTTAAATAAATTTGGTCATGAGAAGTACGTAAGTCAACCAGTCCTAATACCAAGCTATCTAATGGTTCTCACAAAACTAAGTATGGAGACTGAGTAGCTAGTTTGGGGGCTAGCCAAGCAGACTAAAGACTAGACAGGGGAACACCTCTAAATATAGGAGTCAGGGAAATGCCAGACTGATAGCCAGCCAAGCTGACTCCCACAGGCGTGTTAATCTAGACAACCGGTTCTACAATCCCAAATTCAGCTAGGGGTGGAAAAAGGCATGTCTTCCTGATCCAATTTTCAGCAGAAACATAATGGTCCTCCCAATTTAGGGCTTTTCCATGCTTCTTCCTATATTCCTGAGCCTTCTTTTCTACCCTTTCTCTTTTCAGTCTGATTCAGATTTGAGGTGCCTCTGAGATCGTTTTAAAGGGCCTTTGAGGATTCCATTTTAATTTGTAAAACGCTTCAAACTTTATGATGGAATCGTAGTCTACTTTAAGGTCAAGATCCATACCTTGGCTCTTTTTCTGTTTACCTGCAGTCGGAACAATATAGGGATTAGTTGTTAGCTATAGTAATAGTGGTAATGGAGACAATACATTCAGCAAAGTGGCATAATCATTAAAGCAACGATAAAAGCGCTCGAACTAAAATGTGTCAAAAGAGGGGGTAGAAGCAAGACTAGGGGAAAAAGGATGAAACTCAAAGTGTACAATGATAAGCTTGTTCAGTTCATCTAATTGCTGGACTGCCTCATAAGTCTTAAAAATAGTACGGGTCAAGAGATTAGGATTGGCTGATGAAAAGTTTAGATAAGGGATTTCTTGAGTCAGGTCGAATTAGTGTACGCAATAATTTAGAAAATAGGACTCAACACCACACTGGTTGTTACCTAACCTCTCTTTCGTCACTTGATGATGGAAGTCTCGAGAAGTAAGATAAATGCCCATATTTCAGGGTAGCTATTTAGCTTAATGAAAGAAGCCTTAAACCAAAATTGGCTCGAATAAAGGAGCATGATAGGGCATGTACCTGGAAGAGGAAGGCATCGACTTCTTTCAGGGCTAAGTTTGTTCATTCGTATCACTAGTACTGACTCCACGCATAACATAAAGCGACCTATCTTCCCTCACTACACTCCGTTGGTGATCCTAGTAAGAATAGTAGTGCTTTTCGGGTGTAAGTGGTAATTACTTAGAATAGATAAGTCTATGTCATTCTTTGATTGGATTGATTCGACTAGTCGTTCGGTATCTTTCTTTGTTAATTCCGGCCCTTTTGGGGGTCTCGAATGGAATCTGGCTTGGTCTGACCGATTCCTACTCTCATCTCATTTTTGGACGATGAAGGGTTAGTTTTCCACAAACACGAGTGTTTTAAGCCATAAACAGATGGATCAAATTTGACGGTACAAGAGGGGCTAACCTCAGGAAAGTATAAGTGAAGCCATAGTTATAAAATCCACATAGGGCCACCCCAAGTGTCCAAATTGTTGTTAATCTGCTTGAAACAACCTCTATGTATCTGAGCAAGAGGAAAAGGGCCAAAGGCGAGAACTTGGCCAGAACTAGGGCCATGGGTAGATCAGATTTAACAACTTTAAAGGAGGGGGGACAATTCAGATGTCTACTAACCTAGAAAGTAAGGTATTCAAAATTAGTCAATGGGCCATAAGCCTTCTTGTGTTCCAAATTGAAAGACTGATAGTTTGTGTTCTTTTCGAAGCCTAAGTTGATGGGGGAATGGAATAGGTTTGCTATGATAACAGGGCACTAATGGGGTCACCGTTCGGCCTTACTCCAATTAGGAGAGCCAAGTTAAGAAGAGTAGGAGACATCATCCCACAAGGAAAATAAAAAGAATTAGTGGATAGGACAAAAAGGCTAAGGCTAAGGCGAAGGAAAGAACATACTGTTTCTTCCACTCATCTAATTTATGGGAAGGGGGGGTGTGACCCTGGCCACCCAAGCCAGCCATTTCAGTAAGGAATTTGAGGGTCAAAAGTGGATATCATTGTTGTTACTCCACCTATGAAATGGGGGACTGAGGCGCTCAGACAGAAATAGGCCACTGCGAGGGAAAAGTTTGGGCACTCTAGAGAGGACAAATTCATGGGTGATGCTCGGATCGAGGATGGAAGAATTGAAGTCAGGAGAGGGATCTATTACCTACAAGCTGACGCCTTCAAAGGCGTCACTATGGAATTGTCTCAGTGATTCTTAGGCTTGTGGCTGAGGATCAGAGGGAACCTTCTCTGTGCTGGGTGATGAGGTAGACTCTGGTGGATTTTTCAGCCAGGGAACCTGAAGTTTGAGGTTCAGAAAAAGAAATTGATGGTTTAGGAGATGATGACAAGAGGTATGATGCCAAAAGGAGTTGGAACTGAATTAAATAGCAGAGGTATAAGGAAAAATGAAAAGGTTTTGTGAGTTGGAATTTGAGTCAAATTAAAATTTCCCAAATTAACGTTGGTTTCAAATTGGAATTCCCTAAGAATGGGGATGGAAGTGATACAACGGTGCAAATCAGCATTAATAAGGGTCAAGTCAGCGTCTTCTCAAAGGATGAGTATCTTTACTCCTGGGCTGCCACCTCACCATTTTAAAAAATGGTGGTTATGAAGAGGAAAGATGAGGATGACTTCTTTAAATGAAGTTATTTTCATTTGGATTTAGTGGGCTAATGTTCAATTTGGCAACATCCCTTTAAGTAATGGTTTCTTGCACTTTACATGAAAGGAATGTTGGGCACATTGTTTGCACCATAAAATAAAAATTAAATAGGACCTACTAAATCCAATTGGGTATTACATATGGAGAGGGCGTGAAAGCGGACTGAAGGGAAAGGTAGGCTGATGTGACATAACAAATGCCATAACCCAGTGCATCTCCCATGTCAAGGACAGAACGGTTATTGGTAGTTATTTCTAAGAAGGCCAATAACACGTGCAATGCAAAGATCGTGATAAGTGCAGTTAGGGACGAAGACCCATTTTTCCTAAATCATGGATATAGTGGGTAGTTTTCTCAACAGGTGAGCAACGGTTATAATTGCTGTTATCTATTTAAGAAACAAGAATGATAGAAAGAAAGGATCCCCGATCAATCAAAATACTTAGCATTTTTTACATTTGCACTGTTGTCTTTCCCTTATCTTTTAATTCCAATTTACTTGCCTATTTTAGGAGTAGATCTGTAGCTAAATTCTAATTAGAAGACGTATTACCACTTCTAATTGAACCTTGTTTGTAAAGGATTTAATAGGAATTCATTTCTATTAGTTCTTTTATCAATTTCAGTGTTTCTCACACTTCAAGTCTTTAATCTTTGGTTAAAGCAATTGGAACCTATTTGAAGAGAATTTATTCCTTTGTCTCTTCACTCGTCTGATTTTTCAATTGGTTACAATTCAAGAGGACATTTTTTTGGCATGCCTGCATTCTTATAATTATAGTTTTTCAGCCATACAATTATTATTAAGAATTATATGGCAGAAATTACGTAAATGCTAAAGTGCGGGCATGCGAGACAGATGTCCTCTTTGAAATGAATGATTTGACAAATCAGACGAGTTAGAGAAATAGAGGAACGAGATTTCTCCAAAATAAGTTCAAATTGCCTTAACCAAAGATTAAGGACTTGGGATGAGAGAAAACTGAGGTTAGCTTGAAAGAAAATAGAATATGAATTCCATTAAACTATTCATCGAACAAAGTACAATTAGAATTGAAGATTTCATCTTCTAACTGCAATCTAATTACAAGGCTACTCCTAGATAAACTAGTAATTAAAGTTAAGGGAAATACATGACAAAAAGTAAAGAAAATGCTAAGTGTTCTTGATCTCTGGGATCCCTTCTTCTCCTTTCTTTGTTCCTTTAAATAGATAACAGTAGTGATAACCGCAGCCCCTATGCTGAGAAACCGCCCACTATCTCCATGATCTCAGAATAATGGGCTTCATCCATACCTACGCTTATTACCGCTTTGTGTCACACGTGTCATTCATTTAACTCAACATAATCGTCAATAACTGTCCTGCCACTTACGTGGCTTAATTCCTTGATTATGGTACTGTTATGTTGCATCAGCCTCCTTTCTCATCAGCCTGTCTTCGTACACACTTCATGCATTGATCTTTCTCAGATTTGGTGGGCTCCACTTTTATTATTATTTTGTGGTGCAAACAATTTCCCCTAACATCCCTTTTAAGTAAAAGGCGCAAGCAATCAAACTTGATGGGATGTTGTTGACTCAAACCTTGGCCCACCAAATCATAGCTTCTCTTAAAGGAACTATCGTGTATCTGTTATCCCTTTAACCGCCAATATTTTAGGGAATGATAAGTTGTCGCCTAAAAATAGAGATAATCTTTTCGTGAAAGGACACTAATTTGACCTTCATTTATCTCCTATTTGTACTGTTTTACCATCTTCATCCTAATCTTTAGGGAATTTCCAACTTGTAATCTGCGTAAATATTGGGAAAGTTTTAATTTTAAACAGATTCTCATTCAGAGTCCTTCCGTATCCTTCTACACTTCTACTACTTAAACCCTTTTCTTGAGTCCTTTCAGTCTGCATCTTCCTCCCCAATCTTCTAATCCTCATGGCTAAAAACCCTCCAGAATCCACTTCATCCCCAAGTATAGAGGAAATCGCCACTGATCCTCAATGGCATGCCCAAGAATCTTTAAAACAATTTTGTGCTTCTACTTTTGAGGGCGTCAGTCTGCAGGTAATGGCACCTTCTCCTGACTTCCTCTCTCCCATCCTTGGCCCAAGCATAGCTCAAAAATTTTATCCTTCCTAGAGTTTCTAATCTCTTTCCTCGTAGTGGCCTGTTCTTATATGAACATCCTAACCCCTGCTGAAAAGATGGAACAATAGTAATGATATTCGTTTTTGTCCTTCAAAACCCTTGCCAGAGTGGCTAGCCTGAGTAGCCAGAGTTACTTCTTTTAAGTCAGAAGGATGGCATAGGCAACACATTCATGACCTAATGCTTTTAACCACCATGCTTTTAACCACCTATGCCATCCTTCCTAGAGTTACTTCTTTTAAGTCAGAAGGATGGCATAGGCAACACATTCATGACCTCTGCTCTGGCCTTTTGGTCCATCTCTACTAGCTCTTTTCATTTTCCTTATGGGATGATGTCCCCTACTCTTCTTGACTTAGCTACTTTGATCAGAGTTAGGCCAGATGGTGATCCAGTCAATGCTCTATTTTCTCAGCATGCATACTCCATTCCTCCCATTACCTCTAGTTTTGAAAAGAACACCAACTATCAGTCTTTTATCCTAGAACACAAAAGGATGATGGCTGAGTACCTTGCCTTCCTCACATTCTGGGTTAGCAGATACCTGACTTGTCCCCCCTCTTTTAAAGTAGTGAAATTCGATCTCCCCCTAGCCCTAGCTTTGGCTTCTGGCTAAGTACTGGCATTAGGCCCTTTCCTTTTGGCTTAGATTTACAGAGGTTGTTTTAGGCTGATAAATAATAACCTGGGCACTTGGGGAGGTCCTCTATGGATCCTATAGCTGTGGCTCCATTTGTACTTTCTTGAGATCAGCCCTTTTTGCACGATTGTGTCAGACTCATTAGTCTATGGCCAAAACTTGGTTGCGTATTCTTCCAGCCCCTTTGGTTTCTCGAATTGCCTGAGTTTCTTCTTCTCTCTTAGAACCCCTTCTCCCAACATATTCTTGCCCTATCACCCTCCATTGTACGGGTTGTACTGGTTTAAAGCTTCCGTTCTTGAACTAAGTAGTTATCCTAAATTATGGGCATGCTATTTAGTCTCTCGGGACTGCCATCATAGGGTGACAAAGGAAAATTCGGGGAATAACCAATGTGGCGTGGAATCTTATTTTCCAAACTATCACGTATGCCAATTTGGCCTAACTCATATCATCTTTAAGACCTATGAATCAGCCCAATAGCTGGATGAGCTCAATAGACTTCTCCTTGATCAATTTGTTAAAGACCAATGAATTAGCCCAGTAGGTGGATGAGCTCAATAGACTTCTCCGTGATCAATTTGAGTTCTAGTCATTCAATCCTCATCCTGCGTCTACTTCTTCATTTGACACTTTCTGGATGGAACACTTTGATCGCTGCTTTCGTGATTTTGAATTATTTTTCAATACATTGTCTTTGATGCCGTCACAAACTACTAATCCTTCACTTGTTCAGACTACGGGCAAAAGAAAAAGAGGCCCAAGCATGGATCCTGACACCAAAGCTGATTATGATTCCATCGTCAAATTTGAAGAATTTTTTATAAGCTAAAATGGAATCCTCTGAAGCCTTCTGAGTGAATTTCTGAGGCAAGCCACATCAGAATCCAACTAAAAATGGAAGGGGTGGAAAAGAAGGCTTGTGAATACAGGAAAAAACATGGCAAGACCCAAAACTGGCAGCAGCAGCTTTATGCTTCTGCCGAGGATTGGATCAGAAAGACCTGCCCTTTTCCACCCTTAGCCGAATTTGGAATTGCGAAACTTGTGGCTCAGACTAATGTGCCTATAGGAGTCACTGTAGCACATTATCAGTCTGAACACTCCATTCCCATAACCTTTGATGGCATCCCTATAACCGTCATCAGGCTGCTTAGTCATTTCCCAGATTTTCCAGTCAGTCTATGCCCTTGGTTTCTAAAATTTCTTTATTAGCTCGATACCAAGAGAAGGGATTTTTATTCTGTTTTGATGTTATTTTTCCTTATTGCTTCTTTTCTGTTGGTCAGGTTCTCCCAGCCCTGCTGCCATCATGTCTCCCAAGAAGAAAGTTGTTCCTCTAAAGGCTCCCCCTTCCATTCCAATTCGTCGTACTTCCAGGGACATCAAGCGCTCAGATTATACAGAGACAGCGAAGAAAAACTCCTTAGAGGATACCACCTTTAATCACCCTATCCATCTGGAAGATGAGGAGACTGAGCCCGTCTTGCAGTAAGATACTCAACAGGCAGCCAAAATGGCACGGCTTAAAGCTCAGGCCCAAAAGAGGTTGCAAGATAAGCCGACACTGAGTAGCTCCTAGCCCTCTCCTGACTCTATTTAGAAATCAGAAGTTGCAAAAATAACAGAACTCTCCTCATCTTCTATAAATAATCCTTCCCTTGCCAAGGCTTCCCCTCTCACTGGCCAAAGTGACACTGGAGTTTTGAAAAATCTTGTTGATGACCCAGATATTCTCCCCAAAATCTCTCAATGTTCAAAGACTCTTTTTCCTCCACCTCCTTCCTCAATAGCAAGACTCCATTCCTCTGCTTCGATGAGTCATACCTCTTCGGATCCTCAATTATCTACTGACATTAAATACCTTCGTCTTCGAGCTCAGAACCTCAGACAAGCCCTTGCTCAGAGGCTTGGTTCAGCCCCCTTACCTTCGAAGTCTAGCCTGACCAAATTTAATCCAGCATGTTCAGAGGTTGAACTTCAAGCAAGGAACCTTTTGGCTTTTTTACGCTCTTCCACTTTTAGAGATGCCATGGGACAATATGAAGGCATTGAAAATGTTATTTCTCTACTTTTCAATGATTTTGCTGGTTCTTCTTCTTCCTCTCCATCAACCTCTTTTTTACAATAGTTCAAGAGAATTGCTAGCACTATGGCTGAGGCAACCCAAAAATTGGCTAACGTGAAAGAGTTTTTTGAAAAAAGAGAGGAATTGATCAACCAATGTGTTTAGTTGGCTTGCACCGCAGAAACTGGGATGGAAAGTTCTGCCTCACTTTTGGAGGAGATCACGAAAATGTGGGTTGCCCTTAAAAAGATGAAAGGTGACTATGCTATCCAACAGGCTGGTTTGGAGAATGTTCAGCCTTGGATGTGCAAGAAGAATTATGGTTGGCCACTCAAAAAACCGCGAGCACTGCCCTGTCCTAGATTAATGAATAATGGACTCAAACTTTGGTCCTTCTGGCTCCCTTTTTTCCATGATTTCTTCTCCTTTTCTTCATGGGGCTTTACAGCTTTTTGGAACTTCATGTTCTATTAAATGGCCACAGGGTCAGCACTACTTATTTTGTTTATGTAGCCATGTTTGGCTCTCTTGTGGCGTGCTTATATTCGTATGTCAATTTGTTTGTTTACATGCCATGCTTTAACAGATGTTTTAATCTTTATCCAGTTTTATCAGTCTGAATTTGGACATCCCTGTGATCCAAATTTTCAGACTGATCAGGAATAGCCCTAACATCCTGGGTATTCTCACCTTCTTGCTCTAACTGGCGTAAATACGATTCCCACATACAAAGCTTATATTTCGTTAAATATTTTCCATTTATAAGCATGTAGTATATTTTCCCGTCTAAATTTCTCAAATGATAGGCCCCTCCTTTTAGCACTTCGTGAATTTCAAAGGGTCCTTCCCAATTAGTAGGCCACTTACCCAACAATTGGTCTTTGAGTCTGAGCGGCAGAATAGCCTTCATAACTAGTTCTCCAATAGAGAAAGATTTGGCACTTACTCTTTTGTTATAAGCCTTCTCAACTCTCCGTTTTTACAACCTAAGATGGTCTAGAGCCAAAAGCCTTACTTCATAGAGATCTTCTAGTTCCATTAGCATAGCTTGATTGTACTCATCCATATCCAAATCATTCTGCTTAGCAACACTTAAAGACTTAACTGTTAACTCCATAGGTAAGACGACATCATGACCATAAGTAAGTGCAAATGGTGTAGTACACGTGCTTGACCTTTCTGAAGTTCTGTAAGCCCACAAGACTTCAGAAAGTAACTCATGCCAAATTTTAGGATTATTGTCAACCATTTTTTGAATATATAGTTTAAGGATTTTGTTGGTTGAATCTGCTTGTCCATTGGCTGGAGCATGAGTCAAATTGAGAACAGTAAAACCATATTCGAAGGCAAATTCCAACACATCATCCCCAGTACAAGGGTTACCTTGGTCAGCCGTAATGGTTTGTGGCAATCCAAACCTATGAATAATATTTTCGTTAATGCACTTAATCACTTCATTCTAACTGACTGAGTTAAGCGGAATAGCCTCTACCCATTTGGTAAAATAATCAGTAGCCACTAGAATATATGCATAGTTTTTTTATGAGGGTGGACTAATCTTACCTATCACATCCTTTGCCCATCCTCGAAATGGCCATGGTTTAATGATAGACTGGAGATTGACAGTAGGCATATGCTGAATTGGCCCATGTTTCTGACAAGCCTGACAACCCTTAGCAAAATTGATGCAATCTTTTAAGATGGTAAGCTAATAATAATTATATGTCCTTATCAACCATCTCATTTTTGTCCCAGCCTGATGGGCCCCACACAATCCACTGTGCACTTGCTTCATTAGTTTCAATGCTTTTATTTTATTGGGACATTGCAACACTGATTCATTTGCCAATTTTTTAAATAACTCATCATCAGCCAAGAAATAGTGCACAGCCTTCCTTCTGGTCTTGATATCAGCATGCACATTAGGATTTTCTAGTAACTTAATGATTGGTTCCCTCCAATCATCCTCATCAGTTTGAAGGGGCATAGCATACGCAATGTCTTCCTTTTTTATAATCGATGACTTAGATTTTTTTCAACCATAATCATCCTTTGGAAAACGTTTGTTGGGATCTTAAGTCCTTAAGCAATCTGAGCCAATTGATTGGCCTCTTAATTTTCTTCTCTTGGCACATATTGCACTACTAACTCGGAAAAACCATCTATTAGCCTTACTGCAATTGTATGATAACTTTCTAAAATGGTATTTTGTACTTTATATTTCCCCTAACTGCTTGATTACTAATTGAGAATCTCCAACCAATTTCACAGTCGTGGCCTTCATTTCGTACAAAATTTTAAGGCCAATAATCACGGAGTCATATTCAGCCTGATTGTGGTACATTTAAAATCAAATTTAAATGAAAATTGTGTCTTTTTTCCACATGGGGATGTAAGGATGATTCCTGACCCTGCTAATTCTTTAGTGCTGGACCCATCAAACCATAATACCCATGGGGTAACAGATATCTATCGAATTTAACCCCTTTTAGGATTTCAGGACTTATATCTAGGCAAGGATGGTCGGCCAGGAAATCAGTCAGGACTTGTCCCTTGATAGCTTTCTGGGGGACATATTGCAAGTGAAATTCTAATAAAGTTAAGGACCATTTGGCCACTTTGCCAGTGATAATTGGCCTTGACAGCATGTACTTAATAACATCAGTCTTATACATGATTTCCACTGTTACAGGTAACATATAATATCTTAACTTAATGCAAGAAAAGAACAAAGCCAAACATAACTTTTCAATTGATGTATATCTTTATTCTACATCAGTTAGAATGCAGCTCAAGTAATAAACCGCTTGTTCTATTCCTCTATTATTAATTTGAACCAACAAACTTCCAATTGAATCATTAGAAGTTGAAACGTATAATCTCAAAGGCTCGTTTGGCTTAAAGAAACTAAGACTGAAGGCTTGGCAAGATATCCATTGATTTTCTCAAAAGCCAGCTAGTGCTCTTGTTTCCACATGAATTCTTCCTCAGCCTTCAGTTTTAACAGTGGAGAAAAAACTTTAGTCTTGCCTGCACAATTAGAGATAAAGAGGCACAAAAAGTTAATTTGGCCAAGCAATCTCTGTAATTGCTTCTTGTTGGCTGGTGTTTTAGCCTCTATGATGACTTTTGCTTTATTTTTATCAACTTCGATTCCCCTTTGGTGAACTAAAAAATCCAAAAAATTCCCTGCTGAGACACCAAATTCACATTTTAAAGGGTTCATTTTTAATTGATGGCATCTCATTCTTTCAAAACTTTTTATCTAAAACTTTATGTGGTCGCCAAAATTTGATTTTACTACCACCTCATCTATATAGACTTCCATCCATTTCCCAATCATGTCATGGAATATGGTATTCATTGCACGTTGGTAGGTTGCCCCAGCATTTTTTAATCCAAACGGCATCACCACCCATTCAAATGTTCCAATTGCCCCTGGACATTGAAATGCTATTTTTCCAATGTCATTTCTGGCTATAAAAATTTAGTTGTAGCCAGAGTGTCCATCCATAAAGCTGAGGATCTCATACCCGGATGCAGAATCAACTAAGAAATCCACAATGGGCATAGGATACTCATCTTTTGGAGTAGCTTTATTAAGATCTCTAAAATCTTTGCATATTCGCAATTTTTCATTCTTTTTATAACGGGAACAATATTCGAAAGACATTCAGCATACCTGGTTGTACGGATAAATCCTGCCTTCAATAATCATTCTACCTCCTCCTTGACTTCAGTATGATCTCACTTGCCATTCTTCTTGGGTATTGCTTATAAGGCTTATATTCTGGCTTTTTTGGGAGTTGATGTTCTACCAGACTTCTATCCAAACTAGGCATCTCATGGTAATCCATAAAACTTAGAACATCAACTCCCAATAAAGCCAGGATATAAGCCTTACAAGCAATACCCAAGAAGAATGGCAAGTGAGATCATACCAAAGGTCAAGGAGGAGGTAGAATGATTGTTGAAGGCAGGATTCATCCGTACAACCAGGTATGCTGAATGGCTTTTGAATATTATTCCCATTATGAAAAAGAATGGAAAATTGCGGATATACATAGATTTTAGAGATCTTAATAAAGCTACTCCAAACGATGAGTATCCTATACCAATTACGGACATGTTGGTTGATTCTGCATCCGGGCATGAGATCCTCAGCTTTACGGATGGATACTCTGGTTACAACCAAATTTGTATAGCCAGAGACGATGTTGGAAAAATAGCATTTCTTGGAATATTTGAATGGGTGGTGATGCCGTTTGGATTGAAAAATGATGGGGCAACCTACCAACGTGCAATGAATGCCATATTCCATTACATGATTGGGAAATGGATGGAAGTCTATATAGATGACGTTGTAGTAAAATCAACTTTTGACGACCATATAAAGTTTTTGATAAAAACTTTTGAAAGAATGAGATGCCATCAATTAAAAATGAACCCTTTAAAATGTGCATTTGGTGTCTTAGCAGGGAATTTTTTGGGTTTTTTAGTTCACCAAAGGGGAATCGAAGTTGATAAAAATAAAACTAAAGTCATCATAGAGGCTAAACCACCAGCCAACAAGAAGCAATTACAGAGATTGCTTGGCCAAATTAACTTTTTGCACCACTTTATCTCTAATTGTGCAGGCAAGACTAAAGTTTTTTGTCCACTATTAAAACTGAAGGCTGAGGAAGAATTCGTATGGAAACAAGAGCACCAGTAGGCTTTTGAGCAAATCAAGGGATATCTTGCCAAGCCGCTAGTCTTAGTTTATCCTAAGTGTAGACATGCGGAATCGGTCGTCCACTATTTTGTTTGGTTTGAAATTAATTTGGATCAAAGAAAGAAAAACAAGGTCTGTTGAAAACAGATACAGAGTCGCCACTTGGTTTTTAAGGAACCAAGAAACCTAATTTAACTCACCCAAATAGATAAAGGGCACCGGCCTTTCATAACCAAAGAACTTGGCTCGGGATTTTGGTAGGAGAGAGAAAGGAGCCTTTGTCATGACTAAAACACCCTCAACCCACCCCATCTTTTGATGGGCCTTAACTAGCATCCAAATAATCATCTTATACTATGTTTGGGTTGACAATTAATACTATGATAGTATATTACATCTCATAAGAATTTTGAAATGGAAAATCAACAGATAAGATATTATCATTAGATCAAGCCAAGTATCACACAATGCGAAGGTGAAAGATCAAATTAACAAACCTAAGAAAAATCGTCTAATCACATATCAAGTAATCAAGTTTTCCTAATCTAAAGGGGACATGAATTGTTTTTGAAACAAATAATCAAAGAAAGCGAAAAATGCTTAGCAAGCTAGTATGATGCATGTTAATCTTTGAGAAAAGGAGATCTCTCAATTCCCGGGATGGATGAGAAGGAACATTAGATCAAGGAGGAGCATGAACGTGCGATCAAGTTCATTCCTTATAATCTCCCTAGATTAGGAGTCACAAAAACTCCAAATCTTGCATGGATGCAATGTATGATCCTAGAATGTGCAAAGGTTGTAGGGTGTTTGTGTACATGAACTTTCTAAAGTGACTTAGAAGTCTAAAATATGAATAAATGTATGGAGGAAATCATCATGGGAAATGAACAAATATAGTATGGACCACTTCCTAAGATATAAACTAATTTGCAGTACATATAAGCATCAAATCAAAGGATGGAAGTAAAAGTATACTTGCTGTGAATAGTGGACAAAAATGTGAGTTGATCTTGTGAAATTGGAAAAGTGAGGTTAGACATGTTTTTAATGCATGATTGTTTATGGAGATAATCCTTATTGTGTCTAGAACACAAATCAAAAGGCCAAACTACAATAACTATTACAGATTGAGAGAAATTATATGAACAATAGAGGTTACTCAGAAACAGAGTTCATACTATCGACTGAAATGTTAAAAAATCTTAGAAAATGAAAACAAAACATTTGAAGGCCCATTTTATACAGAGAGTTCCCTAAGACAGTGAAGTTCATAGGAAAAATGAGTTAGGACCACTTATGTTGGAAACGTTTTCTGAAAAAACAAGTTGAAATTCAACCTAGCTGCTGGGACAGCAAAAGCAGAATGTTTGGAAGAATGTTTGGGTCCAAATGGACATCTTTCAAGTGTTTCCAAGTCAAACCAAAAATCATGGGTGTTCTCCAACAAGTTAGGAAGACTTTACAAGTGGTCTTGTACTCATATATTGAGTATTGAACTCAGATTGAAGTTAAGTAGCTCACTGTTTTGAAGATTTTTTAGAAAACAAAGTTTATTCCTAGGAATCCAAATATTGGGGGTTTTAGAAGGGGCTTTGAAATAGGGATTTTGAAAGTTTATTTTCAACACTTAAAGAGGATTAAAACCACTTGTAATATCAACCTCTGATTCGTTTAGAGAACCTCCAAGATCAGTGGAAAGGTTTGTTTTATTTTGAAAATAACCTCAAGAATACATAGGAATTCATTGGGGTTATAATCATCATCTATCAAACATGTTTTTGAGCTCAAGAGCTACTATCCATTAGGATTCACTCACCTCAAACTTCATGTCATCATCTAGATGATGATGAACAAGTAAGTAAATAAGAAAGATCAAAAGAAATGGGGTAAAAGGGGATGAACAAATATATGAACAAGCAAGTAGAAAGCAATCAATAGATGATATTCATGATGATTTTGGACTTGTAGCTTGATGTTTCACTCATACATTGTGGCTTTGGACATGGAAGAAGCTTCCCATCTCATAAATGCTCACAAAAATGGTGGGTGGATGCATTGAATGTGAAGTAAATGGAAGTAATGAAGTAAACAACAAAGTTTAGAACTTACTTTCTAGTTGAAAATCAAAGAAGGAAGCTTATTTTCTCTCTATTCTAACCTTATCTTTACAACTTTCTCTCTGAAACTTTTTTAAGCTTTCATTTGCCACCCCCTAAATGAGAAGTCAAGGGGGGGTTTATATAGGCCAATTTGGGGTGGTTTTGGGATTTAAAGAGTGCTCCCATTGGCTTCAAATGTCTGTGAACAAGGAACTACATCATTTTGGTTATCAATTAATCACAATGGACCCCCAAAACAAATTAAAAAAATGGACAGTTCTGGGGCTCCTCCAATGTTCGGATAATGCTGTGTATGCCCCCTGAGGTTCCAGTATTCGCGAAAAGGCCCTATTTCATCTGAAATTCACAGAAAATGCATATAAACTCCAAACTGAGGTTGTGATATACCATTGGAAAGTTAATAGAGTCTAATTTACATAATAAATAGTTCAAAGATAGGTCTCTTTGAAAAGTTTTGCGGTATTAGTAATAAAAACTGATTTAATCGTCTTTCTCACCTTCGAAAATCCATAATAAATTCATTTTGAATCCAGAAATTATGTGCGATGTACCGTTGGAAAGCTATTGACCTCTAGTATCCATAAAAAATATTTGAAAAATGGCATGGTGCCCCGGTTTCAAAGTCAACTTTTAGGTCAAATCGGTCAATCCTTGGATCTCCAAGAAATTCTGGGAACCTATGGGACCTCCCAGAAGCTGACGTTTTCGTCCGATTTTCTTTTAAAACTTATTTTAGTACTTTTCTTATGATCTAGAATGGTCCTAGAACTTTTTATCAATTTTGGATGATTTTGGTCAAACCCTGGTCAAACTTGGGTCAAATAGGTCAACGGGGATTTTCTAGGAACTTCCGAGACTTCTGGGGGTCTCTGGGAGCTAACGATTTCATCTGATTTTGCTTCAAAACTCATTTTATTACCTTTTTTATAATGTAGTATGTTTCTAGAACTTTTTGTCCAAATCTGGGAGTGTTTGGGCTTTCAGGGGCGTTTTGGTCATTTTTAGCATTTTAAGAGATGAAACTAACTTCCAAGTTTGCCCCTCTTTTGCATGAACTTGCGAGGCAACGCATGTCGCAAGCGAGTGCCAAAGCTTTGAAGAGACAGGTCTTTTTGGAGGCTATAGATTTAAGATAGAAGCATTGCGAAGGATGTAAACATGATGTTTAGATTGGTGTTGGTCGTGCTCCGTGTGAGCTGCCTACATATCCCAAAGGGAATCAGACCAGGACGTTGTTTAGGGGGACAAGGGACAAAGCGTTCATGCAAATGTGCCATTTAGAACAGGCAGATAATATGTTATGACATGTCATGCATGGACGTGATATGAGTTGTGTCATGAGTCCTATCATGTCTAGTGCTCTGTTCCTAGTATGAGCACGTGCTGTGAGTTGTGCCACTCTGAGTGGGCTGGTGTTGTGCTAGAGTTCATCTAACTCTTATGCAGCGGTCGATTCTGATAAAGATACCAAAGTGTTTGAACACTCTAGGCCTTGGGGCAAACTTTTTTTGTGGGTAGAATCAGATTTGAGGTCCTTGAGGATGACAACTAAAGGTAACTGATGGACATGGAGGTCCTAGACACCAATCAATGGTTTAAGATAACTGATAGGGGAAGGTTTTCGCGATAACTGACGGGTAAAGCTCACGATAGTTGGTAAGTGAGGAAGCTCATAGTGACTAATATATGAGGAAGCTCACAAAAGACAGGTGATGGCAGTAACCGACAGATGCGGAGTTCTGGACAACATAGAGTAGTTTGGTTCTAACTAGGCGATGCTTGTCCTGGGAGCCAGGATCTTAGACCGTTGATGATATTCTGATCAGCTGCTGATCCTTATCGAATCTGGAAAGCCAATTCTGGTTTTTGAGCGCCATTGTTCCCTGTTCTCTTCTGCTGGGGATGATAAGGGACTTTCTAAGATTTTTCTTTAATTATCGACCGAGAACCAAGACCATCTCTGAATCTCTCATGGTTGATCGAATCTTGCCGACCAAGAACCAGAACCCATCTCTGAATCTCTCATGGTTGATCAAATCTTGCGACGCTCAATCCAAAAAGAGTTAGTTATGGCCTTTGGGAGCTGTTTCTGTCCGTGGGATTCTCTAAGAATCTCTCTTAACTATTTTCCTTCATATTCTGATCGAGAACCAAGATCTGTTAGTGAAACTCTCATGGTTGATCAATTTTTTCCAATCTTTTCTAGTTGGGGGTAGCCCTAACAACTTTCGGATTGCTGGGGGTAGAACCTTATAAATCTTGGTTGAAATGGGCCACTAGGGCTAATCGGGACCAAAAATGGGCTAAAAAGGCCGAAACGGGCTGAAAAAGAGCGAAGCGGGGCCAGCCGAGAGTAGTGCCGCAGTGGCACTGGGCCACTACCGCAGCGGTAGTTGGCCAGTGCCGCTATGGCACTGGGTGGCCGAACTCCATGTTTGTCTATCTTGGGTTTTTTAGCTCTAAATGCTCATTTTTGGCCATTTTGAGGTGTTTTTGGAGCCAAAATCCGTCAAAAGATAGCTTGTGAATGCCTTGGTGAGTAATCCTTCCCCATGATTGGAATTTTGATTGGTGTTTTAGCTTCTTCTAATTTTCAAGAAGAAAGTTCGGCTTTAACTTCCATTTTCTTTGTAGATCCATGGCTTCAAGCTCAGGGAGGCTCTCTCAGAAGGCCAAGGAACGGGTAAAGGTCGAGTCCCAACCCTCAGAGTTGATTTTGTGTGACCCTCAATGTCACCTTTCAACCGTGGCTCTAGCGAGTCAAGTATGTGAAACTTTTGGTAGTTCAGGACTATTTGTGTGCATTATGCTAGTTTTGTGAACTATAGTGTGCACCTAGAGGTCGTTAGAAGTTCATTTTGTGCTTATTTATTGATTTCGTAAAGTTAGACTTTGGCTCATGAATAGTGACTTTGTGCCTGGTTTTGCTATCTTTGATGTGTATAGGTGCCTGAGGTGACCTTGAAGGGCCACGGTAGTCTCGCCCATGCTTTCTTGTGGTATACCCAGTTTTCGCCTACCGTACAACAGATGCTAGATGATGCCAGGTTTGGCAGCTTTGTCTGCCTGGTTTTGAAAAGTACTAATAACTTAGCCCACTTCTATGCTCTAGCCGAGAGATGGTGGGACACAACAAATACATTCCATCTGCCATTCGGTGAAATGACAATGACGCCCTTTGACTTTTTGATGATTACTGGTTTAAGAGTTGGCGAGAAGCGCCTGATCCTGGATTATTTTTATGAGATCGATCCTGACGCTGTTGAGATGCTGATTGGGGATGTTCCTCCTAATCTGGAGGGGCATCGGTTCTCTTGTGGCTGGGTTTATCGGGCTTATAGCAGGGGAGGACACACTCTCAATGACCGACAGCTGTCACGGGCCTTCCTTCTGTATGTTCTCGGCTACTCAATTTTTGTGACACGAAATGACCGGGTGAGTCTGAGGCTTCTCACCTGCTTGGAAACTATTGACGAGATTACTTCTTATGATTTGGGCAGTGCTGCCCTAGCCCATCTTTATAAGCACATGGGTGAGGTTTCTCGTGATGATATCAAATCCACTGGAGGGTTCTGACGAGCTTGGGAGGTATGTTTTGTGACTTTTCCTTTTCTTTTGGCCCCTTCTTGTTTCTGTTTTCTGACTTTCCCTTTTCTGTGTAGCTTTGGAGCTTTGAGTACCTGAAAATGTTGGCTCCTACCCCCGCTGATGAGTCAGGTGAAGATGAGGATGGCATGGCTCCTGTGCCTCTGTTCCCTCGGGGCATGAGATGAAGGAGGGATGTTGTTGGGGTCAAAAGCGGGGCCCATCAGATTATCCTCCTGAGAAATTTCTTATTTGAGTTACGGTTGCCAGTGTTGATTGGACACCTTGGGAGCATATTTCCTATGCTGCCCCGGAGGAGACACATGAGGTCAATCCTCTTGCTTCTTGTCGACTTCTAATGGAGAGTACCAAATGTAAGCAGTGGTGTCTTGGTGAGCGGGTGTCTCGACAGGTAATTGGTTGTTCGAGGTACCGCGTTCCTCATACTCCTCCCGTGATGGATGTTGAAGACCTTTTTGGTGCTACTTTGTTGGCGGCTTTGGCCGGTACTCACGCTTGGGACCATTTTCATTCTGAGACTGGCTATGAGAACTACCGTGGCCGATTCCTGATGCCCAACTTCCCACTTTTGGATGTGAGTTTCTTTTACGTTTTTGTCTCTATTCGTCACTTTTGTTTTTGGACTTATCTTTTTCTAACTTGTCTTATGCCTACAGCTTTGCGATATGTATAGGAGACAAGCTCCCCCAGCTTCTGATCCTACCTCCTTGGGATTGGACCGTCAATGTTTTGGGTGCCAGTGGCTCTCCGCAGGTCATGGAGGTGCCACGAGTCATATGCGAGTACCCCACCCAGCCAGCACATCCTCAACGTCCCTTGGAGTTATGCTGAGGAGGGTCACGCCTTGCCAGCTAGCCTACAGTCTGTGGTTCTCACGCCAGACCACCGGGTACGTCTCTTATTTTTGTGCTCCTTAAGGTTATGAAGCTCTAACCCTATATTTTACCCTTGACAGATGGACAGTATGTGGCAGTTCGCCACCAGTCAGATGGCGTCCTTGGTAAGTTTCTGACTTGACTATGTTTTTTTTGTACTTTTGTTGTTTCCAGACTGATTGACTTTATTCTGTATGTGCAGTGTCACAGAGGTGGTGCTGGCTCATTGAGGGCCAGGCCAAGATGCAGGGACGGCGGGAGGAGGCCATCGCCAATGTACACTCTGGGTGGCCCGACAGAGGACGAAGAAGAGGAGGACTAAGGCCTGCTAAGTGAGGACTTTTGTTTTGTCTCCATTTTATATTTTTGATTGAGTTATACTAGTGAATGATGGACAATGTGTAGGATGATTTGTCACCTTTGACAGAGTATTGTGATGTTTTGCCTTTTAGGCCGGATATCTTCCAGTTTGAAGGCGCGGTTATGTGCTTGTTTTAGTTGGTGATCGTGTGACGATATATGTGCACTGTGATTCTGTGATTATTGATGCTACTGTGATGAGCAGTCTTGTGATAGTGAGTATGTTTGCCTTGCAGGTGGGATAGTCCGTGAAACAAGGAGGTGCTACAAAAATTTTGAATTTTCGCTAGAGTCACGGAAGAAAATATGGCATTGTATGATCCTGCTCAACTCACAGCTTGGCTAAACATCACAGATGGTGTGGAACGGATCATCCTTTTCAATTATGGTTTAACCGAACTATTCTCCCTTCGCCAGATGGCCTTGAATGCTGAGTTCATGCGTGCTGCTATTGCCCACTGGGACCCGGTAAATCATGTCTTCAATTTCAATGGCCTGGAGATATGCCCCCTGTTTGAGGAGTTCTGTGCTATCCTTGGTTTTGATCCAGATTCAAACTTGATCTTTCCTTCTGCTGATACTCCTAGTCCCTTGCGAGGTTGGGCTGAATACCTGAACTGTTCTGCTGTTATCTCCCATCGACTAATTTATGGTGAGGTTCTCGACATTGCTTTCATCATTGCCCGATACGCCAGTCTTGGAAATCCCAGCATATATGATGCCACCCGTGGGGCCGTTCTGATATTGTGCATGACCTCGAACTTCTTGTTCTCGAGTACTTCTAGTGACTTGGTACATGTGTGCCTTGGGTTGAAATTGAGTAAGAACCCCATGGCCATGGTTCTAGCTGAAACCCTAAATGGTTTGGATAACGCTTTCAACCAAGGAACTCTTCTTCTTTTTGGGGCGCCTTTGGTGTTATAGGCTTGGCTCTATGAGCGCCTTCAGTTATAGACAGGTAGTGTGCCTCCAGTTTACTTCTGCAGGGCCGTGCTTTATCCCTACTATACTTTTGCCGATTGGGTTAGCCTGATGGGTGCTTTTTCTGAGGTAGACATTCGCTGGATTGTGGGGCATTGAGGCCTTCACGCTGTGATCACAAGCCTTGGGGATAACCCGAGAGTGTGGTTGATGGGTCTGAGAGAGACTTCTTTTTATCATCCTCGCTGATTGGCCAAGCAGTATGGGCGAGTTCAAGAGGTTCCCCGGGGATTTACTGAGAGGGTCTTTGCTTCCAGAGTTAGTGTTGTCACTATTGCTACTTTTATCAATGGTTGGGCCTACCGAGTAAAAGCCTATTTCTAAAGACCTTTGAAGAAATAAAAGATGCAAAATAAAACTAGACTCAACTGATTCTGCTTCTTCCTCCAAGTGTCTTTGATATTTGTGATTGCTTTCTGAAAGAACTTTTATGTTTTCATTTATTCCTGCTTATGTAATATTCGAAGTTTGTTTATTGTGAACCTTGGTTACTTTTGAGAACCTTATTTGATGCATTCGGCTTTCTGAAAACATTTGTAGTATGATTTTGGTCAGATGTTTGCTTTTGGTACTTGCTTGGGCATGCTGGGGTAATTAGAGGTAAATGAGGCGGGTAGCCGAAGTTTGCCCCTAGTTTGGGGCATGGGTGGTGGTAAGGCAAATGAGGTAGATGACCAAAGTTTGCCCCTAGTTTAGAAGAGATTTAGACAAACGAGGCGGGTGGCCAAAGTTTGCCCCTAGTATGAACTGTGGTTTCTGGGTTATGGTAGGGACCGTAACTTTATTCTCTCATATGCTCATAATTTTTGCCTGGGCACCGGTGGAGTGACCTAGCGAGCTATTTTCTCTCTTTTGTTATTGCTCACTTTGGATTTTTCTCTAATTTTTGCCTAGGCGTCCTTTTGGATTTTCAACCCAGCGAACTATCCTTCTTCTCTTTTGAAAGTCTGCCTACATACCCCCGAGTGGGGATCAGGTCCGACGTAGTTCGAGCCATGGTCAAAAAGAAGTGGGTTCATTTTTAGGTAAGTGGGACGACCGAACCGATGCGGTTGCCTACGTATCCCCGAGCGGGAATCAGGTCAAGCGTAGTTCAGGATAAGGCTTGAAAGAAATTGGTAAAAAGGTCAAGCATAGTGCTTTTTGAGGCGATTCATATTGATTGCTTCTTTGAATTCGACACCGTCGAGGTCCATGAGATTGCTCCCTCCTCCGGAAAGGATAGTTTTGACTATGTAAGGGCCAACCCATTTAGGTTTGAACTTCCCACGCGAATCAAAGATCGGAGCTCGTAGTTCCTTCAGGACAAGGTCACCCTTGACAATTTTCCTCAGACGAACTTTCTTGCTATAAGCACGGGCTATCCTCTTTTAATAGATTTAGACGTGGTCGACTGCCGCTAGGCGCTTTTCATCTATGAGAGCGAATTCTTTGTACCTTTCCCTTAATCAGTCAGATTCCCAAATTTCACATTCCACCATCACATGTAGGGATGGTAGTTCTATCTCGACTAGAAGTACTGCTTCCATGCCATATACCAGTGAATAAGGAGTCGCTCCTGTAGACATCCTTATCGATGTTCTGTATCCCCAAAGCACAAATGGTAGTTTTTCGTGCCAGTCTTTGTAAGTATCAGCTGGTTTCTGCAGTATGGCCTTGACATTCTTGTTTGCAGCTTTGACTGCCCCATTGGTTTGTGGCCTGTATGGCGATGACTTATGGTAAGTGATTTTGTATTCCTCAAACAGATCCCTAACCACTGGTTTGAAATGACTTCTGTTGTCCGAAATAACCTCCTGGGGACTCCATAGCAACAGATGAGATTTTCTTGATGAACTTGGCCAATTCCTTGTCCCCTAACTTGGTGTAGGATGCAGCTTCTACCCACTTTGTGAAGTAATCGATGGCCTCTAAAATGTATCGGTTCCTGTTTGAGGCCTTTGGAACAATTTTGCCAATGATATCGATTCCCCAAGTTGAGAATGGCCACGGGGATATCATACTATTGAGTAGAGATGGCAGTACATGCATCATGTTTGCATGGATCTGGCACTTGTGGCACCTTCTCATGTATTCACAACAATCTTTTTCCAATGTTGTCCAATAGTACCCTTGTCTTACGATCTTTTTGGCCAGCATGTGACCGTTCATGTGTGGACCGCATACCCCTTCGTGTATTTCTACCATCATCCTTCTGGCGTTCTTCCTGAACAAGCAAGTCAGGTTGTTACCATTGTACCTTTTCTTTAACAATTTTCCTTCGCAGATGATGAACTGTGCGGCGAACCTTCCAATCGCTCTTTTGTCCTTCTCAAAAGATTCTTGGGGATACACTTGTTTTTCTATAAAGTTCCAGACATCTTGGTACCATGGTGTTTCATTCTCTTCTTCTTCGATTGTAGCGATCATGCTAAATGATGGTTCGTATCTTTGCTCGATTAAAAGAGGCATCATTTTTACCCCTATAGGGATTTTGCTCATACAGGCTAAGGTGGCCAACGAATCTGCTAATTGATTCTCCTCCCTGGGCAGGTAGAAGAATGTTATGGTCTTGAACTGTTTCTTGAGTCCATCGAGATAATCATGATAAGGGCTTCAAACATTCTTCTTTTACTTTCCATTCTCCTCTGGCTTGTGACACAATGAGATTTGAATCTCCGAAGATGTCTAATTTTTGAACTTTTAATTCTATGGCCGCTCCCATCCCCAAAATGCACGCCTCATATTCAGCGGTATTATTGTTAGAGTTATAATTGAACTTGACTGCCAGTGGGGTGTGGTCCCCATTTGGTGATACCAGAATCATACCTTCTCTGTAACCTTTCATGTTGGCTGCCCCATTAAAGTACAACTTCCACTGTTCATCTTTGATTTCCATGATATTCTCATCTGGGAACAGAAAATCTCCATTCTTTTCGGAATCAACAATGTGTTCCGCGAGATGCTCAGCTATAGTTCTCTCTTTCACCGATTTGCTCGTTACATACTTGATATCGAATTCAGCTATAGTTCTCTCTTTCACCGATTTGCTCGTTACATACTTGATATCGAATTCAGATAGTAGAAGTAGCCAATGGGATTTACTGTGACGCCCCGCCCCGCCACGGTTCCCGGCGACGGGGTGTCAACCGGCGGAAGTACAATAATAAACCATAACAGTAGGCTTTGACACCAATCGGTAACTCCCCGAGTCCAAGACTCCGAGGGTTACCTATTTTAAACGTTCATCATTTGGAAACATTTATAAAACAGAAGTCTGGTTTTCATTTGAAATATTCTTTCTTGAAACAACCGTTCAATATAAGCAGCGGAAAATCAGAGTTAAACTATCTCTTTATTTAAAAGCGGGTGGAGTAACATTTGTCCAATTTAAACATAATAGGTTCTTTGAAACCAAATTTCATTACATTAATAAATGATAATCCCCACACACGGGGTCTTCAAACTATAGCGGAAGCATTGTCAAGTCTCGGGGCCTTGCCCTTATCTATATCACCTAAAAGAGAGGTTTAATAGTTCATAAGCCAAAAGGCTCGTATAGTCATATAACCGCACAATAACATCTGTTATATATCATGCATGAGTGTAATGAATGCCAATGTCAATGCATGAAAACCATTTTTCATGCCTTTTCAAACACTCACCCTCAATCGTCATTATCATTACCCGGACCATGGGCTTCCCGTCCACGTAGGCCTAGCCTCAAACGTGCGGGACTTTGGGCCTTACGAATTACACGGAGGCCTAGCCTTTACCGTTACGAGGGTTTCTTGTAGCACATCTCGCAATTCGAGTTCCTAGTGGTACCCATCTCACATGCCTACCCACAAATCCAGGATTTCTAACTTTTCAAAATAAAATCCCTCCTAGAGGGTTTTATGCATGGAAGCCTCTAAGGTCTTCCCTTTTTTAAAACCTGGAAGCCTCTAAGGTCTTCCCTTTTTTAAAAATTGAAAGCCTCTAAGGTCTTTCACCCCAAAATCATTTTCGTGATTTTCGTGTTCATGCTCATGCTTATGACATGATATGACATATGCGAGCTCTAAGCATTCAGACATATTCAATATTTCATAAGACAGATTATCAAGGCATGCCATCAAATCAAATCAACACAATAGACATGTTGAAATTATCCAGGTAAACACATAAGGCATAACAACTCAAGTAATCCACTTAAGGCATAGCAACTCAAGTAAACATGTAAGTACACTATTAACATGTTATACAACTTTATTGAGGGTCATACGGAACTACCGTTCACCGAGGATAGACTGAATAATTAATCAAAATAGAAACCGGAACTGCTCAATCTGTTACAAATCTCAATATACAATAATGCGCGTATATTAGTGAGGTACAACACCTCAAGCATAAGTACAACTACTATTAAAGTAAAGTACAACTCTTAAAGCATAGGGTACAAGGCCCCTTAGCTCATATCAGACTTAAATATAACAAAACAGAATATTTTAATAAACTGCTCGAGGTCGCGCGCGCGGGCCGCTCGCGCGGGTCGCTCGCGCGAGGCCTCGCTCGCGCGGTTCGTTCGCGCAGTTCGCTCGCGCGGAGTGTGTTCAGAAGGGTCACGTGTTTATTTAAAACAGTTTTCAAAAACAGCCTGGTCCCGCGCGCGGGCCGCTCGCGCAACCCCTCGCTCGCGCGGGTCGCGCGCGCGAGATGTCACAGTTTCGTCTTCTTCTTCTTTTCTTCCCCTGTTTTGAAATCCAACACTGGTTTTGACCCATTTTGAAAATGTAATTAAAACAGTACTTCCAATATATGAATCTCTTCCTTTTTCTGCATAGGTTTCAAATATGAAATCGATTTTTCAAGAAATTAAACGTAGCTCTCGATTTTATCAAAAATCCGAAAGGCGACAAAACTTTAATTCACCCGTTCGTCGCAACCGTTGCGAATTAGCTTTTGAAATTCGAAATGGAGCCTCGTGGGATCGAGACCTTTCATTTGATATAAAGAAATCAAGATTCTGTGACTGTTTTTCTGTTCGCTATTTTGGACCCTAAACGATATATATGAGATATATATATATATGTATCTATATATATGTACATATCTACACTAACAGTTTAAATATAAACTGAATTTAGCAATATGAGTTTCCAAAAGCTTACCCAAAATCCAAAGCTTTGATTCCAAACTCACTGAATAACCATGGTCATGGGAGTGTATGTGTATGAATCATGTGTTGTGGTGTGAATAAGTTAATATATGTGTGTGTGTGTAAGTGTACCCGAGAGATAGAGGTGCTGAGAGATGGAGAGACTGTTGAGAGTTTGAGAGTTTTGTGTGATGAGAGAACTTTAGGTGTATATATATAGACTTCATATGCTTGG
This sequence comes from Hydrangea macrophylla, assembly GCA_033977485.1. Taxonomy (NCBI): domain Eukaryota; kingdom Viridiplantae; phylum Streptophyta; class Magnoliopsida; order Cornales; family Hydrangeaceae; genus Hydrangea; species Hydrangea macrophylla. The sequence goes on from CM066993.1 coordinate 41,507,770, forward strand.
TCACCAAGCATATAAAAGATACAATACACTTGCACACACTGTGCACAAAATAAAATTGGGCTCCAAGTTAACAAAGGGGATTCTTGGGTGTGTTGAGCTCACGCCTCTACACGCACACACAGGTAAAAATTATACTGCTCAAATCTGAAACTGGTATTTTTAATTATCAAAACGCGAAATTAACATGCGGAGTATTACATTTACGATCGGTCAGGGTAGGTTTTTTGCGGAGGTATTTTAGAGGATCCATGCGGGACATGACCACAATTGGAAAGGCTAGCATGTAGTGCCTTAATTGGCGGGTGCACCAGACTAAGGCCCAACATGTTTTTTCAAGGGTAGAGTAATTGAGCTCATACCCAGTCATCCTCTTGCTAAGGTAATATATGGCTTTTTTGGAGTGACTTTATTCTCCTTCCTGGGCTAGCATGCAACCCATTGCATTTTTGGAGACAGATAGGTAAAGAAATAAGGGCTTATGAGGAGTGGGTGGTGAAAGGACAGGTCGATTTTGAAGGTGGGCTTTTATTTTGTCAAATACAGCTTGGCATTGGTCATCCCATTGAAACTTCTCCCCTTTCTTTAGTAATCAGAACAAGGTTCATATGTAGTTGTGAGCTTCGAGATAAAGCGGCTGATGAATTGGATCCTCCCGAGGAACCCTCTTACTTCTTTCTCATTCTACGGCGGTGCCATTTCAGAATTGCCTTTATTTTGGAGGGATAGACCTCTATCCCCCTCTGTGTGATGAGAAAACCTAGGAGCTTCCCAAAGTTACACCGAAAGTGCATCTCTTCGGATTCAGCCTCATCTTGTACTTGTGTAATCTTTCAAAAAACTTTTCTAGTGCCACCAAATGTCCCTCTCTATCCTTGGATTTCACGATCATGTCATCTACGTATACCTCTACTTCTTTGTGAATTATGTCATGCAATAGAGTGGTGGCAGCCCTTTGGTAGGTTGCTCTAGCGTTCTTGAGTTCGAAAGGCACTACTCTATAACAGTATAGGTCCCCCATGGCATGGTGAATGTCGTCTTCTTTCGATCTTCCAATGCCATTAGAATTTGATTATACCCTAAGAAACCATCCATGAATGACAGTAGCTCATGTCCTATAGTGTTATCTACCAAAACATCGATGTGGGGAAGCGGTAAGTCATCCTTTGGACTGGCTTTGTTTAGATCATGGAAATCGACGCACACGCAAACTTTTCCCTCCTTCTTGGAGATTGTCACGATGTTGGCAACCCATTCCGGATACTCTGAAACAATGATAAACCCTGCCTTGAACAATTTTTCTACTTCTTCTTTGACTTTCTGTGCCCATTCCGGTCTCATGCGCCTCAATTTCTGCTTGACAGGTTTAGAACTAGGGAGAAGAGGAATGCTATGTTGGACAATGTCAGGATCAACCCCAGGCATATCCTCGTAAGACCAAGCAAAAACATCTTTGAATTCTTTTAACAAGAGAGTCAAATTTTCTTTTTCTTCTTTATTAAGTGTTGAACCAATTTGCACAATTTGTGGATTATTTTGTTCACCTAGGTTAATCGATAAAGTATCTTCGACTATTTTGCAAGTAGGTGATTTTTTAGCTAGTTGCTTAAGTTTGATTGGGAGATCCTCGGAGGGATCTGTGCATTCACAAGTATTAGACACAGAGGAATAAGCAGAACCGTCCTTCATTTCATTCATAATAGGTGAAGTAATTACATCAGACAATGGTGGGCTCACAGTAGCCGACTTTGGTACAAACTCGATAATTGGAAGCACAAACTCCGGGAGAACAGGGGATATGGAGACATAGACAGATGACTCTACAGCCTGGTTGCTCAGACCCTCCTCAGTTGGCGTGAACTGATCATCTTGGCTCTTGATCCTCTTTCCTTTCTTTTCTTCAGCAAATTCTTCCCACATTTTCTGGATAGCTTCAGTGTCCAAATACTTCAACCAGTCTTCCTCTGGGGCTTTTACATTTTCTTCCAGATAGAAGGGATTTTGATAGGGAGGCCTTTCGCAGCCAGCAAAGATTTCAAGTCCGGGGTGCCTTTTTCCGGTACTCTAGTGAATCCAAGGGTCGGGGAACCCAAAATAGGGGAAGTCATCCCCTTCCTCGATGAACTGCCCGTTCAAGGTCTTGCGGTACGGTGGGAGACTCCTAACCCTCTTCTTCCAGGGCTTTTGCAGCTCGAGATCTTCCTCAGTGGGCTTGTACCCTAATCCAAAAGTGCCTTTTTGTCCTTTGATTTGAGGGAACTCACGGATCCCTTGTTGACGTCGGATGAACTGCCCATTCTAGAGAAGTAGTTCATTTTGCGGATGATATTGATGACCGCGGAGTGGATCTTAGGGAAACTGTCTTCATCCTCGATCATGTGGACCTCTTCCATGAAGAATCCTCTGATTTCCCCTTCTTCTAATTTGGGTATTTGGATTTTAAAGACAGAAGCGTAGCTTGGGAATGCTTCATTTCCCCAACTGTTGCCGAAGATGATATTCACCTTTTTCTCATGGAAGTACTTGATCATTTGGTGCATAGTGGATGACATAGCTTTGTTGATATGCAGCCAGGGCCTCCCAATCAACAAATTGAATTAGGCAGGTATATCCAAGACTTGAAAAAGTTTACTGCAAACCAAAGACCCTACTTGGATCTGGAGAGAAACAATCCCCATCATAGTTCTCTTGGTGTTATCACAAGCCCTCACGGATTACATAGATGGAGTGATGTCTAGGATATTGACTCCCAAGGCAGTGGTAGTACTTAGAGCGCAAACATTTAAAGCGGAGCCCGTATCGACTAGACAGAATGATACTTGCTGCCCCTTGCATCCAACAGTGATGTATAAAGCTTTGTTATGTGCAGATCCTTTCGACGGCAGATCCTCATCGGAAAAGGTTATGACTGGGTCAAGGGTGAGTGTGCCTAAGAAAGAAACCATATCTTCAGGTACGGCGTCAATGGGGACCTCAATTCTAGCCAAGGCATTTATCATGGCCTGTCTATGCTTGTAGGATGTCACCATGATGTCCCACATTGAGAGGTATGCTTGAGTTTTCTTCAATTGCTTTATCAACTCATTGTCCTCTTCGATGACCTCATCCATTTTTTCCTTTCCCTTGTCTTTGACAAGTCCTTTCTCGACGATGACAAGTTGTGGAGGCTGATAATGATGGCCCAACCTAGTCAGATGATCAATCTCGACAGGAGTAGGTCCTTCTACAGTTCCATCTTCTTTGAACTAATTGGAATCCATTCCCATAAATGGTTTCTCTAGCTCGTTCCAAATGGAGGCATCACTTTCTTTGTAGGGATCATACCATTTGAGGTCTATCGCCCCTAGATCATGTTCTTCCAAAAAGAACAAATCTTGCTCATCATCTAGCTGCTGCTGCCATTTATCATCCTCTCCTTTGATCAGGTGAATTCCCTCAAACTCCGGGATGTCAATGAGGGGTAAGAGGTATCCTAAGGGGGTGATATAGGCGATGGGGTTGAAGAATACGGGGTCGGATTCGATGAGACTGATATTTTGCTGGTTTGGCAGGGGGTTTTGGGTAACATGGGGCTGTTTTGGTGGTGGCTTAATGATATTCTGGTCAATGAGGTATTGGATGTCATGGCAGAGGCACATGCAATCGTCGGTATTGTGGCCTGGGGCTTGGTTGTAGGTGCAATGTTTGGACATATCACAACTTGGTGGTGGATTTTGAGGTTGGAGCAATTTGAGGTGGCCCTTTTTGAGGAGACGGTCTAAGTCTGAGGACAGGGAGATCTCTAGCTTAGCGAAATTGCAAAGAGGCTTTGTCTAGAAAGGGCGATCGGGTGAGTTTGCTTGGTTAGAGGGTTGGTACGGCCTAGGAAGGTATGCCATGGGTTGACTGCTAAAGGCATTGACATCCGGAGGGTTGCGAGAGTAGCTCGGCCTTTTTGACTGACTTGGAGGCTCTTCTTTCTTAATCTTCCCTTCCTTGATATCATCTTCAATTCGAGACATGACTTCAAACAATTCTTCAAAGGTGGAGATGAATTGATAGAACAGTTTCCCATGGTAAAGCGACTGTAAATTCTGGATTAGCATTCTTACTTGTTCCTTCTCAACTGGACGGTGGGTCATTTGGGCCACTTTGTTCCTCTATTTGCTCAAGAAAGTAGTAAATGACTCATTGTTGTTCTGCCGAGTAGTTTCCAAATCCCTGATTGTGACATCCAGCTCTTGATTATAAGAATAGTGATCGACAAATACTTAAATGATTTTTTCCCATGCCCAATTTATGGAACCTTCCAAGGTAAGGAACCATGGCAGTGCAGACTTTGCGAGGGTTTATGGGAACAGCATTGCAATGTGCTCATGAGTGTAGCCCATTGACTGGAAGATACTCATACACAACTTCACATGGCTTTATGGATTCCTAGCTCCATCAAAGCGATCAATGGCGGGCATCTTGAAGTTTTCTGGCAGTTTCAGCATAACAGGCTCGAAAAGCCCCTCTAGGTCTAGCATGTAGTCATCAACCCCCTTGCTCTTTCTCAATACACTTTCCAGCTTATCGACTTTATCCATTTTCTCTTAGAGCTTTTTCTCATATGAAAGTGGTGGGACCCCTTAAAACCAATCTCCTTCCCCATTATTCTCATATATGCCAACGAGAGGTGGCACAAACCCCAGCGATGGCGGCATGAAACCTGGCAATGGTGGGAACCCGGGTGGATATTGTGGCTGCTACTATTTCAGTTCTTCTATGAACTTCAAAACTTAGGCCCGGCTATCGGACTACTGGCTTATGGTTGCTCCTAACTCGATAACTTTGTTTTCTAACTCTTCCTGGTTCATGCTGAAATAGCTTGCCAGGCTGAACCTGACCAAATAATTATCTGAATTTCTGACCCAATACGAGGATCCCAGCTGCTGACTTTGGGAATCTATAGTGGCCTACAGATTTGAGAGAATTGTATCAGATTCTGACAGTGATGACTCTAGACGGACAATGTTAGCGATGTTAACAGACGTGGACTACCTTGTGTGCAGACTGACTGAAATAGTGTGTGCGAACTGATAGGGAAGGTGCATGCATATGAGACAAGCATACAGATGCAAGCCCTAATCTACATGATGCTCCTACTTCTAGCAGATAGTAGTTAAGCAAGTAAGGTCCTAGCCATACAGAGTGTGATAACCATTCCTTCTAGTATGATCACCAAGGGATAATTTTGAGAAATTTTGATAGAGTTTCTGGGGAAAATTGGTATCTTTGGTAAATCTAGGATATGTGGAGAGAGTTTCTAGGAGAAACAGGTTATATTTGGGATACCTGGATAGAGTCTCTGGGAGAAACAGGTTATATCTGGGATATCTGGACAGAATCTCTGGGAGAAATATGTTATATCTGGTATGTCTGGACAGAGTTTCTGGGAAAAACAGGTTATATCTGGGATGTCTGGACTGTTTCTGGGAGAAACATGTTACATCTGGGATATCTGGACAGAGTCTCTGGGAGAAAGGAGTTATATCTGGGATATCTGGACAGAGTTTCTGGGAGAAACAGGTTATATCTGGGATATCCGGATAGAGTCTCTAGGAGAAACATGTTATATCTGGGATATCCGGACAGAGTTTCTGGGAGAAACAGGTTATATGACGGGAGCAGTTGACGACGGTGGTCATACTATCAAGCAAGTTTTCATACTCCTATGTCTTTGGACCGGTAAACAAGGTTTGCGGTGTATATCTTTGTGATTATGGAGCAGACATCCTTGTCATGGTGCCTAGGCAGGTCAACTCAATGTAGTCGCATATGAGTGATTGCCTTGGGAATCATAAGAAAGAGGTTCTATTCTATGCCACATAAGCGTCTACACCACACAGGTAATCCCACCAGGGCATACAACAGTTATATCACATTGTCCTATCTTGAAAAGATAAATGAACAGTCCTATAAAAGGTTCTACAGGAATCTATATGCAAAGGCTGGGTTTAGTCAAAGAGGGTCCAATGACGAGAGTTCCAATATACCGTCAGGGAGACAGTACGAAAGTTGTTACTCATTTTGATATACCTTGGAAGGTACAGTATCAACGGTGACTTATGCCTTGTCACAGCAAGACCTGAACAATGTCAGCGCTGTGTTTCAGACACAATCGGAGGGGAAATACAAGAGTGCAATGCGGTGAACCAGACACAGTAAAAAGATGATTTTAAAGATGCTTCTTATGAGTCAAAACCTCTGTATAATTTTGTTTTCTAAAATAAAAGTCCCCAGCAGAGTCGCCATATTGAAGACACGCGGAATCAGTCATCCACTCTTTTGTTTGGTTTGAAATTGATTTGGATCAAAGAAAAGAAAAGGAAGGTCTATTGAAAATAGATACAAAGTCGCCACTTGGTTTTTAAGCAACCAAGAAACCTAATTTGACTCACCCAAATGGATAAAGGTCACCGGCCTTTCATAACCAAAAGAACTTGGCTCGGGGTTTTGGTACAAGAGAGGAAGGAGCCTTTGTCATGACAAAAACACCCTCAACTCGCCCCGTCTTTTGACGGGCCTCAATTAGGATCCAAATAATCATCTTATACTATGTTTGGTTCGACAATTAATACTATGATAGTATATTACATATCATAAGAATTTTGAAATAGAAAATCAACAGATAAGATATCATTCATAAGATCTAGCCATGTATCACACAATGCAAAGGTGAAAGATCACACAAACAAACCTAGGAAAAATCGTCTAATCACATATCAAGTAATCAAGTTTTCCTAATCTAAAGAGGATATGAATTATTTTTGAAACAAATAATCAAAGAAAACGAAAAATGCTTAGCAAGCTAGTATGATGCATGTTAATCTTTGAGAAAAGGAGATCTCTCAATCCCCGGGACGGATGAGAATGAAGATTAGATCGAAGGGGAGCATACTCAGAAACAGAGTTCATAGTGTCGACTGAAATATTAAAAAATCTTAGAAAATGAAAACAAAACATTTTAAGGCCCATTTTATACAAAGAGTTCCCTAAGACACTGAAGGTCAAATGAAAAATGAGTTAGGATCACTTCTTTTGGAAAGGTGTTTTGAAAAATAAGTTGAAAGTCAACCTAGCTGTTGTGACAGCAAAAGCAGAATGTTTGGAAGGAATGTTTGGGTCCAAATGGACCTCTTTCAAGTGTTTCCAAGTCAAACAAAAAATCATGGGTGTTGTTCAACAAGTGAGGAAGACTTTTCAAGTGGTCTTGTATTCATATATTGAGTATTGAACTCAGAATAATTCTTTGAAGTTAAGTAGCTCACTGTTTTGAAGATTTCTGAAAGAACAAAGTTTATTCCTAGGAATCCAAATATTGGGGGTTTTAGAAGGGCTTTGAAATAGGGGTTTTGAAAGCATATTTTCAACACATAAAGAGGATTAAAACCACTTGTAATATCAACCTCTAATTCATTTAGAGAACCTCCAAGATCATTGGAAAGAATTGTTTTATTTTGGAAATAATCTCAAGAATACATAGGAATGCATTGGGGTTATGATCATCATATATGAAACATGTTTTTGAGGTCAAGAGCTACTATCCATTAGGATTCACTTACCTCAAATTTCATGTCATCATCTAGATAATGATGAACTAGTAAATAAATAAGAAATATCAAAAGAAATGGGGTAAGAGGAGATGAACAAATATATGAACAAGCAAGTAGATAGCAACCAATAGATGATATTCATGATGATTTTGGACTTGTAGCTTGATGTTTCACTCATATATGGTGGCTTTGGACACGGGAGAAGCTTCTTATCTCATAAATGCTCACAAAAATTGTGGGTGGATGCATTGAATGTGAAGTAAATATAAGTAATGAAGTAAAAAACAAAGTTTGGAACTCACTTTCTAATTGAAAATCAAAAAAGGAAGCTTCTTTTCTCTCTATTCTTACCTTATCTCTACAACTTTCTCTCTAAAACTTTTCTAAGCTTTCATTTGCCACCCCCAAAATGAGAAGTCAAGTGGGTTATATAGGCCAATTTGGGGTGGTTTTAGGATTTAAAGAGTGCTCCCATTGGCTCCAAATGTCTGTGAACAAGGAACTATGTCATTTTGGTTTTCAATTAATCAAAGTGGACCCCCAAAATAAATTACAAAAATGGACAGTTCTGGGGGAGAGTGCCGTGGCGGCAGTGGGCCAGTGCTACGGTGGCAGTGGGCCAGTGCTGCAGCGGCACTGCTCCTCCAACGTTCGGATAATGCTGTTTAGGCCCCCTGAGGATTCGGTATTCGCGAAAAGACCCTATTTCATCCAAAATTCACAAAAATTGCATATGAACTCCAAACTAAGGTTGTGATATACCATTGGAATGTTAATGGAGTCTACTTTTGTTTGGAGATAGGTCACTTTGAAAAGTTTTGCGGTATTCGCAATAAAAGCTGATTTAATCGTCTTTCTCACCTTCGAAAATCCATAATAAATTCGTTTTGAATCCAAACATTATGTGTGATATACCATTAGAAAGCTATTGACCTCTAGTATCCATAAAAAATGTTTGAAAAATGACATGGCGCTCCGGATTCAAAGCCAACTTTTAGGTCAAATCGGTCAATCCTTGGATCTCCAAGAAATTATGGGAACCTCTGGGAGCTCCCATGAGCTGACATTTTCGTCCGATTTTCTTTTAAAACTCATTTTAGTACTTTTCTTAAGATCTAGAATGGTCCCAAAACTTTTCAGCAATTTTGGATGATTTCGGTCAAACCCTGGTCAAACGTGCGTCAAACGGGTCAACGAGGACTTTCCGGGAACTTCCGGGATATCCGAGGGTCTCTGGGAGCTGACGATTTTATTTGATTTTTCTTTAAAACTTATTTTATTACCTTTTTTATGATGTAGTATGTTTCTAGAACTTTTGGTCCAAATCTGGGAGTGTTTGGGCTTTTAGGGGCATTTTGGTCATTTTGAGCATTTTGAGAGATGAAACTAACTTCCAGGAGTCCTTTTTGAGTCTTTTTTCGATCATCGTGAACCACTAAGCTATGGGTCTCCTAAATCTGATGGCCGACAAAATGGGGTGTCTTCACTAAGCCAAACGAGCCTTTGGGATTATACGTTTCAGGTTCTAATGATTCAATTGGAAGTTTGTTGGTTCAAATTAATAATAGAGGCATAGAATGAGCGGTTTATTACTTGAGCCGCGTTGTAACTGATGTAGAACAAAGATAGACATCAATTGAAAAGTTATGCTTGGCTTTGTTCTTTTCTTGCAGTAAGTTAAGATATTATATGTTACCTGTAACAGTGGAAGTCATGTGTAAGACTGATGTTATTAAGTACATGCTGTCAAGAACAATTATCACTGGCCAAGTGGCAAAATGGTCCTTAACTTTATTAGAATTTCACTTGCAATATGTCCCCCAGAAAGCTATCAAGGGACAAGTCTTGGCTGATTTCCTGGTCAACTATCCTTGCCTAGATATAAGTCCTGAAATCCTAAAAGGGGTTGAAATTGGATACATATATGTTACTCCGTGGGTAGTATGGTTTGATGGGTCCAGCACTGAAGAATCAACAGGGGCAGGGATCATCCTTATATCCCCATGTGGAAAAAAGACACAGTTTTCATTTAAATTTGATTTTAAATGTTCCAACAATCAGGCTGAATATGAAACCGTGATTATTGGCCTTAAAATTTTATACGAAATGAAGGCCATGACTGTGAAATTGGTTGGAGATTCTCAATTATTAATCAAACAGTTAGGGAAAAAATATAAAGTGCATAATACCATTTTAGAAAGGTATCATACAATTGCAGTAAGGCTAATAGATGGTTTTTCTGAGTCAGCAGTGCAATATATGCCAAGAGAAGAAAATGAAGAGGCCAATGAATTGGCTAAGATTGCTTCAGGACTTAAGATCCCAACAAACATTTTCCAAAGGATTATTATGGTTGAAAAAAGATCTAAGTCATCGATTATAGAAGAGGAACACACTATTTATACTATGCCCCTTCAAACTGATGAGGATGATTGGAGGGAACCAATCATTAAGTTACTAGAAAATCCTAATGTGCATGATGATATCAAGATCAGAAGGAAGGCTGTGCACTATTTATTGGATGATGGTTAGCTATTTAAAAAATTGGCAAATGAATCAGTGTTGCAATGTCCCAGTAAAATAAAAGCATTGAAACTGATGAAGCAAGTACCTAGTGGATTGTGTAGGGCTCATCAAGCTGGGACAAAAATGAGATGGTTGATAAGGAGATATAATTATAATTGGCCTACCATCTTAAAAGATTGCATCAATTTTGCTAAGGGTTGTCAATCTTGTCAGAAACATGGGCTAATTCAGCATATGCCCGCCGTCAATCTCTAGTCTATCATTAAACCATGGCCATTTCAAGGATGGGCAATGGACGTGATAGGTAAGATTAGTCCACCCTCATAAAAAAAATCATGCATATATTCTAGTGGCTACTGATTATTTTACCAAATGGGTAGAGGCTATTTCGCTTATGTCAGTCAGTCAATCTGAATGAAGTGATTAAGTGCATTAAAGAAAATATTATTCATAGGTTTGGATTGCCACAAACCATTACGGCTGACCAAGGTACCCCTTTTACTAGGGATGATATGTTGGAATTTGCCTTTGAATATGGTTTTACAGTTCTCAATTTGACTTCATATTATGCTCAAGCCAATGGACAAGCAGAATCAACCAACAAAATTCTCAAACTGAATATTCAAAAAATGGTTGACAATAATCCTAGAATTTGGCATGAGTTACTTTCTGAAGTCTTGTAGGCTTACAAAACTTCAAAAAGGTCAAGCATCGGTACTACCCATTTACACTTACTTATGGTCATGATGACGGGTTACCTATGGAGTTAACAATTAAGTCTTTAAGAGTTGCTAAGCAGAATGATTTGGATATGGACGAGTACAATCAAGCTATGCTGATGGAACTAGAAGATCTTGATAAAGTAAGGCTTTTGGCTCTAGACCATCTTAGGTTGAAAAAATGGAGAGTTGAGGAGGCTTATAACAAAAGAGTAATAGCCAAATCTTTCTCCATTGGAGAACTAGTTATGAAGGCTATTCTGCCACTAGGACTCAAAGACCACAGGTTGGGTAAGTGGTCTCCTAATTGGGAAGGACCCTCTGAAATTCACGAAGTGCTAAAAGAAGGGGCCTATCATTTGAGAAATTTAAACGGGCAAATACACAACAGGCTTATAAATGGAAAATATTTAAAGAAATATAAGCCCTGTATGTGGGAATTGTATTTACGCCAGTTAGAGCAAGAAGGTTAGAATACCCAAAATGTTAGGGTTATTCCTAATTAGTCTGAAAATTTGGATCAAAGGGATGTCCAAATTCAGATTGATAAAACTAGATAAAGATTAAAATATCTATTAAAGCATGGCATATAAACAAACAAATTGACATACGAATATAAGCATGCCACAAGAGAGCGAAACATGGCTACATAAACAAAATAAGTAATGCTGACCCTGTGGCCATTTAATAGAACATAAAGTTTCAAAATTTTCAAAAAGCTATAAATGCCTAGGAAGACAAGGAGAAGAAGTCATGGAAAAAAGGGAGCCAAAAGGACCAAAGCTTGAGTCCATTGTTCATCAATCTGGGACAGAGTAGTGCTCGCAGTTTTTTTAGTGGCCAACCATGATTCTTCTTGCACATCCAAGGCTGAAATCTCATCAGTCAGCTAATCAAGTTGCTCTGGAACGCTCTCCAAATCAGCCTGTTGGATAGCATAGTCAGCTTCCATCTTTTTTAGGGCAACCCTCATTTTTGTGATCTCTTCTAAAAGTGAGGCAGAACTTTCCATCCCAGCTTTTACGATGCTAGCTAACGGAACAAATTGGTTGATCAATTCCTCTCTTTTTTCAAAAAACTCTTTCACGTCAGCCAATTTTTGGGTTACCTCAACCATGGTGCTACCAATTCTCTTGAACTGTTGTAAAAAATAGGCTGATGGAGAGGAAGAAGAAGAACCAGCAAAATCATTGGAAAGCAGAGAAACAGCATTTTTAATGGCTTCCTGTTGTCCCATGGCATCTCTGAAAGTCGAAGAGCATAAAGAAGCCACAAGGTTCCTTGCTTGAAGTTTAGCCTCTGAACAACCTGGATTGGATTTGGTCAGTCTAGACTTCGAAGGTAAGGGGGCTGAACCAAGCCTCTGAGCAAGGGCTTGTCTGAGGTTCTGAGCTTGAAGATGAAGGTCTCTAATGTCGGTAGATAATTGAGGATCCGAAGAGGCATGACTCATCAAAGTAGAGGAACCGAGTCCTGCTATTAAGGAAGGAGGTGAAAAAAAAAGAGTCTTCGAACATTGAGAGATTTTGGGGAGAATATCTGGGTCATCAACAAGATTTTTTGAAACTCCAGTGTCACTCTGGCCAGTAAGAGGGGAAGCCTTGGCAAGGGAAGGATTCTTTAAAACAAGACGGGGAGAGTTTTGTTGTTTTCATAACTTCTGATTTTTTAATAGAGTCAGAAGAGGGCTGGGAGCTGCTTAGTGCCGGCTTATCTCGCAACCTCTTTTGGGCCCAGACTTTAAGCCGTGCCTTTTTGGCTGCCTGTGGAGTATCTTGCTATAGGACGGGCTCAATCTCCTAGGGTGATTAAAGGTGGTATCCTCTAAGGAGTTTTTCTTCGCTGTCTCCGTATAATCTGAGCGCTTGATGCCCCTGGAACTGCAACGAATTAGAATGGAAGTGGGAGCCTTTAGAGGAACAACTTTATTCTTGGGAGACATGGTGGCAGCAGGGCTGGGAGAACCTGACCAAAATAAAAGAAGCAATAAGGAAAAATAGCATCAAAATAGAATAAAAATCATTTCTCTTGGTATCGAGCTTTTAAAGAAATTTCAGAAACCAAGGGGACAGACTGATTGGAAAATTTGAGAAATGACCAAGCAGCCTAATGACTGGTTGTAGAGATGCAATCAAAGGTAGTGGGAATGGAGTGTTCAGACTAATAACCTACTACAATGACTCCTATATGCACATCAGTCTGAGCCACAGGTTCCGCAATGCCAAATTGGGCTAAGAGTGGAAAAGGGTAGGTCTTTCTGATCCAATTCTCGGCAGAAGCACAAAGCTATTGCCAGTTTGGGGTCTTGCCATGTTTTTTCCTATATTCATGAGGCTTCTTTTCCACCTGTTCCTTTTTTAGTCGAATTCTGGTGCGGCTCGCCTCAGAAATTAACTCAGAAGGCTTCAGAGGATTCCATTTTAGCTTATAAAATTCTTCAAATTTGACGATGGAATCATAATCAACTCTGGTGTCAGGATCCATACCTGGGCCTCTTTTTCTTTTGCCTGTAGTCTGAACAAGTGAAGGATTAGTGTTCCATCCAGAAAGTGTTAAATGAAGAAGTAGACACATGATGAGGAGAGAATGACTGGAACTCAAATTGATCAAGGAGAAGTCTATTGAGCTCATCCACCTGCTGGACTGATTCGTAGGTCTTAAAGATGATACGAGTCAAAAGGTTTGAGTTGGTTGACAGAAAATTGGGATAAGGAATTTCTTGAGTTAGGCCAAATTAGCGTGCATGGTAGTTTGAAAATAAGATTCCACACACATTGGTTATTCCCCGAATTTCCCTTTGCCACCCCGTGATAGCAGTCCCGAGAGATTAAATAGCATACCTATAATTCAGGATAACTGCTTCGCTCCAGAAGGGAAGCTTTAAACTAGTCCAGCTCGTACAAAGGAGGGTGATAGGGCAAGAATCTATTGGGAGAAGGGGTCCTAAGAGAGAAAAAGAAACTCAGGCAATTCGAGAAACCAAAGGAGCTGGAAGAATACGCGACGAAGTTCTGGCCATAGACTGATGAGTCTGCACAGCCGTGCAAGAAGGGCTGACCTGAGGAAAGTACAAATGGAGCCACAGCTGTAGGATCCATAGAGGACTTCCCCAAGTGTCCAGGTTACTGCTTATCAGCCTAAAACAACCTCTGTAAATCTGAGCCAAAGGAAAGGGCCTAATGCCAGTACTTGGCCAGAAGCCAAAGATAGAGCTAGGGGGAGATCGGATTTCACTACTTTAAAAGAAGGAGAACAAGTCAGGTATCTGCTTACCCAGAATGTGAGGAAGGCAAGGTACTCTGTATCAGTCAAAGGGCCATCATCCTTTTTGTGTTCTAGGATAAAAGACTGATAGCTGGTGTTCTTTTCAAAACAAAAAGTAATAGGAGGAATGGAGCACACCTGCTGAGATAACAGAGCATTGACTGGATCACCATCTGGCTTGACTTCGATCAAAGCAGCTAAGTCAAGAAGAGTAGGGGACATCATCCCATAAGGAAAATGAAAGGAGTTAGTAGAGATGGACCAAAAGGCCAGCATAGAGGAAAGAAGAGGGGTATTCATCAGTAATGGCATGGTGGTTAAAAGCATTAGGTCGTGAATGTGTTGCTTACGCCATTCATCTGACTTAAAAGGAGTAACTCTAGCCACCCAGGCTAGCCACTCTGGCAAGAGTTTTAAAGGCCAAAAACGAATATCATTACTATTGTTCCATCTTTTCAGTGGGGGGTTAAAATGTTCATATAAGAACAGGCCACTACGAGGAAAGAGATTAGAAACTTGAGGAAGGACAAATTCTTGAGCTACACTTGGGCCAAGGATGGGAGAGAGGAAGTTAGGAGAAGATGCTTACCTGCAGACTGACGACCTCAAAAGCGGTAGCACAAAATTGTTTTAAAGATTCCTAAGCACGCGATTAAGGAGCGGTGGCGATTTCCTCTATACTTGGGGATGAAGTGGATTCTGGAGGGTTTTTAGCCATAAGGATTAGAAGATTAGGGAGCAAGAAGCAGGCTGAAAGGACTCAAGAAAAGGGTTTAAGTAGTAGAAGTGTAGAAGGATACGGAAGGGCTCTGAATGAGAATCTGTCTAAAATTGAAACTTTCCCAATATTTGCGCAGGTTGCAAGTTGGAAATTCCCTAAAGATCAGGATGAAGATGGCATAATGGTATAAATAGGAGATAAATGAGGGTCAAATCAGTGTCCTTTCACGAAAAGATTATCTCTATTTTTAGGCGTTAACTTGTCATTCCCTAAAAAAATTGGCGATTAAAGGGATAACAGATACACGATAGTTCCATCAAGAGAAGCTATGATTTGGTGGGCCAGGGTTTGAGTCAACAACATCCCATCAAGTTTGATTGCTTGCGCCTTTTACTTGAAAGGGATGTTGGGGGGCATTGTTTGCACCATAAAATAATATTAAAAGTGAAGCCCACCAAATCTGAGAAAGAGCAATGCATGAAGTGTGTACGATGGCAGGCTGATGAGAAAGGAGGCTGATGCAACATAACAATACCATAATCAAGGAATCAAGCCATGTCAGTGGCAGGACAGTTATTGACAGTTATGTTGAGTTAAATGAATGACACGTGTGACACAAAGCAGTAGCAAGCATGGGTATGGATGAAGCCCATTATTCCGAGATCATGGAGATAGTGGGCGGTTTCTTAGCACAGTGGCAGCGGTTATCACAACTGTTATCTATTTAAAGAAACGAAGAAAGGAGAAGAATTTACTTTTTGTCATGTATTTCCCTTATCTTTAATTGCCTGTTTATCTAGGAGTAGCCTTGTAATTAGATTGCAGTTAGAAGACGAAATCTTCACTTCTAATTGTACTTTATTTGATGAATAGTTTAATGGAATCCATACTCTATTTTCCTTCAAGCTAACCTCAGTTTTCTCACATCCCAAGTCCTTAATCTTTGGTTAAGGCAATTTGAACTTATTTTGGAGAAATCTCGTTCCTCTATTTCTCTAACTCGTCTTATTTTTCAAATCGTTCATTTCAAAGAGGACATTTGTCTGGTACGCCCGCACTTTAGCATTTACGTAATTTCTGCTATACACCAGCATAGCAAAATAAGGAAACTTTCTCATTTCCGTTTTGGACCCGTAGGTCATGACATGTGATGGATCGGTCATCCTGTACTTAGCTTAATATGTACTAGAAAAATAGAGTATATAAAGCAATAGGAAAAATTTATATATAAATACTATAACAACTTCAAATAATATTACATTGTCCTTAAATGAAACATCCTTAAAGCACAACTGCCTTAGTCAAATTTAAAACATTATCCATATCCTTATTACAACTTTATTTAAATAAAAGTATTCCTACAGGCTTCTCTAGCTAGCATAGTCATATTGCCCTGCCTAATCATTTTCGAAACATTTTGGATGTCCAGGACAAAATAAAGTCATCACCTAACGAAAGCCGAGTGAGTACAATGAACACACAAGCAATGTATATAAAAATACATTAATAGTTATTATTAATGTTCAGCACCTTAGAGTACGGTTAAGCCATTATTCTAGTCATCGTACAATAACAATTAATAATAGTTTGAGTAATAAATATTTAAGATCGTGCATAAACAATGAAACAATCTCATCTCACTGACTCTTTTATCTCGATCACAATCTCTAGACTCATTCGGTTCACCTAGAACCATCCAGCGCAATACCATTAATTTAGAAGGTCTCTAGATATGTCTTCCGTATTTAAGTTGGCTTGGACATACGTAGACATTCAAGGTTAATAACCTACTGAACACCCTTATTAGTCTACCGTATCCAAGTCGACCTGGACTAAGTCTGGACTATCCAACGATTGGTCTACCGTATCCGAGTTGGCCTACCATATCCAAGTCAACCTGGGCTCAACGGTCTTAGTTAATCTACCGTATCCGAGTTGGCCTACCATATCCAAGTCAACCTGGGCTCAACGGTCTTAGTTAATCTACCGTATCCGAGTCAGCCTGGAATAATTAAGCATATCACAAGAACTCTAACTGGCCTATTGTATCCGATCAGCCTGGGCTCAATCCTTCCTAACTAACCTGTCGTACCCGAGTCGGCCTGGGATAATTAAGGTTACCCATCCCAAGACACTTTTTCCTATATTCACTTCTCACAACATATATGCTGACCAAACGACCCCTTTCAAACATGTCAACTCGACTATGCAAATGTGTAACATATTCTCTTTCTTGTTATGTAAAGGTATCAGAGCGGTGTACGACTTGTCTTTCTTTACATATTTGCTTATAAAGATATCAGAGCGATGTGACTTAAATCTTTCTTATAGTGGCATCAGAGCGATTCTTACTTTCCTTTTACATATTCTTTATAGGGTACTAGAGTTATTTATACACATGATTTAAAATTCAAATCTTGCTTTCAAATTCTATTTCCCTTTCCTTTAATAAGACAGTAGGAATGAGGTACAAGTTTTGAAACGGAAAGTACAACAATTCTTCCAGCATAGATTTCACATTTCTTGTAAAGATATTCAAGTAGTTCATATATGGTTATAACTAAGCATAGAAACTTACAATAGAGAGTACAACCATACTTAAGCAGTGAATACAATTACAGCAAGAATGACTGATCATTCTGCCTCAGAAGGGCATGACCGGTCATGGTCGGGACCGATCCTGGTCATGTAGCGCAACCGGTCCTAGTTGTCTTCAACCTCAGGACTGCACAGGCGTAGAGCAAAATACGAGTTTACAAACTTAAACGATACTGCAAGTTTATATACCAATCTCTTCATTTTTCCACGTAGCTTACGAATATATAAGTCTTAAGGCTTAATTCCTAACGTAGCTCTACTTATTGATGAAAATCCGAAAGTCGTCAAAACATCGCTTTAACCGTACATTGCAACCGTTATAAATTAATGTCTAAGATTTGAAACGGAGCTTATTGGGGTTATAATATTTCATTCCCAATTTATAGAAGTCATTTTCGTTAAGGTTTGAGAGACCAACATTTTTGAAGCTTCAAAACTATATATATATACACGCATATCTTTATATTTGATATCACTAGCTTGTGCGGAATGACTAATACTACATTATAAGTGAGTTCAAGATACTCACTGGTCTTTAGATTAGGCTGTGCGACTTATCGAAGAAAGACGAGAATTCTGAAATAAAGGCTACGACCTCTTTCAAGCTTTGGGAGCTTACTGTGATGCTTCTACTTCTATTTTGCTTTCTTTTCGTCCAATTTCCAGAATGTCTGTGTATATGTGTGATTGTGGTTTTGAGAAAGAGTGAGGCGTGGGACAACTAAACTTCAATGTGTGTGTGTGTGTATGTGTATTGCCGAGAGAGAGAGAGAGAGAGAGAGAGAGAGAGAGATGAATGGAAATGGGGAAGAGCTTGCAATGTATATGTGTAATGAACTGTTCTGTGTTAATACTTATAGGCAAAATGTTTGGTTTGTGTTTGCAAAGTGTGAACATAAATAAGAGGTTTGCAAGTTGGTAAGCCAATGATCAAGAGAATATCACAGCAGTGTGATTGATGGCGTCCAATCAACTAATGAGGTCGGTTAAGTTCAGTTACACTGTTAAGTTAGTTCGGTTTAGTTAGGTTGGTTCGGGTAGTCTATGAAAATATCTCAAATAAATAATAGGGATCCAAAAAATGTAAGCGACGTGATTAATATTTTAGTAATAATTTTAATCCCAAATTATAGGATAACTTAGAGGCGCAGTCTTAAGCATAATAATAAAGTTAACGTTACTAAGGGTCACAAAATATAAGACATTATATTAACAAATAAATCAACACAACTATTAATGATTTGTGAAAATAATACCACAACTAAAAATAATACAAAGTAGTAAAATAAAATGGTATTTTATTTAAATTTAACAACATAGTTATTTATTCATATTAATAAAACCACAAATAGAATTAATGCATAGTAAATAAATAAAAACTAACATTTTTTTTTATTATTATTAGGGATATGAAAATACAGGTTGCTACATCATACCCTCCTTAATAGAGATTTCGTCCCGAAATCTAAACTGACTAGTCTTGAAAGAACTCTGTATACTTAGTTCTCATTTCTGATTCCAATTCCCAAAATGTTTTATTCTCATCATGATACTTCCACTCAACTTTCACTAGAGAAATATGCTTGTTCCGCAGCTTCTTCATACTGTGATCCAGAATACGTACAGGTCTCTCCCTATAGGTGACATTCTAGTGGATCTCTATATCATTGAAGTCAATCGCGTATGAAGGATTTCCCTTGTATTCCCTCAATATACTGATATGAAATACATTGTGTACTCCAGACATCTTTAGTGGCAACGCAAGTCGATAAGCTACTTTCCCAACTCGTTCCAATATCTCAAACAGTCCAATGAAACGAGATGACAGCTTACCTCTCTTCTGTTCAAATCAAATTACTCCACAAATCGGTGATACCTTCAAAAGTATATGATCTCCGACAATGAATTCTTTGTCCTTTCTATGTTTATCTACATAGCTCTTTTGTCTACTTTGTGCGGCACACATCATCTCTTTCACAACTGTTATCTTTTCGTTGATTTCCCTAACCAAACAGTTCTTTATCTCTAATCTCTGCCCAACAAAGCGGGGATCTACATGGTCGTCCATACAATGCTTCAAATCGAGTCATCCCTATGCTTAAATGGTAACTGTTGTTGTAAGCAAATTTGATTAATGGAAGATATGTTTTTCCTGAACTTTCAAAGCCTATAACACATATCCTGAGCATATCCTCCATAACCTGATTGGTGCGTTCAGTCTGTCCATCAGTGTGTGGATGAAAAGCAGTACTTAAACTTAATGAAGTTCCCAAAACTTCTTGAAAACTTTTCCAGAATCCTGAAGCAACCGTGAATCGCGATCTGATACGATAGACAATGGTACTCTGTGTAGTCGTACAACTTGTTGAATGTACATCATACTCATCTTCTCTACTGAATAAGAGTGCTGCAAGCGAAGAAAGGCATTATATTAATAAATAAATTAACACAACTATTAATGATTTATGAAAATAACACCACGACGGAAAATAATACATAGTAGTAAATCAAAATGGCATTTATTTAAATTTAACAACATAGCTATTTATTCATATTAATAAAACCACAATTAGAACTAATACATAGTAAATAAATAAACATCGACACTTTATTTATTATTAGAGATGTGAAAATACAATTTATTACAGTCAAGTTATTTTGTGAGTCCAAAAGTTTTGACAAGTCATATATTACTGGACTATTCAATGAATTAGTTGTAAGATCATTCAAATGCGGATCCATGGGTAGCTAGACACAGCTGGGCTATTGCCCACTGCAAATATTTTGAATTGTTTTTTAGCTGTTATTTAGTCCGTCCAATTAATTTATAGAGTGATAATTTAGATATTGATCGGAACTTATATGGGGGCACTACTAAATACAAAATTAGGATATAATAAGTTATCCGACTGTTTTATTCAACATATTCTAAATACAAGATATTATAACAGCTTATCGGACAGGATTACTATCTTATCCGATCATATCTTATCTTGTCATATTCGACAATTTTATCTGACCTGCCAAATGAGACCTAATGATAATACCTGCCATTTCCACCCCTTTAAAAAATACTGGGTCGCTAAAAATTTGACTTCCTTTATTTGATGATCAATTTGTTTAAATATGGTTGGTTATAATTAATCTGTTGGATGAACTGAATATCTCTTTCATGTTTTGAGATAGTGACAAATTAACCCACAAGAAAGATTGTACAAAATGGTTAGATTCGAAAACTATTTCTATCTAGCTATAAACACAAATTTTTAATTCATTCCAATATTCATTCCAATATTAAACATCATTCGTTTAATTCTGGATTCCACTGCACTGGCCAATGAGATTCTTGGGTGAGTATTGGTAAACCATTTTTTTAGGTGACCAAAAGTATATTCAATATTTTAGATCAAGTGACTTTTTTCTCTGCGAAGAAAACACAAACAGAGCTGTCCATATTTTCTAGGAAATTATTTATCATTCTGCAACTTGTACTAAAGAGTATTTTCTTAGAACTATGTTGTGATAGTCTCAACAAAAAAATCAAAAAAAAAAAGACCTATGTTGTGATCAAAAGATATCATTTTTACTTGTTGGGCTACCGTTGAAAATATGCTGAGAGAGTCCGATCAAAAAAAAAAAAAAAAAAAAGATTATATGCTGAAAGAGAAAGCTAAGAAGATAAACTATAAATTTTTTAATGCTTTTCTTTTCCTCACTAACTCCATTCAGTAAAACGTAGCCTCAGATAGCACACACAAATATGTTGAGTATTCATAAAATTATTGCATATATATAATAAACAAATATATATATATATATATATATATATGTCCCTCTCCTTTAAGTTGTCTTCCGAAAAAGCTTCTCTGACTTGATTTTGAAATTGTCAAGCGGTCCCAAAAGAAACACAAACCTTCAAATGTTACAACTTTAAAGAAAAGTTGAACCTCCCAAGTTCAAAATGATTGGGTCGACCCTAATGTTTTTCAAAAGTACAGTAATATTACAAACTCCTCTCTCTCTCTCTCTCTCAAATTATCAAAATGGAGCCTTAGGTAGGCAAGCTTGAGAAATTAATCATGTACATAGATATATACAATGTCACACATTGATTTAAAAAAAAAAAAAGTCTAACTAAGAGTATTTGAGATCATCGTGGGATTAAAGATTTTTCATGAAGAGATTTTTTATTTATTTTTTGTGAAGATTTATTAAAAATATGGTTTGATCTAGTCTTGTGTTGCTAAAAAATTAGAGATTATTCTGGAGAAGAGTGTTTGGGAATCTAGAGGGAAAAAAGAATTTTCTTTCAATCTAAAATGACAAAAAAGAACATATGAAACATAAAGTTCCAAATTACTATAGATGACATTTAGACAATTTGGTACTTCCTCCGTCCCATAATAAGTGTCCACATTTCCTTTTTTGGATGTCTCACAATAAGTGTCCACTTTCTTAAATTGGCATATAGCTTTTACTTACTTTCCAAAACTACCCTTATAATAAAAACAAAGTAGCATTTATTTGTGGTCTTAAAATAAGCAAAAAGTCAAACACCCATCACATCGAAGGGTAAAATTGAAAAGTGACCCTTTAATGAACCAAAAAAACTAATATGATATAACTTTCTTAAACAATATGCAAAATAGAAATGAACACTTATTATGGGACGGAGGAATTATTATAATAGGTACATTTCCGTAGCTAGATTATTGTTGTCTTCTCTCTGACAGTGGACTAGGGCCTAGGGGCTTCTAATTGAACCTTCAAGTACGTACGTGATATAACAATTTCACTACTTCAACTTGATGTTCTTAAATTAATATCTTCTTTTTAACTATACTATAAATTCAAAATTTTGAAAAGCTTTAAAAAGTCGGTTGCCGAACTGTCTTAAATTTTTCAATATAATCAAATAATTGTTTGCCAAATGAACTATAAAATTCATCACCCATTAAATTGTCTTGAAGCATAAGCCACTGACTTGATTTAAAATTGTCAAGCGGTCTCGAAGAAACACCAAAATTGACTTTCAAATGTCACAAATTAAAAGAAGAGTTGAATAATCATAAGTTCAAAGTGATTGGGACTCTAATGCTATTTCCTTTTTTTCTTGAAAAAAAAAAAGAATAATTGTGATACTCTCTCTCTCTCTCTCTCTCTCGTATATCATTAATTACAAAACAAATTATGAGTTGGGGTAAGTCACCTAACTTAGTCTTTCATTGACTTATTTGCAAATGGCGGTCTAATAAGGCAGTAGGAAGTTAATTAGGTCAAAGAAATGACCTTCCTAAGTATCTCCCACCTAAATCATTTAAAAGGGTGAATAAAGCTATGGGCCTACCTACATCATCCAAACCTTCATTTTGACTTTAAGAGATGTGTTTTCCGCCCTTTTTTAGCAAACAAATAGTTGCTTTAAATTTAAGTTTTAAATTTTATTTTGTAAATACTTCAACAATTCTATCACATACTTTGACAATAATTAATGATAATATACACCATGTAGTACTACCATTAAATCATCTGACGATTAAATTTAGAATTTAAATGAAATGTGTAGCTTTAGACTTTTAAAGAACCAAAAAGTATAGTACTAATTGTCACCCAAATCACTTCTTGAAGTTTGTGTAAGTTGTATTGTAAGCTTTTCGGAAGTTTCATGTGACCAGGTTGTCACTTATTAGGTACTCCCTATAAAACTTCAATAATGTTAAATATACATATTTTTTTTATAATAAAACTTTAATAATGTTAAGTATACATATTTTTTGACACGTCATGATTTAAGTGCACGTATCATGTGCTGTTTGAATTTTTTTATATTTTTCTATGCACCACTCACATAACACAGAGTATATACATTTCAAATTATGTGTCAAAAAAGTGCGTGGGTGAAATAATACTCATAAAACTTTAGATTGAATTGTGTGGACAATTTTAAATTGCCAAAAGGAATAACTTTAATCAACAAAGTTTCATCAGGTAGATTTTCTTGTCCCCGTATCACCTTATTGACCTAGGGTCGGTCCGTATGGAAATGGTTTACAGAAGCCAATTGATGTGATTGGCTTCCAAAAGCAGCGGGGAAAAGAAAACAACAAAACGTTAATAATTTGTGATATGTACAAAAATATCAGGTCAAAGTCAGATCTTGTCGCCTTAGTAAAGAGAAGCTAAGTCATCTTGAATTCGGAATGGCCACACAACTACCCCGGGCTGTTGCGCCAAACCGTCCGGTTTGGTGCAAGTCCAGTCGTTCTTTCCAGATGGACCCCATATGGGCGCACCCCCAGTAGGCGTGATTAGTTGGTCAGCAAGCGTCCCAGCAGTTTCCTATCCCAGTTAAAAGACTTAATGGAATGAGAAATCAGTTTCCTAAATCACTTAGAAAATGTCCCTAAATTTATGTAAATTCAGCTATAAATAGATTAGGGTTCCTAATCTATAAACTTACCTTGTACGGGCAGTCTCTTTTACCTATAAAAGAGGCCATCTGCCCCCATTGAAGGGGTCGCATTCTATTGAAAAAGAATAGCATATTATTCTCATATGCATACAACCGGTCGGTTTTACTGGGAGTGCCACCCAATTGTTGGCTCACCAGGCCTGCCGGTGATCTGTTAGTGAAGCGCTCCGACTCACTCATGGATGTACGTCACCTCGTTAACGGGACCGAACCACATACAAACTCTTGTGTCCCCGTATCTCTCTCTGAATTTCTCTTACCAATTTTCGGCATCATCAGTTTGGCGCCGTCTGTGGGAAGAAATAAGTTTTTCACCAACAAATTTCTCGACTGATCAACATGCCACGGAAGACGGGTAAGAAAAATATTACCCCAGCCGGTCAGGAGAACTTGCAGCTCAAGAAGCAGGTTGCCTCCATTACCTCCGAGCAAATGACAGCGGCGCTCGCGCAACTTGTGGAAGGCCAACGGCAAACCCAACAGTAAATCGAAGCGATGTTGGCCTTGCAGGAGAAGCGTCCTCAATCCGAGAACCAGACCGAGAAGAGTGCCCCCGATCGGGAGCTCGCACGAGTCCGGAACCGTACCGACTCTACGCCGGTATCCCCGTCGGATTGGGAACACGTCCGGGATGGTGACCGTAGTAGAGCGCCCAGGCGCACCAGGCGGCAAGCTCGAACCAATTCTCGCCGGGTGGAAGATGCTAGAGATATCATCAACAGGTGACGCGCCACTAGGAGGGAGGAATCAGGGCCAAAGCCCTGGGAATCAGCCAAAGACCCTCTACCCCGGAGCCGGGGAGATCTTAGGCATACGATTACCCGGAGCCGGAGCCGGGTTCTATCCCCAAGGACGACGCACTTCGAGGATGAAGCATCATCATCAGACCCGACATACCGCTCGGATGTGGAAAGGAGAACCGGGCGAGATGTAAAGGCCCAAATCGAGGACTTGCAACAGCAAATCAAAAAACTAAGCCGCAAGCAGCTCCACGATCATACCAATACAGAGACCGAGTCGCACTACACCGCTCGGATCACCGTATTCCCCATCCCACGAAAATTCAAACCGCCACATCTCAACTCTTATGACGGTTCAAGGAGCCCAGTGGATCATGTTCGCACTTACAAGGCTCAGATGGCGCTAGTTACTACGATCGACGAGTTACTGTGTATGGCCTTCCTAGTACCCTTAAAGGCCCAACCGCGCAATGGTTCCATGCTCTGAAACCCCGAACGATTGATGACTTTAAGACATTGGGTAAGCTCTTCATCAACCAGTTTGTGGGAATGCTCGACCGATCACAACCGGACACCCAGCTGCTTACCGTCAAGCAGCGAAAGGGAGAGTCCCAGAGGGAGTACGTAGACCGTTTCAATCAGCAGAGGCTCCAGATCCGCAACCTGAATGAAGAGGCCGCAATCATGGCTTTCTGCTCGGGGGTTCAACACACCAAAGTTGCAACGTCGTTCCATTGTGACCGACCGACAACCCTGGTGGAACTCTCAGAGTGAGTAGGGAAGTAAATTGATACGGAGGAGTTTCTGAATTCCAAACGCGCCAGCTTTACGGGAGAAGAGTCCCCGAAAGCTAAACGTAAACGAGAGGGCTCCGATAAGGGTAAGGGAAAAAAGCCCAAACAAGATCAATAGAGAGGTACTCGGGACCAGGCCCCGATTACCTTCACCCCTCTTTCTCGGCCAATCCACGAAGTTATGGCCGCCGCAAAGATCCAGAGGCCACTCCAAGAGCCTGCCAAGTTGAAAAGCCCGCCCAGTAAGAGTAGCCGGGACAAGTTCTGCCGCTTCCACAAGGACCATGGGCATAACACGGAGGATTGCTTTAAGCTTAAGATTGCCATTGAGAAGCTGATCGAGCAGGGCCACCTAGCTGAATTTGTGGTAGCAGACAGACGACCTCGGCAAGAAACCCAGGCTCCCGAGCAACCGCGACCCCTCGGGCAAATCAATGTAATCTCCGGAGGCATTTCTTGCGGCAAAGATTCACAATCGGCCAAGAAGAGGCATGCCCGGGCATCTCGATCGGATGTCTGGCATGTCCAATCCACCCACTATCCTCCAGTCGACATGTTGACGTTCTCATCCAAGGACATGTTAGCCTTGCACTACCCTCATGATGATCCGCTGGTGGTGACGCTCTCTGTAGCAAACTACGTAATTAAAAGGGTGTTGGTAGACACAGGCAGCTCCTCCGACATCATGTTTGTCTCGGCATTCGATCAACTAGGGATATCCAGGTATCGGCTCCGACCAGTAGCCACTCCCCTAGTAGGGTTCAACGGGTCCAGCACCCAACCGCTCGGTACCATCGAGCTCCCGGTCCTCATGCGAGCCTACCCTCAACAGGCATCTGTACTGGAGAGCTTTGTGGTCGTGGAAGCTCCATCTTCGTTTAATGTTACCCTTGGGAGGCCAACCCTCAACAAGGCCCGGGCGGTCGTATCAACGCACAGCCTGGTGGTTAAATTCCCAACCCTCCAAGGGCCCGGGAGCCTACGCGAAGACCAAGCCGCTGCCCGGAGTTGCTATGTCAGCTCACTACGCCGGGAGTCCATCGCTGAACACTGAATGTCCAGGAGATGGACCTGAGGGATCAGAATGACGGAGTGGGACCGATCGGGGATCTCGAACAAGTGGTGCTAGACCCACAACTCCCCGACCGAACGGTCACTATTGGCACGCTTTTGGAGCCCAGCCTTAGGGAGAGGCTAATTCAGTTCTTGCACCAGAGTCAAGATGTGTTTGCTTGGTGTCATGAAGACATGCCCGGGATAGACCCCCTGGTAATGTCTCACCGACTCAATGTCAACCTAGACTCCCGGCTTGTGATGCAGAAGAGACAGGGCATGGCCCCCGAGAGACAGAAGGCAGTACGTGAGGAGGTCGATAAACTCCTCAAAGCGAAATCCATCCGAGAGGTCCACTATCCTGACTGGTTAGCAAACGTAGTACTAGTCATGAAAAGCTATGGAAAGTGGAGGATGTGTGTAGACTTCACCAATTTGAACAAAGCCTGTCCCAAGGACTGCTATCCACTGCCCAGGATAGATCTCCTCGTGGACTACACTGCCGGACATTCGCTCCTCTCGTTGATGGACGCCTACTCACTACAACAAAAAGAGGTTTTAGCGACAATTCAATATCCTCGCCAAAGGTCAGTATTTCGTCGCCAAAACTTTTTGCGAGGAAATAATTTCCTCACCAGTTTCGCCAACAAAGGGTTATCTTAAAAAGTATCTGGCGAGGAAAAAAATTTCTCGCTAATGACAGCTTTTCAGGACGAACTTTTTCCTCGCTATTGAGTAAACATTTCATCACCATATTATAGTATTTCCTCGCTAAAATTTGGATGTGTGGTCATAAATTTGATCATTGCCGACAAAAAAATTGCTCGCCAAAGATTTAATACTTAGTTTTCGAAAATGTGTTTGGCGACGAAATATTTTGTCGCTAATGATTTTATAATAAATAATATTGGCGACGAAATTTTTTGTCGCCAATTCTTAATTTTAATTAATTTATAATAAACTTTGGAGACAAAATATTTGGTCGCCAATTTTTTTTAAAAATAATTTAGAATGAAGCATTGGCCCCGAAATATTTCATCGCCAAAACCTATTTATAAAAATATATATTAAAAATGTTCGTATATAAAGCTATTCTTATTCCTGTTTCTATACACAACATCAAATAATAGTAGTTAATACACATATATTTACAAGATCCGCTCTAAAACATAAACAAATTTTATTGAATAAATTCTGCTTTGGTTGTTCATAAAAAATCATAAACAAACTACTACATCATGTACATTCAAAACATAAACTAATGGATACCCAAAAAATTAAAAACATAAACTAATGTTTTCCTTTGTTCATTAGACCTCAACAAATTAAAATGTAGCCGATCCTCTACCAATTAACCACGTCCATACCGAATCTGCAACAAAAACAAGTAGAAAGCATTAGTATATTATAAGTTCGTAAAAACACAAAGAACACATTAAATATAAATTAAAGGCGTGATTTCTACCGAGAATTCGACAGAGTACCGTATGTGTATCGGACATCCCAGAAAATTCAAAACACAACAGTGGTTAGGAAAATCACTTTTTGAAGTTAGTTGGTTTTATATCCAATCTGCCACCATCCAAAAATACTAGAATAAAACTCAAAGATCCACATTATTGTATTTAGGCCCCTCATAAAGTTAAACAAGTACATGGTATAAGAGTGGCTAGCTAGCATAGTTATAATACCTCCAAGCAAGTTAACTGCGTCAATATTTCTCAAAGAGGACATCAAAAGATAAATAACTGTCCAACTTATACAAGTTATGGTTGCATGGGTTATTCACAACACTCTAATTTAATGTTAATATTGTGGCTTTTAGTTTTAGAATCATGTCGTAAGACATCGAAAATATAGACTTGTGGCCTTGTGGGCTTCAAAATGATAGAAAGATCAAATGGATAGAATTGGGTATCAAATGAAAATGGGAGTATTACACTGATCACTCAATTCAAGGAACATATGGAACATCTTGCATGTGAAGATATCAATTATTGAGTGGAAACACAACCAAACAATCCCGACGTAGTTCTTAGGAATATACATTTACATGCTAGTGCTCAGTAACCCCATAATTATTGTCAAAATTTGAAGACCCAAAATCTCATAATTCAACCACCCACCTCCTAGGTATGAATTCATGAACAAAATTTTTTAGGACGTCCCAGAGTCGAGGCCTAATGAAACCATTGTGAACTAGCAAGGAACTAAAGTTATAACTTGTAGTAAGCCCATATTGATATTTCTCCACATCACCATGTACATGCCTCAAAAATCAATATTATATCTAAGCACATAAACATGAGTGGTTGAAGACTCAATCCACCATTATTTGCAGTCAACCAAATATGGAGTATCCATCATCAAATTCAAACAAAAACACAAATTAGACTCACACAATATTCAATGAATATCCCCACAAAGCATCAAACAACTATCAGAAAAACACATCCAGCGGCAAAAATTAGGGTTTACATGAGCAATGTGTTGGAGGCCTTTGCTTCGGAAAGAGCCAAACTAAATAAGAAAAAGAAAGTGAAAAATCAAATATTCTAAAATTTGTGGGTCACTTCCCTTCCTCCTTCCTCGAGTATCTATCTATCATATCATAGTTGAAAAGTTATAATTTTGTAATGTTGTTAAAGCACTGATAATAAAAGAAAATGACCCTAGTATGGCTACAATAACAGTTACATTGGAAGGGAAGAACCTATCATCATAGCCTCTTGTTAACACATGATTTTACTTAAAAGTGAGGATAGCAATCAATAAAGCCAATCAACAAAGGCATAAATAGTTTCATAGTGAGGGCAGCAATTAGAGACAGGAAGTTACCCATGATTTGGGAGCAAATGCAAAACACATGGTTTCAGAGCAATGATAGCAAGTTCAACTTTAGAATGATGGAAACCATTTCTCCAAATTACAATGGACTTCCTTTGAAGATTGCAACTTAAAATTCAGCAGTTATCCATTGTTTCAAATTTAGGCAATTGAGTAAAGGAAAAAAGAAACAAATAATTTCAATAGAGAAACCTTGAAACACTGTATACTTCCAATCGTAGTCACCAAACCCTAGAAAAAAATATTTCTTAAAGCCCTAACCTTCTCTTATAGAGCTGATGGATAGTGTAGAGAAAAGAAATTCAGTTTGTAATTACAATGAAAAAAAAGATACATTGAAAGAAAAAGTAATTGCATAAAAAAAGTGTCATATGCTATTTCATTTGTATATACTAATTCAATAGAGAAACCTGGAAACTTCAGTCAAATCCAGCCAAATCCAATCTTTGATGGTAGTTACCCAACCTGGAAAAATAAAAACAAATTACTAAAGCCCAAAATTAGAATTTGAAATTCAACCTGGAAAAAAAAAAGAGAAGAAGAAGAAGAAGAACAAACAAATTCTTGCAATCTGCAAGAAGAATAAGAAGAGAGGGGTGGTGGTGATTCGGTGGTGGTGGATCCGAGAGAGAGAGAGAGAGAGAGAGAAGAAGAAGAAGAAGAAAAAGGGTGGTGGGGGCTGGTGGTCGCCGCGGGGTGGTGGTCGCGGTGTGGTGCGGGCGGTGGCCTGGTATTGGCAGCGGCGATTTGGTGGTTTGAGATCGAGATCGATCGATCGATCGATCGATCGAGAGAGAGAGAGAGAGAGAGAGAGAGAGAGAGAGAGAGAGAGAGAAGGGGGCAGTGAGACGAGAGAGAGAGAGAGAGAGAGAGAGAGAGAGAGAGAGAGAGAGAGAGAGAGGAGGAGAAGGGGTTTTCTTTTGGTTTAGGGTAAATCTTAGCCCTTCAGTGAAATCCAACTCCAAGGGTCCAAAACCCAGATTTTTCCCCCCAAAACCCATATGTTTTCTACCTTATTTTTTTCTTTGCAAGCAAATTTGTAAGGGAAATATTTGGCGCACACATTTTTTTACACATTTTTAACATATTATGCTTTAAACACATGTACCTTGTGTTGTTTGAATTTTTTACACTTTTCTGTGCACCACTTATACAGCACAAGGTACATGCATTTAAAGGTGAGTGTCAAAAAGTATGTGTGTATGTAGCTGATACAAACTCCGCCAACAATGTGACGAAACCCGTAACACGATTAATGCCTCCTGATACAATAGTAGGATCATTGGCTGATTTAGAAACATCGCTCTTTTGATTTCACTCGCTTTTGCATAGAAATTTGTTTTTCTCTCTATTGTTATCTCTCTAGCCGAATCTCCTCGTTTTTTTTCTCTCTCAATTTTCTCGGTCTCTCTTTTTTCTTCACTCGAATTTTCACTCACATTCTTTTTCTCTTTCTCTCCTTTTTGAACACTCTCCTTTTGTAACCTCACTTGATCCTCATAAGCTTGTTGCGGGGTTAAAGGTACAAGAGTGATCGAACGTTGATTACGCACAAATGAATATTTGTTTGTAAAGCCATCATGCTTCACGCGCCTATCAAACTGCCATGGGCGCCCTAGCAATAAGTGTCCAGCATGCATCGGTACTACATCACACATCACTTCATCTTAGTACTTACCAATTCGAAATGCCACTAACACCTGTTTATTCACTCTCAACTCACCACTATTATTTAACCATTGCAACTTGTACGGCCTAGGGTGTTTCACTCAAGAATATGATTCACTCACACTAAAAAATCAAGTCGGCTTTTACCCTCTTATGTGCTCACCACTCCTGCCTTTTTCCACTCGTAGTAATTCTCACTCAGTTCTTATGAAACTGATCAAACAATGACCAGAAATTCTCAGTAACAATCCACACCCAAACTAGACCAATCAAATTTGGAAGTTGAAAGCACGACTAAAAACGAACGCGGAAGGCTAAGTTTCCAAAAGCACAAAAAAATGGAATTTTCGGAAAAAAAATTTCACACTATGGAGTAAGGTCAGATTCGGACTCCTTAGACCCCAAATATCATAAAACAAAAATAAAATTTTAAGCCGAATTTTTGTACTCTTTTGCTTACCGATCTCTTTTCTTTTCTTCTCTTCTCTTCTCTACTTTTTCTTTTCTTCTTTTTTTTTATTTTTTTTACGAAAGGTACTGAAAAAGAACAATACGAATCAGTTTCAGAAACCCTAATGAAACAAGAACGGACGAATCACAGATCTGAAATTCCCAAATCAAAATCCGAACACTTTTTTTTTTTGATACGGTTCAGAAACGAGAACGAATACGAACAAGAAAGAAAAAAAAAACAGAAACAAAAAGACGAATAAAAAACAGAGCCAGAAGAAACGAATAAGAACAGAAACGAAAAAGATAGGATAAACCTGAGACTAGAACCTGGCTCTGATACCAACTGATACGAACCCCGCCAACAATGTGACGAACCCCGTAACACGATTAATGCCTTGGACCGTTCTACTGTCAGATTCAAAGGGAAACCGCGACCCAACACCTATAACAGATGCGAACCTTGGTATAAAGGATGAAGACGCCACAATCAAGGATGGAAAACTCGATTGATAAGTCCAGGTATGAAAGCCACAAGGTAAATCTGATAAGTTTGAATAGTTCTTCAAAGAACCAAAGAGAAAACTCTCACAATATTATTAATGATCAAAAACTGAATATTACAAACCCTAAACTGTTTAAATAGCTGAGGCTTACGGGTGGGCCCTATAAGCCTACGAAATATTATGGCCCAATATAATTCACCCCAAAACTAAAATAAAAACAAACTAACAAATATGAAAAGTTCCTAAGTTGGCATGCAAGCCTATAATTTATTCTAGAGCTTGAATCATGGACACCCAGCCTTGTGGATCGCTAGTATCCTCCTTTGGGCCACAAAGATTAGTCTCAACCCAAATTTGTTGAACCAGCCCATTGAGATTGTCCTTGAACCGTTTTACTCGCGCCCTTGTAATTGAACCAATTGTCACGTGGTTCGGGTCCGCATTCCACCTTGTGCTAGCCGACATGTTCTCATCAGTAGCACTACTCAATTTGTAAAACTTAAATTTTTTTATTGAGTAAAAATTGGGACACACCCAAAGACACAACTTTTGGGACACAACCCAAGAGATGTGTCTATATCCCTCATGTGATGTCACTGGACCCCAAAGTGACGCAGGAGAGAGATAGACACATATCTTGGGTTGTGTTCCAAAAGTTGTCTTTGGGTGTGCTCCAAGTATTACCCCTCTTTTATTTATTTCCCACTTTTATTGTTTTATAACTTTTGCCCGCAAATTTTCCCGCCTAACAAAAATTCACAACAAATTGGGCTTCATGGTATATTTGTCCTCTTTAATTTTCAGTTTAATCAAACGGACCCTTAGACTTAACTTTATGCGAGGAAACTCATTTCCTCGTCAAAACATGCATTTAGCGAGAAAGTTTGTTTTTCTCGCCAAAAGTATGATTTAACGAGGACACTATATTTCCTCGCCAAATGATTTTTCCCACAATGATTTACTTAGCCTAAATTTTAGGCGAGACAAATGAGTTTCCTCGCCAAAACATGTTTTTAGCGAGAAACATTGTTTTCTTCGCCGAATGTACTATTTAACGAGGAAAAAGTATTTCGTCGCCAAAAAATATTTCCCACATTTAATTGTTTTAGACTTAACTTTATGCGAGGAAATATGAGTTTCCTCGCCAAAACATAGAATTAGCGAGGAAACTTTGCTTTTCTCGCCAAAAGTACTATTTTGCGAGGAAAGTATATTTCCTCGTCAAAAGGTATTTCCTACAATAATATTTTTGTACATAACTTTAGGCGAGGAAAATTATATTTGGTCTCCAAAGACTTTACTATAGGCGACGAAATCAATATATCGTCGCCAAAGTCTTGACTTTTAGCGAGGGAATATTATTTCCTCGCAGACTTTGATACTTTTCACGAGGAAATAAGACTTTTGTCGCTAATGTCTTTCAAACTTTTTAGCGACAAAATATAATTTCCTCGCAAATGCTATACTTTTGGCGAGGAAATTTTGATTTCCTCGCCATGTTTTGTCGGCAAAGCACATTTTTGTTGTAGTGACTCCGGGTACAATCAGATTAGCATGTACCCCGGGGACGAAGAAAAAACCTCGTTCATCACGGATCAGGGGACTTACTGCTACAAAGTCATGCTATTCGGCCTCAAAAACGCCGGGGCAACCTATCAGCGCCTGGTCAATCACATGTTTAAGGACTTGATCGGGAAATCCATGGAGGTCTATGTTGACGACTTGCTGGTTAAAAGCCGGGAGGAGTCTGACCATATTGAGCATTTAGCCGGGGCCTTCAGAATTTTGAGAAAGTTCGGGATGAGGTTGAACCCGGCCAAGTGCACATTTGGCATCTCGTCCGGGAAGTTTCTTGGGCACCTAGTCAGCAGGTGGGGAATTGAGGCGAACCCTGAAAAAATTCAAGCCATCATAAACATGCGGTCACCCAGGTCAACCAAAGAGGTACAGAGTTTGGCCGGGCGGGTGGCTGCATTAAATAGATTCGTGTCCCGAGCTACCGACTGGTGTCTGCCATTCTTCAAGATCCTTCGTAAAGCCTTTCAATGGTCAGAAGAGTGCAAGGAAGCGTTCCAGGAACTCATGAAGTACTTGGCATTGCCCCCTCTACTCTCAACGCCCGCGCCAGGCGAAGAATTGTTCTTATACTTAGCGATGTCACCCTCGGCGGTCAGCTCGACACTCATTCGAGAAGAGTACGAGATATAATTCCCGGTCTATTATACAAGCCGAGCAATTCAAGGCACAAAAAGTAGATACTCCCGCAATGAAAAACTCGCCTTCACCCTCATCACTTCAGCTGGAGACTTCGCCCGTATTTCCAAGCCCACATTATCGTGGTCCTTACGGATCAGCCCCTCCGTAAGATCTTGAGTAAACCTGAAACGTCTGGAAGGCTCGTTAAATGGGCCTTGGAGTTAGAAGAATTAGAAGTGGTCTACAGGCCCTGCACAGCGATCAAGGGACAAGCAATGGTAGACTTCATTGTTGAATTCACATACCAAGAAGACCCAGTTGAAAAAACCGCCCCACTGACCTTACCGCCCGGACTACAGCCAGATATCCCAACCTGGGTACTTTATGTGGATGGTTCTTCCAACAAACAGGGCAGCCGAGCAGGGATCATCCTAACCATGCCTGATGGGATCCAGCTCGAGTATGCGCTCAGATTCGGATTCAAAGCCTCCAATAACGAGGCCAAGTACAAAGCCTTGTTGGTCGGATTACAAATGGCAACCTAAATGGGCGCACTGCAAATTCAAGGGTACAACGACTTTCAGCTCGTGGTAAATCAAGTCAATTAAGAGTATGAGGCTCGAGAACATAACATGGTAGCTTATCTAGCCCTTGTCCGAGCAGTTTCGAAGAAACTTCAGGGGTTTTCTGTCACGCAGATACCTAAGGAGGAAAACACTAAGGCCGACCAGTTAGCCCGCCTCACTTCATCTTCTGAGTCAGACTTGCCCGGGATAAGGATAGAGTACCTACTCGAGCCAAGTGTGTTCAACTCAGAATGCATGGAGGTCAAACCGGCTGCCCTAGAACCTAGCTAGATGGACCCAATCATGGAATTTCTTACAACAAGCGCGTTACCAAATGAAAAGGAAGAAGCCTGCCGGGTTAAATACTAAGCGGTAAGTGATCGGCGATGAATAATTGCCGTTTATAGTCCTAAAAATACGCTTTGTTAGCCCATTTCATGTAGTTATTAGTTATTTTTTAATAAGTATTCTAAATTTTGTAGGATTTGGAGCTTTAACTTGAAA
Organism: Hydrangea macrophylla; assembly: GCA_033977485.1. Classification (NCBI taxonomy): domain Eukaryota; kingdom Viridiplantae; phylum Streptophyta; class Magnoliopsida; order Cornales; family Hydrangeaceae; genus Hydrangea; species Hydrangea macrophylla. The sequence goes on from CM066993.1 coordinate 41,542,968, forward strand.
ATGCACAAAAATCCAATGATTAGTGGCTTTGGAAGTCATTCTGGACTCAAACGGTGATTCCGGTGAAAGCTGAATGCAGTAGCAGTCTCGGAAAATTGCATTTTTGACAAGGAATATTTTGGATTTGAGAAATTTCTCCAGAGATATAAAATGTAGATCTTCAAGTTATGGACGCGTGGCTTCAAACGGCGAGTCAATCCGAGTTCCGAGCAGAAAGTTATCACAATTCTACGAAAGTCGCGCAGTGCAGCGAAAAGGACCTCGCGCGAGCGGGTCGCGCGAGCGACCTGTGCAAAAATCTAAAACACGTATTTTGTTAAATTAAAGTGCCCAGCGAAGGTGGTTTGTGCATATGACGTCCAGATTACAAAATATAGCAGTCTTAGTGCGATTTGGCTTAGGAAAGCTTCCTATATCCTTCCAAACTCTATATAAATCCTATTCTAAATCAAATTGAAGGTTACACATCATTACACAACATTAGATACATCAATATACAACTAAAATTTCAGCCATTGAAGAGAGGAAAGCAAGGAGAAGAAGAAGAAGACCAAAGATTCCCATGGCCTCCTCCATCAACCTCTTGCTATTCATCAATTCTATGGCCAACTAAACCTAGATCTAGGGTTTCAATGCAACCCTAGCCAAGTAATAGGGTTTTATTTATGTTTTTATGTTAGTTTTATTATGTATGGATGATGATTACATGTTTAGAGGATTTTTATAAATAAATCGTACTTCTATTGATTAAATCATTACTTTCAAAGTTTATTCTTGTCTTAGATCTATTTTGACTGTGATGTGCTCAATGATCTATACTTGCTGTGCTTGTTTAGATTATTTACATGTAATGGTGCTTAAATTGAATTGTGCTATCAAGTATCCGAATAATCCATGCCTAGATTAGACGGATTATACCACAACCCTAGTTTAGTGTGGGATAATTCGTGCTAACCGAAGATGGATTATGTTGGTGCTTGAACCATAGTTATTTTCTTGACGGAGGAATTGGGCTTGTAGCTACAATTCCCCATTATCATCCAACTTAATAAGCTAAAGTAATTCATAAATACCCTTATTATGAAGCTAGTGGTGGATTTGCAATCCTAGGTTCCATAAACATATTTATAAAAACAAATATTTAATTGCTTTCATAATTTAGATTTACTTTTATTATTCTTAGTTTAATTAAAATCAAATCAAAATATGTTTTTCTTAATTAATTAGATTTAGGTTTTAAAATTAAAGCACTGTAGAATTAGGTTTTAAAATTAAAGCACTGTAGTATTTCAATCTCTGTGGATTCGACCTTTACTTTTACTGCTACAAATCTTTAGAAAAGTAAGGTATACTTTTTATATCTTGATATTGACAACATCAGTAAGGTACCACATCATTGATGGCATCCTCTACAAAAGGGGATTTTCTATACCGTACCTCCGCTGTGTACACCCTGCACAGGTCCAAGCAATACTGTACGAAATCCATGAAGGGGTATGCGGGAACCACATCGGAGGCCGGGCACTTTCACACGAAGCCCTCCTGCAAGGTTATTATTGGCCGACCATGGCCAAAGACTCTCAAGAATACGTCAAGAGGTGTGATACGTGCCAAAGATTTTCTCCCATGATCAACCGTTCGGGAGAACTTCAGACGCCAATCCTCAGCCCCTGGCCATTTGCTCAGTGGGACATTGACATTGTCGGCCCTCTCCCGATGGGAAAAGGACAAGTCAAGTTCGCCGTCATAGCCATGGACTACTTCACCAAGTGGGTGAAAGCCGAGCCCTTGGCAACAATTACCGAGAAGAAAATGGAAAACTTCGTGGAGAGGAACATCCTCAGCAGGTTCGGCATCCCACGGGTTCTGGTTAGTGACAACGGTAGGCAGTTTGACACCTCAGTATTCAGGCAATTCTGCTTGGGCTATAGGATATCCAATCACTACTCATCCCCCGAGCACCCCAAGGCCAATGGCCAAACCGAGGTAACCAACTAGACTATTCTTCAGTCAATTAAAACAAGGCTTGAAGACGTCAAAGGACTATGGACAGAGGAGCTACCAACCCTCATGTGGGCCTACCGCACAACTCCCCGAGCGGTAACAGGCGAAACACCTTTCTCACTAACCTATGGCTTCAAGGCGGTGGTCCCAACAGAGCTTGGGTTGCCCTCTTATCGGATGGCAAACTTCGACGATCAGAGCAACGAAGAGGTCCTGAGAATCGAACTTGACTTGGTAGAAGAAAAAAGAGACCAGGCCTATCTAAAGCTGGCAGCGTACAAACAAAGAGTCTCCTGGTACTATAATAGCAAGGTCAAGCATTGGGGTTTCCAAGTGGGAGACCTCGTCCTGAAGGCGGTAAACCAGTCTACCAAAGTCCTGAGCCACAGGAAGCTGGGGCCAAACTGGGAAGGACCATATATAATCACAAGGGTCAACCGACCGGGCACCTACTGGTTGTAAACTTTGGACGGGCATGAGCTCTCTCACCCATGGAACATACAACACCTCCGTAAGTAATTCCAGTAAAGCATGACAACAATGTTGGCTAGGAATTATGTAGCTCGACCCGAGCATATCTATTCATATAGTAATAAAAGTTTCTTTCGCCAAACAACTCTTCTCTATGCTTGCTCACTAAAAAGACCTCGGGGTCAGACCCCAGGCACTTAAAAAGACCTCGGGGTCAGACTTCAGGGTCAGACCCCAGGCACTTCAAAGACCTCGGGTCCAAAACCTGAGGCACAGGCTTCGCTTAGGTCCAACCTACAAGGGGGGGGGGGCAATTCCCCTAGGTGGCTGATGATGGCAAGTCCCAAAAGACCCTGCAACCATCCACGTTCCAGGTCGGTTTCCTACAATCATCCCCTCTATACGCCTGCCTTAGCAAAAGCTTGGGGGGTAGGGTAGACTAAATAGGAAATCACACCGGATACTAACAGTACTTGGAATCCTAGAACAATTCTAACATTCCTAAAGTACCTACAGTACCTAGAGAAACCAGTACCATACCCGAGCGGGACCCCTATATCAGGTCCCTGAAAGACTAAGTGTTCTCTGCCGGTCACAGTCCTAACTTTTGCTAAGGCAAGGTTCCTACAGGATTTACAACCGGTCGGTCACAGGCAATCACAAACAGGCACAGGTGCAGAAACAGCAAATAATTGGAAAGTTGGTCTCGAGGACCTTATCATTAATTAAAGACGATTTGTACAAGGCCTGGGGGGCAGTTGTAGTAGCCTCCCCAAAAAACAAAAAAAAAACTACAACACAAAAAGAAAACAGGTCGGGGACCTTAGTCATCAACTTCAACCACATCTTCAGTCTCCCCAGCCTCTTCTCCTGGGGCAGCTCCTTCTTCAGTTCCCGAGCCTCTGCCCAGGGCAGGCTCAATAGCTCCAGCACCAGTAGGAGGATCCTCACCAGCCACAGGACCAATGTCCCAGTAGTCCGAATCAATCTCCTCGTAGGATGAGATGTCCCACTCGAGGTGATCCCAGGCAATCCGCCGCTTCAGATCCTCATAGCCCTGGAAGAAGCTGTCATCAAACACCTCTTCTATGGCCCCTGTGGCCATCACTTCAGTCGCGGCCTCTGCTTGGGCCTCAGCCGCTGTCGTGAGGGCTCGGGAAGCTTCCTGGTCGCCAACTCCGCCTGGGCTGCACCAAGGCTCAGGGCCAAGCCATTCACCTTATCTTTCTCCAAAGCCAGGACATTTTGCCTGGCCTCCGAGGTTGCTCGCTCCTCAGATAGAGCGACTTCAGCAACAGCAGCCCTCCTGGCCAAAGAGGGCAGGAAGGACTCAGTCCCCGCAGTCATGTAGCCGACCTGCGAAGAATCCAAGACGGTCAGTTGTCAAGTTAAACACAGGAGAAGTTGTGGTGAAGAGGAGCAGAAACGTCAAGTGCTTACCATATGGGAAAGACTGTATAGCCATCCCTGAAACGCCTCGGGAGACATTTTCGCACACGCCTCCACTTGGCTGGGGTGAACGGCGGACTTGACCCTTTCCCTGATCACTGTCGATTCTTCAACCGGTGCCCCGGACGGTATTCTCACTCAGGGGGAAGTCTCGGCCACCACCACGCGGGGAGCTGAAGTCCCGACGGGTTTCAGACGATTCGCAGTCCCATGCTGAATTTGCCTCAGCGGGCGTTCACTGCCCAAAGGTTTCGCGGCAAGCCTTTTTCCTTGAGCAACTGCCAACCGGGCTACAACAGTAGCAGCGGCAGTGGCCTGCCTCTCCCTTAGCTGCCCTAAATTCCTCTTTGGCGCCATTTCTACAAAAGGAAAGCAGCCACGAAGTCAATAATCAGAGCAACAAGATAATGAAGGATAACCAAAATTAAGTTGTCGATAAAACTCTTACTCGGGATGATTGAGGGAAGGACGGGGGCCTCGGCGGGGTGTTCTGGTTGGTGATCACCTCTCTGATCTCCCGAGCGGGTTAAAACATCCCAAATGTTGACGGGATGGTCTGCCAAGCTTCTGATTCTCTCTTGACACTCCCCGGGAATAATAGGTGGGCAAGCAGACCCCGCTGCAACGCAAAATGTAGTGCAGTTAGTCTCAAAGAAAAGCAAAGAAAGTGAGCGAAAAGTTACTACACTAACTTACCCCTTAGTTCTCCCGCCCAGGAAGTCCTCATCTGGATCCCCAGGGCCCGCTCACAGAGTCCAAGGGTGGACACTTAGAAGAATCTATTCTTCCAACCCATGTTGTTGCTCAGGCAATTTATTATTATCTTTCTCCCCTGCCGAGCCCTGAGAAAAAAGAACCCGGTCTCCCCATGTACGGGAAACGGTCGGTATGTCCAGAGAAACTCCTGGACAGTAAGCTTATACCCAAAAACTTGGGGCCAAAGGGATATGAACCCCATGAGAAATCTCCAACCGTTCGAGGCCAGCTGTCCCAGGGCGATCCCCAAGTATATAAGGACGTCCCGGGCAACCGGATGGAGGGGAACGCGGAACCCAGCCATGAGGATGTCCTCATATAAGGTGGTAAAACCCTATTGGTAGATTTTGGCTCCCCGACGTTCACAGCCAAGGAGCAATAATCGGGAAGGCTGTACCTATCCCTAATACGGCCAAGATCCTCAGTACGCAGGGTGGACGGGATGAACTCACTGGTGAAGGCTACATCGGGGTCGGGTTTCCCTGGTGTTTCATAACCCAAACCCCAGGAAACGAAAGCAACGGGGGCTCCCTGGTCTGACTCATCGTCGGATAGACAGATTGGGATTCTGCCTTCGCTATGGTGATCGGATGGGGACGCGGACGGCAGACTCAGACTTGTGTCTGGCGTCTCTGACCCGGACCGCTCATCTTCCAACCAGGAAGACGAGTCAAAACCAGAGTGACACATCCTTGAGGTTTCGGTGACTGGGCCGGGAAGAATGGGACGACCAAGGTATGGGTCAGGAACTCCGAGTCTGAGGTATAAAGGAGGCAGGGTTATTAACCTAAAGGGCAGAAAGTATACGGTCTTAAATACAAGGTGGCACTCGGTCAGAACTACCCGGGGACAGCCCGCTCGGTTCAACCTATCTAACGTACCTCCTGACTTGAAGAAATAGTAGAATCTGAGAAAGAAAAAGTCCCACTCCCGTTCTAACCTAAGAGGGTTCGTCTTCTCCATCCTCACTCAAAAAAGAAGAGAAAAAGGAAAAGAAAGAGGATGATGAACTGAAACTGAAAAGGGAACACTTACAAAGATTATCGCAGAAGAAGAGCTTGGGTAGCTTTACTGGACACTTTTTCTACTCTCAAACCGCTCGATATCTCTATCAATTGGCAGCAGGAATCCCAGGAATGAACAAGTGTTCTTTATATAGGGAGCGCGGACGGTTCAGATCAAGTTACATCTAACGGCCAGGAAATTTTCCCACCTAAACCTACCGACAACTGTCATCTCGGGCACGCAGAACGTAGCCTCAAAAGACGCGCCCAACTAATGTTAGACGTGACGGTCCGATTACGACGTGACTATTCGATTGCATTCATACCAGCCTCACTGCGTCCTGACCAGGCCAGTGACAAGTTGACACGTGGCAGAAGTTGGTCCCGGGCTCACATAGCCACCACTCGGTCCTAACCCCGAAAGATCAGCCCGATCGGTCACAACCCGGGTAGCAATCCGAGGCCATTTTCAGAACGGTTTTTTTTTAGACGCAGTCTTAATTTCCAAACCTCATCCAATAGAGCATCCCATTAGTTTTGAAAATAGGGGGCAGCTGATATGTACAAAAATATCAGTTCAAAGTCAGGCCTCGCCGCCTCAGCAAAGAGAAGCCAAGTCATCTTGAATTCGGAATGGCTACACAACTACCCCGGGCTGTTGCGCCAAACCGCCTGGTTTGGTGCAAGTCTGGTCGTTCTTTCCAGATGGACCCCACATGGGCACGCCCCCAATAGGCGTGATTGGTTGGTCAGCAAGCCTCTCAGCAGTTTTCTATCCCAGTTAAAAGACTAAATGGAAGGAGCAAGCAGTTTCCTAAATCACTTAGGAAATATCCCTAAATTCATGTAAATTCAGATGTAAATAGATTAGGCTTCCTAATCTATAAACTTACCTTGTACGGGCGGTCTCTTTCACCTATAAAAGAGGCCACCCTCCCCCATTGAAGGGGTCGCATTCTATTGAAAAAGAATAGCATATTATTCTCATACGCATACACCCGGTCGGTTTTACTGGGAGTGCCACCCAATTGTTGGCTCACCAGGCCTGTCGGCGATCTACTAGTGAAGCGCTCCGACGCACCCTTGGATGTAGATCACCTCGTTAATGGGACCGAACCAAATACAAACTCTTGTGTCCCCGTATCTCTCTCTGAATTTCTCTTACCAATTTTCAGCATCATCAATTGGTATAAATAAATTTCCTAATTTATTCAAGTGCACAATAAAAATGCTACACCTACACACCAAATTCCACACTCTAACATATCCTTGCCCTTGATTCTCGTGAGTTCCGTGTAAGATCCATGTGAGATCTACATGGAGACCACTGGAATCAAGGGCCAAGATTATTGGGTATAGAATTTGGTGTAGGTATAATACTCAGCAGCTAATATGAGAGTTACTTTGTCTTCATTTTGCATTTCTTTTGCCAAGTTTGCATACCAAATATAGCCTTAGGCAATAGCAGTTCAGAAGTTAATTGTCCCAATCACAGGATTAATTTTTATTATACTTTTTTTTTTTTCTTTTTCAAATATTTGTACCGCAAAGTTTTCAAACAAATTGGAAACAACAATTGGTAGCCAAATCATGGGATTGGCCTCCAATTGTGATTTCCAAATAATCGTAAAGACACTTCTCGCAATCACGATTTTTTTTTTGGGCAAATCATGGCAGAGTTCCAAAAAATTTTAAAACCTCACAACTGGAATCCCAATTGCGGATTGGCGTTTAATCAAGGTTCCCCAGGGAGTGATACTGGATGAAGTGGTTTGTAGTACCGTGACTATTATAATAGTATGTGGTATAATTGTTAAAATTTTTAAGAACAAATTTGAGATTCAAAATTCAAAAACACAAAAGGAAGAATCCCTTAACGTTATTGTGAGATCACAGACACTTATAGTTGGATGAATAGCATTCAACATATTGCTAAAGTATATGTGTTTGCACCTAAAAACCGCCAAAGGTTTTCTAGCCCGATTGATATGAGGATATGGGCCTAGAGATAGTCGGGCATGGGCATTTCAGACACCGGTTGGTCCGGAGTAGATGATGACATCGGGCTTAGGGGAAGCGTCACCAGAAATTTAGAGAAGGCAACCTGGATGTTCCATGGGATGGAGCCCGATAGGCAGCATCAGACCCGCAGTGGTCTATCGGGCATCAATGGTGGAAGCAATGGAGCAAGGACACACGTTGGAGACCGATTGAGACGCCGGGCATAAGGGACTTCATCGGGCATTTGTAAGAACGGGAGCCCGATGAGGAGATAGAGGACATGAATGTACCAACTATCGGACACCATATCGACTGAAAGTGATAAAGGTTGGTGACGTGAGCCCGATCAGACGTGAGCACTTGGAGAGATGTCATCGGGCATAAAGACATTACATGAGTCCGATGAGTCTTCAGTCACAATAATGAGGCCGATGGGAATAGAGGTAAGGCGGTTCTGGTGACAGCTGCCATAAAGATCTGGGGAAATCCGAGTCCGTTTAGGAAAGAATCTTATCACCAACAGCTGGATTTAGGCGAGATGATCCCTGAGATGGTGGGATTGCTTCAATCAAGATAACGATAAGGCAGGGAATCATTGATATAAAAGGATTTCTTCAATTAACCAATCAATTAGTAGCTTAAGGCGCAAGCTAAGGAGTCCTTTCCTAATCAGAATTCAATCATGGCCGCTATAAATATGGAGGCAGGCCAAGCTGCAAAGGACTCCGCGTCATTCTCGAAAACAGCATTCAAAAGCATTCAACTTTTATGTTCTTTCTGCAAGCATAGCAAATAGGTCTACCCTCTTTTGTTATTTTTCTTTTACTATTTTCGTTCTCACGAACAATCAGTCTGTTCTGAGTCTGTTCTTTGGTTGTATTTTCCAAACATTTAATAAAATCTGTATTTTATTAATCGTTTGTGATTGTTTACTTGGTAAACTCATACACTATTTGGCTTGTGCGCTTCAGTACTGCCAAGGGATTTCTGGTGAGGGTACTTTCCTACTCGCCGCACACAATTGTTTTAGTTTAGAAGTCAGGTCTAAAAGCCTTGAGTATCACTGACTCAAGCATATAGGAAATTAGTTTGCACTCACTGAACCACTTTTGGTTCTGGCACGCCCGCGCATAACTACTAGCAAACAATATGTGTGTTAGCCAATTTGCACAATGACTACTCAACTGAAGCCTCATTATATCACTACTAAGGGAATGTTTTGGCACCAGAAGCCCAATTGTGACTCAGAGCCCGTTTGGGTTAGCTGAAATATTAAGTGATGAAATATTAACTGTTAAAATTTTATTTAAGTGATAAAATATTAAGCTGATAGGTGTTTGGGCTAATTTAAATATTCATCACTTAAAAAATAATAGTGCTTGGCAAATAAGATGGAAAAAAAAATTATTGTTCTATAAAATGACCAAAATGGATAACATATAATGTAATTGAACTCTTATATTTTCAGGCATTTTTGTCTTTTAACAACTTAAAAGTGAAATTAAGTGATTGTTTGAAAAAACAAGCTATTTTTCAGCTGATTTTCAGCTTAATTTTTCAACACTTCTGTTTAAATGCTAAAATTTTAAGCTAACCAAACACTTCCATTTTTCCAAAACAATCACTTTTTTTTCTTCGAAATCCGCAATTTATCACTTAATTTCTATTTTTCAACTAACCCAAACAGGCTCTAGCTCAATGCCCTTTCATATTGCAGAAGCTACAATTCTCTGAAAAATAAATGGAAAAGAGAACATACCATATGTTTCTCTGTCTAAAAGCCAAAGTACATCAATTTTAATGATCTCTTACATAACAAGATGATATATAACTTGTTATATATCAAACCATAATAAAGTGTTAAGAGATTCCATAAGATTTTGGGCTAAGAATAAGACCGAATGAGTAGTAACAGCGAGCTCAACTCACACCATAAAACCAGACAAAATACTTGAAGGACAAGGCAACTTCAAATATACTAGGAACATCATTGTATTTATGACTTATCTTAGGAGGTTGGAATGAAAGACACAAACCAAGACGAGAATTCTTTTTCTTTTTCTTACTGAAACCATGATTAGTATTCATTGGGTGGCAGTCGAGTCGTGTCAGGTCATAATCGTGTCATTCTTAATATGTCATAATGGCGTCGGGTCATAATTGTTGTGGGTCATACCCGGACCGAGGAGCGGAGTCAGAAATTTAGTCGGGGGCATAGACTATACGGGTGTTCGGGGGCAGCGCCCCCGAAGTAATTTTTTTGGGTCTATTTCTATATAATTGGTGATTTATTATTATTGTTTTTTTTATGGTCTACTTGTATGTAACTGCGATTTTTTTTGGGATATACTTATAATATGAGTATATTTGGTGATACGTAAATATTGTATAGTGTTTTTCTAAATTCTAGGGGGGCCTATTTCTAAAACGCATAAAATTATGACACGTAAATATTACTAGGTGGGGGCACGTGCGGTGTTGAAATGCTCTGTTGCCCGTTGCAAGGGTCCTTTTCTATATCACACAATCCGAACTGAACAATATAATTTTGATTTTCAAAATTTCATATCACCAATACCAAGCAATATTTATAATTCCTAAAATAAATAATTAAAGAGTATAGTAGCAGTTTTACTATTCAAATTATACCAAAAAGGGAAAAAATCGACTCACCAATTGCATTCGCATTAGGTGGAAACAACCAAGCATTTGATCAAGCACCTAGAAATAGAACATCTAACAGTGCATTATGAATATGAGTATTTAGTAGATCTAGTTCTAGTTCCTTGTACACAAGAAGAAGCTACCTCACAAAAGGGAAATTTTCATGTACATATAGACATGTATGAATATATATATATATATATGTGTGTGTGTGTGTGTGTGTACATGTTGCAAGTAAACAGAATTAAAATTGATTCAATTGAATAAAAAACGAAGTACAAGACTAAAACAGAAGTGAGGAGAGAAAAAGAGACCCTTGCTGATCTGATGAGTGGTATCAAGGATTTGGGCGGCTAACTGATCATCGAAGTGGACTTTCTGGGGGTCTGAATTCAAGTCATCGTTGTCGTCCATTGTCAACTCGAGCTACTCTTCTTCTCCTTCCCAGAGCGATACAGTCTCCTCTTCCAATATGTGCGTTACAAAGAGCGTAATCACCTCTCCCTAAAACAAAACCGTGAGTTATTCAACTTCAAAATAAACCTTCTGCAAGAAATAAACCTTGTTTTCTCAAAAATCTTCAAAAGAGTGAGTTATTCAACTTCAAAATAATATTCTGAGTTCAATACTCAATGGGTGGTTACAAGACCACTTGGAAAGTCTTCCTAACTCATTAGAGAACACCCATGATTTTTGGTTTGATCTAAAAACACTTGGAAGTAGAGGTGTCAATCGGGTCGGGTTGGCTCGGCCCGGCCCGAGCCCGGCCCGATTTTTCCGGGCTAAAAGCCCGGCCCGGCCCGCTAGGCCCGAGCACTTTTGTCCGGTCCGGGGTGGACACCCTTTGTCCCGTCCACGGCCCGGCCCGGCCCGCTCCTTAGCCCGAAACCCGGCCCGGCCCGCTCACCCGCTAGCCCGGCCCAAAAGTCCGGATTTACTAGCCGTTGTGGCCCGGCCCGGCCCGAGCCCATAACGGCTAGTTTGGCCATTTTTTAAATAATTTTCCACTTTTTACCCCTCTAACGGCTATAAAACGGCTAGTTTTGAGGGTAAAAATGTAAATGTGCTTTTTGACTTCCCAAAACGCCCCTTAGCCCATTTTCTATAAATACCAAACCTCCCACAACATATTTTCTCATACAAAAATCAATTATCTCTCTCTATTCTCTACTTTCTCTATACTACTCCATAAACTACAAGTCTACAAGCACCTCTACTCTACAAGTTGGTGATTCAATTATCAAAGCTCTAATTTGTACAGGCACTTCTAGTATTCTACAACTTGAACTTACAAGCTCTCAAGTCTCAAGTCTTATTATAATTTATAGTTGTTCACTTCTTCTTCTACTACTATAAGTTGAGGTAAATTTATTTATTGTTTCACTTCTTGCTTTATTAGTTGCTTATTTAGTTGTTAGTATATTTAATCTTTTATATTTCTTTCCCCTCTTTTTTTTTTATTTAAAAAAAAATGGCATCTCACACAAGATCTTCAAAAACTAGGGAAGGCCCAACTTATGACTTTGAAAATTTAGATTATGGGGAAAGAAATGAGATTAATGATTTGGAATTGGAGGATGATGACGACGTTGAAATTATGGGGTCTAATCCATCTGAACCATCTCCTTCAAATCCTAATGATCTCAGTCCCACCACTGAAAGAAAATTAAAATCACCTGTTTGGTTATTTTTTAAATTAAATGACGAAAAAAATGGAGTTATTTGCAAAATATGCGGACTAAAATTTTCTTACAAAGGTGGAGGAAATAATACACTTAAAAGGCACATCATAAGCAAACATAAAGGTGCATGGGAAGCAGGTACCGCTCAAGCGGGCGGCCTAGTACAATCCCAAATTTCTGCTTCTACTGGCACAAGTGTTGGAACTTTTCTTTATAATAAAAAAAAAATGAGGGAAGGCTTGGCAAAATTTGTTTGTGCATCCGATATGCCTTTTACTTTAGTTGAAGAAGAGTGCTTTACACGTTTTATTCAAACTTTTTTACAACCCGTCTACCAACCTATTACTAGAAATACTCTTAGAAGTGATATACAATCTGTTTTTCAACAAACAAAAAAAAAATTAATTGAGGATTTTTCTACTTTTAATTGTACAATTGCATGCACTTCTGATTTGTGGACTAGTTGTAATAAAACGGGATATATATGTATAACGGTGCATTTTGTAGATGAAAATTGGAATATGAATAAAAATATCATTGCTTTCCGTGCATTAGACTATCCTCATACTAGTGAAAATATATATAACTATATAATCAATGTTTTTAATTAGTATGATATTATGAAAAAAAATTATAAGCATTACTTTTGACAATGCTAGTGCTAATACAAATGCTATTAATATGTTTAAAGATCTTATGCGCCCAATGTTGAATGGAAAATTATTTCATGGTCGTTGTGTATGCCATATCATTAATTTGATTATCCAAGATGGATTAACAAAAATTAATGATCACATACATAAAATTAGAGAGGCAGTGGTCTTTTGTTGTTCAACGTCTAGCCGTATACAAGCATTTTATGGTGTTTGTAAACAAAATCGTCTTAATCCAAAGAAATTGCAAACTGATATTAAAACTCGTTGGAATTCTACTTATCTTATGATAGATTCTTGTAAAAAGTATAGTAATATTATTACTCAATTTGTTAATGTTAATTATCCATCACTAAACTTGACTTCAAACGATTGGGAGATGGCATTTGACTTTCATGGATTTTTAGAAGTATTTTACAATGCTACAAATAAACTTTCCGGTGTTTACTATTCTACTTCTTGTTTAGTTCTTATGGAATTATATAATATGGCTCATACATTTCATAGTTATAAACAAAAAAATGACATTTTTATTGATATTTGCGAGAAAATGAAAAAAAAGTTTAAAAAATATTGGTCTAACAATCCACCTGTATTTTACTTATCTGCAATCTTGGATCCTAGAATCAATTTTGATGGTGTTTGTGAAATGGTTAAACAAATATCTGAATTGATGCAAGGACCAGATGGTGAGCCTGGTCTAGAAATAACTACTTCTGAAATGGAAAATACTTTGGAATCTTTATTTCGTATTTACTATGAAAAATATACAAATAAAGAAAGTGCTACTTCTTCTTCTACTTCTAATATTGAGTTAAGTTCGGGAGCGTCAGGTGGTTCTTGGGCGAGCCAGTTTCTTAGTCGAAAGAAACAAAAGGGTGTTAGTCAATCATTTGTAAGTAGCTCTAACATTCTTGCTGAATTAAATAAGTATCGAGAAACCGAGTGGGAAAGCCGATTAACCAACGAGGAAATGGTCGATTTAAATCTTTTGACATGGTGGAAAGAACATGTAAGAGCTTTCCCTGTTCTTTCCATCATGGCTCGTGATCTACTAACTCCTCCGGCTTCCACAGTTGCTTCGGAGTCTGCTTTTAATGTAGGTGGAAGGGTGCTAGAGGAAAGGAGGAGCAGATTATCTCCTGATATGCTTGACTGCTTGATGTGCTTGAAGGATTGGGACCGTGCACAATATCGAACTCAAAACCGCCAAGATCCTATTCTTGAAGACTTCGCAAATTTGGATGTTACGGAAGAAAATTGAAGAATGAAGAATTGAAGAATGAATATGAGAGTTGAAGATCATTTAGTTCCAAACAAATCAATTGTAATACTCCTGGCCCGCATGAGTATAAACTGTGAACGGCTTTTAAAAAAAAAAAATTCTAATTCTGTAAAATGTAATCTTTACTTTTTATTATACAAATTAATGATAAGTAATCTTTATTTTTTATTAGACTATAATTTTAAATATCAAATACTAGTAATCTCTTTAATTTTTATTGAATAATAAATATTCTTTACTATTTTTTTTAATGAACTTTTTTTTAGACTTTTAGTAATCACTAATCATTAATGAATAAATCTTTACTTTTTATTATACAAATTATTAAAATTAATGATAATAATCTTTACTTTTTATTAGACTACAATTTTTAAATATCAAATACTAGTAATCTCTTTAATTTTTATTGAATAATAAATATTCTTTACTTTTTTTTTAATGAACTTTTTTTACTAATCACTAATCATTAATGAATAAATCTTTATTTTTTATTGTACAATTTATGATAAGTAATCTCTATTTTTTATTAGACTATAATTTTTAAATATCAAATAATAGTAATCTCATTAATTTGTATTGAATAATAAATATTATTTACTTTATTTTTGTTAAACAAACTTTTTTTTTAATAATCACTAATCATTAATGCATAAAAAAAAAAAAAAAAAACCCTCCCCCGAGCCCGTCCATGAGCCCGGCCCGGCCCGTCCACTAGCCCGTCCACTAGCCCGTCCATGAGCCCGTCCACTAGCCCGGCCCTAAGCCCGGCCCTAGTGAGCCCGGCCCACCGGTCCGGGGCGGACATCCCCCCTCCCTTCCCAAGCCCGGCCCGGCCCGGCCCGATTTAAGGTGAGGCCCGGCCTGGCCCGACCCTCTAGCCCGGTTAAGCCCGCTTTGACCGAGCCCAGCCCGGCCCGTTTGACACCACTACTTGGAAGGGTTCCATTTTGGTCCAAACATTCCTTCCAGACATTCTGTTTTTACTGTCACAGCAGTTAGGTTGATTTTCAACTTGTTTTTCAGAAAACATTTCCAAAATGAGTGATCCCAAATCATTTTTTCCTTGCACTTCAGTGTCTTAGGGAACTTTCTATATAATTTGGGCCTCTAGATATTTTGTTTCCATTTTCTACCATTTTTTAACATTTCAGTCGACAGTACGGATTCTGTTTCTGAGCAACCTCTGTTGTTTATATGATTTCTCTCAATCTGTAATAGTTATTGTATTTTGGCTTTTGATATGTGTTTAAGACACAATAAGGATGATCTCCATAAAAAAATCATGAACTAAAAACATTCTTAACTCCACTTTTCCATTTTTACAAAATCAACTCACTGTTCTGTCCACTATTCATAGCAAGCATGTTTTATTTTAATTCTTTGATTAGATGTTCATATGCAATCCAAATTAGCTCATATCTTAGGAAGTAGTTCATACTACATTTGTACACATCCTATAATAACATCCTTCATTCATTCATGAATATATTTAGATTTCTAAATCACTTTAGCAAATCCATGAACACAAACACACTACTTCCTTTGCACATTCTGGGATCATACATTGCATCCATACAAGATTTGGGGTTGTTGTGACTCCTAATCTAAGAAGATAATAAGGAATGAACTTGATCATACGTTCATGCTTTTCATTTTGATCTAATCATCCTTTATCATCCGTCCCGGGGATTGAGAGATCTTCTTTTCTCAAAGATTAACATGCATCATACTAGCTTGCTAACCCTATTTTATTTTCTTTGATTATTTATTTCAAGAACAATCCATGTCCCCTTTTTTAGGGAAACATGATTACTTAATACATGATTAGACGATTTTTTTCTAGGTTTGTTTGTGTGATCTTTCACTTTTGCATTGTGTGATATTTGGTTTAGATCTTATGAATGATATCTTATCTTTTGATCTTCCATTTCAAAATTCTTATGTGATGTAATATACTATCAGAGTATTAATTGTCGAACCAAACATAGTATAAGATGATTATTTGAATGCTAATTGAGGCCCGTCAAAAGACGGGGCGAGTTGAGGGTGTTTTAGTCGTGACAAAGGCTCCTTCCTCTCTCTTACCAAAACCCCGAGCCAAGTTCTTTGGTTATGAATGGCCAGTGCCCTTTATCCGTTTGGGTGAGTCAAATTGGGTTTCTTGGTTTCCTAAAGACCAAGTGGCGACTCTGTATATGTTTTCAACAGACCTTTCTTTCCTTTCCTTCTCCAAATCAATTTCAAAACAAAAAGAAAAATCAATTCCGCGTGTCCACACAGAGCAGCCCCTGTTTTTTTTCCTCCTCGACATATTGTTCTTCATCTCTATTCCTTCTCTTGCTTGTTCGTTGCTTCAATCACGTACCAAATTAATGTGATAAAATTAATTCCAACCCAACATCTCTATCCCTATAATTGAGAGTTACTAGGAACTGTGAAGATCTTTTTCAAACTAGATCTAAGATCAGGTTATCACCAAGTAAAGAAATATGTAATTGCTTATGAAAAAAGGAGTGGATAATAGCCATTTCCAATTTACATGAGCAAGATTGCCACATAATGGCCTTCGCATGGCAACGCCTTTATGGCAACAGAAACTATGAGCAATTTATGAAGGTTATATGTCATGAATAGCCGGTTTTGGAAATTCAGTTCAAGGCTTTTGGGTAACTCAGTTCAGCTCATTGACATGACATCGTTTTGGAAGTTATGAGTTTGGGATTAGGCGATGTCATTTTGATAATTGTAGTTGGTCATAACTAACAATACACATGTAAATAGCCAAGTGGTAGAAGAATTTGTTAAGATTGGTTAGTGATGTTGTTGTAAAATGACTGTTAAATAGGCTGATCCTCAGCAAATTGAGTTGTGAAATAGATTGATAATAAAATTCCTTTCTCTCTCTAGATTCTTTCTCTCTCTCTCTCTCTCTCTCTCTCTCTCTCTCTCTCTCTCTCTCGCTCTCTCTCTCTCTCTCTCTCTCTCTCTCTCTCTCACTATTTACTGAGTTCTTCGTTCTTCTTCTTGCAAATTCTGATTCAATTAGGTACAGGTCAAGCTAGTTCTTGACAAGGTGGTATCAAAGTTCAGATCCTACTCTTCAATGGATGAATTTTCGCAAACCCAGTTCATAGAAGCTTCATCTAAAATTAGGGCTCAAGATCATCAAAGCTATTCAAATCAAACTCAACAGAATATTGCAGCTTTGCAGACTAAAATGGTTGATGTATATAGTAGAATGGGGGCAATGAACTCAAACATCAAAGCAATGATGGTATTGATGAGGCAAAACAAGACTTCAGCCGAAAAGGGAAAAGTTCATACCGGGGTTCTACCGAATCCAACCTTCATGGCTGATGCTAGAAATGTTGATGGAAGAAATGGTAGTTATAGTAGCGAATTCAGAGGTGGACACGGCAATATCGACACAAGAGGCTCAAGAAATGGTATGTATGCAAACCCACATCCCAATTTTCCAAGAATTGAGTTCCCTAGGTTTAATGGGGAAGACCCTAAAGGGTGGCTTAAGAAATGTAATAGATATTTTCTATTAAACCTAACTCCAGAGGAACACAAGGTGCTCCTTGCTTCAATTCACCTTGAAGGCAAAGCAGACCATTGGTTCCAAGCATATTTTGAGACCCTTGATGGTCTGTACTGGAATGCTTTTGTCAATGAACTGTTAGAAAGATTTTCTGAAATTGGAGGTGATGATGTTGTGGCCTAATTCAAACGATTAATTCAGACAGGAATTGTAGAGAATTATCAAACCCAATTTGAGGAGTTGAAACCTTTAATTTTAGCACAGAATAGAGACCTTTCTGAAGAATATTTTGTGTCCTATGTCATTACTAGCATGAACAAGAACATTGAGCATTTGGTTAGGATGTTCAACTCTTGAACACTATCCCATGCCATCAATTTAGCTAGATTACAAGGTCACTTGGCAGCTATGGTAGGAACAAACCCTACCTTATCTACTACCCAACACCACCATAAGACTCATTCAAACCTTTATACACTAGTACCTAACCACAATTTTAAGAATACCTCAGTGTCTAATTACACCCAATCTTCTGATTTCAACCATTTTTCCCATTTCCCTACCCCAACCTGATCATCACCAGCACCTAACCATCTTTTTCACAGTTCCAAACCCTCAAACCAGTCCTATGTATACCCATCTAACCCGACAAACTTTTCCAATCAAGCTAATTCTTATAGAAGCCCAACACCTAGATCCTTACCCAATCAATTATGGGAATCAAGAAAGTCACACCAGAAAAAATGCAGGATCGAAGGAAAAAAAAGCCTTTGTTATTACTGTGATGAACCCTATTTTAGAGGTCATATTTGTGTCGAAAAGCAATTATACTTGATAGTTGGAGAGGATGAATCATTGGAAGATGATGTCACTACTGAAATGGAGGTACAAGAGTCTTTGGTACAACAACTATGTAGTGAGAATGAAAACCCATCTGATGAAATTGCAATTTCTTTGCATGCTTTACAAGGCAGTGAGAGTCTACAAACTATTAAAATGATGGGTGTAGTAAAAAGAAATACTACACTAATCTTGATTGATAGTGGGAGTACTCACAACTTCCTTGACCCTATGACAACTAAGAGGTTAAGGTGTGAGATTCAGCCTACTAATTCTATACAAGTTTCTGTAGCTGATGGTAGAATGCTTATTAGTAATGTAAAGTGTTCTCAGTTAGAATGGAATGTGCAAGGCCATAAAATGATGGCAGGCATGTGGTTACTTCCTTTGGGGGGATGTGATGTTGTTTTGGGAGTACAATGGATGAAGGAGCATGAATCAGTCACATTTGATTTTGATCAAATAAAAATCACTTTTCAGCTGGAGGGTAAAGTAATAACATTAAGTGGGTCAAAAGGAACTCAGAATCTGCAGTTGATGTATGAGAAGGCTCTTCAGAAGTATTACAATGGTAAGAAACAAACAGTGGTATACCAGTTTTATTCTATAGGAATGGTGAGTAGTAAGGTGGGCGAACAAATTCTAGTTCCAGAAGTACTTCATTTAAACTCAAAAGATGCACAAATGGGAAATAGCATCCAAACTGAAGCAGTCAACAGAACTTCTTAAGGGGGAGTAGAATTTGAGCTAACCAAGACAACCATTGTTTGGTTCTGAGGCCCCAATCCAGGAGGGACACATTAACTATCCTTTTCTCTATCCTCTTTGTTTTATGTCATCCTTCAAGACAAGGATGATTCGAAGGAGAAATGTATAGTCATGAATAGCCGATTTTGGATACTCGGTTCAAGGCTTTTGGGTAGCTCAACTCAATTCAGCTCATTGACTTGTCATCGTTTCAAAGTTATGAGTTTGGGATTAAGCGATGTCGTTTTGATAGTTATTGATGATGCCAAAATTTAGTTAAAGTAAATTAAAGCAATTTAAGGGGAGAGAGAGAGTGAGAGACTGGTTTTTTTTGTATGTGGTTCGGCCCTGTTAATGAAGAACCTATGTCCATGTGTGTGTCTGAGCACATTCACCATACTGTGAAAAGTCAGGGACCTGTGGTGAACCAACAATGGTTTGGAGCTACCGTAGATCAGCCGGGCGTGTTGATGACTGCTATAGAGGTGCTGTAGAGACTGAAAGGTTGATCCCTTTCTATGAGGGTGATGGGTCTCTTTTATAGATGCAAGAAATCTACTCGTACAAGGTTAAGGAAATTTAATCCAATTAGGATTGATTGGCATTAATTGTGGGGGTTTCCTAATTGGATTAGTGCAAAGCGGGGGTATTTGTAAAATACAACCGCGCTAAAAGGAAGAATTGTAGTAGTTTTGATCACAACTTCCCGTAGTATCTGCAATTTGCATTGCAAGGCTAATTTTTATACAGTATGATTAATCTATGATAAGTTGTATTGTTTTAGCTGTTGTTTATGCAGATCACTGCTGTGCGAACTAAACAGATAAATATCAGAATAAATGGAATGCTGGAATGCAAACAAAAGAAGTCAAAGCTGAAAAGTGAAGTTCGATCGCTCTAAGAAGGTTCGATCGATCGAAGGTTCGATCGCTCGAAGAGAGTAGAAGCGCTTGAAGATCAAGGGTTCGATCGATCGAGATCTGTTCGATCGATCGAACGGGGTATTTCCAGAAACATTTGCGTGCGCAGCAGAATGCGGGTTTTAACCCTAGTGCCTTAGGTTTTTCTATTTATATGCATTTTGTTCACGTCCATTGGGACGCCCACTTTTACATTTTAGCAGTTTAGAAGGAGAGATAGAGAGTTTTGTTTGGTTTTTGTAGGTTTTCATTGATTTCTCATATTGTGGATTGGATTCTTCGAAGTTTATACAAGTATCTTCTATTCCAGGTTATTTATATACTGCTTATTTATACTCTGCACGTATTAGGAGTAGTTTAATCAATCATCTCGTGATATTGCATGCTAAACATTGGTAAAACCATAGATTTTAGAGTTTTCATGAATAATTCGCAACCAAACATGGTATTAAAGTTTTCTTACGTTAAAAATCAATCCTCGACACTCCAGACGATGTCTGAGTAGTCCCAGGTTGGGAGATCACGATGAAACAGTGATCTCCAGCCTCTGCCATGCAGCAGAATAATCGCTGTGTTCGATCGATCGAAGTCAGTTCGATCGATCGAACCAGAGACAGTCAAGCGATCGAAGTTAGTTCGATCGATTGAGGGATGAAGGTCTTCGATCGATCGAAGGCGCGTCGATCGATCGAACTCTCGGATTCTTGAGGATGTTACCTGCAGTATTCCAGGACTTTTTGTTTTAGGACTTGTTATCATTCTGTCCCAAATAAATGCTCAGTCTGTCAAAACAGTTTTAAAACTAAGGCCCTAAGGCATTTTCTTTCAATACATTTTGCAAACCATCTTCAATGCTAACACCATTAAGGATGCGAGTCTTAACTATTGAATTAAACCGCTTTTGTGTATTTTAATTTAACTGTGATGATATGGTCCCGGTCATGAAAGGGCCATAGAATCTTTATTTCTTTTGAGGAATACGGAAAACTGTAGGTAATATACTCCATTGTGCTTCAAGGCAAATGCATGGTAGATGGCTAGGTTACTGCGGATTCGTGTAATCCCAACACTTTCTTTTTAAAGTTAAACTCCTTAATTCTAAGTATTGTTTTCAATAGCTAGCTAGATTGTTTAGTTAATTTTAATCACTTTCATTAGTAATCTTAGTTTGTGGAACTTCGTGTTCTGCACCATCATTTAAACTTAGTTATTTTATTTTGTTTTCTGTAGAGGTTAGTCTAATTCGATAGGTCAACACCTTCCCTGTGGGATCGACCTGGTCTTACCAGATATTACTTGCACGTCTACCTACACTTGGGTACTGCACAAGAGCGCACAAGAAAATTCTCGTGTCAAGTTTTTGGCGCCGTTGCCGGGGAAGGCGACGATCAATTCTTTAGATTACCTCAGTCTCTCTTCATCTCTTTCTATTTTTTTTTTTTTTTTTTCCTTTCTTTTCTTTTCGGTTCTTTTGGGTAAGTTCTCACCCTAGGGACTCTCCTAGTTCATGTCCGAGAATTCTATCGAAGGATTCTTTGGAAACCCATTCTACTGCTCTGACTCTGATAGTTCCATCAACCCGATTATCACTCCAACTGCATCAATGGATGATCATCAGAGTGAAAACGGTGACAATGTTGTGGTGCCAATCGATGAGGCACTCCGTCCTCTTTGCGATCTTATGCAACCAGAACATGCACCTACGCCCTCTTGCATTCAAATCCCACCACACAATGGCGAATTTCAGTTTCGAAATGGGATGATTCAATTGCTTCCCACTTTTCATGGGATGGACAGCGAGAAGGCGTATTTACATGTCACCGATTTCGAGGATGTTTGCAAAACATTCTCGCAAACTTGTCCCAGGGAGGTGGCGCATTTAATGCTATTCCCCTTCACGTTGAAAGATAAAGCGAAGGCGTGGCTCCACTCCCTAAAACCTAATTCAATTTTCACCTGGCATGCGATGCGCACCGCATTTTTGAAGAAATTCTATCCTACTCGCATGACCACAGACCTTCAGCGTCAAATCAATTCCTATAAACAAAAGAGCAATGAAACCTTCACAGAAGCGTGGGAGCGGTTCAAAGATTTGCTTCTCTCATGCCCACATCATGGGTTTGAGAAATGGCGAACAATCAGCTTCTTTTATCGGGGATTGAATGGTGAAACAAAGAAGTTGGTGGAAACAATGAGCTCTGGACCATTTCTGCGAAAAAACACTGAAGAGGCCGAAGCCCATTTCGAATGGTTAGCTGAATACGCTCATGAATGGTCAAATTCTGACAATATCTCACGCTCACAGATATCCTGTGTAGAAGAGAAAAGCTTATACCAGCTAACCAATGAAGATCACCTCATGACTAAGTATGCAGAGCTGGCAAAGAAGGTAGAGGAGTTAAGTACAAGAGGAGAGAGCTCTAGGCAAGTCTTGCCTGAAGAACCATGTGGCACATGCAACATGTTGGGACATCCAACTCAATATTGTCCTAATGTGCCACATTTTCAAGAGCAAGCCCCTATAGAAATGAATGCCATGCAAGGTTTTCGAGGGGCGGGGAATTCCAATAATAATTTTCAAAATAACAATAGATGGAATCACCCCGGTTTTGATTGGAGAAATAATGCTGGGGCCCAAAATCAATATCAACAGCAGCCCTACAACAATAATCAATATCAAGGGCAAAACAATAGGCCAGCCCAGCATTACAATCAAAACAGAACTAACAATTACAATCAAGCTCAACCCTCTAATGCGCCCCAAACCAATGCCTATGTGCCCCCGCACAAGAAGGTACAAGAGGAGGAGCCACTTGCTAATGCCAATCTAACGCAGCAACTCATCCAAATGATGAGTAGAATGTCTGCTACACTAGAGAGGATAGATGCACGGCAAGAGGGCTCAGGAGGAACATTCCCTGCTCAACCACTTCAGAACCCCAAGGGACATAACAATGGCCCTAACAATCAAGAGCATGCTAAAGCTGTGACTACACTGAGAAGTGGAAAAATCATAGAGAAAGGCTTGCCTCTGTCCATTCCTGAAGTGTACGATGAGGAGGAAGCGATGGATAAGGATGTTGAGCTACCATCGACTCAAGAGGAGGAGCAGTCCACCAATGACGATCCTATCAAGGAAAACCTTGAAGCTCCTAGAGTAGATGAAGAAGTTGAGCGAAGGCCGGGAAAGGAATCTGTTAAGGAGGAACCACCAAAATGCCCCTTTCCTGCACCTTATCCTCAACGGTTGAAGAAACCCAAGAATGAGACGAAGAATCAGGAGTTTTTGGAATTGTTTAAGCAAGTTAAGATTAACCTTCCACTCCTAGATGCTATCAAGCAGGTGCCGGGCTATGCAAAGTATCTCAAAGATCTATGCACGGTCAAGAGGAGGCAAAGCGTGAAGAAACATGCTTATGTCGCGTGCCAAGCTAGCGCGATCATTCAAAACGAGTTGCCTCCAAAACTCAAAGATCCCGGTACACCTACTGTCTCATGCAGAATTGGGAATCAAAAGATAGATAACGCACTCCTCGATTTAGGAGCAAGCGTGAACCTGCTGCCATACTCAGTCTATAAACAGCTAGGGTTGGGTGAACTCAAACCCACCCGAGTTGCTTTGCAATTGGCAGACAGATCTGTAAAGTACCCTAGAGGGGTATTGGAGGACGTCCTTGTCCAAATAGACACTTTCGTATTTCCGGTTGATTTCGTGATATTGGACACAGAACCTGTGTCTAATCCTGGTGCACATATCCCGGTTATTTTTGGACGTCCATTCCTCAACACCATTGATGCCACAATCAAGATTAGAACTGGTATCATGACTATCGTATTCGGGAACATGACGTTGAATATCAAGATCTTCTCTAATCCCCGACCTGAAGAATACGATGATGAGGAGGAAGTCCATTATATAGACACGGTCATTGAAGATGAAGTTGACTTGGTCGACTACAAAGATCCTTTGGAAGTTGTGATGACACAATTTGGCGATAACTATCAGCCCGAAGAGTCAACTCCATTGGATGCCGACCTAAACCAGACGTGTCTTATGATGGATACGATAGAGGAGGATAGAGCCGATTGCATGTGGGTAATGCCATATGAACAACTGCCTCCTAAAACCAAATTGGTAATGCCCTCTAGTTTCCAGTTCCCAGAGTTAGAATTGAAGGAGCTCCCAAAAGAGCTGAAATATGCATTCCTAGGAACTGGAAAAACTTATCCTGTAATTATTTCATCGGCTTTAACTCATGAACAGGAAAGTAAGCTAGTGGACATGCTGAAAAAGCATAAAGATGCTATGGGATGGACAATTGCTGACCTCAAAGGCATAAGCCCATCCATATGCACACATAAGATATATCTGGAGGAAGACGCCAAACCCTCAAGGCAAATGCAAAGGCGTCTGAACCCCAACATGCAAGAAGTAGTTAAGAAGGAAGTGCTTAAACTGCTTGATGTTGGGATGATATATCCAATATCTGACAGTCCTTGGGTTAGTCCTACCCAAGTAGTTCCAAAGAAAGCTGGCATAACGGTCATTCCGAACAAAGAGGGTGAATTAGTACCGACACGAGTCCCCACTGGATGGAGAATGTGTATCGACTACAGGAAGCTAAATACTGTGACCCGAAAGGATCATTTTCCTTTGCCATTCATGGATCAAATGCTAGAACGAGTGGCGGGTCATAAGTATTACTGCTTCTTGGATGGATATAGTGGGTATAATCAAATTGAGATTGCTCCTGAAGATCAGGAGAAAACCACGTTCACGTGTCCATTCGGTACTTTCGCCTACCGACGAATGCCATTTGGCTTATGTAATGCACCGGCTACCTTTCAGCGGTGCATGTTAAGCATTTTTAGTGATATGGTCGAAAACATCCTTGAAGTTTTCATGGATGACTTTTCAGTTTTCGGCCATAGCTTTGAGGATTGCCTCAGCAATCTCGAACAGGTTTTAATGAGGTGTGAGGACAAACACCTAGTCTTGAATTGGGAGAAGTGTCACTTTATGGTGACCAAGGGTATAGTTCTAGGCCACATAATATCCGATGAAGGAATCCAAGTGGATAAGGCTAAGATCGACATAATCTCAAATCTACCTGTCCCCCGTACAGTGCGAGACATTCGTTCATTTTTGGGGTATGCAGGTTTTTATCGTCGATTTATCCAGAATTTCAGTGCAATCTCTCGACCCCTTTGTCAACTTCTTGTCAAAGATGCACCTTTCGAGTGGTCAGAGAGTTGCCAAAAGTCCTTTGAGGATCTAAAAGATCTCCTCACCTCCGCACCTATAATACAGGCACCCGACTGGAGTTTGCCTTTTGAATTAATGTGCGATGCTAGTGATTACGCCATTGGCGCAGTCCTAGGCCAGAGGAAGGATAATAAGCCGCATGTGATATACTATGCCAGCCGAACCTTAAATGAAGCTCAAATGAATTACACTACTACTGAAAAGGAGCTGCTGGCCGTAGTATTCGCTCTGGACAAGTTTAGGTCTTACCTGATAGGGTCGCCAATCGTCTGTTTTACAGATCATTCGGCCCTCAAGTATCTTTTGTCAAAGAAAGACGCTAAACAACGGCTTATCCGCTGGATACTCTTACTCCAAGAGTTTGATTTAACAATCAAGGACAAGAAAGGAGTAGAGAATGTGGTTGCGGATCATTTATCCCGGTTGACTTTTACCGATAACACTGAATCCCAATCCATCAAAGATGAGTTCCCAGATGAACAGCTACTGGCAGTAAGTAGTCTGCCTTGGTATGCTGATGTGGTAAACTACCTGGTCACGGGTGAGACACCGACTCATTGGTCAAATCAAGATAGGAAACGGTTCCTCTCGTTTGCACGCCATTTTTTCTTTGATGACCCATACCTTTTCAAATACTGTGCTGATCAGGTCATCAGGCGTTGCGTACCCAACGAGGATATAACCGTTATCTTAGCGTCATGCCATTCTGAGGCATGCGGTGGCCATTTTGCGTCACAGAAGACCGCACAAAAAGTGTTGCAAAGCGGTTTTTACTGGCCCACAGTCTTCAAAGATGCTTATTCCTTTTGTAAGACATGCCAACGCTGTCAAAAGCTTGGAACCATTTCTAAAAGGAATTCTATGCCTCTAACCCCTATCATCACAATTGAGATATTTGATTGTTGGGGCATAGATTTTATGGGCCCATTTCCCAAGTCGAATAACTGTGAGTACATACTCCTTGCTGTGGAGTATGTATCGAAATGGGTAGAAGCGATACCAACGAGACGAAATGATCACAGAACAGTCATGTCATTTCTCAGAGAGCATATTCTGTCTCGTTTTGGTACTCCGAAAGCTTTACTAAGTGATCAAGGCAAGCATTTCTGCAATAAGCCCTTGGAGTCACTTCTCAAGAAATACGGAGTCCATCATAAAATCGCTCTTGCTTATCATCCACAGTCAAATGGGCAAGCAGAATTGGCTAACCGAGAAATTAAGCATATTCTCGAGAAAACGGTTAGTTCCAATCGAAAAGACTGGGCATACAAATTGACTGACGCGTTATGGGCATACCGTACTGCCTATAAGACGAATCTTGGTATGTCCCCGTATCGACTAGTTTACGGGAAAGCTTGCCACCTTCCTGTTGAAATTGAACATAAAGCTTATTGGGCGACACGCTCATTGAACTTTGATATTCAAGAGGGAGGTCAGCTACGCAAGCTCCAACTTGCAGAGCTAGAGGAAATACGACGAGATGCGTATGACTCTGCAAAGTTGCATAAGGAAAAGTTGAAGGCTCGTCACGATCGTACGATTTTTCGTAAATCATTTGAGCCGGGGCAGAAAGTGTTGCTATATGATTCTCGCCTCCATCTTTTCCCAGGTAAACTCCGTTCCCGGTGGACAGGCCCGTTCATCGTTAAAACTGTTTTTCCACATGGGGCGGTCGAGATTGTCAATCCAAAGAACGACGATTGTTTCAAGGTCAATGGCCAAAGATTGAAGCCGTTCTTGGAGAATTTCCACTCCGAAGTTGAGCACATCCAGCTGGATGAGCCCAGCTATTCCACCACTTAAAAACAAATCTCAGGTGGAATTTCAACTTGTTGTTGTATTTCTTTTCTTTCCCTGCATTTTAGTTTCTTTCTTTCTTTTGTGTTTAGTTTTTGTTTGTTCTTTCGTGTTTGTGATTTAGTTCTAATCCATTATTCCTTAAACCACTCTGTTGCAGGTGAATATGCGAGGTGATGATGTCCATTCAATTGGTTCATGGACTGATTCCGAGTGTTGTTGTGGCACTTGGACTGAGGGTGAACCCACGCCCTGCCCATTGCATCCTTATGATCCTGAGGTTCACACTCGAATCAATGCTTCCATCGGATACATCCCATTCGACCCTGCTCTCCTGGACATCAATCCGTATGAAAATATGGACTTTCCTAATGAGGAGGAGTTGGATGAGGAAGAAGACCTGTATATGGGACGCATGGTGGATGATGCCCTCATGGCCCAATGGGAAAACGATGATATGTGGGAGCCATGGGAGGATCATGTCCTTCAGGATGTCGTCCCAGAGCGCCACAATGCTGTATTTGTTTTCGTGGACGATTTCCTCATACTTGAGTTGGTCCCATACCGCTACGTGCACCTGAGCTACTTGCTATTCAGGCTCCAATGCCCCTTACCAGCTAGTGCACTTCGGGAACCAATGCCAATAGTGAGGTTGGAACGTGTCACATTTCTTTGTAATTCTTGTTTCTTTTCTTTGATCTTCTTTTTGTGATAATTTGTGTTTCTTGTGTTCTATTGTTTTAATTTCAATGTGTTGTCTTTTGTCCAGGATTGTCACTATGTTCCTAAATGGCATCCCGATTTTCCTTCCACATCAACTGATTCATGGTCTTGGGCCATACATAAGGCCCCCACTCACTCCGCCGCAAGAGGAGGGTCCATTGCGCAATCACACTCCGTTATCCTTGTCTCCATCCGGATCACCTCTTGCATGGGCTTGCCATTCCTTGGAGACTCCAGACTTGGTTGATGATGTCCTTGCTGCGTTTCGTTTGTTCTGGGAAAGGGAATCATCAAGTTTGGACGTCACGTCTGAAGATTCGGCGGATTATGAAGAGATCGTGGAAGAGGAAATTTTTATACTCGAAGCCTAGTGCTACATTTCAGTTGTTTCTGTTCAATTTCAATTCTTGTTTAGCAACTGGAATGTAATCCTTGACAACTTGTTTTCAGTTTTAGTTTTAGTCTTAGTTTTGGTTTTCTAGTTCAATAAGGTTTTAACCACAGTGGGATGATAATGGTGCAATTTGGATGCAATAATAAAGTTTTATTTTGATATGAATTGCAATCTTCTATTCTGGGGATACATTTCTGCACTACATGCTTGTTCTTCACCTGTTATTTCAGTCTATCTGCATGTCCATATTTGTTTATGATAGTTGGGGGTGATGTAGTTCATATCCCATTGAATTCTGGAATTTTTGTGTTCGATCGATCGAGCTCAGTTCGATCGATCGAAACCTGAATGTTCAAGCGCTTGTAGTTTATGTTCAATCGATTGAAGGATTTGTGTTCGATCGATCGAACATTCTTCGATCGATCGACCGACGCATTTAAACGAGGCGTCTTCAGGACATTTCTTCATTTCCCTCACCCTCACTCTCAATCGCTCGAAGACAGAGGAAAGGGCGACTCGGCAAATTTCAATTTCTGGCATCCAAAAGGAAGCCCTGAACAATCCTCTGATCCCCTTCATCTTCATCTCATCAGCTCTCCATCCCCACTGCAGGTTCTGACCCGAGGTAGGCCCCGTTCGTTTGTGTTTTCTTTTTCCTTCTTGTTGTGTTAGAAAATCCCAAGGGGGTGTCCCCTTGGTCTTAGGATTGTCTTTTGATTAGTGTAACTTAGGTTTTCTTTTCGTTTCTGCGATTGATGAACACCGCTGTGTTCGATCGCTCGAACTGGTTTCGAGCGATCGAAGGGGAGATGTTCGATCGATCGAATAAAAGTTCAAGCGATCGAAGTCTACTCCAGTTCGATCGATCGAACTCAGTTCAATCGATCGAACTTCAGCAGTGTTTGTTTTGTTTCTTTTTCTTCCTTTTCTTATCTGTATCTTGTGTGGTCTTATTTTCAGGACTGCCAAAAATGAATCCAGTGACGGGCTATCATAAGTCTAAGCCCCTCGACCGTACTATACCAGATCCGGTACCTGATCACGGGTTCCGGAATAACGAGGATAGGGTTTGGTTCGAGCGGTACTTCCAGACCCGGATGGTTATGATTGAGCGCCCCATTGAGCATATCTGGACTGAGAGCCCGTGGTTCCTCACACGGATCCGCGCGATGCCGCACTGGTTCAATCTCCTGTCGTTGGCCAAGAGGGTCAACCTATCCTGGATCAGAGGTGCGTGTGCGACTATGATCAGCGACCCGTTTACACCATTCACCTATCATGCCTTCTTTCGGAGTCGCTCATTCATCATCAGTCCCGCGACCGTTTCCGCCGCATTGGGGGTACCAGAGGTACCTAATTATGTTTGCCCCCACCGGCCTGATGCACCCGTGACCCCACCATCCGCTATTATCAGGGAGCTCACTGGAGGCGCCGTTCCGTCTTGGGATGGCGATGCTTTGATCGAGGACCACTCTCTCACCGATGACTACCACATGCTTCATTTGGTCCTCAGCAATTGCCTCCTAGTGACGTCCTATAGAGAGAAGATCGCGGCTTGGTATGCGCGAGTCTTATATGCTGTGGGGACGGGTCAGTCTGTTTGTATACCACGACTATACATCGATTTTATGGTCCACCCTACCCGTTATATCTCGTCCAGGAAGCACCTGAAGGGTGCTTGGGCTATTCAGAGGGTCATGGCCGATGCCGGGTTCCTCTAGCTCCCTGGAGATGATATCCGCCCTTCTCCCCGCCGATTTAGCGAGGCGGCTGCTCGCCGCTCCGACGCTCAGAAGAGGAAGCGCAAGGGGAAAGGGACAGCGAGGGTGCGGGGGAGGAAGAAGAGGCGTGGCGGTACAGACACGGAGGCCGGAGCTTCAGGGACACCCACCGAGGTGGAGGAGCTTGATTCGGATGATGAGGATGATCCAGTTGCTGCGGTTCAGCAGTTTGAGCTGCGACAGCGGTCGCAGACTCGTGCCCAGGGAGAGTCTTCTTCTTCTGTGCCTCTCCCGACAGTTCGCGAGCTATTATTGGAGGAGAGAGAGGCCAGGATTAGACTCGAGGGCCGGATGGATCAGATCCAGACTCTACTGGAGTCCATTTTGATTCAGATAGGGGTTGATCAGGCTGTTCACTCTGCTCATCATCCCACGGCCACCCCATCTGCTCCGCCTGCTGCTGATCCGTCACATGTTGCTACTCCTACGGATCCACCACTTCCGGATCCACCATCTGCTACCCCAGCTGCTGAGGCTACTGCTCCGGTTTCGACCGCTACTTCCGAGCCATCTACTACTCCTACTACTACTGTATTGCTGCCTGCTCCTATCGACATCCCTGCTGAGATAGCCGATGATACGCCGTCTGGGGTCGATTAGTTTAGTTGGGGAGGTGGTAGTTATGTATTTTTGGGTTCGTAGTGTACTGATTTTTGTTATATTTTTGGTTGGCTGTTTATGTGGTGGTTTTGGTTGTATTATCTGGTTAGTTGGTATTGTATGGACAATATTTATCACTGCTTGTACTTTATTTTATTTTGTTCATATTCCAGTAGTTTCGATTGATTGGATCATGGTTTTATGGTATTATTGTTATCTTTTGATCCTGTCTGTTTTGGAGATTGTGTTCTAATTTTTATGCTAGGTTGCTTTGCTTGCGATCATCATTTGCGTTATACAGGTGATACCCATCTTTTTTATTTATTGAAAATCAACTTCTGAGGACTTTGTTGTTTTCAGTTGGGGGTAGGAGACAATAGATTGGTATACACCCGTAATAATCAGGTTTTGCACTTAGATATGTTTTAAATTTAATGAGAACACAGTCTGTTAAAATTTGAAAAAAAAAAAAATTTTATTGAATAGTATTGATAGAATAACTCTGAATAACCTTTTCTGCTTGTTAATTAGACAATGATACATTTGTAGTATTCTTATTTTTTTATGGATTAAATCCACGCGGTTTTTCTGTATCATTGAAATGAATTGCATCTGTAGAGCTGTTATGTACCCAACACTTTTGTGCACTAATTGGCAGCCAAGTAAGAAAACCTGAAAATTGAGTTAAAATGAATATTGTACGAAAAGAACAAGTAGTGGAAGCTAATAACCCTTTGTGAGCTTTTGAGCCAATCTTCATTTCTGAGGGGATTCTCATACATTGTCGAATGGTATATTTGTGAATTCGTTGTTAAGTCTCAGTTTTCTTTAAAAGTTTTGACTGCTTGTTAGAGGAGAATGTTCAGGATTTACCAATTAAACTCAATGAACACTTAAGTGCTAAAAATTGAAAGTTGAGAAAATGATTCAAGCCATCGTATTACCCATTCCTTTACCTAACATAGCCTACTTACATTCATTGAATCGTTTCACCCCTGATCCCACCTCAGATAAATATTTCCAATAAAAATCACAAGAATCCAAATCCTTGATTTATACCTTGACCTCATCGAACTGTTTGATAAATTTATTGAGAATGAGTCATCAGAGTATGTGAAATGGAAGGA
Source organism: Hydrangea macrophylla (assembly GCA_033977485.1). NCBI lineage: Eukaryota > Viridiplantae > Streptophyta > Magnoliopsida > Cornales > Hydrangeaceae > Hydrangea > Hydrangea macrophylla. The sequence goes on from CM066993.1 coordinate 41,574,676, forward strand.
AGTTGTTGTGGGATATTCCAGTTAAAAAAAAAAAAAAAAAAAAAAAAAAAGTGATGATGAATGAAGGAGTTATAAAAAAAAAAAAAAAAAAAAAAATGAATGGGAGATTGGGTGGAGAAAAGAATAAAGAATAAAAAGAGAAGTGGAAATTCCATCACATACTAAAAAGCACACTCTTCTCTACAACACCCCCACCTACTAAATAAAAGCCATAAATCAAAGTCTTGAAGATTCTCAACAATTGATTTGAACATGAAAGTGTGAGTTGAGTTATCCACGGTATTTCGCTCCTCTAGTAAGTAGTATTCCATTCATGAGACTATACACTCTTAAATGTCCGTTTTTCATAGAGTCAAGTATGAAAGCATTAGCACTTAGAATATCATCTTTATCAAAGCTTTCATACTATGTGCGATTATTGTAAAGCAAGTTTCTGAGAGACGTTCTTTTTGAGTGTGACCAATGTGAGAATTGAGCTAAAACTGCAAGTTTCCAAAGTACAATAATCTAGATAACTCTTAATAAAGGTTGGATGCATGGTTGTTAATTCCACACACACACGGGTGCATGATGGTAATACATTTGTATATTTTACTTGGTGATATAGGAGAGCATGTGGATCTCTTCCATGGGTTGATAGAGGATATTATATTTTTGTAGAGTTGAATTAACAGTTTAATGGAAGGGGGAATTCTACAAAGTTATTCTAATTCTTTTTGAGCTAAAAATTGGAATTTTGTGGGTATATTCACTGCAAACCCTCACGAGACAACACTCGTCCACTAGGGGGAACCTAGGGGTTTAACGGCTTGTTGCATTCGCTAAATGCAATCGCGATTCCTGCGAAAGTGAGTTAGGTTTTTTGTTTTTCTCTCTATCTTAGTTTAGGTTGTTTTTAGTCTTTCTTTGTTTCTTAGTTGAGGTAGTATTATTTTAGGAGTGTTTGGTTTAGTTTATTTTTATTTTCGCTTTATCGCTAGGGACTAGCAATAAGCTAGTTGGGGGTTGTGCAAAGCGGGGGTATTTGTAAAATACAACCGCGCTAAAAGGAAGAATTGTAGTAGTTTTGATCACAACTTCCCGTAGTATCTGCAATTTGCATTGCAAGGCTAATTTTTATACAGTATGATTAATCTATGATAAGTTGTATTGTTTTAGCTGTTGTTTATGCAGATCACTGCTGTGCGAACTAAACAGATAAATATCAGAATAAATGGAATGCTGGAATGCAAACAAAAGAAGTCAAAGCTGAAAAGTGAAGTTCGATCGCTCTAAGAAGGTTCGATCGATCGAAGGTTCGATCGCTCGAAGAGAGTAGAAGCGCTTGAAGATCAAGGGTTCGATCGATCGAGATCTGTTCGATCGATCGAACGGGGTATTTCCAAAAACATTTGCGTGCGCAGCAGAATGCGGGTTTTAACCCTAGTGCCTTAGGTTTTTCTATTTATATGCGTTTTGTTCACGTCCATTGGGACGCCCACTTTTACATTTTAGCAGTTTAGAAGGAGAGATAGAGAGTTTTGTTTGGTTTTTGTAGGTTTTCATTGATTTCTCATATTGTGGATTGGATTCTTCGAAGTTTATACAAGTATCTTCTATTCCAGGTTATTTATATACTGCTTATTTATACTCTGCACGTATTAGGAGTAGTTTAATCAATCATCTCGTGATATTGCATGCTAAACATTGGTAAAACCATAGATTTTAGAGTTTTCATGAATAATTCGCAACCAAACATGGTATTAAAGTTTTCTTACGTTAAAAATCAATCCTCGACACTCCAGACGATGTCTGAGTAGTCCCAGGTTGGGAGATCACGATGAAACAGTGATCTCCAGCCTCTGCCATGCAGCAGAATAATCGCTGTGTTCGATCGATCGAAGTCAGTTCGATCGATCGAACCAGAGACAGTCAAGCGATCGAAGTTAGTTCGATCGATTGAGGGATGAAGGTCTTCGATCGATCGAAGGCGCGTCGATCGATCGAACTCTCGGATTCTTGAGGATGTTACCTGCAGTATTCCAGGACTTTTTGTTTTAGGACTTGTTATCATTCTGTCCCAAATAAATGCTCAGTCTGTCAAAACAGTTTTAAAACTAAGGCCCTAAGGCATTTTCTTTCAATACATTTTGCAAACCATCTTCAATGCTAACACCATTAAGGATGCGAGTCTTAACTATTGAATTAAACCGCTTTTGTGTATTTTAATTTAACTGTGATGATATGGTCCCGGTCATGAAAGGGCCATAGAATCTTTATTTCTTTTGAGGAATACGGAAAACTGTAGGTAATATACTCCATTGTGCTTCAAGGCAAATGCATGGTAGATGGCTAGGTTACTGCGGATTCGTGTAATCCCAACACTTTCTTTTTAAAGTTAAACTCCTTAATTCTAAGTATTGTTTTCAATAGCTAGCTAGATTGTTTAGTTAATTTTAATCACTTTCATTAGTAATCTTAGTTTGTGGAACTTCGTGTTCTGCACCATCATTTAAACTTAGTTATTTTATTTTGTTTTCTGTAGAGGTTAGTCTAATTCGATAGGTCAACACCTTCCCTGTGGGATCGACCTGGTCTTACCAGATATTACTTGCACGTCTACCTACACTTGGGTACTGCACAAGAGCGCACAAGAAAATTCTCGTGTCAATTAGGAAACAAAGTGCTCTTTCCATTAGTCTTCTAACTTGATTAGGAAACTGCCTGAAACATTCTGGTGCGCATCTCGTGGGCCTGGCTGGACTGCGCCTGTATCGCACTTCGGACCTGTTGGTCGGGGCCTGTTGATGTACCGCTTAGGATGGTCAGACTGCTCGGGCTGACGCTTGCCCAAGGAGCTGTGCATGATTTGGTCGGGACAGAGACCGCCTGCTGAGTTGAACTGCTCGGTCATATGATAGGGTCAATTTTGGACGTATCAGTTATAGTTAGTCATAACTAACAATATCCCTGTAAATAGCTGAGTGGTAGGAGATTTGTTAAGATTGGTTAGTGATTGTTGTAAAATAACGGTTAAATAGGCTGATTCTCAGCAAATTGTGGTGTGAAATAGATTGATAATAAAATTTCTCTCTCTCTCCTGAGTTCTTCGTTCTTCTTCTTGCGAATTCTGATTCAATTGGGTACATGTCAAGCTAATTCTTGACATTATACATAAGCTTAGGCCATAATGATTCACTACATTGTTTGACCCTCAAGCCTTTCCTTCCTTTTCTTTATCCATTGCAGTAATAAAACACCAGGAGCAACACTATGTCAACGTGGGCAGTAGGGGGACCAGAAAACAACAAATATTGAAAGAGGTTCATGATTCATTTCTTGGGATAACTGATCAGGGATTTGGGGAACCTACAAGAGAGCTTCCAAGTAATTTTTTTCATTTTTTATTTTAATGTCTAGAATAAAAAGAGAGGTACAAATATGCCAAAGATTGAGCCTTTGCTGGTTTTTCATACAATGACACTTTAACAACTTTTTCAATGTTAAACATTAGTTTTTTTTTAAAAAAATTTCTTCAAGTGAAAGGAGGAGGTATGATTTATTTTGAACTAATTCTTTACCCGACAAGAATCATCATTGGCCGCGATTTACTTTAGTTTTTTCTTGACGTTTAATATCATCAAAATCTTTTGTTTTGTTACATTTAATTATAAGAGATTGTTAGTATCAAAAAAAAAATTATAAGAGCAGTGGCGGAGCTAGGAATAAAAGCTTGGGGGACCGTGTACAGCGGTTTAGAATTACACGGAGATTCGGAGGTAATGTCCCTGAGACAAAAATTTTTGAGTCTATTCGTAAATCCGCCGTTGCATGTAAAATTTAATGATGGTAAAACGATTTGGATTGGATTAAAATGGTATGTTAGAAGGAAGAGAATAATGATGGTAAAATACGTTAGGCTGAATTTAATTAGTAAGTGAAAAAAATGTAATTTTGAAAAATCTTGAGGAGGCATGGCCCCCCCGCCTAGATTGTTTATTTAGTAATTGTTTGTCAGAGATTATTTCTTTTTTGATTATTTAAAAAGTTATTTGAAGTTTAGATTAGCTGAAGGAACAAGAGATATTTCTGAACAAGAGCGTTTGGAAAAATCCTGAAATAAAAATAATATATATATATAATTGTTTGTATAAAATGATCAAACATTAGGTTGGTTTGGTGAGGAGAAGTTATGGAAGTGTTATTTCTGTCTTTTCTAGCTTTAGAGAGAGAGAGAGAGAGAGATTGTTTGTTTGTTTCAAACAATCGATTTTTCCAAACTAACAAAACAATCACTTTTATTTCTTGATATTTGCAAAACACTGGGCAATTAAGGTAATGCAAACACTTACATTTTCCAAAAACAATCATTTTTGTTTGTTGAAATCAGTAATTCATCATTTAATTTCTGAAATTCAACTAACCCAAATAAGCTCTTAACATTGAGAAAATTCAATTGCATGGTGATGGTAAAAAAAATTTACTACCATCAGCGCTATATTTTATGGAGACCAAACTACAATTGCTTAAAATTGGGAACTACAAGGACCAAAGTGTTGAGGGCCCAAAGTGAAACTTAGCCCAAACTACATGATTACAAAATGCCTCTAATTGAAGACCGTTTGGGTTACCGGAAATTGAAAATGCTGAAATACTATTTCGGATAGCTAAAATTTTAAGTGCTAAAATATTATACTTTTTTCAGCTTAATTTCTCATCTAATTTTAGCTCAATTTTTTAGCTGATTTGTTTGAGTGATAAAATTTTAACCTAACCTAAACAATTCTATTTTACAAAACAATCACTTTTCTTCTCGAAATCCGCAATTCATTCCTTAATTTTAAGTTTCAGCTAACCCAAACAAGCTCTAAGTGGAGTCATGCAAGGTACATGAGTGGAACACGTGAGTCTCCCGTCAAGTTGCATTGATGGAGTTAGAGGCATGGTCCACATTGCAACAAATCAAAAACTATAGGGAGCAAAATATCGCATTTGATAATCGAGAGCCTAAAGTGATACTTTGCCCAAACTACACGTTACCAAAATATTTTTTAGCCATAAATGTTTGAATTTTTTTTTATTATTTTTAACCTTATTACACGAAATCCTTTTATTTTTTTTAAATGAGTTGATTGGTGGGCATTATTCACGACGATGAACCAATAAATTCGGGTTTATCAAAGACCAACTCGATGAGATTTTGAGCTACAATGGGATCTTTGTAAAGTTGATCATCATGAGCTTTTGGAATACAAAAAAGAAAAAAAAAAACACGAAAAAAAAAAGTTTTTTATAAAAAAAACTATGGAGAAATTTATTCATCTTTGAATAAGTATGTTTTGTCCTCAACACACTATATGTGAAACACATGAAACAATCATCAATTTTAAATCCCCAAATTATAATATTTCAATTTTTGCAAGGGGGGGGGGGGGGTGGGTGTGTGTGTGTTCAGGGCCACTAACGTGACTAACCCACCCCCAATATAATTGTCTCACCCTGGAGAGTCCAGTTCTGGCACTACCCATATCCTTATGTTATTGAAAAGAGTAAAATTTCAGGCACAACCATTTGCACAACCTCACCTCCCACAACTTGATGTGTCAATCATGTAGTGGGAGTATCATATGTGGGATTGTGTTAAATGGTGGATCACATCCCACTACATGGTTGACACATCAGGTTGTGGAGGGTGAGGTTGTGAAAATGGGTGTGCCCCAATCTTTACTCTATTGAAAATATTCTTGAAAAGAGAAGGAAATGAACTCTTCCTGCAAGTAATAAACTGGTAGAAAGTGTGATCTAATATGTAATAAACAAGATAAATTTGAACTATCCTAGAGAATTCAGATAGTCGGTGGAGCATTTCTTTTGGATTTTGTTGAGAGAGTGACCATGACCAAGGTTCCCTAATCAAAGTTGCTACATTTGTCTTGCCTACAGGGAAACTGCAAGCTAGGACTTACGGCATGTCTTTCAACTTTCTGGTTCTTATATTTGGTCTCCAAACTTAATGGTCATAATTATTTTTTGATGAAATTCGGCGTTTTGGAGTGTATAACTCGTATCACGACCCTACTTGTTGTGTGGATATACTTTTGGGGTTTAGGCTTAGTGGTGCACCACGAGTCTTTTGTAACTGTTCTCCATTATTAATATGCTAGTAACTGTACGTACCCGAGGGCACTATGCGAAAAGAAAGGCTTGTTTTCCATTATTTGCTTTCTTCTTCAATTTAGCACAATATATCTCGGTGTGTGAACCAACTACCCAAAATGCCACAAATTTTGTTTGAACCATTAAAGGTCAGCCTCATTAAATCATTAAATAACAATTAAATATCTAGAAATGTAGATTGTAAGAAGTAGAAGATCTCACAACACCAAAAAGAGTCAAATTGTCACTGTTTAAAACAGTGTCGGGTCAAATTTGGCATGGTTTTAAACCGTGCCAAATAATGGAGATCCAAATTTTTTGACACGATTTAAAACCATGCCATAGTTTGGTCAAAGGGATCTGGCACGCTTTTTTTGCACTATTTAAAACACTTCTGTTAAACACACGTGCAGTGGTGGACCTAGGATTTTGTGTTAGGGGAGGTCAAGTTCCATATAGGGGTGCCTCCAAGAAAATTTTTTTGGGTCATTTATACATATTTTTTATTTTTTAAGTGAGACAGAGAGTCGAACGAGTAGTTGTGGCAAATTAGATTCAGACATTGTTTAAGGGATATTACTCTTCCCCTTCACTATTAATAGGGACTTTTGATGTCACACGGTCACACTAGTAGATATTGTTATTAATCCTGCAATATTATTCTTTCCAAAAAAAAAGATTTCCCCAAATGTGATTCCTAACACATCACCATTTCAACATAATGAAAGTCAAGTGGACACTATGTGTTAAGAACCTCCACATTTAAAGTCACAAATTTGGGGGGACCACTATGTAAAATATTTTCAAATCTTCAAAATTCTATATTGACTTTCAAAATTTTCAATTTTTTTGCAGGGGCCGTGCCCCCCTCCCCCCAGTCCCTCTATGGGTCCGCCCCTGCAGACATGACCACTTTTGTGCGCGACTGTGGACACTAGTCCTCCGGGGTCCACCCCTTTTCTGGGTTTCAGAATTGATTTTCCTTTGAAATGTTTGAAAAGAGTCTGTAAAAACAGATATAGAATCGCCACTTGATCTTTGGGGAACCAATAAAGCCAATTTTGACTCACCCAAACGGATAAAGAGCACTGTTCATAACCAAAGAAATTGGCTTGGTGTTTTGGAACGAGAGAGGAAGGAGCTTTTGTCATGACAAAAACACGCTCAACTCACCCCGTCTTTCGACGGGTCTCAATTAGCATCCAAATAATCATCTTATACTATGTTTGGTTCAACAGTTAATATTTATGATAGATATATTACATTGCATAAGAATTTAGAAATGGAAGATCAAAAGATAAGATATCATTCACAAGATCTAAGCCAAGTATCACACAATGCAAAGTGAAAAATCACACGAAACAAACTTAAGAAAAATCGTCTAATCACATATCAAGTAATCAAGTTTTCCTAATCTAAAGGGGACAAGGATTGTTCTTGAAACAAATAAATCAAAGAAAACAAAGATGCTTAGCAAACTAGATTGTATGCATGTTGATTCTTGAGAAAAGAAAACCTCTCAATCCCTGAGATGGATGATAAAGGATTTGATTTAGGGGAAGCATGAACGTGTGATCAACTTCATTACTTATGATATTCTTGGATTAGGAGTCACAAAAACCCCAAATCTTGCATGGATGCAATGTATGATCCTAGAATGTGCAAAGTTGTAGTGTGCTTGTGTTCATAAATTTCTCTAAAGTGACTTAGATGTCTAGAACATGCATGAATGTATGAAGAATGTTATTATAAGACATGTACAAATGTGGTATGAAAAACTTCCTAAGAGATGAACTAATTTGGATTGCATGTGAACATCTAATCAAAGAATGAAAGTAAAACATGCTTGATGTGAATAGTGGACAGAACAGTGAACTAATTTTTAAAAATGAAAAAGTGAGATTAGATATGTTTTTAATTCATGGTGTTTTATGGAGATCATCCCTACTATATCTAGAACACATCAAAAAGCCAAATCAAGATTGAAGTTAGAGATTAAGAGAAATCATATAAAAAATGAGGTTACTCAGAAACACAATCCTTATTGTCGACTGAAGTGTAGAAAAATCTTAGAAAATGAAAACAAAATATTTGGAGGCCCATATTGCGCAGAAAGTTTTCTAAGACACTGAAGTGAAAATGAGTTGGGACCACTCATTTTAGAAAAGTTTTTTTGTAAAATAAGTTAGATGTCAACCAAAACTACTGTGACAGAAATACAGAATGTCTGGAAGGAATGTTTGGGTCAAAATAATACCCTTCCAAGTGTTTTAAAAATCATCCAAAAATCGTGGACATTCCCTAGTGAGTTAGGAAGACTTTCCAATTGGCCTTGCAATCATCCATTGAGTACTGAACTCAAAATGACACTTTAAGTTGAACAACTCAATATTTTGAAGATTTTGAGAAAACAAGTGTTTTATTTCTTGGAATCAAAATGAGGGGTTTAAGAGTGGTTTCATTTGTACCACTTTCTGAGCATTTAGGGAGATAGAACTAATTTTTTGGAGTTCTTTTCGAGTCTTTTTCGATCATTATGAACCACCAAGCTATGGGTCTCCTAAATCTGATAGCAGACAAAATGGGGTGCCTATAGCGACATGTGGCACAATTTGGTACACTAATCTAGCACGCTTTTGGCACTACTGAAAACCATGCCAATTTGGTCTTCTGTTTAACAAATATATATATATATATATATATTAAATTTGTCTCCTTTTGGCACTATTTTGGAACGAGTTTTAACAGTACCAGATATTTTTTAAGAGAAAAAATAAATATAAATAAATAAATGAATGAAATTTTTGCCAACATCACAACACCAATAGAAAAATAACAAGAGCACCTGTATTACAAATAGCACCTAGAATCACAGCTACATATATCAATTAATATATAATAAAGTCTCTAATAGAAAATAAAAAAATAAAAAATAAAAAAAGCCATAGCAAACCTTTTTGATAGTGTTTGCAAGAAATATAATCACAGTAAAACATATCATCCAAAATAAAGTCCGAAACAAAAAATAAAAAACATGCAAATCTAGCATATAACCATTTCATTTTTCATCAATGTCGTCGTGTGGGGGGAGTAGGGCCATCGTGCCAATGCAAAAATCCACCTATACCCATATCTCCCAATATGCTACAAGAGGTGTATTCACCATCCCAAAGCGGATAGTCATGCACTTTGATTTTGTCGAGAATAATATGCACTTCTCTTAGGTTCTAGGATTTTGGGGAAAAAATGTTTCAAAAACACGTCAGTGTATGTGTTCTTAGACAATCCGAATTCCATTACAAAAATTAGAGACACTAATTCACAAACCCAAATTGTCTTTCTCTCTCTAGAAATTCAGCAATATATGGAACACACACATTCTGCATTCTCAATCTCTCTAGAAAATAGCAGCCGGGGAAATTGCGTTGCGTTTGCAACGCTTTATTTTGGCATTGTTTTAATCGTTGCCAAATGAAAAATTGCAAAACTTGCCAGAGAGTGTGCTAATGACATGAGAAAAACAAATAAGGAAATATTAAGCTGGAGCCTTGATCATAGCTTAGGAAGATAGAGCATTGATTAATGGAAACATAATTTTCACGTTTAATTATTATTTACACAAACAAAGAAGGGGGGAGTTCCCTAAGCTATGCTCATTGCCAAAATCCAAGTTAGATCATTATTATTTTTTTCTAATCGCGACCAATGGTTAAAGAGTAATGTTTTGTTCACCTAAAAAGTACAACGAAAAATAACACAAGCTGATTTGGATCTCATAAAATACTCTTTAATTATTTAGCATTACTCTTGGTTAAAAGCACACTAGGAGAGTAGATCATGGAAGGTGAGAGAAAAACACATTAGGAGAGTAGAGTAGATCATGGAACGGTATTATTTTTTTCAAGGAAAAATTGGTAAAAAGGTCATTAAGAGAAGCTTTATTAGGATTAAGGACAACTTAATGTAAACATTGGGGATAAGTCCTCCCAATGTCCATAGACCAAAATACCATCATCTTCATCCTCTAACCCTAAACAAACCCTAGCCACAGGGCCGGCCCTGAGGCCAAACAAGAGAAGCGGTTGCATGGGGCCCCCAATTCAAATTAAGTATTTAAGCCTATGTATGTACATATAAAAAATAGCCCAATGTTCCAGCAGATAAAGAGAAAGCCCATTTGTTACATTCCATAAAAAAAAAAAATAACAAAAGCCCAATCAACACATAAATCCAAAATCCCATAACCCATTCAACAAGCCCAATCATTTAAAATAGAAAAAAACATTCAACACTCAATAGATTCAAAGGTCTCTCTCTCTCTATTCAATAATCAGTGGCGGGGAAGGCATCACAAGTAGCAGCTCAGGCGCTCATCCTCCTATTTTGCCTGCAGCCGGACACTATTGTTGGACCACTCTTGAGTCCTTCTACTTCTAGGCATCTATCCTTGACTTCTTCAGTTCTTGCCTTTCAATCAAAACAAGCAAGATCTAACAATAGGTAACCTAACCACGAACCATTCTTTGGTAAATTGATTTGTTAAAAATAAAATATTTACTGATTTTAATTTCATGTTTATTGTTCTTTTTGGTATTCATTGATTGATTGTATTCTTATTTTTTATTTTACAATAAAAGTCTTGAAGGTCAGTGGTCAGTACTCTTGTTGCCTGCTGCTCTTAGTCAGATCTCAAGTCTCAACTCTCAAGAACACTAACATTGGGAATTTGGGTGACTCTAGTGATATTTAAATTTCTAATTGTTGATTGGTTTCTATATTGTTGATAACTTGATAACCATGCCTCCTAGAAAGTACATGTCGGGATGTGAAAAAAGGAAAAAGAACAAAAAATTAAAGAATTTAACGGAACTCAAAGCAGGAGTACTTGAAAAGTTTATTATTAGCGATAGAAATAAAAGTGATTCAAGTCAAAATGAGAATGAAAATGATCAATCTACAAACGTGGGAAATGAGGATTTGGTGAATGAAGAGCATAATCAACGTACGAATGAGAATAATGCGGAGAATTTAAACGAGAATGATCAAGATAATGATCTCGTCAAAGAATGTGAATTTGGACCTTTAAGCATCTATGATCCAAGAAATTGGGACAAGGCTAATCAAAATATCAAAGATTTGTTAGTAGAAAGAGGCCCAATTAGAATAAGTGAGAATGACATCACTTTTCTGAAAAATAAGCATGATAGACATTTCTCTTCTACATTTTATGTTTGATGTTTAATGAATGGAGAGAAGCAAGATATGTTATGGTTAGTATATTCACTTGATCTGGATAGGACATTTTGCTTTTGTTGCAAGTTGTTCATGATTCATCAAACAAATTTCTCCTTGAATAATGAAGGATATAAGGATTGGGAAAATCTTGGTCAGAGACTTAAGAGTCATGAAACTAGTCGAGACCATCTTATTTGCATACGTAAATGGATTAAATTACAGATGAGATTGAAAAAGAATGAAACAATTGATAGAAGTTTGGAAGAACAAATCAATAAAGAGAAGGAAAATTGGCGCCAAGTATTGATGAGGATACTTGCACTTGTAAAACTCTTGCTAAAAACAATTTAGCATTTCGTGGAGATAATGAGAATCTTCATCAAGAGAACAATGGAAACTTTTTAAGTCTTATTGAGATGATTGCAGAGTTTGATCCAATTTTGCAAGAGCACCTTCGACGTATTAAGGATGAATCAATTCATTACCATTATCTTAGTCATAGAATCCAAAATGAATTGATTTTAATGTTAGCGAGTAAGGTCAAAGATGCGATTGTTAAAAGAGTGAAAGAAGCAAAATATTTTATTGTCATATTAGATTGTACTCCAGATATAAGCCATGTAGAACAAATGACTCTTGTACTATGATGTGTTGACGTTTCAACAAGTCCAATTAAGGAGAAAGAATTTTTTGTACAATTTTTTAAGGTGGATGATACCTCGGGGATTGGACTTTTTAATGTACTTAAAGATGTCTTGATCCCTCTTGAACTTAATATTGGTGACATAAGAGGGCAAGGATATGACAATTGGTCTAACATGAAAGGAAAACACAAGGGTGTACAAAAAAGACTACTTGAAGTGAATCCTAGAACATTCTACACACCATATGGTTGTCATAGTCTTAACCTTACACTTTGTAATATGGCCAACTCTTGTACTAAAGCTGAATTATTTTTTAGAGTAGTGCAACGTATATATACAATGTTTGCATCTTCTACAAAGCAGTGGGATGTTTGAAACATCATGTGAAAGACCTCACAATTAAGCCATTGCCACAAACATGTTGGGAAAGTCGTGTGGAATGTCTTAAAGCAATAAGATACCAAGCTCCACAAATAAGAGATGCTTTGATTGACTTAGCAAATAGCAGGGATGATGCCAAGACAAAGAGTGAAGCTAAATGTTTAGCAACATATGAGATTGAGAATTGTGAGTTCTTATTTGGCATGTTATTTGGCACTATCTTTTGTTTGTTATTAATGCTGCAAGTAAAACCCTCCAGGTTAAAAATATAGATATTAATGTTGCAACAAATCAACTGAAAGAACTTATTTCATTTTTTGAAAAATATAGAGAGTCTAGATTGTGGAAGCCATGGTTGAAGCTAAGAATATTGCAAATACAATGGGAATTGAACCTGTATTACATGAGAAACGCATCATTCATAGAAAAAAACAATTTGATGAGAGTGTAGACACCCCATTTTGTCGGCTATCAGATTTAGCAGACCCATAGCTTGGTGGTTCACAATGATCGAAAAAGACTCAAAAGGACTCCTGAAAATTTGTTCTATTTCTCAAAATGCTCAGAATGACCAAAATGCCCCTGAAAGCCAGAAAACTCCCAGATTTGGACCAAAAGTTCTGGAAACATGCTATGTCATAAGAAAAGTAAGAAAATGAGTTTTTAAGTAAAATCAGATGAAATCATCAGCTCCTAGAGACCCCCGAAAGTCCCGGAAGTTCCCGAAAAGTCCCCGTTGACCGGTTTGACCTAGGTTTGACCAGTTTGAACAGGGTTTGACCGAAATCATCCGAATTTGCCAAAACAATTCCAAGATCATTCTAGATCATGTGAAAATTACTAAAAACGAGTTTTAAAATAAAATCGGACGAAAACGTCAGCTCCTAGGAGCTCCCAGAGGTTTCCAGAACTTTCTGAAGATCCCAAGTTTGATCGATTTAACCTAAAAGTTGACTTTGAAACTGGAGCATCGTAACAATTTTCAAACTTTTTATGGATACTAGAGGTCAATAGCTTTCCAATGGTATATCGCACATAATTTCTGAATTTAAAACGGATTTATAATGAATTTCTGAAGGTGAAAAAGGCAAGCAAATTGGCTTTTATCGCGAATACCGTAAAACTTTTCAAAGTGATCTGACTCCAAAACATTTTATATAGAAATTAGACTCCAATACCTTTCCAAAGGTATATCACAAGCTCGGTTTGGAGTTCGTACGCATTTTCTGTGAATTTCGGACGAAATAGGGCCTTTTCGCGAATACCGGAACCTCTGGGGGCATAAATACAATTTTCTGGGCACTTGAGGAGTAGTGTTGCAGCGGCACTGGGCCACTTCCGCGGTGGCACTCAAATCTCGCAGAGTCCATTTTTGTAATTTATTTAGGGGTCCAATTTGATTAATTAAAAACCAAAACGATGTAGTTTTATGTTCACATATGTTTGGGACCAATGGGAGCACTTTCTAAATTCGAAAACCTCCCCAAATTGGCCTATATAAACCCTCCATTGCTCTTCATTTGGGGGGGGGGCGCCAAGTGCAAAACTTGAGAAAGTTTTAGAGAGAAAGAGAGATAGAGATAGGTTTAGAAGAGAGAAAGGGAGCTTCTCCCACTGATTTTCTATAGAAAGTGAGTTCTAAACTCAAGTTCTTCCATCATCCTTCTATATACTTAATCATCAATACACCCAACCACCATTTCTCTAAGCATTCATGAGTTAGGGAGCTACTTCCATGTCCAAATATCAATATCGATGAGTGAAACACCAAGCTACAAGTCCAAAATCACATTGATTATCATCTATTGATTGTTATTTACTTGCTTGTTCATATGTTCATCTCTTCTTAATCTAATTTCTTTTTTATTTTTTTTTCTTCATTTACTTACTTGCTCTTCATCATCTAAATGATGGCATGAAGTTTGAGGTGAGTGAATCCTTATGGATAGTAGCTCTTGACCTCAAAAACATGTTTAATAGATGATAATTATAACTTCAATACCTCCAAGGTATCCTTGAAGTTATGTTCAAAATAAAAATGAATCTCTCCAATAATATTGGGGTTATTGATGATGAGTTTGATGTTGATATTCTAAGAGGTAATAATCTCTATTTGATGTTGAAAATATACTTTCAAAACCTCTATTTCAAAACCCCTCTCAAACCGCTCATTTTGATCTCAAGAAAGAAAACTCAAGTTTTTCCCAAAATCTTCAAAATAGTGAGTCATTTAACTTCAAAGAATTATTTTGAGTGCAATACTCAATATATGAATGCAAGACCACTTGAAAAATCTTTCCAACTCATTATAGAACACCTATGATTTTTGTCTTGACTTGGAAGTACTTGAAAGGGTCCATTTTTGTCTAAACATTCCTTCCAAACATTCTGCCTCTGCTGTCACAGCAGCTAGGTTGACTTTCAACTTGTTTTACAGAAAACTTTTTCCAAAATAGTGATCCCAACTTATTTTTCCTTTTAACTTCAATGTCTTAGGGAACTCTCTATATAATATGGGCCTCTATATCTTTTTTGTTTTCATTTTCTAAGATTTTCTAACATTTCAGTCGACAGTACGGACTCTGTTTCTGAATAACCTCTATTTTTTATATAATTTCTCTCAATCTGTAATAGTTATTAAAAATTAGCTTTTTGGGTTGTGTTCTAGACACAATGAGGAAGATCTCCATAAAAAATCATGCATTGAAAACATTCCTAACCCCTCTTTTCAATTTCCAAAAGATCATGTTACTGTTCTGTCCACTATTCACAGCAAACACACTTTTACTTCCATCCTTTGATTTGGTGCTTACATGCACTCCAAATTAGTTCATATCTTAGGAAGTGGTCCATAATATATTTTTACATATTTCATGATGATTTCCTTCATGCATTCATTCATCTTTTTAAACTTCTAAGTCACTTTAGAAAGTCCATGTACACAAACACACGACCACCTTTGCACATTCTAGGATCATACATTGCATTCATGCAAGATTTGAGGTTTTTGTAACTCCTAATCTAAGAAGATTATAAGGAATGATCATGATCACACGTTCATGCTTCCCCTCAATCTAATCCTCCTTTTTCATCCGTCCCGGAAATTGAGAGGTCTTCTTTTCCCAAAGATTAACATGCATCACTCTAGCATGCTAAGCATATTTTGATCTCTTTGATTATTTGCTTTAAGAACAATTCATGTCCCCTTTAGATTAGGGAAACTTAATTACTTGATACATGATTAGACAATTTTTCCTAGGTTTATTTGTGTGATCTTTCACTTTTCATTGTGTGATATTTGGCTTAGATCTTATGAATGATATCTTATCTTTAGATCTTCCATTTCAAAATTCTTGTGTGATGTAATATACTATTGTAGTATTATTTGTCGAACCAAACATAGTATAAGATGATTATTTGGATGCTAATTGAGGCCCATCGAAAGACGGGGCGAGTTGAGGGTGTTTTAGTCGCGACAAAGGCTTCTTCCTCTCTCGTACCAAAACCCCGAGCCAAGTTCTTTGGTTATGAAGGGCCGGTGCCCTTTATCCATTTGGGTGAGTCAAAATTAGGTTTCTTGGTTCCTTAAAGACCAAGTGGCGACTCTGTATCTGTTTTCAACAGACCTTCCTTTTCTTTCTTTGATCTAAATCAATTTCAAACAAAAAATAAAAAGAAGTGGAATTCCACGTGTCCACAGAGAGTATAATTGAAGATATGACACAGTCGGCTGAAAAATCCTTTAGAATTAACAATTTCATTTATGTAGTGGATCAAGCCCTTTTGTCCCTCAATAGTAGGTTTGAACAATTTCAAGTATATGGGGAGACTTTTGGGTTTTTGTTCTACTTGAAGAAGTTGCAATCTATTGATGAGAAGAGTTTGAACACTTATTATGCCAACCTTAAAGTCTTTTTGAAGCATGATAATTATGGTGTTGATGGGAGAGGTTTATTTTCAGAATTAAAAATCTTGAGAACAATTTTACCAAAAGAAAATAAAGAAGCCAACCTCAATTGAATCATATGCAAGCGATGGATGGTTGTTTCCCAAATGCATGGATTGCTTATAGAATTTTATTGACTATTCCAGTTACAGTTGCCTCAATAGAGAGAAGCTTTTCAAAGTTGAAGTTGATCAAGTCTTATCTTCAATCAACTATGTCAGAAGAAAGATTGAATGGGTTAGGTACATTGTCTATTGAAAGAGATATGGTGAAGGAGATTAATTATACAAGTGTAATTGGTGATTTTGCAGCTAAAAATGCATGAAGGGCAATATTTAAGTAATACTATTATTGATGTAAGTTAGTTTTACTTATTAGTATAAGTCACTTTCTTTTGTAAATAAATTTTCCTTTAGTAATGTCATTTTTCTTATAAGAAATTTTATAGAGGGCCCCATTTTAGAAGTTCGTTTAGGGCCCCCAAAAGTCAGGATCGGCACTGCCTAGCCATTATTACCACCACTCATACCACCACCCATGCTACCTCCGGCCACCACCCTCACCATCTGCGGCGACCACTACCATCTTTGGCGACCACCACCCTCGCCATCTCTGGCGACCACCACTATTTCACTTCTTGACCACCACCTTTTCGACATCCCACCACCATCCTCGTAACTCCTGACCACCCCCCACCACTCAACTGAACTGCGATAACCACCAATATCTCGACTGAAGATTGCCTTTTTGCTTGACAAAATAATAAGAGTAAAATTTCACTTAATATATCTTAAGTGAAATTTAATGTTATTCATGTGGAATTTAACTTCATTTTTGAAAATTATGCATCTATTTGGCATACTTGGTGATATGTACAAAAATATCAGTTCAAAGTCAAGCCTCGCCAACCAATAAAGAGAAGCCGAGTCATCTTACAACTGGGCTGACTACTCAACCCTCCCGATCAGTTATGCAGAACTGCCTGGTGTGGTCTATAGCTCCGGCATTCGTTCCAGACTGGCCCCACGTGGGTGCACTCCAAGAAGGTGTGGTTGCTTGCCCAGCAAGCCTCCAGACAGTTTCCTTACCCGCAGAAGGACTATTGGAAAGAGCAAGTGGTTTCCTAAACCACATAGGAAACTTTCCTTGAATCATGTAAATCTGTAATACCCCGTATTTTCAGGTATATATATATCCCTAGTACTTTTTCTAGCCTTTGGGTAAGTTTGCATATCAATCGATTGGCATCATTTACCAATCGATTGCCACTTTTGAGAGTCCAATCGATTGACCTAATCCCAATCGATTGCTATTCCAATCGATTGACCTTATCCCAATCGATTGCTATTCCAATCGATTGAATGTTTTACCAATCAATTGGCATTCTGCCGACCTAACCCCATTCGATTGGCATCTGGTCCCAATCGATTGAGAGTAGTTGGAGTTGGCCACCTCGTTGGTTTTGTGTGGTTGTGATTGTTTTCCCCTCCCTATATATACCCTCTTCCTTATGCTCATATAGGTTTGCTTGTGTGTGTGTTTGAGAGAGAGAGAGAGATATACTCTCATATATATACACACATATTATATATATATATACTCACACACACATTCAGGTTAGAGAGAGAGAAGAAGAAGAAGAAGAAGAAGAAGAAGAAGAAGAAAGAGAATAGGAGGGAAGAAAGAAGAAGAGAGACATAGAAGGAAAACTCACCATAGCCGCCACCGCGGAGCTCGGGACATCGTCACTGGAATGCCAGAGAGAGGTGAGTTTCATTAACTCACTCAAGGGAATTTTTTTGGGATGTTTATATGTGTCTAATAATGTGTATGAAAGAGGAGAGGAACCCCAACATTTTTATATAAAAATCACCAGTTTCTGATGAAGAAGACAGAGTCCAATCGATTGCCATTGGATCTAATCGATTGGATAATTCCCAATCAATTGCCATGAATCCCTATACCAATCGATTGCCATTTTTCCAAATCGATTGACATTGTTTTCAATCGATTGCCATGTTTGGTCAATCGATTGGTTATGAGCAGAATGTTATTTGTATGTTGTTTTATGCTTATGATATATAAGACTTATTAATAGTTGTACCCTATGTGTTATTGCGATATGTGGATAAGATATATATGTGCCATGTCAGGACTAGACTTATATGCAGTGATCGTTAGCATTACAAGATAAATTATTCTAGGTTAACTGTTGATATGAGATGAACTGTTTAATTGTTATATGACGATATTGTTAAACTGTATAGTATAACAGAACACAACTGCATAATAATCAATAATGAATAGATATGATGAATACAGAGCATGTGGTAATTCTTGTATCTAGAGTAATGCATTTCACGACATATGGTCAGCATGCATGGGATAGTGATGTGAAGAGATAAGGGAATACAATGAGAAATGAGAACTGTGGCTCATATGGAATATGAGATATATGTACTTGGGATCTGTGGGATCAACGGCTGACGAGTCGGGTAGACGTGGGGTGGTTAGAGTTCCTAGTGCGCCTCTCGCTGTTGAAGACGTCCAATGATGTGTATGCACTGTTGAAGACCTCTAGTGTACCATTGACGATTACGTCCGGCTAGTGCTCTAATGTATTCTCAGCTGTGTAGACGACCAATGAGGGTATACACATCGTTGAAGACGTCCGATGTGCCGTTCTATCATTTACAGATAGGTGGTACTATGTAGACGACCGGTAACCCTATCAAGGGATTATAGGACTTACTGCCTAGTCGGGTGATTCTGATTGGAATTATTGTATCGACGTATGGATAAGGATTTGAGATTATGGTATCGACGAATGAATACAGATTTGTAATATGGTATTAATGTATGGATACAGAGATGGATAGAGGTATGAATATGAGTACGGATATGATGAGATTAATGTTCAGTCGTGGATTCAGCGTCTCGACATAAAGGTAGATGCATGGGTGGTTGCATGGGTTCATGCATGGATTTGGTGAATACATGATGAGACATTTATACAATGATCTTTATCCTTGTCATTTCTTAATATGTTTCCTGATATCATTGGAATCATGTATAGTTTAATGAGACCTCTGCTATGTCCGTGAGTGACGTCATTATTAAGAGATTTACCGCATTTTAAGATGATGAACAATAACGGTGAGGAGTGTTGTTTAGTGTACTCACTCATCTTTTTATCCAAAGTTGATGGCGTTTGTGCCATGGACATTCCAATGTCTAAAGCTTGGCAGGTCTTGAGGACGGAGACTGATGGTTTGCCAGACTTGGAGCTGAAGGCTTGAAGACGAAGGCGTGCTGCTTTGTATTAGTTAGTTGGTATAGCTGTTGTACTTCTACTATTATTATTGTTATAGGCTTCAGACTCTAACTCAGCTGTTGCAATAGTTTTAGTAGACTTTTATAATTGGTACTTGGGCATATGTTGCTTTCAAACCTTTGATATTTCCACTATAGCCTCTGATTATGTTAATAAGATATGTTTTATGAATAGCATCCTCCCTATCGTTGTATTTGTTGGTTTGAGTAGATGACAATGCGGTTATTCACCAGTCACGAACCTACGAGACCAAAAAGGAACTTGTTTTCTCTATTTTTGCTTCTCTAGGGCGTGACAAAATCAATTGTAATCAGATTGGGTTTTCTAATCTGATAATTTACCTTGTACGAGTGGCCTCTTGCACCTATAAAAGAATTCCCTCACCCCCTGTCAGGGGGATCGCATTCTTAACTTAGAGAATAGCAAGTTACAACACTCTTACGCATATACCCGGTCGGTTTCTGGAAGTGTCGCCTGTCTTGTTGGCTCACCAACAGCCGCCGGTGATCTGTTAGTGAAGCGCACAGACGCACACGTGGACGTAGGTCACCTCATTAAGGTCCCGAACCACATACAAATTACCTGTGTTCATCCCTCTCCCTCTAAGTTATCTCTAACCAAATTTTGGCATCATCAGCTTAGTGCTGTCTATGGGAATCGACAGATTTCTCCTGAAAATAAATCTCTAGCTGATAGCCATTGCACCGAAGAAAGGTAAGAAGACCGCCGCCTCAACGGGTCAGGGGAAATCGCAGTCTGGGCAACCGGCTGCCTCCATGACCCCCGAGCAGATTACCGCGACTCTTGCGCAACTCTTGGTGGGCCAGCAGCAAACTCAGCAACAGATCGAAGCGTTGCTGGCTCGACAGGAGAAGTTCCCATTGATCGAGGATCAGCCCAAGAAGAGCGTGCCGGATCGAGAGCCGATCAAACCCCGAAGGCGTGCCTACAATGAGCTATTGTCCCCCTCGGCTAGGGGACGGCTCGGGAATGACGAGCGTAGTCGGGCTCTCGAACGGACCCAATAATGCACCCAAGGCCACTCGCGCCATATAGCGGACGCCTGAGACATCATCAATAGCAGGCGCACTGCCAAAGGGGAAGAACAAAGGCAAACTACCGAGGATTCGGTCAGAGAGCCCCCGGCCATCGGCTGTCGGGATCTCAGGCACACGATTACCCAGAGTTGAAACCGGGTTTTATCCCCAAGGAGCACGTACTATAAGGAAAAAACCTCCTTATCTAACCCAGCACACTGCGTAGATACAGAGAAAAGGACCGGTCAGAAGGATGTCTAGGCCCAGATTGAGGATCTGCAAAAGCAAATCGAGCAGTTGAGCCGCAAGCTGCGCCACGATCACACCAACACTGAGACTGAGTCCCCCTTTATCATCCGGGTCATGGGGTTCCCCATCCCGCAGAAATTCAAACCAACGCATCTCAATTCCTACGACAGTTCGGGAAGCCCAGTGGACCATATTCGGTCTTATAAAGCCCAGATGGCGTTGGTCGCTACTGTTGATAAACTGATGTGTTTGGCCTTTCCAAGCACCCTCAAAGGGCCAGCCACGTAGTGGTTCTATGCTCTTAAACCCCAGACGGTCAATGACTTTAAGACGCTTAGCAAACTCTTCATCAGCCAGTTCGTGGGAATGTAAGACCGATCGTAACTAGATACCCAGCTGCTGACTATCAAGAAGTACAAGGGGGAATCCCTAAAAGAGTATGTTGATTATTTCAATCAATAGAGGCTTCAAATCTACCACCTAGACAAAATGGTCACTAATATGGCCTTCTGCTCGGGAGTTCAACACACCAAAGTTGCTACGTCGTTCCACCGAGACCTACCGGTAACCCTGGTGGAACTCTCGAAGAGCGTTGGGAAGTACATTGACTGGAGGAATTCCTTAAGGACAAGCATGCCAGCTTCGTAGGAGATGAGTCCCCGGGGTCTAAGCGCAAGCGTGAGGGCTCCGAGAGGGGCTTGGGAAAGAAGCCGAAACAGGATCATCAAAAAGGTCACCGGGATCAGGACCCAATCACCTTCACTCCACTTTCCCGCCCTATCCATGAGGTCATGGCCACCGCGGAGACTCAGAGGCTACTCCAACAACCAACAAAGTTGAGAAGCCCGGGAAGAGAAATCGGGACAAATTCTGTCGGTACCATAAAGACCACGGCCATGACACGGAGGACT
The DNA here is from genome assembly GCA_033977485.1 of Hydrangea macrophylla. Taxonomy (NCBI): domain Eukaryota; kingdom Viridiplantae; phylum Streptophyta; class Magnoliopsida; order Cornales; family Hydrangeaceae; genus Hydrangea; species Hydrangea macrophylla. The sequence continues at coordinate 41,596,548 of CM066993.1, forward strand.
GTTTCAAGCTCAAGATCGCCATCGAGAAGCTGATCGAACAGGGTTACCTCGCCGAGTTTGTCACGGCAGATTAAAGACCTCGGCAAAATGCCCAAGTACCCGAGCCGCCACAGTCCCTCGGTCAAATCAACGTGATCTCCATAGGAACTTCGGGTGGAGGGGATTCACAGTCGGCCAGGAAGAGGCATGCCCGGGCATCCCGGTCAAATGTCTAGCATGTCCAATCAAGGCGCTCTTTTCTATACATGGATTTCCGTCAGGTTCCGTGAAATGGCAGCTAAGCTTCTCTAGTCCGATTCCGTTCCACAGGGATGCCAAGACAATGATGATGGCCCGTTCTTCTTGCGAGATTTTATATAATATATTAGTTATCCACCAAACCGACTGATGTATTGACCTTCTTGTCCAACGATGTAGAGGACCTGCACTATCCTCACGATGATCCACTAGCGGTGACGCTTTCCACAGCAAATTATGTGGTTAAGAGGGTGTTACTAGGCACGGGCAGCTCCTCTAACATTCTTTTCGTTGCAGCGTTCGACCAGTTTAGAATATCAAGGGATCGACTCCGGCCTGTAGCCACTCCCCTGGTAGGTTTCAATGGATTAAGCACCTAACCGCTCAGGACAATCGAGTTCCCAGTTCTCATGGGGAATTACCCCCAATAGGTCACCATACTAGCAAACTTTGTGGTGGTAAAGACCCCATCGGCCTACAATGTCATCTTGGGGAGACCATTGCTCAATAAGACCAGGGCGGTTGTGTTAACATACAACCTGGTGGTCAAGTTTCTGACCCCTAACGGTCCTGGGAGCTTACGAGGGAATCAGGAAATCGTCCAAAGCTGTTACGTTAGTTCCCTATGCCGGGAAGCCATTACAGAAACATTGAGCATCCAGGAGATGGACCCGAGGGACAAAAGCATCGAAATGGGCCCCGTAGAAGAAGTAGAGCGAGCAGTGTTGGACCCTCAATTTCTCGATCGGTTTGTCAGCATAAGGACCAATCTACAACCAAGCCTCAAGAAGGGGTTAATCCAGTTCCTGCAACAGAGTCAGGACATCTTCGCTTGGAGTCATGAAGACATGTCTGGAATTGACCCCCGGGTCATATCCCATTGTCTCAACATCGACCCGAACTCCAGACCAGTCAAGCAGAAAAGAGGGGCATGGCTCTGAAGAGACAAGTAGCAGTGCGTGAGGAGATTGGAAAGCTCCTAAAGGCGAACTCCATCAGAGAGGCCCACTATCCCGACTGGTTGGCGAATGTCGTACTAGTCAAGAAAAGTAATGGAAAGTGGAGATTGTATGTCGTTTCATCGATCTGAACAAGGCCTGCCCCAAGGATTGCTATTCGTTGCCCAGGATAGACCTCCTTGTAGATTCAACGGGGGCCATTCGCTCCTTTCATTCATAGATGCCTACTCCAGGTACAACCAGATCAGCATGTATTCCTAGGACGAGGAAAAGACCAAATTCATCACGGACCAAGGCATATACTGTTAAAAAGTGATGCCTTTTGGTCTAAAAAATGTCAGGGCGACGTATCAACGCCTGGTCAACCACATATTAAAAGATCTGATCAAAAGTTCAATGGAAGTGTACGTTGATGACCTCCTGGTCAAAAACCGAGACGAGTCCGACCATCTCGAGCACCTGGCCGGGGCCTTCAACATCTTAAGAAAGTTCGGGATGAGGTTGAACCCAGCCAAGTGCACATTTGGCATCTCATCCGGGAAGTTTCTAGGGCACCTAGTCAGCAGACAGAGAATTGAAGCAAACCCCAAGAAGATTTAAGCCATCATCAACATGTGGTCACCAAGGTCAAAAAAAGAGGTTCAGAGTTTGGCCGGATGGGTAGCCGCATTGAACAGATTCTTCTCCAGGGCTACCGACCGGTGCCTGCCATTTTTCAAGATCCTTTGCAAGGCTTTTCAATGATCGGAAGAGTGCAAGGAGGCCTTCCAGGAACTCAATAAGTACCTGGCGTTGCCCCCTCTGCTCTCAACGCCAGTACTGGAGGAGGAATTATTCTTGTACTTGGTGGTGTCACCTTCAACAACAAGCTCAGCCCTTAATTGCAAAGAGCACGGGATACAGTTTCCGGTATATTATACCAGTCGGTCACTCCACGGCGCCGAAAGCAGATATTCCCGCATCGAGAAGCTGGCTTTTGCCCTCATCACCTCTGCCCGGAGACTCTGCCCCTACTTCCAGGCCCACGTCATCATGGTTCTTACAGATCAGCCACTCTGCCGAATCCTAAGCAGGCCGGAGACATCCGGAAGGTTCGTTAAATGGGCATTGGAGCTAGAGGAGTTTGAGGTCATTTACCGACCCTGAACGGCTATCAAAGGACAAGCTGTGGAAGATTTCCTAGTGGAGTTTACATACCCAGAAGAGGTACTCGAAGAGCTCGACCAGCGATCCTACCGCCCGGTTTACAACCTGACACCCCAACCTAGGTATTATATGTTGACATATCATCCAACAAGCAAGGTAGCGGGGCAGGGATCATCCTGACCATACCTGATGGGATCCAGTTAGAGTTTGTATTGTGATTTGGGTTCTGGGCCACTAGCAATGAGGCCGAGTATGAGGCCCTACTGGTTGGATTATAGTTGGCTACCTCGATGGGTGTGCAACAAGTCCAGTGGTACAGTGACTCATAACTCATAGGCAATCAAGTCATCCAAGAGTATGAAGCTTTGGAAGACAACATGATAGCTTACTTGGCCCTTGTCCGAACAGTCTCAAAGAAACTCAAAGGCTTCTCCATCAAGCAGATCTGAAGGGAAGAGAATACGAGAGTCGATCGGTTAGCCCACCTTACCTCATTCTTCGAGTCAAACTTACACGGGATAAGGATAGAATACTTACCCGAGCCAAGTGTGATTAACTCGGAGGGCATAGAGGTTGGATAGGTCGCTTCAGGTCCCAACTGGATGGATCCGATCATAACTTCCTCATAACTGATACTTTACCAGACCAGAAGAAAGAAGCCCGCAGGGTAAAGTACCGGGCGGCGGGTACCACCTCGTTGATGGTATACTCTACAAAAGGGGGTTCTCTATCCCGTATCTCCGACGCGTACATCCTACACATGTCCAAGCAATATTGTATGAAATCCATGAAGGTGTGTGTGGAAGCCACATAGGAGGTCGGGCACTCTCCCGAAAAGCCCTACTACAAGGCCATTATTGGCCGATAATGGCTCGAGACTCCCAGGAATATGTCAAACGATGTGACAAGTGCCAAAGATATTCCCCCATGATAAACTGCCCGGGAGAGCCCCAGACACCAATACTCAGCCCCTGGTCGTTCGCTCAGTGAGGCATCAATATTGTTGCTCCCCTCCTGATGGGGAAAGGATAAGTCAAGTTCGTTGTCATCGTCGTGGACTATTTTACTAAATGTGCAGAAGCCGAGCCTTTGGCGACAATCACTGAGAAGAAGATGAAAACCTTCATCAAAAGAAACATCCTCAGTCGGTTCGGCGTTCCCAAGGCCCTAGTCAGCGATAACGGGAGGCAGTTTAATACCCCGATTTTTAGGCAATTCTGCTCGGGATATAGATATCCAATCACTACTCTTCACTTGAGAACCCATAAGCCAACGGCCAAGCTGAGGTGACAAATCAGACTATTCTGCATTCAATCAAGACCAGGCTCGAAAACGCCAAAGGGCTTTGGGCAGAAGAATTACCGACCCTTTTGTAGGCCTACCGTACCACTCCCTGAGTGGCAACGGGCGAAATGCCATTCTCACTTACCTACGAGCTTGAGGCAGTGGTCCCCATGGAGCTTGGGCTGCCTACCTACTGAGTGGCAAATGTCAGTGAGCAGGGCAATGAAGGAGCCCTCTGAGGAGAGCTTGACTTAATAGAGGAAAAAAGAGATCGGGCATATCTGAAAGTGGCAGCCTACAAACAGAGGGTATCCTGGTATTTCAACAGAAGGTGAAGCGCCATAGCTTTCAGCTAGGAGACCTCGTTCTTAAGGCGGTGAATAAGTCTACCAGAGTCCCGAGCCACGGAAAGTTAGGGCCAAATTGGGAAGGACAATGCAAGGTTACCCAAGTCAACCAGTCGGGCATGTACTGTTTATAGTCTCTGGATGGGAATGATCAATCTCACCCATGGAATGTGCAATACCTCCGCAAGTACTTTCAGTGACACTTGGATAAGGGCGTAGCATTGGTTAGTAAATTTGTAGCTCTACTTGAGCATTTATTACTATTTTTCAAAAAAGAAAAAAAGATTTTCTGATTTTGCTACAAGATGTGATCCCCTACCAGTGTGCTGTGCACAAAAGACCTCGGCTCAACACCTGAGGCAAAAGACCTCGGCTTGACACCCGAGGTAAAAGACCTCGATCTTAAATCCGAGGCACTAGCTTCGCTTAGGTCCTCAACCGACGATGGGGGCAAATCCCCTAAGGCGGGTGATGATGGCAAGCCTCAAAAGACCCTGCAACCACCCATGTTCCAGGTCGGTTCCCTATGGTCAATCCCTTTACTAAACGCCCGCCTTAGCAAAAGCTTGGGGGCAGGGGATACTTCCAGACCAAAATAGGTAATCACATCGGGCATTCAACAGGACATGGGGCTAGGCATGTGATGCCACCATTAGACAGCCCCGGGTACCTACAGTGTCCAGAGAAACCACTCAGAAAATAGCAGGACCCAAAATCCTACATTATTCTAAGCAAAACCTTTAAAATAGGTTCCTAAAAGACCGTGTGCTTTCTATCGGTACATTCCTAATCTTTTTCTAAGGTCTGGATTCCACAGGATGCACAACCGGTCGGGCACAGGCAATCATAAATAGGCAAAGTGCAAACAAAGTACAGCAGTAAACAGTTAACGGGAAAGAGTGGCCTCTAAGGACCTTTTCATTAACTAGCAAAACGTTTGTACAGAGCCTGGGGGTAGTTATAGTAGCCTCCGCAAAAAAATAAGAAGATCAAAAATAAATACAGGAGAGGAGTCACAGGTCGTCTATAACAACCACGTTCTCAGTCTCTACATCCTCCACCTTAGCGGCATCCTTCAGGCCCAGGGCCGGGTTCCCGACCGTTGCAGTCTCAGCATCGACCTCCTCAGTAGCTGTCACAGCCCGGTCCCACAATAGCGGAACCGGAGCCCGTGGCACGCCATCGAGGCTAAACCAATTCATTAACGTTCCCAAAATTAGGTTTGAAGAACACACGCAGCGGAAAAACAAAACACATTTTAAAAAGAAGAGGGTCAGTCGACTGCTCAGTCGACTGCTCCGTCGACTGAGGAAGGCAGAGAGTTTTCAAAAGGGTTTAATAGCAATTACAGTCGACTGAGACTGGGGTCCAGTCGAATGCTTTTACCAAAATAAGAAAAATAGTTGAACAGCACTGTCCCGTCGACTGCCCAGTCGACTGCCCCGTCGACTGCTCCGTCGACTGCTTTTACCATATAAGGAACAAAATAGTTAACTGCACTATCCCGTCGACTGCCCCGTCGACTGCTCCTCTGGCAGCAGCCCATTCCGCAGAATTTCAAGTTTAAAATCTTTCTAACTTTCACCAATGATCAACCACTCAATCCAAACTCAACCCAAAGTAATCCTAGCTGTATTAAAACATTTCTAAAGCAGGATTACAACATGTTATAGTCCATTACAACATTCTAGATCCATTCTATCATACGAAGTTAAACATAAGTTAAAACAATAAAAATTCTTATTACAACATTCCTATTGTTCCAAAACTACAAAGTTAACATTCGAGTTGCCTTTTTAAAAGAACTCCCAATCCACGTACTCACTTCTCCAATTCCTCGCCAGCATTTATACCTGCAATGGTTATTTGAATAACCACACATATTCGATTTGTTTAAGCTAAAGCTTAGTGAATAAATCAACATATGTACATGAATGATAAACATGTCCGCATTCACATCTCTACATTTCATACTAGTCGCCGGAGACTCACGTGCCCGTCCATACTCCCAATCCGCGACTCCTCGCCAATAAGTCCACGCGAAAGGGTAAGACCCACGATTCTTCTCTTCAATCGTGCGACCTTAATGCCTATATCGGCTCCACAAAATGGCACGGTGACCACGTGCTCCTTCTGACCCAAATAAGCAACTTAACATGCTCAAATACATATCACCATACTCGCGGTAATCAAAACATATCACCATGCTATTGGGCCTACTTATCAATATAATGCCCAATATGAACTACACAAGATATCTCTATGAATTAATACATGCTATTCAAACATAACATGAATGCATGCCAAGAAATCATTCCAAAACATAGTTGAATCACTCACCTCCGATTTATGCTCTTAAATTTTGATTCAAAGAAAACCCGTGTACAAAGAACGTGTAGAAGTCCGTCTAGTAAAATTCCTATGAATCAAAATTCCATTTATCAACTTTTATGAAAAATTTTAGAAATTAACTTTTCGGAAAACTTAGCCAAACAGGCCCTAATAGGTATCAAAACGAAGCTCTTACCTCGAGGAGCTCGAATATGAAATCTGGGAGAAAACAAACTGACGAAAGGTCATCGTTTGGCGTCGCAAAGCTTGAAGCAACAAAATCTCTCTCTAGCCCCCTTTTGGCCTCCTTTTGGAATTTAGGTTAAGCTTATGAAAAAAATATCTCAACCATCTCTATCTATATATAGGCAAAACTCTCGGGAATTACGTTTACCTCCCCACGAGTTTTCAAAACTCCTAATCAGTCTCCGAAACTTCCTACACAGCTTATTTATAGCTTCACGAGTGATACCTCAAAATTATAAAAGTTTTCGACTAAGTTTCGTTTGGTCGCTAAAACGCGAATTTCTACATGACGTTTCCGAAGTTGCTAATTAGCCTACCAAATTAATAGCGTGTTCATTCGTCCTCACCAGGATACTAAATCTAACAACAGAAATAAATTATAAAACAGAAAATAATGCAGATGTTGAAATACACAGATAAACATTTAAAATGTTCCATAGTGACCGTCTCATACTCGGAGAGACTTCACAAACAATAAATCTTCAATCACAACAGTTTCAAAGGGTTCTCTAATACAGACACCCAAATCAACTCGTGAGTCAAAACTCACTCAACCAAGTGTCATAAGACACGCCACATCACATTATCATTCATGACAATGTAATGCAAATGCAATAACACAAATACGGGTGTTATAATACTCTCCCCCTTAAAAGAAGTTTGTCCCCAAACTTGTACCATCTTCTCAAGTCGCAAAGACTTCCCACAAGTATTCCCAATATTTAGCTCATACACAAACCACCCACTTTACTGAGGAATCACAATCTCATGAGGAAAATAAGTCCTCAGGCTCTTAAGGAAAATAAATCCTCAGAGTCCCAGTCTCAATCTGATAACAGATTCAAACAGAATCCTAGCAATACTCCCAAAGCATCTCGATGAATAAGAATATCGATACCTGAGTAGAATCTACTCCACAGTCAAACCTGACATTCAATCTCATCACGATGTCACTACGTCAATTCCCATATATCTTTATTTTACTTGTCATATTTCATTTCTGAAACTCAAAAGTTTCATCACATTACTCAAGCCCAAGACAACAATTCATTTCTCATTCCCCTATCTTGCTTTTCGACTAAAAGTCGTTAACAACACGCCTCAGCTGGTGCACAATCATACATGATTCTTCATCTCGAAGTGAACCAAATCAAGCACTAATATTTATGTATACCCAGTCGATAAGCCAACGCTTCAATCAATTGTTTCGCTCTATAGATTCGATCCCCTCATCCTGTCAACCACAAGATACTCGTAGAACGATAATGTGGTTTCTAACGACTTCCCATTTATCGAATTACACTCTTTCTTCCCCAGAACACCATATCATAATAACATCAGTTCAATGAATAGCACTTAGTCGGTAGTGTGTTGCACTAACATCCTCTCTATCTTTCATCATACTTATCATTTCGTTTAAATTTAACTAATCATGTACTATACTTTCAATCACACATGCCTCATCAGATACCATTCAGATTTCGAGCTTACATAACGTCCCAATCACCCACAACGAGGTCATACACATTCATCATTTAGCTCTCTAAAGTCTGCACCCGAACTACTGCCGATTGAAATAGAAGATCATACTTAACAGTTTTGATTTTGACCTTTCATCAAAATCAACCACATTTCTTCCATGTTGTTCTTTTAAAACAAATTGATTTAAAATTACGCATAACACCTCATCTACTTCTCAACACAATTACTCCCAACATCCAACGTAACGAATAACATTGTAAATAAAATTTGCTTACTCAATCATACACCTACCACAGAGTTCATCAACACGTAGTCCCAGGCTCAGAACATATCTTGTTCCTGTCTCAACCTTGACCATTCACGATCTATTTTATTTATATAACATACACATATCTTGAGTCAATGATTTTTCGTTCGAAGATTTCAACTTCAATGTAGTCCATTCTCATATCAGTCCAAGTAGATCCACTACCATTTATGTAGTTTGTAACTCTATACGTTACTGATGTTTCACTATCACCTTTGCACAAGTCCATATCGCTCACACTTCTGTATCTCAACTCTCACTGAGTTCCTGACAACCGTTCACACCAAGCGTATATTCTTCGTATAACATCTCAAGGCACCATACTTTATTCACCAATTTAATATTTCATAACTCTACTCAGCGTGGCTTAACTCCAATTCAGATTCTCTAAACCTTTATCTTTGCTATTCTGATCTCAAATTCATTGTTCTCGAAGAACCTGTTGCTCAAGAATTCATACTATTCCCGAAATCATCTGAAGACAACTCAGTAATTCAATCTTCCCCATTAAGTACCTTAGTCTCACTGTGTTCGATAAATTCCCTTATGGCCTTCCAATTTACACACCTTTCGTGACAATACTCAAGGTCACCTATTCTCACGCCGGGTAGTAATGTCAACCCATTCATAACTACTGTCTTTAAACGCTTCACACTTTATAGATCTCATCAAGTTCTTGATTGATCAAAGCCTCAAATCATTTATTACCTCAGGTTACTCCAATACTTAGATCAAAGTCGAGCTCCCTTTGGAACAATACTCACGACCACTCCTTTAAAGTCATAACTTCCAATTAGCCAAATTTAGGTACACGACATTTCACCAACTCCTTTGGAACTCCTAAGTTCAGAATCTGCCCACATAGAACTCATTCGTTTGACAACCACTATTATGTCCCAAGCACTAAGCATACCACATCCTACCACGATACCCGTCTTCCAAGGTCTATTTGATACCTACTCACAAGTATTTACAACAAATTTTCTTGCTTAACGAAAGTTTTATTTTAAAATATTTTAAACACTTTAAAATTTTCTTAGGGCGAAATTCGACATGCTCAAAATCTTCCAACCTTGTTGGAATTCAAGACGATTGTGCTAGCTTCCCATTGCATCAACCACTGTACCCCATCAGCCTCACATTCCCGCTATCATATCTGATAACATACTCAACGTCCTACCAAGTCTTCATTCCACTCAACCGTCCCCGTTCATTTTTGTAATACCCGTTGTACTCTAGAGCCCTGCTGATAGTATCTTGTGTTAGATATTCAACGATATTTTAAAAGCATTCAAAGGAAAGATTTTTTTTTTTTTTTCGTTTTTAATTTGAAAACACGTTAAAAATCTAGGTTTGAAATCACCTGTACTTCACCCCTTTGTGATAACCACCTTCACGACAAGCTTCTTATCAAAGTACTCTCATCCCCATGATATCCAATTATCCACTCGATTTCTCTGAGTTTCGTATCACGTTCCATAATTCACACTTATCTTTTATTCCCAGTCTCTTAATCTTACTCCCTTTATTCTATCTCTTCCGACAACCCCCGACAAAACATCAGGGAATCTTATTACTCTGCATTTTTGTCCATTTACTCTCCATCAACCTTTCCATAGAATTTCTCTATCAAGATCCTCTTCTCCTTATGTTATCGAATTATCAATTTGATTCCTCTGAACTTCTGTCCTTTTTGATCAATTTCCCTCACCTATTATTTCCATTCATAATTCTCATCTTAGGTCAACCTTCAAATCCCAACAATGTCCTTTATACTCTTAACTCAATAGCATTTGTTACAAATTCCTACACTGCATCTGCATTTGTTATAGTGCTACGACTATTTGGAACCAGGTTCAGTTGAGAGATTCCTCGACAACCACAATACTGATAACCCGTAGAGATATTGCCCAATCCCCAATACATCCCACAAGATAGGTTGAGAGATTCCTCAACCATCCAATACATACCGTCAGATAGGTTGAGAGATTCCTCAACCACCCAATACATACCATATACCGCACAATAAGTTGAAAGATTCTTCAACAACCCAATACACAACGTATACACCGTAAGATACACCATAAGATAACATCATACTATTGTACCGTAGGTTAACCCCGTAAGGTATGGTGAGAGATTCCTCACCGACCCCATACGCTAGCAATACATATTGTCGGACTATCTTTCTATCACAAACCCCAACTGTTCATCCTTATTCTCTTACGTCACAATGATTAATCAATGTCTGAAACAGAACTCTTATTAATAATTCTCAATCCTAAAACTTTACTACAAACAATTTCCTTCATTTTCTATGGGGACTATGCAGAAATCTCCTCTGACGTTCACTATCCAAACTCCGTTCTCGTTTGGATCCCTTAAAGGACACTCGTCACTATCGTTGAACACCTCCACCAATTCGATCAAAACCATTTTCTTTTCGCTTAGAAATTCCACTGTTCATCACTACCAAAAAATCATCTTTTTCTCTTGCCACAACCCGCGGTCTATTATAATTCATGATAACGTCATCTCATTATATAGCTCCACATCCGTATGATTCAACCGATTCACGAATGCTTAAATACTATACATGTATGACAATAACATAATCATGTATGTATAACAACATACCATATGCATCAAACATCTCCAATATGTATGGATGCAATTTAGAACATGTGACAATTCACTCAACACTCCACTCGTCGTCGAACGTTCCCAAGGCTCCAAACTTATGCTCTGATACCACTAAATGTCACAGCCCGGTACCACAATAGCGGAACCGGAGCCCGTGGCAAGCCACCGAGGCTAAACCAATTCATTAACGTTCCCAAAATTAGGTTTGAAGAACACACGCAGCGGAAAAACAAAACACATTTTAAAAAAGCAGAGGTTCAGTCGACTGCTCAGTCGACTGCTCCGTCGACTGAGGAAGGCAGAGAGTTTTCAAAAGGGTTTAATAGCAATTACAGTCGACTGAGACTGGGGTCCAGTCGACTGCTTTTACCAAAATAAGAAAAATAGCTGAATAGCACTGTCCCGTCGACTGCCCAGTCGACTGCCCCGTCGACTGCTTTTACCATATAAGGAACAAAATAGTTAACTGCACTATCCCGTCGACTGCCCCGTCGACTGCTCCTCTGGCAGCAGCCCATTCCGCAGAATTTCAAGTTTAAAAGCTTTCTAACTTTCACCAATGATCAACCACTCAATCCAAACTCAACCCAAAGTAATCCTAGCTGTATTAAAACATTTCTAAAGCAGGATTACAACATGTTATAGTCCATTACAACATTCTAGATCCATTCTATCATACGAAGTTAAACATAAGTTAAAACAATAAAAATTCTTATTACAACATTCCTATTGTTCCAAAACTACAAAGTTAACATTCGAGTTGCCTTTTTAAAAGAACTCCCAATCCACGTACTCACTTCTCCAATTCCTCGCCAGCATTTATACCTGCAATGGTTATTTGAATAACCACACATATTCGATTTGTTTAAGCTAAAGCTTAGTGAATAAATCAACATATGTACATGAATGATAAACATGTCCGCATTCACATCTCTACATTTCATACTAGTCGCCGGAGACTCACGTGCCCGTCCATACTCCCAATCCGCGACTCCTCGCCAATAAGTCCATGCGAAAGGGTAAGACCCATGATTCTTCTCTTCAATCGTGCGACCTTAATGCCTATATCGGCTCCACAAAATGGCACGGTGACCACGTGCTCCTTCTGACCCAAATAAGCAACTTAACATGCTCAAATACATATCACCATACTCGCGGTAATCAAAACATATCACCATGCTATTGGGCCTACTTATCAATATAATGCCCAATATAAACTACACAAGATATCTCTATGAATTAATACATGCTATTCAAACATAACATGAATGCATGCCAAGAAATCATTCCAAAACATAGTTGAATCACTCACCTCCGATTTATGCTCTTAAATTTTGATTCAAAGAAAACCCGTGTACAAAGAACGTGTAGAAGTCCGTCTAGTAAAATTCCTATGAATCAAAATTCCATTTATCAACTTTTATGAAAAATTTTAGAAATTAACTGTCGCACCGCGACGGGAAAAATAGGAGGTTTTTTTAAATATATATATAGAGTGTGTTCTTTTTTTTTTAAAAAAATGGAAAAAGAGGAATGTGGGGGGAAGTATTTTTTTATTTTGAAAAATAGGCCAAGTAGATTTTTCAGAGTCGCCACCTAACTTTGTACGGGTGTTAGGATCCCGATAAAGATACGGAAATATATCTTTATATTTTTACAGTTTGGGAAAGTGGGCCTATGTTTTTGACAAGTAAACCAGAGATTTAGAAAGGGGTTCGGGGACTCGGTTATGTCGAGGGAAGGTATTAAGCACCCTCGAACATCCATGACAAAGCATGGTTGCCAAATTGGCGATTTTCATGATAACGGGGCATAAAGATAAAAGAATAAGAAGAAAAAAAAAAGGAAAGTTATGGCCGCACCCTTTTGGGGTTGCATACGTATCTCGGGTTGAGAATCAGGCCAAACGTAGCTCTAACTTGTTATTTATTATTTTTTTTGAAATTTTTGGTCGCGTTTGACCGTGCTCGTGTGTTATAGTGTCTTTGAAAAGTCGGTGTAGCTAGGACGTCGATCACCGTAATCGAGTCCTAGACTTTAACCTTGATTATGTGCCGGAAGTAAGGGTCGGTGCCCATTTGAGTCTCGAACTTTCAAGTCGTTAACGTTATTGAACAACGTAACTAATCGAAATGTTCGGTTTTGAAAAGGTTGCCGGAAGTAAGGGTCGGTGCCCGTTTGAGTCTCGAACATTCAAGTCGTTAACATTATTGAACAACGTAACTAATCGAAATGTTCGGTTTTAGAAAGGATTTGAATACCGGAAGTAAGGGTCGGTGCCCGTTTTGGATTTGAACATTCATATTATCGGCGTTATTGAACAACGGGATAACTCGAAGTGTTCATTTTGAAAGAAAGGTTTTGAAAGTTACCGGAAGTAAGGGTCGGTGCCCGGTGAATTTGAACATTCATATTATCGGCGTTATTGAACAACGGGATAACTTGAAGTGTTCATTTTGAAAGAAAGATTTTTGAAAGTTACCGGAAGTAAGGGTCGGCGCCCGTTTTGAATTTGAACATTCATATTATCGGCGTTATTGAACAACGGGATAACTTGAAGTGTTCATTTTGAAAGAAAGATTTTTGAAAGTTACCGGAAGTAAGGGTCGGCGCCCGGTGAATGAGAGAGTGTACCGGAAGTATGGGTCGGTGCCCAGTGAGTGAGAATATGAATTAGAGTGATGTTACCTGTGAAGAAGGGGGCTATTGAAGCCCAATCGGTAATTGTTGAGAAAGAAAACCGAGAAACGTAGCAGAAATAGCCCAATAAGACCAAAGTCGTACTTCGACGCGAAATCGACTTGAATGGACGTCATAGTTGGATCCAGAAGGGCCGAAATAGTCAGAATAGTCATAAGGCGGGCCGGAAAGGGTCCGGGCTGAGTTGAGCGGGACCCGCGGGGGTTAGAACTGGCCGGGAGAGCCTGAAATGGACTTAGAGAATGCCAAACAGCCCCTTTAAATTTAGATTCAGCCAATTCTGAGGTAACCGGTGCGTCCGGAACGGCCAAATTAGCTAGGAACAAGTGTCCGTTCGTTGAAATCTGGACCCGGAATGGAGAAAATTGGGAAAAACTATAAGTGGGGCCCAAGTGCCACGTCAGCATGCCACGTGTCAGTCAAAGACTCGTGGCGCCTTCTGGTTGGCTGGTCAAAGCTGACGAGGCGCTGACTAAACACGCTGACTGGGCATACAGTGGACACGTGCCAGCCTCTGATTGGGTGGCAGTTGCTGATGTATCAGTGACGTGGCAGACACGTGGTACTGACACGTGGCAGGTGATGCCACGTGGCAGACTATGATTGGTCAACCAATTCTGATTTGGCGATAACGTGGCAGACACGCGGCAGTGACACGTGGCAGACGATGCCACGTGGCAATGTATTATTGGACCGTCAATGACGACGTGGCAGACATGTGGCAGTGACACGTGGCTGTTGATGCCACGTGGCAGTCTCTGATTGGGCCGTCAATGCTGACGTGGCAGATGACGTGGCACACTGACTGGACTGCTGACTTGGCATCTTTTCCACGTGGCAGATTCTGATTGGCAGGTCAACTGCTGAGTCAGCGCTAACTCAGCGCTGACTGTTGACTGCGCGTGGGGAGGCGGAACGTCGCGCTGGTGGCGCGTGCTGCGCGTGCGGCGGTTTCCGGTGGTCTTTGGAGGTCGGACCACCGTGATCTTGATCGTCTTGTCCAGACGATGAGGATGGTGGTGGTGGTTTCCGGAAAAAGTGGCCGGAATGTTCGTCGGAGGAGAATCTGTGCAGCGGCGGCGCGTGGTGAGTTTGGGCGGCGCGTGTGCCTTCTGTAGAGGTGGTTTGGTGGCGGGACCAGCGGAGTTGGCTTCGTCTTGGCCTGGCGGACCCACTGGATGGGGAGGTGAGATGCAGAGAGCTCTGTAAGGGCCTGTTTGGTTGAGTTTTCAGATTCTGGGAAGGTTCAATGCCCTGTTTGGTTTGAGCAGCTTTTCTGGGCTTTCTGGGTGTGTTTAGAAGCTGGTTTTTTTAGGGGGACTGGGTAATGAGGTGTAGTTTATGGTTTTTGAGTGGTGGAGACAGTGGTGGTGTGATGGTGGTGATGTGGTTGTGTTTGGTGAGGTTTATTGATCAAACCAACCAAACAAAGCCTTTGGAAAAAATCTGGCCAAACAGAGCCTTGGGAGGAGAGTTTTTTTTGGCGCAGCTGCTCCCCCTCCAGACGAAGCAAAGTGTTGCTTTTATAGGCAAAACCTACATGGGCTCCGATCCCATGTAGGTGAGACACCGGTTGATCGGTGCAATTCTGATCCTGATCGTCCGATCGTTCCGGAACTTTGATTGTTATTTATTTTTTAACCGATCGTCCGATCTTTCTGATTCAAGAAGCTATGGACTCGTAATGTCGTCCTCTTCATATCCGTACGGTTGGATCAGAGATCTTGAGCCCGGATATTGACATGTATGTCATTGTTGATGTTTGATCGAGCCGTAAAAACTTGAATCGAACACCGTTTCTTCTCCGATCGTCCGATTGGACTGATTCAAGTCACAGAATCTCTGTTTTTCTCCGTATTTCAGTCAATCATGTCCAGTCGGACTTATGGTGTCTCCGGATTGACGATCGTGTCCTTTTTTCTCGATTTTGGTGCGCCGAAGCTTCGATCGGAGACCGATTCTTCGTCGGTTATCAGAATTTGATGATTTGAAGTTCCGTGGCCCGGTGTTGATGCCTGTTGAGTCCGGGCATAATTGAATTTGGCCTTTGGTCATCCCAGACTCTGATATGTTGACTTTCAGTTCGAATCGGTCCTGATTATTAACCTCCGGGAAGCCCGGAATGCAGTACGTTTGCATCGGTGTCGCTTACGACGTTGATTTGACCTCTGGGGATCTTGGTTGGACTCCGGAGCTTTTTCTCGATTTGCGTGCCTGGTGGGCCCCCTGTAACAGTTATTTTCTCTCTCTTTTTTTTTTTTTTTTTTTGGTGGGTCAAAATGGGGTGTCTACAGCTGCCCCTCTTTGTCATGTTTTGCGAAGCAAATCGTGACAAAGAAATAAGACGACCCATTTTGACCCTTTTCTTTTAAGTGATAAGAAAAAGTAAAAAGACGTGCCAAAGTAGGCAGGTGAGTATGCAGTGCCATTGTAGGCGAGTGAATGTGAATTGCCATCGTAGGCAAGTGAGTATGAATTGCCAATGTAGGCAAGTGAGTATGAGGTGCCATCGTAGGCAAGAGTGTATGTGATGCCATCGTAGGCAAGTGAATACGAAATGCCATCGTAGGCAAGTGAGTGTGAAATACCAATGTAGGCAAGTGAATATGAGATGCCATCGTAGGCACGTGAGTGTGAGATGCCATCGTAGGCAAGTGAATGTGAAATGCCATCGTAGGCAAGTGTAGGTATGCCAAAGTAGGCAGTTGGGGATTGGGAGTATTGCCAGAGTGGGTGAACGACTCCATTGGGATTCGTGTGAGAATTGAGTACAAGAGGGATGGTGTAGTCGAGAAGTGCATAACTGCGTAATCTCGATCTTTAACCAAGATGTAGTAAAGTGCGGGTATGGTCGAGCTCTTAAAGCTGCCTACGTATCTCCTGTCGGGAGAATCAGACCGTGCGTAGTTCGTGACGAACTTAGAATTTGAGTGTTTTGCCATTTTGAAGCAAAATGAGGGATGCCGCGTTGGGCGAGAGAGGGGGAACACCACGTTCGGTGAACAAAAATTTGCCGTTTTGAAGCAAATGTGAGAGATGCCACGTTGGGCGAGATAGGGAACACCACGTTCGGTGAGCAAAAATTTGCCGTTTTGAAGCAAAGGAGAAAGTTGGTGTAATCAAGAAGTGCGAAGCCGCGTAATCTTGAATTCTAACCGAAAATTGAGAAGTGTATTTTAAAAGTGTCGATTCGAAGGCATGCTAGTGGATGCCACGTCGAGCCGAGTTTTGAAAAGAGTTGGTTCGAAGGCATGCCAGTGGATGCCACGTCGAGCCGAGTTTTGAAAATTTGCCGATTCGAAGGCATGCTAGTGGACGCCACGTCGAGCCGGAAGTAAGGGTATGGTCGAGCTCTTAGAGCTGCCTACGTATCTCCCGTCGGGAGAATCAGACCGAGCGTAGTTCATTCTTTGACGAAGCAAAAGTGATGAAAAGTGTGAGACGAGAGAGCAAAATGCCACGTCGGGGCGTGATTGCTGTGTGTGAGATAGCGAAATGCCACGTGGGGCGTGATCGCTGTGAAATAAGAGAGCAAAATGCCGCGTTGGGGCGTGATTGCTGT
This sequence comes from Hydrangea macrophylla, assembly GCA_033977485.1. NCBI lineage: Eukaryota > Viridiplantae > Streptophyta > Magnoliopsida > Cornales > Hydrangeaceae > Hydrangea > Hydrangea macrophylla. Next base: position 41,613,792 of record CM066993.1, read on the forward strand.
GAATGTTTGAGGGTAAGAGAAATACCTGATGCTTGATGCCGATGTAAGTTGATTGTCGTTTAAGGGACTTATACCTAATGGTAGGTGATATGAACAGAATGCCCCTTGACGGACTCACTCCTGATTCTGATGATTGATAGTGTGAATAGGATACCACTTGACGGATTTACTCCTAATTCCGATGATAGATAATGTGAATAGGACGCCTCTTGAAGGACTCATTCCTGATAGTGAGATTGTGAACAGGATGCCTCTTGACGGACTCACTCCCAATAGTAAGGTTATGAATAGGATGCCTCTTGACGGACTCACTCCTGAGCTGAAGATATGAACGGGATGCCACTTGACGGACTCATTCCCAATAGTGAGATTTGTGAACAGGATGTCCCTTGACGGACTCACTCCTGTGCTGAAGATGTAAACGGGATGCCACTTGACGGACTCATTCCCAATAGTGAGATTTGTGAACTGGATGCCCCTTGACGGACTCACTCCTGAGCTTGAGATGTGATTGGGACGCCACTTGACGGACTCATTCCCAATAGTGAGATTTGTGAACAGGATGCCCCTTGACGGACTCACTCATGTGCTGAAGCTGTAGACGGGACGCCACTTGACGGACTCATTCCCAATTCTGATGATGAATTCTGACGCCGAGTAGTGAATAGGATGCCGCTGGAGGGTCTTATACCTGGTGCTTGTGATGGAATAGGACGCCGTTTTGAAGGTCTCACTCCTAATTCTGATGATGGATTCTGATGCCGAGTAGTGAATAGGATGCCGCTGGAGGGTCTCATACCTGATCCCTGATTTGAGCATGAACGGTTAGACCTGAGCGAGAGATAGATTTTTTGACAATCTACCGAGGAGAAGATCGATTTGATATGTGGATCCGAGCAGATGGATCAGTGTAAAGTTGGCGAGTCTGAGCAAGGGTTGATATCATGGCTCGGTTAGTGGTGATGCTTTTGAAAGTTGGGCCAGTGGCTGGGCTTTGGAAACATGTTGGTCTAGTGGTTGGGCTTTTGGAAGTTGAGAGTAGTGTCGGAACCAGTTATCCCTGCTATAGAAAGTATGCATTGTCTGCTATGCTGAAAGATATGAATGGATTTTGAAAGTCATGTCATGCTAAGTATACGTATTTACAAGAGTATGATGCATGAATCTATCATATGTGAAAGAATGCTCATGAGTTAATGGATATTGACTGTCTTATCGCATGTTAAGCACTAGAAGACAAAGTATTTGACTGTGTTGGCTCAGTGCCCCAGTGATCGTCCTTCAGAAGGACTCAGTTTTTTAGTATTTGATTTCTCTCGAGCTTCCCTTCTCTCTGAAACCATTTTTACCTTCGGCGCCCTCACGGGTTTTCACCGAATCCGGTTATGTGATTGTTGCGCTTCAGTGTATCTTGTGATTTGAAAGTATGTGGCACCCCGTCGTTTCGAATGATGCAAGTATGTGATTTAGTGAACCCAACAAGGCTTATGTCAATCAAAGTGGACTTTACTGGGTTGTAACGTAGGCCAGGGTCATGGGTTGAGAAATGAAAGGATCGCATGAAGGCTCAAAGTTTGTTTTGAAAAGTCGGTTGAGATTCCTGAGATCACCTTATGCCCTGCGTCTTTCCTTCTTTTGATTTTTCTCTTTTTTTTTGTTTTTTTTTTTTCATCCCAATCTAGTGTGGGGTATGTCATTGCTGAGTAAAGTATGTACTGGGGAGAATTGCCCCAGTTTGAAGTATATATCCAAGTCGGATCGTATCTTTTGTGGATTTGCTCCAGCTTTGCATTGAGTTCTCTTTTTGTTTGCTTTCTCTTTCTTTTTTTTTTTTTTTTTTTTCTTTTGGCATTGCCCCAGTTTAGGGGGTGATCCTCAGGGGTTTAAGTTTGGAAAGAGATCATTGTATGGCTCAAGTGGGCTAGCGAGGGAAAGTAGTATATGGATAGCTGAAATGATTGCCTCTAATCATTTTGACACAAGTCGAGTCAGGTTCAGAGATCACATATATGCATCATTGAAGTTAGAGATCGTGGGAATGCGTATTTATTCTCATGGTGAGAATTGAGGGGCCCCATGTGGGCCAGCAGTGATCGTGATGACCTCTTTTGCTGAGTTGTGGGGGCGAAGACTGCCCCAGTCGATGTGTGTCATGATCATGAGAATGGACTGAGGTGTTCTTGTCCATGAATGGTCATCGGCAGTTTATTCTGTCCTTGTGTACTCAGACGACATCAAGCTGTCATAGAGAAGTATGCTTTTGTCACCTGATTCTTGTTAAGATGTGAGCATCGTCAGAGGATGAAATGGGCGATTTGTGAACTTGAGTCGTTTCTCGGCATGACCTTGTGTTGGTCGTACTTTCAGGTAGAATCGAACATAGCTTTGTTACGTCCGGAAGTCTAGTACAATGTCTAATTCGTATTCAACAAGCAGTAAGACAGTCATATCCAACATACTCATGAGATTTAAGGAATGAGAGCAGATGACAATTATTGAATGATGCAAAGAATGAGTTTTGTTTTTGTTTTTTCATTTGAAAGTATGTACTTATGCAAAGCAGACAAAGCATAAATTTAATAGTATGGAGAAACTGCCCCTGTGTGGTATATGACGAGGAGTAATGTTTCAGGATAGTGGGTTGAGTATTGGGTCTCTTACGAGAGTCGTCTTGGACATGACCAAAGGCTTGTGGATGTATATGGATTGAAGTAGGCCTATTGGTTCAGCGGCTTGAGGGTTCGAACAATCGCGAATGCGCTGGTACTGCTCGGATTTGATCTCCTAGGATTTTGTCATCCGGCCCTGCTCAGGCTTGGCGCTTTGGACATGTTTGGATTCGAAATTCAGAGTTGCTTGGACTGGTTGTCCATTCAAACTTTTTCGATCCGTGGAGAAGTCGGTGATGCAGGGAGTAGGATGAGCGTATAGAAGCCTCCCATGTTGACCTCTGTCAGAAGTGTACCTGCAGCGAAGGTTGGAAGAAGTATAGGTAGGAAGTCGCTTTAAAGAAAAGAAATGGGGATTCTTCTCCCAGTGACTCGTTAGAGATGGGAGAGTAGTGCCCCCAGTGTGATGTGTGTTCCCAAGGTATGAGGTGAATCTGGATAGCCTTTCGGCGTCACCAAATGTCTTTGAAAAGTGGATTTGTCCTTGGGGAGTTTTATTCTTGCTTTTAAAAGGTGAGAACGAGTTTGGAAAAAGTCTGGCAGCCTTCCGGCGCCGTTTATGAGTTTTTTTTTTGAAAAAGTGTATCCATCCTTGTTAAAATGTAAGGAGAGGACAAGTGAGAATGGGCAGCCCTTCGGCGTCATTCCGTATTTTGAAAGGTTTTGAATGCACACGTGTAAAAATGTGACTATGTGGAGAGGTTGACGCCTAATGCAGCCTTATTGTTTAAGCCAGGTTCCCGAACCTTCAAACCTCCAGTGCCGGAGCACCTTCTCAGGTTGGTGGTTCGAGCGGGAGAATTTCAGTGCTGGTACCGACGGTAACACCGCAACGGCCACGCCACCTACTCAACTCCCTATCTAATCTTAAGGGTGGTTCCTCGGAACCGGGTTATGAACATGCTCAATGTGTAGTGTGCGTGATAATGCTTGAGCAAAATAAAGTTGGCATTAGCCTTGCAATTTATTTTTTGGCATTGGCCGCAAATCCTGTGCGAGCAAAATACTTACAAGACTAAAAAAGAAAGAAAAAAATTAGTAAAAGAAAATGCCCCGTTAGTATGAAGATCGCCAAAGTAATGGCTTGAGTCCTCTTAAGTTAGTCCCCAGCAGAGTCGCCAGCTGTCGCACCGCGACGGGAAAAATAGGAGGTTTTTTTAAATATATATATAGAGTGTGTTCTTTTTTTTTAAAAAAAATGGAAAAAGAGGAATGTGGGGGGAAGTATTTTTTTATTTTGAAAAATAGGCCAAGTAGATTTTTCAGAGTCGCCACCTAACTTTGTACGGGTGTTAGGATCCCGATAAAGATACGGAAATATATCTTTATATTTTTACAGTTTGGGAAAGTGGGCCTATGTTTTTGACAAGTAAACCAGAGATTTAGAAAGGGGTTCGGGGACTCGGTTATGTCGAGGGAAGGTATTAAGCACCCTCGAACATCCATGACAAAGCATGGTTGCCAAATTGGCGATTTTCATGATAACGGGGCATAAAGATAAAAGAATAAGAAGAAAAAAAAAAGGAAAGTTATGGCCGCACCCTTTTGGGGTTGCATACGTATCTCGGGTTGAGAATCAGGCCAAACGTAGCTCTAACTTGTTATTTATTATTTTTTTTGAAATTTTTGGTCGCGTTTGACCGTGCTCGTGTGTTATAGTGTCTTTGAAAAGTCGGTGTAGCTAGGACGTCGATCACCGTAATCGAGTCCTAGACTTTAACCTTGATTATGTGCCGGAAGTAAGGGTCGGTGCCCATTTGAGTCTCGAACTTTCAAGTCGTTAACGTTATTGAACAACGTAACTAATCGAAATGTTCGGTTTTGAAAAGGTTGCCGGAAGTAAGGGTCGGTGCCCGTTTGAGTCTCGAACATTCAAGTCGTTAACATTATTGAACAACGTAACTAATCGAAATGTTCGGTTTTAGAAAGGATTTGAATACCGGAAGTAAGGGTCGGTGCCCGTTTTGGATTTGAACATTCATATTATCGGCGTTATTGAACAACGGGATAACTCGAAGTGTTCATTTTGAAAGAAAGGTTTTGAAAGTTACCGGAAGTAAGGGTCGGTGCCCGGTGAATTTGAACATTCATATTATCGGCGTTATTGAACAACGGGATAACTTGAAGTGTTCATTTTGAAAGAAAGATTTTTGAAAGTTACCGGAAGTAAGGGTCGGCGCCCGTTTTGAATTTGAACATTCATATTATCGGCGTTATTGAACAACGGGATAACTTGAAGTGTTCATTTTGAAAGAAAGATTTTTGAAAGTTACCGGAAGTAAGGGTCGGCGCCCGGTGAATGAGAGAGTGTACCGGAAGTATGGGTCGGTGCCCAGTGAGTGAGAATATGAATTAGAGTGATGTTACCTGTGAAGAAGGGGGCTATTGAAGCCCAATCGGTAATTGTTGAGAAAGAAAACCGAGAAACGTAGCAGAAATAGCCCAATAAGACCAAAGTCGTACTTCGACGCGAAATCGACTTGAATGGACGTCATAGTTGGATCCAGAAGGGCCGAAATAGTCAGAATAGTCATAAGGCGGGCCGGAAAGGGTCCGGGCTGAGTTGAGCGGGACCCGCGGGGGTTAGAACTGGCCGGGAGAGCCTGAAATGGACTTAGAGAATGCCAAACAGCCCCTTTAAATTTAGATTCAGCCAATTCTGAGGTAACCGGTGCGTCCGGAACGGCCAAATTAGCTAGGAACAAGTGTCCGTTCGTTGAAATCTGGACCCGGAATGGAGAAAATTGGGAAAAACTATAAGTGGGGCCCAAGTGCCACGTCAGCATGCCACGTGTCAGTCAAAGACTCGTGGCGCCTTCTGGTTGGCTGGTCAAAGCTGACGAGGCGCTGACTAAACACGCTGACTGGGCATACAGTGGACACGTGCCAGCCTCTGATTGGGTGGCAGTTGCTGATGTATCAGTGACGTGGCAGACACGTGGTACTGACACGTGGCAGGTGATGCCACGTGGCAGACTATGATTGGTCAACCAATTCTGATTTGGCGATAACGTGGCAGACACGCGGCAGTGACACGTGGCAGACGATGCCACGTGGCAATGTATTATTGGACCGTCAATGACGACGTGGCAGACATGTGGCAGTGACACGTGGCTGTTGATGCCACGTGGCAGTCTCTGATTGGGCCGTCAATGCTGACGTGGCAGATGACGTGGCACACTGACTGGACTGCTGACTTGGCATCTTTTCCACGTGGCAGATTCTGATTGGCAGGTCAACTGCTGAGTCAGCGCTAACTCAGCGCTGACTGTTGACTGCGCGTGGGGAGGCGGAACGTCGCGCTGGTGGCGCGTGCTGCGCGTGCGGCGGTTTCCGGTGGTCTTTGGAGGTCGGACCACCGTGATCTTGATCGTCTTGTCCAGACGATGAGGATGGTGGTGGTGGTTTCCGGAAAAAGTGGCCGGAATGTTCGTCGGAGGAGAATCTGTGCAGCGGCGGCGCGTGGTGAGTTTGGGCGGCGCGTGTGCCTTCTGTAGAGGTGGTTTGGTGGCGGGACCAGCGGAGTTGGCTTCGTCTTGGCCTGGCGGACCCACTGGATGGGGAGGTGAGATGCAGAGAGCTCTGTAAGGGCCTGTTTGGTTGAGTTTTCAGATTCTGGGAAGGTTCAATGCCCTGTTTGGTTTGAGCAGCTTTTCTGGGCTTTCTGGGTGTGTTTAGAAGCTGGTTTTTTTAGGGGGACTGGGTAATGAGGTGTAGTTTATGGTTTTTGAGTGGTGGAGACAGTGGTGGTGTGATGGTGGTGATGTGGTTGTGTTTGGTGAGGTTTATTGATCAAACCAACCAAACAAAGCCTTTGGAAAAAATCTGGCCAAACAGAGCCTTGGGAGGAGAGTTTTTTTTGGCGCAGCTGCTCCCCCTCCAGACGAAGCAAAGTGTTGCTTTTATAGGCAAAACCTACATGGGCTCCGATCCCATGTAGGTGAGACACCGGTTGATCGGTGCAATTCTGATCCTGATCGTCCGATCGTTCCGGAACTTTGATTGTTATTTATTTTTTAACCGATCGTCCGATCTTTCTGATTCAAGAAGCTATGGACTCGTAATGTCGTCCTCTTCATATCCGTACGGTTGGATCAGAGATCTTGAGCCCGGATATTGACATGTATGTCATTGTTGATGTTTGATCGAGCCGTAAAAACTTGAATCGAACACCGTTTCTTCTCCGATCGTCCGATTGGACTGATTCAAGTCACAGAATCTCTGTTTTTCTCCGTATTTCAGTCAATCATGTCCAGTCGGACTTATGGTGTCTCCGGATTGACGATCGTGTCCTTTTTTCTCGATTTTGGTGCGCCGAAGCTTCGATCGGAGACCGATTCTTCGTCGGTTATCAGAATTTGATGATTTGAAGTTCCGTGGCCCGGTGTTGATGCCTGTTGAGTCCGGGCATAATTGAATTTGGCCTTTGGTCATCCCAGACTCTGATATGTTGACTTTCAGTTCGAATCGGTCCTGATTATTAACCTCCGGGAAGCCCGGAATGTAGTACGTTTGCATCGGTGTCGCTTACGACGTTGATTTGACCTCTGGGGATCTTGGTTGGACTCCGGAGCTTTTTCTCGATTTGCGTGCCTGGTGGGCCCCCTGTAACAGTTATTTTCTCTCTCTTTTTTTTTTTTTTTTTTTTGGTGGGTCAAAATGGGGTGTCTACATTAACTTTTCGGAAAACTTAGCCAAACAGGCCCTAATAGGTATCAAAACGAAGCTCTTACCTCGAGGAGCTCGAATATGAAATCTGGGAGAAAACAAACTGACGAAAGGTCATCGTTTGGCGTCGCAAAGCTTGAAGCAACAAAATCTCTCTCTAGCCCCCTTTTGGCCTCCTTTTGGAATTTAGGTTAAGCTTATGAAAAAAATATCTCAACCATCTCTATCTATATATAGGCAAAAATCTCGGGAATTACGTTTACCTCCCCACGAGTTTTCAAAACTCCTAATCAGTCTCCGAAACTTCCTACACAGCTTATTTATAGCTTCACGAGTGATACCTCAAAATTATAAAAGTTTTCGACTAAGTTTCGTTTGGTCGCTAAAACGCGAATTTCTACATGACGTTTCTGAAGTTGCTAATTAGCCTACCAAATTAATAGCGTGTTCATTCGTCCTCACCAGGATACTAAATCTAACAACAGAAATAAATTATAAAACAGAAAATAATACAGATGTTGAAATACACAGATAAACATTTATTTTCAGATAAACATTTAAAATGTTCCACAGTGACCGTCTCATACTCGGAGAGACTTCACAAACAATAAATCTTCAATCACAATAGTTTCAAAGGGTTCTCTAATACAGACACCCAAATCAACTCGTGAGTCAAAACTCACTCAACCAAGTGTCATAAGACACGCCACATCACATTATCATTCATAATAATGTAATGCAAATGCAATAACACAAATGCGGGTGTTATAGTAGCCTGGTCCTCTCTCTAATAGCTGGACTCCGCCCATGAGTAGCCAGAAAGGTCCCAGTCTGGATGGTTAGCAGTAGTCCGCTCGGTCAGGTGTGCGTAGCCCTTGAGGAAGCCTGCTTCAAATTCTTCCTCTGCGTCCATGGCTTCCGCGTCCCAAGCAACAGTAAGCTCAAAAAGGGTCGCCTCCATGGCCGCCACATCCTTCTCGACAATTACCTTCCTGACTTTCGTGAATGCAGCCTTGGCTTCCGCTGCCTTTCGGGCGGCCCGCTCGGTAGAGACCATTTCACGAGCCTCCCCTAGCTCTAGGGCAAGAGCTCTGGACTTCTCCTCCTCCATAGAAAGGGCAAAGTCTGCGGCCTCCCGTGCTGCCTTCTCCTCGGACAAGGCAACCTCAGCAGCTACCAGCCTCTCAATTAGCCCGGGCAAGGTAGCCTCGGCCCCGCCGCTATACAACCGACCTGCAATAGAAAACAATGGTCAGCAATCCGAACGAAGAAATAAGTGGCATTCGCAAAAAGTGTGCAAAATGAATTACCATATGACTGACGCTTTTAAGCCAGCCAATTATGGCCTCGAGACTTAGTAGAGCGCATTTGTCCACCTGGCTCTGCAGGGCCGGACCCTCCCGCGGACATCGTCCACCGTCTCGACTGCCGTCTTTATGGACGGTCCCGCACAGTTCGGCTCATCTATGCTAGGTAATGAGACCCCGACCGGTTTGGTGGTGGAGGGCAGTTTGGTGACCCCAGGCGTTGAGGTTCCGACCACTTCCCTATCAGCCCGGATAGCGATCCCCCGGGAGATCCTCTTCAGCTTTTGGTCCTCAACAGGGTCCTGTTTCTTCCACTTTTGCCCCGCCCGGGCCAACATGGCCGCCTCCTTCTCCTTTAGAGTCGTCGCGTCTTTAGGGGCCATTTCAGTAAAACTAGCAAGGACGTGTCAGTTATATATGGAATCGAACAAATAGAAAAGCCACCCAAGGATAAAATTGAATTACATACCAGGAATAATTGGAGGGAAGATGGGAGCCTCGAAGCGGTGCTGGGGTTTGTACGAGACCTTCAGACTTCCACCTTGTTGACGTCAGTAGGTTCCTCGATCAATGATAGGATCCTAGCCTAGCACTTGTCGGGAATACCAGGCGGGCCTGCGGATCCCACTGCAAAACAAAAAGGTGTCAAGCTCAGTAGCAACAACGAAAGATAAGGGCTTACTCCTCAATTTTCCAGCCCAGGAAGTCCTCACCTGCTGGCCCGGTGCCTTCTCGCAAAAGCCGAGGGTGGCCACTTGAAAGAATTTCTTCTTCCACCCCCCATTGTTGCTCGGGCAGTTGACTATTATTTTTCTCCCCTGCCTGGCCCCTAGTGAGAAGAAGCCGGCCTCCCCGTTCACCTGAAACAACCAGTGGGTCCAGAAGAATTCCTGTAGGGTGAGTTCGTACCCAAGTACTTGGGGCCACAGAAAGATGGCCCCCATCAAGAACCTTCAACCGTTCAGGGCAAGCTGCTCAGGGGAGATCCCGAGATATATGAGTGCGTCCAGAGCAATGGGGTGAAGAGGAAGACGGAGGCCTGCCATGAAGGCGTCCTCATATAGGGTGACGAAGCCAGACTCGTGTAAATGAGCCCCGCTATAATGCACGGCCATAGAAAAGTGGTCGGGAACGTTGTACTTATCCCTAATTCAGCCCAAGTCATAGGCGCGCAAGGTGCTCGCAACTCGCTCGCAAGCAAACACAATATCGGGGGTATTTGGCCTTGACTCCTCACCACTCGACCTCCCAGACACTGAGGCCACAGGGGAGTCATGACCCTCCTCGTCATCAGACACTCGAATGGGGATCCAGCCCTCACTATGATGGTTAGACGGGGTCGCGAAAGGAGGGTCTAAGCTGGTGTCCGGCATCCCGGAAAGAGAACCCTCATCTTTCGACCAGGAAGATGAGTTAAATCTCGAATGACACTGTAATGTTTTGAATTTTTTTTAAGGGTATTATGGTAATTTTAGTGGTCAATGTATGGATCCATTGTGGACTTATACATTTTAATGCCTAACCTTTGGTCTTGTGGTACCACTTTGGTAATTGTTTTGGCACATGGGTGTGTATATATATATGTTAAATATTTGTATGTGTGTGTGTAAGGGAGACAAGAGGGGGCCCACAAGTCACCTCCCCAAACCACTCCCAAACCACTCCCAACCACCCCCAACAACTAAAGTCTCCTAGGAAGCTTCCTAGGAAGCTTTCCCCTCTCCTTCTCCCTCCCTTATATATCTCTCCCCCTCATTTTCTTTTCATTATTCTTCTCCTATCTCTATCTCTATCTCTAGCACCCTCATGTTTGGAAGAGCAAACCCCCATATTTACTTCAACCTTAAACCCTAATTTTGAGCCTCCATAACTCATTATTGGGAGCAAGCTATTAGTATCAAAAGTGACCCTCTCTACTAGAGCTTCCCATTGGTGTTTTTATTTTCTCAATTTGTGTTCTCTAGCTCAAGTTATGGCCTAAGGAAAGAGGATGAACTTTCTATTTTCTTGTTCTTGAAGATCTACTACTTGGGCTTTCTCCATCTCTCTTGGATTCTCTTTGCTTATACTTATATTCTCAAGGAGAAGGTAGATTACATTATTTATATACAAATGGTATTCTATATCTAACTTTGACATGTGATTAATTGCTAGAAATAGAGGTTTTGCGGAGTAAATTATAATTCTTTCCAAATGCGCATGTTCATGTGACTTGCATGTCTAGTTTATGTGACTTGCATGTCTAGTTGTTAATTAGTTGCATAGATGCTTAAATGAGATTATGTGCTTATTTACTTAGTTGCTAATTAATAACTAAAATGTTCATATAAATTAAGTCTTGTTGCTAAGTTGAAAGCATGCTTGTGTGTTATTATTAATCCTCTAAATGGTAGAACTCATGCTTACTTTGATTATTGTCAAAGTCTTAAGGTTGCTAATAAATGATGAAATTTATTGATATCATTCTTGAAATTTGACACATGCATTAGAATCGTAGAATTCACGTGCATTGTTGCCAAGTGGGCACACCTCATAGCATAGCATGATTTGCATATGAGAATTCCCAAAATGGAGATAAAAAGATGTGAAAAAACCGGATGTGGGTTGTGTGTGAGGACAGGGTGGACGTACCTAAGAACGTACCAAACTCCAACTTATATTCGACTAGCTATCGAAAAGTTGGTATGCTACATTCCCAGTGGGGGGTGGCTCACAGTCCGGTAACGAGGCGAGTGAACACGTATGCATAGCCCGAGGGCTCATTAGTTGAAAGGCTTAGGCATCATACATGGCATCACATCTCATTGGTAGTTATGGGATCCATCTTGTATATCTATAATGTTTTCTACTAAGTCGTCGTGCTTAATGAATCTATAAAAAAATTCTTTTTCAGGTGGTCTTGATAGGGGCAAGGCCCACGAGTAGCCGGATACCCTAGCCTCATGTTTTTGAAAGCTCCCCACGAGAAATTATATTCTTTTGGACTTACTTAGCATAGTTCTTTTATTAAACTTGTAATAGTTGTAATTCGATATCTTTCATGTTAGAATCGAATTATGGAACTTACAAGTACTTGGGTTTAAATCCTTCCATCTATGCTAATTTGTAAGCTATGACCTAGCTTGGGCACATGTTAGCCCCTTTATGCGTTTGGTAACATTAGTGGAGTCCTTGTATTGGAACTCTTTCACAACTTGTAATATTCTCATTGTTAATATTCGTTGTTATGTATCCGGGATCTTCGAATCCCCCTATGATCTATTTATGCTTTTGAACCATTTTGACATGTCGAAAGACTTGCTACCTGACTTATAAATTTGGACCTAACTCGAAAACTTTTAAACTCTGATTTGGTTTATACTAAGCCTATGGCTTGTACGTTGTGGGGAATATATTATTTTTAATTTCTAAGGGACCGTTCAGTCGTAAATTCTCAAACCTTGATTTCATTAAAACCTTCAATTAAACTTCTTCTTTTCTTCCACTCTTGACACTTCTTATTTCTATTCTTATAAAAACTTCTTTGAAAACCAGAGTACTGTGGGTCGACCCTACTTGACTCGTTTGGTCTCAGCGGGTTGACCTTTGATTTTTCTTTGGAATCCATTAGGATTCTTTTGTAGCTTCCGCACTATTTGGTTGGTTCACGTAGGACATTTTCTTCTTCTTAACCTCTTTCTTTGACTCTTTGGCCCGTCCACATGTCGTGGATTTTGGGGCATTACAGACACATCCCTAAGTCTCCTGCGGCTAGGTCAAAAGGCAGTCGGCGACTTTTATACGAGTCGGGAACTCCTAGCCTGAGGTACAGCGGGGGCAAAGTGACGAGCCTAAAGGAAAAAGAGTAAAGGGTCCTCAGGGTAAGGTGACACTCAGACAAGATTATCCCGGAACAACCCACTCGGTTCAGCTGCCCTACCGTACCTCCTGACCTAAAAAAAAAGTAAAACTTGAGGAAGAAGAAATCCCACTCCCGTGCTAACCCTAGCAGGTTCGCCCTCTCCAGCGTCACTTGAAACCAAAACGAGGGAGGAGGGAAAGAAGAAAACAGTGAATTACTGGAAAACGAAGACTTACAAAAAAAAGGACACAGGAAAGAACTCAGAAATCTTGACCGGGGACTTTTCTCTCTCAAAACCACTCAGTAGTTTCTATCACTTGGCTGCAGGAGTAGAAGAAATAGCAAGGTGCTCCTTATATACACAGCGTCAACGATCCTGATTAAACAAGATTCGACGGCTAGGAAATTCTCCAACTCAAACTGCCTACAGCTGTCATCTCGGGCACGTGGAGTGTCACCTCAAAAGGCGCGCGCATTAAATGCCGACGGGACGGACCAGTTACCGCGCGAATGGTCGGTTACATCCACACTGACTTCGTTGGATCCCAACTAGGCCAGACACCCCTTGACACGTAGCAAGCGTCTGCCCTGGGCCCAAAGAGTCACCCCTCGGTCCAAACCCCGGCTGACGAACACGACCGGTCACATCCCTGGTGGGGTCCCGACCTCCACGCTGGACGATTTTTCAAAGAAATACTAATTTTCAATCCTCATCCAATCTAGCATCGCATTAGCCTTGAAAATGGGGGGCAGTTGATATGTACAAAAATATCAGCTCAAAGTCAAGCCTCGCCAACCAATAAAGAAAAACCGAGTCATCTTAAAACAGGGTTGCCTACTCAACCCTCCCGAGCAATTATGGAGAACCGCTTGGTGTGGTCTACAGCTCGGGCATTCGTTGCAAACTGGCCCCACGTGGGCGCACTCCAAGAAGGTGTGATTGCTTGCCCAGCAAGCCTCCAGACAGTTTCTTTACCTGCTGAAGGACTAATGGAAAGAGCAAGTAGTTTCCTAAACCACTTAGGAAACTCTCCTTGAATCATGTAAATCAATTGTAATCAGATTGGGTTTCCTAATCTGATAATTTACCTTGTACGAATGTCCTCTTGCACCTATAAAAGAGGTCCCTCACCCCCTGTCGGGGGGATCGCATTCTTAAGCTAGAGAATAGCAAGTTACATCACTATTACGCATATACCCGGTCAATTTCTGGTAGTGCCGCCCGTCTTGTTGGCTCACCAACAGTCGTCGGTGATATGTTAGTGAAGCGCACCGACGCACACGTGGACGTAGCTCATCTCATTAAATGGGCCGAACCACATACAAATTACATGTGTTCATCCCTCTCCCTCTAAGTTATCTTTAACCAAATATTAGCATCATCACTTGGTAATATGCATGTGCGATGATCATGAAATCACCTTGTATGGTGGTCGACAGAGATCGTGAGTTACTAGTAATGGCGATAGCATTTAGATCTAGTTCTAGATCTTGACCGGTGATGGGGTGACTGCTCCGGTGGTGGTGGTCGTGATGGTGGTGGCTATGGAGGGAGGAGAAGAGAGAAAAGATAGATGGTGGTGATGGCAATGGAGAGAAGAGGAGAGAGAAAGTTAGAGAGAGAGAAGAGAGATGGTGGGTGGGGCGACGGCTTCGGTGGTAGTGGTGGCAGCGGCGGCGACAACTTCGGTGGTGGTGGTCACGATGGTGGTGGCTATGGAGGGATGAGGAGAGAGAAAGAAGATAGATGGTGGTGGTGGCTATGGAGGGAGGAGGAGAGAAGAGAGATGGTGGTGGTGGTCTCCTAAGTTCCATGGACAATTTTGTTTGAGCAAGGAGGCTGGTGATGTCTGGCGATTGCGATCTAGGGCTTGAGAAAGTGGAAACTAAACATGCACGTTAGGATTAGTGATGAAGGGAGGCAATCATCTGTCACTGGGATCCGCAGGCCGGAGGAGGCATGGTTGTCATGATCGACGGTGGGAGAGAGAGAATGAGAGGATGGATAGAGACTGAGATCGTGGGATAAATAGTGGGAGGAGAGAGACTAATAAGAGAGACAGAATAAAGGAGTGATTGAAGCTAGGCTAATTAATTTACGGGGACTGTGGCTAGGCTAATTAATTTACACACTAAAATGCATTTTTTTTTCCCTAGTCTTCACAAACCGTTCTATTTTATTATATATAGATTTCCTCATTCTGCCGAGGTTCTGTCAACAAAAACAAACATGAATTATGCTTTCATCTTCTGATGCAAATTTTGAAGTATCATCTTCTTGTGATTGGCAAAAAAAAACAAAACAAATTAAAGCAAAAGAGAGCAAAACAATTTATTATGCAGTGCTAAACAACAAAGGACACCACTTCCGTAAAGTTCAATGGCTACAGGTCCAAAAAAAATGGGTACACGTCGTCCTATTATGCAATGGTCTCTCGCCATATGTATGGACAAGAACTCTAGAGTTGCTAACACTAAATGCCGTTTCAAATTTAACACCGTCGCTAACCATTGTTCAAAATAAAGGGCGGTTAAAACCTCATTTTTCTTTCACTAGTGCGTTTACTCCTTTTTATTAAGATTTTTTTTGGCTATACCTTCCTAAATACTCCGTATGATTTTTAACACAGACAATTGGTTCACTTTATTTTCATTGGAGGATATTAAAGTGGTCTCACTATTATTAAAGGTAGTCCTACTACCACATTGTGTCGTAAATATTTCCCAACAATGCTATGCTTCAGAAATTTGCATCCTGGTACCCAAGACTTGTGGCGATTAATGTTTAAGTGGTCCCACCACCAAGAGTGTTAAGAACCATATTTGAGATAAAAATTGGGAAGCATACTATCACCCCAATTTTTGTGTTACAAATAGGATTGGAAATAAAGTTAAACTTGGAAACATTTAACTGCTTAAAAAAAGACAAATTTTATGCTTCCCAAATGGTTCTCATACATATGTGGCAATGGGAACACCTTCAATAATGGTAAGATCACTCCAGCATCCGTCCATCAAAATCAAGTTGGTCTATTACCACGTGTGTTTGGAAACAATTTGGTATACTAATTTTGAATAATACTATACTTCCCAACTTTTGTATTCCAACTATGATTACTAACTCTGGTGTCAATGGAACCATTTAAACATTCATCGCCACATGTACCATATTTGGGATGCAAATATCTATCACAGAGCATTATTGGAAAATAATAGAGTAATGCTATGCTTTCTACCTAATGTGACCCAAATATGATTTACATCCCACCACTTTTAATAACAGTGAGAACAGTTCAACATCCTCCAATGAAAATTAAATGGACTCATTGACACATGTGTTAGAATAATATTTGGTAAGAATAGCATAGATTAGAAATATATATATACAGTCAGGCTCTAAGGAGGGCGCCCTCTTTTTATTAAAGAGAGGACTTCTGTTTTGACCGTCGGATCGTATTTAAAAACTATAAAATGACAACACTGTCTTTAATGAAAACACGATCTGACGGCTAAAACAGAAGCCCTCTCTTTAATAAAGAAAGGGAGCCCTCTTTAGAAAATCTTTGTATATATATATATATGTACTCCCTCCGTCCCTTTTTTTTAGTCCTTGGGGAACTCAACTTATTAAAGGGACAAAAAGAATCTACACCTAATTTTCACAATTACCCCTAATCATTATAAAAAAAATTTTAGTTTTGTCTTGGTGTAGATTTCAAGGAAGGGTAGTTTTGGAAAGTAAGTAAAAATTGTTTACTAATTTAAGAAAGTGGACACTAAATTTAGGACATTCCAAAATGGAATATAAGACTAAAAAAAAAGAGACAGAAAGAGTATATCTAATCTAACTATATCTAACTATATTAAAAGAAAATTTTAAAGTTACTGTAGACATCTACAGTGCATTTCCTTTTTCACCCCTTTGGTCTTTTCATTCCACTTATCTCCTCTCCATCCATCTTTTCATTCCACGTATCTCCATCATCAAAACAGCCCTCTGTTCTCTCCCTGTATACCAGCTATTGAGCCGAGGAGTAGCCGGCTTCTCTCTCTCTCAAGTTGCATTATCCTTTCTCTATTTGCTTACACCGAGCTCTTTCATGGCAAAATCTTACTTCCACGTGGCTTCTCTCAGAATTGCAAGTGGATTATTGTGAAGCAATCAGCAAATCAGTCTACATTTTGCAATTGTGAATCAGAGAAAAATGTTGGGCGGCCATGGAAATTCAGGGCAGGTGAAGATTTTGGGCCTCTACTTTAGCTTCTGTGATTTGGTTTTGTTTATTTTTTTACTTTTGTGTTTGGGAGGCTTAGCTTGTAGTATTTTTTATGGTGAATTTTTTGGTGTTGGGGAAGGATTTTGATTCATGTCAGCATCTTGTGAACAAAAGGTGTTTGTTTTTTTTGTGTAGGAGAGGATTGGTCTTTATTTGTCAACTATAATTCTTTATTTGTCATCTTGTGCACACACACATACATACACATGCATAGTTTAGGGAAGAGAGTGGAGGAGTTGGGGGGTAAAATAATTGTTGTGTTTGTATAATGAGGCAAAAGCGGCAGCTTTTATACCTGGTGGACACACATTGTTGTGTATGTACATGCACATGAATTCTGTTCAACGGGTGTAGCAATTCCATTTTGTTTTATTGTTTTATTTTTTTTCCTTTCTCTTTTTTGGTTGGGTTTTGGTTGGAATTTAGAGTGGTAAATAATAAGAAGTTTGAATATACGACTCATGGTCATGAATCAGATACAACATTGATTTGTCTTACATAGTTGGGTTTGGCCTTTTAAAAATTCTTGATGGGGAAATGCTCAGAGTGTAGTTTTGTTGTTTGGTTTCCTGAACTAAAAGTAAAAAATAAAAAATCTCCTATGTTTCTTTAGTGTATCTTTTTTTTTAACCTTAGATTTTCACCAATTTGAAGGTTTCCACACTCAAATTATCTGTGTTATATTCTCTCTCTCTCTCTCTCTCTCTCTCTCTCTCTCTCTCTCTCTCTCTCTCTCTCATGTTTGTGTAGCTTGAATAATCTGAATCTTCTTTAATAGGTAGGTTACGGTGACTTGTAGGCAAAGAACGGGAAGATTGGCTAATTGGATGACATATTTTGTGAAGCTTGGTGTTTTTGGTAAGTTTCTTGCTTCATTCATTTTTAAACAAAAGACTTTAGCCAATTTTCAGATATGGTTAAGTTAAAAAATCTTATTTCTTAAAATCTCGAGGAATTATCAGCCAAGGAATGGCAGCATGCATTATATGCTTTTTTAATGATGGTTTTTATTGAAAAAGATTCAAAGACAGAATCACTCATGTATCCCTGCGTGTGTGCTTTTGTGAGAGAGATTGGATGCTTTTGTGAGTTGAATATATGAAGATATTACCTTATGCTTCATTTCCTGCTAGACTGATAAAGAGGGGCAGGGCTTCATTATTGAGGCGACCACTCTCACATACTCGATTATAGTCCCTCGTACTCCCACCCAACAGCCTCTTTGGCCATTTCGTCGGGCACTTCACTCTTTGCTCCTTCCCCCACGTCATAGACCTTCCCCAAAAATCTCATTCTTATCCTCCTGTCATTTTTGTAGAGACCTAGGGAAGGTACAGAATTTTATAGTTTCTTTTGGCAATTGGTTATTTTGCCCCTACAATTTTTTCCTTTAATTCCATCCTGGTGGTATTTGATTGATTCATATTGGTATTTTGGTCGTTAATTTATATGACACTGTGAATCGCCCATGTCTACATGATATGTTTGTGTGGCAGCAAATTTGACAGCCCTTTCACCTCTCTGTCCCTCCACCCATCAATCTTCCTACTTCTCTCAGTCTCTCACATCTCATTCTCCCTCACCTTACTTTGGAGTGAAGCATATCAGTCCCACATATCTTCATCCCTGTCTCTCAAATTTCACAATTCACCCAACACCACCGCCCTAAACTCTATGTATTCTCACAAGTGCTTTGAGTTTGATGCAAAGTCCTTCTTTTCTTTCTTTTTAGTCCTACATATTGTCCGTTGTGAGCCTTCGATCTTTATTTAAAATTATGGTTTTCCCTATGTGGGTGTTTTCAAATTAGGCTTTCTTTATCGAGCCTTTTATTTTTATTTAATTTCCAAAATATATATTTATCGGTTTGGCATAAATAAGGACATTTTGTGTTGCTCACATGGGTCTGAGTTGGTAATAATCTGTTGTTCTAAATAGCATCCCATGTTTAATGAAGCCCAGTTGAGGGTGAAATCTTAGTGTGAGAAAGAGAAGCTTTAGATAGAAAAAAGAGAAAAGTAAACAGCCAATTGTTTGCGAGTGAGCCACGCGACAAGGACCAAAGCAAGCAAAATTTACAATGACAAACGGTAACTGACTACCTTTTGATGCGTTTTCATGTTTTTTAAAAAATTCAAAGCTATTTTTTCCCCTTTGTTTGTTTTACCCCAAACTATTGTTCATTAACAAAAAAAACAAGAAAAAACGTATATACACAAATACATGCACATGTATGAATTGGAATTAGAGGAAAATCAACTCAAAGTTATATATGAACTCGTCAGATTGACATTACAAGTCTACTTGGTTTTTTGGATTTTAGTTCATGTGCCTATGTATTAAATTCAATTTTAACCTTCAAGTTCTAATTTCTATTTTGACTTAGAGTGGAAAGCACATGCATGAATTGGAATTAGACAAAAATCAACTAAAAGTTTGTGTTGAGTACAATTGAAAATTTGTTGTAATTTCACACAAGTCTAAATTGTTATGAATGTGTCTTAGTCTAAATGATTATGCTTACTTTGTGATTATTGTATGCTTACTTTGTGATTATGTGTGTGGTTATACTCATGGATTTAGTGTGATTAGTTGTGATTATTTGTGTGTAGTTATACTCGCGGATTTGGTGTGATTAAAGGTTGATAGCTCTTGTGCAACATAAATATAGAGTACCCTCAATTAGGCAATATGAGAGGATGTTCGACAATAGCTTTTGAAGTTCACAAAATGATTATGAAATTTGAGAAGTTTTGCTGAAATGGTTTGACATGTTGGATTCAACAATTCAATCGCACCCAAAAAAGAAAAGAAAAGAAAAGAAAAAGAAGAAAAAAAAAAGTTTGTGAGTCAAATTTTTTTTTTTTGGGCGATTGAGTTGTAGAAGCTATGCTAAACAGACCCTGAGGAGGATTACTTGCAGTTGCAACATCTACATGCATGTAGAGAGAAATTCACGGAATCAGTTATACACTATTTTCTTTCTCCCGAAACCTTAATCTTTTCGAATAGGCCTCCTTTTTATAAGACACTTCTCGAGCTTGAATTGTATATTATACGAGTGGCATGTTTTTTGAATTATGTCCAAACTTTAAATTATCTAACTTCTTTTAGTTTTGATTTGGTGTATTCAATCACTCATTTCTATTTTTTTGGTTGGTAGTTAAATGTTGATAAGAGAACCCCCTTTCCAATGAACATTCCTTTGTCAGGTATTTACAAATGAGAATTAATATTACTTACTGATAGTCTTTCCTAATTATAGCTTTTTAATTCTTTATGAGCGACTCTCGGAAACGGGGGCTAGGTTAAAGAATAAAACAATCGGATAAAGAGAACATTTAAAGCTCTTATAAAAATGAATTTTTTTGAGCTTTTAGAGAAAACGATTTTAGGTAAATCAATATTTTTTGTGTTTTATATACTTAAATATGCTTTGGAGGTGTTGGAAATTTTGATCTAATGGATTCATATGTGCAATATCCCTAAAAATTCATGTTGCAATAGGATGAGAAAAGAAAACGTTGGGTTGTTGCGAGTCATCTTTTATAGTTCCAATTTTATTGTGACATTTAGGATTTTCTGAAAGTTGATGGTGATTATAATTTCTGTTTTGCTAAAATTTAAAGCAGTAATTAAGCTGATCGAAGTCTGAACAACTGTTCATTTTCGGCTTAAATTGGTAGTTCTTCATCTCTCTATCATGTACTCCTATATTTATGCATGTGTGCAATACTGTGAATTTTATGTTATTTAAAGTGAACATATTTTAGAGTTTTTCTACCAGTCGACTCAATGAAAATAATTCATTTACCTTTGCGTATTACAATTGTTGACTACTATACTTTGGTAATCTACTATGCCATTTTTTTTTTTTCCTTTTTAGCAGTTTACATATATCAGTCTCACGTGGTAGATATAATGACGAATCCAAGCGAAGCTCCATTTCATTCAACATTTGGATTAATACAATGTTCGGAGAAGAAGCAAAAAAATTCCTTGCATGCGACGGACCGACTATAATGAAAAACCTAGCTGAGGTAATATTACCAACTCTATATATTGATGTGGAATCCTTGCTTGATATTACTAATATACTAGCTTGATAAACTCTATATAGTGATCTTCAACACTTGCTTCATATCTTTGACGTTGTGTATACTCTCAGGATTCAAACAAGGAACTATCATCAGTCATCAAATGTGAGGGTGATGGAGACATCCATATTATAGTAAGGCCGTATAAGAATGAGTACAAAGGGAAAACAACGACAACATTCAGTCTCTTTTACCAGGATGAAACTACTACTACTATAAATACAGCAGCTTTTCCATCAACCCCTGTAATGGCAACCAAATCTGCATTCACTGATCCAGGAGACCGTACTGATTAGGCACTATGGCATTACTTTTTTGGAGAAGCACTAGATACTATAATATCATAGGCTTCAAACTCTCTTTTGTTTGACAATCATGATCTTTTGTTCCTCAAACCAAACTAAAACTATCTTCTGATATCAGGTCAGCCTCAACCACAGGTTTGCTTACTACAATAATTTGATGGTGATTAGTTTTCATTCTATCATCTTATAAATTCATTCTTTTTATACAGGAATTAGCTGCCAGCAAAATCAATATCAACGCTTCAGGTGAGATCCAATTTTGGCCTTTTTACCCCCAAAGCTTTAGAAATGCTCTTGACAATGCACAATTATTGCACAGGTGCTATTTTTAACATACTTTTCACTGCCAGCCTTTTTGCCTACTTAATGCCCTATTCTTTCATTGACTTTTAGAACAAAAGTGTCTTATATTTGATTGTGCGAAGATATCAACTTCGTCCTCAATTTGGTGTTATCTTTTATGTCACAGATCAAATGCTTTTGACGTAAGGCTAGAAAAGAATTGCAATTGTACGAGGTTTGACTATTTTCAGATACTTATATTTTGAATTTCAGTTTGGTGGAAAGGAAGACTTGTGAAATTCTCTCTTTCGATTTTCTTTTCAATCATGCTTGTGTATATGTACATAATCTCTTTATGTTTGCTTCGGAACTATATATGAGTGATATGTTATATATATTATCTATACGTTTGCTAGAAAGAAGTATTCTTTTTTATGTTCGTCTACAAATATGGCTTTCGCGGATTGCCCAAAAAAAGTAGCCACACGTGCAACGCACGTGTTCCACCTAGTATTAAATGCACTGGCCGCCCTTCTATTTTGAACAATGGTTAGCAACACTGCTAAAATTGAAATCACGTTTAGAGTTAACTTATTATTTGTACATGTGGCAGGATGCCATTGCAGACCAGGAAGACTTGTACCCATTGAACTTTACGGAAGTGGTGTCCTAACAACAAATAGGAGTAATAAACAGCAAGCATTTCGTTTTCTCCAATATCTCAAACTAAGAAATGTACATCTTCAACATATTTCATTCTCCAATAAAAACAGTTACAATGAGACTTTATGACCAATGCTCATGCACTTTGACAAGGTCACACCACTATTGTGCTATGGAACTTGAAGTAAAAACTAAAACTAGCCTTTAATACGTTGTTTACTGGAATTCATTTGAATTCAATGATTTCAGACACGAAATTTCCAATAGAAGCAGAACAGCTTGATAAACAAGACACATGTTCATATTTTTACTACGACCAATGGCAGTGCCTAGTGGTAGTTCCACTTAGGCAGGGTGCTAGAGAGAGACTTGTTAGATTTTGGAATGTAGTATTTGTAACAGGGACTGCACTTCAGTGCAGTTAAAACTGTCCAGTTGTGCTGTTCCCCTCATAGGTGAACAGTAAAACTGGGCAGTTTTTTAAAAACTGCTTTTGCAAAAGCAGTTTTACTGTTTAACTGTGAGAAAAACAGCACCAACTGGACTGTTATTACTGCACTGAAGTGCAGTCCTTGTAACAGAAACATTAATTTTGTTTCAACTTTCAAGTACACTAGTAGTTGTTATCCAATTGATGCATCTAAAAAATTCATTTAATTTTTAGAAAATTATTCGAAAATTCCTACAAGTAACCCTCAAAAGTTTAAAACTCTAATTGGTTTGATCATTTTCTAATAAGAACAAAAAAAAATCATATACAATGCTCATACGGTATAAGTGCACGCACCATAGAAGATCCCACGTAGCTCCCAAGCCCTCAGGCATGTTTCTTTCAGCCACTCACACTGTGTGAGAGGTTGTAACATATGATATCCATTTCAAAAATGTTTTTTTAAACTTTAAATCTCCATAACTTTTGATTTACAACTCTGTTTCTTACAAATTTTATACCGTTGAACCGTGTCGACGAGAGCTACAAAACTAGGACCATTGTTGATACCTTTTGAGCAAACGAAATAAACTCTTATTTTTACATGTCATGTTCCAGACGAACCTATAAAATTTTAACATAATATTCGTGTATGAGTTATTGAATTTTTACGTAATATTAATTCACATATGCCAAGTTGATATGTTATGAGGAAAAAAAAACGAATGTTTACTTTGTTCTTAAGGAGAGTTTTAGTGAAATTTCATAAGAATTTTGCATTTGTTTGGGTTGAAAAACTATGTTTTATAATTGATTTGTAAAATTTGATTTTTTTTTTTAACGAAATATGGATTGTTTAATATGAAAGAGAAAAAAAAAAGAGTGAAATTTCACTTGGCATACATGAATATTAAGTCAAATTTCACTGAACTTGTACATGAATATTAAGTGAAATTTTACTTAAATTGACATTTGAGAGATTATTTAACAAAGTAAGTATCAAATTAGACCTTAAACTCTAGAGAGTTACTTCTAGCGACTTTTGGGATAGTTAGTGAATTTTCACTTGACATACTAAGTGAAATCTCACTGAACAAGTACACGAATGTTAAGTTTAACTTCAAGTTTTTCAGGAAGAATGTATGTACGGGTTCAGTGAATTTTCACTTAATATTTATGTATGCCAAATTTATATGTTTTGAGAAAAAAAAATTAAAAAAAAAAAAAGACGAATAGCAATAAAGCTATTGCTGCCTCATTAAGGCTTAGTTTGGCCCCCATTTTGGTGCTTCTCCTTTTTTAAAGCACAATTTCATGTTAATTCATTTGGTAACTAGTTTATGAGCTTTGCAAAAATTAAACTTAGGGCTTTTTTGGGGAGAGCTTTTAAAAGCTTTAAAATGAGTGAAATTTCACTTAATATTTTATGTATATCAAGTGAAATTTCACTTATTATTTATGTATGTAAAAACATGAAATTTGTATGTTTTGAGAAGAAAAAACAAATGACGAATTTTAACAAGAATTACTATACTTGTTTTAGTTGAAAATTGGTATTTTATATTTAAGTTTTTCAGGAATAACTGAACAATGTAGGTAAAATGTCATTTTTTTTTTCCTCAAAACATATCAACAATGGTACTAATTTTGTAGCTTTCGTCAACACGGTTCCAACGGTATAAAATTTGTAAAAAATAGAGTTATAGATCAAAAGTTATGGGGGTTTAAAGTTTAAAAAAATATTTTTGAAATGGATCTCATATTGTACAGCCACTCACACGGTGTGAGTGGCTGAATGCAAGATGCCAAGAACACTGGGTAATTATGTGAGATTTCCTACGGTACACGCACTTATACCGTGCGAGTGCTATCTAAGATTCATTTTGTGAGTTTAAACTTTTGAGAATTGCTTGTAGAATTTTTCAATAATTCCACCTTTAATTTTCCAACACAAGTAAGCATTTTTAGTCAATAAATAGAGATACCTTTCCTATTATACTTTCTTTGCTTCGAGAATTTAGAGAGAAAATTAAAGAGAAACGACAACAAGAACTATTTTTTCTATGTTTCTAGAGAGGATGGGAAGTGACTCGCAAATTTTAAAATTTTGTCCAAAATATATATATATATATATATATATATATATATCACCTAATTTTCTCTTTCCTTTCCATGTTTCTCAGGATTCTCCTTACTAACCAACAAAAAACAAAGTGTTTTCTTTTGTATTTTTTTTTTTCTTTTCCATTACTAAATCTATAAACCAAACAAATTTAGAGAAGAAAAAGGATACAAAAACTATTTTTTCTAAAATTTTCTCTTGTGATTTTCTCCATGCTCCAATATAAGTAGGGGTGGCCATGGTTCGGGTGAGTCGGGTTTGACCCCCACCCGATCATCCATCCGAATCCCATCGGGTTAAGAGTTTAGAATCCGTCATCCATCCATTTAGTCGGGTGAAACCGATCCGTCGGTTTCGAGTTGGTTCGGGTTGGTTTTGGGTGAAACCCGACAAAAAGAATATATCATATTTTCATCAATTTTACACCCTGATAGTGTTGAGTTTATTGTACCCAACTGCAAAGCATGACCCTGTTATTCACCATTTCACCTTCTTGCAAACTTTTTAGGAAGACATTCAATTTAACTTACTAATAAATAAAAATCCTACATAGACTTGACAAGCAAAGAAAAATGAAAAACAATTATACAATCCACCATCAGATTCATACAACATACAAAAAACAAAATTGGAAATGACTTCCATAGTTCCACTACATATATTGTGTTTTCTAAGTTTTCAATAGGTGGTCGAGTCGGGTCGGATGATGTCGGGTTTGGATTATAAAAACCGACAACCGAACCATAAGCAATCGGGTGTGGCTTAGGAAAACCATGACTCATCCGGCCATCCGCCAAAACCACTCAAATCCCTTCGAGTCGGTCGGGTTGGGTCGGGTTGGTCGGGTCTCGGGATGGGATGGCCAGCCCTAAATATAAGTTGAAACTAGTTTTTTTAAAAAAATATATAATAGGTTTGATACTAGAGAGAGAGAGAGAGAGAGAGATGGCTATAAATTTCGAGTTTTGTAATTTATTTGTTACCTCCACTATTTACTCTCTATTTTTCTACATGTTTTCCATACGAACCATGCAATATATATATATATATATATATTTATATATTCCCCGTAGAATTTTTTTCTTTCATGAATTTCATGAGAGAAAAGAAAGAACAGCACAAGGAAAACGCTTTCTTATGTGGTTAGCAACGAAAATAGGAATGAAAAGAAAGCATAGTGAAAAATAAATTTGAAAATTTTGAACTTTGTGGGCTGTTTTCCTCCTTTATTTCATAAGCCACAACAATTTTTGGAAAATTGTCAACTTCGTAATTCAAGCATAGAAAAAACAATTGACAAACCCAAGAATTTGTTTTTCTTCTTGTTTTCCTTTCCCTTTTCTTATCCTTCCATGAATCTGCAAACCAACAAAATCTTAGGCTGGTTCTTGGATTCACTGAGGAAAAAGATAGAAAATGCATAGAAAAATCTCCTTTATTTGATTAATACGGAAAACGATGAGCAAAATAGTAAGAAAATGATAAGCTAAGAAATGTATTAAACATTTCAAATGTTCTGTGTCACTTTTCATTTTTTTTCATTCGTATGTGTCAATTTTTTTTTAGAAAATTTTAATTTGAATGTTAATCAAGCATACAAGGAAAAACTCAATAGAACTAGTTTTCTTCTTCTTTTTTTTTGTTTCTCTTGTCTTTTCTGTCACGAAATCCATAAACCAAACAGAGCCTTAGTATTTTCTTTTATTTTCCCTCGATAAATCCATAACCCAAGATGAATCAAAAATCTGAACAATAGGGTACAAAGATAAAATTAAGAGAAAACAATAATAACAAAGAAAGAAATAACAAGCAATAAAGAACACAATTCTCGAACAATTGGAATTCACCACAAGGAAATAATAAAACTTACGCTATGAATAAATCGGAAATTCCAATGCTCTCAACTCTTTTCTCACAGCCGTCTAGTTTTCTCTATAATTGCCTGTTTTAAAATCACTTCTCAAATCATGTTAAACCCAACACACTCAAAGACTTGTTATGGTAGATGGTAAACTAATTCAACCTTCAAAAAAGTAACTCAATATTCAAAATAAGGCCCAATGCTCACAAAACTAGCACAACCGCCTCCACAACAATAATCATACATACACCTAAGCTAACTTGTTTGCTGCCCTGCGATAAAATAAAATCCCAAAAGCAAACACAGATACAACAGACCCTTCACAAACTCGTACTAATAAAGCTGAAGATTTCTAAGTTCATCGATGATTCAATCATTGTTGCATAAATGAAGTCATTGAGCAGTATACAAAGAAGCACAGATTCTTCTGTAATTCGATCTGACTACTCCGCCGTCGAATGAAATAATGATGTGGTTTCGTCTCATTTGTGGCAAGATGCTTCTAATTTTTTTTTTTTTTTTTTTTTAACAAAAGCGAATCACTAACCATAATTTTAAGTCTTAATTGCAAAAAAAAAATTAGTTGTAAGATGTTTTATTTAAAACATAAAAGCAGTTTTTGATAAGACTGATAGTACAGGCACACCACCACCCCCATCCTCGATTTGGAAAATTGACGAGGGGTGGCCATGGGCCGGGTCGGGCTGGTTTTCCACTGCATAATAACATTTATACGTTTGTCCAAGGCTCCAAGCATTGCCCGCCCCGACCAAGGCGAAAAACTATGGACCGTAGCCATTTATGTCCACATCTGCATACCACACTGATGCTGGTGGTATATTGAACCCACAAAAATATATGACAGTTAAAGATTTTCTAAGAAAGGAATCATTCAGAGGCTGTTCAATCTTTTAAAATATATCAACTCTTCAACGGAATTTATCA
Organism: Hydrangea macrophylla; assembly: GCA_033977485.1. Lineage (NCBI taxonomy): Eukaryota > Viridiplantae > Streptophyta > Magnoliopsida > Cornales > Hydrangeaceae > Hydrangea > Hydrangea macrophylla. The sequence goes on from CM066993.1 coordinate 41,641,259, forward strand.
CTTAAGAATGGAAAATGGAAAATATCAAGGGTAAACCAAAAATGTTAAAACTGAAAAGTGTGAAACAGCAATACCACCCTCCTTTTCCTGTTTGATCTTTCGAGCATCCAACCCGTGAAAACTTCAGGTCATTTATGCCTGAGTTGGCAGTGAGTACCGGCATAAAAACCTTCTGCATATGCTGTGTTCTTGAACATTGTCTGTGGTAAAGAAAACCACTCATTTCCACGAGGTATTAGGAAGATAATGAACTTGATCAACCAAAAAAGAATAGAAAATGAAAAATGAAAACACCCAAAATGTCACAATTATAACCACAAATCTACTTTAATATAACACATCTAACGTTTTTATTTCCCCTCGAAAAAGGCAGACGTTACATGAATTGTAAATGGCACAAAACAAACATATTTTTGCAAGCTTATATTGTAGTATGTATGCCAAAGTGTTCCATAACACAGGCTATGCAATCATTCTCCGATCATCTTGAAACACATATTAGTATGGCTCCACTTGGTTTGCAGATTTAGAGAAGGGAAAGGAAAGGGAGGGAAACGAGAAGGAAAACAATTCCCTAGTGTTTCCCTCCACGCTTAAATTTTTCAAAAATGTAGTTGGAACTCAAGAAAAGAGGAAAGGGAATGACTCACAAACTTTAAAACTGCTACTGATTTTTCACCTTAGTTCCTTTTCCTTCTTATTTTTCTCACTAGTTTCCTCATTAACCAAACAAACAAAAGTGTTTTCCACTGTGTTTTCTTTTCTTTTCACTTAAAGAGTGTTTGATAGGCCTTTTTTCCATGGAAAACATTTTTGCTCACCAATTTTTCACCTTTTGTAGTGTTTGATTGCCTAAATTTGCCATAGAATATTTTGCCACAAAAGGGGTCCCGTGACCATGTTTTCCTCATTTTTTAGGAAAATAATTTCCTTCCCCACCCTTGAAAAACGAATGCCATGGAAAATATTTCAGAAGTCTGTCACGACTATTTCTCTCAATCTCGACTATTCCATCACAAGCCTCAGATCGGTACTCTCTCTCTCTCTCTCTCTCTCTCTCTCTCTCAAAACACACACACACAAACACATCGAAACATATACAAATACAAATACATTGGTACACACACACACACACACTCTCTCTCTCTCTCTCTCTCTCTCTCTCTCTCTCTCTCTCTCTCTCTCTCTCTCTCTTATGATTCAGACCGACAGATATATTCAATACAGATACATATTCAATGAAATGGAGAAGCTAGGGTTTTGAATGTTGTGATTATGTATTTAGGTCAGTTCAATGAAATGTGTTTTTGTGTAATTTTGGGTTCGATTTTTATAGTTTATTTCTCTTCTAGTGGAGTATTTTTACAGATACATGTATGGATCTATATCTGTATCTCAAATTTGTATCTCTAAATCTGTATCTCTAATCTGTATATGAATTTCTCTCTAAATTTGTACATAATAATGTATCTCTAAAGCTGTATATGATTAGGGCTTCATTGTTGCCCCCTTTCTTCTCTCAGCTCCTTTGGTATGTATATGTGTGTGTTTATATATACACATGTATAGATTATATATGCATACACTCTTCTTTCCATTTTTCTATATTTACATATGTACAGAGCCAGTTATGCTTTCAATTTCATGGTGTCAAGGATTGAATTGTTTGCAGCTTAATAACATTCATCGAATTTTTTTATTTTTATTTTTATTTTATTTTATTTTTTTTTATAATTAGAATTCCTCTTGTAGTGGTTTAATATGAACCCAAGTCATGTTCATGTGGGGGGTTAGTTGATTGAGTCAAATAGCTAGTGATGATGCCAAAAATTGGTAAGAGTAAAGTAGAGCAATTTAAGGAGAGAGAGAGAGAGTGAGAGACTATTTTTTGTATGTGGTTCGGCCCTGTTAATGAAGGTACCTACGTCCACGGGTGTGTCTGAGCACGTTCACTAGCAGATCACCGGCGGGCCTGGTGAGCCAACAAAGAGGGGCGGCACTCCCAGTAATACCGGTCGGGTGTACGCATATAATGGTGAATTTTGTAGAGGTGCTGTGTAGACTTAAGAGTTGGCCGCCCCCTCAATGGGGGGTGAGTGGTCTCTTTTATAGATGCAAGAGACCTACTCATACATGGATAAGGAAATATAATCCTATTAGGGTGTGATTGACACCAATCAAGTAAGTTTCCTAATTGTATTAGGATTGATTGACATTAATTGTGGGAGTTTCCCAATTGGATTAGGAAATAGATGCACTTTCCATTAGTCTTCTAGCTTGAGTAGGAAACTGCCCATAATTTTGGGCGTATCAGCTGCCCCCCATTTCCAAGATTGGCCAGATGCTATATCGGGGCAAGTTTGGAAATCAGTTTGATGTTACTTGCCGCTGTCTGAGTGCTTGTGGAAGCTGCCTCGGGGCTTCTGAGCCTGGTGAGTCCTCGGGAACTGACTGAGAGTTGAGACCCAGCCTAGCTCGGGACCTTTAGGTGCTCGGGAACTGACCGGGAGTTGAGACCCAGTCTAATTCGGAGTCTTTGTTGCTTGAGTTAGCTCCCAGTATGGTTATCTTCTGCCTGTAAACCTTCGTCAAGGCTGTGGGTAGAAGGATTTTACCATGTTGGACAAGCCGACCTAAAGCGTATTGCTCTAGGGTCCTTTTTACTGTTAACTCCCCAGGATGGTTGTCTTCTACCCGGCCAGCCTTCGTCAAGACTGTTGGGAGAAGAGCTTAACCATGTTGGTGGAGCCGACCTAAATCACGTTGCTTTAGGGTCCTTTTACTCCTCTATCGTCGGCCAACCTAAGAGATTTTAGTCACCTCTATCGTCGGTCTGGACCTAAGTGGAGTTAATGTCTCTGAGTACTGTAGGTGCTCGGGTTGTCCAAGATTTTGACTTGGTTATCCGCGAGGCCTGTAAATACCCGGTGTGATTACCTGTTTAGTTCACTGCGCCATCTTGCCCCCCAAGCTTTCGCTAAGACGAGGGTCTTACAGAGGCTATGATCTGTAGGTAACCGACCTGGAACATGGTGGTTGCAGGGTCTTTTGAAGCTTGCCATCATCAGCCACCTAGGAGGTTTGCCTCCATCGTCGGCTGGACCTAAGCGAAGCCGGTGCCTCGGGCGTGACCCCGAGGTCTTTGGTGCCTGGGTTCGGAGCCCGAGGTCTTTTTAGTGCCTCGGGGTTAGGCCCGAGGTCTTTGGATGCCTCGGGGTTAGGCCCGAGATCTTTTTATATGCCTCGGGGTTAGGCCCGAGGTCTTTGGATGCCTCGGGGTTAGGCCCGAGGTCTTTGGATGAGCTCTCTGACAATCGGTGGAGCCTCACGTAGTGATCAGGCAAGTATCGTTGTAGTCGGGCTCATCTAGAATGATGGAGACAGGGGGTCGGATCAGGATCGTCGGGCTCCTAATTTTTATGTGCTGAAGGCAAAGCCGGAACTGCTTGATCCTGACCGATGTGAACTGGAGGTCGGGTCGGGACTGCCGAACCATGCCTGTTGTGAGCTGGAGATCCGGTCGGGGCTGCCTGACCCGGACTGCTGTGAACCGGTGGTCGGGTCGGGATTGCCAGACTCAGACCTCTGTGAACTGGAAGAACTGTAAGAACTCCCGGGCTGATCTCGCTTTCGCTTACTTCTGGAAGACTCATTGCTTTCTTGCCCGGTGTATTTGGTCTTCAGAAACTCTTCAGTGTCAATATATTTTCCAACCCTCTCAGAGAGCTCAACCAAAGTTTTCGGTCGGTTTATGTGGAACGACGCGGCGCACTTGGTGTGTTGAACTCCCGAGCAGAAGGCTATGATGGCGATTGTCTCGTTCAAATTGCGGATTTGAAGCTTTTGTTGGTTGAACCGGTCGGTGAACTCCTTGAGGGACTCATTATTCCGTTGTCTGACTGTTAGTAGTTGCATGTCTGGCCTTGGCCGCTCATGCATACCGGCGAACTGGTTGATGAACTGCTTGCTGAGTTGTTTGAAACTGCGGACCGATCGGGGCTCCAAGGAGTAGAACCACTGCATGGCCGGGCCTTTCAAAGTGCTGGGGAAGGCTAGGCAGTGTAGCTCATCGGAGTTGGTGGCTAGGGCCATCTGAGCCTTATAGGTTCGGACGTGGTCAATCGGGCTTCCCGAGCCGTTGTATGAATCTAGCCGAGGCTGCTTGAATTTGCGCGGGATAGAGAACCTCGTGATCTGGCTGGAGAATGGTGACTCTGTCTCGGTATTGGCTTGATTCGGAACACAGTTTTGACCAAGGTTTTTGGCCACTCCGTCGATCTGTTTCTTCAAGTCCTTGATTCGGGCTTCCACTCTTTCCCGACCGGTATCTGAGGAGCTGGTCGGGTTGGTGGAAGAGGCTTCTTCATGGCAGGGTGTTGTCCTCTGGGATCGGGCTAGGCTATGACTCCGGGTAACCGTTCGCCTAGGGACGACTTGGCTCTTGACCGAGTGACCCTGGACTGATTCCCGGGCCATATGCTCCTGCCTTTCCTCTCGGGCAGCACGCCCACTGTTGATGTCTCTGGCATCCTCAACATGGGACGGGTTGACTCGGGTCCGTTGTCTGGTCAAGATCGGTTCTCGACCGTATGCAATGTTCCCGGGTCGTTTCCCGGCCACTTGAGGATTGCTTTGCTGGGCTAGCAGTGCTTCGATCTGTTGCTGGATTTGACGCTGGCCCTCCAAGAGTTGTGTGAGGGTTGCGGTGATTTGCTCATATATCGGGACTGCTGCAGTCGACGCCGGGGCCGAAGGAACATCCTGGTCGGACTGCTGCGCAGCCCTCTTTGGTGGCATATTGATCAGTCAAGAATTTGTTGATGAGAAGAATTGTCGTTTCCCACAGACGGCGCCAAACTGATGATGCCAAAAATTGGTAAGAGTAAAGTAGAGCAATTTAAGGAGAGAGAGAGAGAGTGAGAGACTATTTTTTGTATGTGGTTCGGCCCTGTTAATGAAGGTACCTATGTCCACGGGTGTGTCTGAGCACGTTCACTAGCAGATCACCGGCGGGCCTGGTGAGCCAACAAAGAGGGGCGGCACTCCCAGTAATACCGGTCGGGTGTACGCATATAATGGTGAATTTTGTAGAGGTGCTGTGTAGACTTAAGAGTTGGCCGCCCCCTCAATGGGGGGTGAGTGGTCTCTTTTATAGATGCAAGAGACCTACTCATACATGGATAAGGAAATATAATCCTATTAGGGTGTGATTGACACCAATCAAGTAAGTTTCCTAATTGTATTAGGATTGATTGACATTAATTGTGGGAGTTTCCCAATTAGATTAGGAAATAGATGCACTTTCCATTAGTCTTCTAGCTTGAGTAGGAAACTGCCCATAATTTTGGGCGTATCAGCTAGTTTTTAGGAAGTTAATTCCATTATTTAAAATAAGTGTTCCCGAATTAGAGTTAATTTAGGATAGCAGTTTAATTCTTTGTAACCTTTTGTTTTTTATTTCTTTACGTGGTATACCTATTTTACAGGAACTTTCCTGTACTTTAGGTTATGGTTGAGTTGTGCAGCTAGTGGGATGTGAAGTGGTTGTAAACTCTATTTAAGCAGCCAATGTATGGATAAAAAAGGGAAGTGAATAATCAATTTGCATATCGGAGGTCTCGCCCCCTCGTAGTGGCATTACTCTATCTATTTTCTATTTTTTCTTATTGTTTTACAATACAACACTTGGGGCTGGTGTCATGATTTTCTTTAGCAAAAGGAACATGGTTTCCAACTTGCTGATTTCAATTGCTCATTTCAGTCTTTGAATTGCTTGTTGTAATTGCCTTTGTATGTAGCTTGAATTGAAATATAATCTGACAACTGAATAGCATAAGTTCTTACTCACGTTATTTCCTGTTATAGTTATTACTCCCTTTATGTGACAACTGAATAACATATGTTGCTGAAATTAGTAATGCATCTATTGTTTAGTTTAAGCCTGTCCACATTTTCTATGTAATTGTGAAATGTGTTTGTTTTGAAATTTTGTCCCACAAAAAGAGTTTTTAATAGCAGTAGACATTATTAGAAGCATGTAATGCTTACATTTCGTAAATGCGTACCCACCTTTATTCGTATGTCGCATCGTATAAACGTTTTGAGTAATAGTATTCTGTAGGAAAATATGGAAGTAAATATGGATAAATCCAAAAGATATTCCAGAGAAAGAAATCCCATAATACTCTAGAAATCTCCAGACTTATTTGATTTAAACTGACATGATTGTAATCATAGGAGATTTGATCTTATCTCTAGGTTTCCTATCTTATCTCTCATTCTCATCCTATATAGAGGGTTGAGGCATTGTAAAATAATTATCCCAGTGAAATACAATTCTCTCTCTCTCTCTCTCTCTCTCTCTCTCAAAATTCTACATAGTATCAGAGCCAATCATAAGAATCTGGTATTTTTTCAATCTTCTGCTCGCCGGCGGGTGACGACCTTGCTGCTCCGCCGGACAATAACAATTGTCCGGATTTTCTTTTTTTATCCGTTCGATTAATTTTTTTTTTTTTTATCAACCCAAATCTGAGGTTGAAACTTAAAACTTGAAAGTTGTTTTATGTACAAAAAAATTTCTTTTTTTTATTCTTGATTAGAGAGAGAGAGAGAGAAAAAGGAAAAGAGAGAGTTCGGCAGAAGAGAAGGGAAGTGAGAGAAGAAGAAAAAGAAAAAGAAAAAAGAAAAATCAAATCAACACGTGCAACATCGGGATTCAAATCAACCTCTTAAACCACAGGAACATCCTTTCCCTATCAACCACACCACCGTGATTCAAATCAAAGTTGACTTGTACGCTGATCTCAACAGTGTCGTGAATTCTAGAAGTAGAAACGGGACTATGATGGCCATTGACATTCTCGGGAGTATACTCTCCAGCTTTGGTAGAGTATTTTTTATCTCCAGAATGTCATGATTTGTATCGGAAGAAGAGCAGTTCAAATCAGCAGCAGATTCCACTAACTTCTCCACAGACTGAGAGCCGAAGGGAGGAGTTTCCTCAACCGAGACTTCAGATTTAGGAGCAGCCACATTTTAGTCGGCCACTTTGCCCTTTTCCACATTAGCATCATCACATGCATTGACATCACAACCAGCAAAGGAATCTGTTTGTTTGCTTTGGAAGAGAATCCAAAGTAAGAAATCATCAAGTGTGGTGGGCTCAAAGAATATTCCCAAAAAAAAATTTCTTTTCAGATCAGACCCCAATCTTCTCTAAAATTTCAAATCTGCCCTAAAAGTTTCTGGATTTTCAAATATGCCCCCCCCCCCCCCCCCTTTTTTTTTTTAAAAAAGACCTTTTTACCCCCAAAATTTTCAGAAATTACAAATTAGCCCCAAATATTTTCAATTTTTCAAATTTTTTTTAAACCATGTTTGGCTTTGGGCTTTAATGGGGTTTTGTTTCTTAAGTCTTCCAATCTTCGGTCTTCGTGTTCACTCTCACCTTCAGTTTGAGGGGGGGAAATATAAGGAGACAAGACCCACGAGGAGGGGAGGGGACCCACTATATCACATGGGTGACAAAACCACCCGAAAAGGGATCCGCTACACCGCACGATTGGTGTGTTTGAAGACAAGACAACTACCTCTTTTTATGTGTCATGCAATGGATTATTCCGTGGGCACATCTCACCCTTCTCCATGTGATCTTGGAGCTTTGAATGTTTGTATGACGAGACCACCTAAGGGGAGCCGCATGTGAACCACCCAACAAGGGGTCGTACGTGGACGAGAGACTACCTAAGAGGGGCTGCTGCAACAATCTACAAGGTGGAGTTTTAGAGAGGATGGTTCGGTATAAGATTGTCTTCCATATTCATGTGCAAGTCGGACACTTCAATAAGTATCCGTGTGCCAACTTGAGGAGTTTTGGAAAATATGGAAGTAAATATGGATAAATACAAAAGATATTCCAGAGAGAGAAATCCCAGAATATTCTAGAAATCTCCAAAGTTATTTGATTTAAATTGATCTGATTGTAATCATAGGAGATTGGATCTTATCTCTAGGTTTCCTATCTTATCTCTCATTCTCACCCTATATAAAGGGTTGAAGCATAGTAAAATAATTATCCCAATGAAATGCAATCTCTCTCTCTCTCTCTCTCTCTCTCTCTCTCTCTCTCTCTCTCTCTCTCTCTCTCTCTCTCTCTCTCTAAATATTCTACATATTCTTCCCAAATTTGAAACCTTTTGGAGTTTTTGTGGAATTTAAGAATTTTCCAGAATAGTGTGAATAATAATATCTTATACTAGAGTGCTCTATTTGAGGTGGTGAGCAATGAGGTTCTACAATTTAGATATCTAGAAGTTGAAGTTTGGTTGTTGACACGTGCTATCTCCAAAATCAGAGCACTCCCTATGGGACTTACCCAACACACATTGTACTTGGATCACTCATCCCTTGGTCGGGAGCTGAAATAATGCTTAATACTTCATGCTATCTCCAAAATCATGCTTTGTTAAAACTTTAATGCTTTGATTAGGTTAAGAATGCTGAGAACACCGATGTCACGGAGTTGTTGAAGAGTGCTAGCCAAGGAGGCACCAATGCGGATGCGGGGACACTAGTACGGGAACGCGAGTGCGGACAGTTCAGCAATTTTCTCAAAATCAAGAGTGCGAGTGCTGCAGGGATACTTATATAAAAATACTAAAAATATATTTTATAGCGCATCTGTATATTACTATTATACTATATACAAACTATTCTACCACTAATTTTTTTTTTTTTTCTAATTAAGACTCAAAATACGCATAAATTACTTGCTTAATAATAAACAATGTAATTCAACTATCAACAAAACCACATGCAAGCAAATTAATATTCAACGTTAACAAAGTCTGGCACAAAAGCAATACAAAAGCACTAAGGTGCAGTAAAGCACTAAAGCACTCCCTTCGCACTAAGTGCGCGTGCGGCACCATTTTTGAAGCACTCGTGCTCATGGTTGTCAAATCGTGAATCGAATCGTGAATCGGTTGGCCAAAATTATGAATCGTGAATCGAATCGAATCGTGAATTGTAAGATTCACACTTTTTTCTAAATAAAGGTTTATATATGTGTATACACACCTAAAAACATAGATACATAACATTAAATTATATACTAATAGTCTAAATAATAGTAGTCTAATACAAATATTATTATACTAAAATATTATTATAGAAATATTATTATACACATATTTATATATATATATATATATACAATAATATGTAGTAGAAACTGTAGAATACTCCAATGGGTTTAAAAAGTAATCTAATAGAATAATATATATTATTATTATATACAATAACACAAGACTCCACAGAAATTCCAAAAGTGGGTTTCGTTACTTTCGTAGAAGACACTAGAGAGAGAGAGCAAAAAAATAAAAAAACAGAGTGGGTTTTCTTTTTCAATCTTCAGATGACGAGAGAGAGAGAGAGAGAGAGAGAGAGAGAGAGAGAGAGAGAGAGAGAGAGAGAGAGAGAGAGCCATACCTTCGCAAGAAGACGACGACAACAACAGCTCGAAGATGGTGAAACCAGTCGAAGATGGCGATGACCACGGCGATGATCAGCCAGCAAAAGACGACGGTGACGGTGACGGCGACGAGGTTAGGTCTTTCGCAAAAGGCGACGGCGACGAGGTATACGAGCCATACCTTGCTGTTCACTGTTTGTCGTCGATGTGCTTAAACATGTTTGTAACAAAAGGTAGGTTCACCAAATTACATCGTTTCCATAAAAAAAAAATTGGGGATTTTTCGAATCGGACGAATCGATTGAATCGATCGATTCCCACGATTCACAACGATTCAGAATCGATTCACACCGATTCAGTTCAATTTGCGATTCCAATTACCGATTCGAATCGACAAGCATATGAAGCGAATCGAATCGTATGAATCGAATCGTGAATCGTACGATTCTAACAACCATGCTCGTGCTTCATAGGTGCTAGTGGGTTTGGATAGGAATTGACTGGCCGAGTCATAGCGGGTCCTCTTGTTTGGGAGGCGTAACATAAGGTAAATAATTCCTACAATTATAATACGTCCTCAGTATGCTTGCTTCCTACTTATGTTTATGACCATGAATTAGGAATTAGCTAGAAATTGGGTGTTTTTGCATAATTTTTTGGGTGTTTTTGCATAATTTTTTGGGTGTTTTTGCATAATTTTTATGGTGTTGCTGATTAATAGAATCATTTTAGAGAACATTCTTATCTTGTTCGATATAATGATGCTGAAATGCTCAATAGAATGAGTAAGGGACAACCAAACCAATTGAACGTGTGATTTTTCAATTAACCTGTCATCATTTTGTGAACTCATGATCCACATCAGCAGCATCTTTAGGTGATTTTTAAATCTTGATTGGCATTGTTTAATAAAATGATGCTGGCCCATTAAAATTTGCTTTTCTTATTTGCTTAGTGATTTTGCTATGTAGATCTTTTTTTCTTGTATACTTTTTGGCTTTTGTATAAGAAAGAAATGAATATGTTGGTATCATCTAATGATGCTTTTGTACCAGGATAACGCTATTCATAATGTCCCAATATCTACAATGTTTCAATTTGATGTCTTTATATACATAATATGTGTGCTAATGCATACATTTACTCTATCCAATCTTTGTTGTTCAAGTTTATTTGTCTTGTGGACAATCTTTGTTGTTCAAGTTTACTTTTCCAGTTTCTATGGCTCCTTTAAAGCTAGTTATATGACTTAACTTGATTTTAACTCCCCCTTTTATGTTGTTTTAGAAGAAGCCTGATGCAAGAAATTTGAAGGGGAATTTGAAGCATGATTTGCCAAATTGATTTTGGTTTTTAGTACATTAAATCATTCATGGAAACTTTTTACTTTGATGAGTACTTCTACTTTTACTTTGATGGGTGCTTGTTTTTTCCATTGGGGCATGAAGTTTCACTGAAGTTTGGAGCAAAAAAAGTACTTCAGATTTTCATCTTGTACTTCCATTGTTTGTGAAATTGGCTATTGATATCATTATTTGTCTCAATTGCTTAAATTTGTATCATTTTCAAACTGTTTGTGTGATTCATAGGTTAATTGCTTGAAAAAAAGGTAAGTTTCAATAGAAAATGCTAATTTTTCATGGAAAATAATTGCAATCAAACAGCAAAAAAAGTTATTTTCGATGGAATTACGTGCCCTTTACGCCCAGTCATTCTGAAGAAGACTAGTGACAACCAAACAACAAAACTAGATTTTCCGGTTAGAAAATAATTGCAATCAAAACAGCCCCAAATTTTATTTCCATGGAAAAAAAAATTCAAGTAAAAAAATTTCTTTTCAACCCATTTTCTACCTTGCAATCAAACGCACCCTTACTAAATCCATGAAACAAACAGAGCCAAAGCATAATAGAACATGTCATAACATTTATTCTCTAACTATCTTTAACTTGAGACCTACTTTACTTATGGGTCTACTTTTGGCAGCAGCTGGTAATTTTCGTAAGATGTGGGGGAAAATTTTCAAAATGGTTGCTAGGATTACAGTAACTAACTAAACAAGAAAAGGATGGGTAACAATTGAAAGTTAGTAACTCGATGATTAACAACTAAAACTGAAACAATGAAATCAAAACAAACAGATGATGGAGTGGACAGCCAAAATAAATATTCTTCAGAACAAATTGCCCGAGTTGACCTTAGATGGGCCAACAACAATGCCCTGATGAGCATCAAATTTAGGCTTTTGTAGGGCTAGTAGGAACCTCCTACTAGAGGATAGGACATACGCTCTATTTGATGCTTCAACAAAGCTTTGTTGGCTAAATGACTATGTAGGTTCAATTTGGAGAATGATAGTTTGTGGTAGAAGATGGAGATAAGCAGGTTTGGTCTTTGGAGAGGGGGTGGATCACAAACCTCAAAACAAGCCTCGTGGCATGAGTCGAAGTGAGTCATAAGTAGAATGCTAGGTAAATTTTGGGACTCTGTGACTTAGGGGTGGGGAATAGGTTGAGAGCTAAGAGCCACCGCTAAGGATATAGTGACACGGTTACGACATGGCATGGCGATGACGCAAATCCTACAAAATTAGGACATGGACACAACGGTGACAAATGTCACAAATCAAAAATTAATTGTCTTTTTTTTTTTTAATATATATAGCCAGGTGACATGGAAAACATAATTATTTATTTTGGGAAAAAAAAAAAACTAAGAGATAAGATAATCAAATAAATTAGCTCCAAAACTCAGCTGCAGCTCGGATCTGCAAGAATAAGTTTCTATTCAGCCTCCTCCAACTCCAGGCTTCTCTTCTCCTAGTAATTATGCCAAATCAATAAAACGATTTACGTTACGGCCTCCAACAAGCTAAAGCAGGCACCAAGAGCTTGGTTTGAAAGGTGCAGTAGCGAGCAGAGGAAGGAGACGGTTTTGAAAACAGTGTCGCAGCCTCACAGGTTCAAATCGTTGGTGGCCTCGCAAGGTAAGAAATTGTGTCCCAATACCCACCCCCCCTCTCTCTCTATCGCAAATAGCAATTGCCAAACTAGTCCAATGTTCCAAATCCGTTTATTTCCTTATTTTTTAGAATCCTTCAAAAAATCTCAAGTTTATGTTGAGTGATATTATTGTTTTAAGTTATTATTTTTATGATTTATCTTTAGTCAGGGACCTCTATGTAATTATGATTTTATCTTCTCTTCTCATTGAATAAAAGAAAGAGTCTCACTATTGTGAACCCTAAGCTTCTAACATATTCAACATGGTATCAAAGCAGCCCTGATATAGGGTTTCTCTTCTGCACACCACCACTTAGCCCCACGCACACCACCAGGCCACACGCCGCACACCACTTGACCACCATACCCCTCGCCGCACCTCACCAGACCACCCTTGCCCCTCTCCGACAACAACCTACCCTCCCAGCCCCTTCGATGAGACCCACCAGACCTGGCCCAGCTTCATCATCGGGGCCAGGAAGCATCATAGTACCTCCACCAGTGCATCTACTTCTTTTGCTCATAAAGTTAATTATGTTAATTTTTCAAGTGCTTTGCATGCCCATTCTCAACAACCATGGATCATTGATTGTGGAGCTTCTAATCATATGACTAGTGTTTCTAGTACTTTTTCAGCGTACAATCCATGTTCAGGGAAAGATTAAGTTATGACTACCGATGGCAACTTGTCCTCTATCTCTGATAAAGGTGTCATTAATGTTTCTAGTTCTCTTGCTCTGAATTCGGTTTTTCAAGTTCCTAATTTTTCGACTCTTCTTTCAATTGGTCATTTCACTCGTGATTTGAATTGTTGTGTAACTTTCTTTCCATCTCATTGTGTTTTTCAAGACCTCTCCACGAAGAAGGTGATTGTCAGTGGTAGAAAAGATAATGGTCTTTATCGTTTGTTGCCCGGTGAAGTTGAAAAGGGGAGATTGAGTGGTGTTGCTCATACTTCACAATGAGAGAATATTCCTGGGGAGTCGTGCTTATGGCATAAAGATTAGCACATCCTTCTCTCTATTTGCTTTGTTAATTATTTCCTTCTTTAGTTTCCAATAGTTGTGTTTCCGAGATTTCTTGTGAGGCTTGTGAGCTTGGAAAACACCACCGTGCAACTTTTAATTCAAGTATCAATGAAAGTACTATTCCATTTGCTATAATTCATACTTATGTTTGGGGTCCATCTCATATTCCTACTTTGAATGGCTATAAATGGTTTGTAACCTTTATTGATGACTATACTCGTACAACTTGGGCATATCTGATGAAAGAAAAGAGTGATGGTTTTTCGATTTTTAAATCTTTTCATAAGATGACAAGTACCCAATTTAGTACAGTTATAAAGATTGTTCGGCCTGATAAAGGGGGTGAATATATCTACAGTGGTCTCACTCACTATTTTTCTAAACATGGCATGATACATCAAACCTCGTGCACAAATACTCCACAACAAAACGGAGTTGCCGAAAGAAAGAACCGTCATTTGTTGGTGTCTGCCAGGTCAATGTTGTTCTCGTGAAAATCCCAAAGCCCTATTGGGGGGAGGCAGTCTTGACTGCTACCTACCTCATTAATCGCCTGTCCACTCGTGTCCTTGGTAAGAAAGCTCCTATAGAACTTCTTACTAATGCTTCTTCAATTTTTCCTATTCCTCCTAAAGAGTTTGGTTGCGTCTGCTTCGTTCACAACCACTCTCTTTCCAGACGGAAATTGGACCCTTGTGCTATTAAATGTGTCTTTGTAGGTCATTCGCCTACACAAAAAGGGTACAAGTATTATCCCCCTTCTCATAAGTGGTTTGTATGTGACCTTTGAAGAAAGATTGTCCTACTTCAAGTCTTCCCAGGCCTCTCTTCAGGGGAGAAACAGTTATGTGAAGAGAAGTCTGTAGAAGTGGTACCATTTATTATAGAAGAAGAGGAGGAAGAAAAAAAAGGAAAGGAAAGCAGTAGTGAAAAGAAAAAAGGGGAGGAGAGTAGTGAAGAAAAAATAATAGAGGATGAAAGTGAAAAAACAAGAGGGGAGGAAAGTGCCGAGGATAAAAGGAAGGAGCTGTTGACCTATTCCAAAAGTAAAAGTAAAAGTAAAAGGATTTTTGGAGCAACAGACGAGATCATTTCTCCAATCCCACTACAATTGACTTCTTCAAGTGATGAAGGTTCAGGTATCTCTACTCCTCCTAGTCCCTCTACTCCTATTCCTGTTTCTTCTTCTGAAAATCAGTTGGACATAGGGGTGAAATCGGTTCGGTTCGGTCGGTTTTGGGAGGGTTTTTCCACCGACCGAACGGTTCGGTTCGATTCGGTTTTTTCGGTTTTAAGCTTAATTTTCGGTTCGGTTCGGTACACTGCACCACACCTATGAAAACCGACCGAACCGATCGGTTCGGTTCGGTGGTTCGGTTTATTTCGGTTTCCTTTCACCCCTAGTTGGACATCCTATTGCTCTTCGCAAAGGCACTAGAGAATGTACCAAACACCCTCTTTCTAAATTTGTTTCGTATTCTCAGTTTTCTCCGTCTTACAAGGCTTTTGTGTCCAAACTCAACTCTGTTTCTGTCCCTAACCATGCACAAGAAGCTCTCTCCGATCCTAAGTGGAAAT
Source organism: Hydrangea macrophylla (assembly GCA_033977485.1). Taxonomy (NCBI): domain Eukaryota; kingdom Viridiplantae; phylum Streptophyta; class Magnoliopsida; order Cornales; family Hydrangeaceae; genus Hydrangea; species Hydrangea macrophylla. The sequence goes on from CM066993.1 coordinate 41,656,342, forward strand.
TTGTCATAGTTGAAGAGATGAAAGCACTTTGCAAAAATAGTACTTGGGAATTAATAGAGTTACCCTGTGGGAAAAAGACAGTAGGTATTCACTGTGAAAAACACAGAGCGGATGGGACAATAGAGAGATACAAAGCCAGTTTGGTGGCCAAGGGCTTTCCCCAGACTTAGAGTCCGTTTGGTTTAATTGTAAAATAGAATTGAATTGAATTGGAGAGAATAGAAAAGAAAAGAATAGAATTGATTTGCAATTCTAATTCTCATGTTTGGTTTGAAATAGAAATAAAAAGAATAGAATTGAAAAGAATTAATAATACTTCCTAAAATACCCCAGAACTTAAAGCTACTTTACCAAACACACCTTAAGCTAAGACCAGAAGAACAAACCAAAGAAAGAAGAAGACTGAAGAAGACGAAGAAGACGACCGGAGAAGAAGAAGAAGACGACCGAAGAAGAAGACAGAAGAAGACGAAGAAGAAGAAGAAGAAGAAGAAGAAGACTGAAGAAGAAGAAGAAGACCGAAGAAGAAGAAGACCGAAGAAGAAGACGAAGAAGAAGAAATCAGGTTAGGGTTTTTGGATTTTGGTATTTTGGGAAGAACAATAATTGCAAATCAATTCTCACCAAATCCGACCAAAATTGGTCGGATTTCAGTCTTGCCTAAAACTCCAATTCTCAAGAATTGGCAAGAATTGGAAATCATTTCATTTCTCATTTTTGTGTCAAACCAAACACATGATTTGCCACAAACAAGAATTGCAAATCAAGTCTTTTCTTGTTTCTGGCATACCAAACGGACAATTATGGAGTAGACTATCAAAAGACCTTTGCTCCTGTTGCAAAGATGAACTCCATTAGTTGCAAAGATGAACTCCATTAGAATCTTGTTGTCTTTAGCAACAAATTTGGAATAGCCCTTGCATCAGTTTGTGTTAGAGTTATTTAGTTATTTGTTCATACTTTGTTATTCGTTCAGGGAACTATTTGTAATATTTCTTTTCTTCTCCTTTTGTGATTAATATAAAAGGTTATAACTTATGTTAGAAACCCAAGCTTTACCAAAATAATAATCTAACATGGTATCAGAGCCACACCTCAAACCCTAACCCTAATCCACTGCACCACCACCACCACCACCACCACTACTGCTTGCACCGCTGCCCCAGCCAACCACCCTGGCCTACGCAACTCACCCACCACCTTCCTAGCCTGCGCCGCACCACCACACACCACCCCTGCCTGCACCGAAACCCCAGCCAACCACCCTAGCCTTTGCAACTCACGCACCAACTTCCTAGCTTGCGCCGCACCTCCATCCACTAACCTAGCCTGCGCCTAAGCCCACCTAACCCACCCAGCTCATGTGCCAACCAATCCTGACATAAACCTAACCCTAATCCCAACCTTCCCAGCCCCACAGGGGCTAATTGCATCCCGCACCATTCCCTGTGTGTTGTTTTGATTGGTGTATAATCGTTTGGCTTCTTGCTAGTCCTTTAATGGACCCTTGAATCAATTATATTGATTCTTTCGTACCCATCTCCTTCGTCTTCCTTCATTTTTTGTGTTGGTTTTCCATTCGGGCCACAGAATCATGACTGACCTTGACAAACCAACGACTACTGAACCAATGACTGCTATCACTCCTGTTCAAACTGTGGTTACCCCCTTGGATCCCAATCTCAAAATTACTACCGTTCCATTCAATGTTCAGAATTACTTGAAATGGTCACAGACGGTGCAAGTTTATCGTAAGGCACGCCGGAAGATGGGGCATTTTGATGGGCGTGTGATCACTCCGTCTACTAGTGATCCAGGATATGACGAATGGGAGATTGAGAACTTCGTTATCATGTCATGGCTCATCAACTCTATGGTTTCTGAGCTTGGTGTGAGTTTTTATTGTATGAAAACAGCTCGGGCTATTTGGGACACCGTTGCCTCCACATTCTCTCAACGGGGGAGCTATGCTCATGAGTTTGAGCTGCTTCGCTCCATTGACCATTCGGACCAGGGTGATATGACTGTCACCCAATACTACACCTCACTTGCTACTAGTTGGAATCGTCTTGATCACCTACACTCTTTCCAGCCAGCCTGTGCTACTAATGAAGAGGAGTACCGAAAATTTCTGGAGAGGCAACGGGTCTTTAAGTTTCTTCAAGGGCTTCATTCCGATTATGATGTCGTTCGTAGTCGGGTTCTTGGGATGGACACGCTTCCCCCTCTTCAGGAGGCCTTTGCTTATGTTCAGAACGAAAAGAGTCGTCATTCTATTATGCTTCCACCTGCTTCCACTGAACGCTCTGCACTTGTTTCCTTCCCGCCTAGAGAGGGGACCCAGTAGTCTACTCCTTCAGATCGGCCTGTCGTGATTTACGATTATTGTCATCGGCCCCATCATACCCGGGCCAATTGTTGGAGCCTTCATGGTCGTCCCCCTGGTGCTCGAGGAGATTGTGGAGGTGGTCGTGGGGGCGGTCGTTCGGATAGCCGAGAAGATGGTACTCGTGCTCATCATACTACTGCAACTCCACCGGGTAGTATTACTGTACCTACTTCTGATCAGGGTCCGTTGTCTCTTGTCGAGCTTGACACTCTCAAGAATTTGATGACCCGGTGTACTTCATCGGCAGCTAGTAGTACCTCATCCTCTTTTGCATAATCAGGTAACACTATCATGCCCGCAAGAGCTTTTCTTTCACTTTCATCCTCTCATTGGATTATTGATTCAGGTGCTTTTGACCATGTCTCGTTCTTCTGATCCTTTTTGTGATTATAAGCCTTGTTCAAATCAGGACAAAGTTAGAATTACCGATGGTACCTTTTCCTCCGTCTCGGGGAAAGATCTTATTCGTGTCACTCCTTCTTTATCCCTGACTTCTGTTTTACATGTTCCTAGTTTCTCTCATAATCTCTTATCCTTGAGTCGTATTACTCGGGATTTGAATTGTTCTGTAACATTTTTTCCCTCTCATTGTGTCTTTCAGGATCTTATCACGAAGAGGATGATTGGCAGTGGTAGAGAGACACAAGGGCTATGTTGAAGCTTGATATACATTGTTGGGCCCATTCTCTAACAGCTTAAGCTTTTGGAGTAGTTGGTAACTAAACATGGTATCAAAGCCTTGTTTGTGGGAGGTCCTAGGTTCGACTCTCCATCCCCGCTTTGTTGTGCATATTTGCACTTTGTTATTTGTCTTCACTATGATGGAGTTTGGTTTGTTTGCTCTCCACGTGCAAGTCGGGGTTGCACGTGAGGAAGGGTGTTGAAACTTGATATACATTGTTGGGCCCATTCTCTAACACCTTAAGCTTTTGGAGTAGTTGGTAAGTTAACAGGCTATATTCTGGATGAGGGAGAGACGAATCTGGATGAGGGAGAAAAACTTGCTACTAATACCGTCGTTTTGACAAATACAGCGAAAGATTTCGTCCCCTTGTTTTGATAAATTAAATTCGAATGGCTCCAGTAGATACTTGCTTTCGTAATTCCTCCATCTCATTCCTACGAATAGGAATTTCTTCATGGGCTCCGTTGGGTCCCATCGGATGTGGCAATTCAACCACATCCCCGAAATTCATGGCGTTTCCTTGCCCTCTACCCATTCTTCCTCTTACTCTTTGAGCAATAGCAACTCACAATCAATTTGATAAGCCACAACCAATGACTATCCAACAAATAGAAAACCACAACCAAATAGAATCCAATTTCCAATTATAAACCAATTCACAAACCAAATTACTTGCTGAAAATTCTACCTCAACACAATGGATAGTTATAGCCAATAAAATCAACAATCAAACTTGAAGAAACCAATCAGAACCGGAACTGACTAACCAAATCGAAGAATATGGAACACTGAGCAAATCTACTCCAGCTGCAACACAAGTTTGCAAGTCTACTCACTTCTAGAAATCAAACATGGTGAGTAACCAGCAATACGACGCACAGGGGAAGACCAAATGGTGGTCTGATAGTTTCAAGATCCTATTGATTGATCGATAGAGTCTCATATGGGTCAAAGATGACCCAACAAGGGTCGTAAGCCACAAATTTGGGGTTTCGGCTGGTTCGAAGCTATGTTACCTGGACTCTCCTACTACCCACAAGTACCCGATCCCCGTGTCCAACCCCTCGTACCCAATTCGGACACTCGGATCCACCATAGGTGATGTTGAAAAGGTAAGAAGAAACTCAAAATTGTGGGCAAAGAGGTTTCTAACTATTGATATTAAGAAACATGGTATGTTTATACATTCCGAAGGTGTTTGCATACCCGTATCCAACTTTAGACACATGTCCCTGAATCCTAAGATTTGGATTTAGAGGAGGTCTGACACCTAGATACACACCCGTACCCGTCACCCATACCCAAGTCTAGGTAACATAAGTTCGAAGTGGTGTTTGGGGGTTTCGGCTAGTTCGAAGCAATTTGCAAGGTCTCAGACACGATTCAATAAGGGTTGGCTCGACAAGTTGCTTTGGTGTCGGCAACTCCCTGTCAAGTTCGAGCTTTACAAATGCTTTATTGGCTTCGTATGGGTTCAAGAGGCAATTCTCCAGTTCGGTTGATACTCGCGAGTCACAGTCGGTGCACAAGCTCTGGTTGGACTATTGTAAAGCTCTATTTGGCTGTGTTAGGGCTAGATTCTACGAAAAGCACAGTTGGTTCTTCACTACCAGGTTCGGACTGAGGCCCTAATGCCAAATGATGCATGCAAATACATTAGAATGCTCATATTCAAGAGACAATTGAAAAGCATAAGGCACAAATTAGGGTTTGGACCTTAGAAGCAGGAATCGTGGATGTTGCCTACGAATTTCTGCAAAATCCGCGATTCTGCGGTTCTTAGTGAGAGTCGTAACAGAATTGCGATTCTCTCACAAGTGATTCGCGACTCCTACTGGAGTAGAAGCGGCCATGAAAGAAAAATAAAAAAAATCGATGTAAACCCTAACAGAGAAGACAAGAGAAGAAGAAGAAGAAGAAGAAGAAGAAGAAGAAGAAGAAGAAGGAGAAGAAAGAAAGAAAGAAAGAAAGAAAGAAAAAAGAACCTGGTAAAGCTGCCCCTTCCTTGTCGAACCAGGCATCGTCGTCGTCCTCACTCCTCGTCCTCGTCGTGTGGGTCAAGGCGAGTCTTCCTCTTCGTTCTCTCTCTCTCTCTCTCTCTCTCTCTCTCTCTCTCTCTCTCTCTCTTACAGCTGCAACTGCAGCAGCTGATACTCTCATCTCTGTCTCTCTCTCTCTCTCTCTCTCTCTCTCTCTCTCTCTTCATTGTGGCTGCTGTGAAAATAATAGAGATAAAACCCTAATGGGCCTAATATATGCGTGTATTTAAAACAAGTGAACCCACTTAACTTTTATGTTTATTATAAATACACCCCTTAAAGTTTTGCAAATATCAAAACCCTAATTACATTATATTCTTATGTTACTTCTTTTGCAAATAGCACCATATAACAAATATATATCTACGGTTTTAACCCCAAATCTATGATTGATTCTTAAACAGCTACAAAGAAATCATAAATTAAAAAGTAATACATATTATTTTCAATGTTTTAATATGAAGATACATAATTTACTTTTTCTTGCATAATTTTCAAACTAAATAAATATATAATATTTATTTAATATAGACGATTCTTAGACGCCCCAAACTTCAGACTCTTCTATGTCTGCCCGCCCCCGCGCTCCCGCTCCCGCCCCCGCCCCCGCCCCCGCCCCCGCTCCCGCTCCCGCCCCCGCTTCGTGCTTCTAAGGTTTGGACAACCAAAACTCTAGAAGAAGAGCTATTAGGCTTAATTTGGTATAAAAACCAATTCCAAATACAATATAATAAAAAGTTTCTTTGCTCCTAGCCTAAGCTAACTATTTATACCCTATTTAACCTATACTACCCTTACATGCTTGTGACTAAACCAAAGGAAAAATTACAAGCTACAACTATTAAAATATAAAGTACTATAAATAACTGCTCCAAAATACCATTTGCTTCTTCATTATCGGATGGCAAAGGAATATTGGGATTTAATATTCGTTGTTTGTTGCTCATTGGGTTACGCCTTCTTCTATTCGATCATTGATGACATGTTGGAAGAGGGATGTCCTTCAAAGAAGGAATCAAAATTTTGAACTATAGTGCTGCATTTTTTGATGTGGGGTCTACGGCAATCGCCGAATAGGACTTTTGATGATATACAACATCCCATTTCTAGATCGAAGAAGTTTTTCCTCGATATGTTCTTTTTGTAGATTGAAAATGCTTTTCCTAAATATGTTCGTTTTAGGATAAATTGGGGATTATGCTTTCCTTGATTTTTTTTAAATTTTTGGGAGGGAGGGAAGATCTTTATATGCATATCTGGAGCTCGTCTTGAGCTCTTCACCTTGTACAGGGGCGCCCCTAGGCAATTTTCAATAAAAAAATTTACATATCAAAAATACCTAATTAAATTCATAAAGAACCTGATCATTGTTTCCCAGTACAAGAAATACTCACAGCTAGGAGTTGAAGATCCTTGCTAAGTTGTTTTCTAATGCTGTTTGAAACCACAGCCCCAAGCTGCTCCCCATGTTGATTAATAGTCTCCGTTTGGATCTGCCATACTAATTTCTCAGTCATGACCATTAATAGCTTGACATGCCAACTGAAGCATTAAACATATACCACTTATACTTGCCTCCGAGAGAACTATGGCCGAAGTTTTGTTCAGAAATTCTTCAACAAATTTCTCGGAATTCCTATAGGGATCTGCTAATTGGGAGGCACTGGTTGGCAGCTTCTCCTTTTTTGCACCACTCGGTGGCTGTATAGGTTTCGCTTCATAAGAGAGAGAAGAAATTATGTGAGCAATAATCATAAAGTACAGGTCACTTACTCTACACATTGAAGTGTAGGAGCTTCATCTTATATACGAGGACTTATTTTTAACAATCAGAGCTAACATTCCTCAATCGTAGGAAGATAAGATTTTCTAGGATTTTCCAACTGAACATTTCAAATGATATTTATGCGCCGCATGGTTTGATATAATATGAAACCAAAATTGACAGAAAGTAAAAAAATAATCATTTCGAACAGGGTGGTGATGAAAACGAAATTTTAGGCATATTTGATGTGGCGATAAGGTTGTCTTTTTCAATCAAGTTAACTTTTTTTTTCTTTTTTTTTTTTTATAATTTAACAAGTTATTCATATTGACATATTCAAGTCAGTCACCAAACACAAGAACCATCTGCGGATGACAAAGAATCACAACCAAATAAAAGCACTAATGTTATTTATCGAAACAAAGTAAATTAATTTATTCAGGAGATTGTTCTAGATTATCCTTTTCAGACAACAAGAACATTAAAATTCTTAGGTGAAAAAATCGGGGAGGCTTTTAGCAAATACAAGAGATGTATTCGAATTCGTCAGTAGAAAAGTTTTCCCCATCCCATTTGCGAGCGCCTACAGCCATGGATGAAGATAAAAATTCAACTTTGATTGTGTTGAATTGGAGTATCCAACCCAAAACCAATTGGCAATGGGTGGAGTAGCCCCATGATCTTATATATTTAGTAGCAAGCCTTTAAATTCCCGATGTGGGATTATAATCTCAACAAGCCCCCGCACGTGTGGCATGACTGAGAGCCAAACACGTGGATTACTAAGATAGGGTAACGTGGAGCACATGCGGCCAAACTAGCCTGACAATATCCTGCTCTGATACCATGTTGAATTAAAGCATCCAACCCATAACCAATTGGCAATGGGTGGAGTAGCCCCATGATTAAAAAGCCTTTAAATTCCCGATGTGGGATTATAATCTCAACAAATTGTGCTAGCTAAGTTTTACTTCAACAGATTGTGGTAGCTAAGTTTTACTCCCTCTGTCCCAAATTTAGTCCTTGATGCCATTTTTTGATGTCCCATTTTAAGAGTCTTTTTTGAAAAGTCAAAGCACTTTAATACACACTTTCCAAATTTGTCCTTTATTATATCTAACTCTTCCCCCTCTTTTTTTTGATGTGACACTATAATTTTGAATTTCAAAAAGGGCAATATTGGAAAGTTGAAAATCTCACCAAAATCAAGGTTGTCCCCTTAATAAGTTGGAATTCCCAAAAGGGACTCTTAATATGGGACGGAGGGAGTACTTATTTTTATCCATGTAAATCTTCAAGTCGGTTTCTTACCCAAATGGTATTTTTTGTTTTATGGCAATGTGCATTATCAGTCTTTCTCAAAATCTCCATGCATGAGATCTTACATATGTCACCAACCCAAAAACTCACAAAAATCAAATGGCAAATGCTATTGGTGTATTTTTCCCAATAATATTTTTTTCGATTGCCTTTTCTCATTTTGTTATTTTTTTTTAAACTAGGCATATACACGCTTCTATTAATTTCTTCTAGTTTTCGTTGTTAACTAGAAATTCATAAAAAGAAAGGTCAAAATTTCATGCAGATACAATTTAATTTTTCAACTTTAGTCATTTTGCAACCCTCCCATTCCTTCAAGACCAGATTTGGCATAAGTATAAAGAAAAAGGTATACAAATCCAAAAAACCAAAAAAAAAAAAAAAAAGTAAAAGGTTCTTCTACAATATATCAAATCACATAGAGTTGGTCAGTTGGTTATCATTGAAGAGAATGAGGTCACAAATTTTATCGTGTTTTGAAGTAGAAACCAAGGACGGTTCCTACACAAATTAGACAAGGAAGATAAAGGTAAAGAAATAAAGCATGTGTCAAATTTTAAATTAAATCCTATCTCAGCAGTCAGCAGTTTATAGGCGTTTTAGACGCTTCATATGATCAAACGGACTCAAGGTAGAAGAACTCATCCCGCAAAACTTCCCTTTGTTTGGTTAATAAGCTTTTTAGGGAGGAAAATAGGAGGTAAAGAAAATATTGCGATAACTATATTAAAAAATTATGAATATTGTTAGTCACTTCCCTCACACTTTGCTTAAGTGGCAATTATATTTTGACAATTTTCATATTTTACTGTAATTTAAGAACGCAGCAAGACAAAAGGGAACTAACTTTCCTTCTTGTTTTCCTTTCCTTATAACTTACCCTCCACTAAATCCGCAAGCCAAACAGAGCCTAATGGGTGTGCATGGTGAAAGTGGAAAGAAAGGAGTGTAATATAGAGAAAAATGGGATACAATGTTACTAAAAGCACACAACTAAGCCAGTATGTTGTGGCAATAACATACCTGTAACAGCTGTGGACTTGTCTTTCACAGCCACGTTATTATTTTCTGAAACTTGCGGGGAAGTTGCATTTTCTGGAGGATCTGGCAGGAGTTTTGCATCAGATGGAACAAGACCAGCTAGATCAGGAGGTTGATCCTTCCCCACTGTAGGGTTAGCCTACAGCAAACAACATTTGTTTTTTTTTTCTTAAAATATCTTATTTTTTCATGAATTAGATGATGTACACAAGAAACAGAACAATCGTATTACCTCCAGATCAACATAGTTTGGGTCTTTCCCAATTGATTTCAGAAACTTATCAAGATCAGGTGCATTAAGAGCTGAAACCAGAGGTAATCATGTGAGAAAATCATGATCATGCTTTGACATTGATACAAGAAAGTCATTTTAAACACAATTGGTTTCTAAAGAATCTTGACTGTGATACTAGATAAAACTTCACCAAAATAGAAGATCAGTGTTGAAACACTTTGGCACCGACTATTATAGGTATAATCATTGTTGTCTAATCGCTAATCGGTTCGTGTGGTTATGAACTGTGAATTGTAACAAATCATGAATCATAAGATTTGCTTTTTTCTTAGAAAATAAATGATGATATATGACACTGTATACATATAAATACAAATATAGTGCTTAATCAATAAAAACTGTAAAATAACTCTTTAACATAACACTCGTGCAATATAAAGGCTCAAAAAGTTGAAAGCTTTCCACTTGAATCGTGACTCGCCATCTGCTAAGAAAGAACATGCAGTTAAGAAACCAGCACTCCTTGGCTGAATAAGTTATTCAATAATAATTTCGGTAACAGCGGAATCTGGAGAAGGAGAGGCTCAAAAAGTAGCACAAGTGCACACAAGGAACCCAATGCAAGCATTCATTCCTATGGCATGTTTCCCCTTGAATTGAATTGCCATATTCGAACTTCAGATAAGAGTTTACATAGAAATTCATCCTCTAGAATAAACTCATTTAAAAAATCATAAATGTATAACAAGTTATACTTACAAATACGAATATTCCCATCTCAAGAAAATGTAGAAACAACAGCATTGGAAGAAAAAAAGATTATGTTTCTCAATTTTCTAAATGATATCGTACAAGACGACAGATGCAAATACACTCATATATTATCCATTTCCTAGAAAATGCTATATCTTATGATCATAATTTTGGCAAAACAATTCACAATTAGAAAAGAATGATCCTCTTACGGATGAAGCTAGACTATGGAAGAAGGAGAAGAAGGAATTGAGAAGAAGGTATCCGCAACAACTGCTTTTATTGCGGTACAGCTCATAATCAACTACTATGAGTATTACTATTAACTCATAAATGGATAGATAATAAATTTGCACTTACAGATGGACATATCATTGCTTAGTGGGTGGAAGAAGCAGCAGTCCTGAGTTTTGAATCCTTGATCTAACAACAATGAGACATGCCTTTACCCACAAAAAAAAACACACAAATAGAAGAGGATTCTTAATACTGGCAGTTCATTCATCTAAGACAAAAATGTATGATCTTTATGGGCAGCCTGCAGAAGATAAAATATGTACCGTGCTGATTCATTCACCAGTGCAAACGGAGTAACACAGCCCAATGGCACCTTGATAAATAAAAAATAACAAAAAAAGAAGAAAGAAAGAAAGAATTAAGCAAGAAAGCATATTATTGAATGAATCACAATCAAATATACGTCAAAGTAAGTATATTATTAACTAATATTGTGTCTCCAGTGAAGTCCATGTTTCCGGACGTGCATTTTCAACTACGTAGAGCATGAAAGGACCTAGCTACACGGAACCAATTTAGTGTATGCCAGGAGGGCCATTATTCACCAGATTTACACAAGACAACTCCAAATCAAATATTTTTAGATGGTTATAACTTGTAAGTTATGACACAAGCAGAAGAATCTAAACTACTGTGGAACTGCTTTATGGTAAATGCATTCCAAAACATGGAACATTATCTGCAATGAACATGGCCAAAAATATCAGTCGATACCGAGACAGATAAGCCGAGTCAACTCAGTATCGGTGAGTCCCAATTCAATTCTGAGACACAGTACACAATTATTCTAAGTTATTTTTGAACCAATGTGCAAATTTTATTGGGAAATGACTCGGAATCTGCGAGTCGGATAGTGATACATGTGCTGAACAAAACTAAAAACTTTTTCCTTTAATTTTATTATTTTTAAATGCAACCTAGGAGACTTGCTAACATTGATTTTTGCTCTACGTGTGCATTTGGAATTTATGAAATTAATAGCCTAAAAACTTTATCAATATAGCATTAGGATCAGGATTAAAACAGAGACTCCAGACGTGAATGCCAAACAGCCCTTTAACTGGTCAACATATGCCTAGAAAAATAAAACCCAAAAGAGATACTAAAAGCAGAAGCAACCTGAAGTATTTCTGCCAGTGCTTCTTCAGGAGCCATTCTCAAACCGGCTTTTCCCAAACCAAGCCTCTGTGATAGAACTGCTCAGTTTCAAGGTCAGATATAATCTCATAAACATTGAGGAGACTGATAACATGTATAAGCCAAAACCATTCATATAATAATATATAAAGTAAGTCTAGTGAAAATGCCTGACCCTTGATAATGAGATGAACGATCATTCATTTTCTTCCATATTAATTAATTAGTAATCAAGCAATCTGATTTGAGAATAATATATTTACCTTTCAGGTCTACTTTCGTATCTGCCAAAGCAGAAACTATATAAAACCGATGTTTCTTATCCTGCAGATAGAAGTGTGTGAAAATACCTTTAGTCATGAACATAGGTGAAATATGGATCCAGAAATTCATAGAATTAAGAGAAAAAAAGGAAGAAATAAAAAGCAAAGCTGTCTTTCAAAGTCTGTACCCTTACCTTCAAGAATAAGTTTTTACTCAATGCGCCTTTCATATGCCCGACATATTTCGCCTGGAGAAGAAAAAAATTACTTCAGAGTGTGTTTACAGAACACAGAAAATTAGCAAAAATTTGCATTTTCTTGTACCTGAGCTTCAACCGTCAAAACAACAGGATGATCGTATTGAGAGAAATTAATTTCATGCCCCTGAAAAGAGCCCAACATATAGATCCATTCCACAAAAAATAGAAAATGGACAAGAGAAAGCAATTGGAAGGTGCAATTAAATGAGAACACAGCTATTCTTAGAAAAGAGAATGCCTTATCAGTATAAGGTAGCATAATTTGGAAAGCAAACATTAGTTATCTCTCAAACTATTCAGTGTACGAATCTGTTTATATAGCTTAACTTTATGATAAATCCAATAGCAGCTCTTAAACCTAAAGAACTTTTAAATTGGTTCTAGCAGGTCATATTTCGAGAAGATGTATTCTTATCCAACGAAAGCAAATTTATATGCTAATATCGAGAAAAATTGCACTTCAATTTCAAATATAAGATCTAAGAAACTATCAACTAGTAAAACTAGGCTGTCATATAGCAAGACAACAAAATATTGGTAGCTTAGCTCCAATTATAATGTTGTAATGCAATGCATAGAAGCGAAACTGTTGCTTAATTTTAACGAAGAGCCTAGTCACAACCATTGCTTCATTTTAAGTCTTGCCTCCTGGGGCCTAGGCACAAGGTGCAGAAAAAAGTGCAAGCATGAGCAAAGTAAGGCGCACTTTAAGAAACTTAAAGATTAAATATATTCAAACAAATATACATAACTCAGCAATTAACATATAAATATAAATTGCTAAAATGTCAAAGTAATGTACATTTTGACCTATTAACTCAAATTTGACAGTCAATAAATTGTCCCTACGATCCTTCACAAAATAGTCTACCTTAAAATAACATAGTAAAACCCTAATCAAGTACGAAACTATCACAAAATTTCAAATTTCATTTCCATGTAGATTACGTGTACCATTAGGCTTTTCCCTCTCTCTCCTCTTTTTTTTCCTTCTCTAAATATGGGAACCAACTGGAGAATTAGTGTTGGTCACAAAGAAGAATATTCTTCTACAATAAAGAATGTGACCCGTGTGTTTTGGAAGCTGCAATGGCCTAATAGTTCTTACTATGAGTCCACCCGTCCTACCAATATAGTAGAAAGAGTATAAGTAGGATTCCACTCAGGGCACACTTGTTAGCTACAGTTCCCATCTGTCTTTTAAAGAACTAGAACTCGAACTGCCCGCAGTTATGGGACTAGCTCCCCTGGCCGTAGCAACTACAGTGACTCTTGCTCCTGAGCTTCCAAATCCTTACTTCAGGGGATTAAGGTAGTTAACTTGCTAGATGATAAGTCAGGTAGCAAAGCCTAAGATTAGATGACTGATTAGATTACTAGTTTCACTGAGGTTCCCTGCCTAAGTCCCATATCTTAAAGACTATAACTCAGCAGCAAGCCAAATACTTTTGTCCGTAAACACTGCATATTTGATTCCATCCATAGATCTATTTTATTCCCTATGAGTTCTAGTCTCAATAAGAATGCTAGTTCTTACTGTACAAGGTGGGTCATGAGTTGGTCTAAAACTAATATTAGCGGAATCTGAATATGAGCCTTGGTTCCATGCCTAATTAAGTTATTGCTGCATAATACATTTAGAAGCAGGCTTTGCACCTTGGGCTTCATAAAGTGTGCCTAAGCGGAGTCTATTTAAAGGGGTTCACCTAGGGCAGGGCAAAATGCAAAGGCTAAGCGCGCCTGAGCCCAAGCCTTAGGCGTGCCTATGACAACAAGAGACACCGACATGCATTCAGACAGAAGCGATAAGTGGCAGACACATGTAAAAGTCATGCCTTAATTATTGCTACATACAAGGACATCTTTCTCTAATTGTGTATCTAGTCCGGCCCTGCTCAAAGTCGGAAGCCCAATTTTAAAGTTTTCAGTGTCTTTGAATATATCTCGTGACATAGCCGTGGTTCATAGGTGGTGTCATACTGTTGGTGAACATTATCTCATTGGACGTTTATTTGTGAACATTATTTCAATGAGATTTGTTTTAGTTGTTAAATCTTATACATTCGAGTCATGTCTCAATACCGTGGTCAGGTAGTGGATGATAACAAGAAAAGGGAAAAATTAATATTTTCACATAGAGCACATTTTGAACCTTGGGAGATCAACTTTTTGATTAATTAGGAGTCAAGCATACTTTGGGTCGCCTTCCGAGACGAGACTGCTTTTTGGTATTAACATGGAGTCATTGTTGTCTAGAATAGTCCTACCACTCAAAAAGTCAAATACCTGAATTTTTGAGTCATAGTCCCACTAAATTAATGAGTACCAAAGCAGCCTCAAAATATCCAATTACCATTTTCGAATAACGCATATGTATCACTTCTATACGATAGAACATAGCAAGTCATGTTTACGTGATGTTGTGTTAGTGCTATATGATTTACCCCCTTGTGAGGGTGGAGCATGAAAACTTTTTTTATAACTATCAAGTTACCATTTACGACCTCAAAAAACCCTCGATGAAAATTGAAAATACTATTTATCTTCGGAACCAACTTTTCGCTTAACTGTCTGGATTCCAAACCTTTTCAAAAAGTCTAAAACCCAATGAATTTGGTAAACCAACACCATAGATAGAGCAATCAAGGACACCAACTCAAACCATGCTTCTAGGTGATTATACTTCTTTCTAATCATTGTAGACTATCATTATTTATCTTCTCTCACATTTTAACCAACACCATAGATGTCTCTCACATTTTCTACTCTTGTAACTATAAATTAAAATTAGGCTTTAATTCTTGCATCATTGACAGATCAAACTGAATACCACCCAATTCCTCAAAAGAATCCATTTTGATATAGGTTAAGTAGTCTAACAAAACCTCTAAAGAATTATAAGCAAAATTGAATTGGAATGAGCTGTTTCCGCACTAACCACCGGCATTTAATAAACTAAATGCCAGACTACAAAACGGAAAAAACAAAATCCTAGAAATGCATTGAAGTTTTTATCCCAACACAGAAGGTAAAAAAAAAATTAGATTTTATTTAAACCCACAAACAAATTTGATTTAAAACCCACAAACAATCAACCACTAGATGTTACAAAATAAGACTTGAAATGAATTCTACACCCAACACAGAAAACAATCTAATTGCACCAATTAACCCATCAAGCTATCACAATTACCCAGAATACTCTCTGTGTTTCTTGCGGCTAAGAAATTATAAGCTCATATGGACCTTTTTAAAAATCATAATCTTCTTCAAGCACTTACTTAAGTTTCTAATTTTGCATTAAAATGGGTTTCGAGTCAAATTGAAGAAAACAGAGTTTAAATTGAAGAAGTACCTATGTAATAATCATAAAACAGTGAGTCATCATATCAAAATGGCAAAAAGGTCAAAAAGTACAGATAAAAAATCAGTACATGAAGAAGAAGAAGAATGAGAAGAGAAACCTGCAAAAGCGCGAGTAACTGTTCCTTGGTGTAACCCATCCCTCCCTCTCTCTCTCTCTCTCTCTCTCTCTCTCGGAATTGAAGAGCGGGGAGTCACAGCTGCTCTGCGATAGGTTAAAATTCACAAGAACCTTCGAAGACGCAATAAGCCCTGTTTGTTGTAGCTTAGCTTTTAGCTTTTCAATTATAGCTTTTAAGACTCAAAATAAGTTCTTCTAGGTAAAATTTAAGAGCTAATTATTTATGGGTTTTTGTTAACAAAGCTCTAAATATTGAGATAAACAAGGAATACAGTGTGGGTATCAGTGTTCGGTATGGGATTCAGTGCTTGTCTTCATTATTTATTTCCACTTTTAGAACCTTAACACATGTCCTAAGGACACATGTTAACAAAACCCTTTATTTATTGATGAAAAAAAATAAAGTTTAAGTTACACATCTCAACTAATTAATTTTTTAAATGTGAGAGAAGATAAATAATGATAGAGCTTTTGATCAAGTGGGGTTTAATATAGTGGGGGTAATTGATGGCGATGGAAAAAAGAACAAAGGATAATGTTGTCCAATAAAAAATTTATTAATTAACAAATTTATAATTTATAAGGTGGAAAAGCAACTTGAACCAAACTTCTAATAAGTTGGCTTTTGGCTCTCAATAAGTTGAAAAAAAATATTATAAGTTTTAAAGCTATAAGTCACACCAACCACTTCATTTGAACTTTTTCTAAGCTATAAACTATAATTTGCAGCTTATAAGCTGTAACAAACAAAGCCATAGTAGAACATATTTGATATTCCCCTATGTCAAGAGTATGAGGTACAACTTCGTCAATTACCCACGCTACTCCTAGTCGGTGTTTGTTTTGCGATATTTTCAGGAAACGCTGGGGGCATTGGATTATTACTTCATTTTAATTAAAATAGTTCGTACATTGGGTCATTCATCCCACAAGAGGACTATTAGCCCTATTAAGTAAATAGTCCCTTATAGGATGGACTATTAATCCCAATGTATAGGATATTAATGAGTAATCATAGTGGCACAACTCTTTTACAATCATCTCTATCTCTCTCCTAAATGGTACTGTGAGGTCCGGTTAAATTTCAATGGGCTCTAGTGCTACTTAGGAGAGAAATAGAAATAGTTGTAAGAATGAGTTGTACCCCCATTATTGTTGTGATATTTGTTTGCACCCAAAAAAAACTGAAGGTTTTGGTGCCCGAATGGAGAGAACAGAGTGGACTTGGGTTGTACTTCGTGGCCCGTTTAGACTACAGAATGGGCGATTAAACTGGAGGAACAAGTACAAGGGAAGTGGATTTGGCTATGGCATAGACCTGGTCACGAAGGATAAGAAGCATCGAGCCCGATACCTAGAAGGGTTAAGACAGGTGACAATCGGACACCTTGTTGGAAGAAATATGGAAAGGCCAGACAATGAGCCTGATTGGTCATAAACATGCATATCACTGTCATCGAGCTTCATGTTACAGCTCAAGGAGAGAGCCTGGCAAATTGGAAGTAGCAGTAGCCCGATGGCAGAGATAAAAACATGTGACTCGTCGTTTCCTTATTCGTTGAGGCTAAGATCAAAGGAAAGAGAATTTGTTTAGGAGTAAATCTAATTAAATCCAACTGGATGTGGAAGGCTAATCCCAAGATTTTTGGGATTGATTCAAATCAGGATGAAGATGGAAAGAGTTGGGATTAGGAAAGATTTTGGGCGTCCTTATCTTGCTTGAGGCGCAATTCAAGGAGTCCTTGCCATAGTTGAACTCTTTAGTGGCCGCTATAAATAGGAAGGCCTGACAACCCTTCAAGGCACTCTGCGTCACTCACAATACACCACATCCAAAAAGCATTCAACAGCATTCAAACCTATTCAACTAGCATTCAGAAGCATTCAAACATTGTGTTCTTGTGTTCTCAGCATCCATAGTAATAGGTATGTTCCTTTTGTTATTTTCTTTCTGTTTTAATCTTTCATGAACAATCAGAGCTTGTTTTGATATTGTTCCCTAGTTTGTTAGTTTTTTCAAACATGTTCAATAAACTACCAGCATATTTTATTAATTGTTTGCGATTGTTTACTTAGTAAATTCATCACTATTAGACTTGTGCGCTTCAGTACTGTCTAGGAATCATAGGCCAAGGGTACTTTCCTACTTGTCCATCACAATCACCTTAGAAGTTATATCTTAAAGCCTTATGTATCACTCACACAAGCAGCTAGAAAATTAGTTTGCACAAACCGAGCCCGTTTGGCTATGGCACGCCCGCACACAAACTACAGTAAACAATATTAATACTCCTATGACCATTAATAGTAAAAGTTATGATATCAGATTCAATGTTGAAAACAGGTTGTTGAAAAATTAAAAACTGGATGAGTCGTGTATTATGTCGTTCTATTGAAGGTTGATTTCGCTCATCTGAGGTCTTCCCACTAATGCAGCAGAGGAGTATCAACTTCCAAATACAATAGCCAAGAACAATATAAATTTGTCAAATTATATGCACACTACTAGATCAAAAACTAAAATACATCAAAAAACAGGAAGAAAATTCTATAATGCCCTAATATAATCAAAACGAAGAAGGGGAAGACGTAGAAGTTATTCATATTTTCTATGTGAAGAGAGTATTCTTTTAATTGTATTAAAAACAAAACTGAATTGTAGCATATACATAGGAAAAATATTAACATTATTATTCTAAAGTTAGTGGAGAGATATTAGGGAAAATACTTTAGTAGCTTAAGATTGAGTCAAAACATAATTCTGTGATAAAAAAGGCTATAATTTATTTTGTCCAAAAAAATATATCATATAGAACCCAAGTCCAAGCCAGTGTGGAGCGGAGCGGCGCTGACTCGTGCATGTGGTAAACCTATTTGGGAATAGGGTCCACAAAACTGGGTGCTCCTTGAAGTTGAGGCCCAACCCATACGTACATAAGGAAATATCTTTTTTTTATCTACCAAAGTACACATAATACATTAACAATTGGTACTTAGTTATTTTACCTCATATAATATTTTTTTTAGTACCCTGCAACACCTAAGAAACGTTATCACATTATCAGTAAATGACATATTTAATTGTAAAAGTGTTGTTTGGAGTTTTTAGGGCACTTTGGGAAGTTTTGAGTTTCAGGGGTATTTGAGTCTTTTTGGGTTCTTGCTATGCTGGCAGCCTAGTTTGTTCTCTTTTGGGTAGTCTACTTGTTTGGGCTATATCTTTTGTTTTGGGGGTCAAATTGTAATATTTTGGTGATAGCTTCTCCAAGAAGATTTAGGTCCTTTTTTATATTTGGCATGCTGGAAGCTTTTGTTTTCAGACTTGTTTGGAAAATGAATTTGCAGAGCTGAAGCTCTACCCCAGCTAGGGTTTAGTATCAAAAGACTTGGGTTTGAGGTTTCGACCTGCGGCAACTTCTGATACATCCACCGCTGCACTTCGTGCGAGAGGATAACGTTATGCTATCACTTTGGTTGTTGTTTTGATCTACGGAAATCCCTAAATTAGTTTTTTTTCTATGAATTCTGAATGGAAGCATGAACTCTTGTATATAATCTGATGATAGCAAGTTGCCGGAACGAAGGCACTTGAATAGTGTACTGTTATTTGCAGGACTTTGTTAGTCGTTTAACAAATTTAAAATCAGATTGTTGTACTTTGAATCAATTGGTGTCAGAGCAAGTTCTTTCTTTGTTTGGTATTTATTTCTTCACTATTGTTAGTGAGAAATTTGTGAAAGGTAATGGCTGCTAGAGTTGAATTAGGACATCATGGTCGAAGGGGCAGAAATAATGTGACCCTTAATATGTTGAAGTAGTTGCAGAAATAGATCCAAAACCTTGCCATTTATGGTTGCTCGAGTTGGTGGTAATCACGAAGACAGGGTTGAATAAGGTACTTATCATGGTAAAGAGGTTGAGGATGAGGTCAACCGATACTCCAAAGGGGAAGGCAATAGTTCTGACAATGAAATAAGGCCAGAGATACGCAGGCCTAACGAACACAATGCAGGACCTCAACGGTGATTAAATGCTACAAGTGTTCAAAGGTGGGTCATAGATCCAATTAATGTCCAAAAACGCAGACTGATGCATGCTTGAACGTGATAGATGACCAAGAAAAGGGCTTTGAAGAAAACTTTATTATTGAGGAAACGGAAGACCGTCATGATGGGGTGTATGGAGTAAAAGATATTGAGGAAGAGGGGATTGAAGGTGATATAATTGGTAGATCTCTTGTCATTCGAAGTTCCATGCTTTCACTCATTCGAAATGAAGATAGTTGGCTTCACAAGAATAGTTTTAGAACATATTGTACAACAAGCGGAAAGCTTTGCAAGTTAACTATTAATAGTGATAGCAACCAAATCTAGTTTCTCAAGAGATGGTTGACAAATTGAAGCTTGAGACTAGGAAATATGCACAACCTTAATACATCCCTTGGTTCAACAAAGGGAATGAGGTAATTGTCTCTTTGAAGTGTCTTGTTAGCTGTTCCATTGGGATGTCATTCAGTGAATCTGTATGGTGTGATGTAGTACTGATGGATGCATGCCATATCCTTCTAGGTCGATCTTGGCAATTTGACCAAAAAACAATCCATCATGGTGATAAGAACAACTATTCCTTCTACTTAGGAAAGAAGAAACTTGTCCTGAAACCAATGAAAGATAATATTGCAAAAAGAAAAGAAATTGGATGTCCATCAACTTTTTGAACATGAATGATTTCATAATAGATAGTAAGAAATATGGGGTTGTGTATGTCAAAAAAGAGGAGTACAAGTCTCAAATAGTGTGAGGGGGCTGTTGGAGAGTTTAGTGATGTTAAGCCTGAAGAATTACCAGACAGACTTCCTCCTACACATGAGATCCAACACCCTATAGACTTTGTACCTGGAACTTCTCTCCCAAATTTACCTCACTACTGAATGAGTCCAAAGGAACATGCAGAACTTCAAAGGCAAAATTTTGATGCCCCCTCACACTATTTTGAATGAGTCCCAAATTTTATCCATGAGAGCCTAAGTCCTTATGATGTGCCAGCTTTACTCAGGCCAAAGAAAGATCGAACTTGGAGGATGTGTGTGGACCGTAGGGTCATTAACAAGATCACTATAAAAGATAGATTTCCTATACCAAGATTGAATGATATGCTTGACATAAAAGTGGGTGCCATCAAATCAGAATTCGAGAAGAGGATGAGTGGAATACAGCGTTTAAAACCAATGAGGGACTCTATGAATGGTTATGCCATTTGGCCTATCAAATGCCCCGATCACATTTGTGCGGTTCATTAATCAAGTTCTTAAACCATAAATTGGAAATTTTGTGGTTGTTTACTTCAATGACATCTTGATTTATAGCAAGGATTGTAAGGTTCATGCTGAACATTGGAAGGCAGTATTACTCCTTCTAAGGCAACATCAGCTTTTATGCAAATGCGAAGAAGTGTTTGTTCATGGCAGGAAAATTAAAAATTTTGGGTTTTGTTGTTTCAGCTAAGGGTGTAGAAGTTGATTCAGCCAAAGTGCAAGCAATTACAATCTAGCCTATTCCGAAGACGTTAACTGAGATAAGAAGTTTCCATATAATGGCTACATTTTATAGGATATTTAACAAAATTTTCAGCACTGTAATGGCTCCAATCACCGAGTGCCTCAAAGGTGGAAAGTATGGATGGATGTCACACCCTAGAGTAGCAAAATAAGGAAAAATTTTCATTTCCGTTTTGGACCCATAGATCATGACAGATGATGGATCGCTCGTCCTGTACTTAGCTTAACACGTACCAGAAAAAAAAACAGAGTATACAAAGCAGTAGGGAAGAAAGTATAAATACTATTACAACTTCAAATATTACATAGGCTTAGATTCAAATATCCTTAAGGCACAGACTGCCTTAATCAAATTAAAAACATTATCCATATCCTTATCACAACTTTATTTAAATAAAAGTATCTCCGCAGACTTCTCTAGCTGGCATAGTCATATTACCCTGCATAATCATTTCCTGAACATTTTGGATGTCCAGGACAAAATAAAGTCATCAGCTAATAAAAGCTAAGTGAGCATAATGAACACACAAGCAATGTATATAAAAGTACATTAGCAGTTATTATTACTGTTCAGTACCTTAGGGTACGGTTAATCAATTATTCCAGTCATCGCATAATAGGTAAACAGTTTAAGTACTGAATACTTAGGACAGTGCATGAACAAGATCATAATCTCTAGAAATATGATTTATGAGTGTCGGTTGCACTAAAAGACATCTGAAGTGTTGGCCTTCACTCCCTATAGAAAACTAAAAATCGAATTCAGCTATAGCTTCCAAGACTTTCCATTCTCTAACCATCATAGATGCAACTATACCTCGAGGTTTCTGACTTAAGGCGTCTGCGACTACATTTGCTTTACCAAGGTGGTATTCTAATGTGAAGTCATAGTCCTTAATCAATTCCATCCATTGGCGCTGCCTCATATTCAACTCTGTCTGAGTAAACAAATATTTCAGACTCTTGTGATCGGAGAATAAATCAAACTTCTCTCTATATAGATAGTGTCTCCAGATCTTGAGAGCAAGCACTACTGCTGCTAATTCTAAATCATAAGTTAGGTAGTTTAGTTCATTTGGCTTCAACTGCCTTAAACCATAAGCAATAACCTTGCCGTATTGCATAAGTACACATCCCAACCCTTGATACGATGCATCACTGAAAATAGAGAACTTCTCGCTATCTCTTGGTATTGCTAATACTGGTGTTGTGGTGAGTCTTTCTTCAATTCCTGAAAAGCCTACTCACGCTTATCATTCCATTCGAACTTCACATCCTTCTTAGTCAAACTAGTCAGAGGAGCTGCTATCTTCAAAAATCTTTCTATGAATCTCCAATGAAAACCTGCGAGTCCAAGAAAACTTCTGACTTATGTAGGTTTGGTTGGTTGAGTCCAATTTGAAACATCATCAGTTTTTGATGAATCCACGGTGATTCCTTGTTGTGAAACCATATGCCCTAGGAATTTCACCTCTTGTAGCCAAAACTTCACACTTACTGAACTTCTCATATAAGTGATAACTCTGAAGTGTCTGCATTGCGATTCACAAGTGTTGTTCATGTTCTTCCTTGGTTTTTGAATAGATCAAGATATAATCAATAAAGACTATGATGAATTGATCCAAGTAAGGCCTAAACACTCTGTTCATCAGATCCATGAACACTACATGGGCATTAGTTAATCTAAATGACATTACCAAAAACTCATAGTGACCGTACTTTGTTCTGAAAGCTATCTTTGGTACATCCTTGGGTCGTACGAGTAACTGATGGTATCCTAATGGTAGATCTATCTTGGAAAAGATCGTAGCTCCTTGCAATTGATCAAACAGATAATCTATTCGGGGTAGAGGATACTTGTTCTTGATGGTGACTTTATTCAACTCTCTGTTGTCGATTCACAGTTGAAGTGATTCGTCCTTCTTCTTTATGAATAACATTGGTACTCCCCAGGGTGATGTACTTGGACGTATAAATCCCAGATCTTCAACTTCTTAAACTTGTTTCTTTAATTCCAGCATTTTGTAGGAGCCATTCTGTAAGGTGCTTTGGATATTGGGATAGTGCCAGGCACTAGATCAATGAAGAAATCAATCTCTCTCTTAGGTGGCAACCCAGAGATATCCTAAAAAATAGCCTCATAGTCTTGGACTATAGTACTGATGAGATAACCACTTATGTACTGGCAGTCTTGATATTAGCTAAACAATTTGTGAGGAACGTATCACTCATAGGGTTACACTAGAATTAAAAAAGATTGACCTTTGGGTACTGAAAAAATAATACTCTTCTTAACACAGTCCAATTTAGCGTGATACTTAGTGAGCCAGTCGATTCCTAATATCACATCAAATTCCTTCATTGTTAGGACAACCAAATTAGCTGGAAGATTCCAATTCTCTAGATATACAGATAGGGCAATTCTTACATACATGTTTTAGTGTGATAGTAGCTCCTAGCGGTAAGATAATATTCAATACTACGTCTAACCTTTGAGGTAATGTATTCACATTTGGAAGAATTTTGGCAGCAATAAAAGAGTGTGTGGCACCCATGTCAAATAAGACTTTCACATGATGATTATAAAGTGTTAAAGTACCTTCCATGAGTTGCTGCTCTAGCTACTCTTCATATTGGGTTCCTTCATAACCAGCTTCATCATAATTACCTTCTTCATAACTTGTGGCATCGGGATGGTTGTGTTCAGTTGGGCCTGTCCCTGTTGACCATAACCTCTTCCTTTCGGGGCACGACAATACTTGCTGACGTGACCAGCCTTGCCACAGTTATAGCATACTATATTATGATGATTATCGTGTCTTGGTGCTTTGCAGTCCTGAGATATATGACTGGGTATACCATAATTAAAACAATTACTAGTACTCCTTTCTGCACTCGATTGTGGCTGAGTCTGATATGGAGCTGGGTGAGGTTTTTGGTTTCCATCAAAAGTCCTCTTCTAGCCCTGATTGCGATATAGCTGTTTGTTCCCAAAATTACTCTTCTATGGAAGGTGGAAGTCAAACTACTTGTGCTCGCATGTCCTCTTCCAGTTCAGTGGCCAGGTCCACATAAGATTCAAATGTCTTGTCCAAGCGCCCAATAGTCATACGATGAATAGGCAGTGCCAACCCTTGATTATATTTCTAGATTTTCTTTTCCTCTGTATCCACCATGTGTGGAGCCAATCTAGATAGCCTCTCAAATAGAGTTATGTACTCTTGCACATACTTGTTTCCTTGGACCAGGTCCATAAATTCCCTTTCACGCTTGTGCCTCTCGATTGCCTGGAAATGCTCTCCAAGAATTTCTTCTTGAAAGTAGTCCATGTCATAGCTTTGACAACATCTTCTCCCATGGTGGCTTCAATAGCTTCCCACCAATCTGCAGCAGTATATGTCAATTGAAATGTTGCCAGTCTCTTTTTCTCTTGATCAGTACAATCCATTGTTTCAAAGATATGATCCATCTGCCTCAACCATTGTTCGATTTTCCATGGTTCAGCAGTGCCAGCAAATTACTCTAGTCGCAAGGCACAAAACCTTTCCAATCATTTATCCCCCATTTGACGGGGTAGGACTTCATTCCTCTGATTGTTGCCATTTCTACTATTGGCGGCATTTAGGTCTCCAATCTATTCAATTCTCTAAACAAATGCCTCAAACATGCCAGTCAGATCGACCACTGGTGGTGCTCCTCCAATTGCGTTGCGATTTCTGGGACTCTTTCTTGCCATAGTTTCTAGTTAAATCCTGGTTAGCAATTAAGCAATTATAAGAAGGAATACAAGTATCAATACGAGGTTGTAAAAATATTCTTTATATATATATATCTCTTTTGTAAGCAGTTACATATATCATGTCAAGTTAATGCTTCTATCTAGCCAAAAGATAAGATTTTTGGGACTAACAGTCTGATGTACAAAATGGGGGAGTCATTGTCCTGTATCCATTCTAATGCTAACTTATAATATCTGATAAGACAAAAAGTGAGACTACTTAGTCTAATATTTACAACATGCTCATAAACATAAATCTAAACATACCTACTGGGAGCAACAGGGCCTACGGCACCAAACTCTGGAACTATGCATCGGGTGATTGGTATTCCTAATGCTACTATCCTCATCATCAGACACTAGAGGTGGAGCCCCATCCACGTCCATTAGCTCTATGGGTAACTCTAGGAGTGGCTCAGGCATCTCAACATCATGAAGCTCGAGCTCAAACTTGCCTATAACTACCTCAACCCCCTCTATCTATACAGGTGCAACAATAGTGACCTCGTCGCCATCACCACCCATGGGCTCAACAAGTGGAGTAACCATAGGACCTACAGCTGGTAGTGGAGTGGCCAAAAGTGCCAAGTGGGCTTGTACCATCTCCTCTTCTATAAGAACATACAGGTCAGGGGGTAAGAATCCTCTTGATCCTCTCCTCGGCGATAATCTATCTATCACGGCTTGATGGAAGCTTCAATCTGAATTCGGTGTAGGTCCATTATCCCCTCAGTATGAACAACTCTCTAGACACATTTCTCTACATTGATGGTAGACTGAAATTATATCATAGTATGGTAGATCTCTAGATCGTGCGGCTCTATCCCATTGGGCCAATCACTTGTCCGCCAAAATCATCTGGTATGTGATATGGGTCCATGATGATAACCTGACAAAAGCAAACTATCTTGTATCAAGGCTAATCTTAATACATCTGGATGTCGGATCCTAAGTACGGAGGACACTTGACTTTGCCTATCCTTTTGCTATCATAACCTGTGTCTAGGCTTAAGCCTAAGTATACAACCAATGCTCTAATACCAAAACTCCTGTCACGTCCCAGCGTAGCAAAATAAGGAAAAATTTTTATTTCTATTTTGGACCCATAAGTTATGATAAGTGATGGATCGCACGTCCGGTACTTAGCTTAACATGTACCAGGAAAAAAAAAGTATACAATGCAGCATAGAAGAAAGTATAAATACTATTACAACTACAAATATTACATAGGCTTAGATTCAAATATCCTTAAGGCACAAACCGCCTTAATCAAATTAAAAACATTATCCATATCCTTATTACAACTTTATTTAAATAAAAGTATCTCCGCAGATTTCTCTAGCTGGCATAGTCATATTGCCCTGCATAATCATTTCCTAAACAGTTTGGATATCCAAGACAAAATAAAGTAATCAGCTAATGAAATTTGAGTGAGCATGATGAACACACAAGCAATGTATATAAAAGTACATTAGTAGTTATTATTATTGTTCAGTACCTTAGGGTATGGTTAATCCATTATTCCAGTCATCATATAATAGGTAAATAGTTTAAGTAATGAATATTTAGGACAGTACATGAACAATGAAACCATCTCATCTCACTGACTCTTCTATCTCGATCACAATCTCTAGACTCATTCGGTCTACCTCGAACCATCCGGCGCAATGCTGTTAATTTAGAAGGCCTGTCGATGCATCTGCCGTGTTTAAGTTGGCCTGGATGTAGCTTGACATTCAAGGTTAATAACCTACTGAACACCCTTATTAGTCTACTATATCCAAGTCGGCCTGGACTAAGTCTAGAATATCCAACGATCGGTCTACCGTATCCTGAGTTGGCCTGAACTCGATTAGATTTGCCTACTATATCTGAGTCGGCTTGGGCTTAACCCTCTTAATTAATCTACTGTATTTGAGTCGGCCTGGAATAATTAAGGCTATCACAAGAACTCTGACTGGCCTACTGTATCTGAGCCGACCTAGGCTCAATCCTTCCTAATTAACCTGCCACACCCAAGTCAGCCTGGGATAATTAAGGTTACCCGTCCCAAGACATTTTTCCTTTACTCACTTCTCATAACATATATGCTGACCAAACAACCCCTTTCAGACATGCCAGCTCAATTATGCAAATGTGCAACTTATTCTCTTTCTTGTTTATATAATGGTATCAGAGCGGCATATAACTTGTTTTTTCTTTACATATTTCCTTACAAAGATATCAGAGCAATGTGACTTAAATCTTTCTTATAGTGGCATCAGAGCGTTTCTTACTTTCCTTTTACATATTCTTTATAGGGTACCAGAGTTATTTATACATATGATTTAAAATTCCAATCTTGCTTTCAAAGTCTGTTTCCCTTTCCTTTAATAAGACAATAGCAATGAGGTACAAGTTTTAAAACAGAATGTACATTAGTTCCTCCATCACTTGATTGACTCGTTCTGTCTGACCGTCTGTCTATAGATGAAAAGCTGAACTTAAGTTCAATAAAGTTCCCATTACTGTCTGAAGGCTCTTCTAGAATTTTGCGGTAAAGCGCGAATCTCGATCTGAGACTATTAAGATGGGTACACCGTGCAGTCGTATAACTTGCTGTAGATACATCCGGCTTAATCTTTCAACTGGGTACATCATGCTGTAGGTGATAAAATGCGCTGGCTTGGTGAGTCGATCTACTATTACCCAAATAGCGTCGTGGTTTTGTTGAGACTTTGGCAATCCAACCACGAAATCCATGGTGATGTGTTCCCATTTCCACTAGGGAATTAGTAGCGGATGTAGAAGTCCAGGCAGTTTCTGATGTTCTGCCTTCACTTGTTTGCAAACAAGACACTGCGACACATACTTGGCCACTTCTCGCTTCATTCCTTCCCACCAGAAGTTCCTCTTTAAGTCCTTATACATCTTGTTTCCTCCAGGGTGGATAGTCATCCTCGACTTGTGTGCTTCATCCAAAATATCCTTTCTAAGACTACCGTCATTTGGCAGATAAAGTCTACCCTTGCATCTCAATGCTTTGTCCAAACTGATACTCCATATTCCGGGTTCCTTCGCGGACATCTTAGTAAACCATAGCTTCAAATCTTCGTTTGACTATTGAGTGTCCAAGATACGGCTGATGAGATTCGATTGTATGACAAGACATCCAAAGTGTTGTCCTTTTCCTGATCCCACTGGTTGAAGGTCAAATCTGGCTAATGTCTCCAATGCTTGTCATTCTCTAATTAAAATCGCAACGATCAAAAGGCAGGGCCTTCAGCTCAAAAGCGTCAGCTACAATGTTTACTTTACCTGGATGGTATTACAAAGAAAAATCATAGTCCTTGAGTAGTTCCATCCATCTTCGCTGTCGCATGTTCAACTCCTTATGAGAGAACAGGTACCGTAAACTCTTGTGATCCGAGAATAAGTCAAACTTTTTTCCATACAAGTAGTGTCTCCAAATCTTTAGGGCAAACACAATTGTAGCTAGTTCCAAGTCATGCATTGGATAATTCTTCTCATGCGGCTTCAATTGTCTTGATTTGTACGTAATAAAATTTCCATCTTGCATTAGCACACAACCAAGCCCTTGGTGCGATGCGTCACTGTAGATTATGAATCGTTCACCACTCTTGGGTATCGCAAGTACAAATGCTGAGGTTAGTCTCTCTTTTAATTCCCGAAATGTATCCTCATGCGTATTAGTCCATTCATACTTTGTCTCCTTTCTTGTCAAACTTGTCAATGGTCCTGCGATCTTGGAGAATCCCTCCACAAATCTCCAATAATATCCAACCAATCCAAGAAAACTCCTAACTTCGATCATGTTAGTCGGTCTATTCCAGCTCAAGACTGCATTGATCTTAGATGAGTCTATAGAAATTCCATCCTGTGATATCACATGTCCCAATAATTTGACTTCCTGAAGCCAGAATTCACAATTGTTGAATTTCACATACATGCTATTATCTCTGAGAGTCTGTAGAGCAATTTGTAGATGCTTCTTATGCTTTTCTCCTATCTTCGAGTAAATTAGAATGTCGTCGATGAATATTGTAATGAATTGGTCCAGATAAGGTCTGAATACTCTATTCATTAGGTCCATAAATACTGCCAAGGCATTGGTCAGTCCAAAGGACATCACTAAGAACTCATATTGTCCATACCTCGTCTTGAAGGCAGTCTTCAGTATATCTTCTAGTTGAACTAGTAACTGATGATAACCTAAATGCAAATCAATCTTCGAGAATATCCTTGATCCTTGTAATTGATCGAACATGTTGTCTATACAGAGTCGTAGCTCTCTATCCTTCTTTTTCACGAATAGGACTGGCGCTCCACAAGGTGACGTACTCGGGCGAACGAAACCTAAGTCTTCAAGTTCCTGAACTTGCTTCTTTAATTCTAACATTTTCGTCGGCGCCATCCGGTACGGGGTCTTGGAAATCGGCAATGTTTCGGGTGCTAGCTCAATACAGAAGTCTATCTCTCTATTTGGCGGAAGTCCAGAGATACTTCGGAATACATATTCAAAATCTTAAATAACAGGGATCTGGTTGATAGTAAGCTCCGTGCTTGAACTCTCGATCGCGGCTAGGCAGCTCGTAATGAACATATTGCTCAATGACTGGCATTAAAATCTGATCTACAGGTAACCAAGTGTCAAAAAGATAATGGTCCAACTAACACAATCCAAAACTACTCCATACTTGGTAAGCCAATCCATTCCTAGGATCACGTCAAACTTCGACATTGACAAAACTATCGAGTCTGCCCGGGAGATTTCTATCTTCTAGGGTTAAGGGACAATTCTTGCATATCTTACCTAACTTAACAGTTACTTCCAAGGGCAAAACGACATTAAGGACTGGTTCAAGTGCTAGGGGTACCAAACCCAAGTCATGCACAATCTTAAGGCACCGGTATCAAACAAAGCTCTAACTTGACTGTGAAATAAAATGAGTGTACCTTCTAAGTTCTATTGTTCCTCAGCATCGTATCCTACATTGCTAGGGATGATGGCATTCATCCTAACCTGCCCTTGTTGTCCTTGAGTAGGCGCTCTATAGTAGCCTCCACGAGGTGCTCGACAATCCTTGCTCATGTGACCAGGCTTGCTACAGTTGCGACAGATGATGTCCGGGCACTCCACAGTTAAAACATCCATCAGTGTTCTATCGCTTGGCGGCGGGCTATGCCTAAGGTAGTCCTTGCTGTCAATTCTTCTATCGAGAAAAGTTAGCTTGGGGCTTTCTTGTCCCGTCCCATGTGCACTTGTTTCCTTAGTAGATGTTAATCTGGGGTTTCCATCCCTGATTGCTCCTTGATGACTGTGCTGGAAAGTTCCTCGATTGGAATGTCCTGGGTGGAGGTCGATTCGCTTGTGGTCCTTGCACAAAATAAGCATCCTTTTCCAAACTTGAAGCGAGACAGACAATCCCTTCAAATGATTGGCCCAGATGGCCTATCATCATGTGTCGGAGGTGTGGGTTAAGTCCTTGGTGGAATCGCTTGACCTTCTTGGCAGGGGTACCTACCATGTGTGGAGTGAAGCAGGAAAGTCGCTCGAATTGTGTGGTATACTCCCTGACCGTCTAGTTCCCTTGAGGCAGACTCAGGAAATTCCTCTCTTGTTGGTCTCTTTCGTCCTCGGGAAAATACTTCTCGAGAAATCGAGTCTTGAATGCTTCCCAAGGCATTCTCCTTACAGTGTCGATCCCAATTGTGGCTCTCTCAGCCTCCCACCAGTCTGCGGTGGAGTAAGTCAGTTGAAACATGGCTAGACATCTCTTGTCAAGTTCACTGCACTCCAGGGCTTCGAAGATTAGCTCTAACTCTCGTATCCATTTCTCGGCTTTCCACGATTCTGCCATGCCATCGACTTCTTGGGTCGCAGGCCACAAAATCGTTCCAATAGCTTATCGCCTATCTACCTCGGAGGAGCAACGTGGTTATGGCCATTGTTAGCTCGATGGGTGGCATTATTGTAGGTGTCACCAACGTGTTCCATCCGTTGCATGAACGCTTCAAAGACTCCGGTTGGGTCCATACCCTCGGGAATGGGTGCTCTTAGTCTTGCTTGATATCTCGTGTTCCCATCCATAGTGTTCCGTATGAGGTGTACCTATGAAAGATTTACCAATTAGCTGACAATTTTCTTGGGGAAACAACCACGATTAAAACAACGAGAAGCATAGCACAAATCTAAATCACACATATCATAAATAATGAGATGACAATAGAAGTCATCAAATGAAACAATCTGCCACACATATATATATACCCAAAATATGTACAATGGAGTACACAATAGATCATCGATGTACCATGTAGTACATGATCCTATATAAGATCTAGCAAAAGAAATATAAACAAACCACCACTAGTGGCTACCTATACAAAAAGACTATGGTCAATAGCTGTCTATGTAAGCGTCAAAAGTAAGTGTACAACATGTCCTAAAGTCAAAAGCAAAAGTCTAAGTCCTAGAGGTACTGGACTCAAAAGTTGTCTACGCCAGATCCATAGATAGAGGCCTCATCCTCTGGGGAAAACACAGATAGAACATCATCCTCATCCATATCATCGTCATCCATCATGCCCTCTTCCTCCACCAAATCCTCCTAGGGTAGCTCAGGTCCATCATGCTCCACAACAACTCCCAAGTCTCCCACACCGGCGGCCATGTCAGCCTGGGCTGCATTGAATGCAACTACAAGTGCCTCAGCCTTTGCCATAGCATGTGCCAACTCTGCTGCTCCTATCTCAAATCCATGGGGATGTGCAATCATCTCCGCAGCCCATTTTGTTGCCAGTTGTGCTATCACGTCGCTTGGTAAGACTGGTACCACAGCATCATCACCCGTATCATCATCTGCTATAACCTCATCCTCTATCGGATAACCCTTTGCTACTAAAATATCTACGCCAATTGGCACATCCATACCAGCTGGGTCCTCCTCTAGATCATACTCTGGCTCCTCGTCATCAGTGTCCT
The DNA here is from genome assembly GCA_033977485.1 of Hydrangea macrophylla. Classification (NCBI taxonomy): domain Eukaryota; kingdom Viridiplantae; phylum Streptophyta; class Magnoliopsida; order Cornales; family Hydrangeaceae; genus Hydrangea; species Hydrangea macrophylla. Next base: position 41,688,330 of record CM066993.1, read on the forward strand.
CGTCCTCCTCATCTTCTATATCTTCATCACCATCCCCTGGCTCATCATCCTTGTCGTCGCTACCCTTGTCTAAATCATCATACTTTGGGTCCTCATCTGCTGGGGGTGCATCAACCATGTCCTCCTCTGGTGGGGGTGGAAGTGTCTGGGGTGGTGGCTCTGTCGGGGAAGGTGAAGGCACTGCTCTAACCTCTGCAAGTAGAACCTGATATGAAGAATGGTCTCGCAACATCTGCAGGGAATCCTCCTCGATCCGTCGAAAGGTCTCCTTGTGGTAGATCATCTCTTGGCGTATCACTTCTGGGTCCTGGGTCCCAAATCTCTGCTGCTCAATCGACATATCTCGCTCTGTCTCTATGATAACTCTCTACCTAACCTTCCAGGCATAGTACTATGGATCAGCTGGCTTAATACTTCCCTCACACACATAGTGTCCTCCAAATCGTCGGGAACAAAGTGATGTATTGCCATGCTACCTGAAAAGAGACTACCTTAAGTCAGAACTAATCGTAATACTCATCTATGGAATCTCAAGGTTCTAGGACTAGATGGTGTGAGACAATTTGTGAGCGAAGAGGTATAAAACCTAGGCTCTGATACCAAAAATCCTGTCATGCCCCAGAACGGCAAAAATAAAGAAAGATAAATTTCCTTTTTGGGTCCAAAGGCAACGACTGGTGAAGTCACATGATTATCCACACCACGCGGTAGTAAGCAACAATAAGTAAAAGAGATAACAAAAATGAAATCTAGATTCTAGTTAAAACATAACGTAATGTCAAAAAGAGGTTACTAACTATTACACGTCAGAGTCTCGAATCAAAATAAAACACAGTGGAAATACAATTGTCAAGGCAACATATGCCTGATTACAAAAGGTCTGGGAACCAGTAAAGATAATTAAACTACAGTCTAGCCTAATCTTCAGTTGGCATAGAGGTAGTCCTCTTCTGTCTGACCTCCTTCGGGGTAGTCCTCCAGAGGGACATTGCCACCTGCATAGTAGTCCTCGCTTGTAGCTCCTTCACCTGTATAGTCATGATCAGGGTGCGCTGGGACATAGAAATGTCCAGTGGCATAAATGCCGTCAGCTTAATAAAAGCTGAGTGAATTAGATACTAACAAGGTATCAACTATTGAAGTTATTACCAGTTAAACACCATTTAATTCAGTAAGGGTAACTCTTTTAACCATATTGATGATCCGATTACTAACGTCTTACTCATTTTAAGACCGACAATACATTATGATAGAAGAACAGACTCGACAGTAGTTCACTCTTAAGGATACACCATTGCTCCGTCCACCACTTTAAGAACATATGCACAGTTCACCGTATGTCATGGATACCTCGTCAGTCTATCCCCAGCTTTTAAGAACATATACCCAAGAATATATGATTAGATCATCTGGCTATCTTAGGGCTATTGGTCCGGTTCACCGTATGTCATAGACACCTTCGTCTGTCTACCGCTTTTAAGAACATATGATGACCAAAGCCCGCCCACGCAAGATTCTCGGATCCTAGCAAACCTACTTAAGTACAATTCTATCATTGATACATGACAATCCCAATGTGGCCTGAATACTCTGAATGAAACGAACGATAACTCCAAGGGGTTCACAATTATTACGTTATCTAACGTCACAACCATTATTCGTTAATCTCGTCGTTACTATGATCCTACGTTGCATTATCTCATTATCATGTCTGGATTACAACAATATAGCATGCTGGGCGTACTGAATAGTAAATAAACAACTAAACAGTTATAATATAAACTAAACAAGAATATCAACATTCTGCAACTGCCAATCGATTGGGACAGGTGTCCAATTGATTGGTATAAAAATAGTAACAATCGATTGGTAAAAAGTCCAATCGATTGGATCACATGCCAATCGATTTCTAATACTAGCAATCGATTGGGATATCAAGGATGGCAATCGATTGGGAAAAGTTCCAATCAATTGGGACTTCATCTTCTTCACAGTGAAGACAGTCCAGTAACATATAAACGAGAAACATGATTTCAGCTTCTTCTATTCATCTAAACAAGTCCTAACATCAATCAAATGTTACCAAGTGAGTTTAAAACTCACCTTAGGTGTTAAGGGTGTGTTTTGGAAGCATGAAAGCTTCAATGGCCTTTTCTCTCTCCTCTGTCAGTCTCTTCTCTCTTCTTCTCTTTCTTTCTTCTTTCTATTTTTCTTCTCCTGGCTTCTTCTTCTTCTTCATCTTCAATCCATGTGAGTGTATAGATGTATATATATACGTATATATATGAGTGTATATATATATATATATATATATAAAACACACACACAACTCTCCCTCTCACTCTCTCTGATTTTTGGAAATAGAAATACGCCCAAAATGGGCTAGTATATATAGATGGGAAGTGTTCATGTGGCCTTTCCCCAGCCAAGGCAAGAGAATCTGCCCAGCTGCTACCAATCGATTGGCATAAATGGCAATCAATTGGTATCCAAGGCAATCGATTGGGAAAATTGCCAATCGATTGGTATACATATTATACCAAAGGCAAAGTAAAACTCATACAAGTATAAAGAGAAACATACGAGGTCTTATTCATATAATATATTACAAAAATATAGGGTATTACACAAGTACCATGTAAGAAAATTAAACCAATTTTATCCACTTAATTATGCTTCTAGGTGATTTAGGAAAACAATAAATAAAGAAGGTATAAGGACTTACCCGGGATAGCATAGCATTCCTTATAGCTTCCTAATTAATCAGGGTTAGGATAATAACAGCATAATAACCAAACATGAATGCTAGGTGCATGTGTGCATGTGTAACCCTTAATCGGGATGTCCTACTATTCTATGTGTGGATAGTGTGTATGTGTATGCATGGATGCATGGATAAGTGACACGAATAAAATTCTGTGCTCTTAATGCTGCACCCAAGTATAGGTGATCATTCAAGTAATATATTTTCTAGTAAGCCTATGTCAAACCCAAGGGAGAGATATGATTCCTTCCAATTGAATAATTTTACCCAATTTATTAATATTAAAAATAAAGAAAATATTTTTTCTTTTGAAACTGATTTTAACTACTTCTTTATGCAAAATAAAAACTATGAACTAATGGAAGCTTTCAAGATTATTAAATAACTGGAAGTGATATTAAATAATGAAGTTTACTTACTAAATGAAACTACTAATTAATTATGGCTATATTTTGAGTTCTAGAGTGATTTAACTAAGTAAATTAACTAAACAACTAAGAATTAATGAAAATAGCGAATTAAATTAAAAGACTTCTAAAGATGAAAAAAGCGCTAGGAAATCACAAATCTATGGTAAAGTCTTAACTCCCATGCTTACGAAAAGATATGACACTCCATATCATCCAAAAACATACCTCTAACGTGTATGATTCATCAAAATGATAAAATACCCTATAGCCGGTATAAAAATATAGAATTATTTCAATTATCCCATTTTTATGAAGTATGGGTAGATTGCTTATGAGCATGAATCATGGCCAAAACTAATCTACAGTGCTTGAAAATAAATTAACTAAACTAAAACCATGAAGCAAGTTCACAAACTATTGAAAATCTAAGTTGAAAGTCATTAACGTCACGATTATTAACATTGTTCATATTAGAAAACATGAAATCCTATGAATCTCTACTTAAACATGCATTAATCTCTGGATTTAGGGCTGCCTACTAAAAACATGCATGGAAATCAAGTTGTTTACCATTTCATTGCTCTTCCCTAACTAGGGATTTAGCCTAACATAGTAAAATTGGATCTAACAACTATATTAATGAAAAACATGATGGATACTACACTAATTGATTCGTACAAAAATATCCAACCAAAGTCAGCCTTCGCCAACTATGTGAGGAATGCCAAGTCAATTCGGTAATGACCCCCACCTCGTAACCATCCTGGGCTGTCCATCCAAGGCCGCCCGGCTTGAACCCATAGGCCGGGTGCACGATGCGGGCTCGCCCCATGGTAGGCGCAACCCGTGACTTGCTCCACAAGGTTCCAGATAGTTTCTTATCATAGCTAGAAGACTGTTTTCTAATCTTATTAGGAAACTCCAATGATTTATGATAATCAATCCCTGTTTGATTATACTGCCTTATCGGGCCGCTCACCATATACGAGTGGTCTCTTGTATCTATAAAAGAGAGCACTGACCCCCTTCAAAGGGGATTGCATTCTCGTTCTACAGGATAGCAATATATAATACTCGTAAGCATACACCCAGTCGATTATCGGTAGTACTGCCCTCTCTGTTTGTTCACTGAGAACCGCTGGTGTTCTGTTAGTACAATTACTCTGACACACACGTGGACGTAGGTCTCTTAATCAACAGGGTCGAACCACACACAAATCTCTTTTGTTTAAATCTTGTTGCTCTCTTTAACCTGCTCTAATTTCTCTCACCTAAATTTTGGCATCATCAGCTTGGGGCCATCTGTGGGAACGACAATTTTTCTCCCAAAAAACAAATCCATTACTGATCAACATGCCACAGAAAAAGGGTAAGAAGACTGCTGCCCCAACGGGTCAAGCGAATTCACAGGCCATACAACCGGCGACCTCCATGACCTCGAAGCAGATTATCGCGGCTCTTGCGTAACTCCTAGAGGGCTAGCGTCAAGCTCAGTAGCAAATCAAACAACTGTTGGCCTGGTAGGATAAGCCCACTTAAGTCGAGGATCATCACGGGAATGATGCACGTGATCGCATGCTCGTGCGGACTCGACGGCGTGCCCATACTGCACCGGTATCCCACCCCGGCTTTGGGGAAGTTCGGAAATGATGAGCATAGTCGTGGCCTCGAGTGGACACGGCAGCAAGCCCGAGCCAACCTAAGCCAGGCGGGGGACGCTAGAGAGATCATCAATAGCAAATGCGTTGCAGAAGGGAGGGGCAAGAGCAAATGGCCGGGGAATCAGCCCAAGAACACCCGGCTAGGAGCCGTGGACATCTTAGGCATACGATTACCCGGAGTCAAAGCCATGCCCCATCTCTAAGGACAACACACTTTGATGAAGAGGCTTCATGGTCTGACCCGACCTACTGCACAGATACAGAAAGGAGGACTGATCGGGAGGATGATAAGGCCCGTATCAACGAACTACAGAAATAAATTGAGAAGCTAAGTCACAGGCCAGGTCGCGACTACACCAATACTGAAATTGAGTCACCCTTTACAGTCCAAATCACAGGATTTCCCATTCCTCGCAAGTTCAAGCAACCATATCTTGATTCTTATGGCGGCTCGGGGAGCCTAGTATATCATGTTCAGATTTACAAGGCTTAGATGGCGTTAGCTACCAACACCGATGAGCTACTATGCCTGGCCTTTCCAGCACCCTTAGAGGGCCGGTCGCGCAGTGGTTCTACTCACTCAAACCCTAAAAAAGTGATGACTTTAAGGCACTCAGCAAGCTCTTCGTCAGCCAGTTCATGGGATGCTTAATCGATCATAGCCAGACACCTAATTGTTCGCTGTCAAGTAGCACAAGGGAGAATCCTGGAAGGATTATGTTAACCGCTTCAATCAGAAACAACTTCAGATCTGCAGCCTGAATGAAATAATCACGATCAAGCCTTCTGCTCGGGGGTTCAGCATACCAAGGTTGCTACGTCATTCCACCTTGACCAATCGACCACCCTGGTTGAACTCTCAGAAAGGGTTGGAAAATATATTGACACGGAGGAATTTCTGAGGGCTAAGTGCTCGAGCTTCTCAAAGGATGACTCCTTGAACGCCAAACGAAAACTAGAAGGTTCTAAAAAAGGTTCAGGAAAGAAGCCAAAGCAGGACCAGCAATAGAGTGGTCAGGATCAGGCCACAATTACCTTTACACCACTATTCCGACCTATCGAAGAGGTTATGGTTGCTACTGAAGCCCAATGGTTGCTCAAGAAACCGGCAAAACTAAAGAGCCAGCCCGAGAAAAAGAACTGGGACAAGTATTGCTGGTAACAAATAGATCACGACCATGATACAAAAGACTGCTTTAAACTTAAGATGGTCATCGAGAAGTTGATCAAGCAGGGGCACCTTGTCGAGTTCATCACCATAGATGGACAACCCCAGCAGGATACTCGGGCTCCCGAGTAGCAGCAACCCCTCAGTCACATCAACGTGATCTCTAGGGGAATATCGGGCAGTGGGGATTCACAGTCGGTCAAGAAGAGGCATGCTTGGGCATCCCGAGTCCGGATATCCTTCGGGTCCAGTTAGCCATTGCTCTACCGACAAATATCCTCATTTTTTCATCTGATGATGTCTGAGACCTGTACTGCTGTGGATACCGGGATTCCACCTCTTTTGTTTGTTTCCGTTTGAAATTGTTTTGGATTAAAGAAAGAAAGGAAAGGTCTGTTGAAAACAGATACAAAGTCGCCACTTGGTCTTTAGGAAACCAAGAAACCCAAATTTGACTCACCCAAGCGAATAAGGGCACTGACCCTTCATACCAAAGAACTTGGTTCGGGGTTTTGGTACGAGAGAGGAAGGAGCCTTTGTCATGACTAAAACACCCTCAACTCGCCCCGTCTTTTGACGGGCCTCAATTAGCATCCAAATAATCATCTTCTACTATGTTTGGTTCGATAATTAATATTTATGATAAGTATATTACATTGCATAAGAATCTTGAAATTGGAAGATCAAAAGATAAGATATCATTCATAAGATCTAAGCCAAATATCACATAATGCAAAAGTGAAAGATGACACAAATAAACTTAGGAAAAATCGTCTAATCACATATCAAGTAGTCAAGTTTTCCTAATCTAAAAAGGGGACATGGATTGTTCTTGAAACAAATAATCAAAGAAATCAAAATATGATTAGCAAGCTAGCATGATGCATGCTATTCTTTGAGAAAAGAAGATCTCTCAATCCCCGGGACGGATGAGAAAGGAGGATTAGATCGAAGGGAAGCATGAACGTGTGATCATGATCATTCCTTATAATCTTCTTAGATTAGGAGTCACAAAAAGCCCCAAATCTTTGCATGGATGCAATGTATGTATCTAGAATGTGCTAAGGTTGTAGTGTGCCTTGTGTTCATGGATTCCTAGAATGACTTAGAAGTCTAGAATGTGTATGAATGAATGAATCATAGGATATATACAAATGTAGTATGAACTACTTTCTAGGATATGAACTAATTTGGAATGCATATAAGCATCAAATCAAAGAATGAAAGTTAAAATGTGCTTGCTGTGAATCGTGGACAGAACAGTAACTAGATCTTTTGAAAATTGAAAAGAGGGGTTAGGAGTGTTTTCAATGCATAATTTTTTATGGAGATCTTCCTTATTGTGTCTAGAACACAACCCAAAAAGCCAATCTTTAATAACTATCACATATTGAGAGGAATGATATAAACAACAGAGGTTATTCAGAAATAGAGTTCGTACTGTTGACTGAAATGTTAGAAAATCTTAGAAAATGAAAACAAATGATCTGGAGGCCCATTTTATATCGAAAGTTCCCTAAGACATTGAAGTTTAAGGGCAAAATAAGTTGGGACCACCCCGTTTGGAAAGGTTTTCTGAAAAAGAAGTTGGAAGTCAACCAAGCTGCTGTGACAGCAGAGGCAGAATGTCTGGAAGGAATGTTTGGGTCCAAATGGACCATTTTCAAGTATTTTCAAGTCAAACCAAAAATCATGGGTGTTCTCTAATGAGTTAGGAAGACTTTCCAAGTGGCCTTGCATCCATACATTGAGTATTGAGTTCTAGAAAAATCTTTGAACTCAGATCACTCACTGTTTTGAAAATTTTGGGAAAAACTAGAGTTTTCTTTCTTTAGATCAAAATGAGGGGTTTTGAAGTAGATGTTTTGAAAGCATATTTTCAATACCCAATAAAGATTATAGCCACTTAAAATGTCAACATCAAACTCATCATTAAGAAACTCCAAGATTGTTGGAGAGATTTATTTTCATTTGAACATAACTTCAAAGATACCTTGGAGGTATTGAAGTTATGATCATCATCTATCAAACATGTTTTTGAGGTGAAGAGCTACTATCCATAAGGATTCACTCACCTCAAACTTCATGTCATCATTTAGATGATGATGAACTAGTAAGTAAATAAAGAAAATCAAAAAGAAATGAGGTGAGAAGAGATGAACATTATATAAACAAACAAGCAAATAGATAGCAATCAATAGATGATATTCATGATGTATGGAACTTGTAGCTTGGTGTTTCACTCATATGTGATGACATTGGATATGGAAGAAGCTTCCACTCTCTTAAATGCTCACTAAAATGGTGGTTGGGTGTATTGAATGTTGAAGTAAATAGGAGTAATGAAGTAAAAACAAAGTTTAGAACTCACTTTTGTTTTGAAAATCAAAGAAGAAAGCTTCTTTTCTCTCTATTCTAACCTTATCTCTACAACTTTCTCTCCCAAAACTTTTCAAAGCTTACATTTGACACCCCTAAAATGAAGAGCAATGGGGGGTTTAAATAGGTCAATTTGGGGTGGTTTTGGGGTTTTAGAAGTATTCCCATTGGTCCCAAACATCTGAAATCATAGAACTACGTCATTTTGGTTTTCAATTAATCAAAATGAACCCCCAAGAAAAATTACAAAAATACACTGTTCTGGAGGAGAATGCTGCGGCGGCAGTGGGCCAGTGCCGCAGCGGCACTGCTCCTCAATCGTCTGGATAATCCTGTTTAGGCCCCCAGAGGTTCGGGTATTCGCGAAAAGGCCCTATTTTATCCGAAATTCATAGAAAATACATACGAACTCCAAATTGAGGTTGTGATATACCATTGGAAAGGTAATGGAGTCTACTTTTCATAAAAAATAAATCGGGGATAGGTCACTTCGAAAATGTTTGCGGTATTTGCGATAAAAGCCAATTTGATCACCTTTTTTGCCTTCGGAAATTCATTATAAACTTGTTTTAAATCCGAAAATTATGTGCGATATACCGTTGGAAAGCTATTGACCTCTAGTATCCATGAAAAATATTTGAAAATTGTTACGGTGCCCCGGTTCTAAATTCAAATTCTGGTCAAACTTGGGATTCCCGGGAAATTCTGGAAACTTCTGGGAGCTCCCAAGAGCTGACGTTTTTGCTTGATTTTCTTTTATAACTCTTTTTAATACTTTTCTCATGATTTAGAATGATTTCGGTGAATTCGGACGATTTCGGTCAAACTTGGTCAAACTTTGGTCAACCTGGTCAAACCTTCGTCAAACCGGTCAATGGGGACTTTCCGGGAACTTCCGGGACTTTCGGGGGTCTCTGGGAGCTGACGATTTCATCCCATTTTTCTTAAAAACTCATTTTATCACTTTTCTTATGACGTAGTATATTTTCGGAACTTTTGGTCCAAATCTGGGAGCTTTTGGGCTTTCAAGGGCATTTTGAGCATTCTGAGAGATAGAACTAACTTCCAGGAGTCTTTTTAAGTCTTTTTCGATCATTGTGAACCACCAAGCTATGGGCCGCCTAAATCTGATAGCCGAAAAAATGGGGTGTCTACAACTGCCCCATGATGATCCGCTAGTGGTGACGCTCTCTATAGCCAACTACATAGCTAAGAGGGTGTTAGTAGACACGGGTAGCTCCTCTGACATTCTGTTTGCCTCAGCCTTTAATCAGTTCGGGATATCAAGGGACCAGCTCTGACCAGTAGCCACTCCCTTGGTAGGATTCAATGGGTCCAGCACACAACTGCTCGGGATGATCGAACTACCAGTTCTTATGGGAACCCACCCGTAGTAGGTCTCTGTACTTGAAAATTTGTTGTAGAGAAGCCCCCTCTGCTTATAATGTCATCCTTGAAAGGCCGACGCTTAACAAAGCCAAGGTGGTTATGTCAACCTACAGCATGGTGATCAAGTTCCCAACCCCCTAGTGTCCGGGAAGCCTGCATGGAGATCAAGCAACCGCGTAGAGCTGTTATGTTAGTTCCTTATACAAAGAGGCAATTTTAGAAACAATAAACGTTCAGGAGATGGATCCCAGGGACATCAGGAATGGAGTCACCCCATTCGAAGAGCTCAGCCAGGTGGCACTGGACCCCAAGTTCCCCGATCAGTGTGTTAGCATCAGAACACTCCTGGAATTGAACCTTAGAGAAAAACTGATTTGGTTCTTGAGAGAAAAGTAAGACATTTTCGCATGGAGCCATGAGGACATGCCGGGTTTGATCCCAAGATTATATCCCATTGGCTCAATGTTGATCTGACTTCCCTCCTGAGCAAGCAAAAGAGGAAGGGCATATATAGCTCCCGAAAGACAAGTGGCAGTGCGCAAGGAAATCAAAAGGCTCATCAAGGCAAGGTCGGTCTGAGAAGTTCACTCTCCCGACTGGTTAGCTAATGTGGTACTGGTCAAGAAAAGCAACGGGAAGTGGACAATGTGTGTGGACTTTACCGACCTAAACAAGGCTTGCCCCAAGGATTGCTATCCACTATCTAGGATAGACATCCTTATGGACTCCACTGTCGGTCATTCACTTCTCTCTTTCATGGATGCCTACTTGGGATACAACCAGATCATCAGGTATCCTGGGGATGAAGAGAAGACTTCTTTCATCAATGACCAGGGGAAGTATTGCTACAAGGTAATGCCCTTCGGCCTCAAAAATGCCAGGGCAACTTACCAATTCCTAGTCAGCCATATGTTTAAAGATCTGATCGGGAAAACAATGGAGGTATATGTTGAGCACTTGGCCAGGGCCTTCAGGATCTTAAGAAAATTTTAGATGAGGTTAAACCTGGCCAAGTGCACATTTGGTGTCTCGTTTGGGATTTTCTTGGGACACATGGTGAGCCGGCGAGGAATTGAGGTAAATCCCAAAAAACTTCAAGCCATCATAAACTTACGGTCACCCCAGTCAACAAAGAAAGTACAAAGTTGGACCGGGAAGGTAGCTCCCTTGAACATATTTATCTCCCGGGCAACCGATCGGTGCCTGACGTTCTTCAAAATCCCCCGCAAAGCTTTTCAGTGGTCAGAAGAGTGTGAAGAGGTGTTTCAGGAGCTCAAGAAGTACCTAACATCGCCTCCTCTGCTCTCTACGCCCATACTAGAGGAGGAGTTGTTACTTTACTTGGCAGTGTCACCCTCCACAGTGAGCTCAGCATTGGTCAGATAGGAGCACGGGGTACAATATTCAGTCTACTATATGAGCCAGGCATTACAAGGTACAGAAAGCAGATACTCTCGAATAGAGAAGCTTGCCTTTGCCCTCATTACTTCATCCTGATAGCTACGCCTGTACTTACAAGCTTATGTCATTATAGTGCTCACCGACCAGCCTTTATGAAAGATCCTATCCCGACCTGAAACATCCAGGAGGCTCATAAAGTGGGCATTGGAGTTGGAAGAATTTGAAGTGGTGTACAGACCCCGAACGACAATCAAGAGACAAGAAATGGCAAAATTCCTAGTAGAATTCACGAACCTAGAAAACCAAGTCGAGGAGTTCAACCCACCTGAGCTACCGCCCGACCTACATCCTGACACCCCGACCTAGGTACTCTATGTGGACAGATCCTCCAACAAATAGGGCAGTGGGGTAGGGATCATCTTGAGCACACTTGATGGGATCTAGCTGGAGTACACACTAAGGTTTGGGTTTTACGCCTCTAACAATGAAACCGAGTATGAAGTCTTGTTGGTCGGGTTGCAGTTGGCTACCTCAATGGGCGCGCAGAAAATTCACGGGTACAGTGACTCCTAGCTTATGGTCAACCAAGTTAATCAGGAGTATGAAGCTCGGGAAGATAACATGGTGGCTTACCTAGCCCTCATTCGCATAGTTGTAAAGAAGCTTAAGGGGTTCTCCATCACACAAATCTCGAGGAAGGAGAATACAAGGCCGACCGGTTAGCCCGCCTCACATCATCTTGTGAGTTAGACCTACCCAGGATAAGGATAGAATACTTACCTGAACCCAGTGTGTTCGACACGGGAGGCATGGAGGTCAGCCCCGGTCAATTTAGGACCCAACTGGATGGATTCGATCATGATGTTCCTCATAACCGGTGGTTTACCAGATGGGAAAGATAAAGCCCGACGGGTAAAGTACTGGGCAGCACGATACCACCTCCTTGACGGAATCCTCTATAAAAGGGGGTTTTCTATCCCTTACCTCTGATTCATCCACCCGGCTCAGGTCCAAGGAATCTTGTACGAAATTCATGAAGGAGTGTGCGGAAGCCATATTGGAGGCCGAGCACTCTCCCGCAAAGGCCCTACTGCAAGATTGTTATTAGCCAATAATGGCCCATGCCAGAGGTATGCCAAAATGATCAACCGCCTGGTACAGTTCCAAACTCCTATACTTAGCCCCTGGCCGTTTGCCCAATGAGGCATTGATATCACCGGTCCCCTTCCAGTGGGAAAGGATTAGGTCAAGTTTGCCGTCATCGCTGTGGATTATTTTACCAAGTGGGCAGAAGTCGAGCCCTTGGCAACAATCACAAAAAAAATGGAAAGTTTTGTTGAAAGGAATATTCTCAGCAGGTTTGGCATACCCCGGGTACTAATTAGTGACAATGGAAGGCAGTTTGACGCACCGGTATTCTGGAAATTCTACTCGGGCTATGGGATATCAAATCACTACTCTTTCCCCCGAGCATCCTCAAGCTAACAGGCAAGCCGAAGTAACGAACCAAACAATTCTGCAGTCCATCAAAACTAGGCTTGAAAATCCCAAAGGACTCTGGACAGAAGACCTACCGACCCTTTTGTAGGTCTATCGTACTACTACCCGATCGGCAATAGGGGAGACCCCGTTCTCTCTCACCGATGGCTTCAAGGTAGTGGTCCCCATAGAACTCGGACTACCAATGTATCGGGTGGCCTACTTTAGCGAGCAAGGCAATGAGGAAGTCCTCAGAGGGGAGCTGGACCTAATAGAAGAAAAAAGGGACCGCGCATATTTGAAAGTAGCAGCCTATAAGCAGTAGGTCTTACGATACTTCAACAGCAAAATCAATCACCGCAGTTTCCAGGTCGGGGACCTCATCCTAAAATCGGTGAATCAATCAACTAGGATCCCTAGCCATGAAAAGCTGGGACCAAACTGGAAAAGTCCCTATCGGGTCGCCTGGGTTAACCGACCAGGAACATGCTAGTTACAGACCCTCGAAGGTCAAAAGCTATCACATCCTTGGAATGTGGAGCACCTACATAAGTACTTTCAGTGAAATATGGGTCCATGTTGGTCAGCGATTTAAACTTTCTTTATAGCTCTATTTTAGTAGTTTTTCAGTTTGAATAAAAGATTTTTCTCTTATAAACAACATTCCTTACCAATGTTCCACCACCACAAAAAGACCTCGGGATCATACCCGAGGCATAAAAAGACCTCGGGATCACACCCGAGGCATCAGTTTTGCTTAGGTCCATAACCTACAATGGGGGCAAATCCCCCTACGCGGCTAAGGATAGCAAACTTAAAAAGGCCCTGGAACTATCAACGTTCTAGGTCGATTCCCTATAGTCACTTCCCCCACAAACACCCGCCTTAGCAACAGCTTGGGGGGCAAGGGAAATTAAACTAAAAAGGAAACACACTGAGCACTAACAGGACTTGGAATTAACCCCTAAATCATTCCTAAGTACCTATAATGCCCAAAGCTAACTGTGTGACGCCCCGCAAAAATAAGCGTATTTTCATTGAAAAATTAAATAAATCACACTTGATTCTTTAAAATAAAAATACAAAATTTCTTTAAAACTCCCAGCAGGTCCATATTCTCCACGGATCTCCTATATCATCCTTAACCTTATCTCCCTTCTAGGCTTCGGTTACCGGCACTGCCTGCATCTAAAAACCATACCGGGAAGTATACAATATGACATGAATAATAAAGGCTCAAAAGGATAATGACAATCAAATACATAGAATGACATCAAATCAATTGACCAGTCTCACAACCCAACTGCTCACACTACCCAAACGCTCATACCAATAGCATCATACCAGGTTCCTCTTGATCACATAGCAAGAGACACCTCACCTCACCTCACCCGTCTCCAGTACGTCGGTCCCTGAGGCCTGTTGGACTGTTGGTAGGTGCTCCTTGCTCATGACCCTTTAGTCCCATAGCACTTAGCAATAAACACATACTCATTGATTCCAAATGAAAACACAACATAACTGCAAAAAGAGTACAAGTAGAGATAACAAAGAAATACTCCGGAGAATTTAGAAAGCATATTGTACACAACCCGGTACCTATAAATGATGTTGAGCAACTCCCAAACACTTCTCTTCTTCTTCTTCTTCTTCTTCTTCTTCTAACTCGAGGTGTATGTATATCTATAATTGTGTATATATATAAATCTCTCTCTATGTGACTCTCTCAAGCTCTCTATGCTAGAAGTGTAGAATGTGTGTGTTTGAGAGAGTATGTGAGTGTATAAATAGCCAAGCTTTCACTTGGAGACAATGACCTAACAATCCACTTATTAACCACTAACTTCTAATTAATGGGTAGTTTATAAGGAATATTCAAGATGATGTAAACATACACTAATGCACCTATAACTCCACTAATATTAGTGTATAAATAACCAAACATAATGGCCTAACAATCTAATTATTAACCACTAACTTCTAATTAATTGGTAGTTTATAAGGAATATGCAAGATGATGTAAACATACACTAATGCACCTATAACTCCACTAATATTAGTGTATAAATAACCAAACATAATGGCCTAACAATCTAATTATTAACCACTAACTTCTAATTAATTGGTAGTTTATAAGGAATATGCAAGATGATGTAAACATACACTAATGTACCTATAACTCCACTAATATTAGTATATAAATAACCAAGCATAATGGCCTAACAATCTAATTATTAAAAGAGAAAATATTAGATTTAATTTCTAATATACTTTCTCATAAAAACTGCTACTGTAATCATCGTTTTCTGCCCAAACGGTGCAGAATCTGAGAAAATTGCATTAGACGAAAAGTGTTGTATTTTTAATTTTAAATATGACAATGCAAGAAAATGCAGGTTATTACAAACTGACTAGGTAGTAACATGATTAAAACCCTACACTATCCTGGATGGGAACTATAAACCTCCAAGCCATCAACGGCTCGGGAGGTTTGTAAGTATAGGTCCCCTAAAGACCAAGTGTTCCCCACCAGTTACGGTCCTAAACCTTTTGCTAAGGCGGTCGGACACAGCAATTATGAACAACCACAGGCAAGTAAGTACAAGAACATAAACAGCCATTGCAAAAGGTTACCTCAGAGAGCCTTTTCATTACTTGTTCAAAAAAGATATGTGCAATGCCTGGGGGGGGGGGGGGGGGGGGGGGGGGCAATTATAGTAGCCTCCCAAAAAAAAAGAAAAAAGAAGAAGATATTTATAGGTCGGGAACTAAGGGTCATCTACGATGACTACCTCCCCAGTCTCCCATACTTCCCCGTCTGGGGTAGAATCCACAACCGGCTCATACTCGGTAGCGGTGCCTTCAGCTACAGTGGGCTCTAAATCCTAGAAGTTGAAGTCTATCCCCTCATAAGCTGAGAGGTCCCACTTTGGGTGATCTCTGGCCAACCTTCTCTTTAGGTCTGTGTAGCCCTGGAAAAACCCATCGTCGAAGTCTCCTCAGAAGACCTCATGGCCGCAGCCTCGGATAGATCTGTCTCCCGAGCCTCCGCTACCACCAGACACGTGCCCGGACAATATTCAACTCCGCCAAGGTGGTCCCCAACTCTGCCTGTGCCGCGCCTAGGTCCAGAGCCATGCCCTTCACCATGTCCTTCTCAACAGCTAGGGCGGTTTCTTTAGCCTCCAAAGCTGCCCTTTTCTTTGATAGGGCAGCCTCAGCAACGGTGGCCCTCCTGGCCAAGGCAGGTAGGAAGGACTCAGCTCTGGCAGCCATGCAGCCGACCTACAAAAGTAAAGTGTTTAATCGATCATTTATCACGACAAACAAAAAGGCAAAAGAAGAAGACAATGGGGAAGAGTTACTCACAAAGTGGGAGAGGCAATAGAGCCAACCCTGAAAAACTGTGGAGACATATTGGCACACATCTCTACCTGGGTCGGGAGGAGCCCTGACTTGACCCTCTCGCGGATCTCTGCCGACTTCCCCAGTGGCGTCCCGAACGGTATATTCCCCTTGGGAATGGGGGTAGTATCCTACACCACCTCTACTTGAGGAGCCAACATCTTCCCTGGTTCCCGGTGAATCGCTGGCCCATGCCTTAGTTGCTTGAATAGTTGATCATTGCCTACAGGCACAATAGCCAGTCTCTTCCTCCTCTCCGCCATCTGAGTGGCAGTAGCGGTTTATCGGGCCCTCAACACCTCGGGGTCCCTCCTTGGACCCATCTCTGCAAAAGTAAACATCTAGCAATAAGTGACCGAGAAAGCAATGGAATAATAACTTTAAGGTAGAGATAGAAACCCGAGAGGCAAGAGCTCATCAGGAATGATAGGGGAAAATACGGGTGCTTTGAAGGGCTGGTCCGACTCGTAGGTAACTTTCCGTTCTCCTGACCGGGTCAGCATGTTCCCAACGTTTGTAGGCAGGTTCGCCAAGGCCCTGATCCTATCCTGGCGCTCATTCAGAAGGCTTGGAGGATCAGTCGATCCCTCTGCAAAACAGGATACGAATCAGTTAGCTCCATAACTGCAATAAAAGCAAGAAAGGAGATGGACAGAATAGGGGCTTACTCCTCAACTTCCCCGACCAAGAAGTCCTCAGTTGAATTCTCAGGGCCTTCTCATAGAGCCCAAGGGTGGACATTTAGAAGAATTTCTTCTTCCACCCCTTGCTGTTGCTCGGGCAGTTTACGATGATCTTCCTCTCCTGCCGAGCTCCCAGATAGAAAAATCCAACCTCCCCATGTAACGAGAACGGCCGGTGGGTCTGTAGGAACTCTTAAAGGGTGAGTTTATACCCAAACACTTGAGGCCAAAGGGAGATGGTCCCTATCAAGAACCTCTAACTGTTTAGGGCAAGCTGCTCGGGAGCGATCTTGAGATAGATCAGAATGTCCCGGGCGACCGGATGAAGGGGAATACGGAGACCTGCCATGAAGGCGTCCTCGTAAAGGGTCATAAACCCCGACTGGTATATTTGAGCCCCTCTGGCAAGTGTGGTCAAGGAACAATGATCGGGAATATCATATTTTCCCCTGATCCGCTCCAGGTCGGTGGCGAGCAAACTGTTGGAAATAAACTTACAAGTAAACACTACATCAGGACTACTCAAGATCGACACTTTATCGCCTGAGCCTCGAGGCACAGAGTCTACTGGGGGCTCTTGAACAGGCTCATCGTCCGATACTTGGATAAGAATCTTGTCCTCGCTGTGTTAATCAGACAGGGTCATATACGGAGGATCTAAACTTGTGTCCGGGATCCCTGGCCGTGATTGTTCATCCTTCGACCGGGAAGACGAGTTAAAGCCTGAGTGGCACATCTCTAAGGATCCTGCAGCTAGGCGAGGGAGTAACTGACGACCTAAGTAAGGGTCAGGGACTCCAAGTCTAAGATACAAGGAGGATAATACTAAAAGCCTAAAGGGCAAGAGGTACAAGGTTTTCAGTGTAAGGTAGTACCCGGATAGAACCCCCCAGGACGTCCCGACTGGTTCAACTATTCTATTGCACTACCTGATCTAAAGAGGAAGTAGAACCTCAAGAGGAAAAAATCCCACTCCCTCGCAAGCCCTAAGGGATTCTTATTCTCTAGCCTCACTCGAGAATTCGAAGAAGAGAAGGAGAGAGGAATACAGTGAATTACAAGGCTGGAGAGACGAAGACTTACAAGATTAGATTGCAAGGGCGGGCTCGGGTGGCTTGACTGGATGCTTTTTCTCTAAAATTGCTCGGTAGTCTCTTTCTATGGATAGCAGGAATAAAGAAATGTTTCAAGTGTCCTTTAAATAGGCAGTATGGACGGTTCAGATGAAATCAGATCCAACGGCTAGGAAATTTTCCCACCTAATTGTCTAATAACTATCACCTCGGGCACGTGAAGTGATGCCTCAAAAGGTGTGCACACTTAATGAGCGACGTGATGGTTCGGTTCAGGTGTATCACCTGGTTACCCCTGAACTGCCATGGTTAAATCATGATCAGACCAATCACTCTTTGACACATGACATGTACAGACCCCAAGCTCCCGAGGTCAACCGCTCGACCTAAGTACCGAGTGACCTCGGCAACCAACTCGGACCTGAGTAGTTTCCCGAGCTACTTCCTGGATGGTTTTTTGAGCTGTGAAAATTTCCAACGCTCATCTAATGAGGCATCACATTAGCCTTGGAAATGGGAGGCAGCTGATTCATACAAAAATATCCAGCCAAAGTCAGCCTTTGCCAACTGAACAAGGAATTCCAAGTCAATTCGATAATGGCTCCCACCTCGTAACCATCCTGGTTGTTCATCCCAGACCGCCCAGCTTGAACCCATAGGCTGGGTACATAATGCGGGCACGTCCCACGGTGGGCGCAGCCCAGGCGCGTCCTATGACTTGCTCCACAAGGTTCCAAATAGTTTCTTATCTTAGCTAGAAGACTACTTCATAATTTGATTAGGAAACTCCCATGATTTATGATAATCAATCCCTATTTGATTATACTGCCTTATTCGGCCACTCACCTTGTACGAGTGGTCTCTTGTATCTATAAAAGGGACCAATCAACCCTTGTAAAGGGGATCGCATTCTTGTTCTATTGGATAGCAATATACAATACTCATACGCATACACCTGGACGGTTTCCGGTAGCACCGCCCTCTCTGTTGGTTCACTGAGAACTGCCAATGTTCTGTTAGTACAAGTGCTCTGACACATACGTGGGCGTAGGTCTCTTAATTAACAGGGCCGAACCACACACTAATCTCTTTTGTTCAAATCTTCTTGCCCTCTTTAACCTGCTCTAATTTATCTTACCCAAATTTTGAATCATCACTAATCAATTACAAAACAATCAAAAATTAATAATCCAACACAAATAAACTTGGAAAACGAAGAACTGTAGCATTAGAATTGAAACTTGAATGTAAACTTACTTTTCCAACGAACCAAATAGAGCTTAAAATATAGAAAACATGAGGAAGAGAGAACGAGGCTTAACCAAACCTAAAATATAATGAAAAGCTGCTGATTTTCATTCATAAACATGTATATATATGTAGTAGATGGGCCGGTCTTTTTATTTTCTGCTGGGCTTTTCACTGCTTTTGACAGCTTCGTGCACCGATGGAAGAATTGGCATGTCTCTCTGCTCGAACCTCGGATTGACTCATGGTTTGCGGCCATGTGTCCGTAACGTATCAAACTACAACTTCTAGCTCTGGAGCAATTTCAAAATTCCAAGTTTTTCCATGTCAAAAACATTATTTTTCCAGCTGCTGTTGTTATTCGCATACTTATTTCTTATTTTTCTTGTAATATTTCAACTCCATTTTTGTCCAAGCATAATATAACCTGTAAAAACACATAAATACATGTGTTTTAATGCTAACACTGTAAAATTCTATTATTCTCAAAACACGTGTAAACCTAGGGATTTTGGGGACTAAAATACGCATGAATAACCATAAAAATGTGCTATACATATGCCAAATTTAGCTCTAATCACACCCCAACAAGCTCATTGCTAGTCCTTAGCAATGAAGTGAACTAATGTGAAGAGAGAATTATCCTACAAATCTAAATAAAAATAAAAATTAAATAAAATCAAACCTCACTCACTTTCGCAGGAATCGCGATTGCATTTAGCGTATGCAACAAGCCGTTAAACCCCTAGGTTCCCCCTAGTGGACGAGTGTTGTCTTTTGAGGTTTTGCAGTGAATCTACCCACAATCGGGTGCATTTTTATTTATTTTTTTCTGTCATGATATAGAGGCTATATAGAGTAAATTCAAAGGAACACATATGCCTCGTATATATAAATCTAAAAAATGGACATGTTTAGGGGCAATAGTCTCATGAATGGAACACTTTACACTAGAAGAGCGAAATACCGTGGAAAATTATTTTATTACCTTCACTTCAAAACCTAACTACCTAGAGTCAATAGGGCTTATCAAAGAAATAGAACAAGAATCAAGGAAAAGGTGTATAGATTTAAGCATGTGACTAGGATCACCCCTACTCCTCCATTCTTCAACTTCTCCAATTCATAAAATAATCTCTCTTTTTTCATTTTTTTTCTTTATATATTTTCTTTTTTATATAATTTTTCATTTCTCATTTTTTTTTATATATCTCTTCTTCTTTCTTCCCCCCTTTTTTTTACACATTTGCCACCAGGATTACTTCCCTTCTCAATCACAAGCTTGAAAACTCTTGAGAAAGGTAAACAAGGCTTACATAACTTAGACGAGTGCAAGTATGAACTGAAATGAGCAGTACTACATGGCTAGCAATTTCAACTCTAAAAAGGTAGAATAGACAATTTAACGCAAAGAAGACTAATGCTATCACAAATATACTCATCATTATTATTATTATTATTATTATTATTATTATTATTATTATTATTATTTTTAGCAACCAGAATACGAGATATAACTGTCAAGGAAATAAGAATGTATCAATGAAACACAACCTATATCATCCTCTAAGTGTCTAGGTCTATCCATTTAGGCAACTCGAGAATCCTAAAAATTTGGTAAATCCTGAACTTTCTCTTCTAATGATCGATCAAAATAAAAGAAAAATTAGACTTATCAATGAGAACGCTTTTCAAAAATGTTAAGTGAGAATATATGTTCTTTAACCCTCTTACAATAAATGAATGGCACAAAAACTCACTAGGGTTATTTAGTCTCGATTCCATGTCTATTGAATCGCTTAAGTTATTTTCAACACAACAGATGTCATATACATAACTGTCCATCATGCTTTAAATATGTAAAGTCCAACAAGCAAGATGCATTTAATGACTAAGGTGATAAACAAGTTGTATGTAGCATACAATGCACACTAATATCAAATAGGAAATACTACGAGTGTGTCACAATTGTGCATAACGACAAAGGGAAAAAACTGTCACACATACAATATCCATGTATTTCTAAATACTAATTTTTTTTCAACTAAAAATTTCTTATAAAAATTTTAAATTTTTCTTGGTCTTGCTAATAATAAGCATATGACATGAAAACACCAATAATACGAGGCATGTAATGACACTCCCCCACCCCCCAACTAAAACTCAACATTGTCCTTAGTGTTCTTAACTATGCATATATACAAGTAAAGTGAAGCGAAAGAAGGAAGAATAGCACCTCGAAATGTTAAGGTCCAAATTTAGACTACCTGCAAAATTCGATTAGCAACAACAAATGATAGAGAACATAATTGATAAACTCCATAATTCATATCCACCAATAAGCGGTTAAGCAAGATAATCTTATATTAATAATCAAAATTTTAGTGGATCCTCCCTACAAAACAGGTAAGCAATTAGAACATCAGGTAGCATCACGAGAAATAGAATCTTCCCCCAACTAATTTCAGACATAAGATTGGAGGGAATTGTGAAAATATTTTTTATTACCAAATTCTAGGGGAATATTAACAAAAATAGGAAATGCTTGTTCAAACAGCTTAAAAGGAAAAACTAAAGAAGGGGGCCTTGGTTTTTCAATGAGAAAAGGGTTAGAATAATGATTGAACATATAAGCAACACATACCTCCATATTTAATGGAATAGTTTTTATTGGAGGATAGATACAAGGGTTCGATTTCATATTTGGACTTCGTTTGAATTGTGTAGGATCAGACATGGGCTTGACTTGGCAAAATCTGTCTACCCAAGTCGTCATTGTCCACATAAGTTAAGGAATCCAAAAAGGCACTTGCATTTTGTTGAAGGTAAAGATCATCTAACTTGGAACTGAATTGGTCCAAGTCCTCAATAGTATGTTCCTTGCTCAAAATCACATTCTTATCCTTACAATTTTCTTGTTCATCAAGTTCTAAGTTTTCTAAAATGTCAAGGATGATAGTCTTTTCATCCTCGTGTTTTGGTAATAGCTCTTCTTACAGCCTGTCCTCTAATACTTCCATCATCATGTGATCATTTACTTGCTCTATAGGTTCATAAAGTCTAGTCGAATCAAGATAATCTTGGGGAATGGACTCAATGCACTATACTTCCTCTACATCATCCTCTTCCTCTTGGTGTTGAGGGTTCGAGAAAATCTTGACATTCAAAGTCATGTCTTCGAAAACCAAAGTTATTATACCACTCCTAATACTAATAGTAGCGTCTATTGTTGCCAAAAATAATAGGAATTCGAGCAATTGGGTTAGGGACATGTTCTGTGTCTAATACCACAAAGCTTACAGGGAAAATAAATCTATCAACTCTAACAAGGACATCTTCTAAAGTACCTCTAGGTATCTTAATAGACCTATCACCTAATTATAGTATGACATGAGTTCATTTGAGATCCCCTAGTCGTAACTATTTATAGACCGAATATGGAAGCAAATTGACACTAGCTCCTAAATCAAGTAATGCATGATCTATATTTTGGTTTCCTATAATGTATGAAATTGTTGGCGTGCCTGGATCTTGATATTTAGATGGTAAATTATTCATAATAATCGAACTTACCTGATCCGCCAATAAGCTTTCTTCTTTATACTTTTCTTACGTTTCATAGTGCATAAATATTTTAAATACTTAGCATAAGCAAGGACATGGTTTATAGCATCTAAAAGGGGAAAGTTAATTTTTACTTGTTTAAAAAGTTATAAGAATTCTTGATTTTTAGCATCTTGTCGTTTCTTTAATCTTTGTGGGTAAGGGGCTGGAGAAACATATTTAGAAGCTTCCTCTTCTTCTCTCTTACCATCTTGCCCTTAGGGTAGGTTTGCTCATCTTCTTTAGTGTTGTCACTCTCAACTACTACTGACAAGTGGGGGTATTTGTAAAATACAACCACGCTAAAAGAGGAAAACACGCTAATTTAGTTCACAATTCCCTCATATATCTGCAGTTTGGATTACAATGCCAGTTTCTACACATTATGATTAATCTATGATAAGTTGTGTGTTTTAGCTGTGATTTGTGCAGATTACTATCTCTGTGTGAATAATTGAAGGAGCAGGATAAAAGGAAGTGCTTGGCTTTAATGAAGATAACTCAAAGCTGAAAACTGAAGTTCGAGCGATCGAATTCCTCTCAAGCGATCGAGACTTCAATCAATCTAAGATGTTTCAAGCGATCTAAGATTCCAAAAGTTTAATCGATCAAGTGTTTTTGATCGATCGAACATGCCTTTTATCAGATTTTTACGCGCACGCAGCAGAATGAACTCTTAACCCTAAGCATTAGGTTTTTAGTATATATACTTGTAATGTATACGTCCATAAAGACGCCCACTATCACTTTTATTAGTTTTTAGAGAGAAAGAGAGTTTCTTTGATTGTTTGTAGGTTTACAAGCTTGGATATTGTTTTGGATTGCTTCTTCTCTAGTTTAATCAAAGTTTATCTCTCCAGGTTACCTTATCATTATTTATTTACGTTCTGCACTTAGTTAAGAGTAGTGTGATCTGTTAAACTCGTAGTTCGAATGCTAGATAAGTCTTCACCATTCTTTTTAATAGTTTTCACAATTAAAATACAAACAAACAAACCTTTAATGGATATTTATGTTAAAAACAACACTGAGACACTCCAGACCATGTCTGAGTAGTTCCTAGGTTGGGAAATCGCGATGAAACTGTGATTTCCAGCCTCTGCCATGCACCAGGATAATATCTGTGTTCGATCGATCGGAGTTATTTCGATCGATCGATACATAGATTTTGTCGATCGATCTAAGGATTTTAGATCGATCGAGGGATGACGATTGTCGATCGATCGAAAGAGCATCGATCGATCGAACTCTTAGATTCTTGAGATCACCTAATACAGTATTCCAAGACTTTCTGTTTTAATGATTTGTTATCAAACTGTCCCCAAATGCTCAGTTTGTCAAAACAGTCTTTAAACTTTAAGCCTTAAGGCATTTTTCTTCAATACCTTTTGCAAACCACCCTCAATGCTAACACCATTGTAGGTGCGAGTCTTAACTATTGTTTTAAACCGCTTTCGTTTATTTCAAACTCAATTGAGATGATAAAGTCTCGGTCATGAAAGGGCTATTGATTCTATATCTTTAGAAAAGTACAGAATACTGTAGAAGATGTACTCCATTGAGCTTAAATTGCAATTGCATGGTAGACGGCTAGGTCACAGTGGATTCGCGTGATCCCACCATTTCCCTTTATTAAGAAAAAAGACCATTTTCAAATCTCATTTTAGCTAGTTAATCATTAATTTAAGACAATTTAATTGCTTTTAATTTTAATAGTTGTTAATCGTAGAATTTGGTGTTCTATACTTCTTTTAAAACATTGAATTTTTGTTTCTGTTAGAGTCTAATCTAGGTAATTTAATTCTCATCCTTCCCTGTGGGATCGACCTGGACTTAATCCAGTTTACTACTTGCACGATTACCTACACTTGGGTATAGCACACAAGCGCACACAAATTATTTTCGTGTCAAGTTTTTGGCACCGTTGCCGGGGAAGGCGACGAGGTAATACTTAGGTTACCTCAATCTCTCTTCATCTATTTCTATTTTTAATTTCTTTTTCTTTTAGTTCCTTAGGTAAAACAGTCTCCTTAGGAACTCTCTTCGTTCATGTCCAACAATTCCATTGAAGGAATTTTCGATAATCCACTCTACTTATCAGATTCCTCTAGTTCTGTTAACCCTGTAGCTACTCCTACTGAATCAATGGGTGATAATCAAAGTGAACATGGTGATAATGTGGTTGCACAACTTGATGAGGCGCTACGACCTTTGTGCGATCTCATGCAACCATAACACGCACCTACGCCCTCTTGCATTCTAATCCCACCACACGATGGCGAATTTCAATTTCGCAATGGGATGATCCAACTTCTTCCCACCTTTCATGGGATGGAAAGTGAGAAGGCGTACTTACATGTCAAGGACTTCGAGGATGTTTGCAATACATTCTCACAGAATTGTCCTGTGGACGTGACACGTCTAATGCTATTTCCTTTCACCTTGAAGGATAAAGCAAAGGCGAGGTTACTCACCTTAAAACCCAATTCAATCTTCACCTGGCAAGCGATGAACACTACATTTCTAAAGAAATTCTATCCAACTCGTATGACCACTGACCTTCAACGCCAAATTAATTCCTATAAACAAAAGAGCAATGAAACCTTCACTCAAACTTGGGAACGTTTCAAAGATCTGCTTCTCTCGTGCCCACACCATGGGTTTGAGAAATGGCGAACTATCAGCTTCTTTTATCATGGGTTGAATGGTGAAACAAAAAAGTTGGTGGAAACCATGAGTTCAGGCCCATTTCTCCGTAAAAACACCGAAGAGGCTGAAGCCCATTTTGATTGGTTGGCCGAATACGCTCATGAATGGTCAAATTCTGATGATGTCTCACGCTCACAGATATCCTGTGTAGAAGAGAAAAGCCTATACCAACTAAACAGTGAAGATCACCTCATGACTAAATACGAAGAACTAGCAAAGAGTAGAGGAGTTAGGCATGAAAGGAGGAAGTTCGAGGCAGAATTTGCCTGAAGAACCATGCGGCACATGCAATATGTTGGGACATACCACTCAATATTGTCCTAATGTGCCGTATTTTCAAGAACAACCCCCCATGGAAATGAATGCCATGTAAGGGTATAGGGGGACAGGGAATTCCTATAACAACAATAATTTACAAAACAATAACAATCGATGGAATCACCCTGGTTTTGATTGGAAAAATGATGCTGGGACCCAAAATCAACATCATCAACAACAGCCCTACAATAATAACCAATATCAAGGGCAATACAATAGGCAGTCCCAGCCGTATAATCAAAATAGACCTAATAATTACAACCAAGTGCAACCCTCTAATAATCAACAGGCTAATGTGTACGTGCCACCGCACAAAAAGGTGCAAGAGGAAGATCCTCTCTCTAACGTCAACTTAACGCAACAATTAATTCAAATGATGAGTAAAATGTCTGCGACGTTAGATAGGATGGATGCACGACAAGAGGGATTGGGTGGAACATTTCCTGCCCAACCACTTCAAAACCCTAAGGGACACAACAACGGTCCCCCTAATCATGAACAAGCTAAAGCCGTAACTACCCTAAGGAGCGGCAAGATTATAGGGCTAAACATGCCTCTCTCTACTCCCGAAGAGTACGAGGAGGACGAAGTGGTCAATGCAAACAAACCTTCTACTCAAGAAGAGGAGCCAACTACTAGTAATGAATCTTTAGGAACAAACACTGAAGCTCCTGAAAAAGTGGAAGAAGTTGAGAGAAGGCCCGAAAAGGAGCCCGTTAATGACGAATTACCAAAATGCCCTTTCCCTGCGCCTTACCCTCAAAGGCTTAAGAAACTCAGAAATGAGACAAAGAATCAGGAGTTCATGGAATTATTTAAACAAGTAAAAATAAACCTCCCACTCCTTGATGCGATTAAACAAGTACCGGCTTATGCGAAATATCTTAAAGATTTATGCACGGTCAAGAGGAGGCAAAGTGTGAAGAAACACGCTTACGTTGCTTGCCAAGCAAGCTCAACCATCCAAAACGAATTGCCTCCGAAACTCAAAGACCCCGGTACGCCTACTGTCTCATGTCAAATTGGGAATCAAAGAATAGACAACGCACTCCTCGACCTAGGAACAAGCGTTAACCTTCTGCCATATTCGGTCTATAAACAACTAGGGCTAGGTGAATACAAACCCACCCGAGCCGCATTACAATTGGCAGATAAGTCGGTCAAATACCCGAGAGGAGTGTTAGAAGACGTCCTTGTGCAGATAGACTCATTTGTCTTCTCGATCAATTTTGTAATTTTAGACACCGAACCTGTGTCTAACCCAGGTACACAAATCCTGGTGATATTTAGACGTCCATTTCTAAATACAATTAATGCCTCAATAAAAATAAGAAGTGGTACAATGACTATTGTGTTAAAAAACATGACGGCAACCACAAAAATCTTCTCCAATCCTAGACCTGAAGAATATGAAGATGAGGAAGAAGTTAATTACATTGAGACAGTCATCGAGGACGAGGCAGATGTTATTGACTACAAAGATCCTTTGGAGGTAGTTGTGTCACAATTTGACGCTATCTATCAACCTAAAGACTCTACTCCATTGGATTCTGCTTTAAATCACACGTGCCTCATGATGGAAACGAAAAAGGAGGATAGAGCTGAATGCATGTGGGTAACACCATATGAACCACTACCTCCAAAGACAAAACTAGTGATGCCATCAAATTTTTAGTTCCACGAATTGGAATTAAAAGAGCTTCCAAAAGAGCTCAAATACGCTTTCCTAGGGACTGAAAAGACTTACCCTGTCATAATATCATCAACTTTGAATGCTGAACAAGAGGGTAAGTTAATTTTGATGCTAAAACAACATAAGGGAGCATTGGGATGGACTATTGCCGATCTCAAAGGCATAAGCCCGTCCGTATGCACCCATAAAATTTATTTGGAGGAAGACGCTAAACCTTCGCGACAAATGCAAAGGCGTCTGAATCCCAACATGCAAGAAGTAGTCAAAAAGGAAGTATTAAAACTACTCGATGTTGGGATTGTATATCCTATTTCTGACAGCCCCTGGATCAGTCCGACCCAAGTGGTGGCTAAAAAGGCAGGTATAACAGTTATTCCGAATAAAGATGGTGAATTAGTACCAACACACGTCCCCACCGGATGGCGGATGTGTATTGATTATCGAAAGCTGAATACTGTGACCCGAAAAGACCATTTTCCATTGCCGTTCATGGATCAAATGCTAGAACGAGTGGCGGGTCATAAATACTACTGCTTTCTGGACGGATACAGCGGTTATAATCAGATAGAAATTTCTCCTAAAGATCAGGAGAAAACAACCTTCACGTGTTCGTTCGGTACTTTCGCCTACCGACGTATGCCTTTCGGGCTATGCAATGCACCTGCTACATTTCAGCGATGTATGTTGAGTATTTTCAGTGACATGGTCGAGCAAATTCTCGAAGTATTTATGGATGATTTCTCTGTGTTCGGCCATAGTTTCAAAAACTACTTAGACAATCTGGAATGTGTGCTAGCTAGATGCGAGGACAAACACTTAATACTAAACTGGGAAAAATGTCACTTCATGGTGACCAAGGGAATTGTCCTCGGACACATCATTTCTGATAAAGGTATCCAAGTCGATAAAGTAAAAGTAGATATAATCTCGAACTTACCTGTCTCTCGTACAGTCAGAGATATTTGATCCTTTCTGGGACATGCGGGATTCTATCGTCGCTTTATCCAAAATTTTAGTGCAATTTCCCGGCCACTGTGTCAACTGTTAGCGAAAGACATGCCATTCGAATGGTCGAAAAATTGTCAAACATCTTTTGACGCACTAAAAGAACACCTTACCTCTGCACCGATAATACAGGCACCCGACTGGAGTTTGCCTTTTGAGTTAATGTGCGATGCTAGTGACTACGCCATTGGCGCAGTGCTACGACAGAGGAAGGATAAAAAGCCTTACGTAATCTACTACGCCAGTCGTACACTTAATGAAGCTCAAATGAATTATACAACTACCGAAAAGGAGCTACTGGCAATAGTTTTCGCTCTAGATACATTCAGGTCATATCTGATAGGGTCCCCAATTGTCTGTTTTATAGACCACTCGGCCCTCAAATACTTGTTATCTAAGAAGGATGCGAAACAAAGGCTGATTCGTTGGATACTCCTACTCCAAGAGTTTGATATCACAATCAAAGAAAAAAAGGGTGTAGAGAATGTGGTTGCGGACCATTTATATCGGTTAACGTTTGTTGACAATACTGAACCCATACCGATAAAGGACGAATTCCCAGATGAGCAACTGATGATTGTGTCCACTCTACCCTGGTATGCAGATATAGTAAACTATCTGGTTACGGGAGAGACTCCTGGACATTGGTCAAATCAAGACAAGAAGCGGTTCCTCTCTTTCGCACGTCATTTCTTCTTCGATGACCCGTACTTATTTAAGTATTGTGCTGATCAGGTCATCAGACGTTGCATTCCAAACGAGAATATAACTGTCATTTTAGCATCATGCCATTCTGAGGCATGCGGTGGCCATTTCGCATCACAAAAGACCGCACAAAAAGTTCTACATAGCGGTTTCTACTAGCCCACCTTGTTTAAAGATGCCTACGCTTTCTGCAAAACATGCCAACGCTGTCAACAGCTTGGTACAATTTCAAAAAGGAACTCCATGCCCTTAACCCCCATTATCACGATTGAAATATTCGATTGTTGGGGCATAGACTTCATGGGCCCGTTTCCTAAATCAAATAACTGCGAATATATACTCCTCGCTGTGGAATATATATCAAAGTGGGTAGAAGCGATATCAACAAGACGCAATGACCACAAAACGGTGATGTCCTTTCTTAAGGAACATATTCTATCGCGTTTTGGAACCCCGAAAGCACTAATAAGTGACCAAGGCAAGAACTTTTGCAATAGGCCTTTGGAATCACTCCTCAAGAAATATGGGGTCAACCACAAAATCGCTCTTGCCTACCATCCACAAACAAACGGGCAAGCAGAGTTGGCTAACCGAGAAATCAAGCATATTCTCGAAAAGACGGTTAGTTTCAACAGAAAGGATTGGGCATATAAACTGACTGATGCACTATGGGCATACCGTACTGCATACAAAACGAACCTAGGGATGTCCCCATTCAGGCTAGTATACAGAAAAGCATGTCACCTCCCTGTCGAAATCGAACACAAAGCTTATTGGGCGACACACTCATTGAACTTTGATATTAAAGAGGGAGGGCATCTTCGAAAACTCCAATTGGCTGAATTGGAAGAAATATGTCGAGATGCATACGACAATGCTCGATTACACAAGGAAAGGTTGAAGGCTCGCCACGATAGAACTATTTGTCGTAAATCATTCGAGCCGGGGCAGAAAGTCTTGCTGTACGACTCTCGCTTCCACCTTTTCCCAGGAAAACTTTGATCTAGGTGGACAGGACCATTCATAGTCAAATCTGTCTTTCCACATGGGACAGTCGAGCTGATAAACCCCAAGAACGATGTAGTTTTCAAGGTCAATGGCCAAAAGCTAAAACCGTTCTTGGAGAAATTCCAAACAGAGGCTGAGTTGGATGAACCCAACTACTCTTGATCCCAAACATTAAGCGTTTTCTCCACGTTGTTGTTGTATACCTTTACTTTTGCTGTCTTTCGTTTTTTTTTCTTTTTTCTGCAAGTGATTTCGATTCTAATCTGCTGTTTCATATTATCTCTCCCATGCAGGCTGTTTAATATGAGAGATGATGATGTCCACTCAATTGGGTCTTGGGCTGATTCAGAATATCCGAATCCCCCTTGGACTGCCGATGAGATAGCGTTCTGCTTATCTCCCTATGAAGGTCCGGGGGCGGATGATGTAGTGGATCTGACCTTTGGATACATCCCTTACAATCCTGCTCTTCTCCAAATTAACCCGTTTGAGCATATGGACCTCTCTGGAGAGGAAGGAGAACCTGAAGAGTATTTCATTGGAGAAGTGGATGATGCTCTCTTAGAGCAGTGGGAGAATGACTCCATGTGGGAACCATGGGACGAAGAAGACCTACAGGATGTGGTGCCTGAACGCCACAATGCTGTATTCACTTTTGTTGATGACTTCCTTGTCATCGAAGTGGTTCCCTACATTTATGTGCACATGAGTTATTTGCTATTCCGGCTTCAATGCCCATTACCTGCCAGTGCGCATGGGTGTCTCATGCCAATAGTGAGGTTACTTTGTTGTCACTTGTCTTTCTCTTGTTTTCTTCATTTTAGTTTTTTTTCCTTCTGTTGTCTTTGCCTTTTGTTTTTATTTAATTTCTTTTCTTTTCTTTTCTTTGTTTTCGTTTTGTTTTTCCCTTTTTCAGGATTGTCACTATGAATCCACCATTCCCACCTCTTTATCTTTCACATCAATTGGTTCATGGCTTTGGGCCCTACATATGGCCCCCGGGCACTCCGCCGCAAGAGGACAGTCCGTTGCACTGTTGCACTCCGTTATCCTTGTCTCCAACGGGATCACCTCTTGCGTGGGCTTTCAATTCCTTAGAGACTTCAGACTTGCTCGATGATGTCCTTGCTGCCTTCCGACTATTCTGGGAAAGGGAATCATCAAGTTTAGAATCCACATGCGAAGTTTAAGCGGAGAATGAAGCAATGGTGGAAGAAGAAATTTTCTTGCTCGAAGAGTAGTGATCACTTCAATTGTATTCAGTCATTGATCTTTCTATTATCAATTGAAGTGTAATCCTAGACAAAAATTTTATTGGTGTTAGTTTTATTTTAGTTTTCTTTAGTTGAATAAGGTCTTAAATACCAAGTGGGGGCAATAATTTTGCAATATGGATGCTATTATAAAGTTTTATTTATATAAAAATTGCAATTTTTCTATTATGAGGATGCGTTTTTGGCTTACATGTCCTGTCATTGCACTGTTTTATCATTCTACAGTATGTCCAGAATAACTTGGGTCAGTTGGGGGTACTTAATTTCTCAGTTCTGTGGAGTTTTGGAATTTCCAGTTTCGATCGATTGAAACATACTCGATCAATCGAAAGTATCACTTTCTCGAGCGCTTGAAATTCTCTCAATCGATCTAATGTTCGATCGCTCGAAACTTTCTCGATCGCTCGAGACGTGTATTTAAACGAGGCGTCCAGTGTACACTTCATCAGTTCTCTTCATCTCCCTCACTCTCAAGCGCTCAAAAGCAGAGAAGAGCACTCGGGGCGATTTTTGTTCCTCCTACCACATACGCAGATTCGAGGATCCCCTCATCCCCAAATCATCATCTTAATCACCATCACCCCCCCCCCCTGCACACATATCCCGAGGTAAGGCCACGAGCCACCCCCTCTTTCCATTTTCGTTCGAATTTAATGGGGGTGCCCCCCATTGGTCCTTTGACCATTTATCTTTTAGTTTTGTACCTTGTTTCTTTGAGTTCCTTTCTTTTCCGTTCGTGTTTCTTGTCATTGCCGCATCTCTGTGCTCGATCGATCGAGAGGGCTCAAGCGATCGAAGCTGTGCCTTGTTCGATCGATCGATAACAGTTCGATCGCTCGAACTCTGGCAGTGGCAGTTTTCCTAGTTTCTTTTTAGTTTCTGTTTTTATTTATCGTTTCTTTTTCTTGTCCATTTTAGGGTCCTCACAATGAACCTTGTTACAGGGTATCACAGGGAGAAGCCCTTTGACCTCGCTATTCCCGACCCGATCCCGCACCACGGCTTTCGGAACACCCCCGACCGCCAGTGGTTCACGCGCTATTTCCAGTCCAGAAAGGTCGTGCTTGAGCGACCACTTGAGATGGCATGGCTCACTACTCCTTGGTATCTCACCCGTCTTCGAGCCATGCCACATTGGTACAATTTTCTCTCTCAAACAAAGAGAGTGAATCTTTCGTGGATTCGCGCGGCTTGTGCGACGATGATTAGAGATCCAGATGCCGCATTCACTTTACGATCATTCTTCCGCGGTCGGGAGATAGTGTTCAGTCCAGCCACCGTTTCCGCTGCTCTAGGGGTCCCGGAGGTGCCTGACTGTGTATGCCTGCACCGTGCTGATACACCGGTGCTTCCACCAACCGCTGTCATCAGAGAGCTCACCAGGGGTGCGTTATCGAGCTGGGATGGTGCATCCCTTATTGCTGACTCCTACCTGACCGATAATTATCATATGCTCCACCTTGCCCTGAGCAACTGTCTTTTGGTGACCTCCTACCGGGAGAAGATTGCAGCCTGGTATGCCCATGTTTTATATGCCATAGGGGCTGGGTTGCCGGTCTATTTGCCTCGCCTGTACATTGATTTCATGAGGCACCCCACCCGCTACATTACTGCCAAGAAGCACCTGAAAGGTGCTTGGGCTATTCACCGAGTGATCGAGAAGGCTGGCCTCGTTCCCTTACCTGATGATGCGACCTCTCAGGCTCGCAGTCATTTTGGCAAGACAACTTCCCACCGATCTGATGCTCAGAAGAGGAAGCGCAAGGGTAAAGGGAAGGTAAAATTCGGGGAGAAGAGACGGAGAGGCGATGGCACCGATACTGAGGGTGTGGCTTCAGGGACGGCGACAGAGGCTGAGGAGCTTGATTCCGATGACGAGGTTGATCCTCGGGTTGAGATTGCACAGTTTGAGCTGAGACAACGCTCTCAGACGCAAACTCAGGCCCAGGGAGAGTCTTCTTCATCTGTGCCTCTCCCGACTGTTCATGCGTTATTATTGGAGGAGAGAGAGGCTCGGATCAGACTCGAGGGCCGAGTCGACCACATGATGACTTTGCTGGAGGCCATCTTGATCTAGTTGGGGGTTGACCAGTCATTACATACACCTCCACTTACCACTACTCCCCCTTTTGCGCACCCTACTACCGATCCACCCACTTCTGAGGCCCCACCACCACATGCTGACCCTTCTGCACCATCATCATCAGCGACACCACCTTCTGCGGAGCCCCCACTTCCACCACCTCCAGTCATGACTGAGAGTGACCCGGCGACGGCTCATACTGTTGCTGGGGGTGGAGTTGCGGATACCCCCGTTGCGCCGATAGAGATATTATCAAATGTCGCAGATGATGTTTAGGTCTGGACTTTACGAGAGTTTGGAGAGTTTTGTTGTATCCTTTCTTTCTTATTTATATCTCTCTGCTCTCCTTTTTGTCTTTTGGATTTTGGTTATGTGGTACTCTATGTGGATATTTAGGATTGTTGGATGGTTTGGTTTGGTTGCACTTTATTATCGCTGCTCTGTCATTTTCATTGTTCTATCTTTCCAGTGATGTTCTGTTATTATATATAGATCATATGCTTGCAATTATTCATTGTTTCTCTTTCTTTTGATCTTGGCTGCTTGGAGATTGTATGTTTCTTTACAGCTTGTGCTGCTTGCGGTTATTGCTTTGCTTTCCCAGGTGATATCTCTCTATCTATTTTTGAAAATCAACATCTGAGGCCATCGCGATTTTCAGTTGGGGGTAGGATGTAGATAGAATATCACCCTGAGCATGTTGTTTAGCAATCTGACTTATTTCATTATTTCTTACAATCTCAATTACAAATGCGAATAAAGGCACAAAAATTTCAAGAAATTTCCCTAAAATTGAACAGATGTTACACAAAATTTTTGAAATTTTTATTAGAAACTTCATTGGTAGAATAATTTTGAATATCCTCTTTTCTGTTAGCTGTTATCAAGCGATGATACATTCATTTTAATCTCATCCTTTTACGAATTAAATTCCCGCATTTTTCTAGCTTCACTAAGATGAATGCATATGTTGACCATTCTAGTATCCAACATCCATTTGCACGTTGTAATAGCTATGTTGAAAACCTAAATAAGAGTTAATACGACTGTTATGCTTTAAGGAATAATTAGTGGAAACTAGTTACCTTTAGTGAGTTTTTGAACCCAATCTTCAATTCTGAGGGACTTATCACAATTAATTCGAATTGTTTTTCTTGAACACATTTTAAATTCATTGAATAGTCTCTAATTCTTCATTTGGGCTGTTTATTAGAGGAGAACGTTCAGGATTTACCAACTAAACTCAATGAACACTGAAGTGCTAAAGCTAAGAAGTTAAGAAAATGATTAATTAAGCCATCGTTATTCACTCCTTACTTTTTTCTTTTCCTATATATGTATCAACATCCAAGAATCTTTAACCCCACACCGATTAAATATGGCCAATATGAAAACCTGGAACCCCTCGTCTTATACTTTAACCTCTATAAACTCGATTGCACATCCAATGTGATTAAAACTGTTGAAGTATGAGACAAGAAAGGAGTAGTTGTGGGAGTGGTTACTTATAAAAAAAAAAAAGAGAGAAAAGGAAAAGAAAAGAAAGAAAGAAAAAAGAGGTGAAGAGAAATAAACATATATAAACATAGAGGATGGTTGGAATAAAGAAGAAATAAACTAGTCTCCATCACATGTTAAGGATGTGCAAATCGAGCCTCTCTTATCTATATCCTGCTAAATAAAGGCCAAAAAGTCAAAGTCTTAATGATTTTTAATGACTTAGTTTGAATATGAACGTGTAATTTGAGTTATCCATGGTATTTCGCTCCTCTAGTAAGTAGTATTCTTTTCACGAGACTATAAACTCTAAAATGTTCGTCTTTTATAGAGTCGGGTATGAAAGCATAAGTATCCAAAAAAATCACTCCCATCAAAGCTTTCGTACCTTGTGCGATCATTATTGAACCAGTTTCTGTGAAATGTTCATTTTTAAGTGTGATCCTATGTGAGAATTGAGTTGAAACTACAAATTCCAAAGGTATGATAGTTTAAACAACTCTAAATTAAGTTGGATGCATAGCTGTTACCTTTACACACACAAGGATACATGGATGTAATGCATGTGTATATTTATCTGGGTGACATGAGGAACATGTGGATTTCTTTCATGGTTGGTATGAGGGTGATTTGTTTTGTAGAGCTAAATTGATAGTCGAATGAAAGGGACTGTTTAAAAGTTATTCTATATCTTCTTGAGCTTAAAATTGGAGAATTTTGTGCGTACATTCACTGCAAACCCTCACGAGACAACACTCGTCCACTAGGGGAACCTAGGGGTTTAACGGCTTGTTGCATTTGCTAAATGCAACCGCGATTCCTGCGAAAGTGAGTTAGGCAATTTCTCTTTCTATTTATATGAGTTTGTTTTAGTTTTATTTTTGTTTATTTTAGTCGTTGTAGTAGTAGTTAGCTTGTTTTTATTTTCGCTTCATTGCTAGGGACTAGCAAGTCGCTAGTTGGGGGTTGTGACAAGCGGGGGTATTTGTAAAATACAACCGCGCTAAAAGAGGAAAACACGCTAATTTAGTTCACAATTCCCTCATATATCTGCAGTTTGGATTACAATGCCAGTTTCTACACATTATGATTAATCTATGATAAGTTGTGTGTTTTAGCTGTGATTTGTGCAGATTACTGTCTCTGTGTGAATAATTGAAGGAGCAGGATAAAAGGAAGTGCTTGGCTTTAATGAAGATAACTCAAAGCTGAAAACTGAAGTTCGAGCGATCGAATTCCTCTCAAGCGATCGAGACTTCGATCGATCTAAGATGTTTCAAGCGATCTAAGATTCCAAAAGTTCAATCGATCGAGTGTTTTCGATCGATCGAACATGCCTTTTATCAGATTTTTACGCGCACGTAGCAGAATGAACTCTTAACCCTAAGCATTAGGTTTTTAGTATATATACTCGTAATGTATACGTCCATAAGGACACCCACTATCACTTTTATCAGTTTTTAGAGAGAAAGAGAGTTTCTTTGATTGTTTTGTAGGTTTACAAGCTTGGATATTGTTTTGGATTGCTTCTTCTCTAGTTTAATCAAAGTTTATCTCTCCAGGTTACCTTATCATTATTTATTTATGTTCTGCACTTAGTTAAGAGTAGTGTGATCTGTTAAACTCGTAGTTCGAATGCTAGATAAGTCTTCACCATTCTTTTTAATAGTTTTCACAATTAAAATGCAAACAAACAAACCTTTAATGGATATTTATGTTAAAAACGACACTGAGACACTCCAGACCATGTCTGAGTAGTTCCTAGGTTGGGAAATCGCGATGAAACTGTGATTTCCAGCCTCTGCCATGCACCAGGATAATATATGTGTTCGATCGATCGGAGTTATTTCGATCAATCGATACATAGATTTTGTCGATCGATCTAAGGATTTTAGATCGATCGAGGGATGACGATTGTCGATCGATCGAAAGAACGTCGATCGATCGAACTCTCTGATTCTTGAGATCACCTAATACAGTATTCCAAGACTTTCTGTTTTAATGATTTGTTATCAAACTGTCCCCAAATGTTCAGTTTGTCAAAACAGTCTTTAAACTTTAAGCCTTATGGCATTTTTCTTCAATACCTTTTGCAAACCACCCTCAATGCTAATACCATTGTAGGTGCGAGTCTTAACTATTGTTTTAAACCGCTTTCGTGTATTTCAAACTTAATTGAGATGATAAAGTCCCGGTCATGAAAGGGCTATTGATTCTATATCTTTAGAAAAGTACGAAATACTGTAGAAGATGTACTCCATTGAGCTTAAATTGCAATTGCATGGTAGACGGCTAGGTCACAGTGGATTCGCGTGATCCCACCATTTCCCTTTATTAAGAAAAAAAACCGTTTTCAAATCTCGTTTTAGCTAGTTAATCATTAGTTTAAGATAGTTTAATTGCTTTTAATTTTAATAGTTGTTAATCGTAGAATTTGGTGTTCTATACTTCTTTTAAAACATTGAATTTTTGTTTCTGTTAGAGTCTAATCTAGGTAATTTAATTCTCATCCTTCCATGTGGGATCGACCTGGACTTAATCCAGTTTACTACTTGCACGATTACCTACACTTGGGTATAGCACACAAGCGCACACAAATTATTTCCGTGTCAACTACTTCCACATTATTATCTTCAATATCTTTTTCTTCCTCAATTAAAGGAAGAGAGATATCTTGTCCTACAATTTTACCACTTCTTAAGGTTGTTATCGATTTAACATGTTCTTGATTCCCCAAACTAGAACGTTGGGCACCATTTTGTGGTTAACCTCTAGGATTAGCTTGTGGTTGAGCGGAAAAAAAATTCCTTTTTGACTATTTTCAAATTGATTACCTATCTTTTCCATAGTTGATTGTAATTTTCCCATAGCTTGAACCATTTGTTGCATCATTGCATCTCTAGGGTCTTATTGTGCTTTCTTGTGAGGGGACACATAAACATTCGAATATTTTGTTTATTTCCTTGATAGTTCTGTTGTTGAAGGGGTTGATATTGTTGATTATATTGTTTATGAGGTGATTGATATTGATTTTGATTTTGTTGGAAGTATTGATTTTGTTGATACAGTTGATTAAAACTATTATTTGGTGCTTGATTCGCCTCGTTTCTCCAATTATTTACATTTGGTTGGTCTCTCCAACTAGGAATATACAACCATCCATAAGAATTTGTAGGATTTTTATAATTATTCATCGCATTTATATCCATGGGCAGTGTTTCTTGAAAAATGGGTATATTAAGGCAAGTTTGTGGCTTATGTCCTATCATATTGTGGTTACCACACACGTCTTCTTGATACATAACCGTAGATTGTTCTGTAATTCCTTTTGCTAACCCCTCTACATGTTTCGCCTATTAGTCATATTTAGTAGATAGTTTATCTTCAGCCCTAAGTAGGAATATGCTTTTTTGTTTAGCCCAATTAGATTCACTAGGAGGTGCGTGTGTTACTTCACATAGTTCCCATTGGGGTGAATTCTCAACAAGCCAACTAAAATATGTTTCAGCTTCATTCGCACTTTTATGCATGACTGATCCTTGACAATTTGTTTGCTCTAACTTTTTAGATTCTGAGGTTAACCCTTCTAAGAAAAAACTAACGAGACGCCATTTTTCAAAACCATGGTGTGGGCAAGATAAGAGTAGATCTTTGAAACATTCCCAAACTTTAGCAAAAGTTTCATTTTCATTTTGGGTAAAAAGCTTGATTTGTCGCATGAGGTCATCTGCTAAATGCTTTGGAAAGAAATTTTAAAAAAATTCCTCATGCATAGCAGCCCATGTGCTAATTGAGCTCGATCTAAGAGTTAAAAGCCAAGCTTTCGCTTTATTTTTTAATGAAAAAGGGAACAGTTTCAATCTAACAATTTCTTGCGGGCACGTTTGGTCTGCAAATGTCTCATACACGGATTCAAAGTCTTTTAAATGCACATTCTCCCTCTCATTATCCGTCACATGGAAAGTACGTAAGAGTTGTATCATACTATTTCTAAAGTGAAAAGTACCATGATGTGGTGGGATAGTTATACACGAAGGGATCGTGTTCAGGGACTAATAAATTCCGCAATGGACGTGTATTATCATCTATCATCTCCCTAGGATTAAAGTTATGTTGACTTTTAGTGTCATCATTTAGGCCTAGATTATTCTCCCCATTATTCTCATTGTTCCCGTTAAGGCCATTAAGGTTGGGTGGTAGAAAGCCATCCATTGGGTCAGAATGTTGAGGTGTAACTATCGGGTTAACAGATGAATCAGAGGAATCGTTAAAAATTTGTATTTGTTGAAATAAGCCTTTATTGGAATTATATGACATGAAACACTACAAAGTAAATGTGAGATAATATGCAAACAAATAAAAGGATAAAATAAAAATAAATTAACAAACTAGATTAAATTAAGCAAATTGCCTCTCCCCGACAACGGCGCCAAAAACTTGACACGAATAAAATTATGTGCTCTTAATGCTACACCCAAGTATAGGTGATCATTCAAGTAATTTATTTTCTAGTAAGCCTAGGTCGAACCCAAGGGAGAGATATGATTCCAATTGATTAATTTTACCCAATTTACTAATATTAAAAATAAAGAAATGATTGATTCTTTTGAAAACTGATTTTAACTACTTCTTTATGTAAAATAAAAACTCTGAACTAATGGAAGCTTTCAAGATTATTAAATAACTGGAAGTGATATTAAATAATGAAATTTGCTTACTAAATGAAACTACTAATTAATTATGGCTATATTTTAAGTTCTAGAGTGATTGAACTAAGTAAATTAACTAACAACTAAGAATTAATGAAAACAACGAATTTAATTAAAAGACTTCTAAAGATGAAATAAGCGCTAGGAAATCACAAATCTACAGTAAACTTCTTAACTCCCATGCTTACAAAAATATATGACACTCTCAATCATCCAGAAACATGCCTCTAATGTGCAGGTCTCATCAAAATAATAAAATACCCTATGGCCGGCCTAAAGATATAGAATTATTTTAATTATCCCATTTTTATGAAGTATGGGTAGATTACTTATGAGCAAGACTCATGGCCAAAACTAATCTACGGTGCTTGAAAATAAATTAACTAAACTAAAACCATGAAGCAAGTTCACAAACTGTTGAAAATCTAAGTTGAAAGTCATTAACACCATGATTGTTAACATTGTTTGTATTAGAAAACATGAAATCCTATGAATCTCTACTTAAACATTCATTAATCTCTGGATTTAGGGCTGCCTGCTGAAAACATGCATGGAAATCAAGTTGTTTACCGTTTCATTGCTCTTCCCTAACTAGGGATTTAGCCTAACATAGTAAAGTTGGATCTAACAAATATATAAATGAAAAACATGATGGATACTATACTAATAAATCACAAAACAATCAAAAATTAATAATCCAACACAAATAAAACCTGAAAAATGAAGAACTATAGCATTGGAATTGAAACTTGAATGTAAACTTGCTTTTCCAACGATCTAAACGAAGCTTAAAATATAGAAAACATGAGGGAGAGAGAATGAGGCTTAACCTAACCTAAAATATAATGAAAAGCTGCTGATTTTCGTTCATAAACATGTATATATAAGTAGTAGATGGGCCGGTCTTTTTATTTTCCGCTGGGCTTTTCGCTGCTTTTGACAGCTTCGTGCACCGATGGAAGAATTGGCATGTCTCTCTGCTCGAACCTCGGGTTGACTCATGGTTTGCGGCCACGTGTCCGTAACTTATCAAACTACAACTTCTAGCTCTGGAACAATTTCAAAATTCTAAGTTTTTCCATGTCAAAAACATTATTTTTCAAGCAGCTGCTGTTATTTGCCTACTTATTTCTTATTTTTCTTACAATATTTCGACTCCATTTTTGTCCAAACATAATATAACCTGTAAAAACACATAAATTTACGTGTTTTAATGCTAACACTGTAAAATCCTATTATTCTCAATACACATGTAAAGCAAGGGATTTTGGGGACTAAAATACGCATGAATACGCAGTGATCTAATCTAAGGAAAATAATAAAAACAAAGAAAGAAAAGAAGAAGAAAGCTTACCTCAAGAACTCCCCTCAAAATCTTCCTCCGGAAGAGCTCCGCTAACACCACAATCTCAAGGATCAAAAACCTAAAATTAAAAGATTAAACTATTCCCAAGAACTTTGATGAGTGCTTCAGAATCCTCCTATGGGGTTTCCTTGAGCCCTCTCTAGTGCTCGGGATTTTCTGGTGCATTCGATGGAGAGGGGAAGGCCCCTATTTATAGTTTCAATTCTAGGCTGTGTTTTCTTTGTTTAAGCAATATGGCACTAAAATACAAGCTTTAAAGGCTTATACCTCACCTATTTGAGGTGTACCTAAGAGGTTTTGAACGTACTTAACTATGATTGGTCAAATTTGTGCTAGTTCACGCGGATTGGGACCTAATCAATGACTAAAAATTGATCTAGGGTTGAGTGCCATAGTGGTACTCAAGAAAAGGGGCACAAACCTCTTGAGAGTCACATGAATCTCAGCCCAGTGCCACTATGGCACTCAGCCCAAAAAGATGTGTTTTTGCCCCTGACTTCCTGGACTTTGTTATCTTACCTCGGTTATCGTTTTTAGGCTTGTGATATACTGTTGGAAAGGTATGGAAGTATAGTTCAAGATGTTTTTATTCTCATTCAAAAATAATTTGTAGATTTTGAGTGATGATGAAAAGGTGAGGTTGACTCTGAAAAGGAGCTAACCAGAGATGCGTAGAAAGGCCATTTTGGCTCAAAAATTCCCCTAAGTGGTTTTTTTGCCAACGTGAAGGATTAGGGCATCATTTGAAGCTAATTTAGGAATATTTCATAAAGGGAGCTCTCGGGATCCCACCCTGAGGTCCAAAATTTGCTCGATAAAGGCAATTTTTATCATTTCATATGAATTGGTTATCCTAACTCTGGTTTTTGTCTCTAAATTTAGTCTCTAACATACCTAAGTCTTCATAGAGGTTATTCTAACTTATCTAAGAGATCAAGGTGCTTCAAAAAGTTCTGCTGCATATAATCAATAAATCCTGATTCTAGTCATTTGGTTATTCTTGAGGCGGGGTTCCTTCTGTCGAACGGACGAACCAAAATAGGGTGTCTACAATTTGCCCCTCTTTGATAGAGCTTTGCAAGAAACATATGTCATAAGGGAATGTCAAAGTATGATAACCATCTAGTGAGTCCAGAAGACTTTTAGAAGAAAATCGAGAAAATCAACACATGCAAGCTCACAAAGAAAATCTAAAAAATCAATTGATCGCACTCGAAAGAGCTGCCTACGTATTTACAGGAAAATAGACCAACCCTAGTTTAATGAGCACACTACATGCA
Source organism: Hydrangea macrophylla (assembly GCA_033977485.1). Taxonomy (NCBI): domain Eukaryota; kingdom Viridiplantae; phylum Streptophyta; class Magnoliopsida; order Cornales; family Hydrangeaceae; genus Hydrangea; species Hydrangea macrophylla. Next base: position 41,730,640 of record CM066993.1, read on the forward strand.
AGAACAAATTCAAGCAAACACAATGAATGAAATGAAACTTAAACTACTGCTAACATACAACATACTCGGGGATGCAGTGAAAGGTGTCTTAAGCACGGACGATGCAATCATGGGGCATTTTCATGTAAAGGGTTTTACATAGTAGAGCCTCATAAGGTGAACTCCTATTCCAATGGAGCAGATGCCTCAGCTTGAGGGCTTTATGACATCTCCATGCGTAGCTCTTTGTGCGAGCTACGTGAAGACACGAAATGGTCCATAGAGCCACCTAAGGCGACTTATGCCTGGAATATGCAATGATGAGCTGTAAATGCAGGCAAACATCACAAGCATTTGCAATAATAGTGTAGGGTACCTCTGCTTGAGTGCTTTGCGGCGTCTCCGTGCGTAGCTCTTTGCGCAAGCTAGGTGGAGACAAGAAGGGTCCATAGAGCCACTTAAGGCGAACTACGCCCAGAATATGCAGTGATGAGCCATAATTATAGGCGAACATCACGAGTGTTTGCAATATCGATGTAGGTGCTTTTCATAGTAGAGTCTTGAGAGGCAAACTGCTATTCTGAGTGTTATACATAGTAGAGCCTTGAGAGGCAAACTACTGTTCTATGTTCTATGCATAGTAGAGCCTCGAGAGGCAAACTACTATTCCAGTGCTTGCATAGTAGAGCCTCAAGAGACAAACTACTATTTTAAGTGCTTTTCATAGCAGAGCCTCGAGAGGCAAACTACTATTTTAAGTGCTTTGCATAGCAGAGCCTCGAGAGGCAAACTATTGTTCTAAGTGCTTTTCATAGTAGAGTCTCGAGAGGCAAACTATTGTTCTAAGTGCTTTTCATAGTAGAGTCTCGAGAGGCAAACTACTGTTCTAAGTGCTTTGCATAGTAGAACCTCAAGAGGCAAACTACTGTTCTGAGTGCTTTGCATAGTAGAGCCTTGAGAGGCAAACTACTGTTCTAAGTGCTTTGCATAGTAGAGCCTCGAGAGGCAAACTACTATTCTAAGTGCTTTGCATAGTAGATGTAACACCCGTAATTTTTATTACCAATAATTAATTTCTAAATATTTATTATTAATATTTTCTATATATGTAAATCATATTTTGAGTATGCTTGACATATCATGTGTGTCCATATATGTCATAACATATTTCATTGTTAACAAAACCAAGCTTCTTTAACTTTGTAAACTCGAGCGCTCAGGGAGTGGGAGCACCAGAGCTTTATTTTGAGTGAAAGGACTATTTTGCCCCTGGAGTACTAAAATTTTATAAATACCCATCCATTTCTTCATTTTGGACATCTAAAAATAGATTATATAGACAGTGAGCTATAGAGAGAGATTTTGAGAAAATCCTTCATGCACACACATTTTGTACTTGCATGTCCTTAATTCTAGACTTGTTAGCTCATCTAAGTTGTCATCACCTTCTTACTGCATAATCTGAGTCCTTGAAGTTCAAGGGTTGAGATATTGGTGTACTCTTGGAGTATTTGGAGTCTTAAGCTCGTGTTCATCATCTTCATCATCTTTCTCAACAAAATTCTCATCCATTTCATCTTGATTGCATTGTGAGTACTACAACTCACATACATTATATCTATATACATATATAATGTGTAAAATTGAGTTACATGTATTTGATTTAGCATAATCTAGCTATGGATCCTCATGATCATCATCCATTTTTAGGTTCAAATGCAATTTCATCATCTATATGATTGTGATCACTTTATGGATGTCATAACTCATGTATAATGTGTATATAAACATGTACGATTTGTTTTATAAATTGCATGTGAGTATTGATTTAAGATTTTAAAGTTTTATTTTCAAAATTGGTATATTATGAAATAAAACAAACTGCTGGAAAACTGCTAAGTGCGAGCGCTCGAGCAAGTGTGAGCGCTCGAGCTTAGAGCACTTGAGTGGTGCGAGCGCTCGAGTCTGACAGTTTTTGTATTCCTTGTTTGTGGGCCTGTTGAAGTTAGTATAGTCGTGCTATGTGTATGTTCTAACCCCGATTTGTTAAGCTAAAGTTGTGCATGTTATATATATGAATGAGCTTATCGATTCTGTAGTTATACTGTGTGCATGCTTAGTAGTACCATGTTTAAGTGAATGATCAAATCATGATTCATATGCCGATTCTTCTAATATGTTAATTCTATACTTCTGTGATTTATTGATTGTAATCAATTTATTGATGTTAGTAGTAATGCATCGGGTTGAATCATTAACGATATAATAATTACGAATATATGAATAATGTACTTAAATTCATAAGTGGGTTGACGGACGTGAGAGCATGGTTGTGTTGAATAACCTTGTCAATTGTTTCGAGGTTGGTTACATTTATCGTATGACCTTAATGGTCTTGTCGTGAAAGGTGTTGCGTTCGGGTTGTATTTTGGTTAGTTGTGTTGTGTTCGTGTCGAGTTAAGGCCAATTGTGGGCTAGGACGATTGAATTTGGGCCAATTGTGGGCTAGGTGATGAAATGAGGGCCATGTGTAGCCATATTTTGCATTTGAGGGCCATGTGTGGCAGTATGGAAGAATGCGATTGAGTTAGGGTCAATTGTGGGCTAGGATGATTGAGTTAGGGCCAATTTGGGCTAGGAGTTGTGTTGTGGCCAAATTGGGCTTGTTTATGAATTTGAGGCCAAATTGGGCATGTTGTTGCGTATTGTGTGTAATGGAAGCTATTATTATCGGTTCAGTGTTGTTGTGGTTATGGGCAGAAGCTAGTACTGCCAGTATTGTGGTCGTGTGTGACAGGAGCTAGTATTGTCAAGTTGTGAGTTATTGGCATAGTGGATTCATGCGCATTGTGGTTGCATACTCAGGAAGAACGCTGGGTTGGGTAAGAACTTGCATAACGTCGCAATAACTTTTCAGTGATAATGTAAATGGTGTATATGTTCATATTGATGTGCTTCGCAGTATTTCACTCAGCTTTTAGCTAATGGGAATGTGGCCATGGACATCCGTGTCCAGCTGTTGTAGTTCCAGGTGTTGGAGATGCTGTTCTTCTAGGCGAGTACCATGATGGTGAGCAAGTGGATGAAGAAGGTTGGGGCTGTGCTAGCTGAAGAGTTTGTATTGTTGAAACTGTTTGGTTCCTACTGGGGAATTTTCAATATCTATCTTTTATTATATATTGTTGTCGTTGTTGTATCGGCCGTTTGGCCTAGAGACTTCTGTTTCTTTTGGTTTTGGATAACTGTATTATTTAAGTATATATGATGAAGTTTGTAAGACTCTGATGTTACTTCTACTGAACTTAGAACATTTTCGCTGCTATTATTACTCTGATATTTTATTTAAGTTGGTGTTTGGACAATCGTGCGATCTGTAACTTATTACGAGCCTACGGGTCTGATAAGGAATCTTACTTCCCTTAATTATCGCAACGCCGGGGCGTGACAGTAGAGCCTCGAGAGGTAAACTACTGTTCTGAGTGCTTTGCATAGTAGAGCCTCGAGAAACTACTATTCCAATGCTTTGCATAGTAGAGCCTCAAGAGGCAAACTACTGTTCTAAGCACTATCTCTGCTGGGGAAATGAACTCATTTATCCATTCAAGGCAAATCATAAGTGCAGTGCAAGATTCTATGCAAATACGGGCTAACTCTGCTGGGAAAAAGGTACCCATGGAGCCATTTAAGGTGAACCATAAGAATTGTGCAAGATTCAAAACTTATTTAAAATGATCGGTGCAATGATATGGGATATGCAATAAGGATAATTATTCTTCTGGGTATTCAAGTTCATATGCATATGATGTTCGATAAAATCAACGTGTAAATCATAGGGACATTTTTGCTTACCAACGTAATGGAATGCAATATAGAGCCAAAGAGGCAATGATCTATGCGATGTACAATTGAAAGAGATGCTCAATGAGATCTATATGAAAATACAGGGGATGCCCGCTCATCAATCTAATGTAAGGTAGAGCCCAAAGAGCAAACTACTCTCAAGGAAACGCAATCATAAAGCCATTTAAGGCAAATAATGAATGTTGTGCATGTCTTAAAAGATATTCAAATAAATATGCTCATATAAGTGTGAAGGATACTCACTCGACAATCAATAACATGTAGTGCCAATAACAACCAACTACTCTTTAAAAATTACAACGTCGAGCCATTTAAGGTGAACAATGAGTGTGGTACATGAAACAAAATGAGTATGCAATAAATTCATCATGCTACATGGGGGACACTCATTCATCTATTAAAAACCATGTAGAGCCAGTAAAGGCAAACTACACTTAAAGGGGCAAACATTGTGGAGCCAGTAAAGGCATTGCACAATCATTATTATGAATACTCTTTAAATCGTGGGGATGAAATTTATGAAATCCGAGAGACGTGAATATTGCCCTTAGTCCATAGTTTAGATGTTCATCCTTGACAATATCATGAGTATACTCATGGACTCCTTATTTCCTCTTTACCTTTCAAAATTCTCAATTTATTGTTCAAGATACACCCTCAAAGTCTACAACTCTATGACTCAAACTTGGATTTAAGACTCAACCAAAGAAACTCAAAATAATCAAATCATACATCTTTTCCATTTTTTTTTCGACGCAGTGCCTTATTACGAGTGATGTACCATGATCTAGATCATTCTTTTCTATTCACCCAATTCTTTGAGATGAGACTTCATGCATAAATTCAAGGATTGAAAATTCACCCTAATCATGTTCGTAATCAATTCATTACTCTCTGTGCATTATAGCCATCAAACTTTCGTTTCTAATCAAAGAACAAAAATAATGACTTCGTCTAAACTCACATAAAGACATCACCTCAGAATAACATTGCCCTTTGTTTATGACAAGGGACATCGGACATGGCTTGCCCCTTGTGTATGATAAGGGGATGGACTGGGTTGAACAAAACAGGCAAAAAAAAGGGAATTTCCCCTTGTATATGACAAGGGGTTGGACTCGATCGGACAGAATCACTGGTAGAGGGCCTTTCCCCTTGCATGCAAATCAATAAATGATGAGTTCTTTCAGTAACCAAACTAAACCCACAGAGTGAACGACTTGCCCTTGTATACGATTGGCATAAATTTCAGAATAAGGGCTTGCCTCAGCAAAGTGCATAGGCTAGTTTGAAATCAATGGATACTCATTAGCCAGGGATTTATCCATCACATAATTAACTTTATAGCTCATGACGGGGGCTTGCCCCTAGTGTCAAGGAAAAGTAAGAACACAAGGTTCTAGGGGAACTTACCCCTAGTGTGAAAGGAAAATGGTTTTAAGTCAACGGATGAGACCGAACTTTTGAGAGGTTGCCTATGTAATCCCTAGTAGGAATCAGGTTAAGCATAGTTCCAAACAAGAACAGGGCTAGAATAGGATTGAGAAGCGGAGTTAATCAAGTCATGACTCCCGCGATGAGACTTAAGCATAGGCGAGACTGAACCTTTTGGGAGGTTGTCTACGTATCCCCTAATGGGAATCAGGTCAAACATAGATCAATTATGGCATGAGACATTTGATCTTAGCAAAAAAAATGTTTAAAGTTTGGTCAAGCTGATGAATTTCAATCTCAATCACATGTAGATTCAAGAAAGATTTGACAGGACAAGATTTGAGCTGACTAGATTTAAATTATATGCTTAGGTCAAAACTGGTGCTCTGAGCATTTCACGATTAGGTCGTCTTAGTAAGCACATGTTTAATTATCGTATAACGCCTCCACCATTTTTCCTTTTTTCACTTTCTTTTCTTTTTCTTTTGCTCTAACTTTTGCCCAGTGGTCCTTTCGAGTTTTCATCATAGTGAGCCTTTTCTATTATTATTTTTCTGCTCTAACTTTTGCCTAGGTGCCCTTTCGGGTTTTCAACCTAGCGAGCTTCATTCATTTTTTTTTGTTTTATCCATGCGAGTTAACTCTTCATACCTCACTTCTTATCAATGTCTTCATTTTCTCATCGTGGTCATCATCCAGGAATATGGCCATTCTTCACCATGGTTCTTTTAACCTTTCCATCAAGGAATGAGCCGTATTTCTCCATTCCACTTCTCTTAATAATCAACCCATGGGTTTCTTGTTCTCTTCGCTCCCTCTTTTTTTTTTTTTCTTCTCTTCTCTTCTCTCTCTCTCTCTCTCTCTCTCTTACTTATCCTCCCTATCCTACCCTTCTTCAAGTCCACGGGGTTTGGGATGTAACTATGGACACACTTATTTCTTCGTCATCAAATTGATAGCTTTCGAGATCTAAGAAGTTTTCCCGCATGGACAAGTTTTTCTTTTCCTTTTTTTCTTTCTCTTCTATCTTTTTTTCTTAGGCAAAGGCATTATGCCACATGATCACCATAGCTTTGAATAAATCTCACTCCTTAATCTAGGCACCATATTCAGTCTTATTTAATGAAAGATGACATTGGACACATGTATTGGATAGAAGATGAATGGGTCTGGGAGAAACTTGGAATTCGTTCTGAGTATGTCTTTTAGAGCTTAGTCAAAATCTTCTTTCGGTTCTTTGAATAGAGCGGCAGCTTTTGGCTTTCACTTGGAGTTTAGCAAAGAACTAATCCAAATACATTTTAAGGACTTTCTCAATACTCTAATTCATATATGTAGCCTCTTCATCATGTCTTGGGTGTTTCATGCAATTCACACACTCATAATTTGGCACAACATAATTAATAAAGATGAAATTCTTTTTATTGATCAAAAGGAGAGACTGATACATCACTCAACTCTTTTAATTTCTTCTTTTTATTGAAATTGAATACTAAGTAAACTAGACTCATGAACAAGCACAACCATGGCCATTACAATATCCTAAATTGGACTCTTTGTTTTTGACATGACAAGAAATCACTCTAAACTCATACTCAAACTCAAATATACTCTAACTTGACTTCATAGGTATATCATGAGCAATTTATTTGGAAACCCTTCTTCCTGAAGTGGTCTATTAGCATCCATTGTTGAGAGCAGTTCCCATCACCATCACTTCATTAGCATCCTTATAGCCATCCTTAGGTTCAAATCCCTCCAAACAATAGGCTCATATACGTGTGGTCCACATTCTTCATCCAGTCTTTCTCATAGTTGATAACCTCAAGTCATTCCTCAGGTTTAAACCATATTAAATCATTGGGAGACTCTCCATCCCACCACTTGATTTCTTGCAACCCAAGGTCTAGTTCTTCCAAGAAGGAAAGGTCAACCTCATCATCATTTTCAAAATAACCATCATCTTTATATAACTTCACCACAGCTCATGCTACAAATTTCAGCATCTTTTGGGAAGACAACCACGGGCTTAGGTCCGGTTATTGGCATGATATATATGGACGAGTCATAGTTGGTTGGTTCAAGGCTTATAAGGTTGATATATTGAGGTGAGGTACAACGTAGTGATTTAGTAGTGGGTTTTGAGTGGTATTAGGTTCAATAGGCGAAAGCATGATGACTTTGGTGTCAATGAGGTTTTGAATTTCATAACGGAGTCGGGAACAATGGTCGGTAGAATGGTCAGGCTCTAGTTGGGTTGTATTTCTGTGGTAGTGGGTTTAGAGGTGGTCTCTGGTCCAAAGTTTTGAGATGTCCTGCGATTTTAAGTCGTTCAAGGGTAGCAAATAAGGTCATGCCAAGCTCATCAAAAGCCTACTGCCATTGCTTTAGGAGAATCTTGGGTTGGAATTATATCTAGGGTTTTGGCGAAGGACATTGACATCGGATTCAGTATGATTGGTGGAGTGGTTCCCTTTCATAGGCTTCATTGGAGGCACATCATCTTTCTTCCTGATCCTCCCGCTTCTGAGGGCATCCTTGGGAATTTTAAGAGATCCTTCTAACCCTAGGATATATCACTAGACCCATGTCTTTCCTCCATTATGCTCTCTAACCTATCTATCTTTTGTAGCTCATAGAATAGATGGTTGACAGAGCCTACCAATTCATCTAATTTCTCAGTGATTTGGGAGAGCATGCAACCTTATTGTTCTACTATATTTTGAAGTGCATTGAATCTTCTTTTGAGATACTTCTGAACCATTGGACTAGTCTTGATTTAAAAATGATGGGGGATTAGGCCTAAAAAGGTGCAGACTTCTTTATTTGTTAGAGCTATGTTCACTTGTCTCTCTGCAATTTCAAATTAAAAAATTAGTTCAACCCAAGAATGATTGTGCCCCTTTTTGTTGTTCATAGGTCCCTATTCAATTTTATTCCACCCTTTTATTTTGCTTGATTCCTTTTTTGTTTTCAAATTCAGGAATTCTTCCCTCTTTTCATTTTTCAAGCAAACTATGTATTCAAATTCTTATTTCAAAATGATTTTCTTGGGGCAAAGAATTTTGAAAAGGGGCTCGTGTTTCGATGAAAAACAATTTTTTGGAATTTTATTTTTTATTATGACATGCATGAGATGTAAATGCAGATGAGTAACCTTATTTCAAATCATCATATAGCCATTTAAGTCCTAGTCATATCATCGAGCATTCCTTCTCATTCCATGGCCACCATAATCAACGTCACACTAGTCATTCCATGCTTGGAACATCTTATGTGACAAGGTTCAATTTGAATCAAGCTCCAACTTCAAAACTCTTTCGTTTCTTTGTAAAAACTTTCTATTTAACTCTGTGCCCACTCCTTTTGGCATTGCAACTCTTATAATCATCTTTCAAACCCTTAACCCTTTCCTACATCTCCAAGCTTCTTAAACCCTAGTTTTTATGGCTGAAGTTCCACTTGAATCAACTTCATCCCCTAGTATAGTGGAAATGGCCACTGACCCTGCGTCACGCGCTCGAGACCTTTGAAGCAATTTCAAAGCGCCACTTTTGAGGGCGTAAGTCTGTAGGTATTAGAACCTTCTCTTGACTTTAACTCTCCAATTCTTGGTCCTAGTGTTGCTCAAGAGTTTGTCCTTCCCAGAGTTTCTAAACTTTTCCCCAGGAATGGTCCATTCCTATCTAATCAACCTCATCCTCATCCTAGGCTTCACAGATGGAGTAATAGTAATGACAGACGCTTCTGGCCTTCCAAACCTCTACCGGAATGGCTAACTTAAGTGGCTAGAGTCACTCCCCTCAAATTGAACGAATGGAAAAAACAAAACATCCTTGACCTAATTCAATTATCCACACAACCCTTGGTTATGAACGTCCCTCTTCTAATTGTTGCTTTGGCTTTTTGTCTATGTCTACCAATTCCTTTCACTTCCCTTGTGGGATGATGTCTCCCACCCTTCATGATTTGGCAGCCTTAGTTGGGGTGAGGCCAGATGGTGATCCCATTAACGCCTTATTATCCCAGCAGTCCTACTCTATTTTTCCCGTTACTATTGATTTTGAGAAGAATACCAGTTATCAGTCTTTCATTCTGGAACATAAGAAAGCTGATGGGTCTCTGACTGATGCTGAGTATCTTGCTTTTTTTACTTTCTTGGTTAGCAGGTGCTTGACTTGTCCACCCTCTTTCAAGGTTGTCAAATCTGATCTACCCTAGGCCCTAGCCCTGGCTTCTGGCCAAGTTCTCGTTTTAGGCCTTTTCCTTCTTGCCCAGATATATAGGGGTTTTTTTAGACTGACAAACACTAATTTAGATACTTGGGGAGGTCCCATATGGATCTTACAATTATGGCTTCACTTATACTTCTCTGAGCCCTTCTTGCACCACTATGTCTGACCCCTCAGTTTATGACCTGAATTTGACCACATTCTCTTCTAGTCCCTTAAGGTTCTCCAACTGTTTGAGTTTTCTCTTCTCCCTTAGGACTCCACCTCCTTCTAGGTTCTTGCCCTATCGTCCTCCTCTCTATGGGCCAGTTTGGTTTAAAGCCTCTTTCCTTGAGCTAAATAATTACCCTGAAATATGGGCATACTATCTCACTTCTCAAAACTTTCATCACCGTGTGACGAAAGAGAGCTTAGGTAATAACCAATGTGGTGTGGAATCTTATTTTCCAAATTATTGCACCAGTCAATTTGGGTTGACTCAGGCTTTTCCTTACCCCAACTTTTCATCAACCGACTCAACTCTTTTAGCCCATATTTTTTTAAGACTTATGAGGTAGTTAAGTAAGTGGATGAGCTGAACAAGCTTCTCCTTGGATGCTTTGAGTTTCATCCTTTCTCTCCTCATCCTGCTTCTACTCCCTCCTTTGATACATTTTGGCTCAAGTATTTTGATCATTTCTTCCCTGATTATGCCGCTCTACTAAATGCATTATCTCTATTACCACCATCACCAATAACTAATATCTCTGTTGTTCAGATTGCAGGCAAACGGAAAAAGAGCCAAGGTATGAATCCTGACCTTAAAGCAGACTACGACTCCATTCTCAAATTTGAAGAATTTAATAAATTAAGAAGGAATCCTCAAAAGCCTTCTAAGTCGATCTCGGAGGCGCATCGAATCAGAATCAGACTGAAAAGGGAAAGCATAGAAAAGAAGGCCCAGTATTATAGAAAAAAACATGGAACAACCCCAAATTGGAAGCAGCTCTATGATTCTGTTGAAAATTGGGTTAAGAGGGCATGCCATTTTCCATCCCTGGCTAAATTTGGGATTGGAGAACCAGTCGCCCAGGCTGATGTATCCATGGGAGTTACCGTGGCTGAGTATCAGTCTGACATTCCCCTGGCTTCCATTTTTGGAGGCATTCCCCTGTTTAGTCATCAGGCTACTTGGCCATCTCCCAAACTAGTCTATCAGTCTCCAATCTCAGTTTTGTGAGACCCATTAGGAAATTTGGTGCAAGGCCTGATTGACTTGTTTTTTCCTTCTCATAACCAAACTTATCTAGTTCTTTTCTGCTCTTTTGGTTAGGTCCTTCCAAACCTTCCATTTTGTTCAAGCTGAACAAACGGTTGCTTTCGTAAAGGTTTCCTCTTCAACTCCAATTTAACGCAGTTCCAGGGACACCAAACGTCCGGATTATAAAGAGATGGCCAAGAACCCACCCTGGAACAAACCACCAAAGATCATCCTATCTAGCTAGAAGAGGAAGAAAAAACTGAGCCCACTCTTCAACAAGAAACTCCCCAGGCTGTGAAGAAAGCCAAAAAAAAGCTTCGTGCTCAGAAACAATTTTATGATGAGACAGCCTTAAGTGCTTCTCCAACATCTTCCAAATCAGTTCATCAGTCTGGCACTATGAAAAATCCTGGGCTTTCTCCTTCTTCTCTCCAAAGTCCTCTTGCCAAGTCCTCTCCACAAACTGGCCAGAGTGACACTGTTACTTCCAAGGATCCTACTAATTTACTTCAACCAACTAAGGTTGATGCGAACCTCAATAACTTGTATTGAGACCCAACAACAAAATAGACATGTTTACCCAGAAAATCTAAAATCAGATTGTTGTGATAGTGAACCCGTGACCCAACGCCTATAAAGAGACGCAAACCACGGGTATTCCAAAGATTAGTGAAGACGCCACAATCAGATGCGGAAGGCTGATTGATAAGTCATGGTGTGTGAAGACGCCACAATCAGATGCGAAAGGCTGATTGATAAGTCAAAAATTGTGTTCTGTGAAGAACAAGGGGGAGGAGCAAAGCTCAACTTCAGAATTGTGTTTAATCCATTATATAAATCTGCCCATACAAAAGAGTATATATAGGATTGGAACAACCCTCCAACCATAGGGATAAATGCAAGTTGTTGGAACAACCCTCCAACCATAGGAAATAAATGCAAGTAGTTGGAACATCCTCCCAACCATAGGAAATAAAGCTACCACGTTTTTTAACATAGACTTATACAAAAAAGTAGTTTAACTCATTAAAAACACATAGAAACATGAACAAACTCCCAACTACCAACTATAAAACATAAATAGCCATATCTTGGAAGTTATATTCAGCCCATTATTCTTCCACATGCATAAATATGATTAGGAAATATAATCAGCCCTATCTTCTTCAAATGTATGCCCAATTAATAAGATCAACCTCTAAAATTTCTCTTTCCTTAACCACCTTCTTCAGTTGTGGGATTAGGTTCGCAACTTCTATTGTTTTACCTCTTTGGGCTCTCGGAATGTCAAGATCTTTGTCTCAGGGCACAAAACATCAGAATGGTCCTTGCTCAAAGATCAAGCTCAAGTCCTCTTCCTTTGAAGCCAACTCCACTCGTGGCGACTCCTACATATACTGAAGCCCAATTCCAAGCCAGGGATATGTTGGCTTCTTTGCGTTATTCAACTTTTCAGACTGTTATGGGCTAACAAGAGGCTATAGAGAGTGTAGTCTCCCTACTTTCCACAAATTTTACCGGCTCTTCTTCTTCATCATCCTTCGCTTCCTTCTTGTACCAATTCAGGAAAATTGCCACTGACATGGCTGAGGCTGCTCAGAATATGGATAACGTGAAGGAGTTTTTTCAAAAACGGGAGGATGTAGCCAACTAGTGCATCCTTTTGGCTGACGCTGTTGAAAGTGGGGTAAAATGTTCTGCCTTATTGCTGGAAGACATCAAAAAATTACGAGCTAACCTAGAGAAGTTGGAAGCTGACTATGCTTCTCAATAGGCTGATTTGGAAAAAGTCCCTGAATAGCTAGACCAACTGACTAATGGAATTTCTGCTCTGGACGTGCATGAAGAGTCATAGTTGATAGTGTAGAAAGCAACATAGAACACTTTAGCTCAGATCGATGATCAATGGTCTTAGACCTTGACTCTCTTAGCTCCCTTCTTCCCTTGATTTTCTTTTATGTATCCAGATGCTTGATAGTCTCCTTCAAAATTTTGTTTGAGTTTCTTGCAAGTTGATTATGGGGCCACAACTGATCTTGTCAAAATCAAGATATAAAAGTATACTTTACTTTTCTAAGGATTTGTAGTAGTGAAAGTAAATGTCGAACCCACAGAGATTGAATTACTACAACTCTTAATTTTAAAACCTAAATCTAATTAATTATGAAAACAAGATTTTGATTTGAATTTTAATTAAATTAATGAAACTGATGAAATTAAATCTAAATTATGAAAGCGATTTTAAAAGTGTTTTTATAAATATGTTTAAAGGAACCTAGGATTACAAATCCACCACTAGCTTCATAATAGGAATATTTATGCATTCAATTAGATTATTAAGTTGGATGATAATGGGGAATTGTAGCTACAAGCCCAATTCCTCCGTCAAGAAAATAACTATGGTTCAAGCACCAACATAATCCATCTTCGGTTAGCACGAATTATCCCACACTAAACTAGGGTTGTGACATAATCCGTCTAACCTAGGCATGGACTATTCGGATACTTGATAGCATAATTCAATTTAAGCACCATTACATGTAAACAATCCATACAAGCACAGCAAATATAGATCATTGAGGACATCACAGTCAAAATAGATCTAAGACAAGAATAAACTTTGAAAGTAATGATTTAATCAATAAAAGTACGATTTATTTATAAAAATCCTCTAAACATGTAATCATCATCCATACATAATAAATCTAAAAGAAAAGCATAAAATACACCCTATTACTTGGCTAGGGTTTCATTGAAACCCTAGATCTAGAGTTTAGTTGTCCATAGAATTGATGAACAACAAGAGGTTGTTGGAGGAGGCTATGGGAATCCTTGGTCTTCTTCTTATTCTCCTTGCTTTCCTCTCTTCAATGGCTGAAATTTTTGTTGTATATGGTTGTATCTAATGTTGTGTAATGATGTGTAACCACAAAATTGATTTAGAATAGGATTTATATAGAGTTTGGAAGGATTTAGGAAGCTTTTCTAAGCCAAATCGCACTAAAACAGCTATATTTACGTTTCTGGACGTCATATGCACAAACCACCTTCGCTGGGCACTTTAATTTAATAAAATACGCATTTTTGGTTTTTTCATAGGTTGCTCGCGCGAGGTCCTTTTCGCTGCATTGCACGACTTTCGTAGAATTGCGCTAACTTTTTGTTCGAAACTCGGATTGACTCGCCGTTTGAAGTCACGCGTCCGTAACTCGAAGATCTACATTTTATATGTCTGAAGAAATTTCTCAAATCCAAAGTATTCTTTGTCAAAAATGTGATTTTCTGAGACTGTTACTGCATTCAGCTTTCACCGGAATCACCGTTTGAGCCCAGAATGACTTCCAAAGCCACTAATCATTGGATTTTTGTGCATTTTCAAGTTAAAGCTCCAAATCCTACAAAATTTAGAATACTTATTAAAAAATAACTAATAACTACATGAAATGGACTAACAAAGCGTATTTTTAGAACTATAAACGGCAACTATTCGTCGCCGATCACACCCCCAAACCTACTCTTTGCTAGTCCTCGAGCAAAGAAAAGCATAAAAATAAATATTACTATACTTAAAAATCCTAACTCACTGTCGCAGGCAACACGATTGCATTTAGCATATGCAACAAGCCTTTTAAACCCCTAGGTGTCCCTAGTAGGACGGGTGAAGTCTCGTGAGGTTCTCGTCAACAAGTCACCCACAACCATCTTTATTAACTTATCAATTTAAAAACTTTTATTAAAAACAAAGAACATAATATTCAATACTCCTTCATCATATAACAAAGATTTGAAATAGAATAACGGACATAAAGAAACATAATGAAACATCTACCTAAATCATGAAAAATAATCTCAAGCACATGCATCGTATAAATCAATAGAGTTCCTCATACGATTGCACGTGTGTGATATGGTAGTCAAATAAACACGCGCATGTCATAAACTTGGAATATACTTCGGATAACCAATTAACTATGTCTCGACTACGAATCTCACAATGTCAATTACACTCTAAAATGAAACACTCAAAAACAGGTGTAATTTTTCTAAAATATGTGAGTAAAGGAAATATGTTTTCAAAACGAAAAATGCTCACATATGACTCGAAAAGGACGCATGACACGAAAGAACAGTAGTCTCATGGATAGGATGCCAATAATCAAGAAAAATTAATCATTACCATGTTTTAATCCCCCTCCCATCGTTTTCATATCCGAACCATGTTTCCTAGGATCAAATAGGACTTTTCAAAGGTTGTAATGTGGCTCAGGTAATGAAAAAGGATAGAAAGGATTCATTAGGTAGTTTTCAGAATGGCATTGGCATGTAAGATTTCTTTCATTCGCTCTTCCACCAACTTCATCATTTCATTCTCTTCTTTTCATTCCTTTCAATTTATCCTTCTTTTTTGTTTTTTTAACATTTCTTTTCTTTTCCTTTTCATTCTTGCTTGTCGGATGATTATTCATTGATTTCTAAGCAACTATCCCAATAGCATCTTATCTTCTTCTTCCCAATCAACACATCGCCTTATCAACACTAAAAGGTGACGAATCTTTTAGTGGTGAACTCCAAGTTGGTCAAGCTGGAGCAAAAACAGGATAATGGTAATTGAAGAAAAAGGGCAATTTTATGGCTCAAAGGGCGAACTACGGAAATTTATCATTTATCAGTCGGCAGTAAATAATGAGGGCCTACCATCATTTCCTATGGTCATATGGTTCTTTAATGTTTACAACGGAAGAATATTTAGCATGGTAACAAATTTTTAACTTGACTATCAACCAAAACAAGAATAATGAGACTAAACAACAAGTTAATGCGCTATTCCAAATGAAATTTGACAAACACAATGTATTTATAACCCTCTATAAAGAAAAGATAGGCTTAAAAGCTCACCGGGTTTAGTCTCCACCTTGTGTTATCTAGAAATCCGAATCATATTGTAGTTCACATCAAACATGTATTCAAGCGACTACGTGCAGTGCATAAGTTTATGTGCAAATCTATGATATAAAACTACGATTTGAACGATACATGACCTAAAACGTCATATCATGACTTCAGCAAATGTTTAATCACATCTATCCTTGTTTACCATTCTATAACAATCATAGTTACATAACAAGAAGTATCAAATTGAGATTGCAAAAACGTCGGTAATCATCGTTTATTTAAGCACAAGTATCAAAAATTTTTTAAAAAAATTTAGTGTAATAATAATAAATGTGCATGTGAGTGCATACCCCCAAACCTAAACCTTTCATTGTCCCCAATGAAACAATAAAATGAAATAAAGGAGAGTAGGTAAGAAAGGAACGATAATACCTCGATCTCGGCACTCACAAACAGGTGAACGTATAATAATATGGAATCAAAGTTTAATTACTCCAAACAGAGCACTATTTCACCTGTTAATACTTAACAAAAGAAAACTAAACTAACAAAAGAATAAGAAAAGCTACATATATTTTTTCTTTTTATTTCGTTATTATTATTATTTTTTTTGTAAACAATAGAAACTAAACTAGAATTAAAAGAACGTAAAGGAAATAAAGAAAAATAAAACTAGAACTATGGAAACAAAGATAAACTTAAACGAAAAGAACTGAAAAGAACAAACAGAAATGAAAAACAACTAAATAGGTTGGGGAAACAGAAGGTCAAAGAACAAAGAGAAAAATTGAGAAATCCTCACCTCGCGCGAGCGACCCTCGCTCGCGCGAATTCCTCCGCAAGGTAAACCTGAGGCCTGTTATTATTTTATTTAGAAAAAATTTCTAAGTGCCAGAATTGCGCGAGCGAACCCCTCGCACCCGCGAATATAGACGCGAGATGTAACAGAAAGCTCACAAAAAACGTTGAAAAAATTTTTGTCTAAGGGGGAATCTCGCGCGAGCGAAGTGTCGCGCTCGCGACTTTGGTTTTTTCCTCTTTTTCTTTATTTTAATGTATATTAGTTCAAAATAAATTTATTCCGACCCCCAAACCTGTCCAGAAAACTCAAAAACAAACTCAAAATGACCCCAAAAATACTCAAAAAGAATAGAAACCGACGAACTAAAGCTTGGGTTGCCTCCCAAGAAGCGCTATCTTTTACGTCTTTAGCTAGACCATTCTAGCTCAAGATTCAAGGAGGCCGTAAATTAGACTGTGTACCCCTAAGGATATCAGGAAGAGTTCGGTGGTAAGCAGAAAGCATATCGCTTTGTATTAATTCATTCAACGATTCATCCTGATTATGGTCAAATCAATTTCGTACCTTCCGAGTAAATTTAATTTTAGGATCTGAGTTATTAGGATTCATCCGCTCATTACTCAATATATTATTCTCCTCACTCAAGTGTAGTGCATTAGAAGGTTCAATTTGTCGCATAACCTCACTACCCTCTATACATAGATAATCATCGTCTTTGGAAGGTTGATCAACAGCGTTAAACACGTTTAATTTTAAGTTCAAATTCCCGAATGACACTTTTATCACCCCCGTTCGACAATTGACACGCGCATTAGCGGTGGCTAAGAATGGACGACCAAGAATAACAGGGGTGTGCTTCCTAGCATCTAGGACAGGTTCAGTGTCAAGGACCATAAAATCGACAGGATAAAAACATTGATCAACTTTAACTAAAACGTCCTCGATGATTCCTCTAGGTACTTTGACGGAACGATCCGCTAATTGTATGGTAGCAGTCGTAGGCTTAAGTTCACCTAGTCCTAGTTTTTTATAAACATGATAAGGTAAGAGATTAACACTCACACCTAAGTCAAGGAGAGCCCTATGGATGACAGTGTCACCTATGACACATGAAATAGTTGGCGTACCAGGATCCTTATACTTTGGAGGTGAGTGTTGAAAAATAGAACTTACTTTTTCCGTGAGAAAGACCTCTTTCTGAGTATGACTACGCAATTTACGTTTTTGAGTGCATATGTCTTTAAGACATTTAGCGTAAGCGGTAATTTATTTAATAGCATTGAGGAATGGAATATTGATTTTAACTTGTTTAAATACCTCGAGTATATCCTCTACCTTTGGCCCTTTCTTTGGAAAATTTGATGGTTCATCAACGTTAGGTGGAAAGGGCAATTTCG
Source organism: Hydrangea macrophylla (assembly GCA_033977485.1). Lineage (NCBI taxonomy): Eukaryota > Viridiplantae > Streptophyta > Magnoliopsida > Cornales > Hydrangeaceae > Hydrangea > Hydrangea macrophylla. Next base: position 41,748,478 of record CM066993.1, read on the forward strand.
GTATATGATTAGTCAGGGCCGTTTCTTTTTCTTTCTTATTTTGGCTCACGTCCTCCCCCTTCTTCGTATTAGAGTTGATGTTCATATCTATCACATTCTCATTCAGAATTTCTATCATCTCTTCCTCTCGTGTATTCAACCTAGTTGAGATGGCGTTTACTTGCTCATTTGACCCCTTAACCTCGTATTGTCTCTTAGAGTTTTGAATTGTTTGACTAGGCAATGTCCCCTCGTTTCTACGACTCACTACAGTAGCTAGTTGTCCCATTTGGGATTCAAGCTTCGCAATGGATTGTGTGTGTGAGTGCACTATTTGTGCTTGTACCTGTACTTGTGTTTCAATTTTATCAAGGGATGCCAACACCTTTTCTTCAAAAACGTTACCCCTTGAAGGGTTCGGATAAGGAGGCGGTTGTTGATATTAATTAGGTTGAAACTGGGGTCGATATGCATTAGGAAAATTAGTCGCCTCATTAGGATTATTATTATTATTTTTCCACGAGAAGTTAGGATGGTTTCTCCATGGCGCGTCCGGATTATTAGTAGTCGAATTATAATTATTTCGTGGGTATTGTTGAATAGAATTAATGTGTTGCTCTACGAATTTCGAAAATTGAGATGCAGAAGGATATGTAAAGATATTATGAGACGGTTCAGAACATAATGCACATACTTCTGAAGAAGGTGGAGTGGGCCTAATTCCCATCCTCATAAGTTGGTCAAGTTTTCTATTTAATTCTTGAAATTCAATTGAATGACTTGACTCGAACTTTACCTCACGTTTGGGTTGCAGATGATACCCCTCAGAACGTACCGACACAGCCTGATGCATCGAGTTCTCGCTTAACATTTCAAAAAATTTCCAGGCCTCGTCGGCGCTTTGTGTAGGAAGGTACCCGCACAAACTACATCGACGGTATTACGGACTGAGGGAATAAGTCCCTCGTAAAAGACCTGTACCAACTGCCACTTAGGAACCTGATGATGTGGACAGGAACGTAATAATTATTTTAATTTTTCCCATGTATCGTAAAGTGATTCCCCATCTTGCATCACAAAGTTTGTTATGGATTTTCTTATCTGATTAGTTCTTGTGATTGGGAAAAACTTTTGTAAAAATGTGTTGTGTAAGGCTTCCCAGGTTTTAATCGTGTTTGGCTCAAGTGATTGAAGCCAATTCTTCGCTTTATCCTTTAAAGATAATGGGAAGAGACGCAGTTTTAATTCATCATCAGTGAAATTTTGGATTTTTAGAGTAGAGCAAATATCTTGAAAATCTCCTAAGTGTTGATAAGGGTCTTCATTAATGCGGCCATGGAAAGAAGGAAGTAGCGAGATGGTAGATGACTTTATCTCAAAGTGAGATTCCGTCGCCTCTGGTAATTCGATACCTGCTTTAAGCGAAGGAGGTGGTGGTATATTAGGGTTATTATTGTTATTTCCATTGTTTTGATTATTTCCAATGTCGGCCATTGGAATATGTTCTATGTTAATAAAGCGTGGTTTCTTTAGGTTTTTAAGGGTACTACGTATTTTGGACTCAAACAACGACGATGGTTTCGGAGTTAATTCGTCGTCTATGTTTAACCTAGTTCTAGAAGTTATATTTGAATACTTGTTAACTCTTAATGTACGTTCAAGTTCAAGATCGCAAGGTTTTAATTCCGGTTTACTTGAGCGTGTACCAAACATAAACTAAAAGAAAATAAACTAAAAACAAAAACTGACTCAAATAATAAAAAAACAAATAGCAATCACGCAACTAAGATAACAAACACTCAACTACTGTGATGCATGTAAATTATCCTATAATGCAGTGACCACGTCAATTCCCAGCGCCCTGGGTGTCCTAGCTAATGCAGTGCAATTAACCCTAAACTAATGCAAATAGTGCGTCACAGCGCCCTGACTTACAGTGGTTTAAAGCGAGTTTCACAAGAAGCAATTTACTTGAAATATATATCTATATATATATTTTACATAAGCTCCTTTGATGTGATTAGGTAATCCACTTGGAAACGTTAGAATTTTGACGACTCGAGAAACTACAAAATAAAAAGAAAAGTTAGTAACTCAAAACAAAAATGAAAAAAAAAAAAAGAAAACCTAATCTAATATTTACGAATTAATTAAACTAAGATTATAAAACTAAAGGTAGTAATGCAATCCCCGGCAACGGCGCCAAAAATTGATCTTGTCAAAATCAAGATATAAAAGTATACTTTACTTTTCTAAGGATTTGTAGTAGTGAAAGTAAATGTCGAACCCACAGAGATTGAATTACTACGACTCTTAATTTTAAAACCTAAATCTAATTATTATGAAAACGAGATTTTGATTTATATTTTAATTAAATTAATGAAACTAATGAAATTAAATCTAAATTATGAAAGCGATTTAAAAGTGTTTTTATAAATATGTTTAAAGGAACCTAGGATTACAAATCCACCACTAGCTTCATAATAGGAATATTTATGCATTCAATTAGATTATTAAGTTGGATGATAATGGGGAATTGTAGTTACAAACCCAATTCCTCCGTCAAGAAAATAACTATGGTTCAAGCACCAACATAATCCATCTTCGGTTAGCACGAATTATCCCACACTAAACTAGGGTTGTGACATAATCCGTCTAACCTAGGCATGGACTATTCGGATACTTGATAGCACAATTCAATTTAAGCACCATTACATGTAAACAATCCATACAAGCACAAAAAATATAGATCATTGAGGACATAACAGTCAAAATAGATCTAAGACAAGAATAAACTTTGAAAGTAATGATTTAATAAATAAAAGTACGATTTATTACGATTTATTTATAAAAATCCTCTAAACATGTAATCATCATCCATACATAATAAATCTAAAAGAAAAGCATAAAATACACCCTATTACTTGACTAGGGTTTCGTTGAAACCCTAGATCTAGAGTTTAGTTGTCCATAGAATTGATGAACAACAAGAGGTTGATGGAGGAGGCCATGGGAATCCTTGGTCTTCTTCTTATTCTCCTTGCTTTCCTCTCTTCAATGGCTGAAATTTTTGTTGTATATGGCTGTATTTAATGTTGTGTAATGATGTGTAACCACAAAATTGATTTAGAATAGGATTTTTATAGAGTTTGGAAGGATTTAGGAATCTTTCCTAAGCCAAATCGCACTAAAACAGCTATATTTACGTTTCTGGACGTCATATGCACAAACCACCTTCGCTGGGCACTTTAATTTAATAAAATACGCATTTTTGGTTTTTTTACAGGTTGCTCGCGCGAGGTCCTTTTCGCTGCATTGTGCGACTTTTGTAGAATTGCGATAACGTTTTGCTCGAAACTCGGATTGACTCGCCGTTTGAAGCCACACGTCCGAAACTCGAAGATCTACATTTTATATCTCTGGAGAAATTTCTCAAATCCAAAGTATTCTTTGTCAAAAATGTGATTTTCCGAGACTGCTACTGCATTCAGCTTTCACCGGAATCACCGTTTGAGCCCAGAATGACTTCCAAAGCCACTAATCATTGGATTTTTGTGCAGTTTTAAGTTAAAGCTCCAAATCCTACAAAATTTAGAATACTTATTAAAAAAAATAACTAATAACTACATGAAATGGACTAACAAAACGTATTTTTAGAACTATAAACGGCAACTATTCGTCGCCGATCAACAACTATGGATTTCTATTTTTCTATAGCCATGTTTTGGCTTTATAAATGATGTGTTTGGTTTCTTTACGTACATATGCATGGCTTGGTTCTCTTAACACATCATATTACTACAGTTTTTGTTCTTACATTTCATCAGTCTGACTTTGGACATGGTCACGGTCTAAGTCTTCAGACTGATTAGGAGTATTCTATACTCCTTGTGTATTCCTTTCATCTTGCTCTAGCTGACACAAGTATGACTCCCACTTACAAGGCTGGTACTTCTTCAAGTATTTACCATTAATAAGCCTATTATGGATTTGACCATCTGTATTCCGTAAATGGTAGGTACCCCCCTTCAGCACTTCGTGAATTTCAAAGGGTCCTTCCCAATTGGGAGACCACTTATCCAGTCTTTAGTCTTTGAGCCCAAGCAGTAGAATGGCTTTCATGACTAATTCTCCCACAGAGAAAGACTTGGCTTATACCTTATTTTTTTTAAGCCTTTTCAACTTTACGTTTTTGATTCCTTAGGTGGTCCAACACCATCAACCTTACCTCATCCAAGACTTCCAGCTTTGTGAGCATAGCTTGATTATAATCATCCATATCCATGTCATTCTGCCTAGCAACCCTTAGAGATCTTACTATTAATTCCAGGGGTAGGACTGCATCATGCCCATAGGTTAGTGCAAATGGCTTAGTTCCTGTGCTTGACCTTTTTGAGGTTCTAGATGCCCAAAGAACCTTAGACAACAATTCATGCCAGACTCTAGGGTTATTGTCAACCATCTTTTGAATATTTAACTTGAGGATTTTATTGGTCGATTCTGCCTGCCCGTTGGCTTGAGCATAATATGGCTTGGAATTTAAAACAGTAAGACCATATTCAAAGGCAAATTCCAACATATCATTCCCTGTAAAGGGTGTGCCCTGGTCAACATTATCTTCCACAGTTGGCTCATCCATCTCTGGTTGCACAACTATCCCCTTGTCTTTTTCCAAATTCTTTTTCGGTGGCATGATGGAATACCAAATTTCTTACAGTGTCCCACCGGGCGTACCAAAAATTATGTGGCAAAAATTCTATAATTATAAGACTGCGAGCGTACCAGACAAATGTCCTCTTGATTTGTGAACAATTTGACAAAATTAGACGATTAGAGAGAAAGAGGAACGAAATCTCTCCAAATGGGTTCTATTCGCTTTAACCAAAGATTAAAGACTTTAAATATGAGAAATATCGAGAATGACTAGAGACACAACAGAAAGTAATTTCTATTAAATCTCTTATAAATGAGGTTCAATTGGAAGTGAGAATTCATCTTCTAATTGGAATTAAGCTATTAATCTACTCCTAAAATAGGTAAGTAAATTGGAATTAAAATTGACAAAGGAAAAGGAAAATAATAGTGCGAAAATACAGATAAATTGCTAAGTGTTTTTTTGATTGATCAAGGATCCCTTCTCTCTACCATTTTTCGTCTTTATTCATCCCCATAGGGACGGGACCATTAAAATAAGGCTGATAAGGAAAACGTACCTCATTACCAATAGGCTGATGATGTGGCAACCCTACTGTCAAGGCCTATACTGGCGCCCCTTTGTACGTCTATGGTTGTTGGAATTGAACTCCTCCCTATGCCATTGGTTGTTGGTATCCTCCCGTGTGTCCTACTACCTAATAGTGTCCCCTAGACTGCGTTACTTTTTGATGGTGCCCCCCAGTCTGTGTTGCTGGCTGATGGTGCCCTCCAGGTCTGTTTTACTAGCTGATGGGTCCCCCCCAGTCTTTGATGAAAATGCCCCCTGACTGATATGCCTATGGGAGAAGTAAACCTATCATAGGAATGCCTGATTGTGCAGCTGGCCCCACATTCGACGTTACTGACTGCATAGATGGTCCCCACGGTGGTAAGGCAGACATTTAAAGCTGAATGCCCTCATGACATCCCGCCTGATGGACAGGGACCATCATTTATCCCACTTGGAAACTGTCATAGGTTCCCATAGTAGGACCAGGTAACCCTCGTTGATATTCAGGAGGCTCCGAACCATGATTAGCCTGACTAAGAACTAGTTCATTGCTGGAACTCGATGCATGATCAAACATTCCAGAACCAGGGTAGTTAAGGAAACCTGGGACTGTAGGGTGGTTAAGGAGTTTAACATTCCCATAACTCAATTATGGAGCTTAGTTAATGGGGACCTGTATTGGCTCCTCCTGCGCACTGATTTTCAAAGATAATACTGGACCCAATTTCTCTGTCATGTATGACATTTTACGATCAATGCTCTTCATAATTTGGTCACCCATCTTCTGCATCATATCCGTGAACGGTTTCACAATTGTAGATGTTTGTTGTAAGTTGTCTTGGAGCCAGTCGTATGGTGTACTATCTAAACTAAAACGCAACACGGCTGTATAATCTTTCAAAGCCTATTGATCTGGGCCCAAGACAGAGACTCTGGTCTCTTCCTGTTGATGCTGTAGTGACTCATGGCTGTAACACCCGGTTTCGCAGGCAGAATTTAATTGCATTTAGCATGCATATTAATATTTTATTAATGATGTGATTACTTGTGCTAGGTGAGTTTTAACTCACTAAGATTTTTGGGGGTATCCAGTTTGGAACCCAGAGATAGGCCAAGTGGCAGTCCCAGTTTGGGACAGTTATGATGGGTCCCCGTGTGATGGGACAGATATGGAAAATAATCTTTTTGTGCTTAACTGTTTATTAAGGCATATGTGAATATTTTAATATGTTGTCTTTTTAGCACATTAACTGTTAGAGACCAATTTTTATGGTCCGTAGGGATACCTTGTGAGGGCGAATTGAACACGTTGCATAATTAGGAGGTTGTCTAGCAACTTCATAAATTATATGGGACCACTTATGGGACCCATACATGACACAGACAAACACTCATTTAAGTCTGGGATAGTTTTAATAAGTTTCAGTTATAGTAGGGATATAAGTGTAAAACTGATAAAACATAGGTTCTTCAAATCCAGGGATTTTGACCAAACGTCAAATCCAGGGATTGGTTACCTCTTAAGACCGATGATGACGATGACCGGTGAAATTTGGAGATTTTCCAGAAAATTCAAATCCTTCAAAGACTCTTCAAATAAAATTTTGAAATTAAAAAAAAAAACAAGGAGAAATTTTGTATTCCGGAGAAACTCGAATGTTGAAAAACGTATGAGAAAATCAGTCTGGGATTTCATCTTGAGAAATAAGATATGAAAGAAAGCTTTGAAATAAGTAATAGAAAGGAGAAAAGGAAAAGAAAATGAGAAAATGAAAAGGGAATTTTGAAAAAAAGGAATTTTTGAAAAGAAAATAAAAGAAAAAGAGAAAAGAAATAACACATTAAAGTACATATATGCATGTATTTTTAAATAAATATATTACAAATATAAGTATTTAAATGTAATTTACCAAAAATTAAGTTTTTGTTAATATATATATTGAAAATTAAGAAGAAGACAGGAATTCTGTTAGCCATGGCACGCGGCGAAGCCGGCGGCACTCGCTGAGTACCGCGCCGGCATTCACTGAGTGCCGCCCGACAGTCAGTAAGTGCCGCTCGGCACTCAGTGAGTGCCGTAGGCATTCATCGAGTGCCGCGCCCTGTAACAGACTGCTTTTCTCACATGTTCTAGAAGAAAACTTTGCACATGGGTTTTCACCCGAATTTACCCATTTAACCTTGTCATGTTGGTCTATATAAACAGGCCTTCATCTCCATTATTGGGACTTTTACTCTTACTTTGGAATTTTTCACTTAAAATCTTAGAAAGATACAAGAGAGAGAGAGATAATAGATAGAGAATTGAGAGAAGAAGGAGGAGTTTTCTTGAAGAATTGGAAGAAGAACTTGAAGATTTTGGAAAAGCTTTCCAAGAAATTGAAGAAATCCTTGAGGTCATAGAGGTAACCTCTCAATCCTTGGTAGAATTAGGCAAATTCAATCACAAGTTCATAGTTCTAGGAACTTTACACATTTTCAAAACTTCTCTTCTTACCTCATTTCATCACACACCACTTAGAGCTTGTGATTGAATCTCATAACATTTCATTAATTTGGATCCAATTGATGCCTTAGGTTTATGATAAGTTTGATTTTGAAGAATTTGTGTTCCAATTTCTCTAAGAAGATTTTGATTCTTTATTTCTATTTTTCTCTTAAGATTCATGAGATTTTATATATCTTATTGAGTCTCTTTGAGTTTGATTCTTTAGTTTCCTATGATCCTATGATCCATATGGAGATTAAAGTGAATCATGGTCATATCTACACATAGTTGGTTGAATTCAAGTCTTAACTCATGACTTGGATCTCCCTATTAGGAATCTTATGGAATCCATACTATATGCCATAGAGATTTGAGTAAATTTAGGTCTCATTGAGTCTCCAAGAACCATTAATTTGAGAGGAGAATAGTATATCATAGTTCTAATTTGCTCAAGGATCATATGCTTGAGAGAGGATTTAGATGTAAGTTTTCATAGTTTGTTTGTTGAAATCTAGAGAACTTGAATATTCAAGAGTTCATAAGATTGAGTAAGACCTTAGGATTCTCTTGCTATGAGATCTATGATGGAAATCCATTAAGGCTAAATCTATGAATCTCTTCATGTTTCATTATTTACTCCAATGATCATAATCATACTTTATCCTAGTTCTCTTTAGAATCATGGATCAAGTTTGATTCGAACTATGAACATTAATCCAACAAAGGTGCAGTGAATCCATAAAACCAACTGTGATCAAAGATTTTCTATAGAATCATGGTTCATTGGAATTGGATGAGACCAATTGGAGGATGTTTATAACCCATTTAAGTACCTCTGTGATGTTTGCTTTGATGAAATTCCATGTCTAAGATGGTTTGGTCTTATGATTTCAAAACAAGCAACTCTCTGTCCAAAATTTCAGAACAGTAAGTCCGTTTTAAAATTAATAAATCAGAACCTTAATCGATCTTTCTTGACCCAAAATAATTTTTTCTAAGTACTTTAATGTGTTAGTAAGATACCCTAAAACGATCTAAGTGTTTCTCAGTTTTTTGCTATTTTTAGAAAATCATACAAGATCTCTGGACAGAGAGTTGCAGATTCCTGAGTGATGTCTAGTGTTTTCCATATTCCCAGAGATCTAACCGTTCAAATCTTGATTTTCTTTTTGGGTTAGAAACTAGACTCACAGAGGCATATCATATCCAAAAATCATTAAGATCCAACGGTTGGAAGTATGGTGTTTCTACCTTTTAAAATTTGATCTGCTCTCTGTAATTTAGGAAAAACAGTCACTGTTTTTGTCTAGTCTCATTGATTTTAACTTAAATGGTTTCCTAATGTCTTGGGACCCAAATCATGTTTTCAATAATGATAATTTAGCTTAAATCCAGAGGCTAAGTGATCCAAATTAGTGAATAAATTCACGTCTCATTCTTGTTCATAATCATTCATTCATTCATGTATGTTGATGCTTATGATTAGAGCTAATTCTTGGATAAAATTGGACTTAGTTGAACGTAATTGAACATAGCCATGGATTCTTTATGATCATGTTGGGATTATAGCACCCCTATATGGACATTATATTGGCTCCTAGTTGAGGCTTATATATCTATAAAGGTGCTATGACACCAACTAATCAAAAGGAATTCATAGTTTTCTCAATTCTTTCCATGCTTGATAGATCTAAGCTAGAGATTTAGGATTGATTATTTGATGTCATATTATTGTGAGAAGCATGTGGACTAACCCTTGTTTTGTAGCGCTTTGGAGGTATGACTTCTCACCTCTTCTCTAGTTTATTTCATTTGTTGATTTTATTGATTTTTGACTCTATTCGCGACACCTTAGCTTAGGTCTTGCTTTATGTGTATATGTGATTAGAGACATTTTTCCTAGGATTTCTATTCTTTGTATGCATTGCACGTTTCCCATTTTGGTGCTGGATCCCGGGTAAGTTCTCTAGTTCCTTTCTCGCACATCATTTTGCTTGTTACTTGAATTGTGTGGTTTATGAATGATATCTTACCGTTGGCAATTTTGCACCCTTTTTAACATGCTTGTGATATGTATACTTATATCTATGTATTAATTGAGGACATGCTTAGATTTTGAATTCGATTAAATAGGATGATGAGTAGATGCCTATCACGAGATAGGATGAAAGTGGGTGTTTTAGTCCGTCGGGCTCCTTCCCCTTTCATTCCACAATCCCCAGACCCAGATTATCTTTGATTTCGCAGAAGATCGGTTGCTTTTAAAAAAAAATGGTTTCTTAATTTTCCTAAAAAAAAATTAAGTGGCGACTCTTTGTATTTGAATTTGTATTTGAAAGAAATTATTTTAAAATTAAAACAAAAGTGGGCCCAAATGCCGGTATCCACAGGGGGGCAAGTATGAAAACCAAAACTTAAGTCACATGTAGTGAGACATGTGTCTCATGACTCACTAGGAGCCTTAGTCACCATCATCTTCATTCTTTGGACAAAGAATTACAGAAGAGATATGACAACGTTGACGGTGACACTCTCGACACTGAACGGCACGCCATTTGACATCGGCTTTCAAAACGGACTACATATTCGGACTCCTGGAGGTTAGTCTAATGTAGTGGTACAAATCTTATTACATTTTGAGACAGTTTTTTTGCACGCTATTTGGGGGTTTAGCTCATAATCTATAATTTTTGGTATAGGATTATACTTGGGAATCACTAGGCACTTAATTCTGCGTTTAGGAGCGGAATCCTTGAGGTGAGTGGCAATAATTATGGAAGTTGGATAAGTCCTTGTTTGAAAATATCTTTGTGATGATTAGCATATTTATTTGAAGAAATTAACATGTTTAGTTATTAGTGGGCAAACCTATGTGGTTAATAAGACCCATATAATTTGTGAATTGCACGGTGTAATGACTATGTGAGCATATTGAGTTGTCTAATTGGGTCAAAGGGGAACTTGTACTTGCCATCGGAAATGTGAATAGGTGCCTTAATGGCCATGAGGTCGTACGTCTGACGAAAAGAGGCGAGGGTCTCGGTTAGTCGCGCGGACTAATGGAGTAGTTGCGGGCTAACGTGAAAGGGTGGCTGGTACTTGTGTTCCCGGAGATCGTAGTTATGTCTAGAAAGATGAGATTGAGCATGTCTATTATTCATGTTCATGATTGTTGGCATTCACCAACATTTAGCTGATATAGTGTAGTGGTTATTATATAACCATTGTAAGTGTTAAAGGCAAGGTTTCAAAGGAATGAGAAAATGGCTTGGCTTGGCAACGTTGGGGAAATTTAGGAATGGTTATGGTTAACGAGGTTAACTTCATACTTTTGGTTAATACGTGTAATATGGGTTATCTAACATGCGTTTTGGGAGTTATGCAATTAGTTTGTGTATAACTTATGTTTAAACAAGTTAAGGTGGTAATTTGGCTTCAAAACCTTGTAACTTTTCTAGTAGTGTAGGTGGACTTATAATTTAGGAGCTTTATATCTTGTAATAGCTAGTTAATAAGTTTGGCATGTGAACTATATGGTTTTTTTTTGGTTCAGTTGGTCAGTTTGGGAATGTTGGGCGTGTGGTTGCCTTGTTTGGTTGGGTTGGTGTGACAAACTCAAAAGTTTATACTCAATGAGTTTGACATGAATTGGATTTTGGTTCATTCTTGCTCATAGTTGGTTAAATGGTTTATATGACATCTTGGAGCCCAAAGGGTTGATTTACTAATGTTTTTACATGTTTTGGTAATAAACTTAATGTTTACAATGTTCTAAAGTTGATAATTTTCGAAGTGGTTGAATGGCTCTAGACAAAATTCTGCAGCAGGGAAGGATTTTGCCCAGGGGTCATTCGACCGGTCGAAGGGGGTCAACGGTCGAAGGGGGAAGTTCGACCAGTCGAAATGCCCCCTGCAACACTTTTAGTTCTACCACTTCGGGTGTTTTGTTTTACTTCTAATTAAACAAGAGGGTACCTTTGGGACCCCTTTGAACTATAGAAGTGATACTTTTGAAAAAGAACTTTGTTGGGGTGTGTTTGGATTTGCGTTTACAAAAATCTCTTTGAAAATGTTTAAAGGTGTTGAGTTTAAGAGTCAAAACCTTTCCTAATGTGTTTATGGAACCTTAATGATATGGGGACGTGCCTTGGAGGCATGCCACGTGTTCTAGAGCTGTATGTACGGCTCCGGGGCAGAAAATGGTTGCTATTATGTGATTGGTCATTGGTGTTGCCCAGAGCCCCTTCCTTAACATTATTTTCCACAGTTGGCGCATCTATCTCTGGTTGCACATCTATCCCCTTGTCTTTTGCCAAATTCTTTTTCAGCGGCATAATGGAATACCAAATTTCTCATAGTGTCCCATTGGGCGTGCCAAAAATTGTGTGGCAGAAAATCTATAATTATAAGAATGCGGGTGTGCCAGACAAATGTACTCTTGATTTGTGAACAATTTGACAAAATGAGACGATTAGACAAAAAGAGGAACAAAATCTCTCCAAATGGGTTCTATTCACTTTAACCAAAGATTAAAGACTTTAAATGTGAGAAATACCGAGAATGACCAGAGACACAATTGAAAGTAATTTCTATTAAATCTCTTACAAATGAGGTTCAATTAGAAATGAGAATTCATCTTCTAACTGGAATTAAGCTATTAATCTACTCCTACAACAGGTAAGTAAATTGGAATTGAAATTGACGTAGGAAAAGAAAAATAATAGTGCAAAAAAACAGATAAAATGCTAAATGTTTTTTGATTGGTCAAGGATCTACCATTCTTTCTCTTTATGTAGGCCACATTGATAACCACTACCTGGTAGTTGTGAGAAACTGTCTACTATATCCATGATTTGGGCATTGTGGGTCTTCGTCCAAAACGATCTTCATTTTACACGTGTCATTGGCCTGCATCGAAGTAACTGCCAATAATCGTCCCATCATTGACGTGGTAGACTCACTAGATTTTGGCGTTCGCTATATTGCATCAGCCTTTCCCATCAGCCTGATTTCTCATCACTCCACGTGCAAAACTCAATTGGACTTAGTGGGCCCATTAAACTTTTTTTTGATGGTGTTAACAGGTATACTAGATCTACTTCTTATTGACTCTATAGATGCACAGGGAAGAGAATGTACCTATAGGTATTGAACCCAATTCAGATTGTGGCCTCTCTTCTTTTATTTTCAGTAGCTTTTCCAACAGGTCTTTACCCCTATGTCTCCTTGAACACTTCTCGAAGAGGCTAGGGTTTGTGGGAACCCTAATAGAGAGATTAGGAAGGTTTAGAGAACTGCTAAATAGTCTGGACCTTTTGAGAGAAGAAAATGATGAGCTCTATATTCTGTCTCGCAAGTCCTCCTATTTATAAGTTTTCAAATTGACTTTTGGTTTCAAATGATTGAAACACTTTCAATCGATTGAACCGACTTTCAATCGATTGAAAAATTTTCAATCGATTGATTCCTTTTCAATCGATTGAAGCATTCTCAATCGATTGATTGGGACCAGTCACCAATCGATTGAATAATTCAATCGATTGGTTCATCTTTTCCTGCCTTTCCAAGTATTCTTGTAGAGCTAAGAGTGGAACCTCCTAGGTTCTTTATTGTTAGCTCAGACCAGTCATTAATTACCATGATCAAACTCTTTGATCAGCGAATTAACCAACTGATTAGTCAATGTTAACTCCACTATATAATGATAATTGCACTCCAACGCAAATGATCATTTCCGAAGCAATAACTAAACTTGTATGATTATACAAATGTCCCTCTACCTTCAGCATTCATAGTCATATTCAGGTAGTCAAATAAACTGTTACTATCAACCTGAATGATGATTACATCTTCCATTCCTTGAGTTTCATTCACCTCTCATGATTACCAAATATGTTGATAACTACTTATCAACAAGACTGCAGTTCTCAGTAATCAACTTGGTGATATTCTTAAGAGAATGCTTACTCTTTATCAAAGGGTAAATTCTATCTTGATAATATATGTTCACAATCCCATGACACATGACTTACCCAAGATACTTAGGTGTTGATCTCGAAGACCTCACTGATTGGTAAGTCAAAGCAGTCACATCCATAGTCTGTGTCAATAATCGTCTCAAGACTAAGAACGCGTACCTTATACAAGTTATGAGTTCCCATCACCTGTTGACAGTTTTAGATGTCAACAGGAAAGTTCATGTTCGGTCAATGCACTATTATAAGCACCAGTATGTTTAACTAAGAGTCTCACACTCTAGTGATTGAGATTCATCACTCCATCCAATGGTAGTTAATCATGCTACAGTGTATACTTGATGAGATATCCAGTCTCATCATCCACTGTGACAAATTCTAAGTATCAAAGAATAGTAATTCGTATCTCACATATATGTATTTCATACATACACGAAATACGTACTATGATACTTAAGAATCACAAACAATCATCTCATGAAACATACATAATGAAAATGTAAACTGATATCCATATATAAAACGTCAATGTCTCATGCATACAGTAATGGTTTGAGGGCACAATCCCAACATTCCCACCATCACAATCATTCACTGCTCGAAGAACTTCCTCTTCGGAGAATTGGACCTGAAAAAAGAAGCCTGAGCCTCTGACAAATTAGCAACCTCAATATGACCGAGAACAGGTCTTTTCCCAAAATTATCTTCGAAATGCTTCTTAAAATAGGAAAAGATACCATTCCTCACAGCACTAGGAGAAGAGAACACTCTATCCTCAACCTTCACATTCGCTACACAATTTTTCCTCCTACAATTGTTCACCACTGCATGAAAGAAGGCTGTGTTTTTATCTTTGTCTCGCAACTATCTGACCCTGGACTTTTGCCTCCACAATGATTCTTCCAGTCTATAGGCCTCCCAAAGGTTCCATCCACAATTTTCTTTTTTCCTTCCTCTCACTAGGACTTAATTGTTTGCTTTCTGCCATGATATCAAGATCATTTAAATGAGCTTCTATGGATTTGATGGACCTTGCATTATGCCTCGTATCCCGTCCCCTCCAATCTTTAATTTGCTTCTTTACATTTTTTTAGCTTAAGTCTAAAAACTTTCCCCGATGCTCCCTAGATATCTTCATCCTTCAAATGATCATCAATCCGCCCATTAATGTTTTTATCACTAAACCAATTATCGAAAAATTGAAACGGTGGTGGCCCCCAATCACAATCCTTAACTCCTAGGATAATTGGGTTATGATCAGACAATCCCCTTAATTGGTAAACTCCACTGACGATAGCTTGGAAATTTTACGACCCAATCAACCGAGATTAAAAATCTATCAAGGCGTGCACAAACTTGATGTTCTCTATTATTTGACCAAGTAAACTCTCTGCCTGCCAGATTAAGATCCACAAGCGAACAAGATTGAATAAAATTGACAAAATCCTGCTTGGGTCAGCATTAAACATACCTCCACTTCTCTTGCTTTCCTCTTTTACCACATTAAAATCTCCCGCCAAGCACCACGAAAGATCGAAGACCCTTTTCCGGCCAATCATCCCTTCCCATAAAATCCTACGCTCGGAATCAGAATTCGGAGCATAAATATTGCATGACACACACTCAAAAATCATATCCCATGAGCTTGCTGCGCAGAAGAACAAATTGATTTCTTTTCTAACTTTGTCACCCTGAAAAAAAAATCATTCTTCCATAGACAAATGAGACCCCTAGACGCCCCTATCGAGCCAACCGCTTCCATCCTATCAAAGAAACTACCTCCAAGATGGAATTTCAACGCCACATCAACTGTTTCTAGTTTAGATTCCTGGATAAACAGCATTCCAGGTACAGAATCAAGAGTCCTACATTTAACTGCTGATCTTTTTTCCCATCTCCCCAACCCCCTAACATTCCATGATAAAAGTTTTAACGACATAAAAGACAGTTGATCCCCCAACAACACTTATACACAAGATTACAGATCTTCGAAAGCGTTGCTATCCCTCTTTTCAAATTCCGCATACTTATCAATCATCTCATGTTTTTTCTCATCCCACAAAAGCCCTATCAAGTCCCCTACCTCCCAGGTCATTTCGGCTTTCCGCAACCACTCTTGTACATGGTGTTGATTACTTGTATTAGTATCACAACAAGTATTACATAATCAGTTCAGTAATAAACCATAAAACCTATTCTTTTAACTTTCCAAACAACTCCTTAATCAACTCTCTAACCACGTTTTTTTTTTTTTTTTTGTCAACTCTCTAACCACGTTTCAAACATTGCCATTCTGCACATACAATAACACCATTTTCAGGTCAAATCATTGAACTCTTACATGAAATTTTTGGGTGAAAATAATATCAAAGTGCACAATTGATAAAATGGAAAGTCAAAAAGTACAGTAGTCAAAATGCTGAATCAGATTTTTCCTAAAAAAAAAAATTGCTGAATCAGATTTCATGTTTTGAAATCACATGATGTGTTGTAACATTTTGCTGGTGGGTCATGTGCCCTATGTCCACTTCAAAATTCACCAAAAAACAGGGCCAGAAAAATCCAATGTGGGCCCCCGTGTGAGTAAAAGGCCACTTAGGGCCCATATCTCATATTCTAAGCAGTGGTGGAGCCTATTACAACACCACTTGTATTAATTCCAAAGTTGGTCAATTGCTTTGAACGGACCATATACAATGTAATTGAAACATTCCGGCATGGAACCATGAATGTTAGCGATTGCATAATTGGACAGTTCATTTGCACCACCTATACACGCATCATACACATGTGTCATAATATATATATATGCACATTAGTCGATTACGGGTTATATGTTATTTGAATTACATATTGTGACAGTGGTGCCAAATACCACTACAAGTGATACAATTGACAACATACCCTCTAAATAAAAATAAAATTTAACTTATGTTACTTCTGTAGATTTTTTAAAAATAGCACCTAAAATGTTCTTTTTTATTTTCAAGTATAATGCACACACGTATATCTATATCTATATCTATATCTATATCTATAATATATATATATATATATCTTCTCACATAAAGGAGGCTATACCTCCTATGATTCCGTGCTCAATTCTCAAATTGATTTCTTCAACTTACATAAAGGAGGCTATACCTCGTATGATTCTGTGCCCAATTCTCAAATTGATTTCTTCAATTTCGGTATTTTTCTGTTTGTTCTGTCATGTACGGTAATTACATAGTTACTCAAATACTATAATATCCCTTTAGTATACCACAACTACTAGTTCGTGTGTACAGCTATATAAGGATATATTAATTTGGGTGAGGCTAATTCTGTCATTTGTATAATAATTACATTCAAGTCGACTAATAATTACATTGAGGTCAACTTTTGAAATTATATTTCATATAATAATGAGGATTCAACTAGCTTTGGCTTAAATATTTCAGGTTCAAGCAACTTTTTCAAAAATAATTACACTTCACTTCAAAAAAAAATAGTCAACAAAAGGGGCTGTTGACATTATATTTTTAAATACGTCAATATTTGTAAGAAAAATTACAGAATGGTCATCTTTTGGCACAATATTTACATGCATGTCAATGTTTGTAAGAAAAATTACAAAATGATCATCTTTTGGCACAACGGCTTTTTCCCTTTACAAAAATGGTTGCAAAAGCCAAAGAAGTTAATATGAGAGCGATTAGCTTCAAAATAAAGTCAACAAAAATGTCTGCTTACATCATATTTACATATAGGTTAACTTTTGTAAGAAAAATTACAGAATCGTTTGACCCAACTAGATTTTTTTTGGTTCCCCTTTACAAAATTGGTTGTAAAGGCCAAAGAAGCTAGCATGAGGGGATGGACACGTTCGAAGCACCTGCCTATAACATAGGTCAATTTTGGCCCAAATATTTCAGATTCAATCAACTTTTCAATCATAATTACAAATGACTTCAAAAATAAGCCAACACAAACGGCTACTGACATCTTATTTACATATAGGACAATTTTACAAGATCATTTTTTGGCACAACGGCTTTTTTTCCCCTTTTCCCTTCACAAAAATGGTTGTAGAAACCAAAGAAGCTAATATGAGGGGATAGACACGTGCAATTTTGTAAGAAAAATTACAAAATGATCATCTTTTGGCACGACTTTTTTCCCTTTAAATGCCAAAGAAGCTAATATGAGAGGGATAAGCACGTGCTTGTCACCTAGTACATATAAGTGCACCGATTCCATAAGTATTTTACACTTTTATAAATCGGTGCACTTTCACTTAAAAGATCTTCTTAGATTTTAATAACCGTTTTTTTCTTGTACGCCATTTTTTTGTTGGAAAAATTAGATATAAAATCCTTTGTTAGGGAATTTTAGTGGTTAAAGAACAACTAAATATTTACACTTTTGTTTAGGTCTCTCACTAGCGTAATTGTGTTTATTAAGGTCCATTAGTTGTATACTATTCATATTTTATGACCATTATACCCCAAGTTTTGAAATTCTTATCATTAATGATTAATTTTCGTTTATGACAATTATACCCCTGTTCAAAGTGGTGAAATTTCACCAAATTTTTAAGAGTAGTCAAATTTCACCAAATTTTGAAACTTTTATCAGTAACGATTTTTTTTTCACTTATGACGATTATACGCTTGTTGAAAGTTTTAAAATTTTAATCAGTAATATTTATGACAATTATAACTCTGTTCAAAGTGATAAAATTTTACCAAGTTTTGAAGAGTGGTGAAATTTAAAATTTGGTGAAATATTTTTCAGTAATGATTTTTCCTGTTTATGACAATTATATCTCTTTTCAAAGTGGTAAAATTTCGCAAGTTTTGAAAGTGGTGAAATTTTTATCAGTAATGATTTTTTTTTTCATTTATGATAATTATATCCCTGTTCAAAGTGGTGAAATTTCACCAAGTTTTGAGAGGTGAAATTTCACCAAGTTTTGAAATTTTAATCAGTAATAATTTTATTTTTGTTTATACCTCTGTTTAAAGTAATGAAATTTCACAATGTTTTGCAAAGTGGAAAAATTTTAAAAATTGGTGAAATTTTGTATCAGTAATGATTTTTTCGTTTATGACGCTTATACCCTTGGTCAATTCCTTACTGTACGGATCACAAGCACTTCTATCTCATTCCTGAAATTAAAAAAACCAAGGGCAGTCATGTAGTGACCCTGAAAATTTTAAAGCGTATATTAAGATTTTTTTTAGTTATTTTCGTCAAAAAAAAAAAAAATATACCAGTTTTGGAAATTTCACAGTATAATTTGTGCCTGAGTGTGTGTATCATTGCGTGAGCTCAACACACACTAGGATCTCCCATGTGAAACTTGGAGACCAAATAATTTTGTGCACTGTGTATTGGTGTGTGTGTGCCGTGAGTATGTATGTGTATATTTTCGGCTTAAGCTTGAAGCCTCTTGGAGGCCAAGCAATAAAATTCTATTTATACACACACCAACCACTCCCATTCTCTCAACTCTCAACTCTCAGTCTGTCTCTCCATTCTCTCTCTCACGAGATATATATGTATACACTTACACATTCACAAGTTAGTGTATACTGTATATAAAGAAATTTTGGAAGCTTGGTATTCTCTGCTATTCAATCTGAAATTGAATTTGGGTAAGCTTCTAATATTTGATTTCAGTTAATTACATGCTTTGTTGGTATAGGCAGATATATATATATATATGTTTCATATATATATCGTTAAGGGTCCGAAATTAGCGGGCAGAAAAACTATGATCAAAACTCGATTTCTTTATATCAAATGAAAGGTCTCGATCCCACGAGGCTCCCTTTCGAATTTCAAAAGCTAATTCGCAACGGTTGCGACGAACGAGCAAATTAAAGTTTTGTCACCATTCGGTTTTTCGTTAAAATCAGGAGCTGTGTTTTGATTCTTGAAAAACTGATTTCATATTTGAAATCTACGCAGAAAAAGGAAGAGATTCATATATTGGAAGTCTTGTTTTGGTTAAGTTTTCAAACTGGGTAAAATTTAGCCTTTAACTTCAAAACAGGGGAAGAAAAGAGGAAGAAGACGACTCTGTGACATCTCGCGCGCGCGACCCGCGCGAGCGAGAGGTCGCGCGAGCGGCCCGCGCGCGCGACCAGGCGATTTTTTGAAATCTGTTTTAAAATAACCCCGTGACCTTACTGAGCATAACTCGCGCGAGCGAGGTCCCGCGCGAGTGGCCCGCACGCGCGACCTCGGGCAGTTTGTTGAAAGCTCCTGTTTTCTTATACTTGAGCTAGTTTTAAGCTAAGGGACCTTGTACCCTATGCTTTAAGAGTTGTACTTTACTTAAATAGTAGTTGTACTCATGCTTTGAGGTGTTGTACCTCACTAATATACACGCATTATTGTATATTGAGATTTGTAACAGATTGAGCAGTTCCGGTTTCGATTCTGATTAAGTATTCAGTCTATCCTCGGTGAACGGTAGTTCCGTATGACCCTCAATAAAGTTGTATAACATGTTAATAGTGTATTTACATGTTTACTTGAGCTGCTATGCCTTAAGTGGATTATTTGAGTTGCTATGCCTTATGTGTTTACCTGGATAATTTCAACATGTCTATTGTGTTGCTTTGAATTGATAGCATGCCTTGATAATCTGTCTTATGAAATATTGAATATGTCTGGATGCTTAGAGCTCGCATATGTCATATCACTTCATAAGCATGAGCATGAACACGAAAATCACGAAAATGATTTTGGGATGAAAGACCTTAGAGGCTTTCAATTTTTGAAAAGGGAAGACCTTAGAGGCTTCCAGGTTTTAAAAAGGGAAGACCTTAGAGGCTTCCATGCATAAAACCCTCTAGGAGGGATTTTATTTTGAAAAGTTAGAAATCCCGGATTTGTGGGTAGGCATGTGAGATGGGTACCACTAGGAACTCGAATTGCGAGATGTGCTGCAAGAAACCCTCGTAACGGTAAAGGCTAGGCCTCCGTGTAATTCGTAAGGCCCAAAGTCCCGCACGTTTGAGGCTAGGCCTACGTGGACGGGAAGCCCATGGTCCGGGTAATGATAATGACGATTGAGGGTGAGTGTTTGAAAAGGCATGAAAATGATTTCATGCATTGACATTGGCATTCATTACACTCATGCATGATATATAACAGATGTTATTGTGCGGTTATATGACTATACGAGCCTTTGGCTTATGGACTATCAAACCTTTCCTTTTCAGGTGATATAGATAAGGGTAAGGCCCCCGAGATTTGATGAACTTCTGCTTTGTTTGAAGGTCGAGTTTATGGGATTTTAATTTACATGTTGATTCAAAGAACATGTTATGATTTAATTGGACAAGTCTTAGTCCACCTGCTTTTAAATAGCATGATAGCTTAACTCTGATTTTTCGTTGCTTATCTCGAAAATGATTTGTTTCAAGAAATGATAGTTTTCAAATGAAACCAGATTTCTGTTTTACGAATGTTTTCCAAATCGGAGTAGAGTTTACTCGTGAAGATCCCGTTTGGGAAAGAAATTGTGAGATCATGATACTTTGTATTAATAAAAACCTTGGGTTTTTATTTTAAGAGTTTATGAAGTTTAAGAAAAAAAAAAAGTAGATCATTGTACTACTTTCTGATATGTAAAACCAAGTTTGAGTTTCTATTTAAAGATTGTATTCTAAAGTTTGAGAAGGAGATTGATAAATGTTTATCAAATCTATATATTTTCCGCTGCACTGTTGTTCATTTGATGAACCGATAAAGAATTTCTATTAATGTCTTTTAAATTGACAAGCAAAGCTTTTCAAAAGGCTAGTTGAATGCTTCCACTATAGTTTTACTCAGATCTGTGAGTCTTTAAAGATTTTGTTTTCCTATTAAAGATTTAAAAGGATTATTCTATGCTTCCGCAGTAACTCTCGGAGTCTAGGACTCGAAGCGTTGTAAAATGGTATCAAAGTTTTGAGGTTTCAAAGTTTAAATGTTTCAAAGCTTTGGACTTTAAATGATTTTAAAGTTTAAACGTTTGTTTTTCTAAAAGAGAAGTTTTCAGGTAAGCTTCGGGTCTATGACTCGGAGCATTAAGATTATGTTCAGTCCGTTCCGCTCTTGGTTATTATATTATTATTTTAATTTTATTAGCACCCCCTCGCCTGCGGGACTCGTGTCGGGGCGGGGCGGGGCGCTACAAGTCATATATTCAAAAGATCAATGCACATTTAACCTTGATTTAATATTACCAAATAGGCAAAACCCAGTTCAAATTCCACTCAATTTTCCAAATATTGCTTAAAAAACTATATTTCCCAAGAAAAAACAATCAGTAAAAGTAAGTGTTGAGATTGTCCCATTGATGACTTATTACCTTGCTACTCAATATATAAATTCAAGGGACTACTCCACTCATTGTCAATTTATTTTGGGTTGGATGCTTCAATTAAACATGGTATCAGAGCAGGTTATTGTTGGACACAATTTGTCCACGTGTGCTCCACGTCATTCTATCTCAGTAATCCACCGACTCTCCGTCATGCCACACGTGCTGGGTGTGTTGAGATTGTCCCACATCGGGGACTTATAGCCTTGTTACTCAATGTATAAATTCAAGTAACTACTCCACTCATTGCCAATTAATTTTGAGCTGAATGCTCCAATTGAACAGTAAGTAAATGTTCTCACTTGATTAAAGCAGATAACCCAGTTAGCTCGTCTTCTGAACTGTTGTTGATTTGTTCAGATCCTAAGTACTTTCCATCTTCTATCTGTTGATTCATCAACATTTTCACTCTGTATGTTTAGTTGTAGAGACAAAACTAATGGGATTTGTGGAGGGTAGTTTTACTAAATACGGTCAATTATTACGTTGTTGTATTCGAATACTTAAAACAGTATCCAAATCTCTGAGATACTCAAAACAAGAATGAGTTTGTAGACTATGAACTAGTATTAGAGGCTTTAAAAAGTGTCTTGTTTGACCATTAACAGCCAAACTCACCACAAGTAACTTCTCTCCTCGGTACCTCTGATTCCAGAAATTGGTGGGTAGGTCCCCCAAAAAACAGTAAATACGAAGGAAAAGTGAAACACTCAAAACAATAAAGCATACACCCTACTAGAGAGGGAGGGGGCTTCAACAGTGCTGATGAACAGACACGTCTGTGTGTGTTCCTTGTACCAAATTTCTTCCCTTCATCAATTCGTGCCTTGTATTTCCTAATATATTACGTACAAGGGATTTAGGTAACCACATACCTAATATATATCAATCTCACTATTATAGGATTCATTACCGACCATATATTGGTTTCTTCCTTCCCTTTTTTTTTTTTTTTTTATTGTCACGTTGACTCTAGGACTCCTGCAAATTTAATTGGTTTCTTTTTTCTATTTTCTTTTCTTATGGGTCACGTTTGCTTTTCACTTGATTAGTTTGTTTGTTTGTTTGTTTGTTTTTATTTTATTTATTTATTTTATTATTATTATTTTTTTTTTATGTCTTTTGCAAAACTTCAATATCTACTTCATATTATCGAATTCTATTATTCTAAGACTGTAATTAACGAAATTATTATATTATCAATTATTGGTATAGGACTATATTATACACCTATTATATTTTTAATTAGCATTTTTATATTCATTTTTTTTTAATTACCATTATGTTGTTAAACACCTGTTATATTTTTAGAATTTTAGCAAAATCCCCTCATTTGTAGTTTAATTATTTTAGAAGCCAACCTGCTTTTCATTTTAGGCTAAACTCCATTATTGGTTAAAATTAATCACATCTCATCCTTTGACCACATCACTTGAAAATTATCAAGACTGAAATACCCCTCACCATCAAGATCAGTCGATCATGAAGCCCTCTTCAACCAAGCACCAAGGGCGACCGACAACATCACCAACGACCTTCGTCAATGACCACTTCGAGGATCATCAACACCATCTCCGACGACCTTCAACTCCGGCGACCTTCAACACCAACTCTGGCGACCATCAATTCCACCACACGTAGGCGGATCTGTGGTGGATGAGATCACAATCGAAACCAATCGCAAAATTTGGGCCAGAAATGCAGATGTCTAAGCCCCAACCAACTTAGAATCCGACATAAAGCTGAGATTTGATGCGAAGTTTGCATCGAAAAGGGACCGACCAGAGAGAAGTGATGAGATCAAAGGTGAAGAACAATCAAAGTGGAAATTTGATTTTGTGTGATCTTATATGTCAATCTTAGGTGAACAAGTCACCGAAGAAGTCACAAATCCTAATGGTTTAGGCATTGTTTGGTAAAGGTAAGCTTTCTAAGAATTTGTTCATGTCGTAGTTAATTAAAGTAGGTTTGTTTTAGGCTTTGTTTGGAAAAGGGTTTTGTGATTTGCTTGTGTGAAATTTCACATTGAAAAAAATTGTGTGAAATTTCACACCTACCATATATTATGTAAAAACAAAAGTGAGTTAGTTTAGACTTTGTTTGAGAGGGATTTTTTTTTTTTTGCTTTGTCCCTTGTTTGAAATTTCACACTGAAAGTCTGAAAATAGTTGTGTAAAATATGTGTGAAATTTTCACCTAATATTATGGAGGAACAGTGACATTACCCCTCTCTCTCTCACACCTAATATTATGGAGGAACAATGACTCTCTCTCTCTCTCATTCTCTCTCTGTGGAATGAAATTTCACACTGAAAAAAGTTGTGTGAAATTTCACACAGAAAAAAGTTGTGTAAAATTTCACATAACCATTAATATGGCAAACAAAAATGGGTTAACTTCGGTTTTGTTGAGAGGAATTTTTGTGCTTTGCTCGTTGTGAGAAATTTCAAATTTCACACCGAAAAAAGTTTTGTGAAATTTTCACTTAATAAATTATAGAGAAACAGTGAGTTTACCAAACTCTCTCTTACATTCTCTCTTTCGCTCTTTCTGGAATAAAATTTCATATTGAAAAAAGTTGTGTTAAATTTTACACTGAAAAAAGTCATGCAAAACAAAAAGTTGTGTAAAATTTTCACGTGATTAATTCTAGAGAAACGCTGAGACTATCACCTCCCTCTCTTTCTCTCTCTCTCTGGAATGAAAAAGGCTATATGAAATTTCACATAACTTTTTTTTCCCCAGAATTTTATAGCCACAATGGTACTTGTTTGATAGATCTCGTCGATTAGGTTCCAAAAATATTAATTTTACAAAAAAAAAAATTGATTTCGAGATAAAAAGTTATGAATTTTTAAAGTTTGGAATTTTTTGAAAAGTTAGGAAAGTGACGAAAGTCATGCTATAACAGCAGCTTGCTCAAAATGAAGGAGCGAGCCTGAGTTTCACGAATTGGGCAATTTTTTCCAAAAGAATAATATGGAGTTTTCACCAAATTGATTTGTTGACTTGATCTAACACCAAAAAAGTTCCTAAACAAGGAGTTTCGACTAAATCTCCCTTATATTTATCTCTCTATAATATCCAAGAACATTCATCAGTCTTTACGGTTCGTTGATTGAGGTATGTTTCTATCAATTTCCTTTATTAATTTTGGAGTTCTTTATCTTTTTTTGGCTTTCATTACATTAGCTTTTGCTCGATTGAAGCACTGATTTTCTCCACAAATATGATTTTGGCTAACTTTTAAATATTTTGCCCTATTACAGTCTTGATGAAACATATTTTAGCTAATTTTAAATATTCTGTCTTCTTGCATTATCTTGATGAAACAATCCAAACTTGTGATTTATGTTACTTAGTTACGATTTCTCACGTTACTATAAACAAAAAAGTATAACTGAGTTATGCACAAATTATTCGAGAACTACTACTAGGGGTGTTTAAGAAAAGTCGAAAACCTTAAAGTGATCGAAACTAAATTGACCAAACATAAATTGATCGATTTATTAAAGGAATACACAAGCCTAATCCAACTGAAAACTGCGCGACCTACTGAAACCGAAAAGTCAATTTTTAAACCACTAAGAAATTACTAAAGAAACTAGCCGCAGCACTTATAACTACAATGAGTCATTCTTTTCTTCTTCTTCTTCTTCATCATCATCATCAAAAACTAATTTCAATTGAACTATCTCTCAACTTTTTATTTTCTGTTTAGTTTATTATTATTATTATTTTAATATTTTTGTCATATGTAGTAACTTTCAACTTCATCGAATAAGAATCAAAACATACTCCTATTGTTTGACGACATACAATAACAATTGTCAGTCATTTGGACACTCTATCATTGTGTCTTTTTTCTTTTTTCTTTTATGTGGTATCCTTAATTTGCATATTTGTTTACATTCTAAAAACAAAATGTGATAAGAATAAAAAAAAAATTTAATGTTCTTTATCAATATTTGCTTCTCTTTACAAATTTTGTGCATTTTAATTTTAATTTTAATTTTTACATACTCCACTTGCTGATATTTAAAAAATGCATTCTAAGAAGTTGAGTCGATAGCAATTTACCATATGCTACTCTATTTAATAACGAATTAAACTTTTTATGGTCCATAAATTAGGTGTTGGAAGAGATGAACTTAAAATATGCCTAACTTTTCAACTATATGAAGTGGGTACTCTCAATCTTGTACCTACACATTCTAGGAGTGTACATTAATTAGTTAGGTTGTTGACAATAAAATTTATGACTACAAGTTACATATCTTAAAGCTTATCCATGCATTTTCTTTGCTCAAAATTTTATTCATTGAATCTTTAGTCAATCTATGAGAACTCTTGCTATACTCTTAAAAAGCAAAAGAGAAAAGGATCAACCATAGAAACTAAATGAACTAAACAAAAAGGGTCAAGTATTTGAAAATTTTAGAAGTAAAACTATTATGCAGATAACAACATATGCACAATTTAGATCAAACATTGTTAATTTGGTGTTAAAAAAATATTGTTTATTTATTATTATCTTATTTTTTATTCTTTTCCCATTAAAAGAAATGAAAGTGCGACAATTCGTTTTGTGAACACCATATTAATTTGAAAATGTTCTTTGTTTGGGTTAACTATTAATTTCCCTGTGTAGAATTTTATTCTTTTCAAAAAAAGGTTAAGAAAATGAACAGTTATATTTACTAAATTTATTTTAAGGATGTGTTATGTTTTTTTTATTATAGTAAAATATTAATTTGCTTGAAAACCCCAGTTCTATGTTGACATACCTTTTGAAAATCCCCAGTATTAAATTGACATACCTTCGTTTGGGTTTACTATTAATTTCCCTGTGTTTATGATATTATGCTATAGTAAACGACTGTATATAGGAAAAAAAAATCTTTAACCATTTATTTTCTTCCCACACCGATGTGAATAGACATAGGTAATTAATTTGAGATTTAAAACAAATAGTGCAATCATAATTGTTTTCAGACAATTTCATTATTTATTATATAATTATTCTTAGATGAAAATTTGGAGCAATTTGGCTAACCAAAAAGATTCCAAATCGTTGAATTTTTTTTAGGAGTTAATTTGACATAACAGAAAGCTAATTTAACATGCTTATGAATTTTTTTTTTTGGATACAATTTGATAAAAAAAAAAAAAAACGGATTTCAATTACAAGATATATATTTTGCATTGTATTTAATAGTTACCTTTATTTAACCTTTAATATAATTGGTTCTTATAATGATATCATAAGTAAGGAAATTGTTATTCGTACTCCATGGATGAACCAATGTACTCTATGAAAAGCATTGACTGCATGGTATGCTAACAATACCATGGAGTGCATTAGTTCAACTTTGGATTGAGAATAGCAATTCCTAAATTAAAGTAAACTACCATACGAAAGAATTATTCAGTTCCACCTAATGCTTCAAAAACTTAATAACAAAATAATTTCATATATAACCACATAATTAGCAAGAATGGAACATATATAGTCGAAGTTCTAAGAATTTTTTAAAACAAAATTAAGACATAAATTAAAGCAAACAAATAGGAAGTGTTTGAGTACTTCACTTCAATATTTGAAAGATATTTTTTAATCTAAACAATTTATTATCAAACGTCTGACGTGATTCTTCTAGATTTGTATACTTTCAAAAAGATGTTTAGAAATTATTTGTACGAGTCAAGTATTTAGCCAGTTTGATCTTTCAATTTATTTATATGTACCGTCTAATGCACCGACACTTAATTTTTCATCTATAAGTTCCATGTTTGTTCATTAGTTTGGTGCATTAAGTTAAATAAATTACTGAATTTAAGTTACAATTACAAAATAAAAGGATATCTTCCACGTGCAATGCACGTGCTTACTAGTATTTATATGCACACACACACACATATAAAAAATACAGTGAGGTTTTGGGAAGCATAGTGGATGAAAGAGAGGGAAGATTTTTTTTTGCTCAACAAACAAGTTTATTAAATGGACAAAGTCCAAAGAAATTACAATACGAGGCAAGCCATAAAATTGCCAACAACCAAAACTAAATCTCCCTAAACTAGAGTAACCAAAAAAGTCCACAAAAGACCGCAACATGCACCAAATTTTGCAGAACAATGCAAAACAGATGCCCTATAAAAAAAAAAAATAAAATTCTACACAAAATCAAGACCTACATTTTTTTGGGGGGCTCAAAAAATCAAAACCTACTTAAGGACACACAATTTTGCATAAATTCTGCACACAATTCTGCACAAAATCCACACAAAAACAGTCACTTATCAAGCAAAACACCACCCACTTAGAGACACTTGACAAAACAGCCCACAAACAAGGTACGTACGAGAACCAAACTACCCTCTGCATTTCACAAACTGAATCGCCTCAAATTTAACCATTATTCCACTAGAAAATTGCTCTAATTACACGACCCAAATTTGTATTTGATCACGACCCAGCAACAAATGAATCACACACAGCCTCATAGGTATATAGACCATGCACAATCAAAAACCAAAGAAACCACAATCATCAAGGACTCCTCTGTTCCATAATCCATCTGCGATTCAATTGTTCTCTCTAGATACCATCTCCAAATCTGTCCACGAATTAGCAGCAACCCAAAACCGAAACTCTTAAAGGCAACACGAAGCCTAAAATAGCCTTTGTTTAGAGACTCCCAATGAAGCAAGACCAGCTGCGAAGAATTGTCATTCCTTCAAAAAAAAAATTCATAGATTCTGTCTATGGATTTAGCAGCAACCAAAATCGGAACTCCCAAAGGCAGCTTCGAAATCGAGAAACAAGATATTCAATAATAGACTGGTAGCCAGCAAAACGAATCGCAGCATTTCACAATATTCTCAAATCCAGAAGTACAAACAAGATCACCAATAGTGATACAAATCAACACACACACACACACACACACACACACACACATACATACACACACATACCATCGAGGCACCAAATCCAACTCACGCTTGCGAAAACGAAAAACACATATACACCCCAAAAAAACAAATTGGTTCAAAACCACACAGAAGAAAGACACACACAAACACACACACACACACACACACACACACACACACACACAAAACACAGCGAAGAAACTCGACGAAAAGGAAACACATGCATACCTTGAAAGGACCCAAAACTCACACACACACCCAATCCAAGATTCACGCACACACACAACCCGCTAGAATAGGATGCAATCACCACTAAGCCTTAAAAAGTCTTGGGCTAGAAACCCCCAATTTGGCAAAACCATCTGCGAAGCCGTTTCCTTCCCTCAAAATGTTCACAAAAGAAGCATTTCCAATTTTTTCCAAGCAAATGTCACAAACAAGTCCTACAACCTCCATGGTCTCAAATTTCGGTTTTTTAACCAAGCTACTGCAACTATTGAGTTTGATTCAACAATCAACTCCTTTTTTCCCACCCAGCCAGCTTCAATAAAACACATAAGCGCATCACGAATTGCTTCCAACTCAGCGACATTTGAATCCAAAATTCCCAAAGGTCCATAAAAAATAGCAATAGTTGAACTAGTCTCATCCTTTAACACTCCTCCACAAACCGCCAAGCCGAATTTTTCCTAAGCCGAACCATCAACGTTAAACTTCAAACAACCCATACCAGGAGTTGCCCAAATTGTTGCTACCCTTAGGTTAGCTGAAATCGATACCTTTTTTCTGCTTAGCTTAGATGGATCAGAACACCAATCATGAAAGGAATAAAGAAAATATGAGTTCATTGCTTGAACCCAGTGGAACGATCGAATCTTAATAACATCAACAAGTTGTTCCGCACTCCAAATCTTAGTTTTGAACCAAAACTTATTTCGTGCAAGCCAAATTGACCACAAACTAGCACAACACACAATCCTCCACCACACCTTTATCTCAGAGGCCAACACAACTCCTTCCCATTGGGAGATAAAGGATTGCACTGAAAAGTCACTACACCAAGCTGAACCCCACAATTTCCATATCCAGCCCCAAACATCCCAAATCCACTTATAGTGAAGTAAAAGATGGTTATGGTCTTCCTCAGTAGATTTGCACCATGGATAAACAAGGTCTGAAGTTTCGACAGGTAGACCTCTTTGATGAAGAAAAACCTTTGGCGAAATTTTTCCTTGAGCTGCTAACCAAATAAAGCACACAACCTTAGATGGAGCCTTGCACTTCCAAGGATTTTGCCCATCCACAGAAGTTAGAAGAATCATTTCCTTCACGTTTTTTGAAACACTCTTTAACCAAAAATTCGCCGTTAGACACATGGATCTAAACCAATTTGCATGTTTTCAACATTTGGTTTTAATGAGAACTTCCCAATAACATCGACTAATCTTCCCATTTCATCTTTTTCCCATTGCCGAAGTCTACGACGGAAGGCAAAATCTAAAGAAGGAAGCACATCAAACACTTTCACATCTTTTTCAAGTAAAACTGAAAAAAGTCTTTGAAAAGCTTCATTTAACGGTCTATCCAAACACCAAATGTATTTCCAAAATCGTATCGATTTACCATTACCCAAAGACCAGCTAAATCCATCTAACTCCACACATATTTTAATTCCTTCCTCCACCTCTAACTTCATAACCTCTGTCCAAATTTTGGACAGTTTTAGGGGATTTGAAACCGTGGGCTTCCAACAATTAGGATTAATGTCATATTTTTCACAAATTAAGGTTCTCCACCGAGCATCTTTTCTCTGCCAAATCCCCACCACCATTTTGCAAGGAGAGCAAAGTTCAATTGATGAAAAGAAGTTAACCCCAAACCACCCAAATCCTTTTTGGTGCAGACCCTACTCCAGTTAACTTTACTTATCTATTTTGCTTTAATTCCTCCACCCCAAAGAAATTCTCCTAATTATATCTAACTCTTTGACAACACCTACTGGAATCTTGAAGATGGGTATGAAGTGCACATGTAGATTTGACATTGCGATTTAATCAAAGTTAATCGACCTCTGAAAGAGAGTAACTTACCTTTCCATCCCGCCAATTTTGATTTAAATTTATCAATGATTGATTCCCATGTCTTAATTCTAGATGGATTGGCACCAAGTGACCCCCAAATAAGATAAAGGCATTAGGCATAGAACCAAACTTGCACCCAATGGAATGAGCCAAATCATCTAACTAGTTCAGGTTTCCATCCACTTCATATACGCAAGTTTTATTGTAATTAATCTTTAACCCCGAGATGAACTCAAATCATATCAAAATTCTCCTTATATTTTGCAGCATCTCCTTTCCACCATTGCAGAATATGATCGTATCATCCGCGAATTGTAGATGAGACACTGAAAAATTGCCCCTACCTATCCCCACACCCCTCACCAGACCCAAATTTTCAGCCTTGGAGAGAAAAAGATGCAAAACTTCTACAATAATAAGGAAAAGAAACGGGGATATAGGATCACCTTGTCATAGTTCTCTCTTTGTGTGAAATTCCTCTGTAGAAGATAGGTTTAGGGAATTGAGAAAATATCACCCAAAACACATAAATTTCATATCAATAATGCTATGGTCACAGAAGACTACCGAAGATTTGCACCGAAAATGGGTCGGGTCCACTTTCTCTCTCTAACTCTCTCTCTAAAAGACTGTGCATTCCTCTCGGCTCTCTTCATCATCAATGAAGCTCTCATCCAAGTCTCTCTCTCTAAACTCAGTTCACTCCCGAGACCAATCACTTTCTCTCTCTATCTCTCTCTCCACAAGACTCAAAGCCAATGGGATCATGAAATTAGGATGTAAAAACAGGGGTTTGGTTTTCGAAAACCCAGAGCCTTCGTCCCCAAAAGTTATTTGCATTGGTTAGGTTCGAATTAAGAGCAAGAAAGCTCTGTCGAATAAGAGTTTTCAAACAAAACCCAGTAATCAAAACCAAAAAGATGAATTGGGTGAGAGAAATCACTCAAATCAGAGGTGGGTTCACTTCCCTTTTTCGATTTGTGAAGGTTTGAAGGTGTTTGTGGCAGAGTTCAGCTGTTTGTTTCAGTGCCGGTCGTGGGAGAAGGCGGATAAGGCGACGACGTTGGGCGGCGGTGAGGGTGGTCGGAGTTCATGTAGGGCGGTGTTTGGGAGGTGGCTGATGGCGGTCCAAGATGAGGAGAGAGAAGTTGAGAGAACAGAGGTGCCAAAATGTTGGTGAATGTCTAATCATGAAAACAAATTGTGGGAATCAAATGTTGGTGAATTTGACGATAAAGAAGAAGAAGTGAAATTTGATGAAATTTAGATTTGCGAACTGTGGGTTTCAGAGAAAAACCAAGGAGATGAAGTAAAAATTAAGCAAATCGTCCTCTGCGAATTGCAAAGCTTCTCCTACTGTTTGATTTGATGAGAGAGGAATGCACTGTTCTTGAGAGAAAGGTGTATAACCGAAATGGGTAAACCTATTATAAGGTCCAAACAATCAAAGTGGTAAAGTAAATGGACCCCACCCATTTTCGGTACAAATCTTCGGTAGTATTCGGTGACCATAGCATTACTCATTTCATATTTATTATAAAATAAAAAAAATAGAAATTTTTTAAAATGCAACATGGCAAAATAGGGAAGATTTTTGGCTTTACTGTTTTTGTCTTTGTCTTTGTAGGTAGATTGACAGATGTATATACATGTAACACGAGTTCTTAATGAATTAATCAACTCAATGTCTCTCTTTTTGGTCAAAATCACAAAGAACGCAAATCGATAACTAGAGAACATTATAAATCATGTATTGTAATTTGAAGCCGAAGAATTTTTTATCCACGAGGTGAGCAGTTGACCTTATATTTGTGAATGGTGGTCTTAGCCCCTCTTTGGAATTACCTTCCAATTGTGCGGTTTGATCCAAAAGATGTTTGTGGGACCCAAAATATATATTAGTAGTTTTGAAAAGAATTCAAAAAACACTTTAGAATTACAAAAGCATATTTTGGCTAAAGTAGTTTTAAAAGTGCTTTTCTCCAAACGTGATGCAAGAAGCAGATTTGAGTTTTAACGATTTATTTATTTAATTTTTTTTTTATTATTATTATTTTGGTGTTTATGGTACCCTTGTGATTAGAGTTTTTGCTTCTGCCTAAATGCAAAAATAAAATAAATCCAAACGGACCCGTGGTGCTACTCAAACAAAATTATTGTATACCCAATGATATGTCTTATTTGAGTCAAATTGTTTCAAAACTAACAGCTATTAGAGCTGTTTGGGCATAATTGAGTGAAATCTTACGTTTGATAGTACAAGGGAAGAATGAAAGGAAGGAAATGGGAGCAGGAAGAGAGGAGGAAATATGAGTACCATTGTTTGAGCTAGAGAATAGAACAGGGGAGCAAAGTGAAAGGTCATGAGAAGAGGCATTCTTTGGATCCATCATTTCTCTCATTCATCCAACATTGGAAGAATTGGGGAAGGGAAGAGGCTTCTCTCCTATTTTGACCTTTTTTCCTTTTGAGTTCTTTTTGGTTCACAGATTTAGTGAGTGTTGGATTAATTTATTGGGTCTAAATATGTGTGGGTTATTTATTTGTTTGGGTTATAGCATTTGATAAAACCTAGCAATTGGGCCATGGGCCTCTTTATTTCAAAAACCCAAACCCAAGCTAAAGCTTGATTTATACTACTATCCCACATTGAAATTTTACAAGAGTTTTCTACTCCTCTTATATACCTTCCTTTCATAAGCTAGTAAGCTTGTATTGGGGAAATGCTCTCTCACGCGCGCGCAGGGGGGGGGTGCAAATCTTGGATTCGGACCGACCGATTTGGCTTAAAAATTGTGACTTGCGCGTGCACGTCCTGCGGACACGAATGCACTTCGAATTGTACACTCGCGCATAGGGGTGGTACTGTCACGTTTTTTCAAGTCACTGACCTTTTTTTCAAATCCTGGAGAACATATCGAGTCACTGACTTAGAGGGGCGGAATTGTTCTTAAGGACAGTGCAATACATTGCACGCCTCAACCAAATATCATAGTTTCATCCTTCAATTTCCAACAGTGAGTACCAAGGGAAATAGTGACAAAAGTAGGAATTCTTAAACAATGTTTTATAAAAAATTTAGGGCTCGCATGGTAACGTTTCCTGTTTTCAGTTTTCAGTTTTTTAAAAACGAAAACCAGTTTTGGTTTTTTTTTTGAAAAAAAAAAACAAAAACTTGTTTGGTAACATTGTTGTTTTTTAAAAAAAAAAAAAACAAAAACAGGAAACTCAAAACGACTTTTTGGTGTTTTCATTTTTTACCCAAAATTTGAAAACGTTTTTTAAAAACAAAAAACGAAAACGTTACCAAACACGTTTTCAATTTTCGTTTTCTAAAAAACGAAAACAAAAACAGAAAACAGAAAACGACAACGTTACCAAACGAGCCCTTAGCTTTCAATTTATCTAAAAGAACAGCGTAAAATATAAAGGAAAACACAGAGAAGCTAATTTTTCTTTCTCGTTTCTTTTTTTCTTCGATGGATCCACAAAACTGAACCAAGGCTTAAAATCCATCATTTTGTTATTTATGGGTATAGCATTAAAAGCACATAACATCCATTCTTTCCTGACATTATTTTCTTTTTCTTAATCAAAAGAAAAGAGCAAAAAAAAAAAAAAAAAACCCTTAATTTTCTTTAGAATACATCTTTCCTCCTACCGAACTAGCTCAAAATTGGAGTGTAATTTCGGTGTAGCCAAAACTAGGTCACTACTTAATGCACCTCAGGAAACACAGTAGAATTTATCAAAGGGTTAATGCCTTTGTTGCCACTTTTGTTTCTTCAGGTGACAAAAATTTAATTAATTGCTTTAAGCGACTATCTTGACACAAATCCACATACATATGTGTGTACAAATGTAGACCCCATTTGGCAATAACTTTTGTGTCTATAAATTGTTACAAAACTTTAAAAGTACAATAAAAATATTTGACAAATCAACTTATGCAATTTAATAGCAGGAAATGTGAATAATCACAGAAATTTGCGAGGTTAAAGCTATCTTGCATAGCCTTAATTTACCCAAACACGTACAATTGTTGCCAAACAGACCCTTCAGTGGCTTATTATTTGCACAAAGATATACCCTCTGAATTTTGAATCCATAAAGATATTCAAAAGGTATGTGTAATAGACACCCTACAAACAATCCATAAAAAATTTCAATCTCCTCTTGTTACATTGAAAACCCATGAATACAATATTGCATATGACACACTTCACATAAATTACATAAATAATTTCAACTATATATGTAGAATAGCACTCGATAGAGTCCAAAAAAATGTCTCTATCAATGTGATTTCCTTCCCCTAATTACTCAAAATACACTACTATATATTTATGTATATATAAATAATTATGGTCACTGTCAGTAATGTCTTCAGTCAATTATCTGATGAAGATCATCCAATGAATTATAGAAAACAACAAATACAGAATGGGTAGTCTGATTAGGATTTGAATTTTTTTTAATCAATTAGCAGAAGCTCCACAATCGAATATCGCAATCTTCATAGAAATCTTCAATCATGGGTGGATCGAAAAATGCCCCATTAATCATATCATTGTATTTTGGTGAATCAAAGTTGTACCATGATGTGAACATAGCCATTGGTTCATGTTCCCCATAAGTTGTGTGTTGGGGCCCATTAAAAAAAGGTAATGCTAATGCCACCTCATCATCGATTTGATCGCACGGTGAGTAGGACATCGACGGGGATGAGGCCGGTGATGGTGATGATGATGATGAAGATGATGATGTGGAAGAAGAGGGTGGTGGTGTGGTAGTAGTAGGGGTAGTATTGGTATTATGATAAGTACTACTGGTAGTGGTAGGGGTAGAATTGGTTTTATGAAAAGTACTATTCGCGGCGGCAGCGGCTGCAACTCTTTGGATGGACTTTGGGGACATAATGGTCTCCTGCGGGTGGTGGTTGGTGGTGGTGGAGATAGGGAAGTTGAGATTGGCTTTGGACCCTTTTAGACACAAAAGTGCAGCATCATAGGCTCTAGCAGCTGCCTCAGGGGTTGAGTATGAGCCTAACCATATTCTTGTTTTTTGGTTTGGTGCTCTTATTTCAGAAACCCATGAGCCCCAACTTCTCATCCTCACTCCTTTATACTTCCTCTTGCAAGATGGTGATGAAAAAGACATTTCTTTGGATGACTCCGATTGGATCTTGGGCTCACTAGTACTCTTCACCATTTTTTATGTAAAGAGCAAATGCTATATCTATTTGTGTGTGTGTGGGTGTATTTCTCTGTGGGTACTTTTGTTTTGGATTTCTTCTTTCTTTGTATGTAAGGATGTGAATGAGATGGGAAGTGAAAGTGAGGAAGGAGAGGTTTGGTATTTATAGATGAGTGGTTTGGGCTTTTTAATATAGTTAGAAGATGCCTCAGTCAAGAAGAGTAAGTTTCTACTTTCTTCATGTAACATGAATGGGTGACAGGTATTTTCCAGTTCTTTTAAATTTGATTGAACATATTAATTTACTGGATTTTCTCATATTTACTACATTGCCCTTGAATAGGGGGAAAAAAACTACCACTTCACTGGCTCTGAGGTTATTTGTAATTAATAAATACCTACCAGCAGGCAACCATACATCCAAGTTGAAAACAATTAATATTCGAGGGCCTTTTTTTCAAAAACAATTAGGTAAATATCATTGATCTCCTCTGAAGTTGACCTAATATCATAAATCTCCTTTGGATTTTGAATAATACCATTGACCTCTTTCGTGTTATCAGCAAAATTTTAAAGGTGAATTGACATTGTTGTCCTAATTTTTGACTAATTGACCAAAATAATCTCACAAGTTTGTGGTAAATGACACAAATGCCCTCACATTAGACATTTCACTGGACAAATGTGCCCGCATGTTAAAATCCCTAATTTGATTCATGTCATTTGACAAAAGCTTGTGAGCTTATTTTGGTCATTTAGTCAATAACAAGGGAACTAATGTCATTTCACCTTTAAAATTTATAGACATCACAAGATTCCATCCACTACCGTTAACAGAAGGGAGGTCAGTGATACAAAGTTTTAAAATAAAGGAGGTCAATAGTATTATTGATAACCCATGAGAGATCTCTGATATTAAATCATACTTTAGGGGAGGTCAATAATATTTATCCTAACAATTAATTAGAAGAACATGATATATGCAACTAAATGAAAAAAATCCACCTCCCACTTGCCTATGCATGTGTTTTTTCACAATTTGTCATACCATGAGGTAATCATAAAGAATATAAGATTGAGGATTATAAAGTTCCCATGTATACGATGGTCAAGCCACATGTGAGGAACCACTTCCCTTGTGGTCGGATGGTAAGGTTTTTGGGTGTTTTACCCATAGGTCTCAAGTTCGAATCTCAAGGGGGTGGCCACAGGTGATTCATCCGGACGCCCTGGCCTCGTGGGATTAGTTGAGGTGCGCGCAAGCTGACTCGAACACCCATGATTACCAAAAAAAAAAAACCCCACATGCGAGGATGGTTTAATGTGAGTCTCTTATGTTTATATATAACTCTTCAAATATTTTCATTCACCACAAATTAGCATAGAATTTGCCATATGTTATTGTATGCAACATTTCGTAGGCTTTTGATTCAGTCACATTTGTGATCTTCAGAAGGAAAAAATAAAAATCATTACAATATTAGAAATAGATAGGGAAAAAGAAAATTATCACAAGCATGACAAGGCATTTGATAGTTGGTATCTAATATATGCATGAAAAACTAATTTCAAAGCTATGTATATACCCCGGGAATTGAGGACCTTGTTTGGTTATTCATTAAGGACCTTGTTTAAGCTAATTTTTAAGTTATTCATTAAGGACCTTGTTTGGTTGTCTTGAATGCAATAATTGTATTCTTTCGTTTGTATAGAACTTTACAAAAAACAAGATGGTGAGTTTGAATGGTTCTACTTAGAAATATGATGCTCGTCTCAAAAATGATATTTGCAGTCATAAATTTTGGCATTCTAAAAAAAGCTAGAAATATAAGAAGAAATAAGGTGAAGTTTCCAATTTTTATAAATGGAGTTCATAGTGATGAATTTCTTTTTTTTTTTTTTTTTTGTAATCGTGGATGTCCGGGCCAGCTTACGTGCAACTCGACTAATCCCATGAGACCAGGGCGTCCGGGTGAATCACCTGTGGCCACCCCCTTGAGATTCGAACTTAAGTGATGAATTTTGCTTCAAGTTTCAACATGAAATCTGAATGAAACTATTCAAATTCAAGTGACAACCAAACATGCCCTAAGTTGTTCAGCGTGACCGTCACGCCATGTTATTGTGCTGATGTTGTGTGACACACAAATCACACATCCATTTATTATGACAACTCCTTCAAGATAATTATTACATGAGTAGATATGATTAGAAAGTTACACGATTCAAAATGACAACAGTTCCACTAAATAATTTCTCACATATATCCCCAATTCCAATTTCCAACATATTAAATATTTGTACGTACATATGTATATGTATGACCTTTTCTTCTTGGAAAATAAACTATATATGACCATGAACAGCTCAATAAAGGAAAAAGATTTCAAAGGCATGCATAGGCACCTATGCAAACTTTGAGAAAAGGGAGAGGAATTTGGCAGTCTGGAACCCAGACGCATATCATACACTGACCAACCAGGAAAGCTCTGAAATAAACTAAATGATAGTATGTTCTAGATAGAGTACCTGACTTACACAACAAGTCACCCTCTTTGACACCATGAAAATGACTTCTCTAAATTACCTTTAAAAAAAGGACAGCACTTCAGTGCTGTTGCTACAGTCCTGTTGGTGCTGTCCCCCTCACATGTGCACAAAAGCAGTTTTTAAAAAACTGCCCAATTTTACTGTTCACATGTGAGGGAAACAGCACCAACAGGACTGAGGTAACAGTACTGAAGTTTTTTCCTTAAAAAAACTTACTCGTAGATGGAACTAAAAGTGAACTCAAGGGCAATAAAGTCTTTGGGTCACATGGGTTAATATTAAATGTATTACCTATCTGATGTGTATGTACGTATTTTGTGTAAACTTATGTGACGGGCTCACTGAATAATTTCTCACGTCACCATTTTGATGTGTGTGACCATTTAATTTTGATCACCCCCCTTATTTTTAAGGAGATCATAACAAATGGTTAATGGAATTTTAAATTTCAAATATGATAACCACTTGTCATGATCCCCCTAGAAAGAGGGGGCAAGTGAGTGGTTAAGATTAAGTGGTCATACCACGTCAGCATGCTGATCTGGCGTGACGGGCTCACTGAATAATTTCTCTTGTATCTGATTAAAAAAAAAATTAGATGGAACAAATGTGAACTCAAGGGCAACTAAGTCATTTGGTCACATGGGTTTCAATTAATTCTGTAATTATCTATCTCATATCATGTGTATATATTTTGGTTAATCATCTCTTGTATCTTTATATTATATACTTCTTTAGTGTGCAAGGGAGAGAAAAACATTGGATTCTATATTTTAGGCAGCTTCCAGGATCTGCAGGTGGAGAGAGAGAGAGAGAGAGAGAGAGATGCCTCAAGCTTGAGCTTTGGGGGTGTGGGGGTGTAAAACACAAACTAAACACGCGCAATATAACAGTAGCATTTGCATTTGCAAACAGCTGGTGCTTCTCTGTCACGCAGCTCTAAAACCGCGTCATGGGCCTCCCCTCTCTCTCTCTATCTATCACTCTCTCTCTCAAAAACAAGAAAATATTGTGCGGTTTTGGATCACCAACTCAGCAAGCTGATGTGGTGATCTAGATCACACAAAAAAATGCCTAATGGACAAAAAAGTTGATCAGGTCAGCTCTCCTGACAAAAATTGAGAAAATTGCGCATGCATACCCGAACTGCAGATCTGACTTGATCAATTTTTTTTTTCATTTTTCATTTTCTGTGTAATTCGACTACCACATTAACCAACTTAGCTCGAGGTACAGAACCATACAATAATTTTTCCACACACATAGACATCACTCTTTCTATCAAGCTACTAAATTAAAAACATGTGCACACAACCATATGATGGTTAAGCTTACGACCTGCATGACTTGACTTTTGTTGGCCATCTTTATTACTTGGAGAATTAGTAACTCTCTCGATAATGAGGTTTTTGGTCGAGGTATTATAGGGGACTCTCACTTTGGCACGGTACAACCAAAATTAATACTAAGTACTTTTTTTTTTGTTTTTTTCTTTCTTTTTTACTTTGGGAAGTTCCAGCACACACATGACACACTCCCTTATGGGACATAGGACACTTTCCCCCAAAGTGGGCCACGGTTTCATACTCATGAGTTTGAATACTATTTCACACTTGGGAAGGTTCATTTATTTCTTTCAAATTGCAATTAGAGAGAGATTTTTAATAGGTTGACAATAGTTAAGAAATTGGTCAATAATATTATGAGCAGGTTCTCATATGCACAAACATTTTAAAGCCACTGAATGAAAAATAAATAATTATTTAATAATATTTGTATTTATTATTTTGAGACCTAATCTTTATTCAATGGTTAAAAACTATTTTATCACATGAGAAAACTGCTTAATTACTATATCATTACCCTAAGAAATTATATTTAACGTGCAAACGGGAAAAATGAAAAAAGAAAAAGAAAAATAGGGTTGGTAATTTGGATAGTGATTGTGCGCAAGGAAGGATACGTATTCACATTAGAGTTAGATCTTGTACAATTTTGTAGTGCTTATTTTGTTCTTTTTTTTTTTTTTTTTTTTTTGGGCCATGAAATGTGGTGATGTTGTAAAAGGGATAGGTTAATTGCATCACTCGCTGAAACCTCTTGCTAAAGCTGTATGATAAGAACTGCAAAAAGTTTAGTTGAAGAATTAAAGTCCTTCCCATACTAAAATTAGCTTAGATCAGATAGTGAAAACTATTGAAAAAGCATTCACATAAAACCTAGTTATTGCATGTGTCCCTCGTACCTTAATTGGCAGTGTATTTATAGCGAATATTGAACTCTTTGATCCGACTATGGTTGATTTTGGCAGAATTGTGCCCCATGACCAACACGATCGATAACTATGACCAACACGATCGATGGTCCGACCTCAGGTTTCAGTTCTAGAGGAATTAGCTTTTCCTCGACTACTTAGGTGATGCACGGCAACACGGAGCACTTATCACTCTTGTGTTATCTGTTAATTTGGCGCCAATCAAAATCCTTTAATCGGTAGGAAAAAAAAAATAGAAAATAGAAATGATAAAAGAGGTACTAGCTAGGATCGAGAGAAGGACTTTTGTTTTCATTTGATAGATGAGGAAAGAAAAGAAAAAAAAGAAAAAGAAAGGCCATCTTGTAACTTATTTTCCTTCTTCTTCTACTCCCGCTAAAAACCGTGCAAAATACTTCGTTTTTATCTATAAACCATCCTTTCATAATAAGATTCATCTCAATCACTGCTGTTTTTGTATTTTTTTTTCCATCTTGTGGACTGGCGATTAATGTTCGCGGGTTGAGGTGTGAAGTGATCCTGGTGGTGATAATAGAAGTTTTACAGAAAAAAAAAATAGAAAAAAAGAAAAGAAAAGAAAAAACCATAATTTATGAAGATAATCAAAAATTTAAATTCATCCGGTCAAGTTTTTCTACTAAAACATAAACTTAAAAAAAAAATTTATATATATATATATATATATTGTTATTCTTAAGGACCAACTTATTAATTTCAATAGGATTTAAGGGTTAAATTCTAAACTGAGATAAGGTGAAAATATACTAAATCACCACAGGAATATATTGTAATATATTCTTTTCCATTAATAGTACTCTACTCTTATCAAATAAACATCAAAATGCCACATTGCACTCTATTTGAATAGAATAGTACGTAGTTTGTCATTTTTCTGTACGTTTAAACTTAGAGAACTAATGGAGGAGTGTAGTATTAATAGGCCTATTTAATTAAAGTGGACTAATAATACAGTCGTCCCTTGCAGCCAAATGTGGACCAATAGTGCAAGACAATTGAGATTAGCGGGTTGCATCCAATAATAGTAGAACGATGTAAATTTTCTCAAAAGTGCTTCAAGATAGTCTCACTAGCTAACAGATCATTTGAAAAACAATTTTCCAATATTAATTACTCTACAACCAAATGATTCGATTTATCATTACAAACGAATGTTGATAAAAAACAACAGTAAAATGAGTGATTGTTATTCTGATTTACTACATTAATTTAATTTCAAATTGTATAACAACCTATATATATACACTTACATATATAGACAGAGATTAATTTCTAAAAGGTACATTATAATTGCATTCTCCAATGAACATGGTTAATAAGAATCATGTCGTCAAATAGTCCGTACAACCCTCTCTCTCCTCTCTCCTTCCTCTTCCAAAACACGAAGTTGGCCGGGAACACAACATTTGAATTTACAAAGGAATCACTTTGTCAAATCACAGCAGATTAAATTAATAAACGTACCATTTTTGTCAGCCCACCAGGTGGCTGACAGTGTGATTCTTGTTTTTGTTTTTTTTTTTTTTTTTAAATATCACCCACATGTTCGAGTCGCTCTCAATTTTATTTATTTATTTATATATTAGTGTTAGCTAAACGTACCATTTGCTATAAGCTTAATTAGCTAATTAACTTCTTTTTTTAAGAGTACCCACATGTTCAAGTCACACTCAAATCTTTAATGTTAATTTCGAATTTAACGGAAATCCTGGAATGTAATGAGGACTTCGCTTCGTGGAAGTTTGAACGAAATTTCATAGAATTCGTTTCCTATTAATTTTAATTTATATGGTTACGGATAGAACCTCATTAGCCGAGTCATTGCTGTTTGTTTAGCACGTAATTATAATTTTCAAATATCATTTTTAGTAGCTAATATTAGTTGGGAGATATATGTCTATTTGTTACTTGATGATGTGTCGATCATGAAAACTTTGAAATCCAACATATTCCAGATGTGGATTCCAAAATGTGTGACAGTGGGCCCAATTGATTTTCATTGGAAGATGTTGTGGTTATCATTATTGAAGGTGATTCCACTGTCACGTATGTTGGGAACCGCATTTGGAATATAAAATTTCAAAACATAACATTCCTCTAGCTAGGTTAAATGCATTTTATAGTTAGGGGCCTTGTTTGTATCGCAAGACTAATTGAGGGGGGTGCTTGTTTAATTAGTCCTGGGAACTTCTAGACTAGTAATGTTATGATTCCAAAATTTCACTTAGATGTTTCTAATAACCACCCCCTCATTTCAAGTTTAAAAAAAAAAAAAACAACAAACAAAAACAAAAAAAAAAACAAAAACTAACACCATTTGGATTTACATTTAACACTTACATAACCACAAATGGATTAAATAGTAAATTTTAGGACAAATTACACTTTAATCCATCA
Source organism: Hydrangea macrophylla (assembly GCA_033977485.1). NCBI lineage: Eukaryota > Viridiplantae > Streptophyta > Magnoliopsida > Cornales > Hydrangeaceae > Hydrangea > Hydrangea macrophylla. The sequence goes on from CM066993.1 coordinate 41,791,947, forward strand.
AATTATACACATGTTTTTAATTGGGTCTATAAACTATTTTTTTTTTCAATTGGGCCCTTGAACTTCAAAAAATCATTCAATTAAACTCAAATTCTAAAACTGTTAGCTTGAATTATTAGAAATTGTCACGTTTATTATGCGTAATGTTAGTTAAACAGAAACATGGGATTGAATTGCATTGTGTATTACTCCTCAACAAGGAGGATAATATATATACACACATATACATGTACAGACCGACTTCTCCAACAAGGAAAATAATTAGCCAGCTAATTACAAGGAATCCTAATTAAATAATAAATGTAATTATGTAACATGATTCACGCCAACACTCCCCCTCAAGTTGGCGTATAGATATCTCCTATGCCCAACTTGTCAAGTGAGTCATGAAAAACCTTTACCGACACTGTGTTGGAAAACTAGATCCAATGCGCAGTGGAACAAGGAATAGATACGGTTCAAAACTTTTAAGATCTACTTCTCGTTTAGTTGTATACAATACAATACATTTATATATACACTACTTATATAAATATATATAGTCATACCAAAATAGATTGGTTGGATCCTTGCGAGAACACTTCTCTTGAATAGACGAAAAACTTCTTTCTTCCTTGTGTTGTTGATGAAGATCTTCTTCTCCAAACTCCAGAAATCTTCACTCCTGTGGCTTTCGGATGTTTCCAAACACTAGGGTTTGGTGGGAAACCCCTAAGGAACAATACGGGAAGGTCTCTAGGGATTAGAGACTGATTTGGGACATCTAGGGCTTAGAATTTGCGTCACTTTTCATTCTGCCCCTAGGTCCTCTATTTATAGGATTTCTAAACTGACATACCACAAACCGATTTGTCCCACAAACCGGTTTCTGGTACCTATTCCCAGTAACTGGTTTGTAGGACAAATCGGTTTCTAGAATATGTTACCAGTAACTGGTTTGTCCCACAAACCGGTTTCTGGTATCCTTTTCCCGTATTTTTTCTTTCAGCATTTAAACACCCAATGAACTAGGAGTGGGACCTCTAGGATCTTAATTACTTGCTTCGATTAATCATTAACTACTTCCAGTTAAACTCTTAACTAAGGAATCAATTATTAATCAATCATTATTAATTCCGCTATATAATAATGATTGCACTCCAGTGCATAAGAAGCAAACCACACATATATTAGCAGTACCTAGACTTGTACCGACACTAATGCCCCTCTACCAACCAGTATTCGAATTTATCATTGGGATGTATGAATAACATTACTATCTACCCAATAGATAAGTACATCTTGCATTCCTTGAGTATCAGTCACCACTCATAAATTACCAAACATATTCACAACAACTTGTTGACATGGCTGCGCAGCTCTTAATAATCAACCAGTGACATTCTCAAGGGAATACTTGCTCTGTTGTAAAGAATTACTCTTTACAAGAAGGTAGATTACATCTTGACAATATATGTTCCCAATACCATAAACTTGACCACCCAAGATACCCAGGTGTTGATCTTGAAGACCTCACTGATTAGTAACGTGTCCATTACTATCTCAGGATTAAGGACGTGTATCCTATACACATGACAGATTTTATTGTCAAAAGGTTTAACTCACAGTCCGTCAATGCAACTCATGCACTAGCATATTAACTTAGAGTCAAACACTCTTGTGAATAAGATTCATCACTCTATCATATAGAAGTCAATTATGCTACAGTGTATACCTGATAAGTTATCCAATCTTATCATCTATTGTGACTTATTTAGAACAACAAGGAATAGTAATTTATATCTCCCATGTGTAGTCTCATACACGTATGAATTACATATAGTGACGTCAAGGATAACAGCCTATCCATTCATCTCATAAAATGACATACATTTATGTATTATGATTTTTCATAGTCAAACTAACTGGTTTGAGGGCATACTCCCAACAAACTCCCACTTGCACTCACAACCATTTAGCGTTACTTCTAACACCATATACTGTCTATGTGACTTATCGAAAATCCTTAGCTAGTAAGATTTTGTAAAGGGATCTTCCAAATCATCGGCTGACTCGATCTATAGTACTTTCAACATCTTCATGTTGTACTATGTCCCCAAACAAGAGACGTCACAAGACACTACCGGATTTTGACATTTTCAAAATCCAAATCTGATTAGAAAATCATAATTCTGCACGGCTAATTCGAACTTAGTCCAAAACACCATAACCCAGCATATACCCTCTAGTTCTTCTTAAGCCCTTGAGAATATGCTTTATGGTTGTCCATCAAACTGAACATAGTTTGGACATCTATCAAATGACCTTAATGGTATAACAGATGTCCAGTACTAATTTCGCATTGTCACGATCCATCCCGCTAACGCGCGGAAACAGGACATGTGGCACGCCATCAAGGCTTATCCAGTTTCATTAAAGTAAAATAGTAGCAGAAAACATAAGTCAAATCTATTAAAATCAGGGTTATAAAAAGTTTTGGCCAATTGGACTGCATTCAAAAGAGTTTAGGGTTGAAAATAGAGGTCCAGTCGACTGATCAGGGACCCAGTCGACTGACTATCAAAAGCAGAAAGTTCAAAAGATCATCAGCCGGTCCAGCCGACTGTGCCGGGGACTCAGTCGACTGGTGCCTAAATTTTTCAGTCGACTGAAATTGTCCGGTAGACTGATACTCTATTCTAGCAGAAAATGGTGTTCTAGGACCTTATCCAGTCCACTGTTTTATCAAACCAGTCGACTGATTCCCTAATATATCAAGGCAGTGTTTAGTTATACACAGTGATCCAGTCGATTGAAGCGAAAACCAGTCGACTGATCGGCCTCAGCATACTATGGATTATGCAGGATTTCAAGCTACACTCTTCTGATTCAAAACCAACACAACCACAACGATATTACTACGGTTTAAAACATAAATACAGAGTTAGAAAAAAGGATTACAGTACCATCAACTAATTCCCAAGGTTCCATTACAACATATTATAAATTCCTAATCCTTATACAAGTTTAAGGAAGAGAACAAAAATATGAACATGCATGGTGATTCCCCGACGTTCCACAACGGCCTCACTCCTCACGCTTCTTCTTGTCTTTCTTCTTACCTGCAATGGAATAAATCTCCACTGCTCAGCTATATGCTGAGTGTACAAATCCTAACATGTACATCACATCAATAGTCTCTAGGGAGAAAAATACGCCTTCATCCGGTAGCGGCAAGTCCAAGCCTTAAACCGCGATGTCAATGGCTAGTTCAAGCCTACAACCATTACATCCCCAAGTGCCCTGGCAAGTCCAAGCCTTCAACCATGCACAGTAGTCGTCGCTACTAAAATTCTCAAACATCGAGAAGCTTACTCCGACATGAATTTGTATAAGTCTCCCCTTTGACCCACATAGACAACTCAATGTGCTCGCGTAAATTTAGGCATGCTTTTCACAATTATGTGCGTGCATAATTAACGGGCCTAAAATTAACACATGAATTTTGCCCAGATCACAATTCCGTCGTCGAAATCTAAAACATGTATTTTCCTATATTTCACAAGTTAGAACTTCATACCTCGTGCGATTTCGTCCAAATTTTGAAGGATCGACTAGAGGGCCGATTAAACCTCGAATCTCATATTTGAGATGATTCCTACAAGTTTACAAGGGTTTTCCCCAAAAGTCTAGAATTTAGATTTTTACAAAAGTTTTCCAAACATGGCCTAAGTGGTATCAAAATGTAGATCTTACCTCCACGAGTTCAAATCTCGATTTGGGAAAAATCTGACAGACGAAAGGTCACCGATCGTCGGCGCAAAGCTCGAGGGATCAAATCTCTTTTTCTCTCTCCTCCCCAATAATATTTTATAAAGTTTTGACAAATGAAATTCGATCTCACCCTCACCTATTTATAGAAAAACTTCCTAGCAATTGCGTTTACCACCCGCAAGTTCTCAATGTTAGGAAACTGCATTCCCAGAATCCATTGACAGCGTGTATAAGTTGGTACTGCAAAAATTACGTGAAAACTACAATAATCCTATAACGGCGGAACTAGGGTTAACTTAAACTGCTAAAACGGATTGATGTAGTAGACGAATCGAGAACGCGGGCTCGATAACAGCTCACGATCTTCTACCGTATTCCTTTGCTGCCAGAATATCAAACTGAGTGTGGGCTCCTTCAAAATCCTTTATATTTCTACTCTCTCTTTTTTACGCTCTCTTTTCTATTCCGAGTTATAATACTCTTGATGGAAAAACATCATTTATATAGGCTACGATAGGGACCATAAGAAGTCATTAAGGAATAGGCTTCCTTATGGCATTAGGAAACCCTAATTCGAACTGAATCAGATTCCTATTTCCATAAATTATAATTCATACCACTAAAGAATTATTATTGCACTCCTACCCTTATCTCAAAAATTTATTTTGAGCTCCATGTTATTAAATGCTTATTATCTTCCCATGTTAAGATTACAGATATCCATTAATTAAATATAATTACTGACAATCATATTTAATTAATCGCTTAAAATTCCTTGAGATCCTCTGCTTAACTTATCTGATATGTCGGATACAAAATCCACCTGCAGGGTTTGACATAATCAAAACTTATAAGCTTTCTCAAGGGGATATCATCAATCCCAAAATTGAGACATGGATTCCATCATTAATTAATATCCACGACACAATTAATATTGTCACCCAATCCAATGAGATATTGACCCATTTAAGGATCTCACCCTTTTAGGGATCAAAGTGTAAATATCAAATGTACGTGTCTAAAAATTAACTTAAGATTTAGAGCATAGGCACTCATAGTAGTCATGAGGTATTAATTATCTTATAACTCAGTATAAAGATAATTACCTCAAGTCGGTCCTGTTTAATACACAAAGTGTACCAGTATGGTGAGTTGAAACTATACCGTTTTCCACAGTCAAGACAAACCTACTACAACACCATGCTGCAGTCTTACCGATGGTGTGTCCAATCCCATCTAAGACTGTAAACCAAAATCTTACATTCTACAAGATCTGATGGTCTGATCTTCCGTGTGTAAGCCGAACTCTACACACCAAACCACCTACTATGTAGAATGAAAGACACACATGCATAATATTAAATAAATAATATAATACAAACATTGCCCACACAGATTCTCATAAAAATGGATTAACTGATTTTATTAAATGAATAATAAATTAACTACATAAAGAAAGGCTTTTAGTATATATCCCTAACAATCTCCCACTTAGACTCAAAGCCATGATGCGACACACCTCACTCTTATCCCTTCTACATGACTTTAAAAGTCTTAGCCAGTAAGCTCTTGGTGAAAGGATTTGCCGGGTTATTTGCTGATGCTATCTTGGTCACTTCAACATCACCTCTTTGCACGATCTCTCGTATTAGGTGATACTTACACTCAATGTGTTTTTCCTTCTTATGGGCCCTAGGTTCCTTTGAGTTAGGAACCGCTCCGCTATTATCGCAATAAAGGGTAATAGTCGATTGTACCGTAGATACTACTCTTAGATTCATAAGGAAGTTTCTGAGCCAAACAACCTGCGTAGCGGCTTCCAAAGCAGCCACATACTCGGCTTCTATGGTGGAATCAGCAATATACATGACTGCTTGATACTCCTCCAACTAACGGCTCCACCTCCTAGGGTAAACACATATCCTGAGGTAGACTTTCTAGAATCCCTATCTGACATAAAATCAGAATCCGTGTACCCAATGGGTACAAGACTGTCTGCTTGGTAAACTAACATATAGTCTCGAGTCCTTTTCAGGTACTTGAGAATGTTTTTCACCGTAGTCCAATGTTCGTGCCCTGGATTAAAATGATATCTACTAACTATGCCAACAACAAAGCAGATGTCAGGTCTAGTACATAGCATAGCATACATTAGGCTTCCTACTGCCGAGGCATAAGGAACTGCCTTCTTCTTCTCTATCTCATCAGGTGTCTTAGGACACTGATCCTTAGATAGAGTAATTCCATGTCTGAAGGGAAGGAATCCCTTCTTGGAATCTTGCATGCTAAACCTTTGCAAGAATATTATCAATATACGTGCCTTATGACAAGCCCAACATCCTATTCTTGCGATCTCGCATAAGCTTAATCACTAGGATGTGACCGGCTTCCCCCAAGTCCTTCATATCGAATTGAATGGACAACCATACCCTTATAGAAGATAATACCCCCACATCGTTTTCGATTAGCAAGATATCATCCACATATATTACTAAGAACACCACCAATAATATCGAAATTACCAAAAATTATACTACACATGTATAATTCATTATTCATCAAAATAATAGATATCTCAAATAACATTTAAATCATATAGATATCATTTAATCAAGTCAAGGCAATATGAAATTCCAAGTTCTCATGTCCTCACTAACAACTCATCGTTGACTCACAGTCAACCTCATTCACCATTATTAATTATCATTAATAATGCTCAAAATCTCAATAATGCACTTTAAAACTATGAAATTGTGGAATAGGTGTGACACGCATACATGAGGCTGCCCATAGCCAAAGCATATGGTATACCTTACATACGACCTCTCTCACCTTGCGTCTTAAGACACTAGACCTGAGAGAATATTAGGACAAGTCCAAGGGTAAGAACCCTATCTAGAAATTTCTTATGTCAAAACAGGTGGGTAACTTACCAATATCAGAACTTGGAGATAATCTCATTATCTTCAACTTTATGATCTTGAATGAGCACAATTCATAGAATGTAGCTCGCCTCTCCTAAATTATAAATATCAAGTATACTGAACAACTTAACTTCAACTATTGACAACACACCTTTATCATTCTTAATGATAAAAGATATCATCGACATTTAGAAACTCTAACTACCACCACACTTCCTTTATAAGAAACATCTTGTAAACACAAGAGACATCCTTATTTAGGACGAATCTAAAATATTTTGACTACTAGGTCAAAACTAGACGCTCTTATCTCTGTATGTGTGCTTAAGTCAACAGACTTATGCAACTCACATACCATAACTTCCCCACCATTAATCACGAAACTATCCGGTTGTTGTATGTAGATGTCCAGGTCAAAATTATCTTATCTTGACATCTATATAAGAAATCTTAGAATTGAGATTTAGAGCAATGGAGAAGAGGATTCTTATGGAATCAAACATAGCTACAATAGCCTTGCTTTACTCTCCGATATCGTTCTCTTTTCCTTTTGTAAATACTTATACACCCCATAGGCAAAAGTATTTACTATATAAATATCCGAACATGATTGGATTACAAACTCTCCAACTTCAACATTCATGGTTCAATGCTCCCTATCTCCATCGGACATTTCCCATTTATAATTAGAAGGATCAGATTCAAAGAATCTTTTGGCTTAGCTAACAATCCTCCCACTACAATAAGGTACCGGTGCAATAATAGATAAAGGCATAGTAATTCTAGTTTGAATAATTTATAAATTGCTTTGAGAGACTAATACTTTTATTCCTTCTTTCTCAAAATTTATCTTCCTCTTTGGATACCCTACAAAAGTATCATACTTTCAATCTCAATTCCAAACCACTTATCTTTCCCTTGCGCACAAATGTCAGACAACGCTATCCAAAGTTCCAAGAAATAGGATTTGTATCTTTCCACAACTTCAGAGCTGTCTATAGGAAAGATTTGCTTCGAATAAGATTAAGTATATAACATTGTAGTTTCCAAAGAGAAATATCAAAAGTAGCAGTAACTCCAAATAACTCATCTCATGACCCAGTCATATCTAAAAGAAAATCAGTTCCTTCTTTCCGCTATACCATCCCGTGATTCACACTTGGTGCAGACAACTGAGAAAGAATCTTATTCTCATCTCACATGGATAATAAACTCATTAGACAGATACTCACCATTTTGATCGAATCAAAAGGTAATGACATCCTTTACCAATAGCTCCATATTCCAAAATTCTTTGAATTTTTCCAAAGTAGTGAGGCTTACGGTGCAATAGATGAAACCATATCAGTATCTGAAATAGTCATAATTATTTCTAACTCTAATGTTTCTTGATCCGCATACGTTAGTATGCCCTAATTCTACTAAGTCTTTGGCTATATATGTGATCTTTTAGAGAAAAGATCTCATGATTATATTACCCTCTAAATAGGATTAACAGATAGGCAGTGGTTTCAACAACCAAATGAGTTTAAGATCTCGTCCTTCACACCCTATCTATCCTATTTAGATTAACATAATCTAACATGCCAATGGCTTATAGGATTAGTTTAAAGGTCCTATCCTTTTAGATTGCAAAATACCAGTGAGTCAATTGAAATACTACGTTTGATAATTTACAAGAAACCGGAATAAACAATAATGACAAGTTATCAGACACATGCAAAAGAACAACTTCAGTACCAAAATCAAAGGAATAACTATTACTCAATAAATTAAAACTGAAATCAAATCTGATGACTACAAGTTTTATTACAAATAAAACTATTAATCTAATCGCAACTCTTGCATCAGATCCCAAAATAATTTAGATCCTCTAATCATTGCATTATCTGATTTATCTGAACACCTGCAACAATTACAGATATGGTCAGAAACTTCAGAATTAATGCATCGAGTATTTGAAGTATCCATTTGATAACTTATTTTAATTATCTATGATTTGATCGTACCTTGCACTTTGGCAGCCAAGTATTCGAAATAGTTCCTTTTCCAATGCCCCTTTATGCCTCAATGGAAATACTTTCTTTTTAGCTTGGCATCAGCCTTTCCCTTTCCTTTTCTTGCCTTCTTACCAATAGTTGGTTTGGGCTCACCCATCTTAAAGCCTTGCTTCCTCTTCTTTAAACTTATGCCCTTAGGTTTAGTCTCAGAATATGAAGCCTTTTCAATGTTCTCAACATTTCACTCTGCTTTGACTATCTCTTCCATTGCCTCAAGAGAGCTCATCAATTCACTCGTTGAAAAAACCTTTTTATTTATTTTGAAATCTAATTTGAATTGAGTGAATGATGCAGGCAACGAATACAAGATCATGTCAACTTGAGCCTCACCGTCAATATCGGCACCTAGAACTTCCAATACTTTAAAATAAGTGATCATTTTACAAACATGCTCTCTAATTGAAGTTCCTTCCAATATTTTAGTGTCCATGACTAGTTGTAAGGCTCTAAGCATTACAGTTCGGCTCAGTTCCCCAAACATTTCTTTGAGGTTCAACATAATGGCATCGGCAGTACTAAAAGCTTGATGTTGCTGCTTCAACATATCAGACATAGAGTCCAATATGCACCAGCGAGCCTTCCCATCAACTTTTAATTGCCGCCAATATTGATCCGCAAAGACTATTGGGGTGTCACGGTCTGGAGGTGGCGGACAAGGAATGGTAAGAACATATTTATATCCCTCAGTAGTTAATAATTCATTCAAGTCAAGCAACCATTCAACGTAATTATTTCCATTTAGCTTATTTTGAAATAAAGTTGTAGCAAGTAGACTAGACATCATGAAATCTGAAATTTGAAATCTGAAATGTAAAACACGTACAGCGAAATCAAGAATTAGAAATCATAAATGTGACAATTTAAATGATACATTGGAATTCCCTTAACCAAAACATTAATCATCTTCAGAATATCAAACCATGAAATTAAGCCTTCGAGGGGAGATCATAACCCCATAGCTTGATTGGGAAAACACATATCATGACCATCCGCGATGCAAACTCTTGCAAAATAGTCTATGACTCCTGAAACTTTAGTCTCTAATTAATTTCAATAAAACTTCGAGGGAAGTCTCTTACCAAAATTATTAGTCTAGTGTGCACCAACAAATAAAATCTAATGACAACCACCTCAGTAGTGCCTCCGAGGGAAGGTCACCCTCTAATGCGTCTCATTAATTCTATCCAAAGGAGATTCATGTCTAGTAACCAATAAATAGACTACCGTCCGAAGGGAGTGGTCATAGATAAATCTATGACTCACAATATTCTATTCATCTTAAAATGAACCATTGATAGAAGACCGTGAGGTTTTATTAAATATAAGCCTCTCTCCTATTAGAATTTTTGTAAAAGTTCATCCATTTGTAACCAATGAAAAATACCCTACAAAGGGAATGATCACAGATAAATCTGTGACACGAGGTATTTCCATTTTACAAAGAACTAATGGGAATTTTTTAATTTGAAACCATAGTTTACACATTTCCATAAATATCTAATATTTCTTAATGTGTCAAAATAATTTTTCTTTATCCATGATAACATCGGTAAACATTTTATCCATTTTATCATTTAAAGAAAGTTTTGAAAAACAAATGGTTTTGCTCATGCATCACAAACCATATATCAAACATTTATCTAAAACATGCATAAGCAGTTATCATGTAAGAATTAAATAATTAATAAACAAGCACAATAAATCAAGCCCTTCTCTCTCATGGCACTATCTTCATAGTTCCATCTCTTAGGCTTCAAGCTTCATGGCTCCATCTCATGACTACAAGTTTCATGGTTCCATTTTCCTGGCTCCATCTTGTGGCTCCTCCAAAATATACATTTACAAAACCCTATACCTCCAAAGAGGTGTACAAAGTATCTAGGAAAAATAAATAACTAAATTAGCTAGGAAAACCATTATAGTTCTCCTTTGCATAGGACTGGAACTATAATGCCCTTTACAAGTGCCATAAAATATCAACCTAATAAATTTAAACTACTTAAATAAATTGCCATGAGAGATAAGGCTTCTTGTATCAAGGGTTAGTTAATATATATTCACAATACAACATATAACTATTTATTCAATCATATATCCTATATCTAATATAGCATGCAATTAATCATAACTTATGTATGGATAAAGATTATGGAACTTCAAGCTTACATAAATCAAATTCATGTATGCTTTCATAATGAATCATATTGTCAAACAACATCTAGGATTTCTAGAAAACCTATTTCGTGAATTAAAAACCCTTTTTAAAAAATACAAAATAGTTTCTGCCTTTTATAAAGTAAAAAATTTTTAGAACAATTTTAAAAATACAACACAGCTTCTATACAAAAATAGAATCTGTTACCCAGATTCCAGTTTCAGGTACAAACCGATTTCTGGATCCCTTCCTAGTAACCGGTTTGTACCACAAACCAATTCTGGAACTCCCCAATAACTGGTTTGTCAGACATACTGATTTCTAGTACCTTACCTAGTAACCAATTTGTCCTACAAACCAGTTTCTGTTACACGTTCAAATCTAATCTGAAGAGCTTCAGGATTACAAGTTTTAACAGCATGAAAAAAATTTCTAACATGTCTAATTAGACCAGAAACTAATCAGATCTAAAAAAAATAATGAAAATCGAAATTTTTTGAAAATCAAAACATCAATTACTTTTTAGATCATTGATCGGGAGAGAACAAATCCTAATTACACGCCTTAATTCACATTTGTTAGTATTTTTTATCCTATTTTATTGTATTTTTATTTCATTTTCCATTTTCTGTCAGGATTTGGAAGAAAGCAAGAATCCAAGCTAAATAAGGAGAAAAATCAGACAGAAAGAAGCAGAAAAAGCCACCTCGCGCATGCGGCCCGCTCGCGCGACCTCTCAAAATCGCGCTCGCGCGGCCCGCTCACGCGATCCGTACAAAAAACCAAAAATGCATATTTTTAGTGTATTGAAGATCCCTACGTGAACGAAACTGCCTAATTACGTCCGGAATGTAAAATAAAGCAATTTTAGTGCGAATAAGTTTTGGAAAGCCTCCAAACTTGATTGAAATCTCTATATATCCTATTGTAAATCAGTTTTTAGGTTAGACAATATTATTATACAACAATATACTTTCTGTAACACCTATAATTTTCTGTCATTATAATATCAGCTTTTTCTAATTTCTGTATTGGACCCACTATATTGTTATATTATTATTTTAATTACGTGACGGTATGGACGTGTTGTAGTATTATCATATAGACTGTAGTAACCATACCGACTCGACCATAATAAGATTTAACTTAGTCCCGTACCTGGACCCGGACATTAGAAATAATACCCGATTGCACGTAAATTGAGACTGACACGCATATCGAGGAACTTATGCACGTAAACCGAGAAAGTTGCACGCAACCCGAGGTGGGCCCCACATGGCCGGCCATGTGGCAACCACATGACATCTCTTTGGACACATGTCCACTTAATGGACACATGTCCACTTAATGGACACATGTCCTATGCATGTAACATGCAAATGACACCTAAGCTAATGCACTTTCTATATATAACATGCACATGCACACAATTGACACACTTTGTCTCTTATAATCTGCACTTAATTGAAGAAATTAGAGCTGGAGTTATAAGTTCATATAGGAGAAGAAGAAGGTGACACCATTGAAGTTGAAGGTTAAGCTCCATCAAGCTCAAGAACAACATCAAGCTTAATTTCAAGCTTTGGTGAGTAATTAGTGAGTAAATTGTGAGTAATTATGAGTCATCTAACTCAATTTAGAACCCATATATTATTTACTAATGTTTAGTAGAAATTTGATGTTGTTGTGTTGAAGTTTCCATGACATGCAAGACAAATACATAAATCTGAGAAACTGAAACTCTCAGCAGAACACAGTTTAGTAAAAGGAATGTTTTGTGTAGATCAAAAATCCGAATTAAGCTAGGTTTTTTTGTGGTAAAAGCTAACTCATATATCTACAAATACCTCTTCTATAGCTCAGTCTAGAAATCACTCCTTCATGGGTGAAATGCATGTACAACGCAGTGTTATAAACCTGGGAAAACATAAACTTCCAGCAGAGCATAGTTTAGTAAAATTGATGTTTTGAGGAGCTCCAAAATCCGAATTAAGCTAGGTTTTTTTGTGGTAAAATATAACTCATTTATCTACAAATAATCCTTCTATAGCTCAGTCTAGAAATCACTCCTTCATGGGTGAAATGCATGTAAAACGCAGTGATATAAATCTGAGAAACTGAAACTCTCAGCAGAACATAGTTTAGTAAAATGATTGTTTTGTGCAGTTCAAAAATGAGAATTAAGCTAGGTTTTTTTGTGGTGAAAGCTAACTCATAGATCTACAAATAACCCTTCTATAGCTCAGTCTAAAAACCCCTCCTTAATAGGTGAAAGTTACGTACAATACAGTACTATAAATCTGGGACAGAACAGTCCGAGATTTAAGAAATGTCTTGTAAAATAAATTGTTTGAGTAGCTCAAAAATGTTATTGAAGCTAGATTTTTTTGTACATGAAGATATACCTATTATCTACAATGTTTTAGTTTTGAGTTTGATCTACAAAGTAATTTATCATGCCCAAATAAATCATGTTAATTCAGTCAACACAGTGAAAATGTATCCTGGCAGATTGTGTAGCTTTTTGTATGATGTTTTGTTATGCATGGTGTTGATTGTTGATGCTAGTTTTCCGGTACCTGTGTTGTTATAAAAATATTGTGCTATGGTAGTGCTATCGCGTAGATGAGTATGTTATGGGTTTCATCTATATGTTTTATTGGTATTAAATCCATGATTATAAATCCATAAGGTACGTGAATGTAGTTTAATGACCGTTGGAAAGTTCATACCCAAACTATAAATATATTATATGGCACGATTATTGCGTTGATAAATGATCGGGAAAGTTTCCATCGTAATTATATTGAGAGGAAAACGGAATGTCGGACGTATAGCGAAGTATTAACGGTTATAAATGGATGATAATAATGAACTAAACTACGAAACGTGCGAATGCGTAAAATAATGATAAAACCTTCGATAACAGATTTAATGTGAATAAGGGACATTGGGCCTCGTATCTAGTCGTGTGTCTACTGGTCAAAGTTGATTCGTGAACTTTTGTGTCGTGTTTGGGTAATTCTTGCGAAGTTGGTCTCTCGATTATTCCATGGAGTCGATTGGTGAGTTATGTTTTGTTCCTTGATCTGAGGATCGGCATGACGTGTTCGGTCAAGTGCGGATGACCTGAGGATCGTCGTGACGTGTTCGATCAAGTGGTTGATTATTTTTCCGCACCCTTGGACTGAGGATCGGCATGACGTGTTCGGTTATGTACGGGTGACCTGAGGATCGGCATGACGTGTTCGTCCAAGTGATTATTAATTTCCCGTACCCTTGGTCTGAGGATCGGCATGACGTGTTCGGTAACGTGCGGGCGACCTGAGGATCGGCATGACGTGTTCGACCAAGAGATTGTTAATGTCCCGCACACTTATGCCAGTTGGGCGACAGTTAACTATTCATTGTTGAGTGTTGTTCTTTCTTGACCAGTAAATGTGTTTGGAGTTAAGTCTTCTTTCAGTCAATGTCATTGGTCAGTTCAGTTCTGGGTTAAGTTTCAAAGGGAATGATTGGGTTTTAATAAGACATGGTTTTAAGAATAAGAAAAGACGAACAAGACATAGTATCGAGAATAAGAAATGGTAAACGAGATATGGTTTCGAGGAATAAGAAGAGATGAAGAATAACTTACCTATAGTGGTGGTAACCTTAAGGGGACCCTCACTTAGCTTAACCGCTAACGGCTTTTCATGCCGCTGGACCTTCCACGTCCAGCCTTTGCAGGTCCAGACGGAGCCAACTGCTATCGAGATGCTGCCTTTACTACTGAAGACTATGCTGGTGAAGACTACTACGAGGAAGGCTACGGTTTCGCCAGTTGAAGACTTTGGAGCTTTCTTTTGTTGTACTATTTTTATTATGTTAGTAATGTAATAGTTTAGCTGATCTTGTAATATGTATCTTTTGGATATCTTTTTGGCCTGTAATATACTACTGATGTAAGACTTGGATGTTTTAAATTTCTGCTTCCGCTGAACTTAGTCACTTTCCCATATCACGTTATTATTATAAGCATATTTGGACAATCAGGTGACACTCACAACCAGTCACGTGTCTACGAACCCATAAAGGAAATTTATTTTTCCCTATTTTTGGTACTTCGGGGCGTGACAGGGATTTTTGGTATCAGAGCTTTAGGTTTAGACGCGCTCACTGATTGTCCTATACCTTAAGTTATGAGCATAAGATTTACCTCGTATTAGTACTGACACTAAGTTAGTTCCTCTTGCAGGACTATGGAGCCGATCTTTGTTTACGATGATTTCGGAGGGCACTATATTCTCGACGGTCGTATCCAGCCTGCCGACCCTGTACTATATCGACAGCGGATCCGCCAGAGGGCGAGGCACATTTTAGAGGAGGACATGCGGAGAGCCGTGCATACTGATGCACTACAGTATCCAGATCGAGTTCAGCTTGAGTCAATTCATGCTTCAGAGACTACCATACTTATCCACCAGGAGCTTATCAGCATGGCTCAGGACGAGGCACTATACGACGATATACTCTTCCCGATTATCATGGCCGCACCAGCACCACCATTCTCACCTGAGCCCATACCAGAGCCAGATGCAGATTCAAACCCCATGGATACAGATAGCGATGACGACAGAGCGAGTAGAGAGGATTTTGTAGGCGGTAGCCACACAGCAGACGACCCATCTGACGGTGACGATACAGATGATGACGATGACGATGACGATGACATGATGATTGAGGACGACCCAGCGAGTAGCGACGACGAGCCGATCGAGGAGGCCGATCCAGTAGAGGATGCTCAGGGACCAGAGGATGATGTATACGATCATCCAGTACTGCCAGCTGATGAGGACGTGATAGTACCGATACCCGAGCAGGACCACGGGGCAGAGCCAGCTGATGTTGAGGAGGACCCGGAGGAGGAGGAGTTCTTAGAGGACCCCGCAGACGATCCAGTTATAGAGCTGATTCAGGACGATCTCGACGCACAGCCTGACCTACACGACGATGTGGATCCAGATGATGTCGATGAGCCTGACGAGTTAGCTGTTGAGTTGGACGATGCGCCACCTGAGGTTGTAGAGCTAGATGATGAGGATGACATCGACTTGGATGGAGTTGGCGGAGATGGCGTAGCACCAGGATGGATATTACCAGATGGTGGACCAGATGAGTTTGACCAGTGGCTGGATTTTATGCCAGCGGAGGTAGTTACCGTTCCAGGGGACGAGATACCACCTACAGTTACCGACGATGAGGCAGACTTCTATGCCCTACCACGTTGATATGATCTTCAGAGAGCTGCTATTACTTCTATATAATGATGTACATATTGGTTTTGTTTGGTGTCGCTCGTATTATAGATATTACAGTTGTAAGTACTTTGTACATGTTCTTTTGTAAGCACACCTAGGAGATGCTTAAACTCTTATATAGTATGTACTGGCCTTGGGCGCAGTACTTTGATGTAAATCTTTTTGGTTTAATATAATGGTTTTAGTCATATCACTTTATTCCATTGACATTTAGCACTATATGAATGCTTATCATATTTTAACTCTGGTACACACCAAAACCACCTATAAAGACTCGGTATGGAATCAAAGGATATTAGCAGTAAAACTTGTGCGTTGTTTTCAGATGGCTGGAGGACGTAGGAGGAACCGCAATGGTCATAACGAGGAAGAAACGGAGATACCGAATGAGATAGACCCTACAGGATTACTCTCAGCCTTGGTCAGAAGGATTGAGAGGGCTTCAAACAATGTAGGAAACAACAACAACCACCCAGCACCACCCCCAAGGCAGACAGGGGATAAGTTACTTGAACGTTTCCGCGCATTAAGACCAGAGAAGTTCAATGGGATGATGGAACCATGGAAAGCGGAGCAATGGCTACGAGAGATGGACCTCATCTTTAAAGCCATGGATTGCAGTGAAGCCGAAAAACGCCGCCTAGCCGTATTTCAGTTGACATATGCCGCAGCAGACTGGTGGGAAGCGGAAGAGGCTACTTTAGGAGACAGAGCCATAAGGGAAATGACATGGACCGTGTTCAAGGAACGGTTCCTAGCAAAGTATTTTCCATTAGTAGAACGAAATTTGAAGAAGAAAGAATTCATGGAATTGGTTCAAGGGAACAAGTCTGTTCAGGAGTATACAACGCAATTCGAACGCCTGTCCCGTTTTGCGCATCACATGGTGGACACACCTGAAAAGAAGAACGAACAATATCACCAAGGGTTATCTCTTTCACTACAAGAGACGACTGCAGTTTACGTGAGTCAATCCTTTGAATCTTTGGTAGGGTTGGCTACACAGATGGAGAATATACAAAGACAGAGGCAGAAGAGGTTTACCAGTAGGTTTCCATCACGAAATGTCCCAGGAACAAGGCCACCCATGCGTTATCAGAATAATAAGCGCGCTTGGAATGGAGAAAGGAAGTCACAGCAGGCACGGAGGCAACCACAGCAAGCCAACACTGTAGCACCACAAGCACCAGTCCCTGTTGGACATCAAGGAGGTTATAACGCCCAAGGAAAAGGTCCAGGAAGTTGCTTTAACTGTGGCATACCTGGCCACCATGCCAAAGATTGCAGAACTTCCAAGAACCACGATCGTGGTGAAGTCATATGCTTTAATTGTGGAGAGAAAGGCCACTGGAGCCGAGAGTGCAAGGCACCGCGCCGAGGATACAATGGACCCAACGCTCAAGGACAAGCTGCTAAGACTCATCTGAATGCCGTTATTCCGGAAGCAGCAGGTTTTGACGCCGAAGCGCATCAGAATCTAGAAGGTACGCTCACTCTTTTTAGCAACAGAGTTAAAACGTTATTTGATACTGGAGCGTCAAATTCGTTTATTGCTAGTAGAGTCGTACAAGATTTGGGTTTAGCACCTCAAAACCTTATTATAGCATTGAATGCCGTATCTCCAATGGGTACATCTGTTAAGTTGAATAGGGTATGCAGAAACTGTCCCATCAACATAGAAGATAGAGACCTATTCGCAGATTTGGTGATCTTGTCAATGAAGGAGTTCGACGTCATCTTAGGAATTGATTGGCTCACCAAGTACCATGCTATCTTGGATTGTACTAGCAAGTCGATTACCTTTACGATACCTGGAAGTCAACCCTTTTTCTTTCAGTGTAACCCGTTGAGTGATAGTTTTCTCACTAGTCGCTTGGCTGCCATCGAGGGCACAAGCTCAGAGATCACGATCGCAGAGGTTCCGATAGTGCGAGAATTCGAGGACGTATTTAAAGAGCTCTCAAGTTTACCGCCAAAGCGAGAGATAGACTTCTGCATAGAACTGACACCTGGAACCATGCCTGTCTCCAAGACCCCATACAGGATGGCACCGACGGAAATGCAAGAATTGAAGAAGCAAGTACAGGAGTTGGAAGATTTAGGATTCGTGCGTCCAAGCACATCACCGTGGGGAGCACCGGTACTGTTTGTAAAGAAGAAAGACGGATCGCTTCGACTCTGCATAGACTACAGGGAGTTGAATAAGGTAACCATCAAGAATAAGTACCCGCTGCCACGTATTGATGATTTGTTCGATCAATTACAAGGAGCCACGACATTTTCAAAGATCGATTTGAGATCAGGATACCACCAGCTATTAATTCGACCAGAAGACGTGTCAAAGACAGCATTCCGTACTAGATATGGACATTACGAGTTTCTTGTGATGCCATTCGGGCTAACCAATGCCCCAGCAGTGTTTATGGACTTGATGAATAGGGTATTTAGGCCTTACCTAGATCAGTTTACTATCGTCTTTATAGATGATATACTGATATATTCCAAGACCAAGGAGGAACACGAAAAACATTTGCAGGTTGCCTTACAGACACTCAGGGACAACCAACTATATGCAAAGTTTAGCAAATGCGAGTTTTGGCTTAATGAAGTCAAGTTCTTAGGGCATGTCGTCTCTCATAATGGGATATCAGTGGATTCTTCAAAGATAGACGCAGTGCTAGATTGGAAAAGACCGAGTAATGCTTCAGAGATTAGGAGTTTTCTGGGTTTGGCTGGCTACTACAGGAGATTTGTAGAAGGATTCTCTAGAATCGCAGCCCCATTAACTGGTCTTACAAAGAAGGACTCGAAGTTCGATTGGAAGGATCGACATGAACATGCATTTCAAGAGCTGAAGGAGAGATTAACTTCGGCACCCGTGTTAGCAATACCCAAGAGCGGTAAAAGATATACCATCTACAGTGACGCTTCACACCAAGGATTAGGGTGTGTACTTATGCAAGATGGGAAGGTGATAGCATATGGATCGAGACAATTGAAGCCACACGAGATGAGTTATCCAACGCATGATCTAGAGTTAGCCGCAATTGTATTTGCACTGAAAACATGGAGACATTACCTCTATGGGGAACAGTTTGATTTGTTTTCAGACCACAAGAGCTTGAAATATTTGTTCTCTCAGAAGGAGCTAAATATGAGACAGAGACGATGGATGGAGTTACTCAAGGATTATGATTTCAATCTACAGTACCATCCTGGAAGAGCAAACGTTGTTGCAGATGCTTTGAGTCGTAAACCTCGCGGGATAGTTGCTAATCTCATGATTCGAGAATGGAAAGCATTGGAAACTATAGCAGAATTTGATCTCCAACCCACAGAGACAGAAGGAGGACACCATTTTGGAAGTTTAGTAGCACAACCGACGCTCCTCAGTCGTATTTTGGAAGCCCAACAGAAAGATGAAGAGTGGAAGAAGTGGTTTACTAAAGTTTCAATAAAGGAACCCGAGGAATGGAGCGTAGGCTCAGATGGAGGATTTCGATGTAGGAACCGACTGTGTGTTCCGGATGTGGAGGCATTGAGGAAGGACATTCTAGATGAAGCACACAAGTCTCGTTTGACTGTTCATCCTGGAGGTACAAAGATGTATAGAGATTTGAAGCGGAATTTTTGGTGGGAAGGCATGAAACGAGAAGTGGCAGACTATGTTTCTAAGTGTCTTACTTGTCAACAAGTCAAAGCAGAACATCAGAAGCCATCAGGATTATTACAGCCATTACCGATTCCACAGTGGAAGTGGGAACACATTACCATGGATTTTGTGGTAGGTCTACCCCGATCTCAGCAGAGCCATGACTCTATTTGGGTGATTGTGGACCGACTCACCAAGTCAGCTCACTTCATAGCATACAGTATGACATATTCTGTGGAGAAGTTGAGTCAATTATACATACAACAGGTCGTACGATTGCATGGAGTACCCGTCAGCATAGTGTCTGATCGCGATTCTCGATTTACTGCAGAATTCTGGGAAAGTTTCCAGACAGCTTTAGGAACTTCACTGAAAGTGAGTTCAGCATTTCATCCTCAAACCGACGGGCAAACCGAGAGGACCAATCAAGTAATGGAAGACATGCTCAGAGCTTGCGTAATTGACTTCGAGAGTTCATGGGAGACACATCTTCCATTGATTGAGTTTGCCTACAACAATAGTTATCACTCAAGCATAGGCATGGCACCATTCGAGGCATTGTATGGAAGGCCGTGTCGTTCACCATTATGTTGGGCTGAAGTCGGAGATGGCAAGCTTCTAGGACCGGAGATGGTTCGAGAGACTAATAAGAAGATAATTATTGTCAGAGAAAAGATGAAGGCAGCACAAGATCGATATAAGAGCTATGCAGACAAACATCGCACGGATAAAGAGTTCAAGGTAGGAGAGCATGTTTTACTCAAAGTATCACCAGTCCGAGGAGTAGTAAGGTTTGGACAAAAAAGGGGAAAGTTGTCGCCACGCTATATCGGACCATTTGAGATCTTGGAACGTGTAGGAAGAGTTTCTTATAGACTCGCGTTGCCACCAAGGTTGTCAGATATTCACAATGTTTTTCACATCAGTATGTTGAAGGAGTATCATCAAGGCGTGACGCCCCATGTAATCGACTTTAAGGACATTGAGGTGAATAACAGCGTGTCTTACGCAGAAAGACCCATCAAGATTTTGGGTCGAGAGACCAAGAAGCTGAGAAACAAGGAGATTCCATTGGTGAAGGTTCAGTGGAATCATCATGACGAAAGAGAAGCTTCGTGGGAAATGGAGTCAGAGATGCGAGAGAAATATCCTTTTCTGTTTTGTACCTAGACAAGCTCTGATTTCGAGGACGAAATCCTTTAATAGGTGGTGGAAGATGTAACACCTATAATTTTCTGTCATTATAATATCAGCTTTTTCTAATTTCTGTATTGGACCCACTATATTGTTATATTATTATTTTAATTACGTGACGGTATGGACGTGTTGTAGTATTATCATATAGACTGTAGTAACCATACCGACTCGACCATAATAAGATTTAACTTAGTCCCGTACCTGGACCCGGACATTAGAAATAATACCCGATTGCACGTAAATTGAGACTGACACGCATATCGAGGAACTTATGCACGTAAACCGAGAAAGTTGCACGCAACCCGAGGTGGACCCCACATGGCCGGCCATGTGGCAACCACATGACATCTCTTTGGACACATGTCCACTTAATGGACACATGTCCACTTAATGGACACATGTCCTATGCATGTAACATGCAAATGACACCTAAGCTAATGCACTTTCTATATATAACATGCACATGCACACAATTGACACACTTTGTCTCTTATAATCTGCACTTAATTGAAGAAATTAGAGCTGGAGTTATAAGTTCATATAGGAGAAGAAGAAGGTGACACCATTGAAGTTGAAGGTTAAGCTCCATCAAGCTCAAGAACAACATCAAGCTTAATTTCAAGCTTTGGTGAGTAATTAGTGAGTAAATTGTGAGTAATTATGAGTCATCTAACTCAATTTAGAACCCATATATTATTTACTAATGTTTAGTAGAAATTTGATGTTGTTGTGTTGAAGTTTCCATGACATGCAAGACAAATACATAAATCTGAGAAACTGAAACTCTCAGCAGAACACAGTTTAGTAAAAGGAATGTTTTGTGTAGCTCAAAAATCCGAATTAAGCTAGGTTTTTTTGTGGTAAAAGCTAACTCATATATCTACAAATACCTCTTCTATAGCTCAGTCTAGAAATCACTCCTTCATGGGTGAAATGCATGTACAACGCAGTGTTATAAACCTGGGAAAACATAAACTTCCAGCAGAGCATAGTTTAGTAAAATTGATGTTTTGAGGAGCTCCAAAATCCGAATTAAGCTAGGTTTTTTGTGGTAAAAGATAACTCATTTATCTACAAATAATCCTTCTATAGCTCAGTCTAGAAATCACTCCTTCATGGGTGAAATGCATGTAAAACGCAGTGATATAAATCTGAGAAACTGAAACTCTCAGCAGAACATAGTTTAGTAAAATGAATGTTTTGTGCAGTTCAAAAATGAGAATTAAGCTAGGTTTTTTTGTGGTGAAAGCTAACTCATAGATCTACAAATAACCCTTCTATAGCTCAGTCTAAAAACCCCTCCTTAATAGGTGAAAGTTACGTACAATACAGTACTATAAATCTGGGACAGAACAGTCCGAGATTTAAGAAATGTCTTGTAAAATAAATTGTTTGAGTAGCTCAAAAATGTTATTGAAGCTAGATTTTTTTGTACATGAAGATATACCTATTATCTACAATGTTTTAGTTTTGAGTTTGATCTACAAAGTAATTTATCATGCCCAAATAAATCATGTTAATTCAGTCAACACAGTGAAAATGTATCCTGACAGATTGTGTAGCTTTTTGTATGATGTTTTGTTATGCATGGTGTTGATTGTTGATGCTAGTTTTCCGGTACCTGTGTTGTTATAAAAATATTGTGCTATGGTAGTGCTATCGCGTAGATGAGTATGTTATGGGTTTCATCTATATGTTTTATTGGTATTAAATCCATGATTATAAATCCATAAGGTACGTGAATGTAGTTTAATGACCGTTGGAAAGTTCATACCCAAACTATAAATATATTATATGGCACGATTATTGCGTTGATAAATGATCGGGAAAGTTTCCATCGTAATTATATTGAGAGGAAAACGGAATGTCGGACGTATAGCGAAGTATTAACGGTTATAAATGGATGATAATAATGAACTAAACTACGAAACGTGCGAATGCGTAAAATAATGATAAAACCTTCGATAACAGATTTAATGTGAATAAGGGACATTGGGCCTCGTATCTAGTCGTGTGTCTACTGGTCAAAGTTGATTCGTGAACTTTTGTGTCGTGTTTGGGTAATTCTTGCGAAGTTGGTCTCTCGATTATTCCATGGAGTCGATTGGTGAGTTATGTTTTGTTCCTTGATCTGAGGATCGGCATGACGTGTTCGGTCAAGTGCGGATGACCTGAGGATCGTCGTGACGTGTTCGATCAAGTGGTTGATTATTTTTCCGCACCCTTGGACTGAGGATCGGCATGACGTGTTCGGTTATGTACGGGTGACCTGAGGATCGGCATGACGTGTTCGTCCAAGTGATTATTAATTTCCCGTACCCTTGGTCTGAGGATCGGCATGACGTGTTCGGTAACGTGCGGGCGACCTGAGGATCGGCATGACGTGTTCGACCAAGAGATTGTTAATGTCCCGCACACTTATGCCAGTTGGGCGACAGTTAACTATTCATTGTTGAGTGTTGTTCTTTCTTGACCAGTAAATGTGTTTGGAGTTAAGTCTTCTTTCAGTCAATGTCATTGGTCAGTTCAGTTCTGGGTTAAGTTTCAAAGGGAATGATTGGGTTTTAATAAGACATGGTTTTAAGAATAAGAAAAGACGAACAAGACATAGTATCGAGAATAAGAAATGGTAAACGAGATATGGTTTCGAGGAATAAGAAGAGATGAAGAATAACTTACCTATAGTGGTGGTAACCTTAAGGGGACCCTCACTTAGCTTAACCGCTAACGGCTTTTCATGCCGCTGGACCTTCCACGTCCAGCCTTTGCAGGTCCAGACGGAGCCAACTGCTATCGAGATGCTGCCTTTACTACTGAAGACTATGCTGGTGAAGACTACTACGAGGAAGGCTACGGTTTCGCCAGTTGAAGACTTTGGAGCTTTCTTTTGTTGTACTATTTTTATTATGTTAGTAATGTAATAGTTTAGCTGATCTTGTAATATGTATCTTTTGGATATCTTTTTGGCCTGTAATATACTACTGATGTAAGACTTGGATGTTTTAAATTTCTGCTTCCGCTGAACTTAGTCACTTTCCCATATCACGTTATTATTATAAGCATATTTGGACAATCAGGTGACACTCACAACCAGTCACGTGTCTACGAACCCATAAAGGAAATTTATTTTTCCCTATTTTTGGTACTTCGGGGCGTGACACTTTCAGCCATTGAAGAGAGAAAAACAAGGAGAAGAAGAAGAAGACCAAGGATTCCTATGACCTCCTCCATCAACATCTTGCCAATCTTTAATTCTATGGCAGCTTAAACCGAGATCTAGGGTTTCAATGAAACCCTAGACAAGTAATAGGGTGTATTTAATGCTTTTTCTTTTAGATTTATTATGTATGGATGATGATTACATGTTCAGAGGATTTTTTATAATAAAATCAAACTTTTATTGATTAAATCATTGCTTTCAAAGTTTATTCTTGTCTTAGATCTATTTTGAATGTGATGCGCTCAATGATCTATATTTGCTGTGCTTGTATGGATTATTTACATGTAATGGTGCTTATTTGAATTATGATATCAAGTATCTGAATAGTTCATGCCTAGGAAAGATGGATTGTGCTGCAACCCTAGTTTAGTGTGAGACAATCTGTGCTAACCGAAGATGAATTATGTTGGTGGTTGAATCGTAGTTATCTTCACTACACCAAAACAGCAGATTTGTCACCGTTATTCTCGCTAAGTTTGTCACTGCTGCTAACAGTGACAATTTTGTCACTGTCCTTGACAGTGACAAATAGAATTGGTGACAAAAGTAATGCTTTATCACTGCTTAATGAAATTGTCACTGTGAAGTATAGTGACAAATTTGGACTCCAACCCAAAACTCTCACCCCCCATCTTTCCCCCCCAAGTATTTGGTTCTCCCCCCCCCCCCCACAAAAACCTAAAAAAAAAAAATGACCTAACAAAAACATCAGACAATAGAGATGAGGGAGAGAAAAAAAGGCCGACGCCTCTCTGTTCCTCCTCCACCCTTCTTCCTCATCCACCCCTCTTCCTCATCCTCATCCTCATCCTCATCTCTTCTTTTCCTCATCATCATCTCTTCTTTTCTACTACGTGTGAAACCCTAGCCGAGAGATTTAGGGAAAATGCAGATCTAATAATAGATCTCCCGACCACCTCGTTTTCATCGACACCATCCCCTCCCCCCCTTACCCTACTACTTCTTCATCAAATATCCCACCTCTTTGCCCCCACTGACTCTCTCTCTCTCTCTCATCAATTCCCTCTCTAAAATCTCCGACTCTTGTTATTGACATTGCCAAGGTACGCTTCGATCATATTTGCTTATCAGATCACGTTGTAGAAAGCTTATACAACTTTCAAAGTTTGAAATTTGTGTTTTTTTTTCTTGAATCAGGCATTTTGATCGGAAACTGAACTCTGCCCTGACCTGTTGCAGCAAATCAGTCCACTCAGTGCACTCACCTCCCGTAACTATCTTGATTTGTGTTTTTTTTTCTCGAATAAATTATTTTGGATTCTAGTAATTGTTGTTTTGGTTTCCAGTTTTGAATTTCTCTTCAGTTTCTCTACCTTTTATGTTCTTAAATACGTTAATTGGTTATCAGGTACTTTTAAGTTTCTTCCCCACTTCTCTCTCTCTCTCTCATCTAAACATGTCTGTGGACATATAACATATATATGCTCGGATGCATATTAAGGATTGTGGTGGGAATTCAGAAGGGTTGCTCTTGAACCAATTATTTAGTTAGGTGGGTAGTTTTGAAACAAATAGTTTTGAGATGTTTTGTAAGGATGAGCACTGATATTGTTGGGAACAAAGAAATTATCTTGTGTATTATTGTTATCTTCTTCACCGCCCCCAAAATACCCATACCGTACCAATGAGGGTCAAACTCATACTTCATCGTGTAGTACTCCTCAAACCAATGAATCTGGCACCGATCTACGGACAGAGGTTACCTTTAATTTGACCGGTGGGATTATAGGTGGTAAAAATGCTTTAAAAAATCAGTGCTTGTCTCTGTTGAAAACCCAAGTTGGTCTTGCTTACGATGGTTGGAGTAATGTTGAAAAAACCAAAAAAGATGACTTATGGGCAACCCTCTTGCAAGAATTTAATATATCGGTCGACCGAAAAGAGGAGGTTCTAAAAGAGATGGGCTTGCAGTTGAAGACATGGAGGAAGAACTTGCGTTTAAAATATTTTGAAGACCTAGATATTAATGGGATAAAGGCGTTGAAGGATAAGGTGCCAGAAAAAGAGCAAATCCCTCTTAATCAATGGAACGAGTTCATCAAACGTGAAGCAACGGAGTCCAAAATGAATCAAAGAGACAAAGGCAAAGCCAACAGAGCTAAAAAGACTGATGTCCATTGTCTCGGTCGACATTCATATCATGAAAAGGCCGAGGAAATGGTATGCATATAACAATAATTTAACTGTATTTTCTTATTTCTTATTTGGAGTATACAACTCTTATATTGGTTATTAATGTGTAGATGCTCAAGGATCCACTTCATCAACCGCCTGAGCGATCAGAGGTTTTCGTCGAATCCCGGAGGCAGAAGAAAATTGGGGAATTTCATCCTCAAACTGTTGAGGACATCGTCAGTTCACTTCCTAAGTTATAATGCTAAACATCATTCAATCTTAATCATTAAAAATATTAATATTTCTCATCATTATATATTGGCAGCAAAAACTGATTGAGCTGAGAAGCAGTCAAGATTCTTCAAGCCCAACTACTTTGGATGGTGATGCATTGACCACATTTTACGGGAAAGACAGTAGAGGGAGGACTCGTGGCGTGGGTGCAGTGTCCAAAACTAAATTGAAGTCCATACATCCTATACGCTCAGAGATTGAAAAAGCAGTGAAACAGGGTAACGTGAAGATGGAGCAAGATATGGATGATATCAAAAATTCCCTCAATCTTTTATTAAGAGCTTATTCTGAAGGCCAAAAAATTCCTCCCCAACAATTTCCATCTCAACCTTTAGGCTCCTTTTCAAGTCCTTCACTCCAAGCGACTCAACTTCCTACACCCGCGTCATCATCAAGATGTGATACTCAACTCTCTACACCTGCGTCATCATCAAGATGTGATATATATGCAGTGACAAACACAAAGAAGATTGCAACTGGAAAGATTATTTCGACGGCAACTCCTGGAACGGTGGTGCATGGTCATGTACTAACGGACTATGAACATAAAGTTGAAGTTATTGACGTTGTTCCAGGCGAGGAGGGACAGATTTTGTATCTAGAAAGCCAAGGGTGTGCCACAACTATTAAGGATACTGAGGGTGGGTGGGTCTTTTGGCCTAAATGGTTGCTTCGCTGAATATATGTGGTTAATTAAGTGCTACTTTGTTGGTTTGACTGTATTTTGTAGTAATCTTTTTATCGAATTTATAGTATTTTGTGTTTAACTACTCTTTCATCGAATTTTTAGTAGTTTGTGTGTTAACTTTTTTTTTTTATGCGAAATTGAAAAAATGGTGTTTAGGCAACTTGTGTTGTTTATAGTTAATTAAATTGTGTTGTATTGCAAATGTACAGGTACCAAAAGAAACAGGATTTTTAAAAAAAGTTTTTCCAAACTTTGTCACCCAAAATTTGTCACTGTTTTTTGCAGTGACAAAATTAAACTTATTGTCACTGTTATATTCTCACCAAATTTGTCACCACTGATAGCAGTGACAAAATTAAAATTATTGTCACTAACATTATCACTGCTTAGAGCAGTGACGAATACAAAATTATTGTCACTAATATTGTCACCGCAAAGAGCCGTGACAAACATAAAATTATTGTCACTGCTAAGAGCAGTGATAAATACTAAATTATTGTCACCGTTCAGAGCGGTGACAAAGGGAAGAATATTACCCTTTCAAGGGGTCCTCAAATGGGCAGTGACAAAGGCTAATTGTCACCTCCGAGTGCAGTGACAAATGTTTTTTGTCACCCCCTGAAATGTCACGGTTACTGGCAGTGACAAAGGCCCTTTGTCACCTCCCAGAGCAGTGACAAATTGGCCATTCTGGTGTAGTGCTTCTTGACGGAGGAATTGGGCTTGTAGCTACAATTCCCCATTATCATCCAACGTAATAAGCTAATTGAATGCATAAATACCCTTATTATGAAGCTAGTGGTGGATTTGCAATCCTTGGTTCACTTTAAATATCATTTAAAACAACTTTTAATTGCTTTCATAATTTAGATTTATTTTTATCGATCTTAGTTTAAATCAAAATCAAAATCAAATTACCGTTTTCTTAATTAACTAGATTTAGATTTTAAAATTAAAGTGCTTTAGTAATGCAATCTCTGTAAGTTCGACCTTTACTTCCATACTACAAATCTTTTAAAGTAAAGCATACCTTTTATCTTGATTCTGACAATATCAATTTTTGGCGCCGTTGTCGGGGATTGTAATATTACTACCTTTAGTTTTAGAATCTTAGTTTAGTTAATTCGTAAATATTAGATTAGGTTTTATTTTTCTTATTTTTCTTATTTAATTTGGGTTGCTAACTTTACGTTTTGTTTTGTAGTTTATCAAGTAATCAAATTCTAGCGTTTTGGATTGGAAGAGCTTAGCACATCAAAGTAGCTTACGCAAAACAATTAAAAAATAAAATAAATTGCTTCCTTTAAAATTCACTTCAAACCACTGTAAGTCAGGGCGCTGAGATGCACTATTTGCATTAGTTTAGGAGTGATTTGCACGTGCATTAGCTAGGAAACCTGGGTCGCTGGGCTTTGACGTGAATCATTGCATAACAGGGTAACTTTTATGCATCATAGTAGTTGTGTGCTTGTTGTCTTATTTGCGTGATTGCTTTTCGATTTTGTTGAGTCAATCATTGTTTTAGTTTATTTTCTTTTAGTTTATGTTTGGTACGCGTTCAAGTAAATCTAAATTACATCCGCTTGATCCTGAACTTGAACAAACCCTTAGAATCCTTAGGTCATCAATCCAAGTTGATGCTAGACGACGAATCGACACCTGAACCGTCATCTTTGTTTGAGTCTAAAATACGAAGTACTCTTAAAAGACTAAAGTAACCATGCGTCACTAACATCGAACCTATTCCAATGGCCGACTTAGGAAACAACAGTAATAATGGAAATAATCCTAATATACCTCCGCCTCCTCCGCTAAAAGATTATTTCACTCCTACGGCCTACACACTACCATCATGCATAGAATTATCGGAGGTGACGGCATCTCACTTTGAGATAAAGTCATCTACCATCGCGCTACTCCCCTCATTCCATGGTCGTCTGAAAGAGGACCCATATCAACATTTAGGAGACTTTCAGGATATTTGTGCTACTTTAAAAATACAGAACTTAACGGACGATGAGTTAAAATTACGCCTTTTCCCATTTTCTCTAAAAAGATAAGGCTAAGTATTGGCACTAGTCTCTTGAGCCAAACAATATCAAAACATAGGAAGGGTTACATACAACATTCTTACAAAAGTTTTTCCCTATTACGCGTACAAATCAAATAAGAAAATCCATAATAGACTTTGTAATGCAAGATGGGAAAACGCTCTATGACACTTGGGAACAATTTAAAGAATTGTTACGCTCTTGCCTGCATCATCAAGTTCCCAAGTGGCAATTGGTATAGGTTTTCTATGAAGGGCTTATCCCCTCTACGCAGAACACATTCGATGCTATTTGTGCAAGGACGTTCCTCCACAAAAGCGCCGATGAGGCCTGGAAAATTTTTGAAACATTAAACGAAAACTCTATGCACCAGACTGTGTCTGTTCGCCCCAAGGGATATCTTCCACAACCTAAACGAGAGGTAAAGTTTGAGTTAAATCATTCAATTGAATTTTAAGAATTATCTAGAAAACTTGACCGACTAATGATAATGAACCAAACGACAAGCGCACCCTCTTACGAAACTTGTCAAATATGTTCCGACCATTCCCATTCTACACTTACATGTCCATCCGCATCTCAATTTCTGGAATTTGTGGAGCAATACATAAACTCTATTCAACAATTTCCACGAAATAGTTATAATCCTATGACAAATAATTTTCCTAATACTTATCGACCCCAATTTCAACAAAGTCAATACCAACACCCCCTCCTAATCCTAACCCTCCCAGGGATAATGCTTTTGAGGAGAAGGTGTTGGCGTCCCTAAAAAATATTAAAACACAAGTGCAAGCACAAGCACAAATAGTGCACTCTCACACACAATCCATTGTGAAGCTTGACTCCCAAATGGGACAAATAGCTAATGCGGTGAGTCGTAGAAATGAGGGTAAGTTGCCCAGCCAAACTATTCAAAACCCTAAGGGACAATACGAGGGTGGGGGTTTGAGTGAGCAAGTAAATGCTGTTTTGACTAGGATAACTATTCGAGACGACGAAGTTGTTGAAATCCCAAATGAGGGGGAGAAAAATATAAACATTAATTCAAATCAAGAGAAGGGTGAGGACACGAGTCAAATTATGAAAGAGAATGTAACGATCCCGATAAATTATATACCAAAAATGCCTTTTCCACCAAACGTTGACGAACCATCACATTTTTCAAAGAAAAGGTCGAAAGTCGAAGATATACTCGAGTTGTTTAAATAATAAAAATTAATATTCCATTCCTCAACGCTATAAAACAAATTCCCGCTTACGCTAAATGTCTAAAAGACCTATGCACTCAAAAGCGCAAGTTGCGCAGTCATACTCCTAAAAAGGTCTTCCTCACTGAAAAAGTAAGTTCGATCTTTCAGCATGCTCCTCCAAAGTATAAGGATCCCGGTACACCAACGATCTCATGTATCACAGGTGACACTGTCATTCATCGGGCTCTCTAATCGAGAGAGAACAAATCCTAATTACACGCCTTAATTCACATTTGTTAGCTCGTTGTATCCTGTTTTAGTGTATTTTTACTTCGTTTTCTATTTTTTATTAGGATTTAGAGAAAAGTAAGGATTCCAGGCTAAATGGGGTGAAAATCAAAAGAAAAGAAGCTGAAAGGCCCGCTCGCGCGAAAGTCCCAAAATCGCTCGTGCGACCCACTCGCTCGACCTCCCAATATCGCGCGTGCACGGCCCGCTCACGCAATCCGTACAAAAAATCAAAGACACATATTTCACTTTACTGAAGACTTCTGTGCAAACAAAACTGCCAAATTATGTCCAGACTGTAAAACATAGCAGTTTTAGTGCGTTTCAGGTTAGGAAAGCTTCCAAAACTTGTTCCAAACTCTATATATACTTTGTTTTTATTCAATTTTTAGGGGAGACTATATTATACACATATACATACAGCCATATACAACAATATACACAACCATTGAAGAGAGGAAAGCAAGGAGAAGAAGAAGAAGACCAAGGATTCCCATGGCCTCCTCCATCAACTTCTTGTCGTTCATCAATTCCATGGCCAACTAAACCTAGATCTAGGGTTTCAATGAAATCCTAGCCAAGTAATAGGGAGTTATTTATGTTTTTATTTTAGGTTTATTATGTATGGATGATGATTACATGTTTTGATGATTTTTTTAAATAAATCGAACTTTTACTGATTAAATCATTACTTTCATAGTTTATTCTTGTCGAAGATCTATTTTGACTACGATGTACTCAATGATCTATATTTGCTGTGCTTGTATAGATTATTTACATGTAATGGTACTTAATTGAATTGTGCTATCAAGTATCCGAATAGTCCATGCCTAGGTTAGACGGATTATGCCACAACCGTAGTTTAGTGTGGGATAATTCGTGCTAATCGAAGATGGATTATGTTGGTGCTTGAACCATGGTTATTTTCTTGATGGAGTAATTGTGCTTGTAGCTACAATTCTCTATTATCATCCAACTTAATAAGCTAATTGAATTCATAAATACTCTTATTATGAAGCTAGTGGTGGATTTGCAATCCTAGGTTCCTTAAAAATATTATAAAAATAATTTTTAATTACTTTCATAATTTAGATTTATTTTATTTAGTTTCATTAGTTTAATTACAATTCAAACCAAAATACGTTTTCTTAAAGCTGTAGTAATTCAATCTCTGTGGGTTCGACCTTTACTTCCACACTACAAATCCCTAGAAAGTAAAGTATACTTTTATATCTTGATTTTGACAAGATCAATTTTTGGCGCCGTTGCCGGGGATTGCAAATTACTACCTTTAGTTTTATAATCTTAGTTTAGTTAATTCGTAAATATTAGATTATAATTTCTTTTTATTATTTTCGATTTTTATTTTGAGTCACTAACTTTTCTTTTTGTTTTGTAGGTTCACTCGAGTCAGCGAATTCTAGCGTTTTGGAAAAGCTTAGCGCACCAAAGGAGCTTACGCTAAAAATAAAATAAATATACATTGCTTCCTTTAAAAATTTGCATCAAATCACTGTAAATCAGGGCGCTGAGACGTAATTACTTGCATTAGGTTTGGTGTGGAGTGGGCATTGCATTAGCTAGGAAATCTGGGGCACTGGACTTTGACGTAAATCACTGCATAAGGATAATTACATGCATCTTAGTAGTTCTGTGTGCTTATGTGCTTGATTACTTGCATGGTTGTTTTTCGTAATCGTTGAGTCAGTCGTTGTTTTAGTCTATTTTTTTTAGGTTATGGTTGGTACACGTTCAAGTAAACCTAAATTACATCTGCTTAATCTTAAACTTGAACGTAGTCTTAGAGTCCTTAAGTCTTCAGCTCAAGCTTCTAGAGCTAGGTTGACGATAGACGACGAATTAACGCCAAAACCGTCGTCTCTATTTGAGGCTGAAATTAAAAGCACCCTTAAACATTTACGAAAAATGCAAACTTTTAACATAGAACCTATTCCAATGGTTGACTTAGAAAACAACGAAAACAACGTGAACAACCAAAACAACAGAAATAACCCGAATAGACCTCCACCTCCTCTGCTTAAAAATTATTTTATTCCTACGACTTACACGCCTCAATCAGGTATCGAATTACCAGAGGCGACGACATCTCACTTTGAGATAAAGTCGTCTACCATCTCGCTACTTCCTTCTTTCCATGGCCGTATAAATGAAGATCCTTATCAGCACTTAGGAGATTCCAAGACATTTGCTCTACTTTAAAAATCCAAAATTTCACTGATGATGAATTAAAATTGTGGCTCTTTTCATTCTCTTTAAAAGATAAAGCGAAACATTGGCTCCAATCTCTTGACCCAAACACAATTAGAACTTGGGAAGCCTTACATACCGCATTTTTATAAAAGTTTTTCCCTATTATGCGTACAAATCAAATAAGAAATCCATAAATGCAAGATGGGGAAACGCTTTATGATATATGGGAGAAATTTAAAGAATTATTACGCTCTTGCCCACATCATCAAGTTCCTAAGTGGCAACTGATACAGGTTTTCTACGAGGGACTTATTCCCTCTGTCCGTAATATCGTCGATGTTGTTTGTGTGGGTACCTTCCTACACAAAAGCGCCGACGAGGCCTGAAATTTTTTTGAAACGTTAAGTGAGAACTCGATGCATCAGGCCGTGTCAATACGTTATAAGGGATATCTTCCGCGACCTAAACGAGAGGTGAAGTTAGAGTCAAGTCACTACGTTGAATTTCAAGAACTATCTAAAAAACTTGACCAACTTTTGACAATAAACCAAACGACAGCCCCATCAACTCATGAAATTTGTCAAATATGTTCTGATCCGTCATATGCTATACTTACATGTCCATTGGCGTCTCAATTTTTAGAATTCGTGGAGCAACACATTAACTCTATTCAACAATTCCCATGAAATAATTATAATCCCAGGACTATTAATCCAGATGCGCCATGGAGAAATCATCCTAATTACTCGGGAAAAAATAATAATAATCATAATAATAATGAGACAACTAATTTCCCTAATGCTTACCGACCCAATTTTCAACAAAGTCAATACCAACACCCCCTTCCTAATCCTAACCCTCCAAGAGTTAACGCTTTTGAGGAGACAGTGTTGACATCCCTTATGAATATCGAAACGCAAGTACAAGCACAAGCATAAATAGTGCATTCTCACACACAATCTATTGCAAAGCTTGAGTCCTAAATGGGATAGATAACTAATGCAATGAGTCATAGAAACGAGGGTAATTTGCCTAGTCAAACTACTTACAATCCTAAGGGACAATACGAGAATGGGGGATCGGGTGAGCAAGTGAATGCCGTCTCAACTAGGATGACTATTCGAGATGAGGAAGTTGTTAAGATTCTGCATGAGAGTGAGAAGGAGGTGAACATTAATTTGAATAAAGATAAGGGTGAGGACACGAGTAAAATTCGGAAAGGTAATGAATCAACCCCAACTAACTATATTCCGAAATTGCCTTTTCCACCAAATGTCGACAAACCGTCACATTTTTCAAAGAAAGGGTAAAAAATAGAGGATATACTCGAGGTATTTAAACAAGTTAAAATAAATATTCCATTCCTCAATGCAATAAAATAAATTCCCGCTTACGCTAAATGCCTTAAAGATCTTTGCACTCAAAAGCGTAAATTGCGTAGTCATACTCCAAAAAAGGTCTTTCTCACTGAAAAAGTAAGTTCTATTTTCCAACATGTGCCTCCAAAGTATAAGGATCCCAGTACACCAATGATCTCATGTATCATAGGTAAAACTGTCATTCATTGGGCTCTCCTTGACTTAGGAGCAAGTGTTAATCTCTTACCTTACCATGTCTACAAACAACTAGGTCTAGGGGAACTTAAACCCACGACCGCAACTATTCAATTAGCGGATCATTCTGTTAAGTTACCTAGAGGAATCGTCGAGGATGTCTTAGTTAAAGTTGATCAATATTTTTGTCCCGTTGATTTTATGGTCCTTGATTCTGAACCTGTTATAGATGCTAGGAAACACACTCCTATCAATCTTGGTCGTCCGTTCTTAGCAATTGATAATGCGCGCATCAACTGTCGAGCGGGGGTGATGAAGGTGTCGTTCGGGAACATAAACCTTAAATTAAATGTGTTTAATGCTATTGATCAACCTCCCAAAGATGATGATTCTGTACATATAGAGGGTAGTGAGGTTAGAAGAATAATTAAACCTAATCAAGAATTAAATACGAGTGAGGAGAACAATATAGTGAGTAACGAGAGGAGGAATTTAAATAATACGGACCCTAACGACAAATTTACTCGGAAGGTAAGAAATCGATTTGAACATAATTCGGGAGAACTGTTGATCGAATTACAAAATAGTGACATTATTTCTGCTTATCACCGGAGTCTCCCTAATACTTTCAAGGGTACAAACTCTAATTTACGTCCTCCTTGAGTCTTGAGCTAGAATGGTCTAGTTGAAAACGTAAAAGACAGCGCTTCTTGGGAGGCAACCCAAGCTTTATTTCATCCGTTTATCTTATTTTTGTTCATTTTGGATCAGTTTTGAGTCAGATTTGGTCATTTTGGACAGGTTTGGGGGTCGGGGTTAAGTTATTTTAAAGTTATTTGCATTGAATAAGTAAAAAAAGAGGAAAATGGCATATCGCAAGCGCGGCCCGCTCACGCGATGCGTCGCTCGCGCGAGTTTGCCCCTTAGAGTAAAATTTTTAACGTTTCTTATATATAGCCTCAGTATCATCTCGCGGCTAGAATCGCGCGCGCAAAGGGTTCACTCGCGAGGCCCGCTCGCGTGATTCTTGGACTTAGAGATTTTCTTTTAAGTTTTATAAAATATGCCTCTGCATTCCCTCGTGGAGTGGCTCGCGCGCGCGAAACTCGCTCGTGCTGTCCGCTCGCACGAGGGGGGGTTTTTCTAGATTTTTCTCTTTGTTTTCTTACTCCTTTTCTCCCGAACTTGGTCAGCTATTTATATTTTTTGTTTGTTTACTTAGGTTCCTTTTAGATCGAGTTCTTTGTTTTTATAGTACGTTTATGCTTGTTTTAATTATTTTCTTTGTGTCTTTTACTTATCGTTTAGTTTCTATTAAAAAAATATAAATAAAAAATAAAAAATAAAACATATATGTATATCCATTTCTTTTTCTTTTGTATGTTCTATTTTGTCTCCATTAGGAGCATTTGAACTTTCCTTCCATATTCATGTACGTTCACTTGTTTGTGATTGTCGAGATCGAGGTATTGTCGTTCCTTCCTTACGTACTCTCCTTTATTTTGTTTTATTGTTTCATTGGGAACAATGAAAGGTTTAGGTTTGGGGTTATGCATTCACATGCACATTATTATGCACTAATTTTTAAAAAAAATTTATTCTTGTGCTTAAATAAATGATGTTACCGAAGTTTTTGCAATCTTGATTCGATACTTTTTGTTATGTAACTATGATTGTTATAGAATGGTAAACAAGAGAAGACGTGGTTAAACATTTGCTGATATCATGTTGAAACGTTTTAGGATATGTATCGTTAGAATCGTGGTTTTATATAATAGATTTGCACATAAACCTATGCACTGCACGTAGTCGCGTGAATGCATGTTTGATGTGAATTGTAATATGAATCAGATTTCTAGATAACACAAGGTGGAGACTAAACCCAGTGAGCTTTTGAGCCTGTCTTTTCTTTTTAGAGAGTTATAAATACACATTGTGTTTGTCGAATTTCATTGAAATAGCGCATTAACTCGTTGTTTAGTCTTATTATTCTTGTTTTGGTTGATAGTCAAGTTAAATATTTGCTACCATACTAAATAATCTTTCGTTGTAAATATTGAAGAACCATATCACCCTATAAAATGATGGTAGGCCCTCTTTGTTCACCACCGCCCGAAAAAAAAGTGATAAAATTTCCTTAGTTCACCTCTTTGAGCCATTAAAATGTCCTTTTCCCTTTAATCACCATTATCCTGTTTTTGCTCCAACTTGACAAACTTGGAGTTCATCATTGAGAGATTTGTCAACTCTTAGTGTTGATAAGGCGATGTGTTGATTAAGAAGAAGAAGAAAATAAGATGATGTTATTGGGGTAGTTGTTGGTATTTAATGAATAATCATTCGACAAGCAATGAAAAGAAAAAAGAAAAGAATAAGAAGAGGTTGAAAAAATAAGATGAATAAAAAGAAGGAATAAAAAGAGAATATGAAAAGAAGAGAATGAAAAGATGAAAGTTGGTAGAAGAGACGAATGAAAGAAATCGAACATGCCTTACAATGCCATTCTGAAAACTACCTAATGAATCATTTCTATCCTTTTTCAATGCCTGAGCCACGTTATAACCTTTGAAAAGTCCTAATTGATCCTAGGAAACATGGTTTGGATATGAAAACGATGGGAGGGGGATTAAAACATGGTAATGATTAATTTTTCTTGACTATTGGCGTCCTATCCATGAGACTACTGTTCTTTCGTGTCATGCATCTTTTTCGAGTCATATGTGAACATTTCTCATTTTGAAAACAGTTCCTTTGCTCACATATATTATAGAGATTACACCTGTTTCTGAGTATTTCATTTGAGAGTATAATTAACATTGTGAGATTCGTAGTCGAAGCATAGTTGGATGTTTATCCAAGTTATATTCCAAGTTCATGACATACGCGTGTTAATTTGACTACCACATCACATACGTGCAATTTTATGAGAAAATCTATTAATTTATATGATGCATGTGCTTGGGATTGTTTTTCATGATGTATGTGGACGTTTGATTACGTTTCTTCTTGTTGTTATTCTATTTCAAATCATTCATTTATGATAAGAAGTATTGACTATTAGTTTTTCATTTTTAATAAAACTTTTTAAATATATAATGAAATAAAGATGGTTGTGGGTGAATTGTTGACGAGAACCCTCACGAGACTTCATTCGTCTGACTAGGGACACCTAGGGGTTTAAAAGGCTTGTTGCACATGCTAAATGCAATTGCGATCCATGCGAAAATGGAGTAGTATTTTTTGTAATAGTTTATATTGATGTTCTTTTTGCTCGAGGACTAGCAAAATGTAGGTTTGGGGGTGTGATCGAGAGAGAACAAATCCTAATTACACGCCTTAATTCACATTTGTTAGCTCGCTTTATCCTGTTTTAGTGTATTTTTACTTCATTTTCTAATTTCTGTCAGGATTTGGAGAAAAGTAAGGATTCCAGGCTAAATGGGGTGAAAAAGCAGAAGAAAAGAAGCTGAAAAAGCCACATCGCATGCGCGGCCCGCTCGCGCGAAAGTCCCGAAATCGCTCGCGCTACCCTCTTGCACAACCTCCCAATATCGCGCTCGCGCGATCCGTACAAAAAATAAAAGATGCCTATTTCACTTTACTGAAGACTCCTATGCAAACAAAACTGTCAAATTACGTCCAGACTGTAAAATATAGCAGTTTTAGTGCGTTTCGGGCTAGAAAAACTTTCAAAACTTGTTCCAAACTCTATATATACTTTGTTTTTATTCAATTTTTAGGGGAGACTATATTATACACATATACATATAGCCATATACAACAATATACATAGCCATTGAAGAGAGGAAAGCAAGGAGAAGAAGAAGAAGACCAAGGATTCCCATGGCCTCCTCCATCAACCTTTTGTCGTTCATCAATTCCATGGCCAACTAAACCTAGATCTACGGTTTCAACGAAACCCAGCCAAGTAATAGGGATTTATTTATGCTTTTATTTTAGGTTTATTATGTATGGATGATGATTACATGTTTCGAGGATTTTTATAAATAAATCAAACTTCTATTGATTAAATCATTACTTTCAAAGTTTATTCTTGTCGTAGATCTATTTTGACTGTGATGTACTCAATGATCTATATTTGCTGTGCTTGTATAGATTATTTACATGTAATGGTACTTAATTGAATTGTGCTATCAAGTATCTGAATAGTCCATGCCTAGGTTAGACGAATTATGCCACAACCCTAATTTAGTATGGGATAATTCATGCTAATTGAAGATGGATTATGTTGGTGCTTGAACCATGGTTATTTTCTTGACGGAGGAATTGGGCTTGTAGCTACAATTCTCCATTATCATCCAACTTAATAAACTAATTGAATTCATAAATACCCTTATTATGAAGCTAGTGGTGGATTTGCAATCCTAGGTTCCCTAAACATATTATGAAAACAACTTTTTAATTACTTTCATAATTTAGATTTATTTCAATTAGTTTCATTAGTTTAATTACAATTCAAACAAAAATCCGTTTTCTTAATTAATTAGATTTAGATTTTAAAACTAAAAGTTGTAGTAATTCAATCTCTGTGGGTTCGACCTTTACTTCCACACTACAAATTCCTAGAAAGTAAAGTATACTTTTATATCTTGATTTTGACAATATCACTCTCCTTGACTAAGGTGCGAGTGTTAATCTCTTACCTTACCACGTCTACAAACAACTAGGTCTAGGTGAACTGAAACCCATGGCCGCTACGATACAATTAGCGGATCGTTCTGTTAAAATCCCTAGCGGAATCGTTGAAGACGTTTTAGTTAAAGTTGATAAATGTTACTATCCCGTCGATTTCATGTTCTTGACACCGAACCCGTGCTAGATGCTAGGAGACACACTCCTGTCATTCTAGGTCGTCCGTTCTTGGCTACGGCCAACGCTCGTGTCAATTGTCGTACGAGGGTAATGAAAGTGTCATTTGAGAATATGAATTTAAAATTAAACATTTTTAATGCCATTGATCAACCTCCTAATGACGATGATTACCTTTATGAGGCAGATAGTGAGGAAAGACGAACTACTGAATCCAATAACGTAATAAATTTGAGTGAGGAAAACAATATTGTGAATGATGAGCGGACGAATTTGAATAATCTGGATCCTAATGACGAATTTACGCGGAAGGTGAGAAATCGATTTGAACACGATCAAGGTGAACAGTCGAATGAATTAATTCATAGCACCATTCTTTCTGCTTTCCACCGGAATCTCCCTAATACCTGCAAGGGTTCACAGTCCGAGTTACAACCTCTATAAATCTTGAGCTAGAGTGGTCTAGCTGAAGACGTAAAAGACAGCGCTTCTTGGAAGGCAACCCAAGCATTATTTCGTTTGTTTCTCTTATTTTTGAACTTTTTTTTGGGTCATTTTGAGTCCTTTTTGAGTTTTCTAGACAATATTGGGGGTTGGAGTAAATTTATTTTGAACTTATACGCATCAAACAAGTGAAACGAGAGGAAAAGACCAAGTCACGCGCGCGACCCGCTCGCGCGACAGGTCGCTTGCGTTGCTCGCTCGCACGAGATTGTACCTTAGAGAAAAATTTTCAAAGTTTTTTATATATAGCCTCGGGTTCATGTCGTGCCACAAATCGCGGGCGTGAGGGGTTCGCTCGCGCGACCCGCTGACGCGATTTATGGACTTTAAAATTTTTCTTTAGTTTTTTTTATAAAAAAAATAGGCCTCAGTATTACCTCTTAAAGGGCTCGCGCGCGCGAAGGTCGCTCGCACGCTCTGTTCTCTTATCTTCTTTCTCCCAAACCTGGTCAGTTGTCTGCTCCTTTCGGCCCTTTTAGATCGAGTCGTTCATTGTTTTCATAGTTCAGTTTGTACTTGTTCTGGTTTATTTTCATTGCGTCTTTTGAGTTGAGCTTAGTTTATAAAAAATAAAAAATAATAATAAAAAAAAAGGTACACCACGGTCTATATTTCATATATATATATTAGCTATCATTTTTTTTGTCCAATATTAACAAGTGAATTAGTGTTTTCATTTGGAGCAATTGAACTTTATCGCCATATTCATTTACGTTTACCTGCTTTGTGATTGTAGAGATCGAGGTATTATCGTTCCTTCCTTCCGTACTCCCCTTCTTTTATTTTATTGTTTCATTGGGGATAATCAAAGGTTTTGGTTTGGGGGTATGCACATTATTATGCACCGATTTTTTTAAAAAAAATCGATACTTGTGCTTAAATAAATGATTTTACCTACGTTTTTGTAATCTTAATTCGATACTTCTTGTTATGTAACTTGGATTGTTATAGAATGGTAAACCTGAGAAGATGTGGTTAAACATTTCTTGAAGTCATGATGCGATGTTTTAGGATATGTATCATTCGAATTGTAGTTTTATATCATAAATTTGCACACAAAGCGTGCACTGCACGTAGTCGCTTGAATACATGTTTAATGTGAACTGTAATATGATTCGGATTTCTAGATAACTTAAGGTGGAGACTAGACCTAGTGAGCTTTTGAGCCTATCTTTTTAATTTAGAGGATTATAAATACATTTTGTGTTTGTCGAATTTCATTGAAATAGCGCATTAACTCTTTGTTTAGTCTCATTATTCTTGTTTTGGTTAATAGTCAAGTTAAAATATTTGATACAATGCTAAATAATCTTCCGTTATAAATATTGAAGAACCATTGACCGTAAGAAATGATGGTAGGCCCTCTTTGTTTACTATCGACCGATAATGATAAAAATTTCCTTAGATCGCCCCTTTGAGCCGTTAAAATATTTTTTTTTCTTTAATCACCATTATCCTTTTTTTTCTCCAACTTGACCAACTTGGAGTTCACTACTGAGAGATTGCTCAACTTTTAGTGGTGATAAGGCGGTGTGTCGATTGAGAAGAAGAAGAAGAAAATAAGATGATGTTTAGAGTAGTTGCCTTCGTATTCAATGAATATTCGTTTTAAAAGCAACGAAGAAAAAAAAGGAAAGAATAAGGTTGGAAGAAGAAAAAAAAAATTGAAAAAAAATGAAAGAAGAATATGAAAAGATGAAAGTTGGTAGAAGAATGAATGAAAAAAATCGAACATGCCTTACAATGCCATTCTGAAAACTACCTAATGAATCTTTTCTATCATTTTTCATTGCTTGAGCCACGTTACAACCTTTGAAAAGTCCTATTTAATCATAGAAAACATGGTTCGGATATGTAAATGATAGGAGGGGGATTAAAACATGGTAACTATTAATTTTTCTTGACTGTTGGCGTCCTATCCATGAGACTACTTTTCTTTCGTGTCATGCGTCTTTTACGAGTTATATGTGAGCATTTCTCGTTTTGAAAACATATTTCATTGGCTCACATATACATGAGAAATTACACCTATTTCTGAGTGTTTACACCTGTTTCCGAGTGTTTCATTTGAGAGTGTAATTAACGAAGTGAGATTCGTAGTCGAACCATAGTTGGATGGTTATCCGAGTTATAGTCCAAGTTCATGGCATGCGCGTGTTCATTTGACTACCACATCACACACGTGCAATTTTATGAGAAACTCTATTAATTTATACAATGCATGTGCTTGGGATTGTTTTTCATGACGTAGATGGACGTTTTTGATTCCGTTTCTTTTTGTTCACTATTCTATTTTAAATCACTGCTTTATGATAAGGAGTATTGAATGATTATGTTTTTCAATTTTAATAAAAACTTTTTAAATTTATAAGTTAATAAAGATGGTTGTGGGTGACTTGTTGACGAGAACCCTCACGAGACTTCCCTCGTCCGACTAGGGACACCTAGAGGTTTAAAAGGCTTGTTGCATACGCTAAATGCAATCGTGATCCATGCGAAAATGG
Source organism: Hydrangea macrophylla (assembly GCA_033977485.1). Lineage (NCBI taxonomy): Eukaryota > Viridiplantae > Streptophyta > Magnoliopsida > Cornales > Hydrangeaceae > Hydrangea > Hydrangea macrophylla. The sequence continues at coordinate 41,834,460 of CM066993.1, forward strand.
AGTAGGAATTTTATTTGTATTAGTAGTTTTATTTTTTTTGATCTTTTTGCTCGAGTACTAGCAAAATGTAGGTTTGGGGGTATGATCGGGAGAGAACAAATCCTAATTACATGCCTTAATTCACATTCATTAGTACTTTTTATCCTATTTTATTGTATTTTTATTTCGTTTTCCATTTTCTGTCAGGATTTCAAAGAAAGCAAGAATCCATGCTAAATAAGGAGAAAAAGCAGACAGAAAGAAGCAGAAAAAGCCACCTCGCGTGCGGCCTGCTCGAGCGACATTCCAACCCATCGCTCGCGCGGCCCGCTCGCTCGACCTCCCAAAATCACACGTGCGCGATCCGTACAAAAAATCAAAAACACGTAATTTAGTGTACTAAAGATCTCAATGCAAATGAAACCACCTAGTTATGTCTGAAATGTAAAATAAAGCAGTTTTAGTGTGAATAGGTTTTGGAAAGCCTCCAAACTTGCTCCAAATCTATATATATCCTATTGTAAATCAGTTTTTAGGTTAGACAATATTATTACGCAACAATATACTTTCAGCCATTGAAGAGAGAAAAGCAAGGAGAAGAAGAAGAAGACCAAGGATTCCCATGGCCTCCTCCATCAACATCTTCCCAGTCTTCAATTCTATGGCCGCTTAAACCGAGATCTAGGGTTTCAATGAAACCCTAGCCAAGTAATAGGGTGTATTTTATGCTTTTCTTTTAGATTTATTATGTATGTATGGATGATGATTACATGTTCAGAGGATTTTTTATAATAAAATTGAACTTTTATTGATTAGATCATTGCTTTCAAAGTTTATTCTTGTCTTAGATCTATTTTGAATGCGATGTGCTCAATGATCTATATTTGATGTGCTTGTATGGATTCTTTACATGTAATGGTGCTTATTTGAATTATGATATGAAGTAGCCAAATAGTTCATGCCTAGGAAAGACGGATTGTGCCGCAACCCTAGTTTAGTGTGAGACAATCCGAGCTAACCGAAGATGAATTATGTTAGTGCTTGAATCGTAGTTATCTTCTTGATGGAGGAATCGGGCTTGTAGTTACAATTCCCCATTATCATCCAATGTAATAAGCTAATTGAATGCATAAATACCCTTACTATGAAGCTCGTGGTGGATTTGCAATCCTAGGTTCACTTTAAATATCGTTTAAAACAACTTTTAATTGCTTTCATAATTTAGATTTATTTTTATCGATCTTAGTTTAAATCAAAATCAAAATCAAATTATCGTTTTCTTAATTAACTAGATTTAGATTTTAAAATTAAAGTGCTTTAATAATTCAATCTCTGTGGGTTCGACCTTTACTTTCACACGACAAATCTTTTAAAGTAAAGCATACTTTTTATCTTGATTCTGACAACATCAATCATCAATGAATCTTCTTATATAAGATTTAAAATATTTGAAACCCTAGTTCATCATGTTTTCATAATACATATTGCATACAACTCAATTGAGGTGGCTCTGATACTAGTTGTTGGAAAACTATATCCAGTGCGCAGCGGAAAAAGGAATAGATACAGTTCAAAACTTTTAAGATCTACTTCTCGTTTAGTTGTAAACAATACAATACATTTATATATACATTACTTATATAAATATATATAAACATACCAAAATAGATCGGTTGGATCCTTACGAGAACTCTTCTCTTGAGTAGACGAAGAACTTCTTTCTTCCTTGTGTTGTTGATGAAGATCTTCTTCTCCAAACTCCAGAAATCTTCCCTCCTATGGATTTCGGATGTTTCCAAATACTAGGGTTTGGTGGGAAACCCCTAAGGAATAATATGGGAAGGTTTCCAGGGATTAGAGACTGATCTGGGACCTCCAGGGCACAGAATTTGCGATACTTTTCATTCTGCCCATAGGTCCTCTATTTATAGGATTTCTAAACCGACATACCACCAACCGGTGGTTTCTTGTACCTGTTCCCAGTAACCGATTTGTCCTACAAACCGGTTTCTGGAACCTGTTACCAGTAACTGGTTTATCCCATAAATCGGTTTCTAGTGCCCTATTCCCAGTATCCAGTTTTGTAAGACAAATCGGTTTCTGGTATCCTTTTTCCGTATTATTCCTTTCAGCATTTAAACACCCAATGAGCTAGGAATGGGACCTCTAGGATCTTAATTACTAGCTTCGATTAATCATTAACTCCTTCCAGTTAAACTCTTAACTAAGGAATCAATTATTAATCAATCATTATTAATTCTACTATATAATAATGACTGCACTCCAATGCATCAGAAGCAAAACACACATATATAAGTAGTACCTAGACTTGTACCGACACTAATGCCCCTCTACCAACCAGTATTCATATTTATCAATGGGATGTATAAATAGCATTACTGTCTACCCAATAGATAAATACATCTTACATTTCTTGAGTTTCAGTCACCACTCATAAATTACCAAACATGTTCACAACAACTTGTTGACATGGCTGCGCAACTCTTAATAATCAACGAGTAACATTCTCAAGGGAATACTTGCTCTGTTGTAAAGAATTACTCTTTACAAGAGGGTAGATTCCATCTTGACAATACATGTTCCCAATATCATAAACTTGACCACCCAAGATACCTAGGTGTTGATCTTGAAGACCTCACTGATTAGTAACTCAAAGCGACCAAGCATATAGCTTGCGTCCATTATTATCTCAGGATTAAGGACGTGTATCCTATACAAGTTTGAGTTCCTATTAACTATGATCAATTTTCTTGTCAATAGGTTTAACTCACAGTCCGTCAATGCAACTCATGCACTAGCATATTAACTTAGAGTCAAACACTCTTGTGAATGAGATTCATTACTCTATCATATAGAAGTCAATCATGCTATAGTGTATACCTTCTAAGTTATCCAAATCATCCACTGTGACTTATTTAGAACTACAAGGAATAGCAATTCATATCTTCTATATGTAGTCTCATACACATCTGAATTACATACAATGATGTTCAAGGATAACAACCTATCCATTCATCTCATGAAATAACATACATTTATGTATTATGATTTTCTATAGTCAAACTAACTGGTTTGAGGGCATACTCCTAGCACACTGCATGTGTTAAGACATCTGACAGCTGTTCTTCTGACTTAAGAAATGGTATATCAACTAGCTTCTCCACCAACTTCTCCTTGATAAAATGCCTATCCACTTCAATATGCTTGTTTCTATCATTCTGAACTAGATTATTTGCTATATCCCTAGCAGCTTAATTGTAACATTAAAGCTCCATGGTCCTTTGCGATAGAAAACCAATTTCAGACAAGAGTGTCCTTTGCCAAAGAAGCTCACAAACTCCTTGTGCCATACCCCTGTATTCGGCTTCACCTGCAGATCGTGCCACTACATTCTGCTTCTTACTATGCCATGTAACCAAATTACCTCCAACGAAAGTGAAGTAACCTGATGTAGAACGTCTATCTGTTATATTATTTTTTGAAAATCAAACCCCTTCCTAGAGCTCCCTTCAAATAAGTCAATATCCGCATAACTGCTGCAAAGTGATCCTCACTAGGAGAATGCATGAACTGACTAACAACACTAACTGCATATACGATGTCTGGTCTAGTATGTGAGAGATAAATTAATCTTCCCACTAACCTCAGATATCTTTCCTTGTTGGTTGGAAATTGATCAGGATAGATTGCTAAGTGATAGTTCTGTACAATAGGACTTTCAGCTGGTGCATACCCCAGCATACCAGCTTCTGTCAACAGGTCTAGAACATACTTCCTTTCAGACAGACAAATATTAGTAGCAGAGCGAGTTACTTCAATTCTAAGAAAATACTTCAAGGCTCCTAATCCTTCATCTCAAACTCAGAGGCTAAGTGCTTCTGTAGTTTACCAATTTCATCAACATCATCACCTGTAACAACCATATCATCTACATAGATTATCAGCAAAGAAATGTTACCATCCCTACGTTTGATAAATAGAGTATAATCCAAATTACCATGATGGTATTCATATTGCTTCATTGCTTCAGTGAACCTCCCAAACCATGTCGTGGAAACTGCTTCAAACCATAAAGAGCCTTGCGAAGCCTACACACCTTCCCACTACTATGAGACAACCCATAACCAGGTGGAAAATCCATGTACACTTCTTCTTCTAGATCTCCATGTAAAAAGGCATTCTTTACATCGAATTTCTTGAGAGTGGCTAATCTAAATTAGTTGCTAAGGACAATAGAACTCGCACTATATTCATTTTTGCAACTGAAGCGAATGTATCCTAGTAGTCAATGCCATATGTCTGCATATACCCTTTGGCTACAAGTCTTGCCTTATATCTGTCAATTATTCCAATAGCTTTCTGCTTAACCGTATACACCCATCGATATCCCACAGCTTCTTTCCTTCAGGTTTTTGAACAATTTACCATGTTCTATTTTTCTATAGTGCCTCCATCTCCACATTCATTGCTTTTACCCATTTTGGATCCCTCAAAGCTTCTTCCACTTGATTAGGAATTTTAATTCCCTCCATCTGGTTAACGAACGCCTTAACTTGAGGAGACAATCTAAGTGTAGAGACATAATCAGCAATTGCATATCTTATTTTGCCTTCTAGTGAGAATCTGTCTGGTGGTATTCCCCTGTTAACTCGTGCATATAATTTATTCACAGATACAACCATATTTTGAGAAATACTGGGTTTCGAATGACTTACCTCAAAGATGTTCAGTGGAGCATGAGCGGGTATATTTGTGTTCGTCATAGAAGGGGGGCAATCAAGCGGTGTCTACACTGCTAATTCGAATGGGCTGCTTAGCTGGGCTGGGATATTTGGTTCTGGTTTAGTAACTGGTCCAATAGAGGAAACCAGTTTTAAAGGGCCAACTTCAGGAGCAGTATTATGTTCTTCTCTGCCCCTTACTTCTACTTCGAACCAATGATGTTCTTTCCTTACTTCGTTCTCCCCCTGAAGGACATGATTGGGCAGTTCAGTCATAAAAAACATCTCGTTTTCCACAAATGCAACATCCATGGTTATAAAATCACTGCAAAGCGGGGGTATTTGTAAAATACAACCGCGCTAAAGGAAAGAATTGTATTAATTTTTATCACAACTTCCCATGTTATCCGCAATTTGCATTGCAAGGCTAATTTCAATACACTATGATTAATCTATGATAAGTTGTATTGTTTTAGCTGTTGTTTGTGCAGATTACTGCTGTGTGGACTAAACAGATGAACATCAGAATAAATGGAATGCTGGAATGCAAACAAAAGAAGTCAAAGCTAAAATGTGAAGTTCGATCGCTCTAAGAAGGTTCGATCGATCAAGCGTTCGATCGCTTGAAGAGTGTTGAAGCGCTTGAAGAGTAAGGGTTCGATCGATCGAGATCTGTTCGATCGATCGAACGGGGTATTTCCAGTAACATTTACGTGCGCAGCAGATGCGGGGTTTTAACCCTAGTTTCTTAGGTTTTCTATATATATGCGTTTTGTATACGTCCATAAGGACGCCCACCTTTATTTTTTTAACAGTTTAGAAGGAGAGATAGAGATTTTTGTTTGGTTTTGTAGGTTTTCATTGAGGTTTCACTTGTGGATTGGATTTCTCTAATTCTAATACTAGTATTCTTCATTCCAGGTTAACTATATATCACTTATTTACATTCTGCAGTTCGTAAGCGTAGTTTAATTGCTCATATCGTAGTATTGCATGCTAAATATTGTCAAAACCATTATTTTTAGATTTTTAATGAAAAACTCGCAACCAAACAGGGTATTAATGTTTTCTTACGTTAAAACTAATTTTGTGACACTTCAGACGATGTCTGAGTAGTCTCAGGTTGGGAGAACACGATGAAACAGTGATCTCCAGCCTCTGCCATGCAGCAGAATAATCGCTGTGTTCGATCGATCGAAGTCAGTTCGATCGATCGAACCAGAGACAGTCAATCGATCGAAGTCAGTTCGATCGATTGAGGGATGAAGGTCTTCGATCGATCGAAAGCGCGTCGATCGATCGAACTCTCGGATTCTTGAGGATGTTCCCTGCAGTATTCCAGGACCTTTTCTTTTAAGATGTGTTATCATTCTGTCCCAAATAAATGCTCAGTTTGTCAAAACAGTTTTAAAACTAAGGCCCTAAGGCATTTTCTTTCAATACATTTTGCAAACCATCTTCAATGCTAACACCATTGAGGATGCGAGTCTTAACTATTGGATTAAACCGCTTTCAAGTATTTTAATTTAACTGTGATGATATGGTCCCAGTCATGAAAGGGCCATAGAATCTTTATCTTTTGAGGAATACGGAAAACTGTAGGTAATGTACTCCTTTGTGCTTTAAGGCAAACGCATGGTAGATGGCTAGGTTACTGCGGATTCGTGTAATCCCAACACTTTCTTTTTAAATTTAAACTCTTTAATTCAAAGTACTGTTTTAATTAGTTAAGTTCGATTGTTTAGTTTATTTTAATCATTTTCATTAATAATCCTTGTTTGTGGAACTTCGTGTTCCGCACCATCATTCAATCTTAGTTATTTTATTTTGTTTTCTTTAGAGGTTAGTCTAATTCGATAGGTCAACACCTTCCCTGTGGGATCGACCTGGTCTTACCAGATATTACTTGCACGTCTACCTACACTTGGGTACTGCACAAGAGCGCACAAGATTTTTCTCGTGTCAAGTTTTTGGCGCCGTTGCCGGGGAAGACGACGATTAATTCCATAGATTACCTCAGTCTCTCTTTATCTCTTTCTATTTTTTTTTTATTTTTTTTTTCTCTTCTTTTAAGTTCTTTTGGGTAAGTTCTCACCCTAGGGACCCTCTCAGTTCATGTCCGAGAATTCCATTGAAGGAATTTTTGGAAATCCTTTCTATCTGTCTGACTCTGAAAGCTCCATCAACCCCATAGCCACTCCAACTGCATCAATGGATGATCATCAGAGTGAAAATGGTGACAATGTTGTGGTACCAATCGATGAGGCACTCCGTCCTCTTTGCGACCTCATGCAACCAGAACATGCACCTACGCCCTCTTGCATTCAAATCCCACCGCATAATGGCGAATTCCAGTTTCGCAATGGGATGATTCAACTGCTTCCCACTTTTCATGGGATGGAAAGCGAGAAGGCGTATTTACATGTCACCGATTTCGAGGATGTTTGCAAAACATTCTCGCAAACTTGTTCTAGGGAGGTGACACATTTAATGCTATTCCCCTTCACTTTGAAAGATAAAGCGAAGGCGTGGCTCCACTCCCTAAAACCTAATTCAATTTTCACCTGGCATGCGATGCGCACCGCGTTTTTGAAGAAATTCTATCCTACTCGCATGACCACAGACCTTCAGCGTCAAATCAATTCCTATAAACAAAAGAGCAATGAAACCTTCACACAAGCGTGGGAGCGTTTCAAAGATTTGCTTCTCTCGTGCCCACACCATGGGTTTGAGAAATGGCGAACGATCAGCTTCTTTTATCAGGGATTGAATGGTGAAACAAAGAAGTTGGTGGAAACGATGAGCTCGGGACCATTTCTGCGTAAAAACACTGAAGAGGCCGAAGCCCATTTCGAATGGTTAGCTGAATACGCTCATGAATGGTCAAATTCTGACAATATCTCACGCTCACAGATATCTTGTGTAGAGGAGAAAAGCCTATACCAGCTAACCAATGAAGATCACCTCATGACTAAGTATGCAGAGCTGGCAAAGAAGGTAGAGGAGTTAAGTATGAAAGGAGAGAGCTCTAGGCAAGTCTTGCCTGAAGAACCATGTGGCACATGCAACATGTTGGGACATACAACTCAATATTGTCCTAATGTGCCACATTTTCAAGAGCAAGCCCCTATAGAGATGAATGCCATGCAAGGCTTTCGAGGGGCGGGGAATTCCAACAATAATTTTCAAAATAACAATAGATGGAATCACCCCGGTTTTGATTGGAGAAATAATGCTGGGGCCCAAAATCAATATCAACAGCAGCCCTACAACAACAATCAATATCAAGGGCAAAACAATAGGCCAGCCCAGCATTACAATCAAAACAGAACTAATAATTACAATCAAGCTCAACCCTCCAATGCACCACAAACCAATGCCTATGTGCCCCCGCACAAGAAGGTACAAGAAGAGGAGCCACTTGCTAATGCCAATCTAACGCAGCAACTTATCCAAATGATGAGTAGAATGTCTGCTACATTAGAGAGGATAGATGCACGGCAAGAGAGCTCAGGAGGAACATTCCCTGCTCAACCACTTCAGAACCCCAAGGGACATAACAATGGTCCTAACAATCAAGAACATGCTAAAGCTGTGACTACACTGAGAAGTGGAAAAATCATAGAGAAAGGCATGCCTCTGTCCACTCCCGAAGTGTACGATGAGGAGGAAGTGGTGGATAAGGAAGTTGAGCTATCATCTACTCAAGAGGAGGAGCAGTCTACCAATGACGATCCTATCAAGGCAAACATTGTAGCTCCTGGAGTAGAGGAAGAAGTTGAGCGAAGGCCTGGGAAGGAGTCTGTTAAGGAGGAACCACCAAAATGCCCCTTCCCTGCACCTTATCCTCAACGGTTGAAGAAACCCAAGAATGAGACGAAGAATCAGGAGTTTCTGGAACTGTTTAAGCAAGTTAAGATTAACCTTCCACTCCTAGATGCTATCAAGCAAGTGCCGGCCTATGCTAAGTATCTCAAAGATCTATGCACGGTCAAGAGGAGGCAAAGCGTGAAGAAACATGCTTATGTCGCATGTCAAGCCAGTGCGATCATTCAAAATGAGTTACCTCCAAAACTCAAAGATCCCGGCACACCTACGGTCTCATGCAGAATTGGGAATCAAAAGATAGACAACGCACTCCTCGATTTAGGAGCAAGCGTGAACCTGCTGCCATACTCAGTCTATAAACAGCTAGGGTTGGGTGAACTCAAACCCACCCGAGTTGCTTTGCAATTGGCAGACAGATCTGTAAAGTACCCTAGAGGGGTATTGGAGGACGTCCTTGTCCAAATAGACACTTTTGTATTTCCGGTTGATTTCGTGATATTGGACACAGAACCTGTGTCTAATCCTGGTGCACATATCCCGGTTATTTTTGGACGTCCATTCCTCAACACCATTGATGCCACAATCAAGATTAGAACTGGTATCATGACTATCGTATTCGGGAACATGACGTTGAATATCAAGATCTTCTCTAATCCCCGACCTGAAGAATAGGATGATGAGGAAGAAATCCATTATATAGACACGGTCATTGAAGATGAAGTTGACTTGGTCGACTATAAAGATCCTTTGGAAGTTGTGATGACTCAATTTGGCGATATTTATCAGCCTGCAGAGTCCACCCCATTGGATGCTGACTTGAACCAGACGTGTCTTATGATGGATACGAAAGAGGAGGATAGAGCCGATTGCATGTGGATACAGCCATATGAACAACTGCCTCCTAAAACCAAGTTGGTAATGCCCTCTAGTTTCCAGTTCCCGGAATTGGAATTGAAGGAGCTCCCCAAAGAGCTAAAATACGCATTCCTAGGGACTGGAAAAACTTATCCTGTGATCATTTCATCTGTTTTAACTCATGAACAGGAAAGTAAGCTAGTGGAAATGCTTACCAAGCATAAGGATGCTATGGGATGGACAATTGCTGACCTCAAAGGCATAAGCCCATCCATATGCACGCATAAGATATATCTGGAGGAAGACGCTAAACCCTCAAGGCAAATGCAAAGGCGTCTGAACCCCAACATGCAAGAAGTAGTTAAAAAGGAAGTGCTTAAACTACTTGATGTTGGGATGATATATCCTATATCTGATAGTCCTTGGGTTAGTCCTACCCAAGTAGTTCCAAAGAAAGCAGGCATAACGGTCATCCCGAACAAAGATGGTGAATTGGTACCAACACGTGTTCCCACTGGATGGAGGATGTGTATTGATTACAGGAAGTTAAATACTGTGACCCAAAAGGACCATTTTCCTTTGCCATTTATGGATCAAATGCTAGAACGCGTGGCGGGTCACAAGTATTACTGCTTCTTGGATGGATACAGTGGATATAATCAAATTGAGATTGCTCCTGAAGATCAGGAGAAAACCACATTCACGTGTCCATTCGGTACTTTTGCCTACCGACGAATGCCGTTTGGCCTATGCAATGCACCGGCTACCTTTCAGCGGTGCATGCTAAGCATCATTAGTGACATGGTCGAAAACATCCTTGAAGTTTTCATGGATGATTTTTCAGTATTCGGCCGTAGCTTCGAAGATTGCCTCAGTAATCTCGAGCAAGTTTTAATGAGGTGTGAGGACAAACACCTAGTCTTGAATTAGGAGAAGTGTCACTTTATGGTGACCAAGGGAATAGTTCTCGGCCACATAATATCCGATGAAGGCATTCAAGTGGATAAGGCTAAAATCGACATAATCTCAAATTTACCTGTCCCCCGTACAGTAAGAGACATCCGTTCATTCTTGGGGCATGCAGGTTTTTATCGTCGATTTATCCAAAATTTCAGTGCAATTTCTCGACCCATTTGTCAACTTCTTGTCAAAGATGCACCTTTCGAGTGGTCAGAGAGTTGCCAAAAGTCCTTTGAGGATCTAAAAGATCTCCTCACCTCCGCACCTATAATACAGGCACCCGACTGGAGTTTGCCTTTTGAATTAATGTGCGACGCTAGTGATTACGCCATTGGCGCAGTCCTAGGCCAGAGAAAGGACAATAAGCCACATGTGATATACTACGCCAGCCGAACCTTGAATGACGCTCAAATGAATTACACTACCACTGAGAAGGAGCTGCTGGCTGTAGTATTCGCCCTGGACAAGTTTAGGTCTTATCTGATAGGGTCACCAATCGTCTGTTTTACAGATCATTCGGCCCTCAAATATCTGCTGACAAAGAAAGACGCTAAACAACGGCTTATTCGCTGGATACTCTTACTCCAAGAGTTTGATCTAACTATCAAGGACAAGAAAGGAGTAGAGAATGTGGTTGCAGATCATTTGTCCCGGTTGACTTTTGTTGACAATACTGAATCCCAATCCATTAAAGATGAGTTCCCAGACGAACAGCTACTGGCAGTAAGTAGTCTGCCTTGGTATGCTGATATTGTAAACTACCTCGTCACGGGTGAAACACCAACTCAGTGGTCGAACCAGGATAGGAAACGGTTCCTCTCGTTCGCGCGTCACTTCTTCTTTGATGACCCATACCTTTTCAAGTACTGTGCTGATCAGGTCATCAGGCGTTGCGTCCCCAATGAGGATATAACCGTAATATTAGCGTCATGCCATTCTGAGGCATGTGGTGGCCACTTCGCGTCACAAAAGACCGCACAAAAAGTCTTACAGAGCGGTTTTTACTGGCCCACAGTCTTCAAAGATGCTTATTCCTTTTGCAAGACATGCCAACACTGTCAAAAGCTTGGAACCATTTCTAAAAGGAATTCTATGCCTTTAACCCCTATCATCACAATTGAGATATTTGATTGTTGGGGCATAGATTTTATGGGCCCATTTCCCAAGTCAAATAACTGTGAATACATACTCCTTGCTGTCGAGTATGTATCCAAATGGGTAGAAGCGATACCAACGAGACGAAATGACCACAGAACGGTCATGTCATTTCTAAGAGAGCATATTTTGTCTCGTTTTGGTACTCCGAAAGCTTTATTAAGTGACCAAGGCAAGCATTTCTGCAATAGGCCCTTGGAGTCACTTCTCAAGAAATACGGAGTCCATCATAAAATCGCTCTTGCCTATCATCCACAGTCTAATGGGCAAGCAGAATTGGCTAACCGAGAAATCAAGCATATTCTCAAGAAGACGGTTAGTTCCAATCGAAAAGACTGGGCATACAAATTGACAGACGCGTTATGGGCATACCGTACTGCCTATAAGACGAATCTTGGTATGTCCCCGTACAGATTGGTTTACGGGAAAGCTTGCCATCTTCCTGTTGAAATTGAACATAAAGCTTACTGGGCAACGCGCTCATTGAACTTTGATATTCAAGAAGGAGGTCAGCTACGCAAGCTCCAACTTGCAGAGCTAGAGGAAATACGACGAGATGCGTATGACTCTGCAAGGTTGCATAAGGAAAAGTTGAAGGCTCGCCATGATCGTACGATTTTTCGTAAATCATTTGAGCCGGGGCAGAAAGTCTTGCTGTATGACTCTCGCCTCCACCTTTTCCCAGGAAAACTCCGTTCCCGTTGGACAGGCCCATTCATCGTAAAAACTGTTTTTCCACATGGGGCGGTTGAGATTGTCAATCCAAAGAACGATGATTGTTTCAAGGTCAATGGCCAGAGATTGAAACCATTCTTGGAAAACTTCCAAACTGAAGTTGAGCACATCCAGCTGGATGAGCCCAGCTATTCTCATGATTAATAATCCAATGTGAAGTTCCAATTGTTGTTGTATTTTCTTTTCTTTCCCTGCATTTTAGTTATCTCTCTTTTGCTTCTTTTTGGTTTTCATTCTTTATTTCGTGTTTGTGATCTAGTTCTAATCCATTATTCATTAAACCACTCTGTTGCAGGTGTGTAGATGCGAGGTGATGATGTTCATTCTGTCGGTTCTTGGGCTGATTCAGAATGTCGCTGTGGCACCTGGATTGAGGGTGAACTCATACCCTGCCCCTTGCTTCATCAGGACCCTGAAGCTCATTCTCTTATTGATGCTGCTCAAGGGTACATTCCATATCCACCAGCCCTCCTGGATATCAATCCATACGAAAATATGGGATTTCAGGATGATGATGATGTGGAGGACGATGATGACCTGTACATGGGACGCATGGTGGATGATGCACTCATGGCCCAGTGGGAGAATGACGATATGTGGGAGCCATGGGAGGATCATGACCTTCAGGATGTCGTCCCAGATCGCCACAATGCCGTCTTTGTTTTCGTGGACGATTTCCTTGTTCCTGAGTTGGTCCCATACCACTACGTGCACCTGAGCTACTTGCTATTCAGGCTCCAATGCCCCTTACCAGCTAGTGCATTTTGGGAACCTACGCCAATAGTGAGGTTGGAACTTGTCGCATTTCTTCGTATTTTTGTTTCTGTTCTGTGTTTTTCTGTTCATTGTTAATTCGTGTTTCTTGTGTTCTGTTGTTTAATTTCAGTTTATTGTTTTTTGTCCAGGATTCTCACTATGTTCCTAAATGGCATCCCGGTTTTCCTCCCACATCAACTAATTCATGGTCTTGGGCCCTACATAAGGCCCCCACACACTCCGCCGCGAGAGGACAGTCCGTTGCGAAATCACACTCCTTTATCCTTGTCTCCGTCCGGATCACCTCTTGCATGGGCTTTCAATTCTGTGGAGACGCCAGACTTGTTTGATGATGTCCTTGGTGCTTTTTGATTGTTCTGGGAAAGGGAATCATCGAGTTTGGACTTCACTTCTGACGATTCGGCGAGTTCTGAAGAAATTGTGGAAGAGGGAATCTTTATACTCGAAGACTAGTGCTGCATTTCAGTTGTTTCTGTTTCATTTTATCTTTTATTTATCAACTGGAATGTAATCCTTGACAAAATGTTTTTAGTTTTTAGTTTTAGTTTTATTTTTGGTTTTCTTTAGTTAAATAAGGTTTTAACCACAGTTGGGGATAATTATGTTGCAATTTGGTTGCACTTATAAAGTTTTATTTTTATATAAAAATTGCAATTTTCTATTCTGAGGATGAATTTCTGTCATACATGCTTATACTTCAACTGTTTTTCAGTCTCTCTGTATGTCCAGAATTATTTCTGATAGTTGGGGGTGATGTGGTTCATGCCCCAATTGAATTCTGGAATTTTTGTGTTCGATCGATCGAACTCAGTTCGATCGATCGAAACCTGGTTGATCAAGCGCTTGTAGCTTATGTTCAATCGATTGAGGGATTTGTGTTCGATCGATCGAACATAGTTCGATCGATCGAACGAGGCATTTAAACGAGGCGTCTTCAGGACACCTCTTCATTTCCCTCACTCTCACTCTCAATCGCTCGTAGACAGAGGAGAAGGCGACTGGGCAATTTTTGATTTCTAGCATCCAAAAAGACACCCTGATCAACCCTCTGGTCATTCTCATCGTCACATCATCATCCTCTCCATCTCCACTGCGGGTTCTTCACCGAGGTAGGCCCCACTCGTTTGTGTATTTCTTTTCCTCTCTGTTTGTGTTAGAAAATCCCAAGGGGGTGTCCCCTTGGTCTTAGGAGCGGTTTTTGTTTGTGTAACCTTCGTTTTCGTTTTGTTTCTGCGATAGCTGAACACCGCTGTGTTCGATCGCTCGAACTGGTTTCGAGCGATCGAAGGGAAGCTGTTCGATCGCTCGAACAGTGTTCAAGCGATCGAAGTCTACTCCAGTTCAATCGATCGAACTCTGTTCAATCGATCGAACTCCAGCAGTGTTAGTTTTGTTTCTTTTTTCTCCCTGTTCTTATCTGTATCTTGTGTGGTCTTATTTTCAGGACTGCCAGATGAATCCAGTGACGGGCTACCATAAGTCTAAGCCTCTCAGCCGTATTATACCAGATCCGGTACCCGCACACGGGTTCCGGAATGACGAGGATAGGCTATGGTTTGAGCGATATTTTCAGATGAGGATGGTGATGGTTGAGCGCCCTATTGAGCATATTTGGACAGAAAGCCCATGGTTCCTTACACGGATCCGCTCTATGCCTCATTGGTTCCACCTCCTGTCGTTGGCCAAGAGTGTCAACCTGTCTTGGATTCGCGGTGCTAGCGCGACTATGATCAGCGACCCGTATACACCATTCACCTACCATGCCTTCTTTCGGAGCCGGTCGTTCATCATCAGTCCCGCCACCGTTTCAGCCGTGTTGGGGGTACCAGAGGTACCAGATTATGTTTGCCCCCACCGGCCTGATGCACCAGTGACCCCACCATCCGCTATTATCAGGGAGCTCACTGGAGGCGCCGTTCCGTCTTGGGATGGCGATGCTTTGATCGAGGAGCACTTGCTCACTGATGACTACCACATGCTTCATTTGGTCCTCAGCAACTGCCTCCTAGTGACTTCCTATCGAGAGAAGATCGCGGCTTGGTATGCGCGAGTCTTATATGCAGTGGGGATGGGTCAGCCTGTTTGTATACCACGCCTATATATTGATTTTATGGTCCACCCCACCCGTTATATCTCGTCCAGGAAGCACCTGAAGGGTGCTTGGGCTATTCAGAGGGTCATGGCTGATGCCGGGTTCCTCGAGCTCGCTGGGGATGATATACGCCCCTCTCCCCGCCGATTTAGCGAGGCGGCTGCTCGCCGCTCCGACGCTCAGAAGAGGAAGCGAAAGGGGAAAGGGAAAGCACGAGTGCGGGGGAAGAAGAAGAGGCGAGGTGGTACGGACACGGAGGCCGGTGCTTCTGGGACACCTACTGAGGTGGAGGAGCTTGATTCGGATGATGAGGATGATCCAGTTGCTGCGGTTTAGCAGTTTGAGCTGCGACAGCAGTCGCAGACTCAGGCCCAGGGAGAGTCTTCTTCTTCTGTGCCTCTCCCGACAGTTCACGAGCTATTATTGGAGGAGAGAGAGGCCAGGATTAGACTCGAGGGCAGGATAGACCATCTCCAGACTCTACTGGAGTCCATTTTGATTCAGATAGGGGTTGATCAGGCTGTTCACTCTGCTCACCATCCCACGGCCACCCCATCTGCTCCGCCTGCTGCTGATCCGTCACATGTTGCTACTCCTACGGATCCACCACTTACTGATCCATCATCTGCTGCTGCCCCAGATTCTGAGGCTGCTGATCCTGTTTCCACCGTTGCAGATCCACTATCTACTACTGCTCCTACTACTACAGTATTGCCGCCTACTCCCATCGACATCCCTTTTGATATAGCCGATGATACGCCGTCTGGGGTCGATTAGTTTTCATCGGGGAGGTGGTATTTATGTATTTTTTTGGTTGGTTGGATATATGTTGGTGGTTTTTGGTTGTATTATTTGGTTGGATGGTTTTGTATGGACATTATGTATCTCTGTTTGTATTTTATTATGTTCATATTACAGTGGTTTGGTTTGTTGGATCATGGTTTTATCGTGTTTTTCTTATTTATTGATCCTGTTTGTTTTGGAGATTGTGTTCTACTTTTCTATGCTAGGTTGCTTTGCTTGCGATCATCATTTGCTCTATACAGGTGATACCCATCTCTTTTATTTATTGAAAATCAACTTCTGGGGACTTTGTTGTTTTCAGTTGGGGGTAGGAGACAATAGATAGGTATACACCCGTAATAATCAGGTTTTGCACTTAGATATGTTTTAAATTTAATGAGAACACAGTCTGTTAAAATTTTGAAAATTTTTGAAGTATATTGATAGAATAACTTTGAATAATCTCTCCTGCTTGTTGATTAGACAATGATACATTTATAGTATTCTCATCTTCTTATGGATTAAATCCACGCGTTTTTCTGTATCGCTGAAATAAATTGCATCTGTAAAGCTATTATGTACCCAACACTTTTGTGCACTAATTGGCAGCCATGTAGAAAACCTGAAAGTTGAGTTAATATGAATATTGTGCGAAAAGAACAAGTAGTGGAAGCTAATAACCCTTTGTGAGCTATTGAGCCAATCGTCATTTCTGAGGGGATTCTCATACATTGTCGAATGGTCGTTTCTTGCATATACTTCGCGAATTCGTTGTTAAGTCTCAGTTTTCTTTAAAATTTTAACTGCTTGTTAGAGGAGAACGTTCAGGATTTACCAATTAAACTCGATGAACACTTAAGTGCTAAAAATTGAAAGTTGAGAAAATGATTCAAGCCATCGTTTACCCATTCTTTTACCTAATATAGTTTCACCTACATTCATTGAATTATTTTCATCCTTGATCCCACCTCAATTAAATATTTCCAATGAAATCACAAGAATCCAAATCCTTGATCTATACCTTGACCTCATTGAGCCGTTTGATAAAATTTGTTGAGAATGAGTCATCAAAGTATGTGAAATGGAAGGAAGTTGTTGTGGGATGTTGCAGGTTAAAAATATATATATATATATATGAATGAATGATGAATGAAGGAGAAGAGAAAAAGAGTATAAGAAATGAATGAGAGATTGGGTGGAGAAAAGAATTAAGAATAAAAAAAGAGAAGTTGAAATTCCATCACATACTAAAAAAACACACTCTTCTCTACTACCCTCCTACCTACTAA
The DNA here is from genome assembly GCA_033977485.1 of Hydrangea macrophylla. Lineage (NCBI taxonomy): Eukaryota > Viridiplantae > Streptophyta > Magnoliopsida > Cornales > Hydrangeaceae > Hydrangea > Hydrangea macrophylla. The sequence goes on from CM066993.1 coordinate 41,851,655, forward strand.
ATAAAAGCCGCAAGTCAAAGTCTTGAAGATTCTCAATAATTGATTTGAACATGGAAGTGTGAGTTGAGTTATCCACGGTATTTCGCTCCTCTAGTAAGTAGTATTCCATTCATGAGACTATACACTCTTAAATGTTCGTTTTTCATAGAGTCCAGTATGAAAGCATTAGCATTTATAATATCATCTTTATCAAAGCTTTCGTACGATGTGCGATCATTGTAAAGCAAGTTTCTGAGAGACGTTCTTTTTGAGTGTGACCAATGTGAGAATTGAGCTAAAACTGCAAGTTTTTCCAAAGTACAATAGTCTATATAACTCTTAATAAGGTTGGACGCATGGTTGTTAATTTCACACACACACGGGTGCATGATGGTAATACATGTGTTATATTTTACTTGGTGATATAGGGGAGCATGTGGGTCTCTTTCATGGGTTGATAGAGGATATTATATTATTGTGGAGTTTAGTTAACAATTTAATGGAAGGGTGAATTCTACAAGTTATTCTAATTCTTTTTGAGCTTAAAATTGAGAATTTTGTGGGTATATTCACTGCAAACCCTCACGAGACAATACTCGTCCACTAGGGGGAACCTAGGGGTTTAACGGCTTGTTGCATTCGCTAAATGCAACCGCGATTCCTGCGAAAGTGAGTTAGGAATTTTCTTTCTATCTTAGTTTAGGTTGTTTTTAGTTTTTCTTTGTTTCTTAGTCATGGTAGTATTAGTTTAGGAGTTTTTAGTTTATTTTATTTTCGCTTTATCGCTAGGGACTAGCAATAAGCTAGTTGGGGGTTGTGCAAAGCGGGGGTATTTGTAAAATACAACCGCGCTAAAGGAAAGAATTGTATTAATTTTTATCACAACTTCCCATGTTATCCGCAATTTGCATTGCAAGGCTAATTTCTATACACTATGATTAATCTATGATAAGTTGTATTGTTTTAGCTGTTGTTTGTGCAGATTACTGCTGTGTGGACTAAACAGATGAACATCAGAATAAATGGAATGCTGGAATGCAAACAAAAGAAGTCAAAGCTAAAATGTGAAGTTCGATCGCTCTAAGAAGGTTCGATCGATCGAGCGTTCGATCGCTTGAAGAGTGTTGAAGCGCTTGAAGAGTAAGGGTTCGATCGATCGAGATCTGTTCGATCGATCGAACGGGGTATTTCCAATAACATTTACGTGCGCAGCAGATGCGGGGTTTTAACCCTAGTTTCTTAGGTTTTCTATATATATGCGTTTTGTATACGTCCATAAGGACGCCCACCTTTATTTTTTTAACAGTTTAGAAGGAGAGATAGAGATTTTTGTTTGGTTTTGTAGGTTTTCATTGAGGTTTCACTTGTGGATTGGATTTCTCTAATTCTAATACTAGTATTCTTCATTCCAGGTTAACTATATATCACTTATTTACATTCTGCAGTTCGTAAGCGTAGTTTAATTGCTCATATCGTAGTATTGCATGCTAAATATTGTCAAAACCATTGTTTTTAGATTTTTAATGAAAAACTCACAACCAAACAGGGTATTAATGTTTTCTTACGTTAAAACTAATTCTGTGACACTTCAGACGATGTCTGAGTAGTCTCAGGTTGGGAGAACACGATGAAACAGTGATCTCCAGCCTCTGCCATGCAGCAGAATAATCGCTGTGTTCGATCGATCGAAGTCAGTTCGATCGATCGAACCAGAGACAGTCAATCGATCGAAGTCAGTTCGATCGATTGAGGGATGAAGGTCTTCGATCGATTGAAAGCGCGTCGATCGATCGAACTCTCGGATTCTTGAGGATGTTCCCTGCAGTATTCCAGGACCTTTTCTTTTAAGATGTGTTATCATTCTGTCCCAAATAAATGCTCAGTTTGTCAAAACAGTTTTAAAACTAAGGCCCTAAGGCATTTTCTTTCAATACATTTTGCAAACCATCTTCAATGCTAACACCATTGAGGATGCGAGTCTTAACTATTGGATTAAACCGCTTTCAAGTATTTTAATTTAACTGTGATGATATGGTCCCGGTCATGAAAGGGCCATAGAATCTTTATCTTTTGAGGAATACGGAAAACTGTAGGTAATGTACTCCATTGTGCTTTAAGGCAAACGCATGGTAGATGGCTAGGTTACTGCGGATTCGTGTAATCCCAACACTTTCTTTTTAAATTTAAACTCTTTAATTCAAAGTACTGTTTTAATTAGTTAAGTTCGATTGTTTAGTTTATTTTAATCATTTTCATTAGTAATCCTTGTTTGTGGAACTTCGTGTTCCGCACCATCATTCAATCTTAGTTATTTTATTTTGTTTTCTTTAGAGGTTAGTCTAATTCGATAGGTCAACACCTTCCCTGTGGGATCGACCTGGTCTTACCAGATATTACTTGCACGTCTACCTACACTTGGGTACTGCACAAGAGCGCACAAGATTTTTCTCGTGTCAATCACCGAGTAGATGGCTAATAACATTGTTACCCTTTTGTTTGGGGTGTAAAACCCAAGAACACACACCGTAGGGTACATGGATCCAACTTGCTCTGATTTTTATGAAGATGAACATACATGACACATCCAAAAGTACGCAGAATGAGATTGAGATTTGAACCAACAGAAACATGAGTAGCTAATGTTTGCAGCGGTGTTTTAAAATCCAAAACACGTGAAGGCAAATGGTTAATAAAATAGATGGCATACTAAATAGCTTCGGCCCAAAAAGTTTGAGGAACATGTCCTTCAAGGAGAAGGGCTCGTGCAATCTCAAGGATATGCCGATTTTTCTGTTCAGTCACACCATTCTATTATGGTGTTTGCGTACAAGTAGTTTCATGGAGAATACCCTTTTTAGCAAAGAATTCCGAGAGTATGAGGTTAACAAATTCACCTCCATTAACCGATCGAACAACTTTAATCGAACGGGAATATTGAGTTTGAATCATCTGATAAAATTTCTTGAGTAAAGAGACAACTTCACTCTTATATTTCATAACATAAAGCCACATCAACCGAGTACAATCAGCAATAAAGAGAACAAACCAACGAATACCAAAAATAGTAGTAATTGGAGAGGGGCCCCAAACATCGCAATGTATTAAATCAAAAGGAACTGCGCTTTTATTTAAACTAGGTGGATAAAAAGTTTGGTGACTTTTTGCAAGAATACAAGTCTTACAATGAAAATTAGAAATTTTTACTCCACTAAATAATGATGGAATTAAAAAAAGACCGCAAATAACCAAACGAAGCATGTCCCAAGCGGCGATGCCATAACTAAATCTTCTTATCTTCTTACTGGTGATGCCACAAACCTGAAGAACTCTACCCGGTGTGATGTCATCAATATAGTACAGCCCCCCTCTCTTAGTACCATGCCCAATGATCTCCCTGGTCTGTGCATCCTGAGCAAACAAAAGGAAGAAAATTTGAGTACACAACAATCTAATTGTTCGGTAACTTGTCCAACGGATAACAAATTATTTGACAAGGCGGGAACAAGAAAAGTTTTATGCAAAGAGAGGGTAGGAGTAAGAGAAATAGAACCAGCCCTAGTGACTGAGTTAGATTCTCCATTGGTAGTAACCACACTCGTTTTCGTAGGAGCAGTCATATAATAGAAAAATGATTTATCGTATGTCATATGATCAGTAGCACCAGACTTGATAATCTAACCTACATCACGCTGATCTGAAGTCACCAATGCTTTTCCCTGATTACCTTCGCATTCAGTAGTTTCTTGGAGAGATAATTGAGAGAGAATAATGAAAGGATCAACCAAGGAAGGCGCTGACTCGGACCAATTCTGATGTGTCAAGATAAGGCCTTCGGCCAAATAGGTTGAAGGTTGGTCGATTACGGCTAAAGCTGCTACACCATTCCCTCCATTCTTTTTCCTTTCTTGTGTAGCCTTCCTTTGCTTTTGCCATTTAATAAACCATTTTGGAAACCCATGCTTATGAAAACACATATCCTCTGTATGCTATTCCCATTGCAATGCATTTTTTCTTTGTCCTCAGGAGTTGGACGAAAAAAAGAAAAACTGACAGGGGCTTTGGAGACCATAGTAACAGGGGATTCAATCTTTCCATCCTTTTTAACATTGTGCCTCTTTACGACCAAAAGCAAATGACTCCTCTAACTTGGGTAATGGAATTATTCTCAACATATGTCCTCGTATTTTATCAAACTCATCATCTAGTCTGGCAAGAAAATCATAAATACTGTCTTTCTGTATTTCATCCTATCGAGTTTTCACATCATCAGGATACTTCATGGATTAGACGACGGCGGTCAAGTTCCAACCAAACACTCTTGAGTTCAACAAAGTATGAAGCAATATCCCGACCACCTTGTTTGATACAGGTTGCTTTACACCTTAATTCATAAATCTGCGACTCATCAGATGCATCATAATACATCTGGGCTGCACTTTCCCAGACATATTTAGCTGTTGGTAGGTCCAAAAATAATTCTACCATATCTAATTCCATGGTTTTTATCAACCATCCTTTAACAATTGAATCCTCAATACACCACGAATCAAAGCCCGGATTATCCTCCTTCACTTGAGCAATCTTCCTTGTCAGATATCCTCTCTTTCCTTGGATTGACACATGAAGCAACATCATCTTCAGCCAGGTGTTATAGTTCTTCCCATTCAACTTCATTGCGAATGGTGAAGTGGAAGTATCATTGTGAACAATAACAATTTGTTGAGCCATGTCAAGGGATTTTTTGGTTTCTGAAGCACTGGGATTTATTGCTGTGGTTTTTGGGATACCGTTGGGATTCGTGGTGAATAAAGAACTAGTTTGGGTGGGAAATTAGCTGGCTAGGGTCGACGGGTTTGGTGTTTAGGGTCTTTTGCTGCACTGGATTTGTGGCAGCAAGGGTTAGGCCACTAATTTGTGGCGGCTGTAGGGTTTAGGATTTCTTTTTCTTTGAGAATGGTTTTAACCTAGCTCTGATACCAAGTTAAACATAAATATGGGATTGAATTGCATTGTATATTACTCCTCAACAAAGAGGATATCTATATTGTAACAACTTACATTTCCATTTAATTATTTGTGTTTGCATTTGACATATTTAAATTCAAATTGAAATTCCATGTTTAATCTGTGTTCATAGAGCTATTTTAATTTATAATCTTCATGTTTTAGAATCTTGTGACTTGTTTTAGTTCATATTTAAAATTCTTTTAGGGTTAAACTGTGATTTTATAAAATTAGTCATACCTGTGTTGGATTTTAAAATTGTACTTCAAAAAGGTGGAAATATTTTATTTTAACTCAAGCAATATTTTTATAAAATCGGGAAATTATTTCTTACATTAAAATGAATTTTCTGTATTTATATGGTGACCACCGCGACGCAAAAATACCAGTTTATGTGCAAAACTGTCCACACCGCGTTGATCTCCCACAATTTGGAAAACTCCACCAATCAAGAAGGGACATGTGCCCTTTCATTTAATACTACTCATGATTGATTGAGTTTTGTTTGGCAATGCTTACTTATTGAGTGTTAACCTTGTGCCTTAAGCCACATTTCCCAAACACCTCAATCTACCCCCTATACATCTATAATTGGCTCTTGGGCAACTGTGGAGTTACCACAACTGTATATTACGTATGTTTGTATCTATGTATTGGAGGTATTTAGTTAATTGAGAACAAATCCTTTTGTTGAGTGAAGCTTAAACAACTTGGGCTCCAAGTTGGGAAATTCTATAGATACTCTCATACACCCTCACATATCACATACTTCTGGGTTTTCAAAACTTATATAGAGAGAGAGTATAGAGAGTTGTTTACTGAAATTATAGAGAGAAAAAGCTCACCTCCATAGCCAAGCTTGATCTGGGTTGCTTAATTCTTATATCTTTCTCAACCACACTTCATCTTCTACCTCAGTGAGTATTTTAAACTCACTCCAAATGTAATTTGTGCTCAATTACTGTTTGTATGTATTTATATATTGATCACCATGGTTAATTTCTTCAAGAACTCCATAGCTCAAAATACATGGATTTTCCAAACTAAATCAAAATTCGTTTTCTGAATGAAATATGAAAGATAATAGTATGTAGAGTATACGATTGTAAAATTAGAGTTTAATTCGTTCGTATGGCGATGTATGATTAAAATGAAGTTTCCGCCAACTCTCGGTTTTTCGTAAAATCCAAGAGCTAAGGATCAATTCATGTAAAATTGATTATAGATTCTTTATCCTCGTTGAAAAACGAAGAGATTCATATATAATAAGGATTGATTTCGTTCAGTTTTCAAAATGGGTCTAAAATCTGAAAACAGAGGAAGTTTCAGCGAAAAAGACGAAGCTACTGCACAAACTCGCACGCGCAATCACGCGAGCGAGGGTCGCGCGAGCGGCCCACACGAGCGACCTATCGCGCACGTGAGCTGTGTGTTTTCTGGCAGAAAGAAATGTTTTTAAAAGAAAATGAAAATTGGGCATATCGCGCGAGCGAGGTGGCTAGTTTCAAGCAGACAGAAAAGATTTTAAAAGAAAATGAAAAGTGGGCATATCGCGCGAGCGGCCCATGCGAGCGACCCATCGCGCGAGCGCGACTTCTGACAGTTTCTAGTTTTTGTCTCTTCTCTGCTAAGGAACTGTTTAGATGACATTTTATGAGTTTTTAAGGCTCTGTTTGGAAGTTATGTTAAAACAAATTACGTTTTGGTTATTAAAGGACGATTATGATTTCGATTCTTTTCAAATATACATGGTTATCGATCCCGGCATTTCATATGTTCTGTTGCACGACATTCATATGGTGTCAGTTGTACATGTATGGTGAGTGTGAGTGTTGGTCAGTGTGGAAAAGAGTAATGGTCAGTGTTGTATAGAGTGTGTGGTTGAGATTGTATTGTGGACACTCTCCCAGGTAAGTGAGTACCAAAGTGTGTTGTGGTTGAGATTGCGGCTAGAGTGTCTTTGAAATGCAACGGTTACAAAACTGGACACTCCATGACGACCATGGTAGCGTCAAAGTATGTGACGCCGAACTTGGACATTCCCTGACACCCATGGTAGTGCTAAAGTGTGGCCTACGGACACTCCCTGGTACCCGAGTCTGGATACTGTGTGATGTATTTGCGAGGCAGATTAGGTACTAAAGTGTGAGGCATTAGACATTCCCTGGCACCCCGTGCTAAAGTGTGAGGCAAACTGGACATTCCCTAACACCCCTGTGCTAAAGTGTGGTTATCGGAGTATTTCAAAGATATTGGTGAGAGATGGTGGGTTGTTGTGTTTGTCGAGAGAAAATAGTCGATAAGATGAGATGGTGCATTGTTTTCATACACGGTCACATATATATGAATTATCACATATATGTGAATTATAGCTTTCAAATGATATTATGGTTGTTTTCTAAAATGAACTCTTTACTCTAATCTAAACTTGTTGAATTAAATGGGAATTTGAAAAAGGTAAATGAGTATGTGTTACATTCAAAGTTATATTTTTAATACTCACCAGCTTCATGAAGCTGACGGCGTTGATGCGCCTTGGACATTCGTGTTCAAGCTTTTCAGGTTTTGATCAAGCGAAACATTATGACTACGCTAACTGAGAACGACTGCTTTTGGAAGATAAAACTGTTATCAATATCATATGCTTTAGTTTATGAACTGTTTTGTAATAAGGATGACTTTAATAGATGTTGAGTTATTGTTTTGATTTAAGGCGGTTTGTGCCTTTAGAGACCCCGTGCTATAATAACTATTAAGTTAGAAAAATTTTGTAAGCCTTGATTGCTCTGCTCTGATTATTATGTTTTTGTTGTTGACGTTTGGGACGGAATCGATCCTTCAAACTGTCACGACCTACGGGTCCATAAAGAAAATTAAACGCTTTCCTTATTTATGCTACGTCGGGGCGTGACATATATATATATATATATATGTACAGAGTGACTTCTCCAACAAGGAAAATAATTAGCCAGCTAATTATAAGGAATCCTAATTAAATAATAACTCTAATTAGGTAACAACTCTAATTAGGTCACATGGTTCACGCCAACAATGCTTACCTGTCACATGTTAGGTTAAGATAAGCACGAGATTATGAATGGCTAAAAAATTATGCAATTTTGGGTATGATTGAATGCAATTTTGGATCTAGTCAAATATGTTTTTGAATTTGATTGAATGTGATTTTGAATCTGATTGAATGTGATTTTTTGCACTATTCACAATCTCCCATGTTTGTCTTAACCTAACATGTGGCAGGTAAGCATTACGCGCAACGTACGTAACAATTTCTAATAATTTAAGCTAACAGTGTCAGAATTTGAGTCTAATTGAATAAATTTTTTAAGTTCAAGGACCCAATTGAAAAATAAATAAATAAGTTTTATGGTCCCAATTGAAAACAAGCAATGGCAGACCCATGATTTTGTCTTGGGGTGGACCAAGTTTATTGGGTTCGACTTTAATAGTAAACAAGTTTCATGCCCCCCCCCTGTTCCCGAGGCAAATTTTTTGGTCTATTTATGCATATCTTTTGTGTGAAACAAAGAGTTGAATAGATTTAGGCCTTATATGTCTCACGAAGTGGGTTAATACCCCATTACCCAACTCATGAGATAAATAATGTCTAAATCTATTCAACACAACTATTCTTTTGACTATAATAGTCCTTCAAATGGGAATATTGAAATGATATTATTAATTAATCCTGCACTATTTGGCATACCCAAAAAATGGACGATTGAATTAATATGGACTATTAGTTCGATTTCTTGTGTCTCTAGATTAGTCCTGCAAAATAAACGTGGTCTTAGGTAGGGTGGCAATTCGCGTTAGACGTGTCGTAATCGGGTCATAAATGGGTTGCGTGGTTTTGGTTTGATTTTAAGTTTTGAGTACTATTCAATAAAAAATATAAACTTTTTTAATTTAATCGTGCCGTGTCGTGTCATAATCGGATTATCTCAGCAAACAGTGTTGTCGTGTCAGAAATTGCCACCCCTAGCCGACTCTTAGGGCTTTAATTTTTTCAACTAACTTTTATATGGATGATATATATATGTTGAAATTGTTAAAATTTTCGAAGGGCCAATTAATGAATTAGCTTTAAAATATTAAAATTTTGGGAGGGTCAGTTATTAAGGGCTCGCATGGTAACGTAGTTGCTTTTTATTTTCAATTTTGATTTTTATTTTTTGTATTGAATTAGAGTCAGGAATCAATACAAAAACTGAAAACAAAAAACAACGATGTTACCATGCGAGCCCTAAATTAACTTCAAAATATTAAAATTACACATGTATCCCTCAAAAATTCAACAAATTTGGGGAAACCATGGCCCCCTTTGGTCTAGTAATAGATTCACCCCTGAAAACAGATATATAATTTAATGGATTAAAGTATAGTTTGTTCTTAATTTTAAAAGTATAAAAAGGTAAAGTGAAAATGGGCCGAAGCTCGAGACTAAAATTTATTCAACCCCTCTTTTTATTTTTCTCTCTTTGAGCACCATGTAAATGCATGCCCATTCCATATGCATCGGGCAATTGTAAAGAAATTCGGATGTAGCGTCACTTAGAGAACATATTCATTATAACGTTATATTGATGATGTATTATAACAACTCTATTTAAACACTTGTGCTTCTCAATTTTAAGGAAAACATAAGCTTAGACATTGCTAATAACCGCCATATACATCTCATAGTTATAAAAGCTTGCAAATCAGAAATTATATACTTTAAAACTAGGTGGAAGAGCTATCTTTTCACTGAGAATTCTTCGGTACAACTAAGTGGTTTGCGTGCACCTACAACATACTAGTTTTGATCAGAAATAATTGTTCCCGAGAACATTTGTTCTATACTAAGAAACATTTGTTTCCATCAAAACTACCAAGAATAAATATTTCCGATCACGGTACAAATGTTTCTTATCGGAAACAATCATTCCCACCCAAAACTACCATGATGTAGGTACACCCAAACCAATTGGGCGAATCGAAGAGTTTTTCATTTTTACTTGGATATTGCTAATAACCCCTCATTTTTCCAAATTAGCAACCTCCATTTTTTTCCCGGAAAATATTTAGCAACCTCCATTATCAACCACGGTTCATGAACGATGTTAGTTGGTGATGATAATATAGTATCTTTGCATTGATGAAGGAAACATGTAGGGTATTCAAAATCAACTTGACAAGAGTTTACCAATATGAAGACTTACATGTGATAACTAAAAATTTAGGGTAAATTCGAAATGGTCAAGTGCTGAGCGATTGCAAGGCCGGCCCTGATTATAGACAGTCATCTAGGGCACCTCAATTTTTGGCGTTTAATTAGGACTCTAATCTATACTATTTTATAAAGAGAAAGGGAGGGGTATCCATTCACTTTTGACTACCTCTCATTATTACATTATAACCATTAAACTTACCCTTTCAAAAAAATATAATCAAAGCCCTCAATGGTCATTACAACTCAAAACAAAACTCACCCAACTCAAACATGAAAAACTGTTCCCACAAACAAAGCCTTCTAAAAACCGTCCTTGGTTAATTTCCAAAAACCGTCTCCATCTTCTTTAAATTTGGGAAACAGAGTGAAGAGTGAAAAACAGATATACCTTTTAGAGAGAGTGAAATTTTGTATGTTAGTATGTATGTTTTGGAGCAGGTTCATGTTTCCAATTGTGACATATATGCACTTCACTTGATGTGAGAAGATTGTGCAAGTACCAATCCCATTAACCATGCATGTGTCACACATACAAGTAAGATAGTAATGTTTATCTTTCCATTCACTGTAATAGTTATGGCTTACTCTTTTTTTTTTTTTTTACGAGGATAGTCATTGCTTTTTGATATTTGCATTGTGTTCATTCTTCAAAAATAATAATAATAATGAAATAAAATAAAATTTCATGATCTTCTCTGTTTCTACTACTTAATTTCTTTCATATAATTAGCACAATTTATTGGTAGTTTAGGAATATGTATCAAACAGAACACATTGCACACACAACGTGTGTGCCCCTCCACTAGTTAGACATAATAATAATAATAATAATAATAATAATAATAATAATAAAGGCCCTTCAAAAAAAATTTAAAGGCACCAATTTTGGTTTAATAAATATAATGAATAATGCTATATATGCTTCCTAAATTTGAATTCTAAATTTGATTCCCAAATGACTTAACACATATCTTAAATATTTGTCCCAACTTATTTTCATCCCATTTAGTGTTAGCTTTAGTCCAAACCAAATTGTTTTACCATAAACCCAAACTTTACAATTACAATCATTGATCAACCCGTACTAAGCTTTGCTTAGCTCATGGATTTACTAAGGGAAAGAAAATAAGAAAGGAAACTAAAACGAGCCCTCTTGTATTTTTCTTCATGCTTAAATAATAAAGAAATATTAGCAATATTTAAAATTTAAGTGGAACTTAAGAAATAGGGAGACATGAGACTCAAAAATTTTGAATTTTCAATTTAGTTATCACTATGTTTCTTTTCCTACTTATTTTTCAAGTTTCTTAATTAACCAATCCATTTATATAATTTTTTGCATAAGAAAATATGATACTCCCTCCGTCCCATTTTATGTGTCCATCTTTCCTTTTTGGGATGTCCCAAAATTGTTGTCCACTTTCCTAAATTAGTATATAAATTTTACTTAGTTTCCCCAACTACCCTTCCTTGCAATCAGTACCAAAATAAAATAATAATAAAAAAAGTGCAATGATTATGGGCAATTGTGGAAAGTAGGTGTAGATTCTTTTTGTCCCCTTAAATAGTTGGACTCCCCAAGATGGACACATAAAATGGGACGGAGGGAGTAGTATTTTTTTCCTAGTGGAATTTTACGATTGTTTTGAAAGTTGAGGTTTGTTTATAAGAAAAAACCTTTCATTTATTTGGTTAATAAAGAAACTAGGAAAATAAGAAGGAAAAGAAAACATAGTGATAACTAAATTGAATATTCAAAATTTTTGAGTCTCATGTCTCCCTATTTCTTAAGTTCCACTTATATTTTAAATATTGCTAATGTTTCTTTATTATTTAAACATGAAGGAAAAAATAATAATAATAATAATAATTACCTCGGGTCGCTATCCTCAAACTCCCATGTGGGTCCATTACAGGGGGTTCGCTTCGAGAGCTCACATAGGGCCCCCAAAGAGTCAGGATAAGCCCTGGCTGTTTGATGTCATATAGTAAAAAATTAGAGTAATGCTACACACACAACCAAATGCACAACCAATTGCACAACACTGCTTAAAAATGTTGGACTGTGTGCTAAAAAGCCTGTACACACAAAATGATGTGCAGTGTGTGTACAGGCTTTTTAGCACACAGTCCAACACACTTTAAGCAATGTTGTGCAATTGGTTGTGCATTTGGTTGTGTGTGTAGCATTATTGAAAAAATTATCCGTTCGACTATCAATTTGTCATGCCTTGACCATTTGTTAACTACACCACTACAAAGGTCCACGTTTTCGTACCACAACTTAACTTAAATTTTTTTCGAGTAATACTTGGGGCACAACTAAAGCCACAACCATTTGCTCACAACCTCCATTTTGCTGTGAGGCCCATCAAGATAATGGAGGTTGTGAGCAAATGGTTGTGGCTTTGGTTGTGCCCCAAGTATTACCCATTTTTTTTTTTCTAAATTCACCTACACCACTGTGTGTAGATGCTCGATGGCATAAGATTTAATCTCTCTCTATTTGCTATATCAGGCAATTCGTTGATTTCATCAAATTTTATCTACTTTTCACAACAGTCGTGAATAGAAGCGAGGGAGGTACTTACCTGAAGAAAAAAAAAAATGTCACTTGAGAAATGTTAGATTTTTCAAAATACGTTGTAATCTAGACATACATTGAAAAGGACTGGACCGCACTCCAATGCCGTACCTTGTGTCATGTGGGTATTGTCTTAGTATACTATTGATCCAAATAATGTTCATATAATTAACACTTGCACATATGGACTAATAATGCATGAACAACAACCACAGGACACAAAGCAAAGCAGTGAAGCGGTGTCCTGTTTGAAAAAGTTTTAGAGGAAAATATGATATTTACCACAAGAAAACGCTTGGGTCAAAAGGAATCATTTGAATTAATCAGTAAATAAAAAGTGGATTTTGTTTAGCTTCCAGCTTCATTTTCTTTTCTTTTCTTTTCTTTTTTCACTGTCATTCTGTTTTTAAAATAGAAATTATTTCTCCGCTTCCACATGCATATCATATTACTTGTAATGTTTATTGAGTTCCTTTTCAAAGAATAAATACATATATATGCTTTATACACGCATACAGATCGATATACCATAAAGTGTACATATACCTATAATCAATTTAGAATTTTTTTTCACTTATGTTGCATAGTTAATTCATTAATTACATTGTCCCCGGCTGCCTAGCAAAAGAATACCCAAAATATCTAACAGCCAAACAATGTTTAATGTGGAAGACATAGGTATCTATCTCTATATCTATATAAAACTGCAGTGCTTATAATGCACCTGTACTAGGTCCCCCTACCTGATTACTGTAAATTAAATGAAGATACTTATTCTTTCTCTCTTCTATATCTCTACAATATATGCTCCACTGGAATATTAACTAGAGTTCACACTTGCTATATGAACTAGTACCAATCCCACGACCTTCCGTACCTTAGTACTTTAATGAAAGCGACATTGTAATCCAATCCAATCCAATCTGTATTAAAAAGTGGTGATTATAGAGCCAGCAGAAGTGGGGCAGATAGGTTGGGCTAAGGGCCTGTTTGGGCACACTTATAGACTGTTTTGGGTAGCATGAGAATTGGTTCCAAGATTCACAAAGCAAGCTTTAGCGACTTAAGATAGTTTTGTATTTGTGCAGCTACTCTGAGACTATATAGAGTTCTAGCAAAATTCCTGGTTTTCATTTAAAAAAAATAAACCAATTTTGTACTGTTGATTTTCCATCTATGTTTTTATTAGAATTAAGGTTACGTTGGTTTGACAAAGAACTAATTTTAAGATAGATACCACTTGTGTGCAAAAAATTTACATTCACCAACCACTTTATAGAGTTGGTTCTCTTATAAACCAAAGACCCCAAGAGACTAGTTAGGAATGCATAACCAATATCAGGTTCAGTGTCCAACTCTGATTGGAAACAAACTCTTACATAATAAAGCATCTGTCTACCAAAGACTTGATAATCAGTATATAAAACCGTTCACTTATAAACCATCGAACCAATTAGTAACGTTCCCAAACAGCCCCTTATGGCACGAGACTACATCTGGTTAGCATCATTAATATGGAACTGGATGAGATAAGGTTGGGAGGATGGGCGAAAATGCACTGTAGGCTTTCAATCTTGAAATATGTTGGAGGATGAAGAGGCAAGATCCATGTGGTGGGTAAGGTCTAAGAAGCATCCAATCCTCGCCCTTTCTATACATCTATATATGTGTGTGTATATATATATATATATAGAGAGAGAGAGAGAGAGAGAGAGAGGGAGAGAGAGAAACTTCCAGGAAAATGGTTCATGGTATCACCAACCATGGAACAGACTTCAGTGCTGTTCTTTGTGTGCTGTTGGTGCTGTTTACACACATGAACAGTGAAAACAGCACCAAAACAGTTTGGTTAAAACTATAATTTCACACTGTTTTTACTGTTCATGTGTGAAAAACAGCACCAACAGCTGAAACAGCTGAAGTCTGTTCCACCAACCATATCCATAGTATTTAATGACTGTTTAATGCCCTCCAGTTGGCTCTTTGGTTAGGATATAAACAATACAATCTTGAGAGACGAACTTGTTGACTTTTTTTTTTGGCAGAGAACTTGTTGACTCAGAGTTCAATGTACACTTTTTACATTAGGTTACAAAAAGAGAAGTGGGAGGAATAAGATAAAAACAATATTTCAATGATGCAAATATACTAGTATGGTTCAAACATCAACTTCAATGCAACTTTACAGTGGACCATTTCAGTATGATTAAGGTAGCTGGTAAGGGTAGTGTCGTTTTTTAGTTAGGACACCTTATTTTAAGTAAAAAAAAATTTTTATTGTTTAATTAATTAATTAGTAAGGGCACCATTATTTCTAGGATTTGTTTCTCTCCTCCATTTTTCATCTTATTTGTTTATCTCATCCAATTATCCATCTTATTTATTTCTCTCCACATTAAGATGCACCGTAAACGACGACATATGGCTTCCCATTCTGCATTAGTTACAGGTGAATGGTACATCCCTGGCCATAAACTTATCAGTTTTCGAATCGAAGACCTCGCATCGATTGGTGCCTGTTGAGACCTATTACTACTCTCTTGTAGGTCTACTTGTAGGTCTAGAGGTGAGCTTACTGTGGAAGCAATTGGTAGTACTTCTACCTTAGATTCAGTGAAGTTTAATGACTTATTAGATGTGTCTGATTTTGTATCTGAAAGTGGCTTGGTCTGAGTCAATTTGGGTACTAGCAGTAGTATATGATCATAACATGTGGCTTTGAATTTGATGATGTGTTTTGATCTCTTAATAAATGAATTAAGCAGGTGGGTATACATTCCGGAGAAGAGGAGTTAGAATCAAAGTTGGTGTTTTAACGGTGGTTTGATGAATTAGGCAAGTGAGTATTTACTATTTCCAAATGTTTGCATTAGATCAGAATCACAAAATGAGGTTGAGTTATTTTTTGTGAAATTGACAACTGGAAATTGATGGACTCGTTGTTGATGAGAAATAGACATCAGAGGACATGAGAGATGTTGGGTGGGGGATGTGTTTACTTGTTGGGGCTGAGAATCCAGAGTAAGAAATAAAAAAGTTTGATTTGGATTATTTGTGTTTACATCTTAATGTAGAGAAAAATAAATAAGATGGAGAATGGAGGAAGAAATAAATAAGATGGAGAATGGGGGACAAAAACAAATCCTAGAAATAATAAAAACATGGGTGCCCTTACTAATTAATTAATTAAACAGTAAAAAAAAAATTTTACTTAAAATATGGTGCCCTAACTAAAAAACGACACTGCTCTTACCAGCTACCTATGATTAATGCTATACTTTCCAAATTTAAATCACAAATTCTCATTCCAAATGATGTGAATGGGTCCACTGAATTTTAATTGGAGAATGTTAAAGTGACCCTACAATAGTCAATGAGTCCATTAGATTTTGATTGATGCCACGTCATTTGGATTGAGATTTGAAATTTGAATTTAGGAAACATGCATTATTCTTCCAGTAGGTAGTAGTACTCCAAAAAAAACACAAATTCACGAGGTTTACTCCTTTTGGTTCATGATTACTAAAAGGCTAAAGAAAAAGTGTTCTTTCCATGTGTTTAATCAAATTACAGGTTCTTCAGCCAAAAAAAAAAAAATCAAATTACAGGTTGAGAAACTCTCGAAAGTGGTAGAATGAAAAAGGAGAGAGTACATGCATGAATAAATCTTAGGCTTCTTTCTCTCATATTTTCATGTTCTTTCATTTGCTCTCTAGTAACATCTTTTTATAGATCGCAACCTAAAAAAGAAATATGAATCTTTGCTTTTTCTCTTGTTCTCTAAATTTTGCCAACAAACCAAGCCCCTAATGTAATTCTTTGCATTGTAAAACTAATGGAAACCTAGAAAACATGTATTTAGAAGCCTAATGACTTTTTCTTCCTGTCACTTGCATAACGATAATTAGATCTCTGAGAGAGAGAGAGAGAGAGAGAGAGAGAGAGGACCAAAACATGGCACATAAAGGTTTATATTTACCGAAAAGGTTGAAGGGGTTGGGGCTCCATGTGCCAGACTACCAGTATGTCGCCGGGCGTATGTGGATCCCCATCTCCAACTCGGAAGTGTAAGAAATGACTTGCTTGCCAATTAAGGGACAATTATATTAGCATAAATCTTTCAAACAAGTTGAAAATCGAGAAGTTTATGTAATTGAAAATCATTCCGCCTATGTCCCGTTTATTATTTACTTTTACATAGTGGGCATGGTACCCGGATAAGTGATGAGGGTTGCTTTACAGCATAAAACTTTGTCAGATCTCTTATGTATACTAGTAAACTTTACAGAAATGCATACTAAATATGTATTTTCAAACACATGATTGCTTACGGAGGGGTAATGTTGTTTTGAGCATGGTCATACGGTTAGATTAAAGTTTAATACCGAACAACTTGAATATGCTTATAAATTAGAAATCACACTATATTGGTCTACATCGGCCAATTCATGGACAATCCAGGATCAGATTAACACAATTCATACGATATATTCATTTCGTAAAAACTAAGTTATGCTATTAAAAGAGAAAGAAAATAAGCATCATTTTATTGACTAGTTTGATCTTGCCAGGCTTTTCACTAGGAGAACACAATGCCATTTAAGAATGAATTATCCTTGTGTTTGCTCCTCTTTCCTACTGACATCTATGCATGTATGTTAAAGTGTTTGGCTTGCTTCACATCGTTATTATAAAAAAAAGGCACACACATTATTAGAATTTATACATCCAATTATGTACATTTATACGTGTGGGCGCGCGCGCGTGTTATATGTACACACATGATTAGTTATTTTCTAAAAAAGTGAATCTTAAGATTCACGATTCATAATTTTGGAAGAACAATTCACCAATTGACAACATGTTATGAGTATGAAAGAACCAATCAGAATATAAATCTGTCTTCTTGCTAGCCATTTTTTATGGACCTTTGAGAGAGTGATAGAGTAGACAGGCAGATGAAGAAAAACCTCTAACCCTCTGCCCATCTTTAGAAAGAGATGTATCTAGACCAGAAATTTCAGCCCTCCTAGGCATTGTGGTCTTGCCATTTGAAATCCAGAAATATATGACCATTGCACTTCAGAGTTCAGGTACCATAATCAAACAGGACCTCCAAGACTCAAAATCTACTCTGGTCTTTTGATACACAAGCTCTCAGGAAATGGGTATCACCTGCAAGTTTGAATTCAATGTTATTTCACAAGGGTACCAAATATGAAATCACATTTAAAGCAGAAATTGCTGGTGAACTTGTGTATGGCCCTATACAAACTGCTACTAATCCCAACCCCGTCTATCGTTTTAGTAACGCACCAAGCCCACTGCCCAGTAACATGAAAGAGTCTGTAGGCGTGGCCCAAAATGCTTAAGCCTAAGTTACTAGTAGTAAGTTTGTGATGTTCTTAAAAGCCAATCACACTTTTTCTTAATATAATCCTATGTCTCCATATAAAGGGGAGAGGGAGATAAGAGGGGGGTGAGGGGGTGAATTTGTTGACTAGGCTTTCCATATCCTTGTCTATTATATTTGTAAAACCTATAACGTATTTATCTGTGAAGGCAGCCGTACCACCATCTAGTTAGTATCAACTATTAAGTATTAACAATTGTAGAAAAATAAAAGGTCTGAACTCTGAATAGAAAAAGAAAACCACCAACGGTAACGAGCTTGCATAATAGAGCTGTCCATAAACCTCATACAAAGGGAGTGTCCATAAACCCGTTTCACAATATTGCAGTCCATACAATGAAAGTTTTAGAGATTCACCATGAAGCAGTTTGCGTTTTCAGTAAACAATGATAACAAGTATGATGATGAAACCATGACTTTTAACGTAAAGACATAGTTGTGGTCCAGCGAAGGAGACATTTTTAGGAACGCGCAAGGTACACGCTGAAAGTCTCAGGTGGTACCTTCAGGGGCGGAGCCAGGAATTTTGGCCCGGGGCTGCCCCCCGAAAAATTTTTTTTGGGATCTATTCATACATAATTGACAATTTTTTTAGGGTCTACTTGTCTATAATTGTGATGTTTTGGGGATATGCTTATAATATAAGTCTATTCAGTGACACGTAAATATTATATAGTGTCTTTCAAAATTTTAAGGGGGTCTATTTCTAAAATGCATAAAATTACCACACTAAAAGTGTAATTTTTGAAATTTTAGGTGCATTTCTTTTGAGTTGTATATACCAGTATATCAATATATATGTAGTTGATAGCACTAAATTGGGCCTTAGACCCCTTTGAGGGCCTAAACATAAGTTGAGGGAGGCCTAAACATAATTTGAGGGGGGGCCTAAACATAGTTGAGGGGGGTCCTAAATGTAAAATACTAAAAAAATTTAAGCTAAAATTTTAATTTTCAAAATCTCAGGGGGGGCCTGGGCCCCCCCTGGCCCTACACTGCCTCCGCCCCTGGGTACCTTGCCCCTGTAGCAGTTAGACATATTTCCCTTGTCAGGCATTATTTCAGCTCACGACAAGTAATATTCACTCCTGAAGCACTCCATTTGCTTTTTAACCTTTCTCCCTCCAGTGCAATGCTGCAATTAATGCTATCAAATCTCTCTCTCTCTCTCTCTCTCTCTCTCTCTCTCTCTCTCTCCATTTGATTCCCAACATCTTTTCAACCATCAATTCCGGCACCCTATCATAAGCTATGTTCCATCTCTCCAAAAAAATATATATATATCCGATTGTCATCAACTTGAGAAATTACTTAGTGAGACCGTCACGCCTCGTCATCATGCTGAAGTGGTGTGACGTCTCAATATGTGAGCCCATATGGCCCCAATTTTATGACAAATGGTTGCTTCTTTAAGCAACATATCATATCCTTACTACTTGTCATGTGCATACTATTTGTAGAGGTCACATGGTCCTATGTGATTGGGAAGTCACATCATAACATATAACAGAAAAGAGATCTACGTAAACTATTTCAGTCTTATTTACAAACATAGGATCTCTGTTGTAGAATCTTACGATTCTCAGATTCAAATCAAAACGATTCGATACGATCTCCTAAATGACACGAATAGGTATGCCGAATCTATGTACTGATGTACTCCCGGGTGAATCTTACGATTCACATCCTAATACATGAATCTGACAATACTTACAGTTCTTACGATTCACATTATTGTCTTTGTCGGATCTGGAGGCTTTTTTTTTTTTCATCTGTTTTCTATTTCTTTTTTATTTGTATTTTGGAAAGAAAAAAGAAAACCCCGATTCTTAACCTTACGCAGAGCCACTTAGGATTGTTTATACAAGACCCAACCATTTTTCTTCCCCTTTCTCTACTTTCCACACATTTTAGGATCACTTTCAAGATCAAGAGAGGAACATTTTGAAATATCTTTCTCCACAAGTGTCCAAATCGAATTTTGTTTTTTCCACTTGTTTCTACTTACAAGAGAAAGTTATTAGAGGCAGCTAATAAGATTTTGAAGAAGTTTCGAGGTTGGAGCTTTTGGGGGGTAAGTTTATTCTATTTTTTAAAAAATTTCAAAAGTCTGAGTTTATTTTACTGTTTTTCTTTAGAAATGGCATCAGAAAACGAAAGGGAAAAAAAGGTGATTCCAAGTTTTGGTGAATTCTTATTTTGGTGTTTATCTTGGTATGTTAGTGCTTTTCAATTTGTCACCGAATCTTACGATCCACGATTCTATTCCATTCGCGATTAGGAGAAATGACATTTCAATTCACAATATGAATCACATAATCACATTTTGACAACTATGCATAGGAGATTATCAAACATTTTGAAGGTGCACATAATTCTTAGTTTCTCTTCACCGCCTTTTTCTTTTTGGCCTTTTAAGCTTCACTTTTGCACTCAATGGTCCTCGTCCTTCCATATGAAGCACGGTCACGAACACTCCGACACGGTACGGGCACGTCGACGCGACAAAATTCTAAAAAAAATGCACATCTGAAGTGTCAGTGCCCGTGCGTCAAACACGATACGACACGCAACACGTTACCTTATTAGATGTGTCGGTGCTTCCTAGTTCCTTCCATCTACTTTACATTAAACAAATACAACAAATAATTTTAAGATTCAAATCTCTTGAGAGTTTTTAACCACAAGGTCTATATCACCAAGTTCCCTATGACCCTAAGTGGCCTAGATATTTCAATGGACCTTTGTTGCACAGTTTGAGAAAACCCTACTCCAATTTGTTACTTAAAACCCTCATTACAAAAACAATGTCTCATTTAGCTTATTTTCTTTTAACCAACAAAATTACACGGATAGATATTTGGGGTGACAAGCTTTCCTTTAGGTGAATAGTCTTGGCCTATTAAAGCTGTCTGTAAACACATGAATGACAAAAGACAGGTTCGCTACAAATAATATTCCCCAAAAACTTATTTGGAACTATAAATTGTTCGAATAATCAAATCATGCATAGAAAGAAAGACATAACCACTGTGAACCATAGCTTATAAGCCTTATATGATAGCAAACTACTATGTTTACTAGGGGGGAGAATGACTATCAAAACAGCAGAAAATTATAACTTCCAGCTGAGTTAACTTGCAGTAACTATTCAATTTTCACATTACCAATTGTTGATTCAAAATAAATTTGAACAAAATTTCAGTATTATTGCAATTTACATGCTATTAAAGTATCTTTTATACAAGAAAAATACTCACGGCAGTTGCTCGGTTTGCTCCTTTTTCAACAAATGCTAGTGCAGGGTCTGACTAGCTATGATAGGCAAGACCAATAATGTAATCTTCAAATGTAGCCATCACATACCCCAAGTTCAAAGTTAATACTTACAAGCACCCACTCCCCAAAACTTATGATAATTAATCAGGTTGAAACGATTTGAAGCTCGGGAAAAAAAAAATCAACAGAACCTCCTAACATCATATGGATGCTAATACAAACTCACTATGCCAAATGAGCTTCTATATGCTTAATATGGGAAAATTTGCAAGAAAATATTTCCTACCAGATCTAGCAATTATCAGCAACAGAATATGATACATTTGAGAGCAATCAAATCAAAAATATAATGTTGAGTCCAAATGAGATCATACCCGCACGATTTCGCTGTCATGCTGAGTGCTCATCATTCTGAGAATCTCCCTCAAAGGCACTCAGGGATTTGATTATGGACTCATAAACCTTAATTCCTTCTAAGTACACAGTATCCTTCAGAAACTGCAGAAAAGAAAAAATTACTGAGCAATTGAAGCATTATGGCTTGTTGGACATCCGATGAACTTGAATGGGCCTATTCGTAATTAGCTAGTATCGACATCCATCATCTTGAACCAGTCTATAGCAAAAAAAAAACTGGAAAATTTAGTCATGTATACGTAGTCATTTTTAGGTTTCCTTGATACAATATAACACATGATTTAGAACAATTACACCATTTTTCAAACGACCCAATTCAAGATCATGGATCTATACAGTAACATACTTTACAAATTGTAAAGGCTCGAATTCACTTCAATACCATCTTTTTTTTTTTTTTTGAAGTTTCACATTAGACCCTCTATTATTAATTTCATTATTCAATACCATCTATTTTTTTTTTAAAGTTTCACATTAGACCCTCTATTATTAATTTCATTATTGCATCCATTAAGGCCATCAAGTTTTCAATTAATTTCAATTGAGGATAACTGATAACAGACATGATGATTAAGGCCTTACACAGTTGTCCTCAACTGAATGTGATGTAAAAATCAAGGGCCTTATGTGATGCAATAAGAGAGTCTAAATTTTTTTTGATGAAAATAGTGAGTACCAAAGTGTTTTTAACCTAATTGTAAATCAGTCCATTCAAATACATGGACGCGCAAACAAACCCTAAGACAATAGAGCGAAGGTAGATCCGAAAACTTGTCAAACCTCGTTATGATCATGAAGTAAGATGGGAGTGTTCTTCATCGGGGAGAAACCAAGACTTGGAATCCCCAGTTGTCTCATGAATCGAGCATCAGTAGTTGAAGGCAAAATTTCGGGCTTTGAAAGTTTTCCTCCAGCTGCCAAGACAGCTTGCCTGAAAACAGACCACCATGGGTTGGAATCATTAGTGGCTGTCATTAAAGGGCGCCCCATAAGGTCTCTTAATGGTCCTTTCTCGGTTATCTGCGATTTTAAACGAAAATCATGTACTTTTTTAGTCACGGAGATAACAGAAATGAGAGAGATGGAAATTTTGAATATCTAAGGTTCCGTTTGGTTTGTGGATTTCAAGAAGGAAAAGTAAAAGCAGAGGAGAACATATTTCCCTTGTACTAAAGATAGTGCTTTCTTCATGGGTAAAGATAGTATTTCGAATGAGTATTGTAGCTTCCTTGAAGCTGTCCGTGACCACCAATCTCCTATTATTAAAAATCTAAATGCACTATGCTAGAAAAAGCATTACTAAAGTCAATAATGAGGAACACTTAGGTATCATTTTTAGCTCCTGTTCGTCGTTGATACTTATCATGTAACCAATGTAATTAAAACCACTTAATAACATATAGAAAGTTGTAAAACATTTTCTTGCAATAATTGACTATATAAAACTTGATTCATTAGAGGGGAGCCTTGGCACAACGGTAAGGTTGCTCCATTGTGACCTGGAGGTCACGGGTTCGAATCTGGAAACAGCCTCTCTGCTTACAGGGGTAAGGCTACGTACATCTCACCCTCCCCAGACCTCGCAATGGCTGGAGCCTCGTGCACTGGGCTGCCCTTTTTTATAAAACTTGATTCATTGATGTTTATCATTTGATGCAAATTTTACTAACCAAATTAAATGGAGACACATGACTTATAATCCTCTTCTTTTCTTTCATACATAAGACTAATCATCCGACCCAGTTGATTAATTTGCAGTTGTGCCCACCAAAGATCTCCACAAGTTTTGGTTCATGGACAGAAATCTTCAAAAGGATATAATGACAACTTCTCAAGGATTTCAGTGTTGATTCACTTTAGCTATCATCCAACATCCTAAAGTTCAAGAGAACAACAAGTACAGGGTAACATGCAGTTCAGTTCATGAGTGGCGTTGATAACAATCCTGCCAAAAGGAATTGCAGTTCTCCAATAAGGTGGCAGCAGAATGTTGTCTGAAAAATTGAATCGTTGCACTGTGCATTATATGGCATTTAAGAATGTCTAAAGCCCAACTTTAAGAAAGCAAATCTGCCAAACGGATTTTATTCACACACTGTAACAACCTGTAATTTCATTTAATATCCAATTCATTTCCCATATTTCTAATTGTAATTCCCATGTTTTATTACAATACTTGCTTTTATTATATTAGAGATTCTTTAATTGGGATCAAACAGTAATTTTATAAAATTCATAAATACCTGTGCTATAATTTCACCACCTGTGATTTTTATAAAGTAGCTGTGTTGAATTTCAAATCTGTATTTTCAAACGGTGAAATATTTATTTTTGACTCAACTGTATTTTTATAAAACCAAAAAATTATTTCTCACATTAAAATCAATTTTCTGTATTTTTGTGGTGATCACCGCGCCACGAAAATACTGGTTATGTTCGAAAACTGTCCGCGCCGCGTGGGACTCCCACAGTTTGGGAATCTCCACTAATCAAGAGGTGACACTTGTTTTTTAATCATTAGTTAGGATTGTTTGGATGATGTATTTGAGTGCGTGTTAACTTAGTGTCATAAGTTGTTTTACCCAAACAATATAAGTGATTCCTAGAAAACTTGATAGTGCCTAGTTTGACTATGCTAAATTTATGTGTGTTAATGTTGGGCTTTAAACTACATTTCCCAAACACTTCAAATTTGACCCCTATAATTCTAAACCACATCTTCAAATTGTGAGGGTGTACATACGTATGTAATATCATCATATTAGAGCTGTGTATATTATGCTATTAGGAATATTAGAAATCAAATTAGTTTGTTGAGTATTGGAGAGGGAACTTGGAGCCCAAGTTCACCAATTTTGGCTATCCTATATATCACTCACATACTCTCTCATTAACACACATTCTGCAACTAAAATCAAAAAGAAAAGAGAGCTTGATAGGAGAATTATACATAAATTCTAGTGAGAGAAAGCTTCATTCCATAGCCAAGCTTGAAGTTTGGATTGCTTATTCTTGTTTCTTTCTCAATAACTTCTTAAATCCCTATCACAGTGAGTATTCTAAACTCACTTAGAATGTAAATTCATGCTTAGTTGCTGTTGTATTTGTTTAATGTAGAATTACCATTGTTGATTTATCCATGGAAGCTCAAGCTTGAAAATCTTAAATTTTCAACCTTAACCAAAATTCATTTTTAGAAATAATTATGAAAGATTTCAGTATGTAGAGGCTATGGTTAAAAGTATTAGAGTCTAAATCATTCATATGAGAAAGTATATTAGAAATTAAGTTTTGACACCTCTCGGTTTTTCGTAAAATCCGAAAGCTACGGATCGATTCATGTTAAATCGTTTATATATTCGTAATCCTTGCGGAAAAATGAAGAGAATCATATACTATAAGTTATATTTACTTTCGAAATCAAACTCGGTCAAAAACAGGGTATAAAACTGAAACAGGGGAATTTTGACGAAGAAGATGAAGTCTTAGCAGTGACTCGCGCGCGCGAGCGGCCTACGTGAGCGACTTGTGTAGATTTTGACAGTTAGAAAACTTTTTAAAAAAATTCGAAAAAGTGACATATTGCGCGAGCGGCCCGCGCGAGCGACCTTGCCATTTCTGCTTTTTGTCTGTTTTCTAATAAGGGACTGTTTGGATGAAGTTTTTAAGGTTTTTAAAGTTTTGCTTGGAAAATATATTAAAGCAGAATCTGTTTCGTTACGTTTTAGTTAAAAAGGAATGATTATGGTTTCGATTCTTCTCGTATATACATGGCTATCGTTCCCAGTACTTTATATTTTCTGTATATAGTTACATGTCATACATGGGGAGTCAGTTGTACATGCATGTGAGTGTTGGTCAGTGTGGAAAGAGTATATAGATGAGATTGTGTGTTGGACACTCCCTGGTAATGGTGTACCAAAGTGTGATGTTTTGAGAACGCGGTTAGAGCATCTTTGAAATGCGACGGTGACAAAACTTGGACACTCTCTAGCGCCCATGGCAGCACTAAAGTGTGTGACGCCGACTTGGAGATTCCCTGGCACCCGTGGTAATGCTAAAGTGTGGCATACTGTACACTCCCTGACACACGTGGTATGGCTAAAGTGTGAAGCAATTTGACACTCCCTGGTACCCTGAACTAAAGTGTGAGGCAAACTGGACACTCCCTGGTACCCCTGTACTAAAATGTGGTCACCTTAGTGTTTTCAAGATACTGGAGTAAGAGAGTGGATTGATGTGTTGTCGAGAGAAGAGTCGGTAAGATGAGAATGGTTGCAATGTTCCCATGCACGGTCACATGATCTATGGATTGAAGATTATAATATTATCCTTATTGTTTTATTATGCGAACTCATTTTCTATACTGCTAACCTGTTGAATAATGAAACTGTGAAGTGGAAAATAGTAAGTGAGTATGCTTACATTCAAGCATATGTTTTTAATACTCACCAGCTTCATAAAACTGACGGTGTTGATACACCCTGGACATTCGTGTCTAGGCTTTTCAAATTATGACCCGGCAGAACCGTACAATTATGTGAACTGAGAACAACTACCCGAAGAGGAAATTATTATCTTATGTTTTAAAATGAACTTGTAATAAGGATTACTGTAATAGATATTATTATTATTTTGTTTTTGCAAGGCGGGTTGTGCCTTTAGTTAACCACGGGCTGTAATAATTATTAATTTGGAAAAATTTTATAAGCCTTGATTGTTCTTACTCTGATTTACATCATTATTATATTGTTCGACGTTTGGGACGAAATCGATCCTTCAAACTGTCGCGACCTACGAGTTCATAAAGGAAATTAAACGCTTTCCTTATTTATGCTACGTCGGGGCGTGACACACACATCACTCATATATATATATATATATATATACACGGTAGCGACCGCGTGCGAGGCACGCAGCAGCTCCCTTTTGATTCTGATTTTATGTAGTATAGATTTATTCGACATTGCGTACATAAGCATGTGAGTTTCATCTTATGCAGTATTTTTTGAATTGTAGTTCTAAAATTTATAAGTATTCTACAATGTTTCACAACGTTCAATTTTAAACCTAATGTTGACAGTTTTTTTTTTAATTATTGTATACAATGTCCACGTTAGCAAATCCTTATATCGAAACTTGATGATTTTTAATTAAGTTCATGAGTTTTAAACTTTTACACTTATTGTTAATTGATATTTTTTAACTATTTGTTGATATCTTTTAATGAATAGTAAGACATGAATGTGACGCATGTGAAGATGTCATTGTTTTTGTTGATGTTGGTGATGGATTTTAATTAGAGGATGTTCAAGTGGAACCGTCATTATTTCCAGAGATCCATTATCTAATGAAAATTTAGTGTTGAAAATTCAATTTGAGAAGCAAATTTGGTGTCATCTACAAAAAATTTACATGCCTACTGTCCCAATTTTTTTAAATCTAATTTCAATCAATGTTTTGGAGAGAAGATACTCTTTCTTTCCAACTACTAAATGAACTTTTGTTGTAAAATTTATAAGCTATCAAATTGTACATGACGTTTTGGAGTAACTCTTTATAACATTTGGAACAACTCTCCGAAACAGTTGGGAGCAACGTTTTTGGTGTAAGTTGACAACGTTGAAAATATAAAGTAGACTAAATCACAAAATAACTGTTCAAAAGTTCGATGATTTTAAATTTTGTTGACGCTTTTAACATTGTAGAAATGTTTCACAATGTTAAATTTTAAACCTATTGTTTATATTTATTAAAATTACTGCGTACAATTTATGACTGAAATGTAATCATTCGTATGAAATGGTACCGAAGACCAAATAGACGAAATATAGCAGTTTGATTTTGGAACTGTTCTACCAAAAATGGCTGAATTCATCAAGAAGTTGACTTAATTGTAAATATTTGCAATAAAGTTGACTAAAACATAATTTTAAATTAAAAAGTTGACCAAGATATAATAAGCCTTCATATTTTGAACCTAAATGTAATTATTTTTAAAATTGACTGAAATCTAAATAGATGCAATAAAGTTGACTTGAATCTAATTAAAAGTTGACTAAAATATTTAAATTTAGAAGGAAAAGTTAACCTACATGTAATTAGCCATCATATTTAACTAAAAGTTGACCAAGATGTAATTAGACATAATACAGTTGATTCATTTGTGTTTTTGATATGAATTTAATTTTGAAAAATTGACTTGAAGATAATTATTAGTCTAAAATGACAAAATTACCCTCACGCAAATCAATATATCTTTATTAGGGCTGTACAAATTTAACTGAAACCCGACCCGACCCGACTGACCCAAACCGAACCCGACCGAAACTTTGGGTAAATCGTTCTTGCGGTCGGTGATCGGGGTGATAGTTTGTAGAAACCGAAAGTTTGGTCGGTGTATGGGTGAGACAAATGGTGCCCCGAACCCGACCGAAACTTTTGAGTATAAATACCCTTATAATATAAAGCTAACCCTAATAATCAGTCATCACTCCTCACACATTTCATTTCTTCTCCAGATCTGCGCCTCTCCTCTCCTCCGGCCTCCCTTCCCCACACTCAGTGCCACTCACCACCACACCAGTCCAACAGGCAATCCCTCCTCGGCTATCCAGTCTTCCTTCACTTCCGTTCTTACCCTCCTCTCTCATCGCCCAATCATCCTCCAGATCTACGCCACCTCCTCTCTCCCTTGTCCAGATCTACAGTCGGCGGTGCCTTTAGAGCTTCAGTCAACGCCATCCACGGCGCCTCCTTCTCCAGATCTGCCATTCAAATTTAAAAAAAAAAAAAAGGCGACTGCGATTGTTACTGCAGAGAGTCGTGTCCAGCCAACCTCCGTTCCGGTATGCACATGGACATACATACATACATACGCATAAATATATATAGATATATAGATATATACATATGATCGTGTATTGATTGCTTTTGGAGATTTGCTTTAATCAAGTTCTGTTGGTAAAAACATACGCCACTTTTTGGTCGAATTAATAAAATTTTGATTTTGAGATTTATTGTTTTGATTCTGTTGATATGAATTTAATGGAGTAGTTGAATTTGAAGGTTGAGTTTTGTTTGGATGTAGCTCAGAGATGTTGTTACTGTTCAAGTGACTCTGAGATCCTGGGACAACATACACTACTTTCTTTTTTTTTTTTTTTTTTTTTTCTATTTTACTTGTTGACTTTCTAATTTAATTCATCCCCCCCCCCCCTCCTCCCTTTTTTTTTTTTTTCTTTCTTTTCAGGTTCAAGTATTGGCAAAGTTTGTGCATGAATGATGAATCTATGGTATTGAATTGTTGGATGTTGGTGCTTGGTGAATTGATGGTTATTGGATAATTCATAATTCGGATTTTTATTCTCCGGTGGATTGGGATTTTTAGCTTTTTGTTGGTGATGTAATATTATGTTGTACTTGTAATTTGGTAGGATTGAACTTTGATATGCTAGGATTTTGATATGCTTGGACTTAGATTTTTATCCATTTGTTGAACTTTGATATATGGTTGGAACTTAGATTTTCTAGACTTGTAATTTGTATTGTAATTTGGTTGGCTACTAGGCTTGATGTGGAGGTTGGATTTGAAGGTTTTTCATGAGTTTCTAGATTTTCAAGGCATGGATAAGAAATGGTTTGAATTTGAATTGGTTGAATTTGAAGGTTGGATAAGCATGGACAACTTACAATCTAAGCATGGATAAAAACCTTCAAGGCATGGATAAGTGAAATTCTCTCTCTCTCTCTCTAGATTTTCAAGCATAGACAATTTTTACAAAAATGGAAAAAATTAAAAATTACAAAAAAAACCACCTTGAAAGGCCAATCAGTGGCCAAATGGCCATATAAGTGGCCCAAATACTGGTAAAAAAAGAAATTACTAGCCCAAATCAGTGGCCCAAAATCAGAGGCTCATTATCAATGGCCCATTCCAATGATCCGAACCCGACCGAACACCCCGACCGAAACCCGAATACCCCACCCTGACCGAAACCGAATGCCCTTCGGTCAGTTTCGGTGCCTCCATAAGCCACCCCGAAATACTCGGTTCGGTCTCCGCCATCCTATAAACCCCGACCGAACCCGACCAGGTACACCCCTAATCTTTGTGATGAATGTAGATATATGAGTAAATATGATATAGTAGAGGGGTAAAATGGGTGTCAATGGAACCTAAAGGAAGCTTGGATGATAACGTACGCTTTTTTGGTGCGAATCTTCCAGAAATACCCTCCAGATGCCTAGAACAAAACTTAGACCCAAGAGTAAAGGGTAAGGGGATAGATGAAATAGAAAAGGGTAAAATGGTAATTCAATTCGGCAATTCGATGAGACGTGCCAGTTTAAGCCTCTTATATATAGGTTTTGATTTGATTTTGATATATATGAGTGTGTGTACCGAAATTAAGGTCCCCTCTATTTAGTAATCCCGTAAAGAATTAAAACATGAACTGTAACAGCAGCACCGAGAACACAAACAACTCATTCCGTACACTGAAACATATTCCAAATCCTTGGAGCGTCAAAATTGCACAATATGGTAAAAATTATCAACTGAAATATAAGATATCAAGCATCTAATAGACTAATACCATCACTAACCTCATACGTCATGTTCCTCGTGGCTGGCGCCCATTCCTCTGCAATTCTTTTCTTCATAAGATCTGGGTCAACTGTTGGTGGCATACGAATATCAAATCCAGCTTCCGCCTCAGATGGTTGCATATTCATTACAAATCCCTGTACAGTGCACCCATTATTTGCAATAATTGAAACATATATCCATCTACATATACATATGTGTGTATGCATATGTTCAGTAAGAAGCTCAATAATAGACCAATAAATCAATCTCATTTGCAACATAAATATGCATACACAGTCAAGCATAAAACACTCAAATTACAGATATATATATATATATATATATATGAGTGTGATCATGAAACTCACAGTTGGGGACGGAATTCCAGCTTTTAGATAGACAGGATGAACTGAAATAACTTCTGAGTTACTGGCCAATCCAGCCTTAACCAAATCAAACTGAACTCCCCTGAATTTAGTCATAATTTCAATATTAATCATCAAATTCTCCATAGCACTATTATCATACAACCTCGACCCATGTCCCGGCGTACCCACAGCCCTAATCACCATATGCCAAGGCGATCGATCCGCGTAAAAAACCCTAAATTCATCGTTGGTCGAAGCTTGTCCCTCATCCAACACAAACCCAACATTCAATTCCTCAAACTCTCTCGATTTCACAAACTTCGCCATCCCATCGAACCCACCAATCTCCTCATCGGGAACGTATAATACATGAACGCTCCGAACCGGTTCGAATCGGAACTCATTCTTTAGGGTTCTGATTGCTTCGAGGTACTGAAGGGAAATGCACTTGTCGTCTTGGGCGCCGCGTGCGAAGATTTCACCGTCGTCGGAGCGGATGGCAGAGAAGGGGTGATGGGCCCACTTGGAGAGCTCGGCGGGGACGGAATCGAGGTGGGAGTTGAGGAGGATTGAATGGAGGTTAGGGTTTGAGCCTGGCCAGGTTACAAGAAGGATGGGTTTAGTTGGGGTTAGGGTTAGGGTTTGGAGGCCGATGGAGTGGGCTAGGGTTTTGAGGAAGGTAACTGCGGAGGTGTAGTCTGGGTTTGGGTGGGCTGTGTTGATTCTCAGGTATTGTTGGAAGCGAGTGATGGGTGAGTCGTCGTGTTGGTGGTGGTGGGGTGGGGGTGATGCGGAGAGGAGAGAGAGTGAGAGGAAGAGTGAGACTGTGAGTGGTGAGAGGAGAGAGAAACCGTGGTGGTGGGGGCGGTGGTCGGAGTTGGACATGGTAAGAGCAACTCCAATTGGGCTAGCCAAAAATGCTAGTAAAACTTAATTTTAGCTCATCAAATACTACAATGCCTAGGCTAGTGAATTAACATTCACCAACCACACTAGCAAAACCCACTAG
This sequence comes from Hydrangea macrophylla, assembly GCA_033977485.1. NCBI lineage: Eukaryota > Viridiplantae > Streptophyta > Magnoliopsida > Cornales > Hydrangeaceae > Hydrangea > Hydrangea macrophylla. Next base: position 41,883,531 of record CM066993.1, read on the forward strand.
CTATTTTATTTTGTTTTGCATTTTCTACATTTATTGAAATAAAGAAAATTGAAAATTAACAAGTAGTCTCCCCATAAGTTGAAAATTTCAAGATTCCCGTCAAAATTTTAAAACTTGAAAATTCAAAAGTTCTTCCGCCATAAGTTGAAATTTAAAGTTTTCCGCCAAAATTGTATACCGCCAAAATTTCAAAATTCGAAGTTAATAAACAGCCTAATTTTCAAAATTCAAATTTCAAGTTTGCAAATATGAAATTATTAACCTGCCAAAATTTGAATTTTGACATTTTGAAATTCAAATTCAAAATTTTGGGCAAATTTTTAAATTTTCAAAATCCCTCCAAATGCATCTATAAATATGATCCATCTCACCTCTGCCTAAAAACATCTCTACATTTTCCATCAAACCCAACTCTGATATCTCTGTCTTTCATATCTTTTTATGGCTCAATTTCCTTCCATTTTAAGAGATTGCTTTAGTGACTCAGATGACGATTTTGAGGCGTTAGCAAATGTGGTGATCGAAGATGAGCAATTGGAGCGTCGAAGACGAACTATTCGTCGTGGCGGTTCTATTCCAGGCCATATTATCATCAATCGTGGCAGATCTGAAGGTCACCAAAGACTATATCAAGATTATTTTTCTGAAAACCCCGTTTATCCTAACCATCTGTTTCGACGGAGGTTTCGAATGAATCGTTCTCTTTTTTGTCGAATTGCCAATGAAGTAGAACGATACGATACATATTTTGTCCAAAGAAGAGATGCTGTTGGTGTTCATGGATTGTCTTCTCTTCAGAAGATAACTGCTGCATTTAGAATGCTTGCTTATGGTACTCGAGCAGATTCTGTTGACGAATATGTACGGATTGGAGAAAGCACGACAATTGAGAGTCTAAGAAGATTTGTGCAATCAATTGTCATAGTGTTTGGAGACGAGTACTTAAGAGCACCTAACGCTAATGATATCGCTAGATTAGTTGCGGTCAATGAACAACGCGGCTTTCCTGGTATGTTGGGAAGCATTGACTGCATGCATTGGAGGTGGAAAAATTGTCCCAGTGCATGGAAAGGGATGTATACTGGTCATTCTCGTGATCCAACGATCATTTTGGAAGCTGTGGCTTCACAAGATCTGTGGATATGGCATGCCTTCTTTGGGTTGCCAGGTTCACTTAATGATATCAATGTTCTAGAGCGATCTCCTGTATTTGCTACAATAGCTGACGGAAGTGCCCCTCCAGTCAACTACTGGATTAATGGGAACGAGTACACGATGGGTTATTATCTAGCAGATGGTATCTATCCTACATGGGCTTTGTGAAAACAATTTCATTGCCACAGGGCCGCAAAAACCAACATTTTGCTATTATGCAGGAGTCGACAAGGAAGGACGTAGAGCGAGCATTTGGGGTGCTCCAAGCACGCTTTGCTATCGTTCGTGGACCAGCCTGTGTATGGGATGAAGAAACACTTACAAACATAATGAAGGCGTGCATAATAATGCACAACATGATTATTGAGGACGAAGGAGGTGCAGGGGATACTGACTTTGATGCAGCTGATGTAGCTACACCCGTATCAGTGACGCGTGATTCTACACAAGAGCTAACAGAGTTTATTAGAAACCATCTCCGGATTAGGGATAGAGCAACTCATTCTCAACTTCAAGCGGATCTTGTCAAGCACTTGTGGCAACAACATGGCGAAGAATAGGGAAGTGTATTTATTAAAAAGACTAGTAAGAAAGTGTATTCATCAAAATGGCCAAGAGTAGGAAAATGTATTCATTAAAATGATCCACTTGTAATGCAAAATACATTTTCTTACATAGTTACTAAACATTACATGATAATTGCATAATTACTAAAATTAAAACCCTACACATTTTCTTGCATAATTTCTATATATTAAAACCCCTCTTCGCCATAATCTGTATCTTTATGTCGTTATAGTACTTGGCAGAGACTGGATCCATTGTAGTAGTGTTGATTTGCATTATGCGCTCCTCATACATATGCTCCTCAAGCTCTAGTTGTCTGTCATGTTGAGCTAATGCTCTTTCTCGTTGTACTGCTTTGTCACGCTCTATTTCTACTTTTTGTAGTCTATATTGATCCAAAATCCGCGCTAACGCGGTTTCTTCAACTTCACTTGCTAACATGTTCTTTTTCTTTTGCTTTGCCGCCTTCCTACCCATTGGCTTTTCATGGTGAGTAGAGTCATCAATGTCGTCCCCTAAGTTAACTGATTGGGAAGTTGATGGAGAAGATGCAGCAAGACTCGCCCCACTATGACTTTTTTGCTTCTTGTGGGACATGTTATCAGACCATATGGGCTCATTCTTTAAGATTTCCCAACAGTGCTCATATGGAAATTGTTTTCCAACTAATGAATTGTACAGTTGTCGTGCCTCGTCAAGCTACAAAAGGAAAAATTAATCAATACTCCCTCAGTCCCATTTTATGTGTCCCTTTTTGGGAATCCAACTATTTAAGGGGACAAAAGTGATTTACACCTACTTTCCACAATTGCCCATAATCATTGCACTTTCTTTTTTGTTTTGTTTTGGTATTGGTTGTAAGGAAGGGCAATTTGGGAAATTAAGTAAAATTTATATACTAATTTAAGAAAGTGGACAACAATTTTGGGACATACCAAAATAGAAAGGGGGACACATAAAATGGGACGGAGGGAGTATTAAATATGTAGTTAAAAGGAATGTAATTATACATAATTCAATAATTTGTAGTTGTCGTGCCTCGTCAACCTTTCCTTCTTCAACTTCTCCGCTTTTGATCCTTACGTTAACCTGACTGACATATCCAACAAATTTGGCACATTTTTGATTTATATCAAACCAACGATTCATGAGAGATGTTTGGGTACGCTGAGTACCTCCATGGGTTGTAAAATAATCATAGATTCTTTTCCAAAAGGAACCATGTTGTTGGTCATTTCCTGTGATTGCATCTTTGCTTGTGTTAAGCCAGCCAGACACAAGCAAAATGTCCTCTTGTCGGGTGAAATTTTTTGACCGTTGTGCTTTTCTCGACGTAGTACTACCTTCACTGGCTTTTTCAGATAACGTAGGATGATTAGTTTCATCGACTAGAACAAGTGTTTCTAGTGAGTCACTCGCTAAGAGATTCTAATAACTGTTGTATTGTGAATCCATCTACACAAGTGAATAATGGTTAATAAAAATAAATTGATTAAAAAGACAACATTTTAAATTAAAACCAAAATCCTAAAATTGCTAAAATAAAATAAAAAATTTAATAACTAAACAAGACATAAATTTAATAACAATAAATATAAATAATTAGTTTGTATTTTATTTCAACTATACTATTAAACAAATTATTTAGAATTCAAAACTAATAAATCGTGATTAAAAAAAAATTAATAATACACAGCCCTAAATAAAGCCCAATCCCACAGTCCACAATTACCTCAACTAATCAACCATTAAGCCCAAAGCCCAACCCATTCCAACTTATATTAAAAGAACAAAAAACCCTAAAAAAAAAAAACCCACCCAACCTCTTTATCTTCTTCTTCTCATGTTAGATTTAGGGGGGTAGAAATTGGGGATAAACCGTAGAGTCAGAGAGGAGCAACAGATGCAAGATGGAGCAGCAAGAGATGAGAGATGAGGTATGTTTAAACAACAAAAAACCCTAAAGCCTACCTTCCACTTTATCTTCTTCTTCTTCAGTCAGTTTTATGAGAGAGAGAAAGGGATGCTCAAAGTGACACAGAGAGGAGCAAGAGCCGAGAGGTGGAGGAGCAAGAGATGAGGTATGTTTATGGTTGATTTTATAGCAAACATGGGTTTTTAATTTTCAATTTGACTGCTCATGACCGTTGGAATCCACCCGTTGGAGACCAAACGGTCATGAACAGTCCTCATGCCTCTTTATGCCGAGCTGCTACCTCTCTCTCTAATTTGGCTCTTCAATTTCAAACTCTCCATTTGGCTAGTCGGTTGGAGCATCCAATTTTGACATTCACAAGCCAATTTGGTGGTTGGAAGAAATGGCTCACCATTTAGCTCGTGCGTTGGAGTTGCCCTAAGAGAAGTGGAAGTTTTCAGGTGATCCTAAGCAGTTACACGTGGAATGAGTTTGTATTTGTACCCAGCTTAGGCTTAGCATGCCCCCATTTTGGTGCCTCTCCGATTTAGAGCAACTCTAATGGGATTAGGCAAATGGGCTAGGCAAAATACCAATTTGGTTAGTTGAATAGGAAATTGCCTAGCCAATATACCAAAGCCACTCCAACCACACTAACCAAATGACTAGCCATTTATTTTGTTTTGCCATTTTTTCATTCAATCAATGACTTGGCCCACATCCCAAATCCAATCAAATTGAAGCACAAATGACCAACCACCATGATCATTGGCGCCCTTTTTTTAGCTCACCTCATAATCACTCGGCAATTTGGCTCTCCAATTGGGAAAGAGGCATTTTGGCTCATGTGATGGCTCTTTGCATTGGAGACCAAATTTTAGGTTTTGGCTAGGCATTTTGGTAGTCGAGGGTTTTGCCTAGGGTGATGGCTCTTCCCTTGGAAATGGCCTTAGAAGCTCCATCCTATAGCTTTTAAAAGTTCAGGTTGATTTTTGGTTTCATGATATTTTTTTGAAGAGTAATGTATAACACTAACACCTTGTAATTTCTTTTCTTTAATAAATGAAAATTTCATTTTATTTGTATTAATAAAAAATTATTTGGGGTTAAAGCATAATTTTTATAAATAAAGTGATACTTTCTATGGATTTGAAAACCGTAACTATACTTTTTGTACAACCCGAGATTTATTTTTTACACTAGTATTATTTTTTGTACTTTTAATGTAATCACGTGCACTACGTAAATACCAGTTTTTATTTTAATCTGAGACTATACCGCATGTGGGCGTGGGAGCACGTGAACTCATCACGTCGGATAAAATCAGTGGGTTGCTTAGAGCCTAAATTGGACTCACAGTATATATACATATGTATTAGTCTCTCTCAACTCACAGTCTCTCAATCTCTCCCTCAATTTCTCTCAATCTCCCTCATGCTCTCTCTCGAGACACACACATACAAGCTGTTTATATACATATAAATACACGGATACATACATAGATACATATATATAGTTCAAGAATGGAAGAGTGGAAATCTAACGACGGAATTCTTGACGGTTTTTCTCGGCGCGCTAAATTCTCAGTTTAATCCCTCTGTGAGTAATTTCAACTCACTCCTAACGAGTATATATGAATATTTCAGTATATATATGTCTGTGTATATATGTATATATACATACATACACCATTGATGAGCTTGAGGTTGGAGTTTTATGAAACTCGACCAAAATCAATTCCGTGAATTGAAAATGAAAGATCTTAGTCCATTAAGCTGCGATTCGAATACTATGAAGAAATTCATCTGTATCGCGGCGTATTGTTAATTTTAAGTTTTTACACCCTTACTTTAATCGCAAAAATTGAGAGATACAGTCCGTATCAGTTTAATCTGATCGCGTATTCTTAATCTGCGCAGAAAACTGAAGAAATCCATATATTACATGACTCGTTTAATTCCAGTTTACAAAATGGATAAAAACTAGCTTTTAATTTCGAAACTGAGGAAGAAGACGCAGTGGTAATCGATTGCCAACATATCTAATCGATTGCCATGTTATCCAATCGATTGTCATGTCATCTAATCGATTGTCACTTTTACCAATCGATTGCCATTTTTCAACACTGACGACTTTTAGTAAAACGGTCATAACTTCCTCTAGAAAACTCGAAATCGCACACTGTTTGAAGCGTTGGAAACTATACTCAAAGGCCTTTCTTTTGATATGTAATTCATCCACAAAAAGTATAACTCATTTTTAAGAGCATTGCTTCAAAGTGGACCTGCTTGTGTACTAGTAGCTGTAAAAGCGTATTAAAGTAATCTTTGATGAATTTACCTGTTGTTTCGTATATGACTTGATAATTTAGATCGTGGGTGCTAACACAATGATTCTAATTACGTTGTACTTTGTTAATAAAAAAAAAAGGAAATCAAATTATAAAAGCGAGATTTGGATAAATCGATTTGATCAATAATAATAAGCATGTCTAGAACCCTATTTGAAAGATTAAGTTAAAAAGAAAGATAAAAAGATTTGATTTCTCGTACGTTTGTTTGGTGTTATAATTTCATGAACATTGACATGTATGATAGGGTCGAGGTTGAGTCGACATGCATGGTGTGTGAGAAGGCGTGAAAAGAGTAAAGAGTGGCGGCCTTGTATGCGACTCCAATATCTAGCGGATATTATTCCTGGTATTGGAGGCGACGGTGTGGTGTACGACTCAGATATCGATCGGATATTATTCCTGGTATCTGAGGCGCGCGTTTTGGATACTGAGCGAATATTATTCCTAGTATTCGAAGTGATAGTGTGTTGTACAGCCTAGTTATCGATCGGATATTATTCCTGGTATCTGAGGCGACTGTGTAGCATGCGACTTGGATATCGATCGGATATTATTCCTGGTATCCAAGGCAACAATGTGTTTTGCGACCCAAATATCGATCGGATATTATTCTTGGTATCTGAGGCGACTGTGTAGTGTGCGACTTAGATACCGATCGGATATTATTCCTGGTACAAGACGACAATGTGTTGTGGGACCCAGATATCGATCAGATATTATTCCTGGTATCTGAGGCGACTATGTAGTGTGCGACTTGGATATCGATCGGATATTATTCATGGTATCTATGGCGACAATGTAATGTACGACCCAGATATTGATCGGATATTATTCCTGGTATCTGAGGTAATGGTATGTTTGAATCGAGTTTGTCGAGAGAAAAAAGTTGGAAAGATAAGATGATACATTGTCATGCGCGGTCACATATTTATTGGTTATTACTTCCCTGTGATATATATGTTGAAGTGGGATCTTGAATTATTGTTTTAAAGGCTTAGTAACGTTGTGATATATGCTTATATATACATTGCAAGCATATGTTCATTTTGCTCACCAGCTTGCATAAGCTAAAGGCGTTGATGCGTCCTGGACTCTAAGCCCAAACTTTCCAGGTCAGGAGCAACCAGAGTATTTAGACTATGCTAGTTAGAGGCAGAGGACTTTCCAGGAGGGCTGTTTTATATTTCTTATGTCTTACTTTTCAGAGATGTAATAGACCCTATATTAGATTTTGAATAAGGCGGTTTGTGCCTAAGACAATGACTGATGTAATAGTTAGTAAGTTTTAATTTTGGAGCTTATGTTTATTAGTATCCTTTGTTTAAAAATGCTATTAAGTCATTTGTTGCAGGGACAATTGGTTACTCTCACTTGTCACGACTTACAAGTCCATAAAGGAAATTAAATGCTTTCCTGATTTATGCTACGTCGGGGCGTGACATAATGTGTCACTTGTACAAAATTATCAAACAACTTAATAATAAATTTCATAAGCTACTTTTAAAAAGCCACGTGGGGGCCAAACTAAGGCTTAGTATGTTTAATAACTCAATTAACTGATGAAAATGAAAAGATTTAGCACTTATTATTTTTTAGTGCGTTTGATAATGTACCACTTAATTAAAAAATCAGCCAAAAACCATTGAAAACTTTAAGTCAAAATTTTTTACTGAAAATAATCACTGAATGCATTGTTTTTCAGTATTACCAATTCAATCACTTAAAATTTTCAGTACTTAATATTCAGCACTTAATTTTTAGTACTTAATTTTCACTTTTATCAAACGCACCCTAGTTGGAATTTTTCTCCAATCAACACTTTGAGGGCTTTTTTTAGGAATATTTAAAATAGGATAAGATCTGGTTTAGTCAAAGTCTATTTTTTTTGCCCTCTCGAGAACCAAGTATAAGATAACCTGTTTTAAGAAATTTAATAGGCAGGACATGGACTGTAACAGATTTACGTTGATCCTTTTTGGGAGTGTAACAGATTTGCATTCGCGGTTCTCGCAACGGATTTGTGTTAACCCTTGATTAGGAATATGACAGTTTTATATTCTCGATCCTCTAACAGATTTATGGTAATCCTTTTTGGGAGTGTAACAGATTTGCATTCTCGGTTCTCGCAACGGATTTGCGTTAACTCTTGATTAGGAATATGACAGATTTATATTCTCGATCCTCGTAACAGATTTACGTTGATCCTTTTTGGGAGTGCAACAGATTTACATTCTCGGTTCTCGCAACGGATTTGCGTTAACCCTCGATTTCCAATTAGAAAGGCATCTTCTTAACCCATGCAATGGATTTTGCGTCGGTCAAACGTTTGGTAATCTCCTCTGGCTAACGCATCATGTAATATGTGTCATATAGAGAGGACGTGAGATAGAGTGAGCACGACACTTGCATGATCAAGTTTACCTGGAAAATACCATTGCACGAGCATGTGCATCATGACAGGATAGGTGCATCCATCCGTGTGACTACTTGCGCTTGTGTGTTTGACCATTGCCCGAACTACATTTTTTGGTCTGATTCCTGAAGGGATACGTAGGCAGCTCACCATTGAGCGCGACCAATTGAAATCTCGTTGAGCAATTGCTTTCTTTTGCAACGCATTTTGTTTTTACCTGAATCCGACAATTTGGTCAAAGGCTTGTCTTCACACAGGCTTCGACATTCACTTGTGACACGCGTTGCTCCACAAGTTCTGCCGAAGAGGGGCAAACTGTAGACACCCCGATTTTGACCAAACGTCCGACGAAGGGTAGTGTTACCTCCAAATCCGATGATGACAATGTCCGATTAATCTAGGGTTTCCAAAGATAATTCAAGCTCTTCAAAAGACACCCCAACCTAAACAAAAAGCAAAAAAGAAATAAAAATGGAAAATAGAGGCAAAACAACACTTGAATCCATTTGCGGCAGTCACGGGTTACCGATGCGGCACTCCCTGACTGCCGGAACGGCAGTCAGTGAAGACCGTACCGGCAGTCACCAAATGCCGGTAAAGAACATCAAGTGCCGCCAAAATTGGAAATCTGGAAAAGACGGCAGTCCATGGAGTTGTCCACGACATTCAATGAATGCCGCACCGGCATTCAGTGAATGCCGCGCGGCAATCACCGAGTGTCGCTTCCATCTCCGGCGAATGTCGCGTTTTCTAGAAAATAGCTGGAAAATAGCACGTTTTTGTACTCACAAAAGGACGACTGAAATTAGGGTTTTACCCCTGAAATGACTAAAATATTTGAATCTATAGGATATACTACTCCTCTTTGTCTTAAGCTTTCAAAAATCTTTTTAAACACCATTAGGAGTGAATTTTAGAGGAGTTTGAAGGAGAAATTGTGTAGATTAAAGGTTGAAAAGCTTGATTAGTCTTTGGGAATTCTTTAAATTACCAAGTTGAGGATATTTGGTGGTAGATACTCTAACTAACTCGTCCTAATTTGAGCCTAATCATAATATGCATAGAGTCTTTTGATTTTCTTCTTCCTTTGGTGTACTCAATCCTTATGATTTACAAGACTCTCAAATGTATTATTTGAATCCTTGGACTTGAAATTCCCTAGATTCCTTGTAGACTTATGATCCTACAAGGGGATTAAGGTTGAGATTAATATTTGATTAATGAATCCAAACCTATCTTCATGGTTTGGGTTTGTTATGACTAAGTTTTATGAAATCTTTCCATATTTCATTTGAACTTATAAGTATAAATGTCTTTAGTCTCCCATGACCATCAAATGGTGGGAGAAGTATTGTGTTTTAAGCCAAACTCCATGGCTTATGGTTGGGATTAATAAAATGAGGATATATTTGATAAATGATGCTGTGAGTTCATAAACTGTTTTTGATCATAAATTTTTAGTTAAACATCTAACCGTTGGAATCAAGTAAAACCAATTGGAGAATGTTAATAACACAAAGTTTTACCACTGTAATTTTTGTTTTAGGGAGGTTTCATGTTTAAAGTGGTTTGGTCATGGGTTTTGTGGAACAACTACAATCTGTCCAGAGTTTCAGAACAATAGCACCCTTTTGAAATGAATAAATCATAGCCTTAACCAACCATTCTTGACCCCCAATACATTTTTCCATGAATTTTAATGTGTTAACAAGATCCCCTAAAAAGATTAGAACATTTCTGATTTTTTTACTATTTTTAAAAAATCATACAAAAACTCTGGACGGAGAGTTGTAAGTCTCTGAGTGATGTCTAGTGGTTGTCCAATTCCCAGAGATCTAACCGTTCAATCTTTGATTTTCTTTTTGGGTTGGAGACTAGACTCACAGAGGCTTCTTATGTCCAAAAAGCATTGACATCAAACCATGAGAAGTATGCTTTTTATTTCTTTGAAGTTCGGGTCTGCTTGCTGAAATTTTCAAAGTCCTATGATAGATTTAGCAAACTTTATAAATGGTGGTCCAAATGGTCTTTTCATAGCTTGGGACTCAAACCATGCTTCAATAATGAGTAGTTAAGCCTAAATCAAGAATGTCAAGTGATTCAAATTAATGGGTAGTTCATAATTCACTTTTGTCCATATTTATGTGCTCTCACACATCCATGCATGTAGCTTGGTACTTGTAATCAAATTTCATTTTTGTTAGCATCAAATTATACTTAGTAGAACTTAATTGTGAGCTCCTTATAACCAAGTTATGACTATGTCACCTCTATATGGACATTGTATTAGCTCCTAGTTGAGACTTACATATCTATGGAAGTGATGCATTTCTAACTAGTTTAAAAGGAATTCATAGTTTTGTCAATCCCCCCTTCTACTTGATAGATTTAAGTTAGAAGTTTAGGATTTATTATTTGATATCATGTCTTGTTTGAAGCATGTGAACTAACCCTTTGTTTTGTAGCGCTTTGAGGTACAATTTCTTAACCATTCTCTAGTTTATTTTAATTCCTTGATTTATTGGTTTTCGACTCCATGTGCGACACCTTAGAATTAGGTTTTTGCCTTATATGTATATATGATTAGAGACTATCTCTTGGGTTTATTCTACTTGTATGCATTGCACGTTTAATATTCGCGGCTGGATCCCGGGTAAGTTCTCTAGTTCTCTATTGCATATCATGTTGCCTGCTAATTGAATTACATAGTTTTGAATGATATTTTATCACTTGCAATCTTACACCCTTTTAGTCATGCTTTGTGTAATGTATATTTATATCTATGTATTAGTTGAGGGCACATGTAGATTTATAATTTGATTAAAAGGATGTTAAGTAGAGGCATATCGCGAGATAAGATGAGAGGGGGCGTTTTAGTCCGCTGGGCTCCTTCCCCTCTCATTCTATAATCCCCGGACCTGGAAATCTCTGGTTTCTTAAATGATCAGTCTGCTTTAAAATGGTTTCTTAATTTTTCCTTTTAAAAATTTAAGTGGCGACTTGTGTTTTGTGTTTTGAAATTGAAAATGATTTTGAAAACGCTGTGGGCAGGAAAAATGCAATATCCACATCTATACTAAGCTTTAGAGAAATTATGAACAAATTACAAGGCAAAAGGCATAAAAATGATATGCTTTATACAAATTTAGAAGAATTTACAAGAAAATAAACCTAAAAATGTGGACTAAAAATGAGGCCCCATGCAGTTGGTTCGCTACTTTGCCTTACTACCGCCCATGAATACAACTATTAACACGATAAAATGCAGGAAAATAACAGATTGCATTCTACTAAATTGCAGTTATATACACTGTTGAGTTCCAAAAAAGAGGACTTCCACATGCACATATGCTCATTTTCCTTCATTCGGCAGACAAGAATCCCATAGCCGATCATATTGACAACATCATATCAGCTGAAATACCAGATCCAAAAAATGATGAAGATGGTTATGAAGCAATTAAGCAGTTTATGATTCATGGGCGGGACGGCAAATCCACGGTCACCGTGCATGTTTGATAACAAATGTAGTAAACATTTTCCAGAAAGAGTTTGTTCCATGACAACAATAGATGAAACAAGGTTCCCCGTTTACATTGCAAAAAACTGGTGTTCATTTGGACAATCGCTTTGTAGTCCCATACAACAGAGACTTGCTGGTGAAATATCAAGCACATATGAATGTAGAATGGTGCAATCGCTCTAGATCCATAAAATATTTTGTTCAAATATGTAACAAAAGGACCTGATAGAGCAACAATAGCAATCGAACAGAATTTCCACGGAGCTGTAGGTGAAGATACCCAATCATCAATTGAAAAAGATGAAATCAAGAGATACTTAGAATGTAGATATTTGTCAGCATCTGAGGCATGTTGGAGGATCTTTGAATTTGACATACATTATCGCCAATCAGCTGTGGAAAGGTTGAATTTCCACTTAATAGATGAACAATTAGTAACATTCAAAGATGATGATAATTTGGAAACTTTTATTAACATACATGATATACAGAAAACCATGGTCAATGAGTGGATGAAAATGAATGAGAGATATGAAGATGCACGACAACTAACTTACGCCGAATTTCCAAGAGTTTGGGTATGGCATACAGATGGGAAAAATTGGAGTAGATGAAAGGTAGGAATTGTATTGGAAGAAATTTTTATGCTCACCCATCAAGTGGAGAAAAGTTTTATATGAGGATGTTGTTGAATATTGTTAAAGGGCCAACAAATCATGAAGATATTAAAATAGTAAACAATGAATGTCATCCTACATATAAGTCAGCATGTTATGCTTTAGGACTTTTTAGAAGATGATGGCGAGTAGCATGAGGCCATAACAGAAGCATCAAATTGGGCTATAACTTCACAACTTCGAGGACTCTTTGCAACTATTTTGACACAATGTGAAGTGGCTGACCCATTACAATTATGGGAGAAAAATTGGAAGATTTTAACCGACGAAATCGAATATAGGAAAAGACGTACTATAGCTCTGGAAAATTTAAAGCTATCAGTGGACCAAATTCGAAATTATGGTCTACATGAGATTGATCAGGTCCTAATAAAAGTGGGATGTACTCTCAAAGACTTCCCACCTCTGCTGATGATAGATGTAAATATATTCAGATAAACTGGAAATAGATTGATACAAGAAGAAATGTCATACAATGCCGAACAATTGATAAGTGAACACAACATTCTATTTTCAGGCTTGAATGATGATCAAAGGAGAATATATGATGCAGTAATTAATGCAATGAATGAAGGAGCAGGAGGTTTCTTCTTTATTTATGACCATGGAGGAACAGGTAAAACATATTTGTACAAGACCATTCTATCAGCGATACGCCCAGAATGAAAGATCGCACTTGCTGTAGCCTCATTTGGAATTGCTGATTTGCTGCTACCTGGAGGCAGAACTGCCCATTCACGATTTCATATTCCAATTAAAATAACAAAAGAGTCCACTTGTGAAGTTAAAGCAGGCACTCATGCAGCTGAACTATTATCCAAAGCTAGCATAATAATATGGGATGAAGCACCTATGGCACATAAACATTGCTTTGAAGCAGTTGATAGAACACTTAAAGATATAATGCGGCTTGCAAATGCAGAAAATGAAAAAAAAAACCATTCGGAGGAAAAAGTAATTGTAATGGGTGGAGACTTCCGTCAAATTCTACCAGTAATACCAAAAGGTGGGAGAGAAGACATAGTCCAATCAGCAATAAATAGATCCACTTTATGGCAACACTGCAAGGTGTTTATGCTACAAAGAAATATGCGACTAGGAACATCATCCACCGAAACAAACACAATAAGATCAGTATTAGAAATTTCAAAATGGATACTAAGAGTTGGTTATGGAAAAATTGGTGAAGGAGATGGAGAAAATGAAATTCAACTTCTCAAAGATTTGATAATTCCTTCAACTGGAGATCCAATCAATGACATTATTCAAAGCACTTATCCAAATTTGGATAAAAAAAATACAAGATAGGCAGTACTTGGAAGAGAGAGCAATACTTGCACCAACAAATGATATTGTGGAACAAATTAATAACAGGGTGGTAACTATGATATATGGAGAAGAAAGAACATACTTTAGTGCAGACTCCATTTGTAAGGCATCATCTTATTCAGAGGATCAAGATACTCTATACCTAATAGAGTTCTTAAATACTTTAAAGTTTCCAGGACTACCCAACCACAAACTTATTCTAAAAGTAGGTTTGCCAATAATGCTGCTCAGGAATTTAAACCAAACTGCAGGACTTTGCAATGGCACACGACTAATCATCACTCAACTTGGAGCTCGGATAATAGAAGCTGAAATCATTACTGGCATAAACATTGGAACAAAGGTCTTTATTCCTAGAATTGGGTTATCTCCAAGTGACACTAAATGGCCATTCCTACTCAAAAGAAGACAATTTCCAGTCACAGTATGCTTCGCAATGACCGCCAATAAGAGTCAAGGCCAATCATTGAAAAATGTTGGTCTGTTCCTGCCAAAACCAGTTTTAGTCATGGTCAATTCTACGTGGCAATTTCAAGAGTAACTTCAAGAAGTGGTCTAAAGGTGTTAATCAAGGATGACAATTCACAAACCACTACAACAACAAAGAATATCGTATACACAGAAGTGTTCAATAATCTACCAAAAGGTACTACATATGCATAATATACAATTTACTCATATTGTTATTTAGGGTTCGTTTGTTTTGATTTCAAATGCTTTTCGGAAAATCAAAACACCTAAATGTAACAAAAAATATGCTAACTTATCAATGACTGTCAAAAATGCAGGCCAGTAAAAAACAATCCTGGACTGCACACTGAAAGATAACGAAGTTAACAGTTTACAAATGTTGCTGAAAAGGTAGTTAAGAAGTCCAGCCTATGGCATTAGTTTGACATAAAAGCCATTATTGACTTACACAAAAAAATGAGAATTGATTCGAAGCTTCTATTTGTTGGTCCGAAGTTGGAGAGGTTGCCAATGGCAAAGTGTTCGAGGGAAAGTAAGTCAACCTTCACTGGATAATCTCTGATTTCTGCCCCAATTTTCATCTTCCAACTTCAATAATGTTTACCATGCAGATGGAAAAAAAAAACAAAATAAAAAACACTGCAAGCTTGCAAATGAAAATTTATTTCCTCTCTATGTACATATTGTTACGTTGAACAAAAGTTTCTCAACAATTCAAATGCAGGGTTCTAGCTGTGTCTCACCAAATTATATGGCACAGCAATTCGACATCAACGATAGGATGATAGGAATACTCATTCACTGCCACATTGAGGTACTGTGTTGTATTCATACTGTATAAGATATATATATTTTTAAGATGAACTATTCTTCAGTTTTGGAATAATTCACAACCCACTTTATCCGATGAACAGGTGCATTACAAATTCAAGCTGATGGAAGACACTCTATATCTTACAGTCAATCTTATAGACAGATTCTTAGCAGTTCAATTAGTGGTTACGAAAAAACTTCAGCTTCTGGATATAACAACTATGCTTCTTGCTTGCAAAGTATGAAGAAGTTTATGTTCCTTTTGTGGAGGATCTCAATTTGATTTCTGACAAGGCCTATAGCAGAAAAGAAGTGCTTCAAATGGTAGGTTCTATTACTAATGGTGAATCGGGTTTGACTACTTTTCATTCTTTAATATTAGAATGAGAAAAGATGATTTTCTTTTATTGCCTGTAGGAAAAAATAATGGTCAATACCTTACAGCTTAATCTCTCGGTTCTCACTCCATATGTGTTTATGACACGGTTCCTCAAAGATGCTTAATCTGACAAAAAGGTTTTTACTTGGAGTTTTCAAATTTCTTGAAATTCCAATAAACTTACAATCTATATGAATTCTTTGATCTTGAAACTAATTGGAGCTTCTCTCTTTCTTCAGAATACAACTTGGCTTAACCGAGTATGAAATGCTCAAGTTTCCACCATGACTATTAGCAGCTGTAGCAATTTTCACCGCTCAAAGCAGTCTCAGTGGGTCTCAGCAATGGAGTAAGACCAGTGAGAGACATGCTAACTACTCAGAAGATCAAATACTGTAAGTGTTTCTCCCGATATATGTATACATATATAAAGTACTAATGTTGCGGTTATATAGCTAAATGCGTATTGCGTGGATGAATATTGTTTCTCTGGTTTGTGCAGGGAATGCTCAAGGCTGATGGTTACTTCCCATCAAAAAACTAGCACTGGGAAACTCACAGGTGTGCACCAGAAATATAGCACATCTGAATATGGTTACGTTGCAAAACCATAACCTACTCGCTTTCTCTTAGAGCCCGTATTTTATACCAGTGATGACTTTGATGATAACAATATTAACTACTTGGGGATGTGTAGATGTGTAGGCAGTTTAACTGAACAACATAAGTTGCCTCTCTTTACTCTTCACTTTTGAACATATGTGAGTGTTTTATTTTTACCTTTCAATCAAAGAGTCCTAAATTGTTGTGTGCATTTATTTGTGAATGTAAAGCTACTTTGTTTATTTTGGTGTCCACAAATTTAACTTTTAGGGGAGATATTTGCTTATTCTATGTTAATGTTCTTTTCTAAACATACTAAGAATGACAATGGTGGTAGTGTTTATTTTTACCTTCCTATCAAAGAGTTCTTGATTGTTGTGTGCACTTATTTGGGAATGTAAAATCACTGGCCATTTATTTGACATAATTACCATCCTGATTGGATTTATCTGATTTCACTTTTCCACGTAATTGCCCTTAGTTGTCATCTTTTATTACCTAGATCTATCTGTTTTTAAAATCTTTCAAATTGACAAATAAAGTAATTTGTAACGAGAGAGCATACACAATGAGATTTACAAATTGAATCCTAATGCATGTAGTTATTTCAACTGTCACATTAATAGGAGGGATCACAAATGGATGAGGGTAACGAAAGATAAGTCGATACATGTAGAATCATTTGTTGCGCTATGCACAGAGAAATCAGGCCATTGCCGTTACAACTTCTGTTGATAATTCACAGAAAAATGCCAACCATAGCCTGAAATCACAACTGCCTTCAAACCACTCCAACTTGAATTAATATGGGATTCTTCATTTCATACAGAACATGACTTCATACAGCACTCAACTACACTGGATGCAATTCGATATAATCATATAAAATAAACAGCAATTGAAAGACATATGAGTGTAAGGTGTACATCAACAAAAAGTGTAATAATTACACAGGAGATCAACTCATTGTAAAGAAATTATAATTTTATTGTCCTCAATCTGTACGCATTAGAAACATAACTGCAAAAAAAAAAAAAAAAAAAAACTCTCTTCAAACAATGTTAGCCAAAATTTACAGACAACAAATCCCCTGCACAACTTCTCTTCAAACAATGCATTAGACAAAGCTTACCTACAAAAAAACCCGTGCAACACACGGGTTAACGACTAGTTCAGTAATGAATTTGATGAACTGCAGGCTTTAGATTACACATAAAGGAGGCTATGCCTCCTATGGATGCGTGCCCAATTTCGATATTTCTCTGTTATGTTATGTTCTTTACGGTAATTGAATAGTTATTCAAATACCATAATATCCATTTAGTATACCATAATTACTCGTACATATATAAGGATATCTTGATTTGTGTGAGGCTAATTATGTCATTTTGGACAATAATTATATTCAAATCGACTAATAATTACATTCAGGTCAACTTTTGAAATTTTATTTAATATAATACGAGGATTCAATCAACTTTGACTTAAATATTTCAGGTTCAATCAACTTTTTCAACCATAATTATAGTTGGCTTAAAAAAATCTGCCATCATATTTATATATAGATCAATTTTTGCAAGAAAAATGATAGAATAGTCATCTTTTGGCACAATATTTACATATGAGTCATTTTTTTAAAGAAAAATTACAAAATAATCATCTTTTGGTACAATATTTATACATAGATCAATTTTTATAACAAAAAGTTATAAAATAATAATCTTCTGGCACAATCGCACTCCAGCTTTTTTCCTTTTCCCTTTTATAAAAATAGTTGTAAAAGCCAAAAAAAAAAAAAAAACTAGGAGTAATATGAGGGACGAAGCACGTGTTTGTCACCTTATATATATATATATATATATCGAAAATTCTATGGAGAGGGCGCTCTCTCTTTATTAAAGAGAGGGACTCTGTTTTGACCGTCGGATCGTATTTTCATTAAGGACAGTATTGTCATTTTACAGTTTTTAAACACGATCCGACGGTCAAAACAGAAACCCTCTCTTTAATAAAAAGAGGGCGCCCTCGTTAGAGCTGACTGATATATATATATCCTTCTCAGTCTCGCAAACGTTACCCCAATCCTAGCCGTAACTACGGCAACCATTCATCTACCCTCACGTCGCCACCATTCGCAGCGACCACCAGTCGTCCCTCGCACGACCGATTCCCTCTCTACAATGCTCAGAAATTTCCATACGTTTCGGAGGTCAGTACACATGTCATACGCTATATTTAAAAAAAAAAAAATTCTCTCTCTTTTCGTGTATATGAACTGATCTCGAGTCAGATTTCATTATTCTATCAACAAATTTGGTTTTCATTTGTGATCTTTTGAATTTCACTATAAGTTGGCTTTTCGTGGTATATGAGTGTTTAGATATTTATCCAGTCTATATAATTTTGGGTTGAATGTTTTCTTCTAATTTAAACTTTTGATATCTGTTCTGGTTTTCTTGTTCTGTTATGTTCTACCTAAAAACTTAAGAACCACTCAAAACTCCCTTTTTTCTTTCCACTCAAGTCACAATATCACAATCCAGAGATAGGTATACAAGTTAGAAGGTTTAAAACTACAAAATTAACTTTACATCTCTTCTTATGTTTTTCTAAATTGGACACTACCAAAGGACATTTTTGCCCTCATCTTCTTCCTCTTCACCAAGAAAACCCTAACCTAACCCTAACTAAACACTACCACAAACCAACCCACCACCCCACCACGAGCAGATCCACCACCACCACCATCACCAGCAGCAGCAGCAGCAACCCCATTCTTTTTTTTTTTTGAAAATGCTAGCCTTAAAGTGTAATCTGTATGGATTTTCTACGACTTCCATTGCTTTCAGTGATCAAGTCTTAAAATGTATCGGGTGCAAGTGGTGCAACGTGGAGAGCAAGTCCGAAACGTATCGGGTGCAAGTCTCAGACTTGCTCCCGATACGTTTCGGACTTGCTCTCCACGTTGTACCACTTGCACCTGATGCGTTTTAGACTTGCTCATTTGGAAAGCCTTTAAAAATAAGAATCGAAGTTTGGATAACACAAGGTGACCAAAAGATGTGTTTGTGTACCTTCTCAACGTCTTTTCTAGCACTCTTGCAATTGGCTGCATTGCTAGTCACCACATGCTATACATTTGATGTCCCCACTTCCTCAATTGCTTTAAGTAAAAACTCTACAATTTTAGCACTCGTTTTTTTTCGATGCCTTCAAAATCCTCAGAATACAAAAACATTGCACCACGGCTATTAGCATGATGGTGTTGATTAGCTGTTGTTTCTTGACATTTGTCCACCTATCAGACACTATGGACACTCCATGATGATACTGTAATAACCCGAAATTTCTATATTTCTTTTATGCTGCAATGCGTGAGCACGAGTCATGCTAGCGTATGATAAATAGATA
Organism: Hydrangea macrophylla; assembly: GCA_033977485.1. Lineage (NCBI taxonomy): Eukaryota > Viridiplantae > Streptophyta > Magnoliopsida > Cornales > Hydrangeaceae > Hydrangea > Hydrangea macrophylla. The sequence continues at coordinate 41,903,140 of CM066993.1, forward strand.
GGGGAAAGAGACTTCATTAAAAAGATGGAGCGGTCCCATGATAGGAGCATAAGAATGAAAGGGTCTGAGAGGAGACACAAGGGGAATTCCATTACGAGAATGGAAGGTACGAATGGATAGAAGAAGAGAGAAATGATGAGATGAAAACGTTTCCATAATTGGTAGGATGACTAGTAACTCACAAGAATGTGAGGTGTTAATTGGTAATAAGCAAGAAGTACATAACATGGGGGTAAGCTAGTATCCCTGTACGGGTGAATTTATTGAATTGAGTTAATATTGGTGAAAAGGGTATAAATGATAAGGGTGTATATGTAAACATTTCTACAACTAGTAGGTCAAAATAGTAATTCACGAAAATGTAAGGAGCTACATTGGAATAATTGAAAGTGGAGTAGGAAGAACGCTAATTCAAGAAAGTGTGAGGTGCTAGAATGCGATATCGGAAAGTATAGTAGGTGAATATGTAGTTTAGGAAAGTTCAATTCTAGAACTTGGTGGAATCTCCTAAGTAGGGAGATTAATTAACTTAATTGAGGTTAATTAGCTAATTGAGATTAATTAGCTTAATCAAGAAGCTTGCTTGTGCCAAGCAAGAGGTGTTAAGTGTCATGACTTGGGAGATTAAATCTCCAATTGGCATGTGGTGATGACTAGTCTAATGGAAGAATACAAAATAAATGTACATCTTTGAGGTACTTGTGTAGAGACAAGCAAGAAGGTGATAGAAAAAAGAGAATAAGGGGGAAAATAGAAAGAAATGAAAGGGAAATAAAGAAAAGGGAAGTTATGAGAAAGGAATTGGAGTTGGAATTTGATCCCCAAGGGTAAGTAGACTTGTAGTCTATGGTTTAATTCCTTTTTGATTAAGGAAGGAACATGACATGTTCATATATTGTTTACATGTTGAATTATTAATGTAGGGGGATTAAAGGGGTGATGTAGAAATGAGCTAGTAATCATGTAATTGAATCTACTAGCAAGGTGAGTAATTCTAATCCTTGAATTGACTCTTGAATTGATGATCAAGGTGCTATATATATTGATGAGCCATGAGATTTGTAAGTGATCGTGTTATATTGTTATGGTTTCATGAAGTGATGTTATAAGCATGAATTATGGAGTTATGTGTTTAATTATGCTCTCTATCGAGTACAATAAAGATATGGATAGATTTATTTATTGTGGTGTGCATGGAAAGGGGGATGAATGTTTTGACATGCGAATGGATTCCGTAATAAACGGAAGGAAAGGAAAAGTAAGAGAATTCCTACGGGGAATTGTGAGAATGGCACTGGAAGAGAGCAAAGAATGAGAAAGTATGAAATGAGGTGTAAACTATACGGTATTAAAGTAGTGTTGGAAAAAATGCATTTAATCGGTGTACTTGTAATCATTATTGTGCTTAAATGCTATGTAATGTTAACGTTCACCGATTATGTTATTCATTGAGCTTTATAGCTCATTGGTTATTTATATAAACATTTCAGGTATTTGGGAAGCAAGGTGAGTTGAGGTGAGGTGAAGAATTGAAGAACGTTTTAGTTATTATATTTCAGATAATTATATGGTATTGTAATAATATGGCAGAAGAGAATGCAGTGAAATTGGTAATGACTACGACTCCTATAATGAGATTAATGGTGCGGTAGGGATAGAAGTGGTACTCTAGAGGTGAAGCCACATTTGTTAAGACCTCAAGGGTACTACTATGTGGAGTTATAGATAATAATGGATTGTGCGTGTGTTTGATAACGAATGGTGACTCATGGGAAGAGATTAAAAAGGGGAAAAACACGAGAGAATGCACATACTTGCATGACATGTTATACTTGTTTGGAAGTAGATTGTGTAAGAGTGATTGTATGTCTTACATTTGCGAGATATGACGATATCTTTGGTTGCATGGAAATATATTTAGACATTGTGTCGTATGATTCATATGAGATGTCATGTTAAACGTGAGCATTTGGACAATGATATGCTATGAAAATGGAACATGTAATAGTCACTTCGTAAGATTGAAATAGGAGATCAAGTTAAACGTAAGCATTGAATAAAATGTGCATGATAAAAGAGATAAAAGACGAGTTATGACATAAGAGCAAGCTGTAAATGTTGAGGAAGATCTCTCTTTATTCATCTATGAGTGTGTTGGAAATTACATGTGTGTTATTAAGTGTTTGGAGATGTTTTAACACGAAATTGGAATGTTATAAACAAGCGTGGAGCTCGCCTGAGCAAGGAAAGCACAGTTGAATTTTAAAAGTGGAAAATGTTGATAATTCGTGTTTAAAGGTTTCTACAGATTATTATAAGGAAAGAGCCTTTATGGGTTTAAAAAAAAGGATTTTATAACTCAACTTGAGAAAACAAGATGCTTGTTTGGTTTTGGTCCATTTTAATTTGCATAGAGTCAACTAGTGACTCTTTGGTTGATTAGTAAAGGTGGGGAATAGAGCCTTGGCGGTAGTCACGTGTCCTAAGCTACTCCTCTTTGTGGTTTGGGGCATGATAGAATGGTATCAGAGCCATAAGAATTTTGGGATGGGGAAAATGTGAAAGGATGGAAATGAGGTATCAGAGGGATATCGAGGTATGGTTATTTATTTAAGGAAATTGGTGAATGGATATGAAGGTATGATTATTTTTCAGTTTCAAGTATTATTTCTCGATACTTGTGTAGAATACAAAAATGTAATTTTGACGATATGTTGACATGGGGATATGTGTAAAATTTTAAAGAAATTTATGATCTATCATGACATAGTTATTCTTGTTAAAAGAAACGATGTGAACTCCTTAATAGAGTATGATTAAGAGAGAATGCATGTATGACTCCTTAATGGACTGAAAGGTGTTAAAGAGCATATGAATGTATATTGAGTTTTGTTTGATATATATTAAATGTGAGTATATGTGGTAAATGTAAATGATGGAATTGAGAATAAGTCTCAATGAATAATGTATGAAATGATGTTGGCGAAGTACTTGTTCTATCACTATGAGACAAGGCTCCTGAAGTGGACTATATGTTATGGTTCCTATGGTGGAGTGTGGAAACTCTTGAAAAGAGTATAGAATGACTTATTTGTAGAGTCGAAGTGTTCAATATGCCTTGTGTAGGGTATTGAATAGCCCGGAATGAGGAAAGGGTGCAATTACGGGCACGAAATGAGAAAAAGGTGCCATTACAGGCATGGAAGTAGTGGGATAGAACAATGTACTTTGAAAACATTGGTAGTTACATTGCTTCTACAAAACAATGAATGGACAAGGCATGAATGGAAATGCAATATGTAAATTGGGTATAAGTGTAGTAGTTGAAGCATTCGATATATTGATGCTAACAACTACGTTGTGAATGATTTTGTTTCTAATGGAAGAAGTGTGACAAAAGGTCCAAGACACCAAAAGGCCTTCAGTCAAGGTTGAGGAGTGAGTCACATGGTTTGCATTAGAAATGAGAAATTCAAAGAGAAATCAAATTCTATACTATTTACTGGAAGTCCAATGGAAATGAGTTGATGAGATGATACATGTATATGTGTATATTCATTCTCGGGATAAATAAACATGGGTGATGCATCATGTTTCTTATGATATTGAAAGAACATGTAGAAACGAGATGTTTACGAGATTGAATGCTCATAATTAAAGTAAATTTCCATGTGCTAATAAGATATGTTATTTGACGCAGAGAATTAAAGTTCCTACATTATTGTTGGATGGGCAAAGAAGTAATGTTTCTATTTATTATGAAGTTATTCGATTTCTATGTTAGAAATGGTTAGATTCTAGAATGTATGGATTCATGGATAAAGTAAGTTATCTTCCATGATTGTTGCGTATGATGCGACAAGTTTGGGGACCAAACTTCTTAAAGAGGGGAAGAGTGTAATAACCCAGAATTTCTATATTTCTTTTATGCTGCAATGCGTGAGCACGAGTCATGTTAGCGTATGATAAATAGATAGGGGAAAGAGACTTCATTAAAACGATGGAGCGGTCCCATGATAGGAGTATAAGAATGAAAGGGTCCGAGAGGAGACACAAAGGGAATTCCATTACGAGAATGGAAGGTACGAATGGGTAGAAGAAGAGAGAAATGATGATGTGAAAACGTTTCCATAATTGGTAGGATGACTAGTAACTCACAAGAATGTGAGGTGTTAATTGGTAATAAGCAAGAAGTGCATAACATGGGGGTAAGCTAGTATCCCTGTACGGGTGAATTTATTGAATTGAGTTAATATTGGTGAAAAAGGGTATAAATGATAAGGGTGTATATGTAAACATTTCTACAACTAGTAGGTCAAAATAGTAATTCACGAAAATGTAAGGAGCTACATTGGAATAATTGAAAGTGGAGTAGGAAGAACGCTAATTCAAGAAAGTGTGAGGTGCTAGAATGCGATATCGGAAAGTATAGTAGGTGAATATGTAGTTTAGGAAAGTTCAATTCTAGAACTTGGTGGAATCTCCTAAGTAGGGAGATTAATTAACTTAATTGAGGTTAATTAGCTAATTGAGATTACTTAGCTTAATCAAGAAGCTTGCTTGTGCCAAGCAAGGAGGTGTTAAGTGTCATGACTTGGGAGATTAAATCTCCAATTGGCATGTGGTGATGACTAGTCTAATGGAAGAATACAAAATAAATGTACATCTTTGAGGTACTTGTGTAGAGACAAGCAAGAAGGTGAAAGAAAAAAGAGAATAAGGGGGAAAATAGAAAGAAATAAAAGGGAAATAAAGAAAAGGGAAGTTATGAGAAAGGAATTGGAGTTGGAATTTGATCCCCAAGGGTAAGTAGACTTGTAGTCTATGGTTTAATTCCATTTTGATTAAGGAAGGAACATGACATGTTCATATATTATTTACATGTTGAATTATTAATGTAGGGGGATTAAAGGGGTGATGTAGAAATGAACTAGTAATCATGTAATTGAATCTACTAGCAAGGTGAGTAATTCTAATCCTTGAATTGACTCTTGAATTGATGATCAAGGTGCTATATATATTGATGAGCCATGAGATTTGTAAGTGATCGTGTTATATTGTTATGGTTTCATGAAGTGATGTTATAAGCATGAATTATGGAGTTATGTGTTTAATTATGCTCTCTATCGAGTACAATAAAGATATGGATAGATTTATTTATTGTGGTGTGCATGGAAAGGGGGATGAATTTTTTGACATGCGAATGGATTCCGTAATAAACGGAAGGAAAGGAAAAGTAAGAGAATTCCTACGGGGAATTGTGAGAATGGCACTGGAAGAGAGCAAAGAATGAGAAAGTATGAAATGAGGTGTAAACTATACGGTATTAAAGTAGTGTTGGAAAAAATGCATTTAATCGGTGTACTTGTAATCATTATTGTGCTTAAATGCTATGTAATGTTAACGTTCACCGATTATGTTATTCATTGAGCTTTATAGCTCATTGGTTATTTATATAAACATTTCAGGTATTTGGGAAGCAAGGTGAGTTGAGGTGAGGTGAAGAATTGAAGAACGTTTTAGTTATTATATTTCAGATAATTATATGGTATTGTAATAATATGGCAGAAGAGAATGCAGTGAAATTGGTAATGACTACGACTCCTATAATGAGATTAATGGTGCGGTAGGGATAGAAGTGGTACTCTAGAGGTGAAGCCACATTTGTTAAGACCTCAAGGGTACTACTATGTGGAGTTATAGATAATAATGGATTGTGCGTGTGTTTGATAACGAATGGTGACTCATGGGAAGAGATTAAAAAGGGGAAAAACACGAGAGAATGCATATACTTGCATGACATGTTATACTTGTTTGGAAGTAGATTGTGTAAGAGTGATTGTATGTCTTACATTTGCGAGATATGACGATATCTTTGGTTGCATGGAAATATATTTAGACATTGTGTCGTATGATTCATATGAGATGTCATGTTAAACGTGAGCATTTGGACAATGATATGCTATGAAAATGGAACATGTAATAGTCACTTCGTAAGATTGAAATAGGAGATCAAGTTAAACGTAAGCATTGAATAAAATGTGCATGATAAAAGAGATAAAAGACGAGTTATGACATAAGAGCAAGCTGTAAATGTTGAGGAAGATCTCTCTTTATTCATCTATGAGTGTGTTGGAAATTACATGTGTGTTATTAAGTGTTTGGAGATGTTTTAACACGAAATTGGAATGTTATAAACAAGCGTGGAGCTCGCCTGAGCAAGGAAAGCACAGTTGAATTTTAAAAGTGGAAAATGTTGATAATTCGTGTTTAAAGGTTTCTACAGATTATTATAAGGAAAGAGCCTTTATGGGTTTAAAAAAAAGGATTTTATAACTCAACTTGAGAAAACAAGATGCTTGTTTGGTTTTGGTCCATTTTAATTTGCATAGAGTCAACTAGTGACTCTTTGGTTGATTAGTAAAGGTGGGGAATAGAGCCTTGGCGGTAGTCACGTGTCCTAAGCTATTCCTCTTTGTGGTTTGGGGCATGATAGAATGGTATCAGAGCCATAAGAATTTTGGGATGGGGAAAATGTGAAAGGATGGAAATGAGGTATCAGAGGGATATCGAGGTATGGTTATTTATTTAAGGAAATTGGTGAATGGATATGAAGGTATGATTATTTTTCAGTTTCAAGTATTATTTCTCGATACTTGTGTAGAATACAAAAATGTAATTTTGACGATATGTTGACATGGGGATATGTGTAAAATTTTAAAGAAATTTATGATCTATCATGACATAGTTATTCTTGTTAAAAGAAACGATGTGAACTCCTTAATAGAGTATGATTAAGAGAGAATGCATGTATGACTCCTTAATGGACTGAAAGGTGTTAAAGAGCATATGAATGTATATTGAGTTTTGTTTGATATATATTAAATGTGAGTATATGTGGTAAATGTAAATGATGGAATTGAGAATAAGTCTCAATGAATAATGTATGAAATGATGTTGGCGAAGTACTTGTTCTATCACTATGAGACAAGGCTCCTGAAGTGGACTATATGTTATGGTTCCTATGGTGGAGTGTGGAAACTCTTGAAAAGAGTATAGAATGACTTATTTGTAGAGTCGAAGTGTTCAATATGCCTTGTGTAGGGTATTGAATAGCCCGGAATGAGGAAAGGGTGCAATTACGGGCACGAAATGAGAAAAAGGTGCCATTACAGGCATGGAAGTAGTGGGATAGAACAATGTACTTTGAAAACATTGGTAGTTACATTGCTTCTACAAAACAATGAATGGACAAGGCATGAATGGAAATGCAATATGTAAATTGGGTATAAGTGTAGTAGTTGAAGCATTCGATATATTGATGCTAACAACTACGTTGTGAATGATTTTGTTTCTAATGGAAGAAGTGTGACAAAAGGTCCAAGACACCAAAAGGCCTTCAGTCAAGGTTGAGGAGTGAGTCACATGGTTTGCATTAGAAATGAGAAATTCAAAGAGAAATCAAATTCTATACTATTTACTGGAAGTCCAATGGAAATGAGTTGATGAGATGATACATGTATATGTGTATATTCATTCTCGGGATAAATAAACATGGGTGATGCATCATGTTTCTTATGATATTGAAAGAACATGTAGAAACGAGATGTTTACGAGATTGAATGCTCATAATTAAAGTAAATTTTCATGTGCTAATAAGATATGTTATTTGACGCAGAGAATTAAAGTTCCTACATTATTGTTGGATGGGCAAAGAAGTAATGTTTCTATTTATTATGAAGTTATTCGATTTCTATGTTAGAAATGGTTAGATTCTAGAATGTATGGATTCATGGATAAAGTAAGTTATCTTCCATGATTGTTGCGTATGATGCGACAAGTTTGGGGACCAAACTTCTTAAAGAGGGGAAGAGTGTAATAACCCAGAATTTCTATATTTCTTTTATGCTGCAATGCGTGAGCACGAGTCATGTTAGCGTATGATAAATAGATAGGGGAAAGAGACTTCATTAAAACGATGGAGCGGTCCCATGATAGGAGTATAAGAATGAAAGGGTCCGAGAGGAGACACAAAGGGAATTCCATTACGAGAATGGAAGGTACGAATGGGTAGAAGAAGAGAGAAATGATGATGTGAAAACGTTTCCATAATTGGTAGGATGACTAGTAACTCACAAGAATGTGAGGTGTTAATTGGTAATAAGCAAGAAGTGCATAACATGGGGGTAAGCTAGTATCCCTGTACGGGTGAATTTATTGAATTGAGTTAATATTGGTGAAAAAGGGTATAAATGATAAGGGTGTATATGTAAACATTTCTACAACTAGTAGGTCAAAATAGTAATTCACGAAAATGTAAGGAGCTACATTGGAATAATTGAAAGTGGAGTAGGAAGAACGCTAATTCAAGAAAGTGTGAGGTGCTAGAATGCGATATCGGAAAGTATAGTAGGTGAATATGTAGTTTAGGAAAGTTCAATTCTAGAACTTGGTGGAATCTCCTAAGTAGGGAGATTAATTAACTTAATTGAGGTTAATTAGCTAATTGAGATTACTTAGCTTAATCAAGAAGCTTGCTTGTGCCAAGCAAGGAGGTGTTAAGTGTCATGACTTGGGAGATTAAATCTCCAATTGGCATGTGGTGATGACTAGTCTAATGGAAGAATACAAAATAAATGTACATCTTTGAGGTACTTGTGTAGAGACAAGCAAGAAGGTGAAAGAAAAAAGAGAATAAGGGGGAAAATAGAAAGAAATGAAAGGGAAATAAAGAAAAGGGAAGTTATGAGAAAGGAATTGGAGTTGGAATTTGATCCCCAAGGGTAAGTAGACTTGTAGTCTATGGTTTAATTCCATTTTGATTAAGGAAGGAACATGACATGTTCATATATTATTTACATGTTGAATTATTAATGTAGGGGGATTAAAGGGGTGATGTAGAAATGAACTAGTAATCATGTAATTGAATCTACTAGCAAGGTGAGTAATTCTAATCCTTGAATTGACTCTTGAATTGATGATCAAGGTGCTATATATATTGATGAGCCATGAGATTTGTAAGTGATCGTGTTATATTGTTATGGTTTCATGAAGTGATGTTATAAGCATGAATTATGGAGTTATGTGTTTAATTATGCTCTCTATCGAGTACAATAAAGATATGGATAGATTTATTTATTGTGGTGTGCATGGAAAGGGGGATGAATGTTTTGACATGCGAATGGATTCCGTAATAAACGGAAGGAAAGAAAAAGTAAGAGAATTCCTACGGGGAATTGTGAGAATGGCACTGGAAGAGAGCAAAGAATGAGAAAGTATGAAATGAGGTGTAAACTATACGGTATTAAAGTAGTGTTGGAAAAAATGCATTTAATCGGTGTACTTGTAATCATTATTGTGCTTAAATGCTATGTAATGTTAACGTTCACCGACTATGTTATTCATTGAGCTTTATAGCTCATTGGTTATTTATATAAACATTTCAGGTATTTGGGAAGCAAGGTGAGTTGAGGTGAGGTGAAGAATTGAAGAACGTTTTAGTTATTATATTTCAGATAATTATATGGTATTGTAATAATATGGCAGAAGAGAATGCAGTGAAATTGGTAATGACTACGACTCCTATAATGAGATTAATGGTGCGGTAGGGATAGAAGTGGTACTCTAGAGGTGAAGCCACATTTGTTAAGACCTCAAGGGTACTACTATGTGGAGTTATAGATAATAATGGATTGTGCGTGTGTTTGATAACCAATGGTGACTCATGGGAAGAGATTAAAAAGGGGAAAAACACGAGAGAATGCATATACTTGCATGACATGTTATACTTGTTTGGAAGTAGATTGTGTAAGAGTGATTGTATGTCTTACATTTGCGAGATATGACGATATCTTTGGTTGCATGGAAATATATTTAGACATTGTGTCGTATGATTCATATGAGATGTCATGTTAAACGTGAGCATTTGGACAATGATATGCTATGAAAATGGAACATGTAATAGTCACTTCGTAAGATTGAAATAGGAGATCAAGTTAAACGTAAGCATTGAATAAAATGTGCATGATAAAAGAGATAAAAGACGAGTTATGACATAAGAGAAAGCTGTAAATGTTGAGGAAGATCTCTCTTTATTCATCTATGAGTGTGTTGGAAATTACATGTGTGTTATTAAGTGTTTGGAGATGTTTTAACACGAAATTGGAATGTTATAAACAAGCGTGGAGCTCGCCTGAGCAAGGAAAGCACAGTTGAATTTTAAAAGTGGAAAATGTTGATAATTCGTGTTTAAAGGTTTCTACAGATTATTATAAGGAAAGAGCCTTTATGGGTTTAAAAAAAAGGATTTTATAACTCAACTTGAGAAAACAAGATGCTTGTTTGGTTTTGGTCCATTTTAATTTGCATAGAGTCAACTAGTGACTCTTTGGTTGATTAGTAAAGGTGGGGAATAGAGCCTTGGCGGTAGTCACGTGTCCTAAGCTACTCCTCTTTGTGGTTTGGGGCATGATAGAATGGTATCAGAGCCATAAGAATTTTGGGATGGGGAAAATGTGAAAGGATGGAAATGAGGTATCAGAGGGATATCGAGGTATGGTTATTTATTTAAGGAAATTGGTGAATGGATATGAAGGTATGATTATTTTTCAGTTTCAAGTATTATTTCTCGATACTTGTGTAGAATACAAAAATGTAATTTTGACGATATGTTGACATGGGGATATGTGTAAAATTTTAAAGAAATTTATGATCTATCATGACATAGTTATTCTTGTTAAAAGAAACGATGTGAACTCCTTAATAGAGTATGATTAAGAGAGAATGCATGTATGACTCCTTAATGGACTGAAAGGTGTTAAAGAGCATATGAATGTATATTGAGTTTTGTTTGATATATATTAAATGTGAGTATATGTGGTAAATGTAAATGATGGAATTGAGAATAAGTCTCAATGAATAATGTATGAAATGATGTTGGCGAAGTACTTGTTCTATCACTATGAGACAAGGCTCCTGAAGTGGACTATATGTTATGGTTCCTATGGTGGAGTGTGGAAACTCTTGAAAAGAGTATAGAATGACTTATTTGTAGAGTCGAAGTGTTCAATATGCCTTGTGTAGGGTATTGAATAGCCCGGAATGAGGAAAGGGTGCAATTACGGGCACGAAATGAGAAAAAGGTGCCATTACAGGCATGGAAGTAGTGGGATAGAACAATGTACTTTGAAAACATTGGTAGTTACATTGCTTCTACAAAACAATGAATGGACAAGGCATGAATGGAAATGCAATATGTAAATTGGGTATAAGTGTAGTAGTTGAAGCATTCGATATATTGATGCTAACAACTACGTTGTGAATGATTTTGTTTCTAATGGAAGAAGTGTGACAAAAGGTCCAAGACACCAAAAAGTCAAGGTTGAGGAGTGAGTCACATGGTTTGCATTAGAAATGAGAAATTCAAAGAGAAATCAAATTCTATACTATTTACTGGAAGTCCAATGGAAATGAGTTGATGAGATGATACATGTATATGTGTATATTCATTCTCGGGATAAATAAACATGGGTGATGCATCATGTTTCTTATGATATTGAAAGAACATGTAGAAACGAGATGTTTACGAGATTGAATGCTCATAATTAAAGTAAATTTTCATGTGCTAATAAGATATGTTATTTGACGCAGAGAATTAAAGTTCCTACATTATTGTTGGATGGGCAAAGAAGTAATGTTTCTATTTATTATGAAGTTATTCGATTTCTATGTTAGAAATGGTTAGATTCTAGAATGTATGGATTCATGGATAAAGTAAGTTATCTTCCATGATTGTTGCGTATGATGCGACAAGTTTGGGGACCAAACTTCTTAAAGAGGGGAAGAGTGTAATAACCCAGAATTTCTATATTTCTTTTATGCTGCAATGCGTGAGCACGAGTCATGTTAGCGTATGATAAATAGATAGGGGAAAGAGACTTCATTAAAACGATGGAGCGGTCCCATGATAGGAGTATAAGAATGAAAGGGTCCGAGAGGAGACACAAAGGGAATTCCATTACGAGAATGGAAGGTACGAATGGGTAGAAGAAGAGAGAAATGATGATGTGAAAACGTTTCCATAATTGGTAGGATGACTAGTAACTCACAAGAATGTGAGGTGTTAATTGGTAATAAGCAAGAAGTGCATAACATGGGGGTAAGCTAGTATCCCTGTACGGGTGAATTTATTGAATTGAGTTAATATTGGTGAAAAAGGGTATAAATGATAAGGGTGTATATGTAAACATTTCTACAACTAGTAGGTCAAAATAGTAATTCACGAAAATGTAAGGAGCTACATTGGAATAATTGAAAGTGGAGTAGGAAGAACGCTAATTCAAGAAAGTGTGAGGTGCTAGAATGCGATATCGGAAAGTATAGTAGGTGAATATGTAGTTTAGGAAAGTTCAATTCTAGAACTTGGTGGAATCTCCTAAGTAGGGAGATTAATTAACTTAATTGAGGTTAATTAGCTAATTGAGATTACTTAGCTTAATCAAGAAGCTTGCTTGTGCCAAGCAAGGAGGTGTTAAGTGTCATGACTTGGGAGATTAAATCTCCAATTGGCATGTGGTGATGACTAGTCTAATGGAAGAATACAAAATAAATGTACATCTTTGAGGTACTTGTGTAGAGACAAGCTAGAAGGTGAAAGAAAAAAGAGAATAAGGGGGAAAATAGAAAGAAATGAAAGGGAAATAAAGAAAAGGGAAGTTATGAGAAAGGAATTGGAGTTGGAATTTGATCCCCAAGGGTAAGTAGACTTGTAGTCTATGGTTTAATTCCATTTTGATTAAGGAAGGAACATGACATGTTCATATATTATTTACATGTTGAATTATTAATGTAGGGGGATTAAAGGGGTGATGTAGAAATGAACTAGTAATCATGTAATTGAATCTACTAGCAAGGTGAGTAATTCTAATCCTTGAATTGACTCTTGAATTGATGATCAAGGTGCTATATATATTGATGAGCCATGAGATTTGTAAGTGATCGTGTTATATTGTTATGGTTTCATGAAGTGATGTTATAAGCATGAATTATGGAGTTATGTGTTTAATTATGCTCTCTATCGAGTACAATAAAGATATGGATAGATTTATTTATTGTGGTGTGCATGGAAAGGGGGATGAATGTTTTGACATGCGAATGGATTCCGTAATAAACGGAAGGAAAGGAAAAGTAAGAGAATTCCTACGGGGAATTGTGAGAATGGCACTGGAAGAGAGCAAAGAATGAGAAAGTATGAAATGAGGTGTAAACTATACGGTATTAAAGTAGTGTTGGAAAAAATGCATTTAATCGGTGTACTTGTAATCATTATTGTGCTTAAATGCTATGTAATGTTAACGTTCACCGATTATGTTATTCATTGAGCTTTATAGCTCATTGGTTATTTATATAAACATTTCAGGTATTTGGGAAGCAAGGTGAGTTGAGGTGAGGTGAAGAATTGAAGAACGTTTTAGTTATTATATTTCAGATAATTATATGGTATTGTAATAATATGGCAGAAGAGAATGCAGTGAAATTGGTAATGACTACGACTCCTATAATGAGATTAATGGTGCGGTAGGGATAGAAGTGGTACTCTAGAGGTGAAGCCACATTTGTTAAGACCTCAAGGGTACTACTATGTGGAGTTATAGATAATAATGGATTGTGCGTGTGTTTGATAACGAATGGTGACTCATGGGAAGAGATTAAAAAGGGGAAAAACACGAGAGAATGCATATACTTGCATGACATGTTATACTTGTTTGGAAGTAGATTGTGTAAGAGTGATTGTATGTCTTACATTTGCGAGATATGACGATATCTTTGGTTGCATGGAAATATATTTAGACATTGTGTCGTATGATTCATATGAGATGTCATGTTAAACGTGAGCATTTGGACAATGATATGCTATGAAAATGGAACATGTAATAGTCACTTCGTAAGATTGAAATAGGAGATCAAGTTAAACGTAAGCATTGAATAAAATGTGCATGATAAAAGAGATAAAAGACGAGTTATGACATAAGAGCAAGCTGTAAATGTTGAGGAAGATCTCTCTTTATTCATCTATGAGTGTGTTGGAAATTACATGTGTGTTATTAAGTGTTTGGAGATGTTTTAACACGAAATTGGAATGTTATAAACAAGCGTGGAGCTCGCCTGAGCAAGGAAAGCACAGTTGAATTTTAAAAGTGGAAAATGTTGATAATTCGTGTTTAAAGGTTTCTACAGATTATTATAAGGAAAGAGCCTTTATGGGTTTAAAAAAAAAGGATTTTATAACTCAACTTGAGAAAACAAGATGCTTGTTTGGTTTTGGTCCATTTTAATTTGCATAGAGTCAACTAGTGACTCTTTGGTTGATTAGTAAAGGTGGGGAATAGAGCCTTGGCGGTAGTCACGTGTCCTAAGCTACTCCTCTTTGTGGTTTGGGGCATGATAGAATGGTATCAGAGCCATAAGAATTTTGGGATGGGGAAAATGTGAAAGGATGGAAATGAGGTATCAGAGGGATATCGAGGTATGGTTATTTATTTAAGGAAATTGGTGAATGGATATGAAGGTATGATTATTTTTCAGTTTCAAGTATTATTTCTCGATACTTGTGTAGAATACAAAAATGTAATTTTGACGATATGTTGACATGGGGATATGTGTAAAATTTTAAAGAAATTTATGATCTATCATGACATAGTTATTCTTGTTAAAAGAAACGATGTGAACTCCTTAATAGAGTATGATTAAGAGAGAATGCATGTATGACTCCTTAATGGACTGAAAGGTGTTAAAGAGCATATGAATGTATATTGAGTTTTGTTTGATATATATTAAATGTGAGTATATGCGGTAAATGTAAATGATGGAATTGAGAATAAGTCTCAATGAATAATGTATGAAATGATGTTGGCGAAGTACTTGTTCTATCACTATGAGACAAGGCTCCTGAAGTGGACTATATGTTATGGTTCCTATGGTGGAGTGTGGAAACTCTTGAAAAGAGTATAGAATGACTTATTTGTAGAGTCGAAGTGTTCAATATGCCTTGTGTAGGGTATTGAATAGCCCGGAATGAGGAAAGGGTGCAATTACGGGCACGAAATGAGAAAAAGGTGCCATTACAGGCATGGAAGTAGTGGGATAGAACAATGTACTTTGAAAACATTGGTAGTTACATTGCTTCTACAAAACAATGAATGGACAAGGCATGAATGGAAATGCAATATGTAAATTGGGTATAAGTGTAGTAGTTGAAGCATTCGATATATTGATGCTAACAACTACGTTGTGAATGATTTTGTTTCTAATGGAAGAAGTGTGACAAAAGGTCCAAGACACCAAAAGGCCTTCAGTCAAGGTTGAGGAGTGAGTCACATGGTTTGCATTAGAAATGAGAAATTCAAAGAGAAATCAAATTCTATACTATTTACTGGAAGTCCAATGGAAATGAGTTGATGAGATGATACATGTATATGTGTATATTCATTCTCGGGATAAATAAACATGGGTGATGCATCATGTTTCTTATGATATTGAAAGAACATGTAGAAACGAGATGTTTACGAGATTGAATGCTCATAATTAAAGTAAATTTTCATGTGCTAATAAGATATGTTATTTGACGCAGAGAATTAAAGTTCCTACATTATTGTTGGATGGGCAAAGAAGTAATGTTTCTATTTATTATGAAGTTATTCGATTTCTATGTTAGAAATGGTTAGATTCTAGAATGTATGGATTCATGGATAAAGTAAGTTATCTTCCATGATTGTTGCGTATGATGCGACAAGTTTGGGGACCAAACTTATTAAAGAGGGGAAGAGTGTAATAACCCAGAATTTCTATATTTCTTTTATGCTGCAATGCGTGAGCACGAGTCATGTTAGCGTATGATAAATAGATAGGGGAAAGAGACTTCATTAAAACGATGGAGCGGTCCCATGATAGGAGTATAAGAATGAAAGGGTCCGAGAGGAGACACAAAGGGAATTCCATTACGAGAATGGAAGGTACGAATGGGTAGAAGAAGAGAGAAATGATGATGTGAAAACGTTTCCATAATTGGTAGGATAACTAGTAACTCACAAGAATGTGAGGTGTTAATTGGTAATAAGCAAGAAGTGCATAACATGGGGGTAAGCTAGTATCCCTGTACGGGTGAATTTATTGAATTGAGTTAATATTGGTGAAAAAGGGTATAAATGATAAGGGTGTATATGTAAACATTTCTACAACTAGTAGGTCAAAATAGTAATTCACGAAAATGTAAGGAGCTACATTGGAATAATTGAAAGTGGAGTAGGAAGAACGCTAATTCAAGAAAGTGTGAGGTGCTAGAATGCGATATCGGAAAGTATAGTAGGTGAATATGTAGTTTAGGAAAGTTCAATTCTAGAACTTGGTGGAATCTCCTAAGTAGGGAGATTAATTAACTTAATTGAGGTTAATTAGCTAATTGAGATTACATAGCTTAATCAAGAAGCTTGCTTGTGCCAAGCAAGGAGGTGTTAAGTGTCATGACTTGGGAGATTAAATCTCCAATTGGCATGTGGTGATGACTAGTCTAATGGAAGAATACAAAATAAATGTACATCTTTGAGGTGCTTATGTAGAGACAAGCAAGAAGGTGAAAGAAAAGAGAAAAAATAGAAAGAAATGAAAGGGAAATAAAGAAAAGTGAAGTTATGAGAAAGGAATTGGAGTTGGAATTTGATCCTCAAGGGTAAGTAGACTTGTAGTCTATGGTTTAATTCCATTTTGATTAAGGAAGGAACATGACATGTTCATATATTGTTTACATGTTGAATTATTAATGTTGGGGGATTAAAGGGGTGATGTAGAAATGAGCTAGTAATCATGTAATTGAATCTACTAGTAAGGTGAGTGATTCTAATCCTTGAATTGACTCTTGAATTGATGATCAAGATGCTATATATATTGATGAGCCATGAGATTTGTAAGTGATCATGTTATATTGTTATGGTTTCATGAAGTGATGTTATAAGCATGAATTATGGAGTTATGTGTTTAATTATGCTCTCTATCGAGTATAATAAAGATATGGATATATATTTTTATTGTGGTGTGCATGGAAAGGGGGATGAATGTTTTGACATGCGAATGGATTCCGTAATAAACGGAAGGAAAGGGAAAGTAAGAGAATTCCTACGGGGAATTGTGAGAATGGCATTGGAAGAGAGCAAAGAATGAGAAAGTATGAAATGAGGTGTAAACTATACGGTATTAAAGTAGTGTTGGAAAATAATGCATTTAATCGGTGTACTTATAATCATTATTGTGCTTAAATGCTATGTAATGTTAACGTTCACCGATTATTTTATTCATTGAGCTTTATAGCTCATTGGTTATTTATATAAACATTTCAGGTATTTGGGAAGCAAGGTGAGTTGAGGTGAAGTGAAGAATTGAAGAACATTTTAGTTATTATATTTCAGATAATTATATGGTATTTTAATAATATGGCAGAAGAGAATGTAGTGAAATTGGTAATGAACTACGACTCCTATAATGAGATTAATGGTGTGGTAGGGATAGAAGTGGTACTCTAAGGTGAAACCACATTTGTTAAGACCTCAAGGGTACTACTATGTGGAGTTATAGATAATAATGGATTGTGCGTGTGTTTGATAATGAATGGTGACTCATGGGAAAGAGATTAAAAAGGGGAAAAACACGAGGGAATGCGCATACTTGCATGACATGTTAAACTTGTTTGGAAGTAGATTGTGTAAGAGTGATTGTATGTCTTACATTTGCGAGATATGACGATAACTTTGGTTGCATGGAAACATGTTTAGACATCATGTCATATGATTCTAATGAGATGTCATGTTAAACGTGAGCATTTGGACAATGATATGCTATGAAAATGGAACATGTAATCGTCACTTCGTAAGATTGAAATAGGAGATCAAGATGAACGTATGCATTGAATAAAATGTGCATGGTAAAAAGATAAAAGATGAGTTGTGACGTAAGAGCAAGTTGTAAATGTTGAGGAAGATCTCTCTTTGTTCATCTATGAGTGTGTTGGAAACTACATGTGTGTTATTAAGTGTTTGGAGATGTTTTAACACGAAATTGGAATGTTATAAACAAGCGTGGAGCTCGCCCGAGCAAGGAAAGCACAGTTGAATTTTAAAAATGGAAAATGTTGTTTAGCTTGTGTTTGAAGGTTTCTACAGATTATTATAAGGAAAGAGCCTTGATGGGTTTTAAAAAAAAGGATTTATAACTCAACTTAAGAAAACAAGATGCTTGCTTGGTTTTGGTCCATTTTAATTTGCATAGAGTCAACTAGTGACTCTTTGGTTGATTAGTAAGTTGGGGAATAGAGCCTTGGTGGTAGTCACGTGTCCTAAAGCTACTCTTTGTGGGTTTGGGGCGTGACAGATGCCGAGTGTCTTTTACAGGAGTCAACTCTTTTTCCATGTTTCGTTTTCCTCATCCAAAATACTAGTTCTAGCCTTTTCAAAAGGAGCCTTGTAAGCTTTGGGATCTCTATTAAATTTAATGGCTTGAACGATTTCATGAAATTTAGGATTTCTTAGCAAGTTGAATGGAATGCTATTAGCGCATAGTGCCTTTACCACCTTCACATCAACATCATCTCTATCCAACAATTGAAACGAACCTTCAATTGTCTTCGCAGATGGAGCTTTTCTCCTTGCAAGTGTTGAATTTTTAAGCGATGAGGAAACTCCATTTTTTTCCTTTGCATTTTGGACCGTTTATATCAGGATTACTTAACATAGCACTACATCTATTTATTTGTGCTTTTACTCCAGGTGGTGCTCCAAAAAAAAATGACACTGAATGTGAGTATAAGAGCTTGAAATTGTTTGTTGCAATGTTTGCATGTCCAAATTTTTGCACCACCTGGATTTTTTCCTTTTGGCTGCTCCTTGTACAATTACTTCATCCATTAAAGGCTTACATAGATTATTGTCTTCTATGTCAACATGTTCTCCTTCAACATCATCTTCTAGGTCTAAATCTTCCACATCAACATTATGCATCCATGATTTATTATTACTATTCTCAGGCATAGATGATAAATCATCCTCCACTCTTCTTCTTCTTCTTCTTCTCTTTTTTTCCCCTTTCCAAACACCATTATGCTAAAGCTAAAGAGAGAGGAATTGAGGGAAAAAAGGGCGAGGAGTGAGATAATAGACTTACATGATTATAATAAGAAAAGTAAGAGAGACTAATAATAAACTTGTATATCTATAACCTTAAGAAAAGAGAGTAAAACCCTTATTGAAAGACCATTTTGCCCTTATTTGGGGGCGTATTTTCTTTGGGGTTAATAGGTTAGGTAAGGATTTTGCGAGGGGAAATTTTCACTTCAATTAAGTCCAATAAAGTGGCTGCCAAACTTTACGCATATATTTGTGACTTGTTTGGCCTTCCAGTTGCTTTTAAGCATTTTTAGTCCCTTTGCATTGTTTTTACCCAAACACGTCCCCTTATGCATCCAGCCTATACTTGTGACTTGTTTGGCCTCCCATTGCTTGTAAGTCTTTTTAGTGCCTTTGCATTTGGTTTCAGCCAAACACGTCGTCTTATGCATCCATTCTTCGAATAGAGTATTTGTTGGGATCTTCTAGGATACACCCTTGGTGTTTTTAATGATATATCTTACCGTCTAAATTGGCGACAACATGTTATAATTTGGCTTTATTTGGGGGCGTTTTAGGGACTGCGCTTCCATATTTTTATTTTGGGTGAGACCCATAAATAATGGGACCGTTTTACCCTTTTTCATTTTTTTTTGTTTTTACTTTATTCTACGCTTCCAGGTTTTTATTTTGGGTGGGACCCACAAATTATGTGACCGAGTATTGAAAGACCGTTTTGCCATTTTCATTTGTTCTTTATTTTGGCTTTATTTGGGAGTGTTTTAGGGACTACGCTTTCATTTTTTTATTTTGGGTTGGACCCACAAATAATGGGACCGATTATTGAAAGACTGTTTTGACTTTATTTGGGGGCGTTTTAAGGACTGCGCTTCCATTTTTTTTTTATTTTGGGTGGGACCCACAATAATGTCTTTTTACCTTTTTTATTTGGTCTTTGTTTTGGCTTTATTTGGGGCGTTTTAAGGACTGCGCTTCCAAATTTTTATTTTGGATTGGACCAACAAATAATGGGACCTGGTATTGAAAGATCGTTTTACCAATTTTCAATTGTTCTTTGTTTTGGCTTTATTTGGGGGCGTTTTAGGAACTGAGCTTCTGGATTTTTATTATGGGTGGGACCCACCATCTATGTAGGGTCGTGAGTCCTACTCAAATAACCGACTCACATTGGTTCTAGGTACCCTAAATATATGTCACGTAGTACCCTCAAAGTACTTAAAGACGTCTCATGAGCTAGGGTTTGGTTCTAATCACAAGGGCCACTTTCTTTAATGTCATTTTTTTTATAATTAAAGTAAAGGATCTGCTGTGATACTCGTTTACGATTTTGGATAATCATCCATCCCAATTTAATGCCAACATATCATAATTTGGTCTCAAAATATTTTTAACTTGGGGGTTCAAATATTGTAATTTTGAAAACCAATTTGATTTTGTTTGTTGAAGAGTGGTTCCATTTTTTTTTAAATATTTTAATGGTCTATGAAATTGAAATTATTTCTTCCAATTGCTTCTTCAGACTTTTAACTATTCCACAATAAGTTAATATTTGCACGACTTGTATCTATTGGTCCAATTTTAAAGATGATATTTTCATGTTAGATTAAATGTAAAGACAAATTTTTGACTAGTCTAGTTAATTATATGCAACAAAAGGAAAAAAAATGTCTCATTTCAAGGCAATACACTACTTGAAGGCACACCGAGTACCCATGCACTAAACCATGTTCCTTGCACGTGGACGGTATCTAGTATTATGCATAAGTGAAGAACCAACTAGAATAGGAAGAATCACAGGTGTTAAAAAGATCCCAAGAAAAGAAGAAGAAAGAAAACAATTAGGATATGAATTCGTGAATTATGGAGTTGATTTTGATTAAAAAAAAACCAATTAGGGTAATAGAGTGAAGAGCCATAAGTGATGGAAAAGTATAAAGAAAATCCAACTAGAATTGGAAGAGTCCAATTCTAATAGGAAAGATTATATTGGTATTCTGGAAAGTTTCCTACGTACATAATATTACTGTAGGATATACTTTTACTGATATATAATAAAATATTACCTATATAATATTTTTTTTCCTAAAAAGAAAAAAGAAAAAAAGAGATAAGATTTCCTTTTAATGTGTTAATGTATTATAGTATACTTATATAGAGATAGAGATAGGTTCGAGATCCTTTTAACCCATTACGCTCATGCCCCAAACCAACCACTTTCTTCGTTATAAGATCCTGAAAAACACAAGATGGAGAAAACATCACCGAACACTGTAAAGATTTGGTGATTGGACTAACAGACAATAAGTTAGGGAAAATAAGGTCCGAATAACTAGACGATAAGAGCATGGACTTGGTGGGATGAAGATCACCGGTTCCAACCACTAGTCGAAAGGAAGCATTAGTTTACTCAATACGTTATTTAGAAAAGCAACAGTTAGAGAATAGAGAGGGAATACCAGGCATGTGAGCACTAGCTCCAGAATCAATAATCTCAATGTAGAATTACCCGAGTTGGCTAAAGTAGCGGTGGAAGTGGACACATGAGAGGAGAAAGAAAACTTCTGGAAAAGCTGAGAAATAATGTCGTCATGAGAACTAGTGGTAGATGTAACAGGACCGCCTATGGCTCTTTGTGGCAATGAACTGGGAGAAGGGCATCAGAAGTTTGATTACTCATCCTAACAATAATCCTCAGTATGTTCATTACCACCACAATAGTTACACTTCTGCTCTAAGTGATTACCGTAGCCCTTTCGTCCACCTCATCCACCACGATTGGAACCACAGACCATCACGACTACCACCCTAGTTGGCAGTGTTCTAAAATCGCCTAGGCCCTTGGCCCCGCCTAGGCCCTAGGCCTTGCCCAGCCGCCTGGATTTTCACCTAATCCTTTGCAAAAATCCCACAATAATTCAGGCCTGGTCTAGGCCGGGCCTAGGAGGCTTGGGCGGGCCTTGGAGGCCCAGAAGGCCTAGGGGAGAGATTGTCATTTTTGTGGAAATAATAACAAGGGAAAAACCCTAATAAACACATCAACCGCCACAATCGTTCACTCGTTTGACTACTAAGATTGAGAGAGAGAGAGAGAGAGAAAGAGAGAGAGAGAGAGAGAGAGAGAGAGAGAGAGAGAGAGAGAGAGAGACTGAGAGACGACTGGGAAGAAGAAGAAGACCAAGAGGTATGCACCTTGACCTTCGTTTTTCCAAATTAGGATTTATGAAATTAGAGCTTCTTCTCTCTGTCTCTCTCCTCCAGTGTGTGCATCTGCGTGCGAGAGTGTGACTGTGTGTGTGCGAGTATGAGATTGTATGTGTGACATTGTGTGTCGTGCGAGAGTGTGTGTGCTCGTCGTGCTGCTGGTGTGTGCCACTGTGAGTTGGAAGCATAGTTTGTTGGTAAGTATCAATTTGAATTCATTGTTGATATTTGATAATGTGATTTTTTTTAACCATATTAGAATTGTCTCTGTATTATTAATTTTGCTTTAAAATACTAGGCCTCCGCCTCGGTCCTAGGCCCCCCTTCTCGGCCCGCCAACGACCTAGCGATTTTTAGAACATTGCTATTTGGGACAATGACAACTAAAACGACCTCCATGACCGCCACGAAAACCACCATGACTGCCATCACCAGAAACTAGGGTATGTGACTACTTTGGTGAGGAAGAAGAATCACGATTGATAGCGGCCCGCTGAAAGACGAGATTAGGCATTGACAACAGTAGGAAGCTTTTTGCTTGCCAAAATTTGATCTCTGAATACACTGTACTTGGAATTAAGGCTAGACAGAAATCAAGCAACCTGAAACTCTTCCCCTTGACGGCATTGGCCTTCCAAATTCATACTCAATCTGAAATAACGTAAGTTCCTCTCATGGACCCTTCAAAGTACCATAATGTTCTGCAAGAGGCTTATCACCTTGTCTAGTGTTGAACATATGCTAAACAATCTCATAGACTCAGGATACATTATGCGCCTGTGAATAGATCTCTTCAGGTAATGTCCATACTTTCTTAGCCGTATCTAGAAGCTGCACATTTGATAAGGCATGTATTTCCATGCTAAGCCAGTACCAGGTCATTACTAACGAATTTCTACTCCGCCAATCTTCAAAATTTTTGGCATCAGATGCAGGTGGATTTTCTTCTTTGCATGCAAAAAAAAACACCTTCGTAGGATGAGAACACGTATGGTAATTAATTGTATACAATTTTAAAGAAGTAATAACTCTTATTTGATCATTTGAAGAAGCACCCTTGGAATTGTCCAACGAAGCAGTAGGAAAACAAATACGGAATGTTTGACACAGGAAACACAAATAACCCAAAGGAAATCAGATTTATCACTCACACAGCAAAGTTGGAACCAAAGTCTTTGTGCGATCAAAGGTATGTTGATACATCCTTGCAGAAGAGAAGACACTCACAAAAAACTTGCCCAAAAGTACTGTTCATCTCAAATAACTCCACAAACACACCCTACTGGACACAACACAGCCAAGAAGCAACCAACACAAGAGCTGGTCGCACTTTTCGAAGCCAAAAAACTGCTGGCTGATTGCCCAACAACTTAAAATTACCACAAATTTCACTAACACATCAACAGATGAGTATGGAGAGACTTTATAGTTCTTAAGCGCATCCCATGAAGGTCAGCCCAAACAAAAGCGGCTCCAAACAAGGTCTGAAAAACTGATCTGAATCACCCCATCAGCCCCCTCCATTTCCTCCCGTAAGTACTCTAAAAATTGAAAACCCACTCAGACGGCTTTAATATTTCTCAATACCACCATGAGACTCACCATAAAAAACAAGCCAGAAGCAAGGAGGCACAGACTCTTTCGAAAGGTCGATGTGACTGCACCCGCCTTTTCAGTTCTTAAGCACGGACTCTCACTTGGTTTCATACCATGTTTTTAGTTCTTAAAACACACCTAGTGATGAATATCAATTGCAATTTATGAGTATACATCTTGGGATTGATTAAAAAAATAGTCTACAATCAGTGTTCTAAAAATCGGCCTTGGCGGTGCCCAGCTGCCGCGACTTTTCCCTAGTCGTTTGCAAAAATCGGCCAGTAGATTAGGCGGTGCTAGGCGGACCTAGGCGGGAGTGGATTCAGATTGTAATTTTGTAAAATAAGAAGGAAAAAAACACAGAAGAAGAGAAAAAAGAAAGAACCTATATGCCACCTTCAATCAGATCTGTCGAGTTTCGCCATGGTCTTTAAGTATGGAGGAGAGAGAGCAATGATAGGCTGGAGTATGGAAGAGGGAAGAGATAAGGAAGCAGCAACATCGTCCAAATGAGAAATTGAAAAACCTAGTTACAACAAAGTGATTGTCGAAGAGAGGAAAAGCTTTTGGGAATGTGTGATTTGATAGAGCAGATGACTGTAAAGGGAGGATAAACTTTTGGTTGTTTGCTTGTTTGTTTTTTGTTGTTTTTTTTTTTAAAAACATTTTTGGCTCATCTTTCAAGTCCACTTTTTTCAAAAAGCTGATGTGACAACTTACAGTAAAACTAGTATTTCCCTAGAAAAGATGTCTTACAGAAAGTATCTTTGAATTATTTTTTTCAAATTCACTTTTCTCAAAAACTTATGTGACAGCCACCGAACCAATTAAAAATTATAGAATATTTACATTAGTTCCCCTAAAATGTGTGTATATATACTTTAAGTTTATCATTAAAAGATCCCTTATATTTTTACTTATTTTCAAATGACACCACATAGCTTATATATATATATGTATATGTATATCTATTATTTGAACCCCAAATCTATAATTGTTTTGAAATAACACCACATAACTGGTATATAATATCTACTGTATTATTAATTTTATTTAAAAAAAAAAATCCGTATAGGTTCCTAGGCGCTAGGCCCACCTTCACCGCCTGCGACTATCGCCTAGTGATTTTTAGAACATTGTCTACAATGGCATATAAATACACAATTATCATGAAAAAGTCTCAAGTACATTTAGAAAGAGTGTTTGTAATTTCAGGTGAAGTAAGTCTGGTGAAATGTAATACAAAATATTGTGTGAAATCTAGTAAACCTTTAACAAAGATTGATAAGATGCCTGTGACCTTCAATCGATCCGAGCCAACCTGGGTGGTCACGTTATTAAGAGTCTCACTTGCACATCAATAGATGGGTATGGAGAGGCTTTATAGGTCTTAGGCGCAACCATGGAGGTTAGCGGTCAAGCCAAAACAAAAGTGGCTCCAAAAAAAGTCTGAAAAAAAGATATGAAAAAAAAACCCCTTTTTGTTTCTGAAAATAGTCTAAAAGTTGAAAACCCACTCAAATGACTTCGATATTTCTCAAACTCACCACCACGAGACTCATCATCACCACCGGTAAGGAGGTATGTCATCGCGGAATGATGTCAGAGAAACCTTTAATCACTCCTGCTTTTGTCGATCTTGTACAATAGTTTGATTGAGTTGCTCTGTTACGTAGTTAAGATTTACAGTGTAGTATTTAGGGTTGGAGATAGAGATTTAGAGAGAGAAAAGAGAATGTGAGAAATATTAGTAGTAACACACTACACATTATTTAAATAATGCAGCCACTATTTGAAAGATTACAACATTACCCCCACTTAAAACACATCAAAATAAGAACTCTCACAAAGATAATATAAATTTCTTTTGATTTTTTAGAGTCTTTAATTTCTTGATTTGCTTATGCTAGCCCAAATTGCCTTCAAGTTCTAGATCAGAGGGTATAGATTGATTACATACGAAATTGATGTATGCAGGCAAGTCACAACCATGGCAGGGAGGTATAAGCTTCCAAAAATAGGTACTCCCCCCCCCCCCCCCCCCCCCCCCCCCGAGTGTGTTCCATTATTCCCTTTGATCATATGTTTTGAAATTACAAATTAATTGTTTTCTTTGTTTCTTTTCGTCTTCTGTGGTACCATATCAGGTGTTCACCTGTTGACATCAGTAGCTGGTTGTACTTTTGGAGTCTGGTATATCACCCTCTTTAAGATTTGCACGCAATCTAGTTGTCTCCGTTCTTCCACCGACTTTATTCTTTGTTAAGTCTGTTGTTAATTCTTTCTCTAATAACAATAATAATAATAATTATATTTTGGTCAAATTTGCTCGTAGATTGGATATTGTCTTTCTGATTTTCACCAATCTACTCATCCAAGCCCGAAGTATCTAAATGCTCTGCTTTTTTCTTTCTTTCTTTTGTGTGTGTGTGTGTGGTTATTTTGAACAAGTCATGATTTAAATATTCGGTTTACTTGTCTCCCTCGAGTAGTTTTTCTTTTGCATTCAGCTCATCAAAGTTAATGAAAGAGAGGGTAAAGAAATACTCTTTTTGGTTTTGACCTCTTATGAGAGGAGAGGCCAGGAAAAAATGAAAACAACGAAAGGATAGAAGATGAAGGGGGTTTGTGTCACGCACCGGAGTTGCCAAAATAGGAAAAATTTAAACATTTTCTCTTTTGGGTCCGTAGATCCGAGGCAAGTTGAATACCTCATGATTGTTCACAACAATAAAGAACCGATATCATAAATAACAAGCAGTAGTAATAATAAGCGTGGTGGTCTAGGCATACGTATATATATTAAACATCAGCATCAGAGTCGTAAATCTTATTATTATAGAACCATAGGAAAGGATGGAAAAAAGATTAACATCTTGGGCATCAAGCCCTACAACTTAATAATAATAAACTGGCACCTAGTGCCTCAACACAACCAAAAGATAGATAAACTAATAGTCTTCGGCTCCCGCCAGCTAACTTGCGAAGCCATAGCCGTCCTCGGCGTACTCCTCTTCCGGGTACTCGACCTCTGCAAGATCTGGACATTTGATTGTCCAGGACATGAAAGTCATCAGCTTTACTGCAAGCTGAGTAAGTAAGCCTACTACATTGAACAGGCTCAGAAAACACTTGTTAATCCATTTTAGAAGTAAATGTTCCCTTTTTATACTTTAGAAAAACATTACATCAAGTGTAGCTTAATCTCAATCACATCGTGACTCATACGTTAGGAAGCACTCAACGATAATATTCATTCTTGGAAGTACAACTGACATCAACCGATTGATTACTTTGGACTATTGGTTCAATCTGACTTGACAAATCCACTTTGAACCACAGGTTCAATCTCTTACTACTCGACTTACTACGGATCACTGACCCAATCTTTCACCGACTTGATTCTTTGCATGCAACCCGGCATAAAATGCCTTTGGGCCTGGAACATCGTCGCCTTACGGCTGTTAGGTTACCTTTCATCTATGCCCAACTTGGCCTTTTAACTATTCCCAACTTTGCCTTTGGTAACCCCATCTTATTCCTTACGGCCGTTAGGTTACCTTTCATCTATGCCCAACTTGGCCTTTTTAACTATGCCCAACTTGGCCTTAGGTAACCCCATCTTATTCCGACACACTTAACTGCCTCACCCATACTGCCCAAATGGCCGAGTACTCTTTTCATGACAGTACCGACGAGGTACTACCACATCACTTGCCCAATTTGGCCTTTTATCTGACATTCATGCCCGACTTGGCCTTTGGTAACACTCGTAAAACAGCACGGTACTCGTTACTCTTTTACGAACGAAACACAAAGACCAGACTGACGGATACGATCATCTCGTTAATAGCTTTTATTATATCCACATTGTTATTGATCTCGTGATCAGAGTTAACGCAACTTACATAACCATAACATAATTGGCTACTAAAGTAAGCACAGTCCGGATGGAAGTGTGCTTCACCACTGGAGAGAAAACCTCATTGTAGTCGATTCCTTTCTTTTGTGAATTATGAGTACCCTTTGGCCACCAACCGTGCCTTAAACCTTTGCCCTTCATTTTTTGATACTGCTTCCTTTTTCTTGTAGACCCACTTGCACCCTATTAGCCTCTTTCCCTCGAGAAGTTCCATCAAATCGCGAGTCATGTTCTTATGTAGTGGTTGAGTTTCTTCTACCATGGCCTCCATCCACTTATCCTTATCTTGACAACGGATTGCCTCCTGATAAGTTGAAGGCTCTCCTCCACTAGTAACAAGTGCAAAAGAAACAAAATCATCATACCTGTACTTAACTGGTGGTCTCATCGTGCGTCTGGGCCTATCTGTGGCTATGCTATGATGCTCTTCCACTAGCTGAATAATATTCTCTTTATCTACACCTAGCTCCACCTCTATAATCTGTTTGATGCTGTTATTCTATTCTGACTGATGCTGTTGATCTTCCATAGAATTTTTCAACATAGAGTTTTCATCGAACACTACATCTCTGCTAATCACCACCTTTTGAGTTTTAGGATCGCATAGCTTGTACCCTTTCACTCCTTTCTCGTACCCAAGAAAGTTGCACTACTTTGATTTTGGGTCTAACTTTGGCCTCTCCTCACTCGGGATAGGACATAACCTGGACACCCGAATACCCTCATCTTGGAGTAATCCACCTTCTTCTCTGTCCATACCTCTTTTGCAACCTTGCCATCAAGTAGTACTCTAGGTGATCTATTAATGATGTAGCATGCCATGCTCACTGCCTCAGCCCAAAAGGTATGGGTAGGCCAGCATTCAGTCTCAAACACCTTGTTGTCTCTGCTATAGTTTGTTCATTCTCTCAGCAACACCGTTCTACTATGGTGTTCTTCGGACTGTAAAGTGTCTCTTGATTCTGTGCTCCTCACAAAACTTCAGAAATTGTATATCCTTATACTCTATACCATTATTGTTCTGAGGCACTTAATCTGTCTTCCTGTCTGCTTCTCTACCTCTGTCTTCCATAATCTGAACTTAGCAAACGTTTCTGATTTGTGCTTCATGAAGTAGACCTAGATCTTCCTCGAGTAATCATCTATGAAACTTACCAAATAATAAGATCCACCTTTTGATTAAACTCAGACATAGTCAAGAATACCCTTGCTGTTGTGAGTAGCTGTCTTGAACTGCACCTTGCACTGTTTCCCAAGACACCCCCGTGATTTATAAATGCAGCCATTGGAGTCAAGGTACCCAAAGAAATTAGATTCTTCTTTAAATCTGGAACATGTCGCACGTCACCCAAAGTCCTCACAACACCATCAAACATTTTAATTGTAATAATGCCAATACCAAAGACTTTACTGTTAAGTTACCAACTACTCCAAAAGCTTAAGCTGTTAGAGAATGGGTCCAACAATGTATATCAAGCTTCAACACCCTCCCTCACGTGTAACCCCGACTTGCACGTGGAGAGCAAACAAACCAAATTCCATCATAGTGGAGACAAATAACAAAGTGAAAATATGCACAACAAAGCAGGGATGGAGAGTCGAACCCAGGACCTCCCACAAACAAGGCTCTAATACCATGTTAAGTTACCAACTACTCCAAAAGCTGAAGCTGTTAGAGAATGGGCCCAATGTTGTATATCAAGCTTTAATACCCTCTCTCACGTGCAACCCCGACTTGCACGTGTAGAGCAAACAAACCAACTCCATCATAGTGGAGACAAATAACCAAGTGCAAATATGCACACCAAAGCGGGGATGTAGAGTTGAACCCAGGACCTCCCACAAACAAGGCTTTGATACCATGTTGAGTTACCAACTACTCCAAAAGCTTAAGCTGTTAGAGAATGGGCCCAACAATGTACATCAAGCTTCAACATATACAAGATGCATCAATACCCATGAGAACACTACCATAATTTACTGACCTGTAGGTATCAAACCAGTCCTCGTGTGGGCACATATGATCTGAACATCCAGAATCCAGAATCCAAGCATCCGTGAAGCGATCAGTTGTCGATAACACATAAAGCATATCTCCATCGCTACAATCCGAGCCATCCTCCACCACATTCGCTGAAGTAGTGGCTTTCTCGTTGTCATCGTCCTCAACATTCTTCCAAGATGGACAATCTCTCTTCAAATGCCCTTTCGCGTGACACTTGTAAGTTGTAACAATCAATATTCTTCAACCGCATTCCCCTTGATTTCGATCTAGATTTATTCCTACCAGATCAATCTCTCCTCTCCTTGCTTCTTCCACAACCATGATTACCTTTTGCTACAAGCCCTTCACCCTGAGAACCCTCAATATTCTGCTTCCGTTGGTTATACGCCAACAAGGCCAATGTAACATCCTCAACTCTACAGTTTCCTTTCCCCATAACAGGTTGTAACCAAATGTTCATAAGACCCAGGGAGAGAACTAAGAAGAATCAGTGCCTTATCTTCGTCCTCAAACTTAACCCCAATTATCAAGAGATCGCTAATAATTTGGTTGAAAGGATTATTGTGCTATGTAGATCTGAACCCTCTTCCATCTTAAGCCTTTACTACTTTTCCTTAAGAAATTGTTTATTTGCGAGGGATTTTGACATATACCTGCTCTCCAATTTTGTCCATATTCCTGCAGGAGAATCTTCATCCAAGACGTGATACATAACCGAATCTGCAAGTCAAAGACTAATGGTAGTGCCCGCTCTTAATTTTTGATTTTCCCAATCCTCGTCAGACATACTTGCATGCTTCCTCGATTTACCATACAACGCCTTCACCAGACCTGCTGCACCAACATATCTTTCACCCTTTGCTGCCAAAGACCGAAGTTTGTAGTTCCATCAAACTTATCCACATCATACTTTGAAAACAAAGTATTCACCATTGTTGCGCCAACCAACCCGCTCAGATACCAATGATGTGTTGGATCAAATCACACGCAAACAATAATCAAAGAGAAAATAGGAAGATAAAGACAGAGATTTCTACGCGGTTCAGCGATGTGCCTACGTCCACACTGGAGAGCCATAAGTTTTCCACTGTATCAAACGAATTAGGGTTACAACTTATATATTTCCTATCCTGGTACATGGTAAAATCCCCAAAGTACCCATACTTATATATCCTACCCTGGTATATGGTGAAAACAGAAAGATAACGAATTAGGGTTATAACTTGTATATCTCTTACGTTTTGCTCGGCCATGGGCCCCAGAGCCCTCCCACTTAACTCTTGGGCTAGTGAAACGGACCCATCAAAATATGAGCCACATTCAACATAGGCGATACACAACGATAGGTAGATTTAAGGTTCAAAAAAATCTGGAAAAATAGTGAAAAATTATAAAATAATAAAAACAACAAAATTGGCCTAATAGTTCACAACAATACACAATGTAACCAATCTGGAAAAATAGTGAAATTCAAAAATAAGAAAAACAACAAAATTGGTCTAATAGATTACAGCACCACACAATGAACCAATTATAACATCACATAATATCCAATACACGCGTTGTATATCTGGGGTCCGATTATACTTCAAACATAATTGGAAAATAATTGTTACCAAATATTACCACTTTAGAAAAGGATTTAAACAAAAATTATATGATAAGTAACAAAAAGCATCTTACCACAAACTTAATTCCAAGAAAAATAAATAAAATGGTGTATAATTCTTATTTGAAATTTAATTGTTATATGCATTTAATAGAAATAGAAATTAATAATGATACTTCATAATGTGGTACTAAATAGCAATTACCGTGACAATAACTACCTAACTTCAACGAACATTATGATATTATATGTTATTGTTATGTAACAAGTAATTTAAATTATTTGAATAAATATTACTCCCTCCGTCCCATTTTGTGAGTTCATCTTTGGGAACTCAACTTATTAAGGGGACAAGAAGAATCTACACCTACTTTCCACAATTGCCCCTAATCATTACAACAACTTTTTTAGTTTTGTCTTGGTGTAGATTTCAATGAAGGGTAGTTTTGGAAAGTAAGTAAAAATTATATACCAAATTAGGAAAGTGGACACCAATTTTGGGACATCCCAATATGGAATACAGGACTCACAAAATGGGATGGAGGGAGTATATTATAACTAACAAAAAAGCCTTCAAATATTTATAACCAACTAATTTCAAATAACCCAACCCACATTTTTTAGCCTAGAAACCCAACCCACATTTTTTAGGCTAGCACGATATGTAGCGCGATGTGTTGTGCGTATTGCACATCGTCTCGCGATACCGCCTCCGAGATGATGATAAATCGGTTGTATCGGACGATACGTAGCACGATACATATCCTTTTGTATAGCTTCTTGTATTTGCATCATTTATCGTCTTGTCGCCCTTCAATACCGAGTTGACTCAGCTGAGTTAATTCGATATCGACCGATACTTCGAACCCTACTTGGCACAATGCGGATGTTTTCTCGTCAAAGTTCTCTTTGAGAAACTTGTGGTTTTAAAATCATTGGCAATGATTAGGGATGGCAATGGTTTCCCGGGTTCCCCGCCCCGCCCCGCCCCGCCCCTCCCCTCCCCTCCCCTCCTCGCCCCTCCCCTAATAGGTAGGGTATGGGGTGGCTAATTCGGGGTAGGGGCGGTTATGGGGGAAAATTCTTCAACCCGGGTCGGGGTAGGGAAAAATCCCCCGAACCCGCCCCGATTATACAACATATTTTCTAAACTACCTTTTTTAGTTATAACTATTACATAAAATACTAGTAGTATAAATAGTTAAATACCTAGACTATCTATCTCCTAGCAGATTAACTCTTATCTCTCTCACTCTCTCTCTCTCTCTCCCTCCCCATGGAGGAAGCTCCTCTACCTTGTAATCGTCAACATCTCTGACCACCAACTTCAGCTATGTTATTGGCATCCAAGAAGGTCGCAACGTCGAGATCTTCAACAACTTCGAGCTTCTCTAGGTTCCCTCAACCCATTCCCTTGATCAATCGATCTCTGTGTGCGTATATATAGATCTGTGTGTGTATATATATAGAGATCTGTGTGTGTATATATAGATATGCGTGAGTGTATATGGATATAGATCTATGTATATATATAGATTTGTTTTATTTTTATTTTATTTTTGTTTCGTTCCCTTTTCATCTCAATTTCCTCATGCTCATGATTGAAGTCTGTAAAAGAGTGTGTGTTTGTTATAACTCTCCGTATTGCATATAAATACTCTTGTAATGATATTGAGAGCATAGAGTGAATAAAAATTGCATTCTCTGTGTATTAGCAAGGGTTGAAGAGAATTTTGTTCTTTAATTTTTTTTTTTTTGCTAATGTGGGAATGTAGATTTTTGTTGAAGGAAAAAAAAATAAAAAAAATAAAATCGGGGCGGGGCGGGGCAGGGTAGGGTTCATTCAAACGAGGCGGGGTCTGGGGAAGGGGACCCCGTCCCATACCTGCCCTGTTGCCATCCCTAGCAATGATAGTTGTCAAAAGTTACAGATGTTGGCACCTTGTTAGAAACATTGGCAATTTGGCATGTAAGTGGGTGCCAACATTTGCATCTTTTGGGTATATACGATAGGATGTAACATACAGTTTTGTATTTTTGCAGAACTGCCATTTGGTACATTAATACATGTTATTACGCAAAGTTAATTCATTTAAAATTTTCAGTAGGCCATTATTGAAGTGATTTAATTAAGATATAGACCGGCGATTATTGTTTGTAAATTTGCATTTCTATTTTTTAATGTTTGGCACAATAGTACTGGTCCTAACCTTTTATGGTGGTATATCTGAAAATTTGTTTGAACAATTATGCAAAGAGTATGAAATCATCCTTGGTAATAATGATTATTTTCTGTGACAGGGCAATTGGAGCCATGGCGGATCTTGGAAGGTGATACAATTTCAAAACTTTTGGTTGGATAATCTGAACCTCTTTTCCTTTTTAGTCACAATTTGAATCTCTCTTGCTGATACAGATTAATTTCGTTTTCATGTGCATACTTCCATTCATATGTTGGTATACCACATGATAGTATTGTTTCATGTTGTCAAGACATCATATTATTATTTAAACCTGTGGTACGTAGGTGCTTCTTCATTTTCATATGGTATCTTTCTTGTGCCTGGAGGGCAATAAATTTGTATAATAACTACGAATCTATTTTCGATGGTGGTGTTTCGATCATCAACCATTGCATAAAGGTTGCATATATAATTTGGTGGAATGGTCCTCCTCTTAGTTTTCTTTTTGTTTGTGTGGAACATAATTGGGAAAGGGAACCAATAAAAATTTAATCTAGTAAATTTAATCTAATAAAATGTGAGTTGTTATTCAAGTATTTTGCGGAACAAAATAAAAGTTTTAAGGAAATTATCAAATTGCCTTTCTGTATTAGTATAGATATATTTAGTTACTTTCATTTACCCCTCAACCAAAATTTATGAGGATAAGAACATGAAAAATTTAGCAAATTATTATATACAATCAATGTAAAGTTTCAAATTACAAAGCTCTGCTATTGTCGTGGAATGTATCTTGAAGATGTAAGATCTCCACTGGATTTCATCTTGTTAGCTATCTAAACCCAGATGTAGATACTACATGCAGAACTATGTAAACTTGCCAACACGAAAATGTGATTCCACAGAATTAGATTTCTCTTTTTAGCTTTGTGATACCATTATAATATGTACTAATGAAGATGGTGTCGCAGGAAAATTAGACAAGCCAATGGTTACCATGAAAGGTAAGTTCTATTTTCTAGTGTTTTATCTTTTAGAGTCACTATATAGATGGGTATTTTATTTGATAGTGGTTATATGAAAGTTCTCATAAATGTTCCTATGTATTGACATTATGAGCTAATATGAAGCGTTTACATCATCTAATTTATGAGTTTATAAGTGTTAAAAGTGCATTATTTTAGAAGTACTTTTAACTTTTCTACCATATGTCATTAAATTGGAAGATACATATGTAAAAATGTTAGAAGGGTTTTTTTTTTCTTTCTGAGGAAAGTGGTTAATGTTAAGTTACAATGTACAAGTGGCATACCCCAGGCAATCAGGGTCAAGGATCAACAAGATTGAGACATACAACAAAACCATTGGAGGGGACACTTTCTGCTGTTGAGAAACTAAGAAAAGTTCCAATCTGACATACCAACCTAGCTAGAATAAAAGCCACAATGAGGCATCAAAAAAAGAAAACCAGCCTCTACTAACAACAGCGTACATACCCAAAAAAAAAAAAATATTAACCTAAGGTTTGTGTAGATTTGTTTTTTTAGGATGAGAAGTTCTTTCCGGAGTAGAGATTTTGTACAAGATTAGCAAATGATTCTGAAGGAGGATTGGGTCAGGTGTATGGAAGAGCAAGCTAGAGAGGGTGGAATGGGGCAAGCGTTCTACAGAAACCAAAGTGCAATGATAGAGCTCAAACCCTAGAGAGAGAAAGTCTAAAGAGAGAAGCTTTGCCCATAAATTCTGATAAACAACTGGATCAAAATATCTTGTCTATTGTCATGGAATACTGTGCCTATTTATAGGCTTAGGGTCACAGGGAGAGCACGGTAGAAATTCATACTTGAAAATCCACGTGTTGACACAATTGATAGTTCGCGTGTCAACCTAAGACGACAAAAAGTGACGAATCACAAGAACTACAGTAAACCATCTATTTTCGGCCCGACCAAGGAGTTTGTCTTGCAGAAAATAACCTTTACGAGTAACCCTGGTGAACCTCTTCCTTAAGCCATCCAAGCGATAAAACTTGAGAATCTCAATGACTTTGCCGCGTACCAAATCCAAAAATAGCTTTTGTGCGACAAAGCTGAACCAAATAGGCCTGTAAATGGATCGGATATGGACCGGATCGGCCAGATTCGGATCCGGCAAACATATTTTAGTCCGGATCCGATCCGAATATTCGACGGATATGTGAGCTTTGTTCCGTATCCGGATTTGCTAAGATCCAAATATCCGATTCGAATATCCGATCTGATCCAAATTGCCCAAAATTTTATTTATATATCATAAGTCTAGTACCGTTGGAGTAAAAGAATCAAGGGTAGAGATTTGTGTAACATATATTATATAATATATATATAACATATACAATATCACAAATTCAGATCGGGTCTTAGACGGATTGGATCTATTAAATCCATATCCGGACCGTTTTTATCCAACTCTATTCGGATATGGATTCGGATCCGGATCTGGATCTAAAAAAAGGCTCAGATCCGTCTAACTGAGCCGGATTCGGACCGGATCCGGGCCTAGACCCGGTCCGTTGACAGGCCTAGAACCAAAGACATAAACTTTGCCCCGAAGTCTATGTGCACCATTGAGAAGTGAGAAGCTTCTCTCCATTGGTGAGTAACCCATCCTTGTAATTTTTTTGGAGGAAATATTCGTGGTGAAATGATCCTCACCAAGTCCTACGTGCCACTTTCCATGAGTTTCTCATCTTTGTGGATCAAAGCTCA
This sequence comes from Hydrangea macrophylla, assembly GCA_033977485.1. Classification (NCBI taxonomy): domain Eukaryota; kingdom Viridiplantae; phylum Streptophyta; class Magnoliopsida; order Cornales; family Hydrangeaceae; genus Hydrangea; species Hydrangea macrophylla. The sequence goes on from CM066993.1 coordinate 41,939,569, forward strand.
AATGATGACATGAGGCGTGGTTTGATTGGCGAGGTAAAACTAGTACCTACAATGTAACCCCTGTGTGAACACCTAGCTTGTGATAGGGCTGTTCATGCACCTATTTATCCACCTGAAGAGCCAATCGCAATGTTTCATTTTTCACTAACGCCTGTACTTGCAGTAATGACAGTGTCCTTTGAGTAATTTACCAAGTATAAAAGGGAGGTGAAAATCTCATTTATTACTGTCACCAACCTTTACTCCCTTCTAAGAATCCAGCTCTTGTTCTCCATCCTAAGAACAACCAAGAACACCACAAGTGAAAAAAGTAGCCTTGCTAGGAACAAAAGTGTTTTTTTGGCTGGTTGTGAACGCGTGGGGGTTTGATCTTGTGGTTGGAAGCGATACTAGCAGAACACTTTGAAATTATTCATGGAGTTTTGTTAAGGGACTCCTATCAGAGCCACTGTTGTGGACATCTTTGTTAATGATAGTTCACTGAGAATACCGTCAGTCCGCCAACTGTTCGCGAGAGAAAAAAGTTTGTTTCTTCTACTAAACATGCAGTTGTCCCCACCTCCGCCAAGGGTCGAGGGAATTGTGTAAATTCTTTCTGCAAGGTACGCGACTTTGTTTTTGTTCTTTCTTTTGTCTCCTAGTGGTTGCATCTGATCGCTTGCTAACTTTCCTTATAACACCCCCTCTTTTTAATTTATTTATTTTTTATTATAAGGGAAATCCAAAGGCGCCCCTTAAAAAAAATGTCCCGAGCAGTCCAAATCCCATGGTGCTAGTAGAGGGTGAAAAGAAGAGAAAGAGAAAAGAAAGTGAGCATCAAGGGGAGATTGAGGCCCCTCCTTCAGCCGTCATAGGATTGGCAGCTTTAACTAAGGATATCACACGCATGAAACCACCCAGTCAATCCAGCGACTCTGCCCCTAGGCTTGCCACTGTCCTGATTCACAGACCTTCTCTGCTTGGGGGTATTCTTGTTCATGATTCAGTTGAGGATTTGATTGAGAGTGTGGAGGTTGGTATTGGTTCTGGTTCAGTTGGTGTTTTGGCATCTGAGTGTAGGGAAATGGTAGATGCTTCTCCCAAGGGAGACTTGGTTGCGACTTCCACTCTTGTTTACAGCGATGACCTGGATCGAGGGGAGGAAATTGGAACCCACCACGAGGGTGATGATTGTGACATCGATGGTAGATCTAGTCATGATAGTGGGTCAGATAATCATAGCGACGATGATTATAGTGGGGATGATCACGATGATGACGATCATGAGAGTGGGTCCCTTGATTATGATAATATTAGACCTTGTGACAATGATAGACCAGACTTCGAGAAGCTTCAAATTCCTGACACCCGTCCTGCCAGCTTAAATACCCTTGAGGTTCCTTTCAGAGGCTCAGAACTTGGGCAGCATTCGTGTCTTTCTCAAAAAGGAAATTAGATGGAGACTAAGGTGCCGACGAGGACTTCTTTTGGCTTTGAGCCCCCATTTCCGATCGAGTGAGTGATATGGGGGACTATTCGTCGGGAGTTCTTGTATCCTGATTCTTTCTGTGGTGCAAACCCGTTATTTGGATACTTTCACCTATTTTATTATTCGCCATCCCCAAATGCAGGTTCCTTTGTTAGAAAAAATGACTTCCATCCTCATTGGTTTAGACAAAACTCCTAAGGGTCACCTTATTCTGCCAAAGATAAATATGGATATGATGGCGGTTGCGGATTTGAAAACTGTGGGTTTAAAGGTAGATTGGCTCGAATTCCATCTCTTGGGTATGAAGAAATCTGGTGAATATTATAGTCTTCAAGCTCAGTGCGCTACTGCTTCTAGTGAAGAGTCTAAGTTAGAGGCGCGAATATCTGAATTAGAGGCGCAGGTATCCGAGTTAGAGGTGCGCTTGGCGGAGTTACGCGTCTCTCTGTCCTCCTTGTGAGAGGAGAATAAGCCTTTTCATGAGCGCCTTAGCATTCTGGAATCTGAGTGCACGAGCACAGCTGCACAGATGTTATCGAGAGTGCTTTGCATGGATTGCTGTGAGAGGTAGAGACATGTTTATGGGCTGTACCTTTTCCCTTTTTTTTGTGCATTTCCGCCTGTGAACACACTTGTACTTCTTTTATTTTGAAACTTAATGACGAATCTTTTTGCTGCCTTTTTTCTCTTTTCTGTATTTCTGCCACCGCATGTATTTTTTATTTTATTTTATTTTAAAGCTTAATAGAAGAATCTTTTTGCAGCTTTATCCTTGTTGCTTTCAGAATTCTTGTCGTGATGTATGAAATCTTGACGGATCCTCTTAAGGGTTTGTACTCCATATCTCTCTAGAGGGAGCATCCCCCGACTCTTTAAATGATTGCTTCCCAACTTTTAGGCCTTGTGTCTCTTTTTTTTAGCATGTCTTCCAGCTTTGTACTTTTTCCTCTTGCACGTGATAGATGCAATTATTATGTTTGAACGTTGTGTAATATCCGATGGACTATTGCTTTGCATCCCATTTCCTTGGGTACCCCCCTTTTTTAATGACAAGTCTATTTTTCTAAGGGCATGCCCTTTTTTAATGCCTTTTTGGTGAAAGTTTAGTCGATACTCATATTCACTCTTTGAACTTTGCTGAACTTAGGCAAAGATGACCTATAAAAAGCGGCTTGGGTCCCATAGCGCCTACATCATTTTGCCTTCTCCACTATTATTGTTCAGTGTTCCTTGATAAACTTTTGGCAACATCTTACTCCCTAGGACATGGACACTGGTTCTTCTTCCACGGTGGTCGGCCTTCCCGTTGCTTTTGGGGAAGTCTCTGGCACGGTGGGTAATTGGAGGGGTGTTGCTGCTCATCTTCATTGCAGGGTATGGTTTGAACAGGTGTATCAACATTATCCTTAGACATTCATGGGATTGAGTTCTATGAGTGCCGAGTAGTAATCTCGAGTGCGTAAGCGCCTTGGGAAAGTTATCATCACCATTTGGAATAACACTCTCGGACTTATATCTGAAGAGGATATGTTAAACCTTTTCTCCACCTTGGGGAAGACCCGCCGTGATGGTCTAAATGTGGACTGACTAGAGGAATGTATGAAGGCCATCAAGCTAAGATTCCTCTCTATGGATTCCGAGAGAAAGCGGAGCTACTTTGAGTATCATCGTCGTCGAAATGTCGAGAAGCTAAATCGTGAAAGGCGAGCCCTCTTCGTGGCTGCCAAAAAGTTTGTAGTTAACAAAGAGGCCTTAGAGAAGAAGCTCGAGCAATGCTATATGTAGCTTGATGATGTGGGAGCACTTGAGGTAGCTCTTCGTCAACAGGCTGAAGAGGAAGGGGTTTCCCTCGAAAATATGTCCACTGAGTCGTACATTGGCGAGGGGCTGTTTCCCCACATCTGATCAGGATCTCTTTTCATAGCATAAGGATTTTCCATGTTGTACTAGTCTTTTGTTTTTGAAGTTTGAGCAGCAAGACTTATCTTTCTTGGTGTGCTAGTCTTTATTTGAATGAAGTTTGAGCGATTTGCTCCTATTTCCCAGTCTCTTTTTTGCATGAGATGATCATGATCACACTTTGGTTGTGTTCCTATGCTATTGTGTATCAAATTTTGGCCGCTATATGCCAATCTTAGCTAGTGCATGCTAGACTTAGTTGCGCCTATCCGGCTTTATCTTGTCGTTTAAACAAGTGGATGGTCACAAATGAAACCAAAGATGGCCAAACTAGCTAAGATTAACCAAAGTTTTCTCAAAATTACATCAGAAAGGAAACAAAAGAGGCCTCTTCATTTAGGTAAATTGCACGGTTTACACTTTTCTTTTAGAAAAGAAAGAAAGAAAGAGTCATATGGAACATGCTAAAGGTAAAATCGTTTGATCCATTTCAAGTTGAGTGTGCCCTTATCACCTCCGGACTCAGGATCAACTATTTTGCAATACCCATTGTCGCTTACTTCCTTGACGACAATTGGTCCTTCCCATTTTGGCGAGAACTTTCGCATGATATGTGTGGCTGCCTTTAACACAAGATCACCTTCCTTTAGCTGTCTTGGGCGCACCATCGCGTCGTAAGCCTTGGCAATTCATGTTTGTAAGGTCTTTAGGCTAGCTTTTGCCTTGTCCCTCTTTTCATCCAATCCCCGTCTACTTTAGAAAATCGTGTCCAGATTTACCTTGCTTTGAAGCGCAATCCTGGCAGATAGAATTGCAATCTCTGTAGGTATGACCGCCTCAGTTCCATAAACTAAGGAAAATGGGGTAGCTTGGGTTGGTCGTCGCTTTTAAGTTTGGTAAGCTCATAAAGTAAGTGGCATTTAGTCAGCCCATTGTCACGGAAAATTGTTCATGGTTTTGCTCAAGATTTTGGAGAGAGTCTTGTTACTCGCCTCCGCCTGTCCGTTACCCTTTGGGTAGTAAACCTTAGACTTATGCTGAGTGGCACCATATTTAAAAAAAAGTTCTCGCACGGGCTTAGAGGTGAAAGGTTTGCCGTTGAGAGGATTACTTTGGGTATTCCGAACCTACAAATGATATATTCCTTAACAAAATTGGCTTTCACTAGTGGCACAACGCATGGGGATTGCCTCTACCCATTTTGTGTACAATTCTGTCGCAGCAAAAATCCATATTTTCCCTTTGGAGGGATTCTAGGCTCCCATTAAATCCATCGACTAGGTATGGAAAGGCCAGGGCGTCGTGAGATTTTAAGTGCTACCACTGGGGCGTGGATGAAGTTAGCGTGTTTTTGGCACGCCACACTTTTTTTACAAATTCCAAGGCTTCTTTCTCCATAGTATGCTAGTAATATCCTAGGTGTAGCAGTTGTTGGTATAGCTTATACCCTCCTTGATGTTCAAATTGGTGGACTTGCTGTAATACCTCTTGAACTTCCTGACGAGCTAAACACCTTAGCACCTTTTAACCCCTTCTATAAAGTTGTTGCTCGTTAACGAAAAATCTGGACGTCGTTGTTTTTAACGAGGGCTACATCCATGTTTTTCGCAGGCAATGCTTCTTAGATGATAAAATCCAAGTATGGTTGTTGCCAGTTAGTGACCACGTCTATGAAATAATACTCCTCCCCTTCCCTTGAAGGGTGTTCCTGGCATGTGGCACACCTTTGTTGAAATTCATTGGCTTCTCTAACCATCTCGGGCCAATAATAGCCTCTCCTCTAGATGATCCGATATAAGCTTAAGTATGTGTTTCCACTTACTTGGGTATGCATAGAATTAAGGCACAAGTTTGCCTCTTCCTTTCCCACGCACTTGGCTAACCATCCTCCCTGAGTCCTAAAATAGAGCTCTCCTTTATAGAACAAAAAACTTCTTGTTTGTGCGATGGGCATAACACCTTGAGCTTGGAGTTGATGTCTCGCCTCCAATCATGGGGACCATTGTCTTTCTCAAGGACCAATTCTATCACGGTGCACGGGAGGGTTGTCTTGAGAATCTCTATGATAAGGGACTCTCCCTCGATGTCTACTTTTGAAGACAAGGTTGCAAGTGCATCTGGGTGTCTATTGCTTATCCGTGGGTCATGCTCCATCTTGATATTAGAAAATTTATCCATGCACCTAGAATTGTGCGATATGCCGCGAGAGCAGGCTCCTTTATGGCGTAATCTTGGTTCGCTTGCTTTACAACCAAGTTAGAATCTCCCACCACATTTATCGAATCGATTTCCATGCTTTACAGCTAAGAGTCCTAGTATGAGCGCATCATACTCTGATTCGTTATTAGAACACAGAAATGCCAATTTGAAAGAGGTTTATCTTCTCACCTTGTTTAGACATAAGGACTATGCCAGCTCCTCCCCCTTTTGAAGTGAAGGAATCGTCAAAACTAAGTGTCCATGCTCCTTCTGGTTGTTTTATCGAGGCGGCACAGAAATCTTTGCCCGAGAGTTCCTCCATGATTGGTTCGGGTTCACTACTTGGAAACTGCACCAGTAAGTCTGCCAAAGCTTTACTCTTGATTGCTTTAGGCGGTGAGCAGCTTATCTTAAATTTTGTTAGTGAGAATAGCCATTGCCCCATCCTTCCCAATAAGGCGGGCTTACTGGGCAGATGCTTGATTGGATCACATTTTGTGATTATCTGAATTGGAAATGCCAACAAATAATGCCTGAATTTCTTCGCGGCAAAAATGAGTGCAAGGCAATGCCTCTCCATTGGCGTGTATCGTATTTTCGGACCTCTAACGATGCGACTTATATAATAGATTGACTTTTCTATTCCCTCCACTTCTTGAGTGAGCAAAGCACCAATAGACTTGTTGGTGGAGGTCAAGTACATCAAAAGTAGTTTTCCCTTCTGTGGTAAAGTCATGGTTTGGGGCGAGGTTAAGGCCTTCTTTACCACCTTAAATGCCTTATCATGTTCCCCCTTCCACTCAAAGGCCGATTTTCTTTTGAGGAAAGAACTGAATGGCTGAGTGATTTCTGCGAGCGCCAGGATGAACGTTCTTACTTTGTAATACCACCCTGGTAAAGCAAACGTAGTCGCAAATGCTTTAAGCCTAAAACCTCACAGTACTGTTGCTTTGCTTACGATTAGAGAGTGGGAAGCTCTTGAGATGATGGCAGAGTTTGGAGTACAGACCGTTGAAGTAGAAGAATGATGATTTCTGGGATGCTTGTGTTTGCACCTAAAAATACATTTTTTAAATCAAAGTTGGTAGAGGCCGATTGGAACATTTTAATCGGACTCATGAGACCGATTATATAAATTAATGGCTAAGTGATGGATTTGAAGTTGATCGGGTTGACTACCTCCGGACTGACCACTGTTTGATCGGGCTAGCACTATTCTTTATTCGGGCAGTCCGATGTATATGGTATGAGCCCGATTGCGAACAATTTGATTGGCGTGTATTGGTATATGTGGTCGGGCTGATAAACTGAATTATTATGTTTGGTGGCACACTACCAGACCGGTGAAAGCTTTGTTGCTTTATTGGAGCCCGATGATAAAGCATATGGTAGGCCACGTTTCATTAAGCTAAAGTGCTAATACATGGATGCTAGCCATGAGAATGATTTCTCCATTAGTCAAGTAGGTGGGTCCTTCATTTGGCCACCTTACATAAAAGCATTGGCCTTTGCTAACAGTGCCATCGGGCTTTAGTTGTTTGGTTAATCATGAAAGTGATGGGGTAGGGACCACGGTAATTCAGCCTCTCACGTGATCCCTCAACAAATGAACATAGCTTCGGCCACATGTTTATTTTGCTAAGCCAATTCATTCAGCCCGATGGATATTATCACAAAATATGAGTAGCCACTTTGGTCATTTAATATTTCCATAGAGATGTGTGATATGGTTGGCATATTTTGGGAAGTGTCTGCAATCCCTATAATTCCTCTATAAGATAATATTATCTTAATGGGAAATATTATCACTTAAGGAAAGATAATATTTTAAGATATTATCTAATTTGGGAGATAATATTATCACTTTATTGTGCATATCTTTTACTTGGAGGGGAAGTAAACCGAATGAAGCCACAAAGGGGACCAGATTCAAGATCAATATATATATACATATATGTATATATTCGAAGATATGACAGCTATTATCAGTTTATGGAAATAAACTGGTATTTTTTACCAGATAATGGTTCTCATCGGATTTCCTACCTTTCTAGAAGACTTCCATGGCCGCTATAAATTAACAGGCAGGCCAAGCTATCAGGGCACCCCGCGTCTCTTCGACAAACCGCATCCAATGCATTCTTAGCATTCTTTTTCTTTTCTTAGGCTTTCTTAGCTTTTAATTACTTCTTGTAATTTCTTTTCTTTTTAATTAAATAAAAGTCCATTTTATTTAATTTCTTTTGTTTCATCACTTGTATGGCTTGTGCGCTTCAGTACTGCCATAGGACTTTTGGTGAGGGTACTTTCCTACTCACTTCACACAGTCGCTTTGTTAGAAGTCAGATTTATTAAGCCTTGTGTATCACTCACACAAGCACTTAGGAAATTAGTTTGCACACACTCGAGCCTGTTTGGCTCTGGCACGCCCGCGCAAATTACAAGCAAACAGCTTGGTAGTTCAAGCTACACTCGTCGACCGGATGAGAGAGGCTCAACAGAAAGATGTAGAACTACACAAGTAGTTTGACAAGATGATAGCCAAGGATCCAACCAATTAGAGTATTAGGAACTACAGAAGTTTTAGATTCCAGAAAAGACTTGTTGTGCCAGCTATGGATGATATTAGGAAGGATATTTTGGAAGAAGCACACAGATCGAGACTAACTGTACATCCTGGAGGGATGAAGATGTACAAAGATCTATAGAGGACTTTCTGGTGGGAAGGCATGAAGAAGGAAGTCGCCAAGTGTGTGTCAGAATGCTTGACTTGTCAGCAAGTTAAGGCAGAACACCGAAAGCCTATAGTACTTTTGCAGCCATTGCCGATTCCGCTGTAGAAGTGGGAACACATCACAATAGATTTTGTGGTAGGACTACCTCGGTCGCAGTAGAACCATGATTCCATCTGGGTGATCATGGATAGATTCACTAAGTCAGCTTATTTCATCGCTTATAATATAACCTATTTAGTTGAGAAATTGACCCCATTGTATCTGTAGCAGAATATGCGACTACATGGTATGCCAGTCACTATTGTGTCAGGCCGAGATTCTCGATTCATCGTAGAGTTTTGAAAAGTCTTCAGACAGCTATGGGAACTTTGCTGAGACTGAGTTCTGCTTTTCATCCACAGACCGATGGACAGACAGAGCGAACAAACCAAGTGAAGGAATATATGCTTCAAGAATGTGTACTAGACTTCAAAGCTCGTAGGAGACTCATTTACCATTAATAGAGTTCGCCTACAACAGCAGCTACCATTCAAGTATAGGAATGGCACCTTTCAAAGCGTTGTATGGACTTGCAGATCATCGTTGTGTTGGGCAGAAGTTGGAGATCGCAAGCTTCTAGGCTCAGATTTGGTTTGGGAAACCAACAAGAAGATTGTGATTTTTAGAGAGAAGATGAAGGCAGCACAAGACAGACACAAGAGCTACACGGACTTATACCGTAGGGATAAGGAATTCAGTGTGGGAGAGCATGTCTTGCTCAAAGTATCTCCGATTCGAGGTATGATGAGGTTTGGACAGAAGAGAGGGAAGTTGTCACCTCGCTGCATAGGACCGTTTAAAATCTTGGAGTGCGTGGGAAAAGTTGCCTATAGACTAGCATTGCCACCAAGGATGTCAGGAGTGCATAATGTCTTTCATGTCAGCATGCTGAAAGAGTATCACCAGGGCGCTACGCCACATATGATCAATTTCAGAGACATAGAAGTGAATGACAATGCATCGTATAAGGAGAGACCAATACAGATTCTAGATAGAGAGATCAAGAAGCTGAGGAACAAGGAGATTCTGTTGGTGAAGGTTTTGTGGAATCACCACAAAGTAGAAGAAGTTTCATGGGAGTTGGAATCTGAGATGTGCGTTAAGTATCCGGAGTTGTTAGACACGAGTTAGCTCATACTTCGGGGAAGAAATCCTTTTATAAGTGGTGGAGAGGTGTAACACCCATAATTTTGATTTATCTGTAATATAATTTTTCGGATATTTATCTGTAACACCCATAATTTCCATTTCATGTGTGTTCATGCATAACATAACATGATTCATTGTTTCAAAATAAACCTTCTTGATTTTAACAAACCTGAGCGCTCGAGCAAGCTCGAGTGGTCGAGCTCATCACGAGCGCTCGAGCTTTAAAGATTATGAAAAGACTATTTTACCCCTAGGCCTCCAAAATTGTATAAATACCAGTCCATTTCGGTATTTTGGCATTAAGAAAAAAGTGGTTCTAGAGAGAGAGCTTGTGAGGGAGAGTTCTTAAAGTTTATACACAAATACACACATATTCACTTTGCATGTCCATGGATTCTTCATCCAATCCTTCCAAAACCACACACATACACATGTATTTCAACACCATTTGATGTTCTGAGCTAAGTCTTGAAGGATCAAAGGAGGATTTTAGCTCTTGAGCTTGCATGTAGAGTTTTGGGAGATCAACACTCATCATCTTCATCATTATCATTCTCTTTTTAAAAAATACATCACCTATTTGATTTGGACTGCATTGTGAGTATTACAACTCACATACTCTATGTTTATGTACATGTAATAATCTATAAAACTAGTTGCATGTCTTTGATTTAGCAAAATCTAGTTCTAGATCATCATCATCATCATCATCATCATCTCATTCTCTTAAGTTCATATACATATTCATCATCCATTTGATTTTTGATCACTTTGTGAATGTTATAATTCATGCATAATGTTTATATGAACATGTATAATCTGTTTCACAAGTTTCATGTGAGTATTAAATAGAAATTCAAGGTTTCAGTTTAAAAATCGTAGTTATATATTGAAATAACAAAGTCTGCTGGAAAACTGCAGAACCCGAGTGCTCGAGCAAGTGCGAGGCTCGAGCCCGGAGCACTCGAGCTTTACAGTATTTTGGAAAATTGTTTATTTTCTTATGGACTTTGATATGGTCTGTGCTATGTTTTGTACTATGAGTCTTGTTAATTGAACCTGGAATTGTATATGATATATATGAACGAGCTTGTAAATATTGAAGATGTACTTTATGATTATTTGGTGGTACCTTAATTAATTGAACTTAGGTGAGAACTCTTGTATATGATAACATCAAGAAATGTACGATTGATTTATTTATTATATATTAAACTTCTTGGCATGCCTTTATGATTAGTTTGTGTCGAGTAATAGTAACGTCTCGGGGTTGAATCACTAATGGTGTAATGAAGAATAATACGCAGATAATATACTTAAATGAATAAGTGTGTTAACAGACGTGTGAGACATGGTTATGCCGTCTGGTTGTGTTGGATAACCTCGTCAGTTGTTCCGTGTGTGGTTGTATATGGTCGTTTGACCTTAACGGTCATGTTGTTAGTTGTGTTGTGAGGAATCAAAAGATTGGTTCGTGTTGTGTCAGTGTATCGTTGATTTAGGGCCGAATTGGGCTAGGCGATTGTGTTAGGGCCAAATTGGGCTAGGTGTGATGTATAGGCCGAATTGGGTTTGGAACATGTATATTAGGACCAAATTGGGCTAGGAGTTGTGTTGTGGCCGAATTGGGCTTGTTTATGAATATAATTTTGAATTGGGCATGATGGGTCATGTGTGACAGAAGCTAGTACCGTTGGTTCAGTGTTGTGGTTGTGGGTAGAAGCTAGTACTGCTGGTGTTGTGTCGTGTAAGATTGAAGCTAGTGCCGTCAGTTCTGTGTTGTAAGTGGTTGGCATAATGGATTCGTGCGTGTTGTGTTTTGCATTGTTGTAGTCACATAGTCGAGAAGAGCGTTGGGCTTTGGGTGAGAACTTGCTTAACGTTTCAGTAGCTTTTCAGTGATAATATAAATGGTGTATATGTATATATATTGTATTTGGTTTGTAGTATTTCACTCAGCTTTCAGCTGTCGGTGTGTGGCCCTGGACATTCGTGTCTAGTTGCTGTAGTTCTAGGTGTTGGAGAGGCTGTCACGGAGAACGCGTACTTTGTAGATGAGAACGTTGAAGAGGAAGGCTGGGGCTTCGCCGGTTGAAGTGAAGTTCATGTTGTTGAACCCGTCTGGTTCTCGCTGGGAATTTTATTATCCATCTTTTATGTCGTTGTTATCGTTATCAGCCATTTGGCCTTAAACTTCTGTTTCTTTTGAATTTGGATGACTGTAATAATTATTATGTATAATGGAGATTGTAAGACTCTGATATTGCTTCCGCTGAACTTAGAATATTTCCATTGCTATTATTACTTTGATATTTTATTTCGTTGGTATTTTTGGACAATCGTGCAATCTGTAACCTATTATGAGCCTATGGGTTTGGTAAGGAAGCTTACTTCCCTTAATTATCGCAATGCCGAGGCATGACAACCTCCCTCACTCCTACACTTATGCATGCACACAAACATATACACATATATGTATATACACGCATAGGCAGGGAGAGAGAGAGAGGGAGAGAGAGTGTGTGTGTGTGTAGAGAGAAAAAATGAGTCTCAACTTTTTTTTATATAAGCACACACTCGTCCCCTCATTTTTCCCTTGCTGCACCTTTGAGAGCTAGAGAGAGAGAGAAAGTTCCACAGAGAGAGAGAGAGAAAGAGAGAGAGAGTGAGAGAGAGAAGGTCCAGAGAAGAAGAGAGAGTGTATAAGGAGGCCCTTGAAGGTCCAAGCAAAACTTTGTATATGCAAGCACCTACTTAAGGTGAGTGCAAAACCCCTTTGGGGTACCTTCAAACCATAGCTCAAGAACGTGTAAGAAGCCATGCAAAACCCCATATCAAAACCAGTTCGTTATACTCTATTTTTAAAGAAAGTTTAAGGAAGAAGATGAGTTGGATCGATCATCGCATGATCGTTCAAGCCAAGATTGATCAAGGCACTATTTTTGTAAAATGTTGTTTTGATGCTATTCTGACTTGTACGTGTTATTTCTCTTGTATATGACCTTATATGCTATTAGGAGTTTCTGTATGTTAGATATGATGCCATGCATGTGCTTAGAAGCTGGTATCTTATGTTTTAAGAGTTGTACATTGTTATATGGTGCATGATTAAACACTTGGGAACTTGAGACTTTCATTTTTATAAACGATAGGCTTAAACAAGTACTTTTCATGTTGGTTTCTTGTTGGGATTGTGCCCTCAAATTGATTACTTTATGCTTGAGACATTATGACTTTTATATTTATGGATTTCAGTTTATGTTTTGTTATGTATGTTTCATGATATGAATGTTTGATTATTTGTAACCCTTAAACATTGTTGTAAGTAGTTCGTTTGTATGTATGAGATGCGTACAAGGGAGATACGAATTACTATTCCTCAATGTTTAGAGCTGTCACAGTGGATGATGAGATTGGATATCCCATCAGGTTTACACTGTAGCATGATTAACTACCATAGGATAGAGTGATGTATCTCATTCACTAGAGAACGTGGCTCTTAGTTGATATGCTAATGCTTAAAGTGCATTGACGAACCATGAGGTTTTCTATTAACATTAATTACTATCAATAGTTAATAGGAACTCATAACTTGTATACAATACGTGTTCTTAATCTTGAGATGATTACGAACACAAGTCATGTATATGGTTGTTTTGACTTACCAATGAGAGAGGTCTTTAAGATCAATACCTGGGTATCTTGGGTAATCATATTCTATGATGCTATGAACATATGTTGTTAAGATATAATCTACCCTCTATAATAGAGTAATCATTCCCTTAAGAATATCACCAAGTTGATTACTGAAAACTACAGTTTTGTTGATAAGTAGTTGTCAACATCTTTAGTAATCATGAGAGGTGAATGAGACTCAAGGAATGAAAAATGTGTTCACAATTCAGGTTGACAGTTCTGGTCATCCGACTACCTGAATGTGTATATGAATGCTGAAGGTAGAGGGACAATTAGTATCACCTTACAAGTCTAGCTACCGCTTCGGATATGCTCTTATGAATCAGAGTGCAGTTATCGTAATTTAGTGGTACTAATGTTAACTGATCAGTTAGTTAATCCTTTGATTAAGGAGTTTAAACTAGGAGGGATTAATAATTGATCTATGCCGATAATTAAGAACGTAGGAGGTTCCATTCTTAGCTTCATAAAGAAAGCAAAGAAGGCAACAAAAGAGGGATCCAATCGATTAAAATTTTGGCAATCGATTGGACTTTTGTATAATCGATTAGGACTTAGGTTAGTTAGATGTTACGTTATTCAAAATTAGGATCTTCTAAAATAGAGGCATGATTGATCACGCCTTGATCGTTCAAAGGAAGCAGTTTCACCATAATGTGTTTTTAAGTTGTTTCAAGTTCATTCAAGCTTTTGTAATCTCGTTTCTAGTATTTCCAAGTTCTATGAAGACTGTTTTCAGTACGCTTGGCATGCTAGTATGATCATGTGATATATTTGACAATTAGTATATGGACCTTTCATACGAGAGACGACGCTATTGATAGTACTTATAGAAGTTCATGTTAAGCGTAACGGTTATGTATACTATCGTACGTGCTTTGCCTTGGTCATGTGGACCTTGAAGCTAAGAGTTACATATGTGATGCTATTGAGGCCACGAGGGGCATCAATAGTAAGTGATACGTATAAAAATGTTCGACCAATAAGAGCAAGACTCGGTGATCCATCAAGCAATGCTGGTTAGTGATGAAAGGACCGAGTCATTCCAGGTTAGGAGCCAGCGTTGTCCCGACCGAATCATCGTACGTTACAGGACCCGGCCTACGGGCCGGGAACACAGCCTGGGCCCAGTTCCTCGTAGGATAGCTTAAGACAGCCTGGAGATGCAATCCAGATTTATCCAGAAGTTTCCTGCGCCAGCTAAGAATACTAGTGGGATGTATGGATAGTCTCCTAATCCTATTAGGAAACTCACACAATTTGTGTCAATCAAACCAATTCAGATTTAATTGACTTATCAATATAATTTCCATGTGCGAGGAAGTCTCTTGCTGGAATAAAAGAGACCCCTCGCCTCCAAGGAAGGGGATCGTCCTCTTTCCGGTCTATACAACACACATATAGCAATTCACATTCTCACCCGTCTGGCTGACCTCTGGTAGTGCCAGTCTATTATTGGTTCACCAAAGGTCACTGACCATTTTATTGTCTAGTGAAAGTGTTCAAACACACCGGCCTCTTCGTTAATTGGGGCGAACCACATCCAAATCTTCTCTTGCTTTCTTTTCTTACATTACATCAAAAATTGACATCATTAGTTTGGCGCCGTCTGTGGGAAACGATAGTTTTCTAAAAATAAAAATTCTTGACTGATTGCCATACCTCCTCATAAGAATAAGAAGGCTGCTCAATAGACCAGCCAGGCGGATCCGCCAGCCACGATGCCGGCGGCTACTGTCCTGACTCTAGAGCAAATCACAGCAACTCTTGCACAACTTTTGGAGGGCCAGCATCAGACTCACCAGCAGATTGAAGCACTGCTGGCCAAACAAAATAATCCTCTACAGGTTGGGACATAGCCCAGGAATGCCGAGCATGGTCGGGACCAAATACAGACCCGAGAACATGCCCAGGCCAACCCGAGCCGCACTGAGGATGCTATAGACATCATTAACGATAGGCATGCCGCTAGACGGGAGAGGGAATAACGTACGACTCGAGAATCGGCCAATGATCACTCGGCCCAGAGTCAAAGTGATCTTATGAACATGATCAACCAGAGTCATAGCCGAGCCTTATCCCTGAGAACAACACACTTTGAGGAAGAAGCCTCTTCCTCTGACCCGACCTACTATACGGACAGTGGTCGGGAAGGCGTGGAAGCCCGCATCAAGGACTGGGAGAAATGGATCAAGAAGCTAGGCCAGAATCCGAGTTATGATCATGCCAACACTGAGATCGAGTCGCCGTTCTCTGACCGAATCATGGGGTTTGCCATTCCGCGCAAGTTCAAATAGCCTCATCTTGACTCTTACAATGGCTCGGGAAGTCCGGTCGACCATGTCTGGACCTAC
Source organism: Hydrangea macrophylla (assembly GCA_033977485.1). Classification (NCBI taxonomy): domain Eukaryota; kingdom Viridiplantae; phylum Streptophyta; class Magnoliopsida; order Cornales; family Hydrangeaceae; genus Hydrangea; species Hydrangea macrophylla. The sequence continues at coordinate 41,955,108 of CM066993.1, forward strand.
AAGGCTCAGATGGCACTGGCCACCAATTTCGATGAACTGTACTGCCTGGCCTTTCCTAGTACTCTGAAACGCCCAGCCGCGCAGTGGTTCCACTCCCTTAAACCTCGATCGATTGATGATTTTAAGGAGCTTAGCAAGATATTCGTTAGTCAGTTCATGGGTATGCTTGGTCGACCGCAGCCTGACACCCAACTACTTACTATCAAGCATCAAAAGGGAGAGTCTTTGAAGGATTTCATCGATCAATTCAACTAGCAGAAGCTTCAGGTTTACGACCTGAATGAGACAGTTGCAATCACACCCTTCTACTCAGGGGTTCAGAACAACAAGGTCACTGCATCATTTCACAGATTATGACCAACAACCTTGGTCGAGGTCTTAGAGAGGGTTGGGAAGTATATCGACACCGAAGAGTTCTTGAAGTCTAAAAATTTGGGCTTTCCGGAAGATGAGTCCACAAAAGCTAAACGGAAATGGGAAGGCTCCGAGAAGAGCCTGGGAAAAAAGCAGAAGCAGAATCAACATAAGGGTGATTGAGATCAGCCCCCGATCGCCTTCAAGCCACTTTCCTGGCCCATCAAAGAAGTCATGGCAGCCGTCGAAGCTCAAAAACTGCTCAAGAAACTGACCAATTTGAAGAGCCCGCCCGAGAAGAGGAATTGGGACAAGTATTACCGCTACCACAAAGACCACACCCATGATACTGTAGACTGCTTCAAGCTAAAAATTGCTGTTGAAAAGGTCATTGAGTTGGGTCATCTGGCCGTGTTTGTCACCAATGACAGGCAGCAGTGACAAGATGCCCGACTCCCTGAGCAGCAACAGCCCCTTGGGCACATCAACGTGGTCTCTGGGGGGACATTGGGAGGAGGAGATTCTCAATCGGCTAGGAAGAGGCATGCTAAGGCATCCCGAGTGGAGGTCGTACATGTCCAACCAGTCGACCATTCTCTGACCGACACCCTCACCTTCTCATCCAATGACATCCAGGATCTGCACTATCCCTATGATTACCCTCTAGTGTTAATGCTTTCCATAGCCAACTGTATGGTCAAGGGTACTCGTAGATACGGGGAGCTCGTTTGACATACTCTTTGCCTCAGCGTTTAATCAGTTTGGGATCTCAAGAGACCGACTCCGACCATTGGCCACCCCTCTAGTGGGATTCAACGAGTTCAGTACATAATCACTCATGATGATCGAGTTACCAGTTCTAATGGGGATTCATTTGTAGTAGGTGTCCATGCTCACAAGTTTTGTTGTGGTTAAAGCCCCCTCCGCTTACAATGTCATCCTTAAGAGGTGAACCCTTAATCAAGCAAAGGCAGTTATGTTGACCTACATCCTAGTCGTCAAATTCCTGACCCCATGGGGGTCAGGGATTCTGAGGAGAGATCAAGCCACCACCCGGAGCTATTATGTTAATTCTTTGCACATAGATGCAGTGTCCGAAGCCCTAAATATTGAAGAGATTGACCCAAGGAAAGATAAGAATGGAGTCAGCCTGGTCAAAGAACTCATCCATTTAATCCTGGATCCCCAGATTCCCGACCGATTTGTCAATATCGGTTCCCTCCTAGACCCTAGCTCCGAGAAAGGTTAGTCTAGTTTCTAAGGCAGAATCAAGAAGTCTTTGCATGGAGCCATGAGGATATGCCTGGAATTGATCCCCAAGTCATGTACCACCGATTCAATGTTGACCCGAGCTTCCACCCAATTAAGCAAAAGAGGAGGGGCGTAGCCCCAGAAAGACAGGTAGCGGTCCGTGCGGAGTTTGGAAAATTCCTCAGAGCACAATCAGTCTATGATGTACAATATCCTGACTGGTTGGCAAATATTATCATAGTCAAGAAGAGTAACAGAAAGTGGAGGCTCTGTGTGGATTTTTCCAACCTGAATAAGGCTTTCCCCAAGGATTGCTACCCATTACCCAAGATAGATCTCTCAGTAGATGCAACAGCAGGTCACTCACCCCTTTCCTTTATGGATGCTTACTTAGGGTACAACCAGATCCATATTTACCTCGGCGATGAAGAGAAGACCTCCTTCATTACCGACCAAGGAACATACTACTACAAAGTGATGCCTTTCGGCCTCAAGAACGCCAGAGCAACCTACCAATGCTTGGTGAATCACATGTTCAGGGACTTAATCTGAAAAACTATGGAAGTATATGTGGATGACCTCTTGGTTAAGAGCCGGGATGAGACCGACCATCTCGAGCATTTGGCCAGGGCTTTTAGCATCTTAAGAAGATACCAAATGAAGTTAAATCCAGTGAAATGCGCGTCTGGGGTCTCGTCCGGGAAGTTCTTGGGACATTTATTCAGTAGACTAGGAATCGAGGCCAATCCGGAGAAAATTCAGGCCATCATCAACATGCGGTCACCTAGGTCAACAAAGGAAGTTTAGAGTTTAGCGGGCAAGTGGCAGCATTAAATAGATTCGCGTCCCGAGCAACCGATCGATGCATACCATTTTTTAAAATCCTTCGCAAAGTCTTTAAGTGGTCAGAAGAGTGTTAGAAGGCATTTCAGGAAATTGTAGACACCCCAATTTTGACCAACCATCGAATTTAGAGGATTGTTACCTCCAAGATCAGTGATGATAGTGTCCGACTAATTTGGGGTTTCTGAGGTGATTCAAGCTCTTTGAAAGGCTCTTTAATTTCAAAAAATAAAATTTATTAAGAAAGAAAGAAAAAAAAGAAGGGAGAGAAAAGGGAAGAACATGAGAAAAAGGAGAAAAACAGCACGCGGTGAGGTTTGCAGCGATCACGTGGTACCGTAGCGACACACACTGAAAGCCGTAACGGCAATCAGGGAGCGCTGCATGGCAATCATTGACTACCGTAGACAACTCGCCGAATGCCGTGACAAATAGGAGAAGTTTGAAAGTGAAAAGAAAAGAAAAAGAATAAGAAAGAGAAAAAGAAACCGAAAACAAAACAAAATGAGCTTCACAAAAAGACGGTAGTCCGTGAGTTGTCTACGGCACTCACTGAGTGCCCTACCGTACGGTTGTTGTTAATTGCCATTCCAGCATTCGTAGAGTGCCGCAGATAACTCTTTCGAGTGTCGCATTTTTCAATAGCCTGCTTTTAAAATAGTACGCATTGTACCATCAAAAGTGCTTTAGGATTAGGGTTTTACCCCCGAATTTTACTAAAATGACCTTTAAAATTGATCTATATAAGGAGATGAATATCCCCATTACAAGGGGAGGATCCTTGAACAACTTTTTAGATAATTAGGAGACCACCATTGAGAGAATCTTAGAGAGAATTAAGAAAATTGAAGAGAAATCATTATAAGGGTTGGATGAAGAGCTTGGAGATCCTTTTGAAAACCTTCAAATCAAAAAGAAGTTGAGGATAATTAGAGGTAACCTCTAATCTTAATTCGTTCTTAGTTCAAGTTCAATCACAATTCATAGAACTCCTTAGGATCTTTTACACATTTTCCAAAAGTCTCTTCCTACCTCATTTCATTACACACCACTAGAATTGTGATTGAATTTTCATTTGTTTTCCATTGATTTGGATCTAAATAGCTTCGTCTTTAAGACCAAATAAGTTCTAAAGTGAAGTCTAACTTAGAACATCAATTGAGTTTTGATTTCATCTCCTTTTGTTTATATTCCTCTCTTGGGATTCATGAGATCTTCAATATCTCATTTGATTCCCTTGAGTTTGATCCTTTAAATTCTCTATAAACTTGTGATTTAAGTGGAAATTATGGTAGGTCATAGCTATATACATACATAATTAGTGGATCCAAGTCTTAATTCATGATTTGGATCCTCTAATTTGAAGTCTTATGGAATTCTCTTCATATTCCTTTGAGGTTCATATGGATTGGTCATAATTAGTCTCCACGGATCATTAACATGGGAGGAGAATTGAATAAAGTGAGTCTATATTCCTCAAGGATCATCAACTTGAGAGAGGAATTAAGGCTTAAGAAGAGTCAACTCCAATGGCTTAGATGTCAACATTGGTGCTATGAATTCAATAACCTCCAATGATCAAGGATTTTTAATTAAATCATGATACATTGGAATTGAATGAGATCAATTGGAATGCGTTCATAACATAAAGATCTATCACTATAATTTCTATTTTATGGGATTTTGTGGTTAAGATTGTTTGATCTTAGGATTTGTAAACTAGTTACTCTCTGTCCAAAATTTCAGAAAAGTAAGTCAATTTTGGTTTGAATAGAGCATAACCTTAATCAAACTTTTTTGACTTCATATATTTTTTCTACGAAGTATAATGTGTTAATGAGACACCCTCAAAATATTGAAGTGATTCTGATTCATTCACTATTTTTAGAAAATCATACAAAATATCTAGACAGAAAGTTTATAAATACTGAGTGATGTTTGGTCTTGGTCCAATCCCAGAGATTGGACCATTTGATCTTTGATTTTCCTTTTGGGTTAGAAACTAGCCTCACAGAGGCACCTTGTGTCCAAATATCATTAAGATCAAACCATGGGAGGTACGCGTTTTCTATTTTTGAAAGTCTGGACTGCTCTCTATAAATTCCCGAATTCTGTTTCAGTTTTGATAAACTTTGTAAATGATGGTCCAAATGACTTTTCTTTGACCTAAGGCTTGAAGTATGCTTTGATTATGATTAATTAAATTTAAATCCAGAGGTTAAATGATCCAAATCAGTGAATGATTTATAGCTTATTCATGTTCATATTCAAGCATTCATCACATATATATAGATTCTAGCAATTAGAACATCATCTTGTGTTATGTTAAGCCATAATTAGTTAAACCTATTCATGGGTTCCTTGTAATCATGTTGGGATTGTATCATCTCTATATGGACATTACATTGGCTCCTAGTTGAGACTTGTATATCTATATAGGTGTTGTAATTTCAACTAGTTAGAAGGAATTCATGATTATGTCAACTTCTTCAATGTTTAATAGATTTAAGCTAGGTGTTGGGTATGATATTTAGGATTTGATATTATATTATGTACAAAGTATGTGGATTAACCCTTTATTTTGTAGCTCTATGGAGGTACAATTTCTTAACTGTTTTCTCTAGTTTATTTTATTTCTTGATTTTATTAATTTTTCGACCCCATGCGCGACACCTTAGACTAGGTCTTGATTTTGTGTATATATGTGATTAGAGACCTTTTATTAGGATTTCTACTTTTGTTGCATTGCACGTTTCCCATTTCATAGCTGGATCCCAGGTAAGTTCTCGTGTTCCTTATTGCCTATCATTTTGCTTGCTATTTGAATTATGTGGTTTTGTATAACTTTTATCGTTAGCAATCTTGCACCCCTTTCGACATGCTTTTATAAAGTATAGATATGTATTAGTTGAGGGCATGTTTAGTTTAATAATTCGATTAAAAAGGATGTTGAGTAGAGGCATATCACGAGATAGGATGAGAGGGGGTGTTTTAGTCCGCCGGGCTCCTTCCCCTCTCATTCCATAATCCCTGGACCTAGAATTCTCTAGTTTCCAAAAGATCAGTTTGCTTGTAAAATGGTTTCTTAATTTTCCTTTAAAAAATTAAGTGGCGACTCGTATTTTGAATTTGAAAAAGTATAAACGTGGCTAGCCTGCGATATCCACAATCTGGCGACTCTGCTGAGGATCGAACCCAAAATCTTTGGTTTCACAGACCAGAATTCTGATTTTGGGTTCACTCGAGGATTAGACTTGTAGCATCCTTTTAATCAAATTAATTAATTTTTGTGTACCCGTTGCATTGCACTTGCATGTCAAACCAGTCGATTGTACGGAACTATGACCTTGGTGGCTCGGGGCAACCCGGTCAGTCAAGTTATCATGGGATTGTGTGATCACCCTTGATCTTGTACTAAGTTTTGGTATGTAAAGCATCCTATCGGATGTGTGTCAAGGGTCCCTTATTGACCAAAACCCGTCCTTTGCATGATAGCTTCTATAGAACCTTTCAATATTAGGAAATCAATTCGAAATTAGGATTATATGCTAGGGAGTTTTGTATGCCCGAAAGGGATCATTTGAGATGTTGACGATGCTAGTTTGATGTAAGACTTATAACCCTTTAATCACCTTTAAGCAATTCTTTCTCATGTCTCATGACATTTGGGAATATGTCAGATTTTTGATTATAAGGTTAGACCTCTTATATCTTGTTAGCTAAGCATCATTGACCTTGTATGTATTCGAATTCATGAAAAGTACAGTGATAATCCGATCATGTGACCCTTCTACCCAAAGAATTTTAAAACCATCTTTGAAAGCAAATAGATTTTTGCCATCTTTATTCCAAAGTATTCAATAGTCCTTTCAAAAATCTTTGGAGTTCACTTTTTGACTAAAATTCCAAGTTAACCCTTGTTAAGGTATATTTTCGCATTCTCATCTTTGAAGGAAAGATCCAAAAATCTTGAGAATTGTTTTTGATGCTTTCCAAATGAATTTCAAAAGTGAAATTTCGAACCAATCATCTTTGTTGAAGAATATTTAACATCCTCATTTTCAAAAGAATTCTCAAGGATTGTTTTCAAAAAATTTATCATCCAAGAAATACTTCCCAAATGATTTTTACAAAATTTTAAAAATATTCAACCTTTGAAGGGGTAATGAGGGTCACAATGAAAGGAGAAGTTGGCGCACTTGACATCCTTGCCTCTTTTAACTTGCTGTTGGGTAGGCCGTGGCTGGACAGTCTAGGTGCCATACCATCAACAATTCATCAGAAAGTCAAGTGTGTTTAGGGAAACAAGGTTTGCGATATTCTCTGGGATAGTTGGTTCTGTCTGTCTGAGGCATCTTCGAGCTCATCGATTTCAGAGGTACAGTTACAAGAGGAGGAAACAAGTCTAAGAGGGTTTTAGTTCATCAATATGTTGGAGGGAGTAAAGCCAAGGGAGTTTCTGCCGCTATATTTCGATTAGTATGCGAGTCCGCTAGTTGTTGGAATTATGAAAAGGATGGGTTTCTTCCCGGGAATGGGACTGGGTAAAAATCATCAAGGTCTGCTAGAGTTTCCAAGAATTCCAACACAGACCCATACTCATGGTTTAGGTTATCAGCTGTCGAAGAAGGAATTGAGAGAAAAGAAGAAAGCAACTGATGCATCGATGGACCTTTATCAGAAGACACTTAATGGGTACTTTGTGAAGGAAGGAGAGGATTTCCCTTTATGTGGTTTTCCAGAGCCATGGGTGGATCGTCATGATAACACTTTGAAGCCAGGTTTTGAAATCTTCTTCCCCCATGAATTTTCTAAATATAAAGACCCATATTTACAAATACCCGCGAAGTCTGCCACTATTAAAGATTAGATCTGTATGTTAGATGGTCCAGCTATGTAGAACCTGTTGAATGAGGAAAGCACAAAGATTGAAGGGAATAGCCGAGAAGAGATTGCAGAAGCCAAGATCGGAGAAGCGTATGTTGAGGATATGGTAGAAGAGGTGCTGGAAAAAGACAAAGGGAATGACGAAGGATAAGCAGAGGGAGCAAAGACAGAAGGAGGGTATGAAATGAGAAAGCTGCCAGACTACGATACCATAGAGCTCAAGAGAGGAGTCAACAAAGAGTGGGTCTTCGAGTCTAGTGATAAGTACCCCCCCCCCCCCCTTCCCGGAGTCTGTAATGGCCCAAATGAGGCATCTTACTATTGCTATGTCTGTTGTAATCACCCTGAACAAAGTTAATAAAATTGTGACTGATTCTGCCTACTCGAATGCGCTAAATGAATGTGATGACCATAAAATACTAACCGAATTGCAAAAAATAATCAAAAAAGAAAAAGAATCTGCATGGAAAATCATTGAGGACACTCTAACAATTAATCTGGGAAATGAAGATAATCTACAAAATATTTTTATTGGCTCTACACTTAGCAATGAAGAAAGCAAATAATTGATCAATCTATTAAATGAATTTAAAGATGCTTTTGCATGGTCTTATAGTAATATACCAAGTATCGATCTAGAGATAGTCCAACATCATATCCCCTTCTTTTCTAACTCAAAACCAATAAAACAAAAATTGAGGTGAATGAGGCCTGAATGGGCGCTTAAAGTAAAAGAGGAAGTTGAAAAGCAATTGAGAGCTGGATTCTTGATTGTCATCAAGTACCTCGAGTGGGTTGCAAACATTGTGCCAGTCCCCAAGAAGGATGGACATGTTAGGTTATGCATTGATTTTTAAGATTTAAACAAAGCTAGCCCTAAAGATGATTTCCCTTTACCTCGTATCGACGTACTAGTTGATGATACTGCGGGGCATGAGCTCTTGTCGTTTATGGACGGATTTTTGGGGTATAATCAGATTCTCATGGCACCAGAGGATAGGGAGAAAACTATTTTCATCATGTCTTGGGGTATATATTGCTATAGGATAATGCCGTTCGAGCTCAAGAATGCAGGGGCAACGTATCAACGGCCACCACCATATTATTGCACGACATGATTTATAAGGAGGTGGAGGTATACGTAGATGATATGATTGTGAAGTCTAAGAAAACGGAAGGACACTTGGAGGCATTGAGGAAATTCTTCAAGAGGTTGAGAAAGTTTAGAATGAGGTTGAATCCACAAAAGTGCACCTTTAGAGTTATTACCATGAAGTTGTTAGGATTTCTTATCACCCAAAAGGGGATAGAGGTCGACCGGACCAAAATTAAAGCCATAGTTGAGATGCAGCCGCCGAAAATTGAGAAGGAGCTAAGGGGATTCTTGGGTAGGATATAATTTATTAGCCGATTCATTTCAAAGCTTATCCTAACCTATGATCCGCTCTTTAAATTGCTTAGAAAAGGAGAAAAGTTCGAGTGGGATAGCCTATACCAACAAGCCTTCGACAAAATCAAAACCTATCTCCAACATCCACCGTCCTATCACCACTGGTACCCGTCGCCTTAGGCATTACATGTTAGCCTTCCCCATAACTCTGATATCCCAAATGCACTCAAATACCTGTTTGAAAGGCCCACTTTGACCAGTAGGATTTCCCACTGGACCATGATGCTGGCTGAATTCGATATTAATTATGTCACTATCAAATCCATAAAGGGGAGAGCTGTCGCCGAGTACCTAGGCAATCTTGCGATAGAATCCGAGGAAAAAGGTGAGTTTCGATTCCCAGATAAAGGGGTGATGGAGATAGGGGAAATTTTGTGGAAGATATATTTCGATGGAGCAGCTAACCAACCGGGTTATGGGGTCAGAATTATCCTTGTAGTAGCTAATGGAACCCCTACCCCGTTAGCCGTCAAGTTTAAGTACAACTCAACCAATAATACGACAGAATACGAAGCATGCATAATCGGGATGGAAGCAGGCTTAGCCTTAAAAGTTGAAAGGATTGATGTTTTCGGAGATACTTATTTGACTATATCCCAAGTAAGAGGTGACTGGAGAGTGAAACACAAAAATTTAAGACCTACCATGGGTATCTGGATTCCTTGGCAACCCTGGCCTTAATGATCCAAATCCCTGGAGAGTTACCATGATCCTGCTATCCATAGAAGAGAGAAACCGACCCTCGTTTGAAATGATCACAACCTTCAAAGAGGAGAAAAGTGAGGTACCCTGGTATTTGGATGTGCGGAACTTTATTAATAAGGGAGATTACCCCGAAGAGCTTCAGAAAAGGATATAACAGCGATACCCAGTTTGTGATCTACGCATATAATCTCTGGAAAAAAGTTGTATACCGGATATAATTTGGAATGTCTATATGGAAAAGAAGTAAAGAGAATGATTGATGAAATACGTGAGGGAGTTTGTGGATCCCATATGAATGGGCATATGTTAGCAAAGAAGATCATTCGACAAGGGTATTATTGGACGACCTTGGATAAGGATTGTTGTGAATATGTCAGAAAATGCCATAAATGTTAGGTCCATGCAAACCTGATGCATACCCCACCTTTCCAGCTCTATAGTATGACCACGCCTTGGCCGTTCTCAGTATGGGGGTATTGACATTATTGGTGAAATAGTTCCAAAGGCCTCCAATCGGCACCGATACATAATTATGGCAACTGATTATTTTATTAAATGGGTAGAAGCGACATCATACGCGACTTTGAAACCCAAAGATATGGCGAGTTTTATTGAGAAAAATATAATTTACAGGTATGGGGTCCCAAATGAGTTCATTTATGATCATAGCTGTCATTTCCAAGGGGAAGTCATCCCACTTTTAGAGAAGTATAAGATCACCCGCCATCAGTCCTCCCCATATAGACCCTAAACAAACAGAGCGGTAGAAGCAGTAAATAAGAATGTTAAGGCAATCTTGGGGAAAATGACAGACACGTATAAAGATTGGCATGAAAAACTCCCGTTTGCCTTATGGGATACCGAACCTCCATAAGAACCTCAACGGGTGCTACGCCGTATTCGTTAGTTTATGGGATGGAAGCTATCCTTCCGGTTGAAGTAGAAGTGCCCTCTTTTAAGGTTTTGGCAGATGTGAAGTGACTGAGCTTGAGTGGATACATGGAAGGTATGAGGAGTTGATGTTGCTTGATGAGAAAAGGCTGGCCACAATAAACCATACTCGGGGGTATCAAAAAAAGATAGCTCGTGCCTTCAACATAAAGGTTTGCCCAAAGAAGCTTGCTGTGGGTGACCTGGTCCTCAAAGAACTTAAAGTGCCCGCTTATGACCCAAGAGGAAAATTCAAACCCAACTGGGTCGGACCATACATCATTAAGACTCTCCTTTCTGGAGGGGCTGCCTATCTTATGGACCTAGATGGGGTTGAATTTAAACAGCCAATCAACCTCAATCGCCTCAAAAAAATACTTTGCTTGAGACCTTTCTTTTCAAAACCTCCTACATCGATGAACTAAGCTTGACTTGATTCCTACTAGGGGATACGTAGGCAACTTGCTCAGTTCGGTCATTAATAATTACCTAAGTGGCACCTTCCTTCAAGCCTTAAACTGAACTACTTTGGACCTGATACCCACTCGGGGATAAGTAAGCGGGCTCTCGAAAGCCTTCGGTCCATAAAAAAAAATCCCAGTGCTAAACTAGGGGTAAACTTGCGTTTGCCCGGAACCACGTCAAGGCACCATAACAAGGGGCAAACTTCATTTGCTATCCGAAGAACCTAGATATTTACCCTAACCCGTCTTTGGATCTCCTGGCTATCAAAATGAGCGCTATGAACAAACAATTGAGGATTCATGGTATACAATGATTAAAGCTCCAAGCAACTTTCAAAGCAATGGTAATAAAAGCTAAGAAGAAACATTAAAAGGAAGATTTTCATTACTCAAAGATAAATTGAAAAAGTGAACACTTTGATTAAACATGCCAGAATGTTTTCTAAATACAAGTAAATTACATTCACAGAGCGTAAAAGGGTAGACAGGGTTTGTCAGAAGTTTTGTAAGATAAAGCTTTACCCTGTGTTTATTTTGCTTTTATCTGTATCTACCTATGAAGTTTGTCTCTCGACCAGGGTCTGGATCTCCAGAAGGTACTCAGTAGTAGGCACAACTGAAGCAGGGACTCTTCGGAGGGAGCAACCATCCTGTCATACCAGGCCTCAGTGAAAGCCTTCACAATGGAAGGGCACATGGTAGAACTCCTCGTAAAGTCTATGATAACGTCCTCAAGAACATCCTGAGGAAGTCCGTACTGATGGCTACTCAGCCAGGAATTTAAAAAGTGATAGTATGCAAGCCAGACAACTAGATGCCAGATCATCTGGGAAATCGTAGTACAACAGAGCAATAAATCCACTACGGGCAGATCCAACAGATGTCATCAGAGGAGAGACCCTAAAACCAACCAAGCCAAGCGTCGACAAAGTGGAATAGGTGGTGGACCTCTAGACGATCATAGAGAAGTGACCGGTGAGAGTGTAGAGGGTAAATAAAGAGATCCAGATGCTCCATAAGCCAAACCTGTAAGACAAAGGGAGCCCCAGAGTATAACATGGCTCCAGCAGTGTGGGTGTGATCTAATCCCATCAGAGTCTCGCCAAGGACCAGCATGGCGGCACTCTTCATTTTCTGCAAACTGCGAGCGATGGGTATAAGAACGTCAGAAGATGATTGAAAGAGGAAATAAGAAAGCATAGCAATAGATAATGCACTGTGTCATATAATCTGGAACCCGCCGTCATAAGGGTCCCCTATGGGAGCATAGACTAAAGAAAAGCTCAAAGACAATCTGCCTGACATGAACAAAAGAACTTGTAACATTTACGGGATATATAGAGGAAGGCAACCAAATCCTGAATGTAGCCAGCCTGCATAGGAGGAACCATCAGATCAGCAAATGGATCGGTATGGAGAATAACACTAAACTCCTCAAACAAGGGACAAATCTCTTGATGACCAAGGCAGAATACATAGAACATGGGGTCCCAACACTGGATAGCAGCTCGAGGTAAACCTTCATATAAAGCCATCTGCAGAAAAGAGAAAAGGTCGCTCAGCCTAAAACACTCGAAGTTAAGCCTGTCAATGCATAAGAGGGTATCCATTCATGGGAAGAGGATTTGAGAGCTAATGGGAGCCATTTGAGAAGGAAATGGAAGAGGGAGAATAGTGTTTTGCGGAGTTTTGGAGAAAAGAGAGTATAAAAGGAGAAATAGATCCTGTCCAGACCACCGAACGGCACTCGGGGAACCCAACGGCACTACCAAGAGTGCCTCACGATAGTCAGTAATTGCTCTACGGCAGTCACCAACTACCGCTCTGGCATTCATCGAGTGCCGCTCACACGTAACCGGGTGACACAAGGAGCCAATTTTTGCCAAAACTGATTTTGAAATATTTTTAACCCCAACCTGTAAAGGAAAAGTAAGATATACAATAAAACGTGTGCATCATTCGCATCACATGCATCATAGATAAAAGCATGCAAGACCAAGCTATGGTCACATGCATAGGAAACCATCACCCATAATAAAATAATATAAAAATCCAAGCCATGGTCACATGCATATAAGGTACGACATTTATAGAAACAAGAGTAAGACCAAGCTATGGCCACATTCAAAATAAGAGCATGCATGTACATAAAAGAGCCAATCATGTCGATAGTAAGGTAGGTGTATGCCCATCCTATCCAAAAAAATAATCCCGGCTACCTAGACCGTCATCAAAACAATGTGTATATACAGTCATCCAAATGTACGAATCCTTCCTAAACAGTCAAAATATATATATATATATATTGGGGATATAGAGTCAACCTCGACCTCGACCTCGGCTCTGGCGAGTGACACGTCTGAGAGGCTCTTGCACTGACTCTGTATCACTCCCAGCACTATGACCTCTGCCTCTGCCTTGCCCAGCACCTCTATGAGCTCCACTCGGGCTTGCTCTGAGCTGCAGCTCTAACTCTCTCACTCGCAGGGTCAGGGTCCTGATCTCTTCATCCTAAGCAAAGAAAGAGAGTGAATCCAGAATTGGTTATGCAAAATTGAAAAATAAATGAAATGCTAAATGGGTGAAATGGAAATAATAATAAGAATTTACCTTAGCTCTCAACTGAGCCTCAGTAGCTACCCGAACTTCCTCATCCTGAATCAGAAACTAGAAATAGGGATTAGAAAGTCCAAAAGAATGCAAATCAGTATAAGAGTCAGAAACACGAAAGAGAAAATAGAAAGAGCAGGGTTTTTGAAAAGTTACCCTCCACTCCCGTCCGTGGACCCAATGCCTCATGCTGTAGGTGTGAACCAGGCCCTCCTCGGCATAGTCCCAAGGGACATGATCATACTAGAATAGGACAGTGGGAGCACCCTGGTGGTGTCGAGGAATCGTGGTCACAGTCTGCTTATCCTGGTAAACCGTCGGGAAGCTCCAATCTAACTATGGTAGGGTAGGAGGTCGAGCCGTGGTGTGAGCAAGCTGTAGGAGAAGAAAAGAGAATTCGATAAGGAACGAAAAATATCGAAAGAGAGAATGACAAAGCCATAAACAGTACTTACTCGAGTCACTTCCATCAGTGGGAAATTTTTCAACAACTTGGCTGCACAGAAAGCCTCGTACCCCTAGGAGGCTCCAAGTAATCTTAAATGAAGAGACCATTTAGGGCAGCTGTCAGGGCACTGCCATGAAGTGTCTTAACGGCTCTCATAGAATTAGGAGGAGCATGCGCACATGGAACACGGGAGCCATCAGTGACTGCCTGGTAACTCTCTCTCCCAAATACCACTCCCGAGCATCAGGACCATCTAGCAGCAACCTCATCAGGTCAAAACTGGCCGATCTCCGCCTCTCCTGAGTAAGGGTAGCAAGTGCAGGAACCAAGGCTGCCAGTTGACATAGGGCTCCCTCAAGGTCGTCAGGAAGTTCCTGAATGCAATGAAGTCGTGGGCTCCAGTCTTTCGCCCAATGCGATCTTTCTACCACTTCAGCCCCTGAGGCATAATAAGGGCATCCGCCGGTCGTGTCCTGGGCGAAATCATGTGGAGATACTCGTAGGACCATATCTGAATGAGAGAAAAGAATGTGAGATTTATACTTCGGACATGGAAAATTAAAAGAGAATGTAAAGGATAAAAAGGGGAATGTACCTCCCATGCTCTCCAAAAGCTGCCCATGGAGGCTGGGCAATCCGGGAGAGCTCTCCCATATGCCTGTAGAGGATGGCCAGGCTAGTGCCAGCCCAATCATACTCATAAATCCGGTCCAACACCTCCAAGGATCCCAGCAGTGCGACAGCGACTCGGTTACCCTTAGTGCTCAACAGAGAGCACCACAACAAATACATGATAAACCCTCTGGCTATTTGTTCATCTGTGAAGCCCTCCTGGTCCTTGAATGTATCAAGGAACCACTTGGCCATGACCAAAGGCTCATTCGGGACCACTCCCAACAGCAAGAGCACCTGGTACCACTCTGTCACCACATCAAGCATCTGTAGACATTCACCCCTGAAGGGGATCCCTCTGATCATGCTGAAGTCAAGGGGAGTCATCGCCATCTCTCTAAACACAAAGTGGAAGGTGTTGGTGGTATCCCACCACTACTCTACGAGAGCGTGAATCTTCCTGAGATCATTGGAGCATTTGGTCAAAAGCTTGACAAAATCTTCGAAGCCAGCTGCAACTATATAGCCCTTTACAGTCTCATTCAGAGACTCGTACCACTTGAAGTTGTGAGCAAGGCTAACATGGCCCTTCAGCGAGTCATGCTAAAGCTATAGTAAGTCATAATTTTGGTGTTCTTACGAGGGAAGCAAAGAAAAGGAAATGAAATAATTAATGAAAGACAAAAGAAAGCATTTCAAAATTTTATGTTATCATGTATTGCATTCATTAGGGGGTAATTAGTAGAGAATTGAAAATCAAGAAATGAGAAAAGAGATATACCTCTCGACAGAATGCCCGAGCGAATATGTGCTCCTCTAGGTCACGAAGTAGAAAAGTAGGATCACTGTGAGGAGTAGCCTTGTACTTCTTTTTCCTCCTGCTCGAGTTGCCTGAGCTACTCGCTATGGTAGTCGATCTATCAAAAGAAGAAAGAAAAAAAGAAAGAAAGTTCACATCCTAGAAAAATGAGGACAGGAAAAGAAATCAGGAAAATGACAATAATGGAGAAAATAATTAAGGTTCTAGTCGAGGGGAACTAACCTATTGATCCTTTAGATCACTGCGAATGAATGGAGAGAAATCTCGAGAGAGATCCGGGTCGAAGAGATTTTGAAAAGTGAAAGAAAATGAAAAAAAAATTAAAACATCTAAGCAGTCTACGCCCCGAACGGCACTCGGGAATCCGCAAATGGCAGTCTTTGAGTGCCGTACGGCAACTACTGAGCGCCATTGCGGCATTTAGTGAGTGCTGTTGCAGCAATCATTGACTGCCGCACAATTCCGCACGTGCCTCGAATCCGACAGCTGAAAGGTCATTTGTTTTCCCCCAAATTCAAAAAGGGTCCTGAATTTTGAATTCAAACCCCCAAAGTTTGCCCGCCTCTTACACTTTTGTTCCTAGAAAATAAATTTTTAAGTTCGCGTGACTCCAGATTTTTAAAAATTGAATTTTAATTGAGTCAAATTGACTTGAATTGAGTCTGATTGACTTTTGATTTTGGAATTTGAGTGGAATTGAGTCTAATTTGACTCTGGATTTTGAAATTTGAATTTAAATCAAGTATGATTGACTCCAAATTTTGAAAAAATGAATTTGAATTGAGTCAAATTGACTTGAATTGAGTCTGATTGACTTTTGATTTTGGAATTTGAGTGGAATTGTGTGTAATTTGACTCCAGATTTTGAAATTTGAATTTAAATCAAGTATGATTGACTCTAGATTTTGAAAAATTGAATTTGAATTGAGTCAAATTGACTTGAATTGAGTTTGATTGACTTGTAGTTCTGGAATTTGATCTGGATTGAATATGACTTTGTGAAATTGGTTTGAATTAAGTTTGACGAACTCCAAATTTTGAGAAATGAGAAATGAGATTGATTTGAGTCTATTTGAGTCTGATCGACTCCTGTCTTTGGAAATCTGACTTGATTAAGTCTGATCGACTCCAGATTTTGTGAAACAGGAATTGAAATGAGTCTGAATTAATTTTAGTTTGACCGACTCCCAATTATAGAAATTTAAAAATATTTGAGTCTGTTGGATTCTTGATTTTGGAAATCTGAATTGGTTTGAGTCCGATTGACTCAAAATCGTAGGAAATTGAGTTGATTTGAGTTTGATTGACTCCTAATTTCGATAATGCCGAAGGGTTGCGGATACCCATGAGCAAACGTATTTGTGCGGAGCTGAAGGGCTGTGGATACCCATGAGCAAACGTATCTATGTGGGGACGAAGGGCTGCAGATGCTAAGAGCAAACCCGTGTTGACATCGGAGCCTAAGTCACGAAGTGCCACTCACTCGATTGCGTCAAGAGAGCAAACCCGTATTGACATCGGGGCCTAAGTCGCGAAGCTCCGCCCAGTCGATTTCATCAAGAGAGCAAACCCGCATTGACACCGAGGCCTAAGTCGCAAAGCACCGCCCAGTCGATTGCGTTAAGAGAGTAATCTCGCGTTGATACCGGGGCCTAAGTCGCAAAGCACCACCCAGTCGATTGTATTAAGAGAGTAAACCCGCATTGACATCGGGGCCTAAGTCATGAAGCATCGCCCAGTCGATTGCGTCAAGAGAGTAAACCCGCGTCGACACCAGGGCCTAAGTTGTGAAGCGCCACCCAGTCAATTGTGCTCATCCAATTGGCCGAAATGGCTACAGGTCCTAAAGAGGACCAACTCGTTAGACAAAGAGACTCAGAGTTCTGAAGATAGCTCGCCCAGTAAAGTTGAAGTGACCGCAAGCATTAAGTTGCATGAAGCATGAAATTGCATTCGCGGCCATCATTGCATGAGCACGTGCATCATGATAGGATAGGTGCATTCATCTGTATGACTATTTGTGCTTGTGTGTTTGTCCCTTGCCCTAACTACGTCCTGGTCTGATTCCCGTAGGGATACGTAGGTAGCTCACCATTGAGCACGACCGGCAAGGACCATTTGCGCGACTATTTTTGCAACGCATTTTGTTATTACCAGAATTCGATAGTTCGGTCAAAGGCTTGTCTTCACATAGGCTTCGACATTCACTTGTGACACACGTTGCTCTACAAGCCCTGCCGAAGAGGGGCTAACTGTAGACACTCCGATTTTGACCAACCGTCAAATTTAGGGGATTATTACCTCCAAGACTGATGATGACAATGTCCGACTAATTTAGGGTTTCTGAGGTGATTCAAGCTCTTCGAAAGGCTCTTCAATTTCAAAAAATGAAATTAATTAAGAAAGAAAGAAAAAAAAGGGATAGAAAAGGGAAGAACATGAGAAAAAGGAGAAAAATGGCACGCAGTGCGGTTTGTAGCGATCACGTGGTGCCGTAGCGGCACTCACTGAATGCCGTAACGGCAATCAGGGAGCGCCGCACGGCAATCGTTGACTGCCGTAGACAATTCACCGAATGCCGTGACAAATAGGAGAAGTTTGGAAAGCAAAAAGAAAAGAAAAAGAATAAGAAAGAGAAAAAGAAACCGAAAACAAAATAAAATGAGCTTCACAAAAAGACGGCAGTCCGCGAGTTGTCTGCGGCACTCACTGAGTGCCCTACCATACGGTTGTTGTTAAATGCCATTCCAGCATTCGTAGAGTGCCGCAGACAACTCTCTCGAGTGTCGCATTTTTCAACAACCTGCTTTTAAAATAGTAGGCATTGTACCATCAAAAGTGCTTTTAGGATTAGGGTTTTACCCCCGAATTTTACTAAAATAACCTTTAAAATTGATTTATATAAGGAGATGAATATCCCCATTACAAGGGAAGGATCCTTGAACAACTTTTGAGATAATTAGGAGACCACCATTGAGAGAATCTTAGAGAGAATTAAGAAAATGGAAGAGAAATCATTGTAAGGGTTGGAGGAAGAGCTTGGAGATCCTTTTGAAGACTTTCAAATCATAAAGAAATTGAGGATAATTGGAGGTAACCTCTAATCTTAATTAGTTCTTAGTTCAAGTTCAAACACAATTCAGAGACCTCCAGAGATCTTTACACATTTTCCAAAAGTCTCTTCCTACCTCATTTCATTACACACCACTAGAATTGTGATTGAATTTTCATTTGTTTTTCATTGATTTGGATCTAAATAGCTTCGTGTTTAAGACCAAATAAGTTCTAAAGTGAATTCTAACTTAGAACATCAATTGAGTTTTGATTTCATCTCCTTTTGTTTATATTCCTCTCGTGGGATTCATGAGATCTTCAATATCTCATTTGATTCCCTTGAGTTTGATCCTTTAAATTCTCTATAAACTTGTGATTTAAATGGAAATTATTGTAGGTCATAGCTATATACATACATAATTAGTGGATCCAAGTCTTAATTCATGATTTGGATCCTCTAATTTGAAGTCTTATGGAATTCTCTTCATATTCCTTTGAGGTTCATAATAAGTCTCCACGGATCATTAACATGGGAGGAGAATTGAATAAAGTGAGTCTATATTCCTCAAGGATCATCAACTTGAGAGAGGAATTAAGGCTTAAGAAGAGTCAACTCTAATGGCTTAGATGTCAACATTGGAGCTATGAATTCAATAACCTGCAATGATCAAGGATTTTTAATTAAATCATGATCCATTAGAATTGAATGAGATCAATTGGAATGCGTTCATAACATAAAGATCTATCACTGTAATTTCTGTTTTATGGGATTTTGTGGTTAAGATTGTTTGATCTTTGGATTTGTAAACTAGTTACTCTCTGTCCAAAATTCAGAACAGTAAGTCAATTTTGGTTTGAATAGATCATAGCCTTAATCAAACTTTTTTTACTTCAAATATTTTTTCTATGAAGTATAATGTGCAAATGAGACACCCTAAAAAGATTTAAGTGATTCTGATTCATTTTGCTAGTTTTAGAAAATCATACAAAATCTCTAGACAGAGAGTTTATAAATACTGAGTAATGTCTGGTCTTGGTCAAATTCCCAGAGATTGGACCATTTGATCTTTGAATTTCTTTTTAGGTTAGAAACTAGACTCACAGAGGCATGCTTTTTCTATTTTTGAAAGTCTGGTTTGCTCTCTGTAAATTCCCGAATTCTATTTCAGTTTTGATAAACTTTGTAAATGATGGTCCAAATGACTTTTCTATTACCTAAGGCTTGAAATATGTTTTGATGGTGATTAATTGAATTTGAGTCCAGAGGTTAGATGATCCAAATCAATGCATGATTTATAGCTTATTCATGTTCATGTTCATATTCATGCATTCATCATATATATATAGATTCTAGCAATTAGGACATCATCTTGTATTATGTTATGCCATAATTAGGACATTACATTGGCTCCTAATTGGGATTGTATCATCTTTATATAGACATTACATTGGCTCCTAGTTGAGACGTGTATATCTATAGAGGTGTTGTACTTTCAACTAGTTAAAAGGAATTCATGATTATGTCAACTTCTTCAATGTTTGATAGATTTAAGCTAGGAGTTGGGTATGATATTTCGGATTTGATATTATATTATGTTCAAAGCATGTGGATTAACCCTTTATTTTGTAGCGCTATGGAGGTACAATTTCTTGACTCTTTTCTCTAGTTTATTTTATTTCTTGATTTATTAATTTTTCGCCTCCATGCGCGACACCTTAGACTAGGTCTTGATTTATGTGTATATATGTGATTAGAGACCTTTTAATAAGATTTCTACTTTTGTATGCATTGCACGTTTCTCATTTCGCTGCTGGATCTCGGGTAAGTTCTCTTGTTCCTTATTGCATATCATTTTGCTTACTATTTTAATTATATGGTTTTGTATGACTTTGATCGTTACCAATCTTGTACCCCTTTCGACATGCTTTTGTAATGTATATATATATATAGATATGTATTAGTTGAGGGCATGCTTAGATTAATAATTCGATTAAAAAAAGGATATTGAGTCGAGGCCTATCATGAGGTAGGCTGAGAAGGGGTGTTTTAGACCGCCGGGCTCCTTCCCCTCTCATTCCATAATCTCCGGACCTAGAAATCTCTATTTTCCAAATGATCAGTTTGCTTTTAAAATGGTTTCTTAATTATCCTTCAAAAAATTAAGTGGCGACTCGTATTTTGAATTTGAAAAAGTAAAAACATGACTAGCCTACGATATCCACAGAACTCAAAAAGTATCTGGCATCGTCTCCTCTACTCTCAACGCCCATTCCAAAGGAAGAATTATTTCTCTATTTCGTAGTATCACCCTCGGCGATAAGCTTGGCCCTGATCAGAGAAGACCATGGAACACAGTTTCCAGTGTACTACACTAGCCGGGCACTCTAAGGCATAGAAAGTAGATATTTATGCATAGAAAAGTTGACTTTTCCCCTTGTCACAGTGTCACCTTAGACCGGTGGCTTTGCCCGTATTTCCAAGCTCATACTATAGTCATCCTCACGGATCATCCTCTGCGCAAGATTATGTGCCGGCCTGAGATGCCCGAGAGACTCATGAAGTGGGCACTAGAGTTGGAGGAATTTGAAGTGCTTTACAGACCACGAACAGGAATCAGTGGACAAGCAGTTGTGGACTTCCTTGTCGAATTCACCTATCCAGAAGACCAGATCGAGGAGTGTGCCCCGCCCGACCTACAGTCTGGGATCTCGACTTGGGTGTTGTATGTGGATGGATCCTCTAAGCAAGGCAGCGGGGCAGGAATGTTGGGATTGTTTCCTCAAACCATTCCTTTATGTATGAGAAGTTGGCATTTTAATATATGGATATTAGCTTTACATTTCATTGTATATGTTTCTTTCATGAGATGACTATTAATCCTTAAGTGTCATAGTAAGTAGTTCGTGTGCATATAAGATACGTACAAGTGAGATACGAATTGCTATTCTTTGATACTTAGAATTTATTACAGTGGATGATGGGACTGGTTATCTCATCAGGTTTACACTATAGCATGATTAACTATCATTGGATGGAGTGATGAATCTCAATCAATAGAGTATGACTCTTAGTTAACATGCTAGTACTTATAGTGCATTTACAGACCATGAGCTTTCCTCTTAACACTTAATACTGTCAACAGTCGATAGGAACTCATAACTTGTATAAGGTATGTGTTCTTAATCTTGAGACGAATATGGACACAGACTGTTGATGTGGCTACTTTGACTTACCAATCAGTGAGGTCTATAAAAGATCAACACCTGGGTATCTTGGGTATGTCATGTTCATAGGGTGTGAAACATATATTGTCAAGATAGAATCTACCCTTTGATAAAGAGTGAGCATTCCCTTGAGAATGTCACCAACTTGATTACTAAAAACTGCAGTCTTGTTGATCAGAGTTATCAACATGTTTGGCAATCATGAAGGGTGAATGGGACTCAAGGAATGAAAGATGTAATCACTATTCAGGTTGACAGTAACAGTTTATCCGACTACCTGAATATGATTATGAATGCTGGTGGTAGAGGGACATTAGTACACCTTACAAGTCTAATTATCGCTACGGATATGTTCTTCTACATTAGAGTGCAATTATTGTTTTATAGTAAAGTAAACGTTAACTGACCAGTTGGTTAATTTGTTGATCAAAGAGTTTGGTCATAGGGATTAACAACTGGTCTGAGCCAACAATTAAGAACCTAGGAGGTCCTACTCTTAGCTCCACTAGGATACTTGGAAAGGCACAGGAGGATGTTGTTAAGACAGGTTTGGTCGATCAAAAGAGTTTCGCTCAATTGAAGTCAAGACATGTTCGATCAATTGAAAGTGATTCAATTGATCGAAGGTTCGATGGATCGAAGCCACTTCAATCAATCGAAGGCTTAAAGTCGGTTTGGAAATCTATAAATAGGGCAGCTACGTACAAAAGTTTTTAATCGTCATTTTTCATATTCTACAGTTACAGAAACTATTTAGGGTTTCCCAAACCTTCTCCATCCTCCCTATTAGAGATCCTACCATCTCTAACCTCTCCGAAAGTATTCGCAGGAGACACAGGAGTGAAGATCACCTAGTGGAAGTTGCTGCACCATCTAGAATTTTGAAGATTCAGAATTGGATTCAAGACTATAAGGTAATACACTTGTCCCCTCTTGTTATACGCATCTATGGAATTGATAAGTAGTAGATTCGGGCATACCAAAAAGTTTTTGAACTTTGTTTTTCCGCTGTGCGTTAAACATGTTTTCGAAACCTATTTTCCCTACCAAGAATTATCCTGATCACGCCCGAGGGGATTCAGCTTGAGTACGCTCTCAGGTTTGGGTTCCAAGCATCCAACAACGAGGCGGAGTATAAGGCCTTGTTGGTCCAACTAGCTACCTTAGTGGGCGCTCGTCAGATTAAAGTGCACAGTGACTCTCAGCTGGTAGTAAATCAAGTCTTACAACTAGTATGAGGCTAGGAAGGACAGTATGGTGGCCTACCTGGCCCTGGTCAGAAAAATCACCAGCGGGCTTAAAGGGTTGTTGTAGTTATCGCATTTTTCTCTTACCTACAGCTGTTTCAAAATCTTTTCCAATTTCAAAATACAAAACACGAGTCGCCACTTAATTTTTAAAAGGAAAATTAAGAAACCATTTTAAAGCGAACTGATCTCTTTGGAAACCAGAGATTTCTAGGTCCGGGGATTATGGAATGAGAGGATAAGGAGCCCGACGGACTAAAACACCCCCTATTATCCTATCTCGCGATAGGCCTCTACGTAACATCCTTTTAATCGAATCATTAATTTAAATGTGCCCTCAACTAATACATATGTATAAATATACATTACAAAAGCATGTCTAAAGGGTGTAAGATTTCAAGTGATAAAATATCATTTAAAACCACATAATTTCAAGTAGCAAGCGATATGATATGCAATAGGGAACAATAGAACGTACCTGGGATCCAGCCGCGAATATGGAAACGTGCAATGCATGCAAGTGAATAAAAACCTAGAGGAGTCTCTAATTCATATATACATATAAGGCAAGACCTAATTCTAAGGTGTCGTACATGGAGTCAAAAAATCAGTAAATCAAGAAATTAAGTAAGCTAATGAGGGGGTTTTGAGAAATCGTACCTTAACAGCGCTGCAAAACAAAGGGTTAGTCCGCATGTTGAAACATAATAATAATTCCTAAGCAAAAATTCCTAGGCTTCTACCTTAAATTTATCAAGTATGGAAGAAATGACATAATCGTGAATTCCTTCTAAGTAGGAAATGCATCATTTCTATAGATATGCAAGTCTCAACTAGGAGCCAATGCAATGTCCATATAGAGATGACATAGTCCCAACATGGTTACAAGGAACTTACAATTAAGTTCAACTCAAAAGCAATTGAATCCTAACAAAAATGGATCCTAATCACAAGTATTAATCTACATGGATAACTGTGTATGAATAGATGAACATGAACAAGATTAAAGTATGAACTACTCATACGATTTAGATTACATAACCTCTGGATTTAGGCTTAATTAATCATTATTACAACATGGTTTAATCCCTAAGTCATGAAAAGACCATTTGGACCATTACTTACAAAGTTTGTCAAATCTGTCTCAGAATATTGAAAATTACAGAGAGCAGACCTGAACTTAAAAAAAAAAAAGAAAAAGCATGCTTCCCATCATGGTTTGATGTCAATGATTTTTGGACACAAGACACCTCTATGAGTCTAGTTTCCAACCCAAAAAGAAAATCAAAGTTTCGGTTAGATCTTTGGGAATTGGACAAACACTAGACATCACTCAGGATTCTATAGCCCTCTGTCCAGAGTTCTTGCACGATTTTCTAAAAATTGTAAACAAATTAGAAACACTTTGATCTTTTTAGGGTATCTTCCTAACACATTGAACTACTTAGAAAAATTTATTTGGGGTCAAGGAAACATGGTTAAGGCTCTGATTTACTTTTTACAAAAAGGTGTTACTGTTCTGCAATTCTGGACAGATTGTAGTTGTTTCACAAAACTCATGACCAAACCATTTTAAACATGAAATTTCCTTAAAACAAAAATCACAATGGTAAAACTTTGTGCTATTGACAATCTCCAGTTGGTTTCATTCAATTCCAACGGTCTGATTTTTAACTAAAAATCCTTGATTGAAGGTGGTTCATGGACTTACTACACCATTATTAAATCCACCTCTCATTTGCTAATTCTACTTTCGAAGCCATGGAGACTGGCTTAACTCAAACTATTTCTCCTACCATTTGATGGTCATTGGAGATTAAAGACACTTGTACTTGTAGGTTTCAATGAAGTATGGAGAAACTTCATGAAATCTAGACATAACAAACCCAAACCATGAAGATAGGTTTAGATTCATTAATCAAATATACTAATACCAAACTTTAATCCTCTTGTGAATCATAAGATTACAAGGAGATTAAGAGATTTTAAGCCAAGGGGTTTAAGTAAGACATTGAAAGTCTTATGAACCCCAAGGGATGAGCACAACCAAAGAAAAGAGAAATTAAAGAACTCTATATAGATCGTGAATGAACTTAATTTAAGACTAATTGAACTAGAGCCTACCTCCAAAGATCCGCAACTTGGTAATTTTGAGAGGAACTCCCAAAGATTAATCAAGCTTTTCAACTTTTAATTCACACAACTCCTTCTCCAAACTCCTCTAAAACTCACTCCTAATTGTGTTTAGAGAATTTTTGAAAGCTTTAAGACAAAGAGAATCAATATAGCCTTTAAATTCAAAGAAAATCCAACCCCCTACAATGGGATATTCACTCTCTATTTATAGGCAATTTTCAAAAGGGTATTGCAGTAATTTCAGGGGTACCCCTAATTTCATACGTCCTTTTAAAGGTACAAAACGTACCATTGCAAAGCTGGAAGCCACAAAAACGCGGCACTCAACGGAGATGGAAGCGGCACTCACTGAATGCCGATGCAGCACTCAATGATTGCCGGCGCGGTATTCATTGAATGCCGATGCGGCACTCATTGGGTGCCGCGGACAACTCCAGAGACTGCCTTTTTTTTTTTTTGAAATTTTGATTTTGACGGCACTTGATGTGTTTTAGCGGCAGTTGGTGATTGCCGGTGCAGCAGTCAGGGAGTACCGCAGCGGCAACCCGTGACTGCCGCAAGTACGTCAAGTGTCGCTTTGCCTCTATTTCCTTGTCTCTTTCTTTTTCTTTTCTTCCTTTCTTTTTTGTTTAGGTTGGAGAGTCTTTTGAAGAGCTTGAATCGCTTTAGGAAGTCCCGGATTAGTCGAACATTGTCATCTTTGGATCTGGAGGTAACACTACCCTTAATTCAACGTTTGGTCAAAATCGGGGTGTCTACAGTTGTCTATCACTTAGATCCCGAGAGAAGAGAACACACAGGCCGACCGATTGGCATGCCTAGCATCATCCTTAGAGTCAGACCTCCAAGGAATCAGAGCAGAATACCTATCCGAGCCCAGTGTATCTGCCTCAGAAGGTATGGACGTGGACCCGGTCGACATAGGTCCCTATTAGATGGATCCCATAACAATGTTCCTCATGAGTGGAAACCTCTCGACCGAGAAGGTCGAAGCCCAGCGGGTCAAATACCAATCGACAAGGTACCACCTCACCGATGGTGTACTCTACAAGAGAGGATTTACTGTTCCATACCTCCGATGCATTCACCCGACTCAGGTTGAGAGCATTTTGCAAGAAATCCACGAATGAGTGTGTGCTAGAAGAGCCCTGTTGTAAGGTTACTACTGGCCTACAATGGGTCGGGATTCGCAGGACTATGTGAAGCTATGCGATAAGTGCCAAAGGTATGCAAGTATGATCGACTACCCGGTAGAAGTACAAACTCTATTCCTTAACCCATGGTCGTTCGCCTAGTGGGGCATCAACATTGTCGGACCGCTCCCCATGGCGAAGGGTCGGGTCAAGTTCGCCATTGTAGTAGTCGACTACTCACCAAATGGGCGGAGGCCGAGCCATTGGTCACCATAACTGAGAAGAAAATGGAAAGTTTTTTGGAAAGAAACATCCTTAGCATGTTCGGTATGCCCCATGTACCGGTCAGCGACAATGGGAGATAGTTTGACACACTACTATTAAGGCAATTCTGCTCTAGCTATGGAATCTCTAACCATTGTCCCTCTCTCGAGCACCCTCAAACCAATGGACAAACTGAGGTAACTAATCGTACCATCCTACAGTCCATCAAGAAAAGACTTAAAAAAGCAAAGGGAATCTGGACAGAGGAGCTGCTAAGCCTTCTATGGGCCTACCGAACTACACCTTGAGAGGCTACTGGAGAGACCCCATTCTTTCTCACCTATGTCTATGAGGTGGTAGTTCTGATCAAGCTTTAGATACTGACCTACCAAGTGGCACACTTCAGGAGCAGCCAGGATAATGAAGACGCTCTGAGAGGATAACTCGACCTGGTAGAAGAAAAAAGGGATTCAGCGTATCTCAGGATGGCAACCTATAAGTAGGGGTCTATCAGTACTACAACAAGAAAGTAAAGCATCGTAGTTTCTAGGGGGAAGACCTGGTCCTCAAAGCAGTTAACGAGCCCACCAAGAACCCTAGCCATGGGAGCTGGGGCCAAATTGAGAACGACCTTACTAGGTCACCCGGGTTAATCGACCGGGAACCTACTGGTCACAAACACTAGAGGGACATGACTTAAAGCACCCTTGGAACGTGAAGCATCTACGGAAGTACTACCAATTAATCGAAGTCAGGATTTGTTAGGGATTGCATGTTTTCTTTAATAAATAAGTTATATCTCTCTCTGAGCACTCATACCAGTTTATGGATTAAATAAAGAATCATTCTTGCAAATTGTGTTCCTTATCAGATACTTAAGAAAAAAACCTTAGGATCACCCCTGAGACACCAAAAGACCTTGGGATCACCTCTGAGACACCAAAAAGACCTTAGAACTCATATGCTTTAGGTCAGTTACCTACAACTATCACTCCCACAAGGCCTGTCTTACAAAAGGCTTGGGGGACAGGTAGGAGCGGTGAACTACAGGCAGTCACACCGAGCAGCTACAGGCTTCAAAATTACCTAAGAATAAATCCTTAGACAATCTTGAACGCCCACAATGCTCAGAATTCATATCGGTTTGTTGTAAAGCATAGGATTAACAAAGTATAAAATTCTGAGTTAGTCCCGAGCATTTACCAACCCGAGCGGGTATTTACAGTGCTCAAGAACTCCCCAAGTATAAAGGCAGTTTCGAGTTCCTGTAATACCCCGACTGGGACCTACAGACCTGAAATTTTCCTAAGTATCAATAGCTCGAGAAAGTCCAAGGCTTTACAGATCCCCAGAAGATCGAGTGATCCTTACGAGTCACAGTTTCAAACCTTTTGCCAAGGCAGGGTCACAATGAGGCTAACAACTGGTCGGGCACGGGCGATCACAAGCAAACACAGAAAATAAAAGTACGAAGTATGGACAGTTGCTACAAAAGGTGACCTCAAAGGGCCTTTTCATTGCTAGTTCAAAAAAAGTACAATCCATGGGGGAAATTATAGTAGCCTCCCAAAAAAAGGTACAAAATATGCAGGGAACAACAGGGCGAAGTGGTCCAGAGGTAGGCCTTGGAAAAATCTTCACTACCTTCTTTTACCTAGCAATATGCCTCCTTGTTTTTCGAGCAGGCTCACTCCTGAGGATCATCCATAATCACCACCTCATCCTTCATTTCCCCGACCACTCCCGCAGTGGCCTCATCAGTGGCGGCCTTGTAGCACCCCTAAATTTCTAAGTGTATAAATTATTATTTTCAGTTAGCAATATTATATGAGTGTGCCTATGTAAAACACGTGTTTGAAAATTTTAAGTGTTTGGAGGACATATAAATTAAATCATTAGTGAGGTCGTTTAGTTTGAGTGTTATATTTTATTAATTTATGTTTGTTAAAAAAAAGTGAAGGGTTGATATGCTTTTTTTTATATAGTGTTTACAGGCCTGCGAATGTGTCAAATAATATATCTGGTATTAAAATTAAGTACCCGGGGCGTGAGTATCCTTTGAGCTAGCCATTTTAGTGGTTTGGGTTATATTCTGGGCTCATATGGGTCTCTTTTGTGAGCCCATAAGAAGAAAAACGGGATTATTAATATTTATGTGAGTGTTCTAATATATGTGTTATGTGTGTATTATATGTATGTGTTGGAAAAACAGGTTTAAAAAGAAAAGTTTAAACGCGCAGCGGAAAAATCAAGTTATAAAACTTTATTGGCATGCCCGGATCTACTACCCGTCAACTCCATAGAAGCGTACAAGGGGGTGCAAAATTTATACCTTAGTGTCTTGAACCCAATTCTGAATTTCAATTTCCAGCAGCCTCCACTAGATGATCTTCACACTTATGACTCCTGCGGATGCCTGCCGGAAAGACTAGGGTTGGTGGGAACCCTAATAGAGAAGATAGAGAGGGTTTTGGGGCTCCAAAACAGTTTCTGCAGCTTCTGACGTTCAAAACGACGAACAACCTTTTCCAGAACGCAGCTGCCCTATTTATAGATTCCCAGAACCGACCTAACCTTCGATCGATCGAAGGACTTCGATCGATCGAACATTCGATCGATCGAACCTTTCTCGATCGATCGAACCTGATGCCTTCGATCGATCGAACTATCTTCAATCGATCGAACCTGTCAGGACAGTTTCCTCAAGCGTCTTTCCAAGCATCCTTGCGGAGCTAAGAGTGGGACCTCCTAGGCTCTTTATTGTTGGCTCAGACCAGTTTATTAATTACCATGACCAAACTCTTTGATCAGCAAACTAACCAACTGGTCAGTTAACGTTTACTCCACTATAAAACGATAACTGAACTCCAACGCAAAAGAACATATCCGAAGCGATAACTAGACTTGTATGTTGTACTAATGTCCCTCTACCGTCAGCATTCGTAATCATATTCAGGTAGTCGGATAACTGTTACTGTCAACCTGAATCATGATTACTTCTTGTATTCCTTGAGTCCCATTCACTACTCATGATTACCAAACATGTTGATAACTCTTATCAACAAGACTGCAGTACTCAGTAATCAACTTGGTGACATTCTCAAGGGAATGCTTACTCTGAATCAGAGGGTAGATTCTATCTTGACAATATATGTTCACAACCCTATGGACATGACATACCCAAGATACCCAGGTGTTGATCTTCTATAGACCTCACTGATTGGTAAGTCAAAGCAATCATATCCACAGTCTGTGTTCATAATCGTCTCAAGATTGAGAACACATACCTTATACAAGTTATGAGTTCCTATTGACTGTTGACAGCATTGAGCGTCAATAGGAAACTCAGGTCCGTCAATGCACTATAAGCACTAGCATATTAACCAAGAGTCACACTCTAGTGATTGAGATTTATCACTCCATCCAATGGTAGTTAATGATGCTACAGTGTATACCTGATGAGATATCCAGTCTCATCATCCACTGTGACAAGCTTTAAGTATCAAAGAATAGTAATTCGTATCTCATTGTATGTATCTCATACACACACGAAATACTTACTATGATACTTATGGATTAAACAATCATCTCATGAAAGAAACATACACAATGAAATGTAAAGCTGATATCCATATATTATAATGCTAATGTCTCATACATAAAGTAATGGTTTGAGGGCACAAACCCAACAAACTCCCACTTAAACTCACAACCATTCAGAACTACATCTAAGACCTAGACTATCTAGATGACGATCAAAGACCTTCTGTGGTAAGGCCTTTGTAAACGGATCAGCAAGATTGTCAGCGGTGGCAATCTTGGTGACAGTCACATCTCCACGTTGAACTATATCTCGGATTAGGTGATATTTCCGCACTACGTGCTTTCCCTTCCCGTGGTTCCTTGGCTCCTTGGACTGAGCCACTGCCCCACTATTATCGCAGTATAGCGTAATAGGTGACAGCGACGCTGGTACCACCTCGAGTTCCATAAGGAACTTCTTGAGCCAAACAGCTTCCTTTGCGGCTTCACGAGCAGCCACATACTCAGCTTCTGTAGTTGAGTCTGCAATGCATTTCTGCTTAATGCTCCTCCAACTAACAGCACCACCTCCCAAGGTAAAGAGATGTCCGGATGTCGACTTTCTCGAATCTTTATCTGACATAAAGTCCGAGTCAGTGTATCCTACTGGAATTAACTCACTACCGCCGTACATAAGCATGTAATCTTTAGTTCTTCTCAAGTACTTAAGAATGTGCTTAACGGCTGTCCAGTGCTCTGGACCAGGATTCGATTGATACCTGCTAACTATGCCAACGGCAAAGCAAATATCTGGTCTAGTGCATAACATCGCATACATGAGACTTCCCACTGCCGAGGCATAGGGAATTCCTGCCATGCGGTTCCTCTCCTCTTGTGTCTTTGGACACTGGTCCTTGGAGAACGCTAAACCATGCCTGAAAGGTAACAAACCTTTCTTCGAATTATCCATTGAAAACCTAGTTAGCACTTTCTCGATATAACCAGCTTGAGATAATCCCATTATCTTTCGCTTGCGATCCCGGAAGAGCTTTATCCCAAGAATATAGCTCGCCTCTCCTAGATCCTTCATATCGAAAGTACTAGCTAGCCAAACCTTGACCGTTGACAGCGCCGCTACATCATTCCCAATGAGTAGAATGTCGTCAACGTAAAGCACAAGAAAGGCCACCACTTTCCGTTCACATTTCTTGTATACACAAGGTTCATCCAGATTTTGTATGAAACCAAACAACTTGACCGCTTGGTCAAATCGGATGTTCCAACTTCTGGATGCCTGCTTAAGCCCATAAATGGACTTTTGCAACTTGCATACCAAGTTACCTTTCCGACCAGCTATGCACCCTTCTGGTTGTTGCATATAGATGTCCTCCTCAAGATTGCCATTCAAGAATGCAGTCTTGACGTCCATCTGCCAGATTTCATAATCTAGGCATGCAGCAATAGATAAGAGTATTCTGATGGACTTGAGCATGGCTACCGGCGAGAAGGTTTCCTCATAGTCAATGCCCTCCCTCTGAGTATAGCCTTTCGCCACAAGCCTTGCCTTAAAAGTCTCAACCTTTCCATCAGATCCTCTTTTCCTCTTGTAGACCCACTTGCAGCCAATGGGTTTAATATTGGCTGGAAGTTCTACAAGATCCCAGACCTGATTTGAATCCATAGATCCCAATTCAGCCTTCATAGCTTTAATCCAATGAGCCGAGTCTACATCAGCCATTGCCTCTTCGTATGTGGTAGGATCAAATTCAGATTCTATGGAGACAGCTTCAAAAACTTCTCCTAAGAACATGTATCTATCAGGCTGGCTGATAATCCTCCCACTACGACGAGGTACCGGTACGGAAATGGGTGAAGAAGTGGTATTTTCTTGATTTTCATCGTTATCAACTGCGGGTTGGACTGAGGGCTCTCCTTCTATCTCTCTAAGATCTATCCTTCCCTTAGGTTTATGGCTCATGATATAATCATCCTCTAAGAAAACAGCATTTGTACTAACAAACACTTTCTGTTCCCTTGGATCATAAAAATACCATCCATAAGTACCCTTTGGATAACCCACAAAGTAACATACTTCCGATCTAGAATCCAATTTGCTCATCTTTCCTTTCAGCACATGTGCCGGACACCCCCATATCCGGAGATGTTGCAAAGAAGGCTTGCGCCCAATCCACATCTCTCGTGGTGTCCTTGGAACAGATTTACTTGGTACTAGATTTAGTATGTAAGCAGCGGTTTCCAAAGCATAACCCCAAAGGAATAATGGCAACTCAGAATAACTCATCATCGACCTAGTCATGTCTAAAAGAGTCCGATTCCTTCTCTCCGCTACACCGTTCTGCTGAGGCGTACCAGGTGCAGTCAACTGTGACAGAATCCCATTCTGTACGAGGTGATCAATAAACTCATTAGAGAGGTACTCGCCACCTCGATCAGATCGAATGGCCTTGATATGTGTGCCCAATTGCTTCTCCACTTCAGCCTTAAACTCTTTGAACTTTTCAAAGGCTTCAGACTTGTGCTGCATTAGGTACACATATCCATACCTAGAGTGGTCATCGGTAAATGTTATGAAATACTCATAACCACCCCTTGCTCTAATATTTATTGGTCCACACACATCAGTATGAACTAATTCCAACAATGCATTGGTCCTGTTGCCCTTTGCAGGAAAGGGCCTTTTGGTCATCTTACCCTCCAAACAAGATTCGCAGACTTCCATTGGTTCGAGAACCAAATCGCCTAAGACCCCTTCTTTGACTAGTCTGCCAATCCTATTCAGATTGATATGGCCAAGCCTCATATGCCAAAGCCTTGTTGGATTAGTGGAAGGTTCCTTTCTTTTAGATGGTAAAGTTACCACTGAGTTATTAAGTTCCAAACAAGAATCTTTTGAAATATTGGGAGTAATCACATACAAACCATTTGATTTAACACCAGAACATATAAAAGAACTGTTTCTTTTAATCACAACTTCAGTTCCAAAATGAAAAGAATAACCATTATTCGATAAATTAGAAACTGAAATTAAATTACGTCTCATTGAAGGGACGTAAAGTACATCTGATAAAATCAAAACTTTATTGTCTGAAAATTCTAAAACTACGACTCCTATAGCAACCGCAGATACGGTTGCGCTAGAACCTAGAGTAAGCACGATCTCCCCATCACTGCATTTCCTGGTTGATCTGAACCCCTTGAACTCTTGTAGCTAAGAATTCTGGACAGTTCCTCTTCCAGTGGCCCTTCTCACCGCATTGGAAACACTTTCCTTTGCCTTGGCCACCCACCTTCCCTTTGCCCTTACCTTTTCCCTTAGATTTTGCAATCTTAGGGACTGGTCCAACACTTGAACCACCAGTGCCAGCCTTCTTCTTTCCTTTCTTACCTTTCGGTGTAGATCGGGAAGAAGAAGCGCTTTTCTCAACGTTTAAAACGCTGCCCCCAGGTTTGATCACCCCTTCTGCTGCCAGTAAAGAACTCATTAATTCGCTCATTGAAAAATCCATTTGATTCATATTATAGTTTAGTTTGAATTGAGCGAATGATGGCGACAGCGAGTTGAGGATCATATCAACTTGGGTCTGTGCATCGATGTTGGCTCCCAAGGTCTCCAGTTCGTTTAAATAACCAATCATTTTTAAAACATGTTCTTTGACTGGAGTACCTTCCGACATCTTTGCACTCATTATCTTCTGCATGGCTACCTGTCTGGCAGGCCTGCCATGCTCCCCAAACATCTTTTTCAGGGATGTGATAATGTCACTGGCAGAATCGTTCGATTGGAATTGGTGTTGTAACACACCAGCCATTGAGGCCAGAATGTAACAACGGGCCATTCCATTCGACTTCTTCCATTTGTCGAACTCGCGTCTGGCAGCTGCCGAAGCATTTGCCGCGGGTTCTTCAGGGCTTGGGGTGGTGAGGACATATATGTGATCCTCCGCAGTTAAAACGATGTCAAGGTTACGTTTCCATTCAGTGTAGTTATTTCCAGTTAACTTGTTTTGAGTGAGTATGGTGGCAAGTGGACTAAATGCAGATCCAGACATTATGATTTACTGAAAATCAAACAAACAAAATATATATGGATATCAGAATTGACAGTTTGAAATAAAAGAATCCTTAAAACTCTTATTTAAAAACAAAGTCGCCGGAATATCGAAACGAAAGAATAAAGCCTCCGTGTGGTGGTCAATGTTCGATCTTTCGATTTATCATGACTTATCCGCTATGCAACTCTTGCAAAATAGCCATGACTCCCGAACCTATTTGATCTCTAAGTTTCTGAATAATGCCCCGTGTGGGATCCCTTATCCATAGCTTAGCTAGTGTGTACCATTAACTAGGATCCAATCACAACCGTCTCAAGTAGCGCCTCCGTGTGGTGGTCACCCTCTAACACGTCTGATTGATCCTATCCATAGGAAGTTCACATCTAGTAACCAATGAGCAGTGTACCCTCCGTATGGAATGATCACCCCTGGCGAGGTGACACAGAATACACTACTCATC
Organism: Hydrangea macrophylla; assembly: GCA_033977485.1. Taxonomy (NCBI): domain Eukaryota; kingdom Viridiplantae; phylum Streptophyta; class Magnoliopsida; order Cornales; family Hydrangeaceae; genus Hydrangea; species Hydrangea macrophylla. The sequence goes on from CM066993.1 coordinate 41,989,596, forward strand.
TTACAATGAACCGTTAATGGAAGATCGTGGGTGTTATTTGATAAGACCCTCTCCCACTAGATTTAGTAAATTAAGGATTTTGCTTTTGAAAAAATGTTTCCACACACTACCCATAAACATCCAATGTTTACTAATGTGTTGAAAACGGTTTTTGAATTTTATTTTAGAAAACTTGTTTTAAGTGCATGCAACAATGTATTATACGCCAATCACTAAACAAGCACATAAAACAAAAAACTAAAATAAAATATAGGCATTCAAACAATGCCTCTATCTCCCATGGCTCTATTTCCATAGAACCACCTTCTTGGTTTGGTCGCCTCCGGCTCCATCTTTATGGACAACGGCTCCTTGCTCCATCTTCATGGAATTTCTAATTCTATTACATTGGACCTATGCTTCTTTTGAAGCTTACAATTTATCTAGAAAAAGGAAATAGCAAAAGAGAAATAAAAGGCTAGGGAAACCGGTGCGACTTTCCTTTTCGTAGGATTGAAGCCGCAGCGCCCTTTACATATGCCTTAAAAACAAACCATTAATAAATTACAACATGCACCAATCTCAAACAATTTAAATATAAATATTTAAACGACTAGGTGCCATGGGAGATAGCGACTAATTTTGCTGCAAAAGGGTTAGTCGTACACGTATCCACACATACATAACAAATATATGTAACTATTGGAACACTTAATTGATTCACACAGTATATAAACACTTTACATACTGAATTAGAACTTAAAACAGCATCTTACTTCTCTGTCACAGTTCGATCGATCGAAGACCGTTCGATCGCTCGAACCTTCGATCGATTGAACACTATTCAATCGCTTGAACATTCTGTTTCACAGAATGATTTAAAAAATTTTACAGAAATAATTTAAAATTAAAGTATAATTTAAAAAAAAACTTTACGACTGTGAACAGAACACCTGGACAGAGAATCTGTCTCGATCGATCGAACACTATTCGATCGATCGAACACCAGAAGGCTTCGATCGATCGAAACTAGTTCGATCGATTGAGAACAGAATGTTCGATCGATCGAAACAAGTTCGATCGATCGAACCCACCTTGCATCCTATGCAATCACAGTTTTGTATTTTGCTGCGATAACACTGCAGAAACAGATCTGTGACGATGCAGTTTCAAAAACAGTTCTAAAATCAACATGCAAATCAAAACTAGGGTTCCAAAAACGCATCTATAGATCCAAACGAGCGTGGCTCTGATACCAATTGTTGGAAAAACAGGTTTAAAAAGAAAAGTTTAAACGCGCAGCGGAAAAATCAAGTTATAAAACTTTATTGGCATGCCCGGATCTACTACCCGTCAACTCCATAGAAGCGTACAAGGGGGTGCAAGATTTATACCTTAGTGTCTTGAACCCAATTCTGAATTTCAATTTCCAGCAGCCTCCACTAGATGATCTTCACACTTATGACTCCTGCGGATGCCTGCCGGAAAGACTAGGGTTGGTGGGAACCCTAATAGAGAAGAAAGAGAGGGTTTTGGGGCTCCAAAACAGTTTTTGCAGCTTCTGACGTTCAAAACGACGAACAACCTTTTCCAGAACGCAGCTGCCCTATTTATAGATTCCCAGAACCGACCTAACCTTCGATCGATCGAAGGACTTCGATCGATCGAACCTGATGCCTTCGATCGATCGAACTATCTTCAATCGATCGAACCTGTCAGGACAGTTTCCTCAAGCGTCTTTCCAAGCATCCTTGCAGAGCTAAGAGTGGGACCTCCTAGGCTCTTTATTGTTGGCTCAGACCAGTTTATTAATTACCATGACCAAACTCTTTGATCAGCAAACTAACCAACTGGTCAGTTAACGTTTACTCCACTATAAAACGATAACTGAACTCCAACGCAAAAGAACATATCCGAAGCGATAACTAGACTTGTATGTTGTACTAATGTCCCTCTACCGTCAGCATTCGTAATCATATTCAGGTAGTCGGATAACTGTTACTGTCAACCTGAATCATGATTACTTCTTGTATTCCTTGAGTCCCATTCACTACTCATGATTACCAAACATGTTGATAACTCTTATCAACAAGACTGCAGTACTCAGTAATCAACTTGGTGACATTCTCAAGGGAATGCTTACTCTGAATCAGAGGGTAGATTCTATCTTGACAATATATGTTCACAACCCTATGGACATGACATACCCAAGATACCCAGGTGTTGATCTTCTATAGACCTCACTGATTGGTAAGTCAAAGCAGTCATATCCACAGTCTGTGTTCATAATCGTCTCAAGATTGAGAACACATACCTTATACAAGTTATGAGTTCCTATTGACTGTTGACAGCATTGAGCGTCAATAGGAAACTCAGGTCCGTCAATGCACTATAAGCACTAGCATATTAACCAAGAGTCACACTCTAGTGATTGAGATTTATCACTCCATCCAATGGTAGTTAATGATGCTACAGTGTATACCTGATGAGATATCCAGTCTCATCATCCACTGTGACAAGCTTTAAGTATCAAAGAATAGTAATTCGTATCTCATTGTATGTATCTCATACACACACGAAATACTTACTATGATACTTATGGATTAAACAATCATCTCATGAAAGAAACATACACAATGAAATGTAAAGCTGATATCCATATATTATAATGCTAATGTCTCATACATAAAGTAATGGTTTGAGGGCACAAACCCAACAGTATGTACATAGATAAGATATCCTAGGGTTAGTTAAAATAAAAGAAGAAAAAACGAAAGAAAGAGAGAATAGACGTGAGATAGAGAGAAAGAGAGAAGAGGCAACCCTAGCCACCTAGAAGAAGAAGAAGAAGAAGAAGAAGAAGATAAGAGAAGGGTTATAAGGGAGAAGGATTCATTAGCTTTATTCCATGGAGTTCACCATCGTCATCATCTTTCTTTTTCCAAAGTTGGTGAGTAAACATTTAGATTTGTAGGGTTGATTCGTAGTTTTGATTGATTTTCGATTTGTGTACATTATAGTCTGAATAAATCGTATTGATGGGTGTTTATATAGATACGGATCTATAATGATATATACATATATATATATATATGTATATATATATCAAGTTTGGATATGAGTTATTTGGAAAATTGAAGGAAAAAAAAAAGACTAACACAAATTCGGATTTGGATAAAATTGAAGAAAACTCTCAGATCTGTTTTAGAAAATAATTTATATTAATTCATACATTTTGTTTTTGGTAAAACTATCCTCCATGTCAATGTAAAATGCGATTTTGCACGTGTTTCGTCTAATGGTGTTTTTCCCAATTTTGTACCGTTTAGGCAGAAAATTCATATCACAATAGCAGTAAATGTCAACTCCGAGTTTCGAATTATGTTTTTGAAAATTGTTAGAGATGTTTCTTTGTGCGGAATTATTATGAGGAACAATTTCAGCCCAGGTTGGTTTTGGGGCTATTTAATATAAGGTCTGTTTGAGACTGTTTTAAATAGCACTGTTGAGTGCCGATTTTAAATGCTATAATTTATGCTATGTGCGGTATTAAATGATGATTATGGAAATACTACGTTATAGACGTGAATAGAATTTTGGCGCAATGGCCTTATCATGAATAATTGGATAATGATAATCCATGGAATAAATTATATATTCCCGAAGTGGTTAATGACGTGATTAAACTTCATGAATGGGTAATTATGTGAATTAACGTAGATGGTAAAATAAAATGGTTTCAAGTTCCTTAGTGTTCACCGCTCCCCATTGTGTGATGTGTTTTTTTTGGTAGCTCGACTTGCTGAGTGTACCCTTTTTGCTAGTGGCTTTGTGATCAAGCTGGCCTAAACCTTATGCTCGGCTTAATTTATAGATGTCTAGGCATATTGACCGATCTTCCGTTGTGTATACCTAGTTTGGTTGATACCCCAACCAAATTGGCACCGGAGTGGATGTTGGTAGTATGTCCGGGCACACATGGGTATATGTGTGAGCTGTACCATGGAGGGTGGCCAAGTGGTGAAGCTAGGAAATTGAATAATGGATCGTTCATAAAATGTAAGTCGATCATGAGTAGGGTGACCTTAGTGGTAAACCTAGGGTAAGAAAAAAATGACAGTGATTGTAGAGCATTAAATGCAAATGGACAAACTGTTGTGAAACATGAAATTGAAAAATCGAAATGGTTACCATGGTATAACTCAAAGAAATTGATTAAATGATTTGGTATTGGAGAATTGCTTATTATGACACTAAGGATTTGTGCTAACTCTCGAGTTGCAGGATGGTGGGCCCACTAACCATTGTATGCAGGCTGTGGCTCACCATGTTATTTAAGAGTAAGTGTTTCTTTTTACTTTGTGGGTGGAACAAATTGCCGTCGTGACTCGGGGAAACTACCGCTTGTCCTCACTCACGTGTGGAACTACAGTTCTGCCAACAACTCTGTATGTGTTTGTGGTCAAGAAAGGGAGGGAGCCCAGCGGATTCCCAACCACAGGGAAATTTATTGGGTATAATTATGTTAATTGATTATTGTTGGGTTGGAGTCGAGAGGACCACGAGTGATCCTTGAGACTGGGGCGTGTTTACTTATACCAGTGTTATTATACAATACTGACCTATGTGATGTTTATCATACGGGGGCATTTTTCGGGAAACGCAGCCGTTTTGTAGATTAAGGAGTAGACAGGCACGATTGTTGGATTGCATGGATTTGCTTGAAGGCATGAAGACCTTTACTATTCATTTGCTATTTTCTTTTATTTGGCATTGTGGGCCATTATTGTAGTTGGTATTGGGACGTTTAGTAGCTCTGACCAGAGATTGTAATAGAGGTTATTCTTTCAAAGCTTTAATTGTAAATGAAAAGATTTTTATTATTAATGAGAATTTAGAAATGTTTATTGAACTTCTGCTTTTCAATTTAAGTGATTTAGTTGATGTAGCTTTAATCAAATAGAATTGAGAATTTTCGGAACCGCGTGAGTGCTTTTTTTTTTATAAAAAAAATTGAAATGTGGTGGTTTTGTTTTAAAAACATAAATGGAGATTTATTACAAATATTTTAATCAGGTTTTTAAGAACATCTATTTTCATTAAAAAGTTTTAATAGGATGGGCTTCGTGGTGTTCACTCCGATAGTTGGGCAGTCGAACAATAGTCTAGATTTAGTTCTATGCTGATTATTTGGCTTTCCGAAAATCGGGGCGTGACAGGCCTCATTAGTAGTAGAGGACCCCATGTTCCAGAAGTCGGACTCTGCTCCTGAGAAGGCTGTGATGTCACATTCGGGATGGACCAGGGCCACCCTTCTCTTCAGGTCGGTGTACCCTTAAAAGACTGCCTCGAATTCCTCCTCAACCGTCTTCTCAGCTTCATCCCGAGCAGTCGCTGCGTCTGCCATGGCCTTTTTCTCTGCCTTCGCCTTTGCCAAACTCGCCCGAGCAGTCTCCAATTCCTCCTAAGCCACTCCCAAGCCCAGGAAAAATGCCTTCATTTTCTCATTCTCCACTGCTAGGGCAGAGTCTCGTGCCTCTAGTGTCTTCCTCTTTGTAAGGAGAGCAGCCTCAGCAACAGCCACCCTCTCAGCCAACCCAGTCAAGGAGGATTCAGCCCCGATCGCCTAGCAACCGGCCTGGAAAAAATGAATAGAAGCAGCAACGATGCATAAATAGAGGTAAAGGAATAAAAAAGAAGGGGGCAAGATACTCACAAAATGAGAGAGGCTATAAAGCCACCCAATAAGTGCCTAAGGGGGAACCCCCTCATATCTGTCGACCTAGCTCTGGATAAGAGCTGGTCGAATCCTCGCCCGGACCTCCTCAAAAGACTCTGCTAGGTGTGGATCGGTGGAGATGTCCGCCGGAGGACTTTCGGCAATGGACACCACCTCGACTCTAGAAGCAGATGTCCTGGACTGTTCATCTCTGGTCTAGTGCCTGAGTTGCCTAAGGTACTGGCCAGTAGAAGCATCCGGCCTCTTCCTCTTCTGGCCCATCTAATCGGCAACATTGGCCTCTTTCTCCTTCAAGGCAACAAGATCCCACGTTGGAGCCATCTCTGCATAACTAAGAATAAAAAAAGTAAGTAAGAGATCCCGAATCGCGCATAAGGAACAAATGCATAAAGACTAGCCACAAGAATCGACAGATCCGGCTGTAAAATAGAACCGATCGGTCAGTATTTAGACAACGAGAAACAAAATGGAAAGACAAAAGGAGACTTAGGACTGAGGCTTACCCCTCAACTCCCCCACCCAGGTAGTTTTCAAAGGACTTCCCAGAGCTTCCTCGTTGAGCCCGAGGGTGGACACTTGGAAGAATTTCTTCTTCTATCCCTTGTTGTTGCTTGGGCATTTATCTATTATCTTTCTCCCTTGCCGAGTACTCAGGGAAAAGAAACTGACCTCTCCATGTGACAGGAATGGTCGGTAGGTCCATAAGAACTCCTGGAGGGTAAGCTCACACCCAAAAATTAGGGCCAGAGGTTGGTGGCCCCCATTAAGAATTTCCAGTCGTTAGGGGAGAGTTTCCCGAGAGTAATACCGAGGTAGATCAGTAAGTCCCGGGAAAGAGAGTGAAGAGGAAGACGGAGGCCTGCGATGAATGCGTCCTCGTAAAGGGTAACAAAACTCGGCTGTTATAGGTGAGTGCCGCCATGTGGCATGGCCAGTGAGAAGTGGTCGGGAATGTCATACTTCTCTCTAAGTCTACTCAGATCAAATGCGAGCAAACAATTTGGGGTCCACTGACAGGAAAAGACAATCTCGGGACTATACGAGACCGATGCTCTGTTACCCGACCCCTGCGATTCAGAGGGTTTGGGGTACTCTTGACCCACCCCTCACTGGACTCTCGGGCTAGGATTCTACCAGCACTATGGTGGTTTAATGGGTCAATGAGGGATAGTCCAGACTAGCACTCAGGCTCCCGGACCTCGAATACTCGTCTTTCGATCAGGAAGATGAGTTGAAGTCAGAGTGACACATTTCTAAAGCCCCTACTACAGGGAGGGGAAGTAGTTGACGACCTAGTTATGGGTCGAGGACTCCTAGCCTAAGGTAAAGAGGTGGAAGAGTCAAGAGCATATACGATAAGGCGTATATGGTCCTAGCAGTCAAGTAGCACTAAGAAAAAGCAGGGCAGGGATACACTGACCAGTCAGGCTGTTCTATCAAGGCGAGATCACCTCCCGTCCTATAGAAAAAGCAAAACCTAAGGAAAAGGAAATCCCACTCCCTCGTAAAACCTACAGGATTTCTACTCCCTAGTCTTACTCGGGAACGAAAAAAGATAAAGAAAAATAGTGTAGTGAACGTAAAGGCTAGTAGTGTGAAGACTTACAAGGAAGAGTAGACAAAGGAAACCTCGGGAAGATGAGTCGGGTGCTTTCTCTTCAAAATAGCTTGGTATTTTCTCACTCAGGTAGCAAGGGAAATGAAAACTGTCTAAGGATCCTTTACAGAGACAGCACGAACAGTCCAATTAATCTCAGATTCCATGGCCTACAATTTTTTACCCCTAAGCGTCCGATAGCTGGAACCTCGTGCAGCCCAAGCATTACCTCAGAAGGCGTGCGCATTGATTGTGCGACATGACAGTTCAGTCCTGACGGTCTGGCTGCCCTGGCACTGGCCTGGTTGGATCCTGACCTAGCTAACCCCTTTGTGGCACATGGAAGGTTGGACCTCGAGCCCCCGAGTTGTAAGACTGGGTTTATAGCTCAAATTATCGACGCAATCAGTCTAAACCCGAGCAATGTTCTCGAGCTACACAAATTTCTAAGCCTCATCCGATGAAGCATCAATTTAGCCTTGGAAATGGGGGGCAATTGATACGTATAAAAATGTTCAACCATTAAGAGCATGACTCAGTGATCCATCAAGCAATGCATGGTCAGTGGGGAAAGGACCGAGTCATTCTAGGCCAGGAGCCAGCATTGTCCCGACCGGATCATCGTACGTTGCAGGACCTTGCCTTGGGTTGGAAACGCAGCCTGGACCCAGTTCCTCGCAGGACAGCTCAGGACAGCTTGGAGATGTAATCCAGATATATCCAGAAGTTTTTGTGCCAGCTAAGAATACTAGTGGGATTCTATGGATAGTTTCCTAATCCTATTAGGAGGAGAACGATGAGATGTGGGAACCTTGGGTTGAAAATGACTTGCAGGATGTTATCCCAGAATGCCACAATGCTGTCTTCACATTTGTGGACGACTTCATCCTTATTGCACCGGTTCCATACATTTATGTGCACATTAGCTTCTTGCTGTTCAGGCTTCAATGCCCCTACCTGCTAGTGCACATGATTCCATAACGCCAATAGTGAGGTTAATTCCTTGTCACCACTCATTTTATTGTCTTTTTCTTTGTTTGTTCCTTTCTTTCTATTTCTTTCGTTTGTTTTAATTCTAATTTAATTTTTGTCCTTATTTTGCTGTCTCCTTTCTTTGTCTAGGCATTTCACTATAAATCAAGACCTACTACCGATGTTCCTTCCACACCTGTTGTTTCATGGGCCTCCCATGGGGTCCCCTGGCACTCTGCTACAAGAGGGAGAACAAATGCAGAGCTTCACTCCATTATCCATGTCTCTACCGCAGTCTCCTCCCATGCGTACAATTGATTCCTTAGTGATTCCAGACATGCTCAATGATACCCTTACCGCTTTCAGACTATTCTGGGAACGGGAATTGTCAAGTTTGGACTCCACTTTAGAAGATTCGGTGGAGTATGAAGCAATTGTGGAAGAGGAAGTTTTCATGTTCGAAGATTAGTAGTCCACTTCAGTTGTGCTTTTTATTTGTCCATCTTATAGCAATTGAAGTGTACTCCTAGACAAAGTTTTGTTTTTTATTTTTAATTTTAGTTTTTCAATGTAATAAGGTCTTAAGTACCAAGTTTGGGGGAAATAACTTCGCAAATGGAAGCTATTAAAAATTTAAATTTATGAAAATTTGCTATTTTATATCATGATGATGACTGTTTCTAGCATACAGTCTCTGTGTTCAACTGCTATATAGTATTTCTGTATGTCCAGATCAGCTTCTACCTGTTGGGGGTACACAGGTTTATTAATTCAAGGATATCATTGAAATTTTGTGTTCGATCGATCAAACTTCTTTCGATCGATCGAGATCCTTGGACCTTCAAGCGCTTGAAAAATTCTCAATCGATTGACCATTCGATCGATCGATCAAACCTTCTATTTAAACGAAGCGTCTTTCAGACACTTCCTCAGTCTTTCTCTCTTCCTCGTTTCTGCGGTTGCTATAGGAGTCGTAGTTTTAGAATTTCTAGACAATAAAGTTTTGATTTTATCAGATGTACTTTACGTCCCTTTAATGAGACGTAATTTAATTTTAGTTTCTAGTTTATCGAATAAAGGTTATTCTTTTCACTTTGGAACTGAAGTTATGATTAAAAGAAATAGTTCTTTTATATGTTCTGGTGCTAAATCAAATGGTTTGTATGTGATCACTCCCAATATTTCTAAAGATTCTTGTATGGAACTTAATAACTCAGTGGTATCTATACTATCTAAAAGAAAGGAACCTTCCACTAATCCAACAAAGCTTTGGCATATGAGGCTTGGCCATATCAATCTAAATAGGATTTGCAGACTAGTCAAAGAAGGGATCTTAGGCGATTTGGATCTTGAACCAATGGAAGTCTGCGAGTCTTGTTTAGAGGGTAAGATGACCAAAAGGCCCTTTCCAGCAAAGGGCAATAGGACCAATGCATTGTTGGAATTAGTTCATACTGATGTGTGTGGACCAATAAATATTAGAGCTAGGGGTGGTTATGAGTATTTCATAACATTTACTGATGACCACTCTAGGTATGGATATGTGTACCTAATGTAGCACAAGTCTGAAGCCTTTGAAAAGTTTAAAGAGTTTAGGGCTGAAGTGGATATCAAGGCCATTCGATCTGATCGAGGTGGCGAGTACCTCTCTAATGAGTTTATTGATCACCTCGTACAGAATGGGATTCTATCACAGTTGACTGCACCTGGCACGTCTCAGCAGAACGGTGTAGCGAAGAGAAGGAATCGGACTCTTTTAGACATGACTAGGTCGATGATGAGTTATTCAGAGTTACCATTATTTCTTTGGGGTTATGCTTTGGAAACCGCTGCATACATACTAAATCTAGTACCAAGCAAGTCTGTTCCCAGGACACCACGGGAGATGTGGATTGGGCGCAAGCCTTCTTTGCAACATCTCCGGATATGGGGGTGTCCGGCACATGTGCTGAAAGGAAAGATGAGCAAGTTGGATTCTAGATCGGAAGTATGTTACTTTGTAGGGTATCCAAAGGGTACTTATGGATTATGATCCAAGAGAACAGAAAGTGTTTGTTAGTACAAATGCTGTTTTCTTGGAGGATGATTATATCATGAACCATAAACCTAAAGGAAGGATAGATCTTAGTGAGATAGAAGGAGAGCCCTCAGTCCTACCCGCAGTTAGTAATGATGTAACACAAGAAAATACCACTTCTTCACCAATTTCCGCACCAGTACCTCGTCGTAGTGGGAGGATTATCAGCCAGCCTGATAGATACATGTTCTTAGTAGAAGTTTTTGAAGCTGTCTCCATAGAATCTGAATCTGATCCTACCACATACGAAGAGGCAATGGCTGATGTAGACTCAGCTCATTGGGTTAAAGCTATGAAGGCTGAATTGGAATCTATGGATTCCAATCAGGTCTGGGATCTTATAGTGCTTCCAGCCAATATTAAACCCATTGGCTGCAAGTGGGTCTACAAGAGGAAAAGAGGATCTGATGGAAAGGTTGAGACTTTTAAGGCTAGGCTTGTAGCGAAAGGTTATACTCAGAGGGAGGGCATTGACTATGAGAAAACCTTCTCGCCGGTAGCCATGCTCAAGTCCATCAGAATACTCTTATCCATTGCTGCATGCTTAGATTATGAGATCTGGCAGATGGACGTCAAGACTGCATTCTTGAATGGCAATCTTGAGGAGGACATCTATATACAGTAACCAGAAGGGTTCATAACTGGTCGAAAAGGTAACTTGGTATGCAAGTTGCAAAAGTCCATTTATGGGCTTAAGCAGGCATCCAGGAGTTGGAACATTCGGTTTGACCAAGCGGTCAAATCGTTTGGTTTCATACAGAACCTGGATGAACCTTGTGTATACAAGAAATGTGAAGGGAAAGTGGTGGTTTTTCTTGTGCTTTACGTTGACGACATTCCACTCATTGGGAATGACGTAGCGGCATTGTCAACGGTTAAGGTTTGGCTAGCTAGTATGAAGGATCTAGGAGAAGCGAGCTATATTCTTGGGATAAAGCTCTTTCAGGATCGTAAGCGAAAGATAATGGGATTATCCCAAGCTGGTTATATCGAGAAAGTGCTAACGAGGTTTTCAATGGATAATTCGAAGAAAGGTTTGTTACCTTTCAGGCATGGTTTAGCGTTCTCCAAGGACCAGTGTCCAAAGACACAGGAGGAGAGGAATCGCATGGCAGGAATTCCCTATGCTTCGGCAGTGGGAAGTCTCATGTATGCGATGTTATGCACTAGACCAGATATCTGCTTTGCCGTAGGCATGGTTAGTAGATATCAATCGAATCCAGGTCCAGAGCACTGGACAGCCGTTAATCACATTCTTAAGTACTTGAGAAGGACTAAAGATTACATGCTTATGTTCGGCGGTAGTGAGTTAATTTTGGTGGGATACACTGACTCGAACTTTATGTCAGATAGAGATTCGAGGAAGTCGACATCCGGTCATCTCTTTACCTTGGGAGGTGGTGCTGTTAGTTGGAGGAGCAGTAAGCAGAAATGCATTGCAGGCTCAACTACAGAAGCTGAGTATGTGGCTGCTTGTGAAGCTGCAAAGGAAGCTGTTTGGCTCAAGAAGTTCCTTATGGAGCTCGAGGTGGTACCAGGGTCGCTGTCACCTATTACACTTTACTGTGATGATAGTGGTGGCTCAGTCCAAGGAGCCAAGGAACCACGGAAACGGAAAGCATGTAGAGCGAAAATATCACCTTATTCGAGATATTGTTCAACGTGGAGATGTGACTGTCACCAAGATTGCCACGGCTGACAATCTTGTTGATCCATTTACAAAGGCCTTGCCTCAGAAGGTCTTTGATCGTCATCTAGGTCTCAGATGTAATCCTGTATGGTTGTGAGTACAAGTGGGAGTTTGTTGGGTTTATGCCCTCAAACCATTACTTTATGTATGAGACATTAGCATTTTAATATATGGATATCAGCTTTACATTTCATCATGTATGTTTCTTTCATGAGATGATTGTTTATCCTTAAGTATCATAGTAAGTAAATTCGTGTATGTATGAGATGCATACAATGAGATGCGAATTGCTATTCTTTGATACTTAGAGCTTGTCACAGTGGATGATGAAGCTGGATAACTCATCAGGTATACATTGTAGCATGATTGACTACCATTGGATGGAGTGATGAATCTCAATCACTAGAGTATGACTCTTAGTTAATATGCTAGTGCTTGTAGTGCATTGACGGACCTGAGCTTTCCTATTGACGCTTAAGCCTGTCAACAGTCAATAGGAACTCATAACTTGTATAAGGTACGTGTTCTCAATCTTGAGACAATTATGAACACAGACTGTGGATATGGCTGTTTTAACTTACCAATCAGTGAGGTCTATAGAAGATCAACACCTGGGTATCTTGGGTATGTCATGTTCGCAGGGTTGTGAACATATATTGTTAAGATAGAATCTACCCTCTAATTCAGAGTAAGCATTCCCTTAAGAATGTCACCAAGTTGATTACTGAGTACTGCAGTCTCGTTGATAAGAGTTATCAACATGTTTGGTAATCATGAGAGGTGATGGGCTTAAGGAATACAAGAAGTAATCATGATTCAGGTTGACAGTAACAGTTATCCGACTACCTGAATATGATTACGAATGCTGATGGTAGAGGGACATTAGTACAACATACAAGTCTAGTTATCGCTTCGGATATGTTCTTTTGCATTGGAGTTCAGTTATCGTTTTATAGTGGAGTAAACGTTAACTGATCAGTCGATTAATTTGCTGATCAAAGAGTTTGGTCATGGGAATTAATCAACTGATCTGAGCCGACAATAAAGAGCCTAGGAGGTCCCACTCTTAGTTCCGCCAGGATACTTGGAAAGACACTTGAGGAAGCTGTCAAGACAGGTTCGATCGATTGAAGCTAGTTCGATCGATTGAAGTCATGGCAGGTTCGATCGCTCGAGAGTGGTTCGATCGATCAAAAGTTCGATCGATCGAAGTACTTCGATCGATTGAAGGTTAGGTCGGTTCTGGGAAACTATAAATAGGGCAGCAGCGTTCTGGAAAATGGGGTTTGTCGTTTTTATTAACCAAATGCTGCAGAAACTATTATAGAGCCTTAAACCTTCCCTTTCCTCTCTATTAGGGTTCCCACCAACCCTAGTCTATCCAGGAAGCATCCGCAGGAGTCATAAGGGTGAAGACAACCTAGTGGAGGCTGCTGCATCACCAAGGAAGAAGAATATCAGAATTGGGTTCAAGACCTAAGGTATAATTCTTCTCCCTCTTTAGTACGCATCTATGGAATTGACGAGTAGTAGATCCAGGGCTACCAATAAAGTTTTTTAATAACTTGACTATTTCCGCTACGCGTTTAAATAATTTTAAACCTGTTTTTTCCTTCACATAGATTTTATGGGCCCGTTCCCTAAATCAAACAACTGCGAATACATACTCCTAGCTGTGGAATATGTATCAAAATGGGTAGAGGCGATACCGACGAGACGCAATGACCACAGAACAGTCACGTCATTTCTGAAAGAACATATTCTGTCACATTTCGGAACCCCGAGGGCATTAATAAGTGACCAAGGCAAGCACTTCTGCAATAGGCCCTTGGAGTCACTCCTCAAGAAATACAGGGTCAATCACAAGATCGCTCTAGCCTACCACCCACAAACTAACGGGCAGGCAGAATTGGCTAACCACGAAATAAAACACATTCTCGAGAAAACGGTTCATTCAAATAGAAAAGACTGTGCATACAAATTGACTGATGCTCTATGGGCATACCGTACCACATACAAAATAAACCTGGGAATGTCCCCGTATAGGCTAGTATACGGGAAAGCTTTCCACCTCCATGTTGAGATCGAACATAAAGCATATTGGGCGACACGCTCATTAAACTTCGATATCAAGGATAGACGACAGCTAAGAAAACTCCAACTCGCAGAGCTTGAGGAAATCCGTAGAGATGCGTATGACTCTGCAAAGTTGCATAAGGAAAGGTTGAAGGCTCGCCATGATCAAACGATCTTTCGTAAAACATTCGAGTCGGGGTAGAAAGTCTTGCTCTACGACTCTCGCCTTCACCTCTTCCCAGGTAAGCTTCAATCCCGGTGGACAGGTCAGTTTATCATTAAATCGGTCTTTCCACATGGTGCCGTTGAGCTCATAAACTCCAAGAACGAGGAAAGTTTCAAGGTCAATGGCCAAAGGTTAAAACCGTTCTTGGAGAATTTCCAACCTGAAGTTGAGCACATCCAACTGGATGAGCCCAACTACTCTTCTATCTGAAACACCAAAGGAATCCTCAGCCTGTTGTTGTAAACTTTTCATTTCATGCATTTTGTTATTTTTTTTTTCATCTATTTCTGCTTTATTTCTTCTTTTTGAGTGTGACTTCGCTTCTAATCTGCTATTCCATATTATCTCTCCCTTGCAGGCTGTTCAATATGAGAGATGATGATGTGTATTCAATCAGCTCATGGACTGATTCTGAATATTGGAATGTTCCATGGACCGCTGACGAGATTGCATTCTGCCTCTCACCCTATCAAGGGCCAAGGGCAGATGATGTGATTAACCTGTCTCAAGGATACATCCCATACCCACCTGCTCTCCTTGACATCATTCAAAAATATAGACTTTCCAGATGATGTCGAAGATGAAGAGGACGAGTATTTCATTAGAGAGGTGGATGACGAACTCCTGCAATAGTAGGAGAACGATGAGATGTGGGAACCTTGGGTTGAAAATGACTTGCAGGATGTTGTCCCAGAATGCCACAATGCTGTCTTCACATTTGTGGACGACTTCATCCTTATTGCACCGGTTCCATACATTTATGTGCACATTAGCTTCTTGCTGTTCAGGCTTCAATGCCCCTACCTGCTAGTGCACATGATTCCATAACGCCAATAGTGAGGTTAATTCCTTGTCACCACTCATTTTATTGTCTTTTTCTTTGTTTGTTCCTTTCTTTCTATTTCTTTCGTTTGTTTTAATTCTAATTTAATTTTTGTCCTTATTTTGCTGTCTCCTTTCTTTGTCTAGGCATTTCGCTATGAATCAAGACCTACTACCGGTGTTCCTTCCACACCTGTTGTTTCATGGGCCTCCGGTGGGGTCCCCTGGCACTCTGCTACAAGAGGGAGAACAAATGCAGAGCTTCACTCCATTATCCATGTCTCTACCGCAGTCTCCTCCCATGCGTACAATTGATTCCTTAGTGATTCCAAACATGCTCAATGACACCCTTACCGCTTTCAGACTATTCTGGGAACGGGAATTGTCAAGTTTGGACTCCACTTTAGAAGATTCAATGGAGTATGAAGCAATTGTGGAAGAGGAAGTTTTCATGTTCGAAGATTAGTAGTCCACTTTGGTTGTGCTTTTTATTTGTCCATCTTATAGCAATTGAAGTGTACTCCTAGACAAAGTTTTGTTTTTTATTTTTAATTTTAGTTTTTCAATGTAGTAAGGTCTTAAGTACCAAGTTTGGGGGAAATAACTTTGCAAATGGAAGCTATTAAAAATTTAAATTTATGAAAATTTGCTATTTTATATCATGATGATGACTGTTTCTAGCATATAGTCTCTGTGTTCAACTGCTATATAGTATTTCTGTATGTCCAGATCAGCTTCTACCTGTTGGGGGTACACAGGTTTATTAATTCAAGGATATCATTGAAATTTTGTGTTCGATCGATCGAACTTCTTTCGATCGATCGAGATCCTTGGACCTTCAAGCGCTTGAAAAATTCTCAATCGATTGACCATTCGATCGATCGATCAAACCTTCTATTTAAATGAAGCGTCTTTCAGACACTTCCTCAGTCTTTCTCTCTTCCTCATTTTCTCGAGCGATCATAGACAGAGAGAGACTCCTCAGGCGATTTGGTCCCCCTGTGCTCCCACATATCAATTGAAGATCCTGGTCACTCCCCAACTCATCACCATCATCTCTTTCCCCACCCTCTGCGCTTATATCTGAGTTAGGCTCTCACCTACCCCTCTATTCCATTACCATTTATAAATGAGAGGGGGTGCCCCCCTTGGTCCTATGACCAGTTTTATATTAGTTTTGTTGGTGGTTACTTTTCTTTTCTGAGTTTCGTATCCATCTCTGTGTGTTTTCTGTGTTCGATCAATCGAACTGGGCTCAAGCGATCAAGCCCAGCCCTCTTTGGATCGATCAAAAAGGGTTGACCGATCGAACCCTTACAGTAACAGAATTCTATTTTTGGTCTGTTTTTCGTATTTTAATTAGTCCTTTCATCCATTCTTCTATTTCAGGATCCTCACGATGAACCCTATCATAGGATACCACAAGTCCAAGACACTCGACCTCACCGTGCCTAATCCAGTACCCGATCACAGGTTTCGGAACGATGAGCACCGAGTTTGATTCAATCGCTATTTTCAAACGCGGAAGGTGATGCTGGAGCGACCGCTCAAGTCTGCTTGGCTATCGGCTCCCTGGTTCCTGGCAAGGATCAGAGAAAGGCCCCTTTGGTATGATATGCTGGTTCAAGCCAAACGGATAAACATTACTTGGGTTCGGGAAGCCTGTGCCACTATGATCAAGGATCACGCGGCCCCATTCACATATCGCTCGTTCTTTTGAGGGCATGAGATCATCGTTAGTCCTGCTTCCATAGCAGCCGCTCTGGGGGTACCTGAGGTGGCCGACTGCTTCTATCCTAGATTACCAGGAGCCCTAGAGACTCCTTCCACCACTATCATACTTGAGATTAGGGAAGGAGTGGTTCAGAGCTGGAACGACATTTCCTTTATCGAGGATCAGTTTCTCACTGTGGATTACCATCTCCTTCACCTGGCGCTTTGCAACTGTATTCTGATGACTTCATACCATGAGAAGTTAGCACCATGATATGCTTATGTCCTCTATGCCATTGGGATGGGTTAGCGCGTCTGTCTGTCTTGTCTCTACATCGACTTTTCATCCAACCGACGCGGTATATTGCTGCCAAGCGCCATCTAAATGGCGCTTGGCCCATTCATCGAGTTATTGAGCGGGCTGGGTTGCTACCATTGGCCACGGATGTGGTCAGACAGGCCTCCAGTTGATTCGACGAGATAGCGGCATGTCGTTCTGATGCCCAAAAGAAGAGGAAATTAAAGGGAAAGGGTAAAGCGATAGTTGGAAAGAAGAGACGCGTTGGAGGGACTGACACAGAGGGTACTGGTTCGGGGATGCCTTCTGAGGCCGAGGAGCATGAGTCTAACGACGAGAGAGATCCTATTGAGGAGGTTGCGAGATTTGAGTTGAGACAGCTGTCTCAGGCTCCTGCCAAGGGATAGTCATCGTCCGTGTCTCTCCAGACTATTCATACACTATTTTGGGAGGAGAGAGAGGCCCAGATACGACTCGAGGGCAATGTCGATTATATGGTTGCGCAGCTCGACACTCTATTGGTTCAGTTAGGGGTTGCTCAGTCGTTGCATACACCTTCACACCCCTTGGCTGCACCACCTACATCAGACCCTTCATCATCTGCTGCAACACCTCCACCACCTCCGGTCGTGTCGATTCCTTCATCGTCTACATTAGCTGACATGACTGCCAGTGACCCGGTGATGGCTCCCACTATTGCTAAGGGTAGAGATGCTGATGCTCCTACTGCACCCATAGAGATTCCTTCTGATGCGGCCGATGATGACCCGATTACGGTCAATTAGATTAGTTTATGTTAGTACTAGGGTGGAGGGATAGTTTTGTTGTATTTATTTATTTTCTTTCTATTTTCTCTTCCCTCTTTTCGTACACTTTTTGGATATCGGGACATTACTATCACTGCTCTGTACTATTCATGTTTATATTTCCAGTGATTGGTGATATATTATACAGGGATCATATTTTGTATTCGCATATGTCTATTGATCCTGTTGGTTTGGAGATTGTGTTTTTTATTCTTTGCCAGGTTGCTATGCTTGCTATCATCGATTTGCCTTGAATAGGTGATACCCATCTATTTTTATTTTGAAAATCAACTTCTGAGGACATTGTTGTTTTCAGTTGGGGGTAGGGGATAGATAGGTATTCACCCGCATTTTTTCACACTTAGCACCTTGAAATTTCAAAAACTTTATTTATACACAATCTCAATAAAATAAAATTTAAAAATTTTTTGAAAATTTTGAACATTAATTGATAGAATAAGTTTTAAACGTCCACTCCTAATTGGTTGTTTATGAAGCAATGACGCATTCATTTTAGTATCATCTTTTTATGAATCACGTTCACGCGTTTTCTAGCATCACTAGGATGATTGCATGTGTTGATCATTCATGTATCCAACATCCATATGCACTATTTGACAGCTATGCAGAAAATCTAAAAATGAGTTAATATGACTATTATGATAATAGAACGAGTAGTGGAAACTAATTACCCTTAGTGAGTTTTTGAGCCAATCTTCATTTCTGAGGGAATCATCACATAAAGTTGAACTGTTCTTCTTGATTATACTTATAAAAGTTCGTTAGAATAGTCTTGATTAAGTTTTCATTTTGGCTGCTTATTAGAGGAAAACGTTCAGGATCTACCAACTAAACTCAAGGAACACCTAAATGCTAAAACTAAGAAGTTAAGAAAATGATTTAAGCCATCGCTACCCATTCCTTAATCTATACGTATCCCTTTACCTACATTCAAGAAGCTGTCTTGTTTCTAACCCCACACCGATTCAACATTTTCAATTCTATTACGAGAATATATTCCCTAATCCTATACCTTGACCCCCAATGGACCTCATTGCGCATCTATTATGAATGAACTGCAAAAGTATGTGATTGGAGGAAAGTAGTGGTGGGAGATAATTCAAAAAAAAAAAGAGAGTATACAAAGAAATACTTGAATGTGAAAAGGAGCATAGAAGGAAAATAAATAAATAAATGCGAAGAATGGGAGATTGGTTGGAGATGTGAAAAGAAACAAAAGGAGAAAATTAGATTCCATCACTTACTAAAAAGCGCATTTTTCACTATTACCATCTTCAGCTACTATATTAAAACCAAAATTTCAAAGTCATAATGATTCTTAACAAATTAGTTTGAACATGGAAGTGCAATTGAGTTATCCACGGTAGTTCGCTCCTCTAGTAAGCGGTATTCTATTTGTGAGACTATACACTGTAAACGTTCGTTTTTCATAGAGTCAAGTATGAAAGCATTAGTAACCAAAATATCGCTCTTATCAAAGCTTTCATACAATGTGCGACCATTATTAAGCAAGTTTTTGTGAGACGTTCTTTTATGAGTGTGAACCAATGTGAGATTTGAGTGGAAACTACGAGTTCTAGAGGTACATTAGTCTAAATAACTCTAAATAAGGTTTAATGCATAGCTGTTAACTTCACACACACACGGATACATGGATGTGATGCATATATTATATCTATCTTGGTGACATGAGGAGCATGTGAATTTCTTTCATGGTTTGATTGAGATTAATATGTCTTTGTAGAGCTGAGTTAGCAGTTGACCAGGTGGGAGTGTTTTAAAAGTTATTCTTTATCTTTTTGGGCTTAAATTGGAGAATTTTGTGGGTATATTCACTGTAAACCCTCACGAGACAACACTCGTCCACTAGGGGAACCTAGGGGTTTAACGGCTTGTTGCATTTGCTAAATGCAACCGCAATTCCTACGAAAGTGAGTTAGGATATTTCTTTCTATCTAGGTTAGCTTGCTTTTAGTTTATTTTTGTTTTCTTGTAGTCGTTGTAGTATTAGTCTGCTTGTTTTATTATCACTTTATCGCTAGGGACTAGCAATAAGCTAGTTGGGGGTCGTGACAAGCGGGGGTATTTATAAAATATAACCGCACTAAAAGAAAGAATTGTACTGATTTAGTTTACAACTCCCTATCATATCTGCAGTTTATATTACAATGCCAGTTTATATACAATATGACGAATCTATGATAAGTTGTGTTGTTTTAGCTGTTATTTGTGCAGATTGCTATTTTGCTACGTACAGGAATGAATAATAAGATAAAGGGAAAGCTTGATTATAATCAAGGGAATTCAAAGCTAAAGAGTGGAGTTTGAGCGATCGAAGAAGTTCAAGCGATCGAGGTTTCTATCGATCGAATCCAGTTCAAGCGCTCGAGTAATTTGAAAGTTCAAGCGATCGAATGAAGTTCGATCGATCGAACATGCTTTTATCAGAAACTTACGCGCACGTAGTAGACACATTGTAATCGACCCTAGCTTTAGGTTTTAGTATATATACTTGTTATGAACTCGTCCATAATGACGCCCAACTTTTGTTTCAACAGTTTATAGAGAGAGCTAGAGTTTTTGACTATTTTGTAGGTTAAGTTTTGATATTGCTTGGTTTGTTTGGTGGATTTCAACGTTCAATACAAGTTTTCATTCATTTAGGTTTCGTATTTTTGGTTGTTTATATTCTGCTAGTAGTTCTACATAGTACAAGTAGTAGTAATCGTAGGTTTGCATGCTAGCTTCCATTAAATCCTTAGTTTTCATAAGTTTCATGTTAAAATTACAACCAAACACAGCCTTAATGAATTTATACGTTCAAAACAGATCTTTGACACTCCAGACCATGTCTAAGTAGTCCCAGAGTGATCTCCAGCCTCTGCCATGCTCAGAATAAAAACCTGTATTCGATCGATCGAAGTTAGTTCGATCGATCGAAGAAGAGATAGCCAAGCGATCGAAGACATTTTGATCGCTCAAGAGATGATGATGTTCGATCGATCGAAAGCGCGTTGATCGATCGAACCTTCAAATTCTTGAGATGATCCTTCGCAGTATTCCTAGACTTTCTATTTTTTTGATTTGTTATCAAACTGTCCCCATCTGCTCAGTTTGTCAAAACAGTTTCTTAACTTTAAGCCTTAAGGCATTTTTCTTCAATAACTTTTTTAAACCACTTTGAATGCTTACACCATTTACAGTGCGAGACTCAACTATTGTTTTAAGCTGCCTTCATGTATTTTTGAATCAATTGTGATGATATAGTCCCGGTCATGAAAGGTCTATTGATTCTTTATCTTTAGAAAATACGGGATACTGTAGAGAGATGTACTCCATAGAGCTTAAATGCAAGTGCATGGTAGATGGTTAGGTCACTGTGGATTTGTGTGATCCCAACGTTCCCATTTATAAAGTAAACACCGTTTCAAATAGCACTTTAGTAAATTAGTTACTTCTTAGTTTAATTTAATTGCTTTATTTAGTAGTTGTAGTTTGTGGAACTCCGTGTTCTGCACCTTCTTTAAACATTGAATTTTTATTTTCTTTTTGATTTAAGTCTAAGTAATCAACTTAAAACCTTCTTCTATGGGATCGACCCTACTTGCACGTCTACCTACACTTGCGTATTGCACACAGGGGCACACAAATAATTTTCGTGTCAACAGGATTAACTTCAGGTGTTTTAGGCTGAACAACCTCTTCTCTTTTTGACGGATGGTCTTGGATGAAGGTTTGCTTCAAGCTGCTATCCAGTGTTGTGATCTCACACTCCACGTCTTCAGCTTTGGCTGCCAGGAGATCTGTGCCTTGTTTGAGGAGTTCAATGCTATACTCTATACTGATCCCTTCGTGGATCTGACGGTCCCCCTAGTATAGGCCGGCTATGTCCAGGACTTGGATGCTCTTTTTCAAATATCCCGAAATGCGGTAGGTTCTTTCGTCCATGACCGGCAGATTGATTTTGAGTGCCTTTTCTCCGTCTATGCTCCCATGGGGGATCCCTATGATAGCAGGTACCAGATTATACGACGCAGTGCATTATCGGTTGCCATGCTCTCTTATTTCCTCTTCCAGTCCTCTTCTGATGTTCTTATACCCATCGCTTAAGGTCTACGAGAAATGAAGAGTGCTGTCATGCTGGTCCTTGGTGAGACTCTAATGGGATTGGATCGTGGCCGCACTGCTGGGGTCATGTTATCCGCTGGAGCACCCTTTTTCATACAGGTTTGGCTCATGGAGCATATGGATCTCTTTATTCACCCCCTATACCTTCATAGGTCACTTTCTTATGATCATCTGGAGATCCACCACCTATTTCATTATGTCACTGCTTGGCTTGATTGGCTTTGAGGTCTCTCTCCTGATGAAATCTGTTGGGTTTGTCCGCAGTGGACTTATTGTTCTGCTGTAGTATGACTTCCTGGCGGCCTAGTATCTGGTTGCCTGGCCTAGCATCTGGTTGCTTGGCTTGCATGCTATTACTTTCTATATTCTCGGCCGAGTGGTTCATCAGTATAGACTTCTCCAAGTTGTTACCAAGGACATTACCGCAGAATTTACGAGGAGTTCGGCCATGCGTCCTTCCATTGTGAAGGCTTTCACTGAGGCTTGGCATGACAAGGTGGCGGTCCCCTTCTGGAGAGTTCCTGCTTCAGTCGTGCCTACTATTGAGTACCTTTTACAGATCCAGACCCTGGTAAAGAGACAGACTCCATAGACATACATAGATGAAAGTAAAATAGGAAAGCGATTTATTTTACAAGGCAAATCCTGTCTACTTTTCTATGCTTTTGAATGTGATTTTCTTCTTTTTCCTTCCCAAAGAATGTTCCTGTATTAGAAAATGTTCTAATGTGCTCAATCAAAGTGTTCACTCTTTCGATCCATCTTTTAAGTTATGAAAATCTTCCTCTTAATGTTTTTTCTTTGCTTTTTATTGCTTTGCTTTGAGTCTTGCTTAGAGCTTTAATTGTTCTATACCATGAACTCTCATTTATTCCTTTATAGTACTTATTTTGATAGCCAGGAGATCTAAAGATGGGTTAAGATAAATATCTGGGTCCTTCGGATAGCAAACAGAATTTGTCCTTGGTTATGGGGCTTTGACGTGGTTTTGGGCAAACGAAAGTTTGCGCCTAGTTTTGCACATAGATTTTTTTAGGTTTTTTATGGACCGAAGGCTTTCGAGAGCCCGCCTACTTATCCCCGAGTGGGTATCAGGTATGAAGCAGTTCGGCTTAAGGCTTGAAGGAAGGTGCCACTCGGGCAATTATTAATGACCGAATCGGGTAGGTTGCCTACGTCCTCTCATAGGAATTAGGTCAAGTGCAGTTCATCAACGAAGAAGGTTTTGAAAGAAACGATCTCAAGCAAAGTACTTTTTGAGGTGATTGAGGTTAATTGGCTGTTTAAATTCAACCCCGTCTAGGTTCATAAGATAGGCAGCTCCTCCAGAAAGGAGAGTCTTAATGATGTATGGCCCGACCCAGTTGGGTTTAAATTTTCCTCTAGGGTTATATACAGGCACTTTCAGTTCTTTGAGGACCAGGTCACCAACAACAAGCTTCCTTGGGCAAACCTTTTTGTTGAAAGCATGAGTAACCTCTTTTGATATCCCTGAGTATGGTTTATTGTAGCCAACCTTTTCTCATCAAGCAACATCAGCTCCTCATACCTTCCCCGTATCCATTCCAATTCAGTCACTTCATACTCTGCCAAAACCCTAAGAGAGGGTATTTCCACCTCAACCGGAAGGACAACCTCCATCCCATAAACCAACGAATACGGCGTAGCTCCTATAGAAGTTCTCACGGAGGTCTGGTATCCCCATAATCCAAATGGCAGTTTCTTGTGCCAATCCTTATACATGTTTGTCGTTTTCCCTAGGATTTTTTTGATGTTCTTATTTGCTGCTTCTACTGCCCCATTCATTTGTGGCCTATACGGGGAGGACTGATGACGGGTGATCTAGTACTTTTCTAAGAGTGGGATGACCTCACCTTGGAAATGACTGCCATGATCTGAAATGAACTCATTTGGAACCCCATATCTATAAATTATGTTTGTCTCGATGAAGCTCACCACGTCCTTAGCCTTCAAAGTTGCGTACGATGCTGCCTCCACCCACTTAGTAAAATAATCAATTGCCACAATTATGTACCGGTGTCCGTTGGAGGCCTTTGGAACTATTTCGCCAATAACATCGATACCCATATGGAAAACGGCCAAGGAGTGGTTATGCTATAGAGTTGGGATGGCAGGGTATGCATCAGATTTGCATGGATCTGGCACTTATGGCATCTTCTGACATACTCATAGCAATCTCTTTCTAAGGTTGACCAATAATACCCTTGTCGAATTATCTTCTTCGCCAACATATGCCCATTCATGTGGGGCCCACAAACTCTGTGTATTTACTCCATCATCCTCTTGACTTCCTTTCCATATAGACACTCCAAATTATACCAGGTATAAGACTTCTTCCATAACTTATCCGCGTAGATCACAAATTGGGCAGAGAACCTTCGAATCGACTTCTTGTCCTTCTCTGAGGCTCCTTCAGGGTATTCTCCTTTCTTAATAAAATTCTAAACGTCATCATACCAAGGCACCTCACCTTCTTCCTCTATTGCCGCGATCAGCTCAAATGAAGGTTGGTTTCTTATTTCTATGGATAGTGGGATCATGGTGACTCCTGAGGGGATTTGTATCATTGAGGCCAGGGTTGCTAGGGAGTCAGCTAGCCGATTCTTCTCATGGGGGAGTTAGTAGAATGAAATCCTCTTAAATCGCGCCTTCAAGGTCTCTAAGTATTCATGATAAGGTCTCAATTTCTCATGTTTTACCCTCTAATCACCTCATACTTAAGATATAATCAGGTTAGAATCTCCGAAAACATCAATCCTTTCCACTTTTAAGGCCAATGCTGCTTCCATCCCAATTGTGCATGCTTCGCACTCCGCTGTATTATTAGTTGAGTTGTACTTAAGCTTGACTGCTAATGGAGTAGGAGTTTCATTAGGTGCTACAAGGATGATTCTGACCCCACAGCCTAATTGGTTAGCTGCTCCATCGAAATACATCTTCCACAGATTTTTCTCTATCCCCATCACTCCTTCATCTGGGAATCGAAACTTGCCTTTTTCTTCGGATTCTATTGCTAAATCGGCTAGGTATTTAGCAACAGCCCTCCCTTTTATAGATTTGGCAGTTACATACTTGATATCGAACTCAGCTTGCATCATGGTCCATTGGGAAATCCTACTGGTCAAAGCAGGTTTTTCAAATAGGTATTTGAGTGGGTCCATTCAAAATATTAGGGTTACAGGAAAGGCTAACATGTAGTGTCTAAGGCGACGGGTACACCAGACTAAGGCCCAATATGCTTTCTTTAAGGGTGAATATTTCAGCTCATATCCAGTCATCCTTTTACTCAAATAATAAATAGCCTTCTCTACGTGCCCTTCTTCTCCTTCTTGGGCCAACATACACCCTATCGAATCTTCGGACACTGAAAGGTATAGTAACAAATGCCTTTCGGGTGCGGGTATCCCCTTTCCTAAGTAAACTAAACAACGGATCATAGGTTAAGGTAAGTTTTGAGATGAAGCGGCTAATGAATTGTATCCTACCCAAGAATCCCCTCAGCTCCTTCTCATTTTTTCAGCGGCTGCATCTCGGCTATGGCTTTAATTTCGGTTGGGTTCACCTCAATTCCCCTTTGGGTGATAAAAAATCCCAACAACTTCTAGGTAAAGTGCACTTTTATGGATTTAGCCTCATTTTGAACTTTCTCAACCTCTCAAAGAACTTCCTTAATGCCCCTAGGTGTCCCCCCCTCTTCTTAGACTTCACAATCATATCATCTACGTATACCTCCACCTCCTTATGAATCATGTCGTGCAATAATGTTGTGGCGGCCTGTTGATATATTGCCCCTGCGTTCTTGAGTTCAAACGACATTACCCTATGACAGTACGTACCCCAAGGTGTGATGAAGGTGGTTTTCTCCCTATCCTCCGACGCCATAAGGATCTGATTATACCCTGAGAATCCATCCATAAAAGACAAGAGCTCATGCCCTGCGGTGTTATCAACTAGTACGTCGATGTGAGGTAGAGGGAAGCCGTCTTTAGGGCTTGCTTTGTTTAAATCTCAAAAATCGACGCACACCCTAACACGACCAACCTTTTTCATGACCGGCACAATGTTGGCAATCCATTCGGGGTACTCGGTGACCATTAAGAATCTAACTTTTAATTGCCTTTTAACTTCCTCTTTTACTTTCAAGCCTCATTCGACTCAATTTTTGTTTTATTGGTTTTGAATTAAGAAAGAGGGGGATATGATATTGGACTATCTCTGGATCGATACTTGGCATATCACTATAAGACCATGCAAAAACATCTTTGAATTCATTTAATAGACCGATCAATTCTTCGCTTTCCTCATTGTTAAGTGCAGAGCCAATAAAAACATTTTGGGGATTATCTTCACTTCCTAGATTTATCATTAGAGTGTTCTCAATGATTTTGCATGTAGATTCTTTTTCTTTTTCGATTAATTTTTACAATTCGCTTGGTATTTCATAGTTATCACATTCATCACATTCATTAAGCGCATTCGAGTAGGCAGAATCAGTCATACTTTCATTAACTTTGTTCGGGGTGATTACAACAGACATAGCAATAGTAAGACGCCTTATTTGGGCCATTACAGACTACGGGGAAGAGGGATACTTATCACTAGACTCGAAGACCCACTCTTTGTTGACTCCTCTCTTGAGTTCCACAGTGTGGTAGTCCGACAGGTTCCCTGTTCCCATCTCGATTTCCCCCTCATTTCCTGGCTCTTCTTCTTTTATTTCATTCTCCTTGTCTTTTCCCAGCACCTCTTCCACCATATTCTCGACATATTCTTCGACTTCTATAATCTCTTCTTGACCATTCCCTTCATTTTTTGTGCTTCCCTCTTTCAATAGAGTCTGCATAGCTGGACCATCTAGCATACCAATCCAATCCTTAACAATGGCAGACTTCATAGGTACTTGCAAATACGGGTCTTCATATTCGGAGAATTTATGGGGGAAGAAGATCTCAAACCCTGGCTTCAAGAAATTGTCTTTTTGATCCACCCATGGCTCTAGAAAGCCACAGAAGGGGAAATCTTCTCCCACCTTCACAAAATGCCCATTGAGCATTTTCTGATACGGGGCCATCGGTGCATCGGTTGCTTTATTCTTTTCTTTTAATTCTTCTTCGATGACTGATAACCCAGGCCATGAGTATAAGTCTGTGTGGGGATTTTTGGAAACTCTAGCAGACCTTGATGATTTTTATCCAATCCCATTCCCGAGAAAAAACCCATCTTTTTCATAATTCTGACAACCAGCGCGCTTGCATACTGATCGAAATATAGGGGTAAGAACTCCCTGCCTTTGTTTCCTCCAACATGTTGATGAACTCAAATCCTCCCAGACTTGTTTCCTCCTCTTGCAACTGTACCTCTAGAACTGGTGCGCTTGACGAAGCTTCAGATAGATGGACCCAACTATCCCCGAGAATATCACAGACTTTGTTCTTCCAAACATATTTGACTTTCTGATAAGTTGTTGATGGTATGGCACCTAGACTGTCCAGCCACGGCCTACCCAGCAGCAAGTTGAAAGAGGCAGGGATGTCGATGATCTAGAACTCAGCTTCTTTTTCTAAGGGTCCGGCAGTAAGATTGAGGAAGAATATACCCATGATGTCCTTTGGGTATTGTCATACGCTCTTACCTTTTGCTCAGATGGGATAAAAGTTGACTCGTCTAGACCCATTTGCTTGGCTGTCTAGAATGGGTTTACGTTTAGAGTAGACCCGTTGTTGACGAGACAAGCAGGTATAGTATTTCCCAAGCATTCAACAGTGATGTATAGTGGCTTATTGTGAATGGGACTGATCTTGTCAGAATCAAGATATAAAAAGTATGCTTTTATTTATGCTTTACTATTCTAAGGATTTGCAGTAGTGAAAGTAAAGGTCGAACCCACAGGATTGATTAACTACAGCGACTTAATTTTAAAACCTAATTTAGCTAATTAAGAAAACAGAATTTGATTTGATTTTGAATTAAACTAATAACATAAAAATAAATCTAAACTATGAAAGCAATTAAAGTTGTTTTAACGATATTTAAAGGGAACCTAGGATTGCAAATCCACCACTAGCTTCATAATAAGGGTATTTATGAGTTACTTTAGCTTATTAGGTTCGATGATAATGGGGAATTGTAGCTACAAGCCCAATTCCTCCGTCAGGAAAATAACTATGGTTCAAGCACCAACATAATCCATCTTCGGTTAGCACGAATTATCCCACACTAAACTAGGGTTGTGGTATAATCCGTCTAATCTAGGCATGGACTATTCGGATACTTGATAGCACAATTCAATTAAGCACCATTACATGTAAACAATCTAAACAAGCACAGCAAGCATAGATCATTGAGCACATCACAGTCAAAATAGATCTAAGACAAGAATGAATTCTGAAAGCGATGATTTAATTCAATAAAAACATGATTTATTTATAAAAATCCTTGAAACGTGTAACTGTCATCCATACATAACAAAACTAAAATAAATACATAAAATACTCCCTATTACTTGGCTAGGGTTTCATTGAAACCCTAGATCTAAGGTCTAGCTGTCCATAGAACTGCAGATCATCAAGTAGTTGATGGAGGAGGCCATGGCAATCCTTGGTCTTCTTCTTCTTCTCCTCACTTCCCTTCCTTCAATGGCTGAATATATGGTGGCATATTGTGTGTATAAAAATTGCCAAACCTATAATTGAAGTAAAATAGGGTATATATAGATTTGTAGCAAGTTTTGGAAGCTTTCCTAACCCGAATTGGACTGAAACTGCTATATCTTGCAATCTGAACGTAATTAGGCAGTTTCGTTCGCGTAGGAGTCCTTAGAATACTGAAATACACGTATTTTATTTTTACACAGGTCGCGCGAGCGCGCTATTGGCAGGTCGCGCGAGCGGGTCGCGCGCGCGATTTCTGGGTTCTAGCGCGAGCGGGCCGCGCGCGCGAGGTGTCTTTTTCAGCTTCTTTTTCCCTGCTTTTTCTCCTTATTTAACCTGGATTTGTGTTTTCTTCCAAAACCTGCTATAAAACAGAAAATGAAATAAAAATACATAAAAACAGGATAAAAATGGCTAACAAATGTGAATTAAGGAGTATAATTAGGACTTATTCTCTCCCGATCACTCCCCCAAACCTACATTTTGCTAGTCCTCGAGCAAATGAAAATAAAACTTCTATTACTAATAAAATATACAATTCCATTTTCGCATGGGTCGCGATTGCATTTAGCTCATGCAACAAGCCTTTTAAACCTCTAGGTGTCCCTAGTCGGACGAGTAAAGTCTCGTGAGGGTTCTCGTCAACAAGTCACCCACAACCATCTTTATTAACTTGTAAATAAAAAAAATTTCTTTTTTTTTTTTAAAAAATTAAAATGATAAACATAATATTCAATACTTCTTATCATAAAACAATGATTTGAAATAGAATAACGAACATAAAGAAACGTAATCAAACATCATCCTATATCATGAAAACAATTCTAAGCTCATGCATCGTATAAATCAGTAGAGTTCCTCATAAAATCGCACGTGTGTGATGTGGTAGATAAATGAACACGCGCATGTCATGAACTTGGAATATAACTCGGATAACCATCCAACTATGCTTCAACTATGAATCTCACAATGTTAATTACACTCTAAAATGAAACACTCAAAAACAGGTGTAATTTCTCGGGTTTATGCGAGCAAAGGAAATATATCTTCAAAACAAGAAATGCTCACATATGACTCGAAAACGACGCATGACACGAAAGAACAGTAGTCTCATGGATAGGACGCCAACAGTCAAGAAAGATTAATCATTACCATGTTTTAATCCCCTCCCATCGTTCACATATCCAAACCATGTTTTCTAGGATCAAATAGGTCTTTTCAAAGGTTATAATGTGGCTCAGGTAATGAAAAAGGATAGAAAGGATTCATTAGGTAGTTCTAGAATGGCATTGTAAGGCATGTTCGATTTCTTTCACTCTCTACTATCAACTTCATCTTTTCATTATCTTCTTTTCATATATTCTTATCCTAATTTCTTTTTTCAACCTCTTTTTTGTATTCTTTTCCTTCCTTTGTTTTTTTTCTTTTCCTTTCCTCTTCGTTGCTTTTGAATACTTATTCATCGAATATAAGGCAACTACCCCAACATCATCTTATTTTCTTCTTCTTTTTAATCAACACATCGCCTTATCAACACTAAAAAGTGACAAATCTCTCAGTGATAAACTCTAAATTGTCAAGTTGGAGCAGAAAAGAAGGATAATGGTGATCAAAGAAAAAGGGAATTTTACAGCTCAAAGGGGCGAACAAAGGAAATTTTATCATTTATCAGTCGGCAGTAAACAAAGAAGGCCTAAAATCATGTCCTAGGATCATATGGTTCTTCAACATTTATAACGGAAGATTATTTAGCATGGTAACCAGTATTTTAACTTGACTATTAGCCAAAAACAAGACTAATGAGACTATACAACGAGTTAATGCGCTATTTCAATGAAATTCGACAAACAAGAAATGTATTTATAACCCTCTAAAAAGAAAACATAGGCTCAAAAGCTTACTGGTTTAGCCTCCACTATGTGTTATCTAGAAATCCGAATCATATTATAATTCACATCAAACATGTATTCAACTGACTACGTGCAGTGCATAGTTTTGTGTGCAAATCTATGATATAAAACTACGATTAGAACAATACATAACTTAAAATTGTCGTATCATGACTTTCAGCAAATATTTAACTACATCTTCTCTTGTTTACCATTCTATAACAATTCAAGTTACATAACAAGAAGTATCAACTTGAGATTGCAAAAACGTCAGCAAAATCGTCTATTTAAGCACAAGTTTCGAAAAATTTTAAAAATTTTGTGTAATAATGTGCATGTGAGTGCATACCCCCAAACCTAAACCTTTCATTGTCCCCAATGAAACAATAAAATGAAAGAAATGAGAGTACGTAATGAAGGAACGATAGTACCTGGATCTTGGCAATCATGAACATGTGAACATATAAATATAGCGATAAAGTTCAATCTCCTGTCAATACTTGACAATAAACAGTAAAAAGAAAAATAATAACCGTAGATAAAATATAATACAGATTGTTGTTTTTTTTTTTTTTTTTTTTTTTTAGTACGAAAAGAAAAACTAAACTATAATCAAAAGAACGTAATGAAAATAAAAGAAATAGAAACAAAACTATCTAAACAAAGACAAACTTAAACGAAAAGAACTGAAAAGACAAACAGACAAGAAAAATAACTGACCAGGTGCGAGGGAACAGAAGGTAAAAGATCAAAGAGAAAAAGTGAGAATTCCCTACCTCGCGCGAGCGGACCGTGCGAGTGAGCTTCGCGCGCGCGAATCCCTCCGCGAGGTCAAGCAGAAGCTACTTTTTTATTTTTGTAAAGGAAAAATTTCTAAGTCCCAAGATCGCGCGAGCGGGCCGCTCGAGTGAACCCCCTCGCGCGCGCGATTTAGAGCGCGAGATGATGCAGAGGCTTGTATAATAAAAACTTCAAAAATTTTCTCTAAGGGACAAGCTCGCGCGAGCGGGCCGCGAGCGCGAGGCACTTTTTTTCTCATTTTTCTTTATTTATTTTTTTTTTGTATATAAGCTCAAAATAAATTTACTCCGACCCCCAAACCTGTTCAGAAAGACCAAAACAGACTCAAAAAGACCCAAAAAAATACTTAAAATAAGAAAAATGAACGAAATAAAGCTTGGGTTGCCTCCCAAGAAGCGCTATCTTTTATGTCTTTAGCTAGACCGTTCTAGCTCAAGATTCAAGGCGGCCATAAATCGGAGTTTGTACCCTTGAGGATATCAGGAAGAGCCCGGTGGTAAGCAGAAACAACGTCGCTTTGAATTAATTCATTTGATGTTTCTCCCTCATTATGTTCAAATCTATTACGCACCTTCCGAGTAAATTCATCCTTAGGATCCGTATTAGTCGAATTCATCCGCTCATTACTAATTATATTATTTTCCTCACCCAAAGTTATTACGTTATTTGGTTCAATTGCTCGTCTTACCTCACTTTCCGCCTCACATAGGTAATCGTCATCTTTAGAAGGTTGATCCATAGCATTAAAAATGTTTAGTTTTAAGTTCATGTTCCCGAATGACACTTTCATTACCCCCGTTCGACAGTTAACACGGGCATTAGCGGTTGCTAAGAATGGACGCCCTAGAATGACAGGAATATGTTTCCTAGCATCTAGTACGGGCTCAGTGTCAAGGACCAGGAAATCGACAAGATAATAGCATTTATCAACCTTAACGAGAACGTCCTCGACGATTCCTCTAGGTATTTTAATTGAACAATCCGCTAATTATATCGTAGCGGCCGTAGGTTTAAGTTCACCTAGTCCTAATTGTTTGTAAACGTGATAAGGTAAGAGATTAACACTAGCTCCTAAACCAAGGAGAGCCCGATGAATGATAGTGTCGCCTATGACACATGAAATCGTAGGCGTACCTGGATCTTTATATTTCGGAGTAGCGTGTTAGAATATTGAGCTTACTTTTTTTGTGAGGAAGACCTTTTTAGGAGTATGACTCCGTAATTTGCGCTTTTGAGTGCAAAGGTCTTTTAAACATTTAACGTAAGCGGGAATTTGTTTTATAGCATCGAGGAACGGGATATTTATTTTAACTTGTTTAAACACCTCGAGTATATCTTCAGTTTTAGACTTTTTCTTAGGGGAATTAGACGGTTCCTCAACATTAGGTGGAAATGGCATTCTAGGAATAAAATTTGTTGGGACCGTTTCATTTTCTTTTCTAATTTTATTCAAGTCTTCACCCTTCTCTTTATTCGAATTAATGTTCCCCTCCATCTCATTCTCATTCGGCATGTCAATAACTTGCTCTTCCCTAATAGTCTTCCTAGTCGATACGGCATTCACGTGCTCACTCGTACTACCCACTGCGTATTGTCCCTTAGGTTGCTGAGTAGGTTGACTTGGCAACTTACTCTCAGTTAAACGGTTTAGCGTATTAGCAATTTGTCCCACTTGGGACTCCAATTTTGCAATGGACTGTGTGTGAGAGTGTACTAACAAGATCACCGAACCAAAACTTTCAAGTGAAGCCAACACTTTCTCCTCAAACGCATTATTACGTGGAGGTGGAGGAGGTAAAGGGTTGGATTGTGTATATTGATATTGTTGAGATTGTGGTCGGTACGTATTAGGAAAATTATTCGGCATAGAATTATAATTATTCCGCGGGAATTGTTGCATAGAATTAACGTGTTGCTCAACAAACTCCGGGAATTGAGATGCAAAAGGACATGCAAAGATAGTATGAGACGGTTCAGGACATAATGCACATACTTCTGAAGAGGGTGGATTGGACCTATTTCCCATCCTCATAAGTTGGTCAATTTTTCTATTTAATTCTTGTATCTCAATTGATTGACTCGACTCAACTTTCACCTCTCGCTTTGGTTGAAGGTACCCCTCAGGACGGACAGACACCGCTTGGTGCATCGAATTCTCGCTTAAAGTTTCGAAAATTTTCCAGGCCTCGTCGGCGCTTTTGTGTAGGAAGGTACCCGCACAAATAGCATCGACGGTATTATGAACAGAGGGAATAAGT
Organism: Hydrangea macrophylla; assembly: GCA_033977485.1. Classification (NCBI taxonomy): domain Eukaryota; kingdom Viridiplantae; phylum Streptophyta; class Magnoliopsida; order Cornales; family Hydrangeaceae; genus Hydrangea; species Hydrangea macrophylla. The sequence continues at coordinate 42,023,360 of CM066993.1, forward strand.
CCCTCGTAGAAGACCTGAACTAACTGCCACTTAGGAACCTGATGATGTGGGCATGAACGTAACAATTCTATAAACTTTTCCCACGTATCATAAAGCATTTCCCCATCTTGCATCACAAAGTTTGTTATAGATTTTCTTATCTGGTTAGTACGCATAATAGGGAAAAACTTTTGTAAAAATGCAGTGTGTAAGCCTTCCCATGTTTTAATAGTATTTGGCTCAAGAGATTGAAGCCAATATTTAGCTTTATCTTTCAAAGAAAATGGGAAGAGACGCATTTTTAATTCATCATCGGTTAGGTTTTGAATTTTTAATGTTGAACATATATCTTGAAAACCTCCTAAGTGATGGTAAGGATCTTCATTAATGCGGCCATGGAAAGAAGGAAGTAACGCGATGGTAGATGACTTTATCTCAAAGTGAGATGCCGTCACCTCCGGTAATTCGATATTAGCCTGTGGTGTATAGGCCGTAGGGATGAAATAATCTTTAAGTGGAGGAGGTGGAGGAATATTCGGACTATTTACATTATTTCCGTTGCCATTATTTCCTACGTCAGCCATTTTAATAGGTTTGAAATTAAAAGTCTGAGGTTTTCTTAGACGTTTAAGAGTGCTTTGAATTTCGGCCTCAAATAGAGACGACGGTATAGGTGTCCGACTGACTCTAAGGGTACGTTCAAGTTCAGGGTCGATAGAAAATAATTCAGGTTTACTTAAACGCGTACCAAACATAAACTAAAAAAAATAAACGACACTAAGACAAAAACTGACTCCACGAATACAAGACGAAATCACGCAAATAAAGCAACAGGCACACAACTACTATGATGCATGAATATTATCCTGTAATGCAATGACCGCGTCAAGCCCAGCGCCCGGGGTTTCCTAGCTAATGCAGTGCTCACTCCACAACTATCCTAATGCAAATAAATGCGTCTCAGCGTCCTGACTTACAGTGGTTTGATGCGAAATTTCAAAAGAAGCGATTTGCTTTATTTTATTTTTAAAAAAAAAAATTCGCGTAAGCTCCTTTGATGTGCACAGCTGCTCCACTCGAAAACACTAGAATTTGAGTACCTAAAAAATTACAAAATAAAAAGAAAAGTTAGTGACTCAAAACAAAAATAGAAAAATAAGAAAAAGAAAACCTAATCTAATATTTACGAATTAACTAAACTAAGATTATAAAATTAATTGGCTATAATTTCACAATCCCCGGCAACGGCGCCAAAAATTGATCTTGTCATAATCAAGATATAAAAAGTATGCTTTTATTTATGCTTTACTTTTCTAAGGATTTGCAGTAGTGAAAGTAAAGGTTGAACCCACAAGGATTGATTAACTACAGCGACTTAATTTTAAAACCTAATTTAGCTAACTAAGAAAACAGAATTTGATTTGATTTTGAATTAAACTAATAACATAAAAATAAATCTAAACTATGAAAGCAATTAAAGTTGTTTTAACGATATTTAAAGGAAACCTAGGATTGCAAATCCACCACTAGCTTCATAATAAGGGTATTTATGAGTTACTTTAGCTTATTAGGTTGGATGATAATGGGGAATTGTAGCTACAAGCCCAATTCCTCTGTTAAGAAAATAACTATGGTTCAAGCACCAACATAATCCATCTTCAGTTAGCACGAATTATCCCACACTAAACTAGGGTTGTGATATAATCCGTCTAATCTAGGCATGGACTATTCGGATACTTGATAGCACAATTCAATTAAGCACCATTACATGTAAATAATCTAAACAAGCACAGCAAGCATAGATCATTGAGCACATCACAGTCAAAATAGATCTAAGACAAGAATAAATTCTAAAAGCGATGATTTAATTCAATAAAAGCACAATTTATTTTTAAAAATCCTCGAAACATGTAACTGTCATCCATACATAACAAAACTAAAATAAATAAATAAAATACTCCCTATTACTTGGCTAGGGTTTCATTGAAACCCTAGATCTAAGGTCTAGCTATCCATAGAAGTGTAGATCATCAAGTAGTTTATGGAGGAGGCCATGGCAATCCTTGGTCTTCTTCTTCTTCTCCTCACTTCCCTCCCTTCAATAGCTGAATATATGGTGGTATATTGTGTGTATAACAATTGCCAACCCTATAATTGAAGTAAAATAGGGTATATATAGATTTGTAGCAAGTTTTGGAAGCTTTCCTAACCCGAATTGGACTGAAACTGCTATATCTTGCAATCTGAACGTAATTAGGCAGTTTCGTTCGCATAGGAGTCCTTAGAATACTGAAATACACGTATTTGATTTTTACACAGGTCGCGCGAGCGCGCTATTGGCAGGTCGCGCGCGCGATTTTTGGGTTCTCGCGCGAGCGGGCCGCGCGTGCGAGGTGTCTTTTTCATCTTCTTTTTCCCTGCTTTTTCTCCTTATTTAACCTGGATTTGTGTTTTCTTTCAAAACCTGCGATAAAATAGAAAACGAAATAAAAATACATAAAAATAGGATAAAAACGGCTAATAAATATGAATTAAGGCATATAATTAGGACTTGTTCTCTCCCGATCAGGGCCCTCCGGGGGATAGATCGTCTGAAGAGAAGGTGATAGCCAGATTCAGAATTCTGCCAATCATTCCTATGAGGTCCTCTGGTGCTGTGTCGATAGAAACATCAGACTAATTCAAGGCATCCAGGATTACCTGCATATGATGTTCAGAAGCGATCAACAACCCCCAGATAGTGATGTTGGCCTAGGTCTTCTTCATTTACTTCAAAACCCTATCCTCCTCCTCTTCTTCATTCATCTTCCCTTTTCCTTTGTCTAACTCTCTCCCTGGATGATCTTCCTCTAGTTTATGAAGTTTGAAATGTCTCCCTGATCGGGTTAGATGGCTAACCTCCTCTCTTGCCCACAGATTGTCGATTTCTGAGCGACTTTTGTACTTTCTTTCCCTATTTCTGTCTCTTCATCACTCTCGTACCTCAGATCATCTTCCACCTGATCTATATCTCGGCTTCTAGCCTTGTTAGTTTCTTGAACCCACCAATCCATCTACTTTGTCATTTCCTCTCCACATCTTTCTGACTGATTTCTCAGAGTACAGATTATCAAATCTTTTGGCAGTTGGTAAGTTTTCCTTGGTTTCCCAACTTTAGTGATCAATTTGGATGGATCGAAAGTCGTCTCCTCTAACCCCAAGAAATAAAGGCCCTGTGGTAGTAGTACAACATGATGATTCGGCAGCGGATTTCTAGTAACATTTGGAGCTTTGGCAGGCGGCTCAGATATTGCCTTGTTTTCGATGAGATATTGAATTTCATTCCTCAACCTTGTGCACCGATCCGTAGCATGACCCTTCTATTGGTGAAATTTGCAGTATAGATCTTCCCGAAAGCTTGGCAGAAGCGGATTTGATAAAGATCAAGGTTCCAACGGGCGAAGATGCCCCTTTGCCATCAGCCTGTCAAGGGCGGTTGATAGTGACACCCCTAAATCTGAGAACTTCCTTGGTTGCTTGTCTCCTCCTCTCCTTGTTATGTCAAATTTTCTATCAGGCTCACTCAGTGCATTGACGTCGGTGGGACCAGAGTGACCCCCTGAATGTCCTCTGTTTGACCCGTAGCTTGGCTTCCTGTACCTGTTCGATTGCTCTTCTTTCTTAACTATCCCCTCTTCGATTGCGTCTTCTATCCTTGTCCCCACGTCAAAGACATCGGTGAAAGTGTTGATTGATTGGAACCTCATTTTCTTTTGGTAGACAAGTTGGAGATTCTTCATTAACATTCAGATCTGTTCTATTTCAGACAATTTTTGTACCATCTTAGCTGCCTTTTCCCTCTATCGAATCAAGTAATCGGCATATGATTCCTTGTTTCCTTTCCTGGTGGTTTCCAAGTCTCGGACTGTAACGTCCAAGTCTTGATTTTACTCATACTGTGCCACAAATGCTTTAACCACCTCTTCCTAGACCCTAGTCTTGCTTGGTTCGAGTGTGAGGTACCAGGCTAAGGCAGCCCTAATCAAAGTTTGCTGAAATAAGATAGCCATCATGGCAGTGCTCAACCCACTAGGTCAGAAAGCTCTGATACACATCCTCACATGGCTGCGAGGATTCCTCGTTCCATCGAACTTGTCAAAGACTGGCATTTTGAGACTGACAGGTAGCATCTTATGGACCCCATCGTATAGCCCTTCCAATTCTAGCAAATAGGTATCAGCTCCCTGAGCCTTACGTACTACCCTCTCAAGCTTCTCAACTTTCTTGGCCAATACCCTTTCTTTCTCAGTCTTCTCCCTTTCTCTGTTAGCTCGCAGTATATTAGCCCTCTGTGCCTCCTGATCATCAAACTAGTCTTCTTCTCTCGCTGCTGGAGGGGGTGGGTCAACAACTTATGGATTTATGGGCAGCAGCTGGCAGGCCATTGCTTCTGTCATGTTCATCATGCGGTTCATATTCTCAGCCTGTCGCCTCATGTGCTCTTCTTGCCTTTCCATTATCGCCCTTAATTCTGCTACTTCCCTGGTGTTCCCCTCATATGCCATTTTAGTGTTATTTTCTCTTCTTACGAACCTTGCTTTGGGACCTCTAAACCAGACAATGCCCGAACCAGATGCTATTTTTGCCCTATAAAAGAATTTTCATTTTGTCATTTTTTCTTTTTCTTTACCATTATCCTATTGTTTTTATTTGATTGTATTGATTGCAAATTCCTGGTAAAACTTTTTATGAATGGTTCTTATGTCACACGGATGCAATGCATGTGTGTGTGTGTGTGTGTGTGTGTGTGTGTGTGTGCCTACTCTATATGCAAAAGGAAAGGAAAATCCTAACCCTAACATATAGACACATAAGCACATAAAATCCTTACTCATGTCAAGTGCGCTAATTTTTCTTCTCATTGTGATCCTCATTACCCTCTCAAAGGTTGGTCATTTTGAAAAGTTTTGAAATTCATGTGGGAAGTACTTCTTAGATGATAAAATCTTTTGGAAACAATTCTTGAGAATGCTTTTGAGAACGAGTATGTTAAACATTTCTCAACAAAGATAATTAGATTGTTTTGAAATTCATTTGAAAAACTCTTCTCCCACAAGCAATTCCCAAAGATTTTTCCCTTGAAGATGGTCATGTGAAAATATACCTTTCCAAAGGTTGGCTTGGAATTTTTAATCAAAAAGTGACTTCCAAGGATTTTTGAAAGAGCGATTAAATATTTTGGAATAAAGATGGCAAAAATCCGTTTGCTTTCAAAGATGTATTTAAAATTCTTTGGGTAGAAGGATCACATAATCGGATTATCACCATACTTTTCATGAATTCGGATACATACAAGGTCAATTGTGCTTAGCTAATAGGATATAAGAAATGTAACCTCATAATCAAGATTCGGCATGTTCTCAAATGTCATGGGACATGAAGAGGAATTGCTCAAAAACCGATTACGAGGTTACACATCTTTCATCAAGCAAGTATCGTCATCATCTTAAGTAATCCCTTCCGGGCATACAAAACTTCTTAGCACATAACCCTAATCAAGAATTGATTCACTAAGATTTGAAAGGTTCTATAGAAGCTATTATGCAAAGGCCGGGTTTTGGTCAAATAAGGGACCCTTGACATGCATCCAATAGGATGCTTCATATACCAGCACATGGTACGAGATCAAGGGTGATCACACAGTCCCATGATAACTTGACTGACCGGGTAGCCCCAAGCCTCCAAGGTCATAGTTCCGTGCAATCGACTGGCTAGACATGCAAGTGCATTGTAATAGGCATACAAAAATTAATTAATTTGATTTAAAAAAGATGCTGTCAAGTCTAATCCTCGAGTGAACCCAAAATCAGAAATTCTGGTCTGCGAAACCAGAGATTCTAGGTTCGATCCCCAGCAAAGTCGCCAGATTGTGGATATTGGCAGTTTAACCACAGCTTTTAAAACTTTTTCAAATTCAAAATTCAAATATGAGTCGCCACTTAATTTTTTAAAGGAAAATTAAGAAACCATTTTAAAAGCAAACTGATCTTTGGGAAACCAGAGATTTCTAGGTCCGGGGATTATGGAATGTGAGGGGAAGGAGCCCGGCGAACTAAAACACCCCCTCTCATCCTATCTCGTGATAGGCCTCTACTCAAGATCCTTTTTAATCGAATTATTAATCGAAGCGTGCCCTCATTTAGTACATATGTATAAATCTACATTACAAAAGCATGTCTAAAGGGTGTAAGATTGCTAACAATAAAATAGCATTCAAAACCACATAATTTCAAGTAGCAAGCAAGATGAAGTGCAAATTGAGAGCTAGGAAACTTACCCAGGATCCAGCTACGATATTGAACGTGTAATGCATAAAAAATAGAAAACCTAGAAAGAGAGTCTCTAAACACATATATACACATAAGGCAAATCCTAATTTTAAGGTATCGCACATGAAGTCGAAAAATCAATGAAAATCAAGAAATAAAATAAACTAGAGAAAAGAGTCAAGAAATCATACCTCAATTAGCGCTACAAGACAAAGGGTTAGTCCACATGCTTTGGACAAAATATAATATCGAATCCTAAATGACATTCCTAAACCTCTAGCTTAAATCTACCAAGTATGGAAGGATTGACATAATCATGAATTCCTTCTAACTAGTTAAAATCATAACACCTCTATAGATATACAAGTCTCAACTAGGAGCCAATGTAATGTCCATATAGAAGTGGTACAATCCTAACATGGCTATAAGGAACCCATAATTATGTTCAACCAAGTTCAATTAAATGTAACTTGAACCAAAAATTATTCCTAATCATAGATATCAATATGCATGGATGAATGCATAAACGTGAATAAGAATGAGCTATGAGATATTCATTAATTTGGATCATTTTGCTTCTGGAATTAAGTTCAGTTGATCATAATTAAAGTATATTTCAAGCCTTAGGTCATATAAAAGACATTTAGATAATCATTTGCAAAGTTTATCAAAATGGTGACAGAGTTTTATAATTTATAGAGAGCGGACTAGACTTTCAAAAATAGAAAAATCATACTTTCAACGGTTTGATCTTAATGGTTTTTGGACACAAGGTGCCTCTGCAGTCTAATTTCTAACCCAAAAAGAAAATCAAAGATCCAACGGTTCAATATCTGGGAATTGGGTCATAATCAGGCATCACTCAGAATTTAACAACTGTCTGTCCAGAGATTTTATGTGATTTTCTAAGAATAGTAAACAAATCCGAATGCCTTTATTCTTTTTAGGGGATCTTATTAACACATTAAAATTCATAGAAACAATTATTTAAGGTTAAAAATGTTTGGCTAATGCTCTGATAAATTGAAATCAAATCTGCCTTACTGTTCTAAAATTTTGGACAGAGAGTAGTTAGTTTGCAAATCCTAAGACCAAACCATCTTAATCATGGAATCTCATCGAAACAAAAAATGCAGTGGTAGATCTTGTGTTATGAACACTCTCCAATTGGTCTCATTCAATTCCAATGAATCATGATTTAATTAAAAATCCTTGATCAAAATTTGTTTATGAATTCACTGCACCATTTGTTGAGTTCAGCTCTTTTCTTTTCTTTTTTTTTTTGGCTAAATCTACCCAAACCATAGGGGTTGACTCATCCTAAAGCTAATTCTCCTTCCCATTGATGATCATTGGAGATTAAGTATGACTAATCCATGTGAGTCTCAATGAAATATGGAAAGGATTCCATAAGGCTTCAAATTAGAGGATCTAAGTCATGAATTAAGACTTAGACCTACTAATTATGCATGGACATGGCTATCCTCATTTGAATCACAAGTTCATAGAGAATTTAACAAGGCCAACTCAAAAGAAGTCCTATGAGATATTGAGAATCTCATGAATCCCAAGAGAAGAATATAACAAAAGAAAAAGGAAATCATAGTTCAAATGACATTCAAAGTTAAACTTTGCTTTATAGTTTATTGAGTCTTAAACCTTAAGCTACTTTAATCCAAATCAAGTGAAAAGAGCTAATGGAATTTTAATCACAATTCTAGTGGTGTGTTATGTAATGAGGTGGGAAGAAACTTTTTGAAAATGTTTAAAAGATCCTAAGTATCTCTATGAATTGTGATCAAACTTGGATTAAGTACTAACTATTCTTGAGTTTACCTCCAATTATACTCAACTTCTTTGTGATTTGAAGATCTTCCAAGGATTATTCAAGCTCCTCTTCTAGCTCATGCAATGACTTACTCCTTAATTCTCTTAATTTTTTTCTAAGATTTTCCTAATCAAAACCTAAGAGATTCAAGATTCAAGTTGCTCAAAAAAAGGGATCCTTGTAATGGGATATTCACTCCCTATATCTAGGCAAAATTTTGAGGAGTATTTCAGTAATTTTGAGGTAAAAAACCCTGATTTCGGATGTACTTTCGATGGTATAATGCGTACTATCTTAAAGCAGACTGTAGAAAAACACGGCAGTTGATGGAGTTGTCTGCGGCACACAGTAAGTGCCAGAATGGCACTCGTCAATTGCCGCGACGGCCTTCATCAAGTGCCACAACGGCACTCAGGGAGTGCCGCAGACAACTTGCAGACTGCTGTCTTTTTGTGCATCTTATTTTTCCTTGTTTTCAACTTCTTTTTCTTTTTCTTGCTTCTAGAACTGTTTCTATTTTTGCGGCAATTGGCGAGTTATCTACGGCATTCACTGAATGCCGTTGCAGTTATCAGTGACTGCCGGAACGGCAGCCAGTGACTGCCATTGTGGCAGCCCGTGAGTACCGCAAATAACTCCACCGCGTGCCGTTTTCTGCTATTCTTCCCTTTTCCTCTCTTTCTTTTTCTTTTCTTTTGGAATTGAACAGCCTTTCGAAGAGCTTGAACCACCTTGGAGACCTTAAGTTAGCTGGACATTGTCATCATCGAACTTGGAGGTAACACTCCCCTAAATTTGACAGTTGGTCAAAATTCGGGTGTCTACACATATTAACTAAGAGTCATACTCTTGTGATTGAAATTCACCACTCCATCCAATGGTAGTTAATCATGCTACAGTGTATACCTGATGAGATATCCAGTCTCACCATCCACTGTGACAAGTTCTAGGTATCAAAGAATAATAATTTGTATCTCACATATATGTATCTCATACATATACAAATTACCTACTATGATACTTATAGATTACAACAATCATCTCATGAAAAACATACATAATGAAATATAAACTGATATCCATATATAAAATGCCAAATGTCAAATACATAAGCACCGGGTTTGAGGGCACAATCCCAACAAACTCTCACTTGCACTCATAACCCACTACATCTAAGACCTAAACTATCTAGATGACGGTCCAAGACTTTCTGTGGCAAAGCCTTTGTAAATGGATTCGCAAGATTGTCAGCGGTGGCAATACTGGTGATTGTCGCATCTCCACGCTAGACTATATCTTGAATGAGATGGTACTTCCTCTCTACGTGCTTTCCCTTTCTGTGGTTCCTTGGCGCCTTGGATTGTGCCACTGTCCCACTATTGTCGCAGTATAGCGTAATAGGTGAAAATGACGTTGGTACCATCTTGAGTTCCAGGAGGAACTTCTTGAGCCAAATAGCTTCTTTTGCGGCTTCACAAGTAGCCACATACTTAGCTTCTATAGTTGCGTCTGCAATGTATTTCTACTTAATGCTCCTCCAAATAACAGCACCACCTTCGAGGGTAAAGAGATATCCAGACTTCGACTTCCTCGAATCATTATCTGACATAAAGTCTGAGTCAGTGCATCCCACTAGATTCAACTCATCACCGCCATACATAAGCATGTAATCTTTAGTCCTTCTCAAGTACTTAAGAATGTGCTTGATGGCTATCCAGTGCTCTTAACCTGGATTCGACTGATATCTACTAACCATGCTGACAGCAATGCAGATATCTAGTCTAGTGCATAACATCGCATACATGAGACTTCCCACTACTGAGGCATAGGGAATTCCTGCCATGCGATTCCTCTCCTCATGTATCTTAGGACACTGGTCCTTGGCGAATGCTAAACCATGCCTGAAAGGTAATAAACCTTTCTTTAAATTATCCATGGAAAACCTAGTTAGCACCTTATTGATATTATCAGCTTAAGATAATCCCATTATCTTTCGCTTATGATCTCGAAAGAGCTTTATCCCAAGGATATTGCTCGCCTCTCATAGATCTTTCATATCGAAAAAACTAGCTAGCCAAACCTTGATTGATGACAATGCCCCTATATCATTCCCAATGAGTAGAATGTCATCAACATAAAGCATAAGAAAGGCCACCACCTTACCTTCACTTTCTTGTATACACATGGTTCATCCAGATTCTTTGTGAAACCAAACGACTTGACCGCTTGGTCAAACCGAATGTTCTAACTCCTGGATACCTGCTTAAGCCCATAATTAGTCTTTTGCAACTTGCATACCAAGTTACCTTTTCTGCCAGCTATGAACCCTTCTCGTTGTTTCATATAGATGTCCTCCTCAAGATTGCCTTTCAAGAATGCAGTCTTGACGTCCATCTGCCAGATCTCATAATCTAGGCATGCAACAATGGATAAGAGTACTATGATGGATTTAAGCATGGATACCGACAAGAAGGCTTCCTCATAGTCAATGCCCTCTTTGTGAATATAACCTTTTGCCACAAGCCTTGCCTTAAAGGTCTCAACTTTTCCATCAGATTCTCTTTTCCTCTTATAGGTCCACTTACAACCAATGGGTTTAATATTGGTAGGAAGTTCTACAAGATCCCAGACCTGAATTCAGCTTTCATAGCTTTTACCCAATGAGCTAAATCAACATCAGCCATTACCTCTTCGTACGTTGCAGGATCAGATTCAGATTCTATGGAGACAGCTTCAAAAAATTCTCCTAAGAACATGTATCTATCAGGCTAGCTGATAATCCTCCCACTACGCTGGACAGAAATGGGTAAAGATGCTGTATTTTCTTATCTTACATCGTTTTCAACTGTTGGAGGAATAGAGGGCTCTCCATCTATTTCTCCCAGATCTATCCTTCCTTTAGGTTTATGGTTCATGATATAATCATCCTCCAAGAAAACAACAATTGTACAAACAACCACTTTCTGTTCTCTTAAAAATATCATCCATAAGTACCCTTTGGATATCCTATGAAGTAACATACTTCCGATCGATTCCAATTTGTTCATCTTTCCTTTTAGCATATGTGCTGGACACCCTCATATCTGGAGATGTTGCAAAGAGGGCTTGCATCCAATCCACATCTCCTATGGTGTCTTAGGAATAGATTTGCTTGGAACGAGATTTATTATGTACATAGTGGTTTCCAAAGCATAACCCCAAAGAAATAATGGCAACTCCGAATAACTCATCATTGACCTAGTCATGTCTAAAAGAGTCCGATTCCTTCTCTCTGCTACACTATTCTGCTGAGGCGTACCAGATATAGTCAACTATGACAAAATCCCATTCTGTATGAGGTGAACAATAAACTCATTAGAGAGGTACTCGTCTCTTCGATCAGATTGAATAGCCTTGATATGTGTGTCTAATTACTTCTCCACTTTATCCCTAAAATCTTTGAACTTTTCAAAGGCTTCATACTTATGCAACATTAGGTACACATATCCATACCTAGAGTGGTCATCAGTGAATGTGATAAAATACTCATAACCATCCCTAGCTCTAATATTTATTAGTCCACACACATCAGTATGAACTAATTCCAACAATGCATTGGTCCTATTTCCCTTTGTTAGAAAGGGCATTTTAGTCATTTTACCCTTTAAACATGATTCACATACTTCCATTGGTTCAAGAACCAAATCGCCTAAGATTCCTTCTTTGACTAGTCTACCAATTCTGTTTAGATTGATATGACCTAGCCTCATATACCAAAGCCTTGTTAGATTAGTGGAAGGTTCCTTTCTTTTAGATGGTACAGTTACCACTGAGTTATTAAGTTCCATATTAGAATCCTTAGAAACATTTGGAGTAATCACATACAAGCCATTAGTTTTAACACTAGAACACACAAAAGAACCATTTCTTTTGATCACAACTTCAGTTCCAATAGAGAGAATAATTTTTATTTGAAAGTTCTAAAACTGAAATAAAATTACGTCTCATTAAAGGGACGTAAAGTACATCTGATAAAACTAAAGTCTTAATGTTTTGGAAATTCTAAACTACCACTCCTACAACAACCGTAGAAATGGTTGTGCTAGAACCTAGAGTAAGCATGATCTCCCCATCACTACACCTCCTGGTTGATCTGAACCCCTGCAATGAATTACAGATATGGTTAGTCGCACCAGAATCAATGCACCAAGTGTTTGAAGTATCCATTATAAAACTTACTTCAATCTTCAATCACATGTGATTCGATCATACCTTGAACTCTTGTAGCTAAGAATTACGGATAGTTCCTCTTCCAGTGGCCTTTGTCCCCGCATTGGAAACACTTTCCTTTGCCTTGACCACCTGACTTCCCCTTCCCTTTGCCTTTCCCTTAGATTTTGCAATCTTTGGGACTAGTCCAACACTTGGACCACTCGTGCCAGCCTTCTTCTTTCCTTTCTTGCCTTTCGACGTAGATCGGGAAGAAGAATTACCTTTCTTAACATTCAGAACATTGCCCCCTGATTTCATCACCCCTTCTACTGACTAAAGAGAGCTCATCAATTCGCTCATAGAAAAATTCTTTGATTCATGTTGTAAGTAAGTTTGAATTGAGGAAAATATTGAGGCAGCGAATTTAGGATCATGTCAACATGAGTCTGTACATCAATGTTGGCACCCAGAGTCTCTAGTTCATTTAAATAACCAATCATTTTCAAAATGTTCTCTCTAACTGGAGTTCCTTCCAATATTTTTGCACTCATGATCTTTTACATGGAAATATGCCTAGCAAGTTTGCCATGCACCCCAAACATTCCTTTTAGGGAGGTCATGATGGCACTAGTGGAATCATTCGATTGGTACTGGTGTTGCAACACACCATCCATAGAGGCCAGTATATAGCAACGAGCCATCGCATTCGATTTCTTCCACTTGTCGAACTCGTGTCTGGTAGCTACCGAAGCATTTGTCATGGGTTTGTCAGGGCATAGGGTAGTGCGGACATATATGTGATCCTCTGTAGTTAAAATGATCTCCAGATTATGTTTCCATTCAGTGTAGTTGTTTCCAGTTAGTCTATGCTGTGTGAGTATGGTGGCAAGTGGACTAAATGCTGATCCAGACATGATTAATTCTAAAAAGAATAACAGACAAAATAAATATGGATATCAAAATTAGATAGCATGAAATTAAAGAATCCTTAAAACTCTTATTAAATGACAAGTGGCTGGAATATCGAAACGACAAAGCCTCCGTGTGGTGGTCATTGTCCGATCTTCCGATCAATTAAGACTTGTCCGCTATACAACTCTTGCAAAATAGGTCATGACTCCCGAACCTATTTGATCTCTAAGTTTTTGAACAATGCCCCTTGTGGGATCCCTTGTTCATTGGTTAGCTAGTGTGTACTATTAACTAGGATCCAATCACAACCGCCTCAAGTAGTGCCTCCGTGTGGTGGTCACCCTCTAACACGTTTGATTGATCCTATACGTAGGAAGTTCACATCTAGTAACCAATGAGTAGTGTACCCTCAGTATGGAATGATCACCTCTGGCAAGGTGACACAGAATGAACTACTCATCTTACAGTGAACCATTAATGGAAGATCATGGAAGTTATAATTAAGTCCCTCTTCACATTACCCATAAACATCCAATGTTTAGTAATGTAGTAACTATATTTAAATGCCAATCACAAACAAGCATATGAAAACGAAAAACTAAAATGAAATAAAAGCATTCAATAATGCCTCTATCTCCCATGGCTCTATCTTCATAGATCCATCTTCTTGGCTTGGTCACCTCCGGCTCTGCATCATCATGGACTCCGCCTTGCTGCTCCATCTTCATGGATTTTTTATTCTATTACAAAAATCCTATGCTTCTTTCAAAGCTTAAAATTTTTCTAAAAAAGGAAATAGCAACAAATAATGAATAAGTAAATAGGCTAGGAAAACCGGTGCGACTCTCCTATTCACAAGAATGGAGTCGCAATGCCCTTTACATATGCCTTTAAAAACCAAACCAATATTAAACAATCACCAATCACAAACATTAAATACAAAACTTATAACTTGATTTTTGGTGCCATGTGAGATAGAGGACTTGTCTATGCTACAAAAAGTTAGTTGCACAAACAACCACACATATATAACAGAATATATGCCTATTGGAACCCCTAATTGATTCGCATATTCCATAACCTCTTTATGGAAGAATTAGAACATAAAAATAGCATCTCAAGTTCTCTGTCACCTTCGATCGATCGACGCAACTTCAATCGATCAAATGTTCACTCAATTGAACTAAAAATTTCACAAATTGATTTAAATTTTTTCAGAATGTTATAAAAATTTAAATAAATAATTTTTCAAAACTTTTAAACTATGAAAAACACGCGGACATAGAAACTGTTTTGATCTATCGAACAAAGATCAATCGATTGAACAAAACAAAGTTCGAACGATCGAAACCCGGTTGATCGCTTGAATCCAGCATTTTTTCGATTGATCAAAACTCTTTCAATCGATCGAACACAGAAAGTTTCAATCGATCGATCGAAACTCTCTCGATTGATCGAAACTGCCATGCATTCAATGCAATCACAGATTTGTATTATGTTGCTGTAGACACCCCAATTTTGACCGACCGTCGAATTTAGGGGATGGTTACCTATAAAGAACGATAATGACAATGACTGGCAAAAATTCAAAGGTTTTCCAAATAATTCAAGTTCTTCGGAGGACTCTTCGCTCCCAATAAAAGTTTGTTTGAAAGAAAAAAGAGAAGAGAAAAAGAAGAGAGAGACTGGGTATTCGGGAAACTCGAATATGAAGTACATATAAGAGGAAGACGGTTTGAAAATTAAGTTCAAAATAAAAGTATAAAATGATTTGAAAAGAAAAATAAAAAAGAAAGAATTTTTAAAAAAGAATTTTAAAAAAAGAAGAAAACAAAACAAAAGAAAGCAAAAAAAGAAATTTTGTTTCAATCCTATAAACACATTTACATATATATAATTTTTCTAAGTATATTAATAAATAAATTTATTTTTGAAAAATAAATAAAAAAGGGAGGAAATCCGTTAGAAGCGGCATTGATTGCCGCGCCGGCATTCAGTGAGTGCCGCAGACAACTCAGTGAGTGCTGCCCGCTATAACAGACTATTTTTCTCAAATAAGTATGGAATATCCTTGCACATAGGTTTTTCACCCGAATTTACCTAATTGACCCTTTGAGAGTGGTCTATATAAGGAGATCTTCATCTCCATTATAGAGATCTTCTTCCATCATCCTTCTTGAACAAGTGAAATATATAAGAAAATATATAGAGAATTGAGAGAAATTGGGAGACCTTTGAAGCATTAGGAAGAATTTGAAGGAGAATTTGAAGAACTTGGAAGATCTCCATCAAGAATTCAAGAAGATCCTGAGGTTATTAGAGGTAACCTTCTAATCCTACCAAGAATTAGGCTAATTCAATCACAATTCATAGATCTAAGACTTTTACACATTTTCAAAAAGTCTCTTCCTACCACATTTCATTACACACCACTAGAATTATGATTGAATCTCATTTTATCTTCATTAGTTTGGATCTAAATAATGCTTTGGATTTTAGACTAAACAAGCTTGAGAAAAGAATTTTTGATTTGGATTTTCAAATAAGCTTTGATTTCTTTCTATTTTCTTCTCTTGAGGCCCATGAGATCTTCAATATCTCATTGGATTTCCTTGAGTTTGATCCTTTAAATCTCTATGATCCTATAATTTATATGAAAATTAAGGTAGATCATAGTATGTCCACACATGATTGGATGGGCCCAAGTCTTAGTTCGTGATTTGAATCCTTCAACTAGTAATTTCATGGAATCCCCTCTATATTCCATAGAGATTTATGTTGGGTTGGTTATGTTTAGTCTCCAAGGACCATTAACTTGAGAGGAGAACCTAATAAAATGAACATATATTCCTCAAGGATCATGTATTTAGGAGAGGAATTAGAAATAGTTTAAGTCTAAATAAGAATATGAATACCAAGTCAATATTGGTACAGTGAATTCATGAACCTACTGTGATCAAAGATTTTTAATTAAATCATGGTCCATGGGAATTGAATGAGCCCAATTGGAGAGTGTTCATAACTCATATATGTATCACTAGAGTTTTTGTTCTGATGAGATTTTATAATTAGGATGGTTTGGTCTTATGATTTGTGAACTAGTCGCTCTCTGTCCAAAATTTCAGAACAGTAAGTCCATTTTAAACTTAGTAGATCAGAGCCTTAATAAAGCTTTCTTGGCTTCAAATTAATTTTTCTAGGATGTTTAATGTGTTAACAAGACTCTCTAAAAAGATCAAAGTCATTCTGATTTGTTTACTATTTTTAGAAAATTACACAAAATCTCTAGACAAAGAGTTGTAAATTTCTGAGTAATGACTTGTTTTTACCCAATTCCTAGAGATTGAACCGTTTGATTTTCAATTTCTTTTTGGGTTAGAAATTAGACTCACAAAGGCACAACATACTAAAAAATTATTAAGATCCAACAGTTGGAAGCATGATTTTTCTATTTTTGAAAGTCTGGTATGCTCTCTGTAATTCTTGTAACTCTGTCACAGTTTTGATAAATCTTATTAACTCTAAACTAAATAGTCTCCCAATGCCTTAAGACTCAAACAATGTTTTAAATGATGATAATTAAACTTAAATCCAGAGACTAAATGATCCAAATTGATGAATGATTCATAATTTCTCTTGTTCCTGTTCATGCATACATCATATGTGTATTGATTCTAGCTATTAGGATGTCATTTTGCATAGTGTTAAGTCTTGACTAGTTGCACATAATCATGGGTTCCTTATAGCTATGTTGGGATTGTACCATCTCTATATGGACATTACATTGGCTCCTAGTTGAGTCTTGTATATCTATAGAGGTACTACAACTTCAACTAATTGGAAAGAATTCATGACTACGCCAACATCTCCAATGTTTGATAGATTTAAGCTACGAGTTTGAATATGTTAACTGGGGTTCAATATTATATTTTTCAAAGCATGTGGACTAACCTTTATTTTGTAGCGCTAATAAGGTATGATTTTTGACTCTTCTTTAGTTTATTTATCTCTTGATTTTCGACTTCATGTGCAACACCTTAGAATTGAGATTTGCCTTCTGTGTATCTGTGAATTAGAGACTCTTCTTAGGCTTTCTATTTTTCGTATGCATTGCACATCCTGGGTAAGTTTCCTAGTTCTCTATTTGCACATCATCTTGCTTGCTACTTGAATTATGTGGTTTTGAATGTTATTTTTCCGTTAGCAATCTTACACCCTTTTAAACATGCTTTTGTAATATATATTTATACATATGTATTAGTTGAGGGCATACTTAGATTAATAATTTAATTAAAAAGATGTTGAATAGAGGCCTATTATGAGATAGGATGAGAGGGGGTGTTTAGTCCGCCGGGCTCCTTACCCTCTCATTCCATAATCCCCGGACCTAGAAATTTCTGATTTCCAAAATATCAGTTTGCTTTTAAAATGGTTTCTTAATTTTCTTTAAAAATTAAGTGGCGACTCATTTTTGAATTTGAAATTTGAAAAAGTTTTAAAAAGCGTGGTTAAACTGCGAGTATCCACAATCTGGCGACTCTGCTGGGGATCGAACCCAGAATCTCTGGTTTCGCAGACCAGAATTTCTGATTTTGGGTTCACTCGAGGATTAGAATTGAAAGCATCCTTTTAATCGAGTTAATGAATTTTTGTCTGCCTGTTGCGTTGCACTTTGCATGTCTAGCCAGTCGATTGCACGGAATTATGACCTTGGAGGCTCGGGGCAACCTGGTCGGTCAAGCCATCCTAGGACTGTGTGA
Source organism: Hydrangea macrophylla (assembly GCA_033977485.1). NCBI lineage: Eukaryota > Viridiplantae > Streptophyta > Magnoliopsida > Cornales > Hydrangeaceae > Hydrangea > Hydrangea macrophylla. The sequence continues at coordinate 42,041,338 of CM066993.1, forward strand.
TCACCCTTGATCTCGTACCATGTGTTGGTATATGAAGCATCCTATCGGATGTGTGTCAAGGGTCCCTTATTTGACCAAAACCCGGCCTTTGCATGGTAGCTTCCATAGAACCTTTCAAAATTAGGAAAATCAATTCTTAATTAGGATTATGTGCCAGGGAGTTTTGTATGCCCGAAGGGGACTACTTGAGATGATGACGATACTTTCCTGATGAAAGATATATAATCTCTTAATCACTTTTGAGCAATTCCTCCTCATGTCTTATGACATTTGAGAACATGCCAAATCTTGATTTTAAGATTATATTTCTTATATCATGTTTAGTTAAGCATCATTGACCTTGTATGTATCCAAATTCATGAAAAGTACGATGATAATCCGATCATGTGATCCTTCTACCTAAGGAATTTTAAATCCATCTTTGAAAGCAAATGGATTTGTGCCATCTTTATTTCAAAGTTTTCAATCGCTTCCTCCAAAAACCTTTGGAGTTCACTTTTAATTAAAGCTCCAAACTAAATCTTTGTTAATAATCATCTCCAAAATCTAAAATCTTGGGAAATTATTTTAGGAAAAGTGTTTTTCAAGTAAAATTCAAAGCAAAATTTCTGCCCAATCATTTTGTTGAGAAATATTTATAGAGGTGCCACAACTTCAACTAATTGGAAGGAATTCATGACTATGCCAACATCTCCAATGTTTGATAGATTTAAGCTAGGAGTTTGAATATGTTAACTAGGGTTCAATATTATATTGTTCAAAGCATGTGGACTAATCTTTGTTTTGTAGCGCTAATAAGGTATGATTTCCGACTCTTCTTTAGTTTATTTATCTCTTGATTTTATTGATTTTCAACTTCATGTACGACACCTTAGAATTAAGATTTGCCTTATGTGTATATGTGAATTAGAGACTCTTCTTAGGCTTTCTATTTTTCATATGCATTGCACATCCCGGGTAAGTTTTCTAGTTCCCTATTTGCACATCATCTTGCTTGGTACTTGAATTATGTGGTTTTGAATGTTATTTTTCCGTTAGCAATCTTACACCCTTTTAAACATGCTTTTGTAATGTATATTTATACATATGTATTAGTTAAGGGCAAACTTAGAATAATTCGATTAAAAGGATGTTGAGTAGAGGCCTATCACGAGATAGGATAAGAGGGGTGTTTTAGTCTGCCGGGCTCCTTCCTCTCTCATTCCATAATCCCCGGACCTAGAAATCTATGGTTTCCAAAAGATTAGTTTGCTTTTAAAACGGTTTCTTAATCTCCTTAAAAATTAAGTGGCGACTCGTATTTGAATTTGAAATTTGAAAAAGTTATAAAAAGCGTGGTTAAACTGCGAGTATCCACAGCTACGTAACTGCTGCAGAAACAGATATGTAATGATGCAGTATCAAAAACAGTCATAAAAAGAACATGCAAATCAAAACTAGTGTTCCAAAAACACATCTATAGATCCAAATAAGCAAGGCTCTGATACCAATTCTAGGATTAATGTTTTAAAAACATTAAAATCATACACAACGGAAAATAGTTTCAAAAAACTTTATCGGCATGCCCAGATCTACTACTTATCAATTCCATAGGTGCGTGGGGAGAGGGGACAAGAATATTACCTATTGGTCTTGAACCCAATTCTAACTTTGTCTTCTTCCTTTAGTGCGTAGCAACTGAAGGAAAAGAGGTTTAAATTGAAGTTTTAAACGCGCAGCGGAAAGGTTCAGTTATAAAAACTTATTAGTATCCCAGGATCTACTACTTGTCAATTCCATAGATGCGTATGCTAAAGAGGGAGAAGAAATATACCTCAGGTCTTGAACCCAATTCTGATTTTCTTCTTGGTTGGTGATGCAGCAGCCTCCACTAGGTTGTCTTCACCCTTATGACTCCTGCGGATGCTTCCCGGATAGACTAGGATTGGTGGGAACCCTAATAGAGAGGAAAGGGAAGGTTTGAGACTCGTAAACAGTTTCTGCAGCGTCTGGTTAATAAAAATGACGAACTCTGATTCTAGAACGTAGCTGCCCTATTTATAGATTCCTAGAACCGACCTAGACTTTGAGCGATCGAAGTGCATTCGATCGATCGAACTTTTGATTGATCGAACCATTCTCGAGCGATCGAACATGCCAAGACTTCAATCGATCGAACTAGCTTCAATCGATCGAACCTGTCTTGACAACTTCCTCAAGTGTCTTTCCAAGTATCCTGGCAGAGCAAAGAGTGGGACCTCCTAGGTTCTTTATTGTTGGCTCAGACCAGTTTGTTAATTACCATGACCGAACTCTTTAATCAGCAAACTAACTAAATAGTCAGTTAAAGTTTACTCCACTATAAAACGATAACTGAACTCCAACGCAAAAGAACATATCCGAAGCGATAACTAGACTTGTATTATGTAATAATGTCCCTCTACCTTCAGCATTCGTAATCATATTCAGGTAGTCAGATAACTGTTACTGTCAACCTGAATCATGATTACTTCTTGTATTCCTTGAGTCCATTCACCTCTCATGATTACCAAACATGTTGATAACTCTTTTCAACAAGACTGCAGTACTCAGTAATCAACTTGGTGACATTCTCAAGGGATTGCTTACTCTGAAACAGAGGGTAGATTCTATCTTGACAATATATATTCACAACCCTATGAACATGACATACCCAAGATACCCAGGTGTTGATCTTCTATAGACCTCACTGATTGGTAAGTCAAAGCAGCCATATCCACAGTCTTTGTTCATGATCGTCTCAAGATTAAGAACACGTACCTTATACAAGTTATGAGTTCCTATTGACTGTTGATAGCCTTAAGCGTCAATAGGAAAACTCAGGTCCGTCAATGCACTATAAGCACTAGCATATTAACTAAGAGTCATACTCTAATGATTGAGATTCATCGTTCCATCCAATGGTAGTTAATATTCTACAGTATAGATCTGATGAGATATCCAGTCTCATCATCCACTATGACAAATTCTAAGTATCAAAGAATAGTAATTCGTATATCATTATATGCATCTCATACATACACGAATTACTTGCTATAATACTTAAGGATTAACAATCATCTCATGAAAGAAACATACATAATGAAATGTAAAGCTGATATCCATATATTAAAATGCTAATGTCTTATACATAAAGTAATGGTTTGAGGGCACAATCCCAACAAACTCCCACTTGCACTCACAACCATACAGGATTACAACTGAGACCTAGACTATCTAGCTGACGATCAAAGACCTTCTGTGGCAAGGCCTTTGTAAACAGATCAGCAAGATTGTCAGCGGTGGCAATCTTGGTGACAGTCACATCTCCACGTTGAACAATATCTCGAATAAGATGATATTTCCGCTCTACGTGCTTTCCCTTTCCGTGGTTCCTTGGCTCCTTGGACTGAGCCACTGCCCCACTATTATCACAATAAAGCGTAATAGGTGACAGCGACGTTGGTACCACCTCGAGCTCCATAAGGATCTTCTTGAGCCAAACAGCTTCCTTTGCGGCTTTCACAAGCAACCACATACTCAGCTTCTGTAGTTGAGTCTGCAATGCACTTCTGCTTAATGCTCCTCCAAATAACAGCACCACCTCCCAAGGTAAAGAGATGACCGGATGTCGACTTCCTCGAATCTTTATCTGACATAAAGTCCAAGTCAGTGTATCCCACCGGAATTAACTCACTACCACCGTACATAAGCATGTAATCTTTAGTCCTTCTCAAGTACTTAAGAATGTGCTTAACGGCTGTCCAGTGCTCTGGACCTGGATTCGAATGATATCTACTAACCATGCCTATGGCAAAGCAGATATCTGGTCTAGTGCATAACATCGCATACATGAGACTTCCTACTGCTAAAGCATAGGGAATTCCTGCCATGCGATTCCTCTCCTCCTGTGTCTTTGGACACTGGTCCTTGGAGAACGCTAAACCATGCCTGAAAGGCAACAAACCTTTCTTCGAATTTTACATTGAAAACCTAGTTAGCACCTTATCGATATAACCAGCTTGAGATAATCCCATCATCTTTCGCTTGCAATCCTGAAAGAGCTTTATCCCAAGGATATAACTCGCCTCTCCTAGATCCTTCATATCGAATGTACTAGCTAGCCAAACCTTAACTGTTGACAACGTCGCTACGTCATTCCCAATGAGTAGAATGTCATCAACGTAAAGCACAAGAAAAGCCACCACTTTCCCTTCACACTTCTTGTATACACAAGGTTCATCCAGATTCTGTATGAAACCAAATGATTTGACCGCTTGGTCAAAACGAATGTTCCAACTCCTGGATGCCTGCTTAAGCCCATAAATGGACTTTTGCAACTTGCATACCAAGTTACCTTTCTGACCAGCTATGAACCCTTCTGGTTGCTGCATATAGATGTCCTCCTCAAGATTGTCATTCAAGAATGCAGTCTTGACGTCCATCTGCCAGATCTCATAATCTAAGCATGCACTAATGGATAAGAGTATTCTGATGGACTTGAGCATGGCTACCGGCGAGAAGGTTTCCTCATAGTCAATGCCCTCCCTCTGAGTATAACCTTTCGCTACAAGCCTAGCCTTAAAGGTCTCAACCTTTCCATCAGATCCTCTTTTCCTCTTATAGACCCACTTATAGCCAATGGGTTTAATATTGGCTGGAAGTTCTACAAGATCCCAAACCTGATTGGAATCCATAGATTCCAATTCAGCCTTCATAGCTTTAACCCAATGAGCTGAGTCTACATCAGCCATTACCTCTTCATATGTGGTAGGATCAGATTCAGATTCTATGGAGACAGCTTCAAAAACTTCTCCTAAGAACATGTGTTTATCAGGCTGGCTGATAATCCTCCCACTACGACCAGGTACTGGTGTGGAAATGGGTGAAGAAGTGGTATTCTCTTGTGTTTCATCATTATTAACTACGGGTAGGACTGAGGTATCTCCCTCTATCTCTCTAAGATCTATCCTTCCTTTAGGTTTATGGTTCATGATATAATCATCCTCCAAGAAAATAGCATTTGTACTAACAAACACTTTCTGTTTTCTTGGATCATAAAAATACCATCCATAAGTACCCTTTGGATACCCTACAAAATAACATACTTCCGATCTAGAATCCAACTTGCTCATCTTTCCTTTCAGCACATGTGCCTGACACCCCCATAGCCGAAGATGTTGCAAAGAAGGCTTGCGCCCAATCCACATCTCTCGTGGTGTCTTGGGAACAGATTTGCTTGGTACTAGATTTAGTATGTATGTAGCGGTTTCCAAAGCATAACCCCAAAGAAATAATGGTAACTCTGAATAACTCATCATCGACCTAGTCATGTCTAAAAGAGTCCGATTCCTTCTCTCTGCTACACCGTTCTGCTGAGGCGTACCAGGTGCAGCCAACTGTGACAGAATCCCATTCTGTACGAGGTGATCAATAAACTCATTAGAGAGGTACTCGCCACCTCGATCAGATCGAATGGTCTTGATATGTGTGCCCAATTGCTTCTCCACTTCCGCCCTAAACTCTTTGAACTTTTCAAAGGCTTCAGACTTGTGCTGCATTAGGTACACATATCCATACCTAGAGTGGTCATCAGTAAATGTTATAAAATACTCATAACCACCCCTTGCTCTAATTTTTATTGGTCCACACACATCAGTATGAACTAATTCCAACAATGCATTAGTCCTATTTCCCTTTGCAGGAAAGGGCCTTTTGGTCATCTTACCCTTTAAACAAGAGTCGCAGACTTCCATTGGTTCAAGAACCAAATCGCCTAAGACCCTTTTTTTGACTAGTCTACCAATCCTATTTAGATTAATATGGCCAAGCCTCATATGCCAAAGCTTTGTTGGATTAGTGGAAGGTTCCTTGCTTTTAGATGGTATAGATACCACTGAGCTATTAAGTTCCATACAAGAATCCTTAGAAATGTTGGGAGTGATCACATACAAACCATTTGATTTAACACCAAAACATATAAAAGAACTATTTCTTTTAATCACAACTTTAGTTCCAAAGTGAAAAGAATAACCATTATTCGATAAACTAGAAACTGAAATTAAATTACGTCTCATTAAAGGGTCGTAAAGTACATCTAATAAAATCAAAACTTTATTGTCTAGAAATTCTAAAACTACGACTCCTATAGCAACCGCAGAAACAGTTGTGCTAGAACCTAGAGTAAGCACGATCTCCCCATCACTGTATTTCCTGGTTGATCTGAACTCCTGCAACGAATTACAAATGTGGTTAGTCGCACCAGAATCAATGCACCAAGTGTTTGAAATATTCGTAATAAAACTTACTTCAATCACATGTGATTCAATCATACCTTGAACTCTTGTAGCTAAGAATTTGGACCGTCCTCTTCCAGTGGCCCTTCTCACCGCATTGGAAACACTTTCCTTTGCCTTGGCCACCCACCTTCCCTTTGCCCTTACCTTTTCCCTTTGATTTTGCAATCTTAGGGACTGGTCCAACACTTGAACCACCAGTCCTAGCCTTCTTCTTCCCTTTCTTACCTTTCGGCACAAATCGGAAAGAGGAAGCACTTTTCTCAACGTTCAGAACGTTGCCCCCAGGTTTGATCACCCCTTCCGCTGCCAGTAAAGAACTCATTAATTCGCTCATTGAAAAATCCATTTTATTCATATTATAATTTAGTTTGAATTGAACGAATGATGGCGACAGCGTATTGAGGATCGTATCAACTTGGGTTTGTGCATCGATGTTGGCACCTAGGGTCTCCAGCTCGTTTAAATAACCAATCATTTTTAAAACATGTTCTTTGACTGGAGTCCCTTCCGACATCTTAGCACTCATTATCTTCTGCATAGCTACCTACCTGGCAGGCCTGCCATGCGCCCCAAACATCTTTTTCAGGGATTCGATAATGTCACTGGCGGAATTGTTCGACTGGTATTGGTGTTGTAACACATTAGCCATAGAAGCCAATATGTAACAACGAGCCATCCCATTAGACTTTTTCCATTTATCGAACTCGCGTCTGGCAGCTGCCGAAGCATTTATCGCGGGTTCTTCGGGGCATAGGGTGGTGAGGACATATATGTTATCCTCCGTAGTTAACACGATATCTAGGTTTCGTTTCCATTCAGTGTAGTTGTTTCCAGTTAACTTGTTTTGAGTGAATATGGTGGCAAGTGGACTAAATGCAAATCCAGACATTATGATTTATTGAAAAAATCAAAACAAAATAAATATGGATATCAGAATTTGACAGTTTGAAATAAAAGAATCCTTAAAACTCTTATTTTAAAACAAAGTCGTTGGCATATCGAAACGAGAGAATAAAGCCTCCGTGTGGTGGTCAATGTTTGATCTTTCGATTTATCATGACTTATCCGCCATGCAACTCTTGCAAAACAAGTCATGACTCCCGAACCTATTTGATCTCTAAGTTTCTAAATAATGCCCCGTGTGGGATCCCTTATCCATAGCTTAGCTAGTGTATACCATAAACTAGGATCCAATCACAACTGTCTCAAGTAGTGCCTCCGTGTGGTGGTCACCCTCTAACACGTCTGATTGATCCTATACATAGGAAGTTCATATCTAGTAACCAATGAGTAGTGTACCCTCCGTATGGAATGATCACCCCTGACGAGGTGACACAGAATGCACTACTCATCTTACAATGAACCGTTAATGGAAGATCGTGGGTGTTATAAATAAGACCCTCTCCCACTAGATTTGATAGAAAAGGATTTTGCTTTTGAAAAATTGTTTCTACACATTACCCATAAACATCCAATGTTTACTAATGCGTTGAAACGGTTTTTGAATTTTATTTTAGAAAACTTGTTTTATGTGCATGCAAGTAGTAACAATGTTAAAACGCCAATCACAAACCAAGCACATAAAACAAAAAACTAAAATGAAAATATAGGCATTCAACAATGCCTATATCTCCCATGGCTCTATCTCCATAGAACCTCCTTCTTGGTTTGATTGCCTCCAACTCCATCTTCATGGATAACGGCTTGCTCCTCCATCTCCATGGAATAACTAATTCTATTACATTGGTCCTATACTTCTTTCGAAGTTTACAATTTATCTAGAAATAGAAATGGACAACATGAAAATAAAGAAGGCTATGGAAACCGGTGCGACTTTCCTTTTCGTAGGATTGAAGTCGCAGCGCCCTTTACACATGCCTTAAAATCAAACCATAATTTAAAATAACATACACCAATCTCAAACAATTAAATACAAAATTTAAAAGTGTTGGTGCCATGGGAGATAGCGACTGAACTTGCTGCAAAAGAGTTAGTCGTACATACATCCACGCATATAAAATAAAATATATAATCTATTGCAACCCTTAATTGATTCACACAGCACATAAACTCTTTACATACTGCATTTAGAACTTAAAACAGCATCTCTCTTTTCTGCCACCGTTCAATCGATCGAAGACTGTTCGATCACTCGAACCTTCGATCGATTGAACACTGTTCAATCGCTTGAACTATTCAGTTTCACAGAATGTTTTGAAAAACTTACAAAATGAATAAAAAATTTAAAGTAAATATTTAAAAACCTTTAAATCTGCAAACTGAATACCTGGACAGAAAAGCAGTCTCGATCGATCGAAATAGGTTCGATTGCTCGAGAATAGAGGCTTCGATCGATCGAACACACTTCGATCGATCGAACCTAGCTTGCATCTAATGCAATCACAAATTTGTATTCGGCTACAAAAACACTGCAGAAACAGATCTGTGACAATGCCGTTTCAAAAATAGTTCTAAAAATAACATGCAAATCAAAACTAGTGTTCCAATACGCATCTATAGATCCAAACAAGCATGGCTCGGATACCAATTGAAGGAAAAAGAGGTTTAAATTGAAGTTTTAAACGCGCAGTGGAAAGGTTCAGTTATAAAAACTTATTAGTAACCCAGGATCTACTACTTGTCAATTCCATAGATGCGTATGCTAAAGAGGGAGAAGAAATATACCTCAGGTCTTGAACCCAATTCTGATTTTCTTCTTCGTTGGTGATGTAGCAGCCTCCACTAGGTTATCTTCACCCTTATGACTCCTACGGATGCTTCCCGGATAAACTAGGATTGGTGGGAACCCTAATAGAGAGGAAAGGGAAGGTTTAAGACTCTTAAACAGTTTCTGCAGCGTCTGGTTAATAAAAACGACGAACTCCAATTCCAGAACGCAGTTGTCCTATTTATAGATTCCCATAACCGACCTAGACTTCAAACGATCGAAGTGCATTCGATCGATCGAACTTTCGATCGATCGAACCATTCTCGAGCTATCGAACATGCCAAGACTTCAATCGATCGAACTAGCTTCAATCGATCGAACCTGTCTTGACAACTTCCTCAAGTGTCTTTCCAAGTATCCTGGCGGAGCTAAGAGTGGGACCTCCTAGGTTCTTTATTGTTGGCTCAGACCAGTTTGTTAATTACCATGACCAAATTCTTTGATCAGCAAACTAACTAAATGGTCAGTTAAAGTTTACTCCACTATAAAACGATAACTAAACTCCAATGCAAAAGAACATATCCGAAGCGATAACTAGACTTGTATGATGTACTAATGTCCCTCTACCTTCAGCATTCGTAATCATATTCAGGTAGTCGGATAACTGTTACTGTCAACCTGAATCATGATTACTTCTTGTATTCCTTAAGTCCATTCACCTCTCATGATTACCAAACATGTTGATAACTCTTATCAACAAGACTACAGTACTCAGTAATCAACTTGGTGACATTCTCAAGGGAATGCTTACTCTGAAACAGAGGGTAGATTCTATCTTGTCAATATATGTTCACAACCCTATGAACATGACATACCTAAGATACCCAGGTGTTGATCTTCTATAGACCTCACTGATTGGTAAGTCAAAGCAGTCATATCCACAGTCTGTGTTCATGATCGTCTCAAGATTAAGAACACGTACCTTATACAAGTTATGAGTTCCTATTGACTATTGACAGCCTTAAGCGTCAATAGGAAATCTCAGGTCCGTCAATGCACTATAAGCACTAGCATATTAACTAAGAGTCATACTCTAATGATTGAGATTCATCATTCCATCCAATGGTAGTTAATATTCTACAGTGTAGATCTGATGAGATATCCAGTCTCATCATCCACTATGACAAATTCTAAGTATCAAAGAATAGTAATTCGTATCTCATTGTATGCATCTCATACATACACTAATTACTTGCTATGATACTTAAGGATTAACAATCATCTCATGAAAGAAACATACATAATGAAATGTAAAGCTGATATCCATATATTAAAATGCTAATGTCTTATACATAAAGTAATGGTTTGAGGGCACAATCCCAACAGCAACTCCCACTAGATGATCTTCACCCTTATGTCTCCTATGAATGCTCTTGGAGGGACTAGGGTTGGTGGGAACCCAAATAATGAGAATAAGAATATTATGGAAACCCTAAAGCAGTTTCTACAGCTTTGTATTAATAAAACGACATTCAACCTTTTTCTGTATGCATTGGCCCTATTTATAGATTTCCAAACTGACTTTAGGCTTTCGATTGATCAAAACGAGTTCAATCAATCAAACTGAACCAGAGTTCAATCAATCGAAACAAGTTCAATCGATCGAACCTTCAATCCATTGAAACTATTTCAATTGATTGGTTCATCATGCTCATATTTCTTTCTAAGCATTCTGGCGGAGCTAAGAATGGGACCTCCTAGGTTCTTTATTATTGGCACAGACCAGTTGTTAATTCCCTTGATCAAACTCTTTGATCAGCGAATTAATCAACTAATCAGTTAACGTTAACTCCACTATAAAATGATAACTGTACTCCAAAGCAAAATAACAAATCTGAAGTGATAGCTAGACTTGTATGGTGTACTAATATTCCTCTACCGTCAACATTCATAATCATATTCAAGTAGTCAGATAATTGTTTCTATCAACCTGAATAATGATTACATCTTCATTCCTTGAGTTTATTCACCTCTCGTGATTACTAAATGATAACTACTCATCAACAAGAATGCAGTTCTCAGTAATCAACTTGGTAACATTCTAAAGGGAATGGTTACTCTTTATCAGAGAGTAGATTCTATCTTGACAATATATGTTCACAACCCTATGAATGTGACATACCCAAGATGGGTGTGTTGATCTTTAAGACGTCATGGATTGGTAAGTCAAAGCAGTCACACCCATAGTCTGTGTCCATAATCGTCTCAAGATTAAGAACACGTACTTTGTATAAGTTATGAGTTCCTTTCTACTGTTGACAGTTTTAGTTGTCAATAGGAAATCTCATGGTCCTTCAATGCACTATAAGCACTAGCATATTAACTAAGAGTCATACTCTAATGATTGAGATTCATCACTACATCCAATGGTAGTTAATCATGCTACAGTGTATACCTGATGAGATATCCAATCTCACCATCCACTGTGACAAGTTCTAGGTATCAAAGAATAGTAATTCGTATCTCACATATATGTATCTCATAAATACACAAATTACCTACTATGATACTTATGGATTACAACAATCATTTCATGAAAAACATACATAATGAAATGTAAACTGATATCCATATATAAAATGCCAAATGTCAAACACATAAACACTGGGTTTGAGGGCACAATCCTAACAAGTGCTTAGACACACCACGTGGACATAGGTCTCTTCATTAACAGGGCCAAACCCCGTTAAGTCACTATACCCAAAGTCCAAACAGAGAGCATTGGACAGCTTTAAACATAATACTTAAATATTTGAAAGGAACAAATAATTATGGATTAATGTATTCTGGTTTGCCTGCAGTTTTAGAAGGATATAGCGATGCTAACTGGATTTCAGATTCAGATGAGACGAAATCAACTAGTGGGTTTATTTTCACACTTAGTGGAGGTGCAGTTTCTTGGAAGTCGTCCAAGCAAACTTGCACAGCTAAGTCAACGATGGAATCGGAGTTTGTGGCTCTTGAGAAAGCTGGTACCAAGGCTGAGTGGTTAAGAAACTTCTTAGCAGATGTTCCTATTTGGAATAAGCCAGTTCCATCGATATCTTTACACTGTGATAGCCAGGCTGCCATTGGTCGAGCTATGAATAAGTCTTGTAATGGCAAGAGTAGGCATATACGCCTAAGACACAATATTGTGAGGCAGCTGCTTGATGATGGAGTTATATCTCTTAATTTTGTAAGGTCAGAAGTTAATTTGGCTGACCCTTTAACAAAACCACTAGGGAGAAAACTAGTGTATGAAACATCGAGGGGAATGGGGCTTATACCTATAACAAAAATCAACAATGATGGTAACCCAACCAATGTAATTGAAGTACCCAAGAAATAGGTTCATATGGGTAATAACAAGTCATTGGTTGATTTGAGTTGCACTATAATTTGATTATCTTTTGTCCATTCCTATGGTGTATAGTGCAATTGCAATGTGTAAAGGTTGAGTTAAACTCTTAATGAATTCCATAGTCCATATTATTTGGATGGTGTGTTTAATTGCAATACATACTTGGTGGATTCACCTATATGAGTGTGAAAGTGGGCCGCTTTCTATGAAAACTTAGGCAAGTTTTCTAGAGCACTTATGAAAAACCAGGACAGGCGCAGGGCCTAGAGGCGCCACACCGATTAGAGTTGCTCAGATTCTGAGGAATCAATGTGGGTGTAAGACGATTGATTTACAATAAGGGATTATGGTTCATAGAAATGTTATTTCACCAAATTCTTGTAATATCACTTCTTATATTCCTAGGGACTGGTTCATAGCCCTAAAGGCACCAGTTCTGATGCATTGATTTTTCTTCTTGCTCCACTTCTTTTATTCGTCGTTTGAATTTTTGAAATAGGGGGGGATTGTTGGATTAATTGTTGGATTTATAAACTTTTATAAACTTTGTGGGTTATTTACTTGTTTGGGCCTTTCCATGTTAAATCAAACAATGGGCCAAGAGCCTCTTTATTTCAAAAACCCAAACCCAAGCTAAAAGTTTGATTTTGACAACTATCTCACATTGAAATTTTACAAGAACTTTTTACTCTTTTTATATACTTTCCTTCCATAAGCTTGTGTTGGGGAAATGCTCTCTCACGCGCACGCAAGGGGGGTGCAAATCTTGGATTCGGACCATCTAATTTGGCTTAAAAATCGTGACTTGCGCGTGTGCGTCCTGCGGACACGAATGCGGTTCGAATTGTACCTTCATGCATAGGTGTGGTACTGTCACATTTTTGCAACTGATATTAAATATTTTTTTTTTACTATTAGAGCATTTTTGCACATGTTTTAAAACATAAACTGATTATATTCTGCACATGCTAATACATGACTGTTGGAGTGTGTATTAAACTGTTTTAAATCCTATATGACTGTTGGAGTCAATATTTATTTTCTGTGTAAAATAATATGACTGTTGGAGAGTCATTTAGTATCTTAAACTGTTTTACTATATATATATGATCACACTCTTTCAGAAAATACATAACAAACCAATTCTCTGTTCTGTCTTATTCTCTATATTTTCTGGAGCAAATTCTGAGTACTCAATTTACTCTTCCAATTCAAGTGCATGTTTGGGAGAGTTGGTTGCTGAATCCTGGAGAACATAGCACTGTGACCTTGTGCATCGAGTCACTGACTTAGAGGGGCGGAATTGTTCTTAAGGACAGTGCAATCTATTGCACGCCTCAATCAAAAAATCATAGTTTCATCCTTCAATTTCCAACAATGTCTGTGACATTCACCCGTAAAAATGGCACCGGGGGGCTGAAATGAATGTCATTATAGGTTATTAAGAAACGGTGGATATAGTAACGGCCTTTTCTTGTTCCGAATGGATATGGTATACTAACATTGCCGCAAGTTTCTTGGTCTTCGCAACCAGGCAGTGTTTGAGCTGTGGCTGTTGATCCGAGAATGATCATTTGGATCAGCAGTACTACTCTTTGGGTGCCATGGCTTCTTTGATTTTCTGATTAATTGATGAGCTGGTAAGTGGCTATATAAGCTGATTTGGGTACTTGGTCATATTTATAGACTCTAAGAGGTTTGGGTAATATAATCAAGTAGATTGTTCAAAAAAGAACCGGATCTAGATAGTTTCAGTGTTTGTATAGCTGTTGTTGTGGTTACATAGGACTCGGTGTCTCACTTAGAAATGGCACAAGAACTGGTTCTTTATTACACGAACACAATACAAATCACTTAAAAGCAAGATTGGGTGAAATTTTGATCGTATTTTAAGCATTCCCAAACACACCCTACAGAGGGGAACAATTACAATTGTACTAAGAAATGGCATAAATGCATACAATTTTGTTGATGAAGTCTTGGTCAATTTGGAAATTCACTCTCTAGTCTTTTGCTGATATTTTGTTGTTGAAGTCTTGGTTGAAGAAGTCTTGGTCAATTTGGAAATTCAGTCTCTAGTCTTCTGCAGATATTTTGTTGATGAATTCTTGGTCAATTTGGAAATTAACGTACATATGTTAGTGGTGTATTTTTTTATTTAAAAAAAAAGGCAAAAGAAGTGTATTCAAAAATGAAAAAGAAAAATTAAAGCAAAAATTTTAGTACCTATATGTAATTCTTAAAATGTTATATTATTTTAAAGATTTCAAAAACACGGATTTTCAAAATATCTTCCCAAAAGAATGAAATTTTCAATGTATATAGTTACCAAGCAACTAGATTTGAAAGGTAAAAATATACCATTTTCTCGTTGTGCTAGATAAATTAAGATAGTGGAGCAGGGGTGGAGCTAAAGAAGTGCCTGGGGAGACGTAGCCCCTGGAAAATTTTGGAACCTTTTTAGTACCTATACGTAATACTAAAAAAAACACCCCACCCTCCCCTTTCTAATATTTACAAGGTATCTCATCCTATTATATAACCAATTTTTAGGTTCTATTTTGTGATAGCAATGTACCCTTTCATTAAAAAAACTTGGTGCCATTGAGTAGTAGCAGTGTTAGGCTGCAATTCAAAAGTACAATTGTCTCACTCATTTCACAAACTATAAGACAAAATATTACAATACACCATGACGGTCACAAATACTAAATTTTCCAACTCTCAAAACGGGTAAAAATAAAACTCACATAGTGAAACAATATTCTTTCTAGCACAAAAATATGTCCAAAATATTTGCCTCTGGGGCACTTCAGGCATCGTAAACTTATCAGGGTATTTGATCTTTGCAGGTTCGAAGAAACCTTCAAGGTCTAACAGATAGTCATCAACACCACGGGATTTCTAGACAGTCCAACTTATCTTTCCAGAATCTCCGCGTACACCATCATCAAACCATTCCTCCTCCTTGATAGGATTTGGATCAATGGGGTTTTGGGTGCAATAGACAGAATAGGTGGTATAGGTGGATCAATAGTAGGTAGGCCCTGCGAGTTCACTATGGTTTGCCCCAAACGATCTATGATAACTTGTAACTGTTGCCCCTGATGGGCCAAGGTACCCTCTAACTGTTCCATCCTCTCATTTTCTTCGGCCATAGGTATCCCAATACTTGTAGCTCGAACTAGTCTTCCTGAACCAAGGGGACGGACCCAAGAAGGTCTGCTTGCGGTCTTCTTTGGAGCTATGTTCACTTGTCTCTCTATAATTTCAATTTAAAAAATCCCATTTAAACCCATAATGATTGTGCCCCCTTTTTGAATTTGAAAATATTTTCTACTTTTTTTCTTTTCAAAATTTTCTTATGAATGCATGATCTGCAATGCAAAATAACGACCTTATTCCTATTCATGTAGCCATATAAGTCTTAATCGTGTCATCGAGAATCCCTTCTTATCCTAGGGCCACCATAATCAATGTCACCCTATCCATCCCAAACTTTGGAATTTCACGTGTGACAGGGTTTACGAAAGCTTAGGTTTAATCAGGGCTAACTCTAGCAAATAAGACACAAACAAGGTTATGATTTGTCGTCCTACGGGCTCGTAAAATATATTCCCAGTATAACACATAAGCAAACCGTTCTCATGTCATGTGGCGAGCGTTTCATATGGATATGATGCCTTGAGTGTTAGACAGGGCTATGTATCACATGTCGTATAGGCTTACTTATCATGTTAAGTAATCCCAAAGGACAAATAAAGTGTGTGTGCGTGCATTGTCTTAACAGGTCAAGCCCTAAAGGATTGGCTCTATGGCTACTATATGCATCAGGGTGGATAGAGTCAAAAAGGGTCCCCCAGTGAGAGTCCTGTATACCCCCCATTACAGGGTTCGGTATGGTAAGTGGACTACTTTTTATACCGTTAGGTACGTGCTAGGGCATGGAAGTCCTCTGTGGAAGGGATCTGACAAGCTGCAAGCCCACGGATTTGGTCCTCCCAAACTTCCTAAAACTAATGCACGTGTGATCCTCATAATATAAAGTCAAATAACCTTGAAAGCTTTGGAGTCTAACCCTCTTAGTTCAGTCCCCAGTAAAGTCGCCAATTGTGGGTACCCGAACCAAGCTTTGGGCCTAGAAGGATTAAGCCCGGTTGATTGTCCCATTTCAAGTCTCATGTCAACAACCATGAGTGAGGTTCACCACCCTTCATTAGCCTTTATCCAATCCGACCAATTTGGATTACTCGTATTTTGGATTCCATGGGACTTTTTATCTAACCTGAGGCAACAATCGATGCCCATGATCTATATCTGAGGTTATACGAGTGAGTAATCTAATTTATATATCTTACAAGGCTAAATTCGGAGAGATCCTCACTAATAAAGTCCCCACTTGGTTTGATAAAGGAAACCAAGAAACTAAATCTATCAAGTCCAATGGATAGAGAGCACCGCCCCGTTGTCACCAAAGAACTCGGTTTGGGGGTTAAGGTACAAGAGAGGAAGGAGCTAGATAGTGCTAAAACACCCCCTCTCTCCCTATTATGAGATGGGCCTCTACTCAGCTTTCAAGGTGTTTGACTAGACATTATGTGGACTGTTTCAATTACACTAATGCAATCCTTAATTCAAGTTATAAACAAATAAAGAAAAGAAAATCATGCAAAAGACTATACATTTATCATGCAATGCACGTGCTAAAGTAATAATTCGGGGACTAAACATATTACCATGCTCCCCTATGCATGTGAAAGGAAATAAAAGTAAATAAACATGAAAATCGCACTCAAACCCTAGAAAAACATGAATTCTATGCACAAGTAATCATGTAAGGAATTTAAATCCGTGTTTTATCCACCTAAGCATACTTCTATGTGATCCTAAGAAAGCGGTAAATAAGAGGGATGCTAGGAAACTTACCCGGGATGGCATAGCATTCCCAATTATCCTACTTAACCATGGTTAGGATATTACAATATAATACATAGGATAATCCAAGAATACCCTACTATTCTAAGCATGAATAGCATGTATGCATGTCCAAACATGAATACTATGTGTAGTAGTGTGCATGTGTAACCCTAATTGAGTGTTATCCCTAGTATGGATAACCTACTATTCTAACTCCAAGTGAGGATGGTGTGCAATTGTACGCATGTGCATGGATACATGGATAATAACTACTATGCGTGGATAAATTAGGGATAGCCTACTATCCCAACTAATATTATTCCTATATGAATGCCCTAATTCTAGACTCGTAGATTCGATTTAGGCTTTGTTATCTCTGGGGTTAGATATCCATGGATTGGATACCAACCCCATAGCTCCGGCTACCACAACATTTGGGGGTAGCTCTGCCTAGGATAACTCTACTTTAATGGATACTACAAACAAGGAAATACAACTACCCTAGAACTTTAAAGATCAAAAGCAATAAAAATGAAGAGCGCGAAGAACAGACAAGAAATTCAACCTAGATCTGAGAAAATAAAGATTAAAATAGGAAAATAAAGCAGAAAAAACAAAGAAAAAGAAGGAGCTTACCTCAAGAACTTCCCTCAGAATACTTTTGCAGGGCTTCGCCAGCACCGCGGACTCCAAGAACCCTAAAAACTAAAAGATTAAACTTTTCAAAGAACATTAAGTGCTTAGAAATCCTCCAAGGGGATTTCTTTGAGCTCTCTAGTACTCAAGATTTTTTAGATCTGTTGGCTTGGGAGGGGAGGACCCTTTTATATTTGGAGATTTGGGTGAAAAACTTCATAGCTAAGCGATGTAGGACAAAAAAAAAACACAAAATTTCACGCTTTTGGGCATTTTCACGGTGATTGGGGTCAAATCAAGGGTCCAGAATAGATCTAAAACATCTGAGAACCATAGTGGCACTTAGCCTGAGAGCCACCATGGCTCTCAGCCCGAAAGTTGTGTTTTCACTCTAGACTTCCTGGACTTCATTCTCTCAGCTCGATTATCCTTTTCAGGCTCATGATATACCGTTGGAAAGGTATGGAAGTTTAATTTAAGATGTTTTTGGTCTTATTCAAAAAGAGTGTGTAGATTTTGAATTATGGTCATAAGAGTGAGGCTGACTCCAAGAAGGAGCAAACCTGTGAGGTGCAAAAAGGGGTAAAAAATCTCCTAAGTGATTTTTGGCTAATGTGAAGGCTTGGGTCACTAATTTAGCCTATTTTACTGTTTGGTAAAGGGAGTTCTCAGGATCCCACCCCGAGGTTCGGATTTTGCTTGGTAAAAGGCAATTTTTTGTCATTTCATGTGAAAAAGCTATCTTAAATTGGGTTTTTGTCTCTGATTTGAGTTTCCAATGTTCGTAAGTCTTCTTAGAGGTTATTCTAACGTATCTCAGAGACCATGGTGCTTCATGGAGTTCTGCTTTATAATCGACAAATCTTGATTTTAGTCATCGGGTTATTCTTAAGGTGGGGTTCCTTCTGTCGAATGGACGAACCAAAATAGGGTGTCTACAGCAACCCGTTCATATCTTCAAGCTCAGGAGTGAGTTCGGCAAGAGGCATCCTGTTCATAATATCACTATTGGGAATGAGTCCATCAAGTGGTATTCCATTCACATCTTCAGCTCAGGAGTGAGTCCGTCAAGAGGCATCCTGTTCACAATATCACTTTTGGGAATGAGTCCGTCAAGTGGCATCCCGTTCATATCGTCAGGCTCAAGAGTGAGTCCGTCAACAGGCATCCTGTTCATAATCTCACTATCAGGAATGAGTTTGTCTAGTGGCATCTCGTTCACATCTTCAGCACAGGAGTGAGCCCGTCAAGAGGCATCCAATTCACAATCTCACTATTGGGAATGAGTCCGTCGAGTGGCATCCCGTTCACATATTCAGCTCAGGAGTGATTCCGTTAAGAGGCATCCTATCACAATCTCACTATTGGGAATGAGTCTATCAAGTGGCATCCCGTTCATATAGTTAAGCTCAGGAGTGAGTCTGTCAGGAGGCAACCTGTTCACAATATCACTATCAAGAATGAGTCCATCAAGTGGCATCCCGTTCACATCTTCAAGCTCAGGAGTGAGTCTGTCAAGAGGCATCATATTCACAATCTCACTATCGAGAATGAGTTTGTCCAGTTGCATCCCATTCACATGTTCGGCTCAAGAGTGAGTCCATCAAGAGGCATCATGTTCACAATCTCACTATTGGGAATGGGTCAGTCAAGTGGCATCTTGTTCATATCATTAAACTCAGGAGTGAGTCCATCAAGAGGCAACCTATTCACAATATTACTATCAGGAATGAGTCCATCAAGGAGTTAGTCCGTCAAAAGGTATCCTATTCATAATCTCACTTTCAGGAATGAGTTTGTCCAGTGGCATCTGGTTCACATCTTCAGCTCAGGAGTGAGTCCGTCAAGAGGCATCCTATTCACAATCTCACTATTGGGAGTGAGTCCATCAAGTGGCATCTCGTTCACATCTTCAAGCTCAGGAGTGAGTCCGTTAAGAGGCATCCAATTTACAATCTCACTATCGGGAATGAGTTCGTCATATGGCATCCCGTTCATACCTTCCAGCTTAGGAGTGAGTCCGTCAAGAGGCATCCTATTCACAATATCACTATTGGGAATGAGTCCGTCAAGTGGCATTCCGTTCACATCTCTAAGCTCAGGAGTGAGTCCGTTAAGAGGCATCCTATTCACAATCTCACTATCGGGAATGAGTCCGTCAAGTGGCACCCCGTTCACATATTCAAACTCAAGAGTGAGTCCATCAAGAGGCATCATGTTCACAATATCACCGTCGGGAGTAAGTCCAACAAGTGGCATCCCATTATCATCAACATCAACCTCAGTTTAGGATTATGCGACTTCGCACTTCTTGGCTTCATCCCTCTTTCCCTAGTAGCACGAACTATGCATGGTCTAATTCTCCCGACGGGAGATACGTAGGCAGCTTTAAGAGCTCGACCATACCCTCACTTTAATACATTTTTGTTAGAATTTGAGATTACGCAGTTACGCACTTCTCGACTATACCATCCCCCTTCTGTTCGATTCTCACATGAATCCCCAACGGATTCGTTCATCCATTCTGTAACATTCTCAATCCCCCAGCAGAGCTATTTACCTAATCTGGCAATCCTCCCAATTCCAAGCTGCCTACCTTGGCACATCACGCACTTGTCTACTCTAGTATGTCATTTCACTCTTCGCCAATCATGGCGTCACTCACTTGAACTATGCTCGATATGATCTTTCTCCACATTAGATACGTGGGCATCTCGAACAAACTTTGAGATCATTCGTATTCTTGTACATACTTCTCATTATAAAACAAAAAAACAAAAAAAAAAAAAACAAAAAACAAAAATTCAAGAATGAGTTGAAGGAAAAATAGGTGTCTCCTTATCTTGGTCACGAATTGCTTCGCAAAACATGAAAAAGAGGGGCAGCTATAGACACCCCTTTTTTGCCAACCCATTCATTTTAAAATAAAGTGCTCGTTGACACGAGCCTATCATTTTTTGGATCATCCTAATCTAACCTCGAATGGAAAAGATATTGCAAGTCAAAGCTATGGGGTCAAAAGGTCAACAATTTTGCATGCACCCTACCACACATGATTATCCCTCCACAAACTAGGTGGAAACACTCTGGGTGGAAAGCAAAGTAAACGAAAAAGCAAAGCAAAAAAAAAAACCAAAGGCAAGAAAAAGCAAAGTAAAAGAATGCAAAAAAATGAAAATAAAAAAATAAAAAATTAAAAAAGGCTATTGTTTAGCCTTTAAAAACTGGCCATTGCAGACTCATTGAGAGCAAGAAGAGGAACAAAGAGAAGAAAAAAAAAAGACTCCCGCTCTGTATATTCCTCACACTCTGTATCTACCTCACCATCCTCTCCATCTCCCTCACTTCATCATTAATTATAAAAAAAAAAACCCCGCAAAAATAGAGTGTACATTTTCTCCACCACCATACCACACCTCTTCTAACCACCACCATCAAGGTCACCACTATAATCACTACCCTGCACCTAGCTATCGTATCATCACGATTCTCATCAACATACCTCACGACCACTATACCACTACCATCATCTATTGCCGCCCAAACGTCATCGTACCGCCTCAAATCATTGCCCAACATCCCAGTCACTTACCATCAATATTCTAGCCGATTTTTTTAGTCCCTCTAATAACTCAGGTTTTTTTTTAATATTATTGATCGAGAAAGAACAAGTCCTAATTACATGCCTTAATTCACATTTGTTAGTACTTTTTATCCTGTTTTATTGTAGTTTTATTTCGTTTTCTATTTTCTAGCAGGTTTTAGAAGAAAACAAGAATTCAGGCTAAACAAGGAGTAAAAAGAGGCTGAATAATGCAGAAAAAGCCATATCGCACGAGCGGCCCACTCGCGCGACAAAGTGGTACATCACTCGCGCGGCCCGCTCGCGCGACCTCCCAAATACTCGCTCGGGCAGCCCGCTCGCGCGATCCGTACGAAAAAACCAAAAATGCGTATTTCAGTGTACTGAAGACTCCCAGCCGAACGAAACTGCCTAATTACATCTGGAAAGGAAACTACAACAGTTTCAATGCGAATTGGTTTAGGAAAGCTTCCAAACTTGTTCCAAAACTATATACAACCTATTTTAATTCAATTAGAGGGTTAAACATTATGATACAAGACAAAACATTCAGCCATTGAAGAGAGGTGAGCAAGGAGAAGAAGAAGAAGACCAAGGATTTCCATGGCCTCCTCCATCAACCTCTTGTCATTCATCACTTCCATGACCAACTAAACCTAGATCTAGGGTTTCAATGAAACCCTAGCCAAGTAATAGGGTGTTATTTATGTTTTTCTTTTAGTTTTATTATGTATGGATGATGATTACATATTTAGAGGATTTTTTATAATAAAATCGTACTTCTATTGATTAAATCATTACTTTTAAAGTTTATTCTTGTCTTAGATCTATTTTGAATGTGATGTGCTCAATGATCTATATTTGCTGTGCTTGTATGGATTATTTACATGTAATGGTGCTTAATTGAATTGTGATATCAAGATGCCTAGGATAGACGGATTGTGTCGCAACCCTAGTTTAGTGTGAGATAATCCGTGCTAACCGAAGATGAATTATGTTGGTGCTTGAATCGTAGTTATCTTCTTGACGGAGGAATTGGACTTGTAGCTACAATTCCCCATTATCATCCAATGTAATAAGCTAATTGAATGTACAAATACCCTTATTATGAAGCTAGTGGTAGATTTGCAATCCTAGGTTCACTCCAAATATCGTTTAAAACAACTTTTAATTGCTTTCTTAGTTTAGATTTATTTTCATTGTTCTTAGTTTAATAGAATCAAAATCCAAATTCCATTTTCTTAATTAACTAGATTTAGGTTTTAAAATTAAAGTGCGTTAGTATTTCAATCTTTGTGGGTTCGACCTTTACTTCCACACTGCAAATCTTTTAAAGTAAACTATTTTTTTTATCTTGATTCTGACAAGATCAATTTTTGGCGCCGTTGCCGGGAATTGCAAATTACTACCTTTAGTTTTAGAATCTTAATTTAATTAATTCGTAAATACTAGAGTAGGTTTTATTTCTCTTATTTTCCGTTTTTGATTTGAGTCACTAACTTTTCTTTTTGTTATAGTTTCTCGAGTCATCAAACTCTAGTGTTTCGAAGCGGAAGAGCTTGGCACATCAAAGGAGCTTACGCAAAAACAAAAATAAATAAAAAAAAACACAAAAAATTCGAGTAAATCGGTTTCTTTGAAAATTCGCTTCAAACCACTGTCAGTCACGGCATTGAGACGCACTATTTACATTAGTTAGGAGTGATTCTGCATGTGCATTAGCTAGGAAACCCAGGGCGCTGGGCTCTGACGCGAATCACTGCATTACAGGATAACTTTCATGCATCATAGTAGTTGTGTGCTTGTTGTCTCATTTGCGTGATTGTTTTTCGTAGTGGATTGATTCACTCTTTATTTTAGTGTCGTTTCTTTTTAGTTTATGTTTGGTACACGTTCAAGTAAACCCGAATTGCATTCTCTCGATCCTGAACTTGAACGTACTTTAAGAGTCATTAGGTTCGCAACCAAAGCTTCTAGAGCTCGGTTTATGCTAGACGACGAATCATCGCCTAAACCGTCATCTCTGTTTGAGTCTGAAATTCAAAGTACACTTAAACGTTTAAGAAAAACTCGAACTTTTAAAGTCAAACCTATCCCAATGGCCGACATTGGAAACAACGGAAATAATGAGAATAATCCTAATATACCTCCGCCTCCTCCGCTTAAAGATTATTTCATTCCTACGGCCTATACGCCACAAGCTGGTATCGAATTACTGGAGGTGACGGCATCTCACTTTGAGATAAAGTCATCTACCATCTCACTATTACCTTCATTCCATGGCCGTATTAAAGAAGATCCTTATCATCACTTAGGAGATTTCCAAGATAAATGCTCTACATTAAAAATCCAAAACCTAACTGATGATGAGTTAAAACTGCGTCTCTTCGCGTTCTCTTTAAAAGATAAAGCTAAATATTGACTCCAATCTCTAGAGCCCAATACAATTAAAACATAGGAATCATTGCACACCGCATTTTTACAAAAGTTTTTCCCAATCACAAGAACTAATCAAATAAGAAAATCGATAATGAACTTTGTGATGCAAGACGGGGAAACACTCTATGACACTTGGGAACAATTCAAAGAATTGTTGCGCTCTCGCCCACATCATCAAATTCCCAAGTGGTAATTGGTGCAGATCTTCTATGAGGGCCTTGTTCCCTTACTTCGTAATACTGTCGATGCCGTTTGTGCAGGTACCTTCCTGTACAAAAGCGCTGACGAGGCATGAAAAATTTTTGAAACGTTGAGTGAGAATTCGATGCATCAAGTCGTGTCTGTACATCCTGAGGGGTGTCTTCCACCTAAACCTAAGCAAGAGGAGCGTTTTGAGTCAAGTCAGTCAATTGAAATACAAGAATAATCTAGAAAACTTGACCAACTTATGAGAATGAGCCATATGTCCAATCCACCTCCTCCCGAAGTATGTGCATTATGTTCAGAACCTTCTCATAATATCCTTGCATGTCCTTCGGCTTCTCAATTTCCTTCGTGGAGCAACATATTAACTCTATTCAACAATTCCCATGAAGTAATTATAATCCTATGCCGAATAATTTTCCTAATACTTACCGACCCCAGTCTCAACAATATTAATATACACAACCCAACCCTCCTCCTCCTCCTCCACTTCAATGTAATAATGCATTTGAGGAGAAAGTGTTGGCCTCACTTGAAAGTTTTGGTTCGGTCATCCAAATAGTACACTCTCACACGTAATCCATTGCAAAGTTGGAGTCCCAAGTGGGAAAAATAGCTAATACCCTAAATCGTTTGACCGAGGGTAAGTTGCCAAGTCAACCTATTCAGAAACCTAAGGTTAATACGAGGTGGTTGGTACGAGTGAACACGTAAACGCTATTTCAACTAGGATGACTACTCGAGATGAGGAAGTTATTGAGATTCTGAGAGATAGTAGGCAAGATGCGAACATTAACTCGAATCTAGAGAATGGTGAGGACACAAGTCATATTAGGAAAGAAAATGAAATGGTCCCAACTAATTATGTGCCGAAACTGCCTTTTCCACCTAACGTTGAGGAATCGTCGCATTTTTCAAAGAAAGGGTCCAAAACTGAAGATATACTCGAGGTGTTTAAACAAGTTAAAATTAATATCCCATTCCTCGATGCTATAAAACAAATTCCTACTTATGCTAAATGTCTTAAAGACCTATGCACTCAAAAGCGCAAGTTGCAAAGTCATACTCCAAAAAAGTTCTTTCTCACGGAAAAAGTAAGTTCGATTTTCCAACATGCTCCTCCAAAGTATAAGGATCCCAAAACACCAATGATATCATGTGTCATAGGTGACACTATCATCCATCGGGCTCTCCTTGACTTAGGAGCAAGTGTGAATCTCTTACCTTATGAGGTTTATAAACAATTAGGTCTAGGTGAACTTAAATCCACGGCCGCTACCATACAATTAGCGGATCGTTCTGTTAAAATTCCTAGAGGAATCATTGAGGATGTCTTGGTTAAAGTTGATAAATATTATTATCCTGTTGATTTCATGGTTCTTGATACCGAACCTGTGCTAGATGCTAGGAAACACACTCTTGTCATTATTGGTCGCCCATTCTTGGCAACCGCTAATGCACGTGTCAATTGTCGAACGGGGGTAATGAAAGTGTCGTTCGGGAATATGAACTTAAAATTAAGCATTTTCAGCGCTATTGATCAACCTCCCAAAGACGATGATTACCTACGTGTTGAGGATAGTGAGGAGAGACGAACTATTGAACCGAATAAAGAAATGATTACATGTAAAGAAAATATAGTGAGTAATGAGCGGACAAATTTTGATAATCCTGACCCTAATGATGAATTTACTCGGAAGGTGAGAAATCGATTTGAACATGGTCAGGGAGAACCGTTAATCGAGTTAAAAAATAATGACATTATTTCTGCGTTCCACCGGAGTCTCCCTAATGCCTTCAAGGGTACAAAATCCGAGTTACGGCCTCCATAAGTCTTGAGCTAGAATGGTCTAGCTGAAGATGTAAAAGCCTGCACTTCTTGGGAGACAACCCAAGCTTTATCATTCTGTTTTCTGATTTTTGTGCACTGTTTAGTTGTTTTTGGGTCGTTTTGAGTCAGTTTTGGTCATTCTGGACAGGTTTGGGGGTCGAGGTTAATTTGTTTTGAACTTTTTTACACTGAAAAGAAGAAAAAACAGGAAAAGACTAAGTCGGCCCGCTCGCGCGGCCTTCTCGCGCGAGGTTCTGCCTTAGAGAAAATTTTTCCAGTTTTTTTATAGATTCTCTCAATTTCTGATCGCATCTGAGATCGTGCGCGCGAGGGTCTCGCCCAAGCGGCCCGCTCACGTAATCTGCTGCCTTAGAAATTTTTCTTCATCAAACATAAAACAAGCCTCAGTTTCACCTCGCGGAGGGGTTCGCCCGCGCGAGGGGGGATTTTTAGTGTTTTTCTCTTTTGTCTCTTCTTTTCTACCCCAATCCTGAATGATGTGTTTTTCTATTTTTTTTTTTTTTTTTGCTCTATTAGTCTCTTTTTAGATCGAGCCATTCGTTGTTCTCATAGTTCTGTTTATAATTTATTTTCGTTGAGTCTTTCAGTTTTAGTTTAGTTTTAGTTTAGTTTTTCTGCATTACATATTTATATTTCTATTAGCTGTCACTGTTATTGTTTGTTCATTTTTTGTTATCAAGTATTGACAGGTGAATTATTGGCTCCATTTGGAGCAATTGAACTTTATCGCCATATTTATATGTTCGCCTATTTGTGATTGCCGAGATAGAGGTATTATCATTCCTTCCTTACGTACTCTCCTTTCCTTCATTTTATTGTTTCATTGGGGACAATGAAAGGTTTAGGTTTGGGGGTATACACTTACATATACATTATTATTATGCTAATGCCAAAAATTTTTAAATATTTTCGATACTTGTGCTTTATCCAATGATATTACCGACAGTTTTGCAATCTCGAGTCGATACTTCTTGTTAAATAACTTGAATTGTTATAGAATGGTAAACACAAGGAAAGATGTGATTAAACATTTGCTGAAGTCATGATGCGATGTTTTAGGTTATGTATCGTTTAAATCATAGTTTTATATCATAGATATGCACACGAACCTATGCATTGCACGTAGTCGCTTGAATACATGTTGGATATGAACTATAATATGATTCGGATTTCTAAACGACACAGGGTGGAGACTAGACCCAGTGAGCTTTTGAGCTTATCTTTTCAATTTAGAGGGTTCTAAATACATTTTGTGTTTTTCAAATTTCATTGAAATAGCGCATTAACTCGTTGTTTAGTCTCATTATTCTTGTTTTTGTTGATAGTCAAGTTAAAATATGTGGTACCATGCTAAATAATCTCTTGTCGTAAACGTTGAAGAACCATATGATCATAGGAAATGATGGTAGGCCCTCTTTGTTTACCACCGACCGAAAAATGATAAAATTTCCTTTGTTCGCCCCTTTGAGCTGTTAAAATGCCATTTTTCTTTAATCACCATTATCCTTTTTTTTACTCCAACTTGACCAACTTGGAGTTCACCACTGAGAGATTCGTCAACTTTTAGTGTTGATAAGGTGGTGTGTTGATTAAGAAGAACAAGAAAATAAGATGTTGTTTTGGGTAGTTGCCTTGATATTCAATGAATATTCGTTTCAAGAAGCAATGAAAAGGAAAGAAAAGAAGAGGAAAGAAATAAAAAAAAAATATATGAAAAGAAGAGGATGAAAAGATGAAAGTTGGTAGAAGAGAGAATGAAAGAAATCGAGTATGCCTTACAACACCATTCTAAAACTATCTAATGAATCCGTTCTATTCTATTTCATTGCCTGAGCTATGTTACAACCTTTGAAAAGTTCTATTTGATCCTAGAAAACATGGTTCGGATATTTAAACAATGGGAAGGGGATTATAACATGGTAACGATTAATTTTTCTTGACTGTTGGCATCCTATCCATGAGACTACTATTCTTTCGTGTCATGCGTCTTTTTTGAGTCATATATGAGCATTTCTTGTTTAGAAAACATATTTCCTTTGCTCGCATATACTCGAGAAATTACACCTATTTCTGAATGTTTCATTTGAGAGTGTAATTAACATTGTGAGATTCGTAGTCGAAGCATAGTTGGATGGTTATCCGAATTATATTCCAAGTTCATGACATGCGCGTGTTCATTTGACTACTACATCACACACGTGCAATTTTATGAGAAACTCTATTAATTTATACGATGCATGTGCTTGGAATTGTTTTTTATGACGTAAGTAGACGTTTGATTCCGTTTCTTTTTGTTTGTTATACTATTTCAAATCACTGTTTATTGATAAGGAGTATTGAACATTATGTTTTTTCATTTTTGATAAAAACTTTTTAAATATATAAGTGATAACGACGGTTGTGGGTGACTTGTTGACGAGAACCCTCACGAGACTTCACTCGTCCGACTAAGGCCACCTAGAGGTTTAAAAGGCTTGTTGCATATGCTAAATGCAATCGCAATCCATGCGAAAATGGAGTAGAATATTTTATTATTAGATTTTTTTTCTGTTATTTTTGCTCGAGAACTAGCGAAATGTAGGTTTGGGGTGTGATAGGGAGAGAATAAGTCCTAATTACACGCCTTAATTCAAATTTGTTAGTACTTTTTATCCTGTTTTATTGTACTTTTATTTCATTTTCTATTTTCTAGCAGGTTTTGGAAGAAAACAAGAATCAATGCTAAACAAGGAGTAAAAAGAGGCTGAAAGATGCAAAAAAAAAAAACCATATCGCGCGAGCGGCCCACTCGCGCGACAAACTGGTACATCGCTCGAGCGGCCCGCTCGCGCGAGCTCCTAAATACGCGCTCGCGCGATCTGTATGAAAAAACCAAAAATGCGTATTTCAGTGTACTAAAGACTCCCACGCTAACGAAACTGCCTAATTACGTATGGAAAGGAAAAAGCAACAGTTTTAGTGCGAATTGGTTTAGGAAAGCTTCCAAACTTGTTCCAAAACTATATATATCCTATTTTAATTCAATTAGAGGGTTAGACATTATTATACAAGACAAAACATTCAGCCATTGAAGAGAGGGAAGCAAGAAGAAGAAGAAGAAGACCAAGGATTTCCATGACCTCCTTCATCAACCTCTTGCCGTTCATCACTTCCATGGCCAACTAAACCTAGATCTAGGGTTTCAATGAAATCCTAGCCAAGTAATAGGGTGTTATTTATGTTTTTCTTTTAGTTTTATTATGTATGGATGATGATTACATGTTTAGAGGATTTTTTATAATAAAATCGTGCTTCTATTGATTAAATCATTACTTTGAAAGATTATTCTTGTCTTAGATCTATTTTGAATGTGATGTGCTCAATGATCTATATTTGCTGTGCTTGTATGGATTATTTGCATGTAATGGTGCTTAATTGAATTGTGATATCAAGTAGCCAAATAGTTCATGCCTAGGATAGATGGATTGTGTCGCAACCCTAGTTTAGTATGAGACAATCCGTGCTAACCGAAGATGAATTATGTTGGTGATTGAATCGTAGTTATCTTCTTGATGGAGGAATTGGGCTTGTAGCTACAATTCCCCAGTATCATCCAATGTAACAAGCTAATTGAATACACAAATACCCTTATTATGAAGCTAGTGGTGGATTTGCAATACTATGTTCACTCCAAATATCATTTAAAACAACTTTTAATTGCTTTCTTAGTTTAAATTTATTTTTATTGTTCTTAGTTTAATAGAATCAAAATCCAAATTCCGTTTTCTTAATTAACTAGATTTAGATTTTAAAATTAAGTGCGTTAGTATTTCAATCTTTGTGGGTTCGACCTTTACTTCCACACTGCAAATCTTTTAAAGTAAAGTATACTTTTTATCTTGATTCTGACAAGATCAATTATATTTTTTGTACATATCATCTTTATTCTTGCTTGATAACCAAAAATAAAAAAAATATTCCACGTTATACTCGAAATTACATGGTTTCTAATACAAAAATCACGTACTCGAGATTGCATGGTTCCCAATATAGAAATCCCATGTGGTTTCTAATAAGGAGAGCCATGTTCTACTGGGGATCACGTGGTTGTTGATACAGAGATCTATGTTTTACTAGGGATTACGCGGTTTTTTTATATGAAAATCCATGTCTAAATAAGAAAGATCGCTTAATTCACATAAATAAAATAATCAAAAGAAAGAAAGGATTAATCGGACTCAACAGCGGCCTTTGCATTCAGAGATCTTCACAGGTAAGTCTTCTTATCTTACACACACTTCATTTTTTTTCTTCTTTCTTTTGGGCACCGACTCTTACTTCCGGCATAAAATAAAAATACAAAAAAATCACTTTTCAGTCATTTGGGCACCGTCCCTTACTTCCGATATAAAATGAAAAATACAACAAAAAAAAAAGAAGAAGACAAAAAGAAAAATACAAAAAAAAATTGGACTTTCTCAAAATAAAACTCCAATGCCACATCTGCTTGAAATCTGCAAATAGCACAGGTAAGACAGGTAAGTCTTCATACTTTTAATGGGCACACCGACCCTTACTTCTAGTACACTTTTCAGTCATTTGGGCACAGATCCTTACTTCCGGTATAGGACTAAAAGGACTGAAAAAAATAAATAAATACAAGAAAGTAAAAAAAAAACACTTCATTCTCCAATCACTTGTATAATCTCATTTCAAGTACAGGTTAAAGTTCCTAGCGACACCGACTCTTTCTCAAATTACTACACCATACATGCACGGTTAAATGTGACCACTCCTTTTTTTAAAATCACCTGCATATACTCACACACAAGTCAAAACTACGTTTGACCTGATTCCCTTCTTGGGATACGTAAGCAACTCCTAAAAGGGCGATAATACCCATCACCATTTTCCAAACTATTCACTTTCTAAAAAAAACTTTTTTCTTTTTCCATAAAAATGCCCCATTTTAATAAAAATCACTAAAACTGGCAACCGTGTTGGCACGGATGTTCGAGGGTGCCTAATACCTTCCCTCGACATAATCGAGTCCCCGAACCCATCTCAAAATCTCTGGTTTTTGCATGGCTTTTTAGAGTCACACTTTAAAAGGGCCTACTTTTCTCAAAATAATTTTTTTAAAAGTCTAAGATGATTACATTGGTTGTCTTTGCAGGGATCCTAATTCTCGAATAACGTTAGGTGGCGACTCTAAAACTCATACTTGGCCCTTCTCCCACTTTTACGTACTTTCACCACTTTCTTCATGCTTCTCGGCGTAAATGGTCGTGACCCTCAAAGGGACCGCCCGCCACTTTCGGGGCGGACGCGATAGGGTGTGCATCAAGTTCGCATGGATTTGACATTTATGACATCTCCTGATATATTTATAGCAATCCCTATCTAGGGTCATCCAGTAGTATCCTAGTCGTATTATCTTATTTGCCAATATGTGCCCGTTCATATGGGGCCCACAAACTCCCTTGTGTATTTCTTCCATCATTTTTCTCACTTCTTTTCCATACAAACATTCCAAATTGTAACTAGCGTACGCTTTCTTCCATAATTTATCTGCATAGATCACGAACTGGGTAAAAAACCTTCGTATTGCCTTCTAATCCTTTTTTGAGGCTCCCTCGGGGTATTTCCTTTATCAATAAACTTCCAAACATCTAAATACCAAGGCACTTCACCCTCTCCTTCATCAATAGCTGCGATCATCTCAAATGAAGATTGGTTCCTTTCTTCTATGGACAACGGGATCATGGTAACTCCTATGGGAATTTGGATCATTGAGGCTAAGGTTGCTAGGGAGTCGGCTAACTAATTTTCTTCACGTGGGAGGTAAGAAAACAAAATTTGCTTGAATTGTACCTTTATACTTTCCAGGTATTCGTGGTAAGGCCTTAATTTCTCATGCTTCACTCTCCAATCACCTCGCACTTGGGATATAATCAAATTAGAATCCCTAAAAATATCGAACCTTTCCACTTTCAAAGATAGGGCTACTTCTATCCCAATTATGCAAGCTTCATATTCTGCCGTACTATTGGTCGAGTTATACTTAAGCTTGACGGCTAACGGAGTAGGGGCCCCGTTGGGAGCTACGAGGATAATTCCAACTCCATAACCCATTTGATTGGATGCCCCATCAAAATACATTTTCCATAAATTTCTCTCTATTTCCATCACTTCTTCATCCAGGAACCAAAATTCTCCTTTTTCCTCAGATTCTATTGCAAGATCAGCTAAGTACTTAGCAACAGTTCTCCCTTTTACAGATTTGGCAGTGACGTACTTAACATCAAACTCAACTAACATCATGGTCCATCGAGAAATCCTACTAGTCAAGGCGGGTTTTTTAAATAGATATTTGAGTGGGTCCATTCGAGATATTAGGGTTATGGAGAAGGCTAACATGTAATGCATAAGACGACGAGTACACTAAACCAGAGCCCAGCAGGCTTTTTCAAACGGTGAATAATTCAGATCGTATCCAGTCATTCTCTTGCTAAAGTAATAGATGGCTTTTTCTGCATGCCCCTCTTCTCCTTCTTGAGCCAACATGCATTCCATTGAATTTTCTGACAGGGATAGGTAAAGTAGCAAGGGTTTTTCGGGCTCAGGAGGTGATACAACAGGTGGGTTTGGGAGATAGGTTTTGATTTTATTGAAGGCTTGTTGACACTGACCATCCCATATGAACTTCTCTCCCTTCCTACGCAATTTAAAAAGTGGATCACAAGTTAGGGTGAGTTTTGAAATGAAACGGCTAATGAACTGTATCCTACCCAAAAACTCCCTCAATTCTTTCTCATTCCTTGGCGGTTGCATCTTGAATATGGCCTTGATTTTGGTGGGGTCTACTTCTATTTTTATTTGTGTGATAAAGAATCCCAACAGCTTCTCGGTAGTGACCCCAAAAGTGCATTTTTGTGGGTTCATTCTCATTATAAACTTTCTTAGCCTCTCGAAGAATTTTCTCAACGCCCCTAAATACCCTCCTCTCTCTTTGGATTTCACAATCATGTCATCGACGTACACCTCCACCTCCGTATGGATCATATCGTGCAATAGTGTGGTGGCTGGACGTTGATACGTTGTCCCTACTTTTTGAGCCCAAACGGCATTACCCTATAGCAATATATCTCCTATGGGAAATCATCTTTAGGACTAGCCTTGTTTAGATCTCAAAAGTCAACGCACACCCTTATACGGCCATCCTTTTTTGGAACTGGTACGACATTTGCAACCCATTCAGAGTACTCGGTGACAATCAAAAATTTGACTTTTAATTGTTTTTCAACTTCTTCTTTTACCTTAAGCACCCATTCAGGTCTCATTCACCTCAATTTTTGTTTTATGGGTTTGGAATTTGGACAGAGGAAAATATGGTGTTAGACTATCTATGGATCAATGCCTGGAATATCGTTATAAGACCATGCAAAAACATCTTTGTACTCATTTAATAAAGTGACTAAGACCTACTTTCTTCATTGCTAAGCGTGGACCCAATAAAAATATTTTGAGAATTACTTTCATTTCCCTAATTAATAATTAGAGTGTCTTCTATGATTTTGCATGCAGATTCATTCTCTTTTTTAATTAGTTTTTGTAAATCATTAGGTATATCATTTTCATGATTATCACATTCATTACATTCATTAAGCGCATTTGAGTAGGCAAAGTTAGTCACATTTTCATTAACTTTTTAGGAGTGATTACAACAGACATTGAAATAGAAAGACGCCTCATATGGGCCATTACAGACTCCGAGAAGGGGGAAAACTTATCACTAGACTCGAACAGCCATTCCTTGGTACTTCCTCCCTCGAGCTCAGTAGTGGCAAAATCTGGTGGATTCTCTGTCTCTGTCGCTACTCCCTTTTCTTCTTTCGGCTTCTCTTCTTTTTCTTTTCCAACACGTCTTCCACATAAACTTCCACTAATTCCTCTTCCACAGGCTTTTCTTGATCATTACCCTTGGGCTTCATGTTTATTTCATCCGACAGATTTTTCATCGACAGACCATCCAGAGTGCAAACCCAATCTTGGACAGTGGTGGGCTTCAAAGGTACTTGCACGTAAGGGTCCTCGTAATTAGAGAATTTGTGTGCGAAAAAGATCTCAAACCCCAGTTTTAAGCATTTATCTACATGATCCACCCATGGCTCTAGAAAGGCACAAAAGGGGAAATCTTCACCTTCCCTAACAAAAGTACCCATTGAGTGTTTTCAAAGACAACTCCATCGGTGCATCAGTTGCTTTCTTCTTCTTTTTCAGTTCTATCTTTGACGGACAGTAGCCCAACCCACGAGTATGAGTCTGTGTTATGATATTCTGATAAACCTTTATGCTTCTTGCCTAAACCTATCCTTGGGAAGAATCCCATTTTTTTCATGATCCCTGCCACTAAGGGACTCGCATATTGATCAAAGTAAAGCAGTAGGAACTCTCTTGGCTTGCCATCTTCTAACATATTTATGAATTCAAATCCTCCCAAACTTGTCTCTTCCCCTTGCAATTGTAATTCTAAGACCGGAGAGCTTGAAGAAGGATCGGACGAACGGATCTAACTATCCCTGAAGATATCACAAACTTTGTTTCCCCATACGCATTTGACTTTCTGATGAATTGTTGATAAAATTGTACCCAAATTATCCAACCATTTTTACCCAAAAGCAGATTAATTGATGCAGGGATGTCAATTATCTAGAACTCAGCCTCCTTTTCCAGTGGTCCCATAATGAGATTAAGGAAGATGATACCCATGATCGCCCATTGAGTATTGTCATTCGCCCTTACTTTCTGGTCGGATGGTATGAACGTTGACTCATCTAAACCCATTCTTTTCGCTATTTGGAAAGGACACACATTCAAAGTTGACCCGTTGTTGACAAGACAAGCAGGTAGAGAGTTTTCTAAACATTCGACAGTTACATGCAATGGTTTGTTGTTAGCGGGCCCTCCAGGGGGTAGGTCATCTATGGTAAAAGTGATAGTGAGAGCCAGAGTCTTCTTTGTATTGATCAATCCCACTAGATCCCTTGGGGTGGTGTCAATAGAAATGTCTGATTGGTTCAGTGCATCCAAGACTGCCTGTCGATGTCGTTTGGAGGCGATTAGCAACCCCCAAATGGTGATATTGGCTTGCATCTTCTTCATTTGTTTAAGAACCCTATCCTCTTCCTCTTCTTCATTCATCTCTCCCTATCCTTTGTCTATTTCCCTTCCTGGATGATCCTCTTCTAGTTTGTGTGGCTTGAAGTGTCTACCTGATTGAGTCAATTAGCTAACTTCTTCTTTCGTCCACAAATCATCTTAGGTCTGAACAATCTCCAAACCTTCTTTTTCCATACCCTCTTCTTTGTCGCTCTCGTACCATAGGTCTTCATCTACCTAATCTATGATTTAGCTTCCCTCTTCTTTGTACCAAATAGAGTTGTCAGTTTTAAAAGCCCACCAATCGAGAATGGCAACCTCTTTTGTCATTTCTTCCCCAAACTCCTATAGTTGACCTTTTCCTATGCTTTCAAGGGCATAAATTACAATGTTTTCTGGCAATCGATGGAACTTCTTTGTTGGCCCACTTTGGTAATTAATTCTGAAGGATTGAAAGAATCTTCCGCCGACTCTAGAAAATAAATGCCTTGTGGTGGTGGTACAGCATGATGATTCAGTAGTGGATTCTTTGTGACATTGGGAGTATTGACAAGTGGTTCAAATATCACTTTATTTTCAATCAAATCCTGAATTTCGTGCCTCAGCCTAGTGCTCTGATCAATAGAGTACCCATGTGTATGATGAAATTTATAACACAGGTCTACCTTGAAGTTTAGAGAAGGTGGGTTATGCATCGGTCGTGGATCCAACAAGCGAAGGGGCAGGAGGTGCCCCTTTGCCACTAGATATCAAGGGCCGTGGATAGCAAAACTCCCAAATTTGAGAACTTTCTCTATGGTTTCTCTCCTCCCATCCTCAGATGATTCCCTGTTATGTTGAATTTTTGTACTAGCTCACTTAATGCATTGATATCAATGGGTCCAGATTGGCCCCCCGAATGTCCTCCATCTGATCCATAACTCAGTCTCTTGTACCTGCCTTGTGGTTCTTCCCTTTTGATTACCCTTCGTAGATAGCATCTTCAATTATTGTCCCTATGTCAAAAACTTCTACAAAAGTATTGATCGATTGGAATCTTATCTTCTCTTGGTAAACGAGCTGTAGATTTTTCATCAACATTCTAATCTAATTTTTTTCAGACGGCCTTTGAACCATCTTAGCTACCTTACCCCTCCACCGGCTCAAGTATTCGGCAAATGATTCCTTGTACTCTTGTTAGTGGTTTCCAAATCTCCAACAGTCACATCTATCTCTTGATTGTATTCATATTGGGCCACGAACAATTTCACTACCTCTTCCCATATCCTTGTCTTACTTGGTTCTAGCATAAGATTCCATGCCAAGGTGGTGCCCATCAGTGTTTGTTAGAACAAGATAACCATCATCACGGTGCTTAAACTACTAGATTGGGAAGTCCTGATGCACATATATACATGGCTGCGAGGGTTACCCATGCCATCAAACTTATCAAAGATTGGCATCTTGAAACCAATAGGCAATGTTTCCCACACCCCTTCATACAATCCCTCTAGTTCTAGAAAATAAGTGTCAACTCCCTGAGCTTTTCTAACTACCCTCTCAAGCTTTTCCATCTTCATGACTATTTCTATCCTTTCTTTTTCAGTTTTCTCAGCATTTTCCTTCCATATCTTTCTATTTCAGCTCGTGGCATGTCAGCCCTCTGTATTTCTAAATCATCGACTATTCCCCTACCCTCGCGATTGGAAGATGATCAATAACTTGTGGGTTTGCTACGGGCATCTATTGTGCCATTGTTTCCATCATACTCATCATGCGACTCATGTGTTCAACTTGTTGTTCTACTATTGCTCTTAACCCTGCTACTTCCCGGTATTTGCTTCGTTTTCCATTTCGGTGTTGATGATGACTTACCTTCTCACTAATCTTGCTGTGGAATCTCTAAACCAAACAATGCTTGAATCAGATGCTATTTCGCCTACAATCACATTTTACTTTAATCAATTTTGATTAAATTCAAAAGAATTTTCATTATTTCTCATTTTCTTTATTATCATCATTTTACTTTTATTGACTTTATTATGCTTAGTGAAATATTCATGAATGATTCATATGTCACACGGATGAGATGCACGTGTGTGTGTGTGTGTATGTGTGTGTGTGCCTACTCTATATGCAAAAGAAATGAAAATTTCTAGTCCTAACACAATAAAACACATAATCACATAAAATTCTCATCCATGTCAAGTGTGCCAATTTCTCCTTTCATCGTGATACTTACTTCCTAAAAGTTGGGTTTTTTTTTTTAAATTCATTTTGAAAAGCATTCTTTGGATGATCAACAGAATCTTTTGAAAGCAACCCCAAAATCTTGTATTCTTCCTCCGAAGGTGAAAATGTGAAAACATTCTTCAACAAGGATAGGTTTGGGAACTTTATTTGATCAAAAGAAAAGTGAATTTCAAAGATTTTTTTTAAAATAGTGAGTTTTCGAAACACTTTGGGATAAAGATGGTAAATGATCAAAAAAAATGTTAGCTAACAAAGGTAGATTTAAAACTTCTTGGGTAGAAGGATCACATGATTGGATTATCATCGTACTTTTCATGAATTCGGATGCATACAAGGTCAATGATGTTTAGCTTAACAAGATATAAGAAGTGGAATCTCTTAATCAAGATTTGGCATGTTCCCAAATGTCATAGGACATAAAGAGGAATTGCTATAGTGTGATCAAAAGGTTACACATCATATATCAAGCAAGCATCATCATCATCTCAAATAACCCCTTTCAGGCATACAAACTCCCTATCATATAATCCTAATCAATAATTGATTTCCTAAAATTGAATGGTTCTATAGAAGCTATCATGCAAAGGCCGAGTTTTGGTGAGATAAAGGAACCCTTGACGGACATCTAATATACCCCTCAATACAAGGTTGGATGGTACGTGGATGTTTTAATATACCAACACATAGTACGAGATCAAGGGTGATCACATGGCTCTATGGTAACTTAGCCGATTGGGTTGCCCTGAGCCTCCAAGGTCATAGTTTCGTGCAATCGACAGGTGTGATATGCAAGTGAAATGCAACAGGCACACAAAAATTAATTAATTCAATTAAAAGGATGCTTTCAAGTCCAATCCTCGAGTAAACCCAAAATC
Organism: Hydrangea macrophylla; assembly: GCA_033977485.1. Taxonomy (NCBI): domain Eukaryota; kingdom Viridiplantae; phylum Streptophyta; class Magnoliopsida; order Cornales; family Hydrangeaceae; genus Hydrangea; species Hydrangea macrophylla. Next base: position 42,079,584 of record CM066993.1, read on the forward strand.
ATAATTCTGGTCTGTGAAACCAGAGATTCTGGGTTCCATCCCCAGCAGAGTCGCCTGATTGTGGATACTGGGAGGAGCCATGTTTGACTTTTTTAAAACAAAATAAGAGTCACCACTTAATTTTTAGGAAGAAATTAAGAAACCATTTTACAGCTACTGTTCTTTTGGAAACCAGAGATTAACTAGGTCCGGGGATTGTGGAATGAAAGGGGAAGGAGCCCAGTGGACTAAAACACCCCCTCTCATCCTATCTCACGATAGGCCTCTACTCAACATCCTTATAAACAAAATTGTAATTTAAATGTGCCCTCAAATGATACATAGATATAGATATACATTTCAAAAGCATGTCCAAAGGGTGTAAGATTGCTAACGATAAAAGGCGTACAAAAACCAAGTAGTTACAAGTAGCAAGCGAATGATGTGCAATAGAGAACAAGAGAACTTACCCGGGATAACAGCTGCGAATAAGAAACATGCAATGCATACCAAAATAGAAAACCTAGAAAAATGTCTCTAATTCATATATACACATAAGATAAGACCCTAATCTAAGGTGTCGCGCATGAAGTCAAAAATCAATAAAGTCGATAAATAAATAAGAAAAAAACTCGAAGAATCATACCTTGATAGCGCTACAACATATATCAAAGTCATCGTAGTAGCATCTTTTCCAACCATCTACTCTCTTCTTATACACCGTCTTGTTACGCACAAATCGATGACATAGGAAATAAACCACTATGACTCTGTCATGATATACCCATATTCTTGTTCACCGCTCTTACAGAACTATACTTCGTTCACCGCTTTTAAGAATGCTTGCAAGCATAGTACATCACTCTATGCCACAACCACGCATTGGTCAATAATCCCAAGCTTACTGCCATTTACAGAACTGTCCTTTGTTCACTGCAAGTCATGAGCACGTACGATTATTAACCTATCTCAAGACACTAGTCGATAAACCCCCCCACTCACCGCTTATAAGATTGTTCATCGCCACTGCATGACATGAGCGACTCAGATTATTGACCTATCTAAAGTCCATCAATGACCCCCAGCTCACCGCTTAAGACTATCCATCGTCACTGCATGACATGAGCGACTCAGGTCACTGATCTCGACTCTTGACATCAATGTCACGTCCCAATCATAACTTTACCAATCCCACACTGTTCTACACAAAGGACAACCCACGACCTTCCCACGTGGCGACATTACTCAACAGGATACATGACAACAAAATAAATAATGGACCTGACTCGGTTAAATATGTTATACGTTACTCACTATAATACCACAAAGGTACAAGTTGCTCAAGCACATTAAATCTTGATGTACAACATTATCAATTAACCCAAATTATTCTCTTCATTAACGTGGTACAACATGCACAAGTCCTAGTACAACATAAATAAGCTAAACATATAATAAAAATGAAAATAACATTCTGCTTCGTTGAATCGATTACACAACCGAATCGATTTAGTTTCCCCAAGTGCATTGAATCAATTATACGGATAAATTGATTCAATAAGCTACTAGCAAAGGAATCGATTATACACATAAATCAATTTGTCTACCCCCAAAGTACAGTACCAATTCAACAACCAAATCGATTCCATTTACTATGGGATCATTGTATCGACTACACGGTAGAATCAATTCAGCGGTCAGTTCAAGTCCAGAACTGTAGAGATGGACTGAAATTCAGGAAGTGATCTCTAGGTCCCTTTCTTACACTTTAAGCTCATAAACACTCCATAACAGATGTTACCAAGTGAGTATGAGAACTCATCAAAGTAAAGAGAGTGTGTGTTCTAGAGAGAGAAAGCTTTGAGAAACTTTAATAGTGGAAACTTTTAATCTTCTTCTTCTATCTTCTTCTCTGCCTCTTTCTTTCTTCTGTTTCTTCTCCTTCTTCTATTTTGTTCTTTTTCATGTTTCTTCTTTTAGAAACTATAGAGAGAGGGAAGAAATATGTGTATATATAACCATATATATGTGTATATATATAAAGTGTATATGTATGCATGTACGTATGTCTATACATATCTCATCCAAAACATAGCACAGGGGAAGATATTTGGCCCATATATATAGGAGAGAAGAGGTCCACATGTCAGCTCCCTAGCAAAACTTGGAGGCCAAGTTCAGGCAAGTAGAATTGATTCAACTAAGAATCAATTTGACTATGTTAGTTATATATTGAATTAATTATATCGGCGAATCGATTCTCTCTGGCGTGGATTGTAGAATCGATAATAAACAAGAATCAATTCTCAAAGTTGTAACTATCAAATTGATTCCAACACTGAATCGATTCCATGAGGCTTTTCTCATAGACTAGGTAATGATAAATGTATAAACACAAAGCAAAGATTAACAATAAGATCAATACTAAAAGTGGTACATATTACTAATAGAGGTACATAAGTACATTCAAAACTAGCAGTTATTACATCATCCACAACTCATCAAAAGATTTTATTCCCGAAATCTGAATCAAGCAGTGTACAAAACTATGAACTGAATTAGGCACTGTTAAACAGTTCTGGATACTTCTCTCACATTTCTGACTCTAGTTCCCATGAAGCTTTTCCTTCGTCGTGGCGCTTCCACTGAATCTTCACTAATGGCATATCCTTGTTCCTCAGCTTCTTCACTCCTTGATCTAGTACTTGAACTTGTCCCTTGTCATATGTTACGTTATCATTGACTTAGATGTCTTCAAAGTTGATCTCTTGATCTGAGTTATGAGCACAATTACATGCTAATATGGAAAATGTTGTGCACTCCGAACATCTTTGGCAACAACACAAGTCTATACGCTACTTTCCCTACAAGCACTAAAATCTCAAATGGTATGATATAACATGGCGACAACTTCCCTCTCTTCTGGCCGAATCTTATAATGCCTCGAATTGGAGATACTTTGAGTAGTACATGATCTTTGACATTAAACTCCCAATCCTTACGATGTTTGTTCGCATAACTCTTATATCTGGTCTGCGTCGTCTTCATCTTCTCTCTCATGGTCTGAATCTTCTCATTGGTTTCTTGAACCATATTTGGTCCAAGAAGTTGAATGTCTCCAACTTCATCCCAACATAGCGGTAAATGGCATGGTCTTCCATATAGTGCCTTGAAAGGTGCCATCCATATGCTTGTGTAAAAGCTATTGTTGTATGAAAATTCAATCAATATGCTCTTTTATGTATATTCCAGTTATATCTGCATTTATGGATATATGATGTATATATTGAGGACTCCTCTATGCCCGTGTCAGCAACGTCAATTGATAAAAGACTAATTGCTTCCTAGGATACAAAATAATAATGCGAGATTAGTTGTTAGTTTCTATGTGTTGGATGTGTTGTGTTGTGTTTCTTATTCAGCTTATATTCAAGTTGATGGCATATTACACCATAGACATGCTATGTCTAGGACTTTTTGAAGGAATAGTTAGATAAGAAGTCAGGCAAGATCGAGGAAGACGTGCTAAGGTGCACAAGGAGATTGGAAGAAGACCGAATATAGTCGCCTAGCATTTCTATTTTGTATTTTTTGCAGTAAGATGTTATAATGGAATAACCTTTATGTATTCAGATTATCCAATGTTCGATTGTCTCATAATTGGTCTTTGATTAAGTTAAAGCCACATCGTCTTAATCTTTGTACATCCCCGCTATTAAGTATTAATGTCAAGTTAAGTTTGACTTTTGTTTGATGATAGCATTCCATTATATTATAGATGTTTATGAGTTGTTTAGTAGGACAAGATGGTCATTCAACCAATCACGGCCTATGGGTCCAAAAAAATTAATTCTCCCTATTTTTGCTACTCCAGGGTGTGCACATACAACATGATCCAAACAAACCCAACAAAATAGAAAGATGATCAAAGAAAATTCAGAAAATGCAAATCAAATCCTAAAATTGAAAATCTAAACCTAATCTCATCAAATACCCCAAGGCGCAAACTTCGTGTCCACAACACATCTGCTCATGCATTCCACTAACAACACCTTAGTTTGCATCCAAAAAATCTTTCTCAAACACTGTAACTAATAACAGTTCAAGTTGGTTCAATCCCAAAGGTTTCTTTAATCTAATCTCGTCCATTTAAGCAGCAAACACTTCACCAAAATTGAATCAATCAACACTACCTTCTTTATTGTAATTACCTCCTAAGACTTATATAGAATAGATTCTAGCTTCACAATGTATCTCTTCTATGAAGAGCAATAAAAAATATGGACTTTGCATTGAATAGATTTTACCAGAGCAAATCCATCAATCAAACAAAAATCAACCAACCAACAATAAAAGAAGAGGAATAATCGATTCGTTCACTTAGCTTACCATTGATGAGTTTGAATTTCAATCTTTATCTTCAATTTATCAAACAAGACAAAATGAACTTCGACTCGGTGGCTCATATCGGAGGTGAGAACTGAAAGGCATTAGGCAGAGAGAGATAGAGGGGTGATATATATATATATATATATGTGATGATGCCGAATTTTGGGTAAGAGATAAGAAGAAGTAGACAAGAGAAATTGTATATGGTTCGGCCCTATTAATGAAGAGACCAACGTCCACGTGTGTGTCGAAGCACTTGCACTATATTAAATCGCCGGGAGCCTTTGGTGAACCAACAGAGGGATGGAGCTACTAGAGACCAGCCAGGTTATTCATATATGTATATCACAGGATTGTGATCCCCCTCTATGGGGGTGAGTGGTCGCTTTTATAGATACAAGAGACGTACTCATACATGGCAAGTAAACTGATAAGGTAATGCAATTCAATTTGCGATTGATTACATAAATATTAAGAGTTTCCTAATTAGATTAGGAAACAATCTTCACTTTCCATTAGTCTTCTAGTTTATATAGATAACTATCTAGAACATTCTGGATCACGTCCTAGGACTCAGTGGGGTGTTCCCGTGGCGAACTGAGCCTGCGTAGTATTCCCAATCGTTGGCAGGGTTCGGACGATACTAGGTGTACCACTCGAGTTGAATTGTAAGGTGAGCATGGTCATTGGATGATCCAGTACTCCTTGCTAAGGTGGCAGAGATTGACTCTTACTAGACATTTTTATAGACATCAGTTGTCCCCCATTTTCGAGGCTAATGTGATGCTTCAGCAGATGAGGGTTGGAAATTTGTATAACTCAGTAAACCGTCCGGGACTCAGCTCACGGAAATGGATTCGAGGTTGGACCGGTCGTCTTGGTCAATCGAGGCCTGGACCGATCGATTACCTCGGGAGATTGGGGTCGGTCACTACCACGTGTCAAGAAGTGGTTGGTCTGGTTAGGATCCAATGAGGCCGGCGTAATCGCTATTGGAAATTCACAACCTAACCGGACTGTCATGTCATGCATTTAATGCACACACCTTTAGAGGCACCACTTGGGCTGCCCGAGGTGCCATCTGTTTGGTGTTTAGGCAGGAAACTAGCTGGACCATTGGATCTGAGATCATCTCGACCGTTCATGTCACCTATATAAAGGACACTTAAGCATTTCTACTCCTACTGCTACCCATTGGAGAAAATTACCGAGCAGTTCTAGAGAAAAAGCACCTGGTCAAGCTCTTGAGCTCTTCCTTACACTTCTTTTCTTGTAAGTGCTCGCCCCTTCAGCCTTGTCATTTAATGCATTTTTCCTTCCCTTCTTTTTGCTCTTATCCCCGAGGCTGGAGAACAGGAATACTCTGGGTTTTGTGAGGGAATGGGATTTCTTATTCCTTTAATTTTGCTTTTTCCTTAGGATAGGAGGTCGTCTTTCATGGATAGAATAGTTTGACCGATCGGTGTGTCCTAAGCTTGTTCTGTCCGAGTGTTACCTGGTCGTGAAGACTGTGTATGCCTTACCATATAGGCTCTTGGTCCTTCCACCGCTGTACCTTAGATTTGGGGTTCCTAACCCCTACTTAGGTCGCCAGTTATTTCCTCGTCCCATCGAAGGGCCTTTAGAGATGTGTCATTCTGATTTTAACTTATCTTCCCAATTGGAAGACGACCAATCAAGTTCAGGGACCACGGACACAAACCTGGATCATCTTTCTCAGACTCCGTCAGACCACCATAGCAAAGGCAGGATTTCGGTTCGAGTGTCTGACGATGAAGTGTTAGGGGCTCCAGGTAACCTCTGTGTCGCGGGGGTCGGGCAATGAGGCATCAGTCTGTGGTAGTCCCGGCGTAACATTTTCTTGTGAGTGGATTCCCAATAGTCTGATCATCCCTGACCTAGGGCAAATTAGGGATATATACGATATTCCCGGTCATTATTCCTTAGCCATACCTACCAGTGGGGTTAATCGGCACTGGTCGGGTTTTGTCACCCTCTACGAGGACACTTTCATGGCGGGCCTCCGACTTCCTCTCCATCCTCTTGCCCGGAACGTATTGATCTACCTCGGGATTGCTCTCGAGCAACTTGCCCCGAACGGGTGAAGATTTTTTATGGGGGCCATACACCTCTGGCCCCAAGTCCTTGGGTACAAGCTTACCCTTCAAGAGTTCCTATGGACCCACTGACCATTCCCGTTGCACGGGGAGGTTGGTTTCTTTTCTCTGGGTGCCCGACAGGGGAGGAAGATAATACATAAATGCCCGAGTAATAATAAGGGATGGAAGAAAAAGTTCTTCCAAGTGTCCACCCTTGGACTCTGTGATGACGCTTTGGGAATTCAACTGAGGATTTCATGGGCAGGAAAGTTGAGGAGTAAGCTCCAATATTTAGTCTGTTTGCTTGTTTTCGTTTTGTTGTGACCACACAACTAACCAACCTCTGTTGTGTTTTGCAGTTACAAGCGTTGATGACTTGTTAACCGAGACATGAGCCTAGAAAATTAGCTACCAGCCTGACAGGCCTTTTAAAGCTCTTAACTTTCCTCCAATTATTATCGGTAAGTTTTGGGTTCTCCGAATTCCCTTTCTGCCTCGTCATTGTTATATGTACTTTGACCTATCTCCCTTCGACTCATATCTCTTCATGGTTTCTTATAGAGATGGTTCCCAGGGATACGGCTACTCTGAAGGAGAAGGAGGCCGCTTTGGCTGTATGAGCTGGCCAGAGGAGGAAAAGGCAAGACCCTACTGCTAGCCAACAGCTTAAGTGGATCCATCGAGGGGTCAGCCAGGATCCAGTCGGGACATCGACCCCTCGAGTTGAGGTCATTGCTGTCGCTGAACGACCTTCTGGGAACATTCCGACCGGGATGCTCCTGGTGGAAACTGCGAATGAAGTCCAGGCGAGAGTTCAGCCTGGGCTACTCTAAAGCTAGGTTGAGAAGTGTTCAAGGTTGGGCCCTGAGGCTCTGATCGGATGGATTTACAACATCTCCTACTTGGTAGGTAAACTCGTCTTTCTCTGTTCCCATTTTTCCATTCATGGTGATTAATTGGCGTATTTCTTTTTCCAGATCGGTTGTTTGGCAAACGGGGCTAAGGCCTACTTGCCCGGGATGGCTGAGAAATTGGCCGCTACTGAAGCTGCCCTCTCTACGGAGAAAGCAACACGGGAGGCTTCGGACTTTGCCTTAGTCGTGGAGAAAGAGAAGACAAAGTCGTTACCCCTAGACTTGGGAACATCTCACTAAGAATTAGCAACCAAGTGGGAGCACTAGAAGACTACAGAGGCCGAGAAGATCCTAGTCGATGTTCTAGCCGCACGAGAGGGGGTAGAAAAGAATGCGGAGGAAGAGTTCGAGGCCGGCTTCCTTAAAGGCTATGCTGACCTGACCCATAGGACGGTTTTGGATCATCCTGAGTGGGATCTCTCGAGCTACTCATGGGCTGAATCAAACTTCTAGAAGGAGGGGAACATTGCTACTAAGAAGGGGGCCCCTGCTGCTGGAGGGACAATGGCTAGTGGAGAGGTCGGGGAGACCAAAGATGAGGTAGTCATCATAGATGATCCTCAGTAAGAGGCCAGCCTGACCACTTCTGGACCGCTGCTTGCCCTGTATATTTGAATTTTCTCTTTTCTTTTTTGTGGGGAGGCTGCTATTATTGCCCCCCAAGCAATGTAACCCTTTTTTAACTTAAATGATAAAGGCCCTTCGAGGTCACTTTTCATGCCATTCGTATTTATACTCTTATTGCCTACATTTGTTTGTGATTGCCCGTGTCCGACCAGTTGTTAGCCTTATTATAAAACCCTTCCTTAACTAAAGGTTTAGAACTGTGACTGATAGGGGACACTCGGTCTTCAGGGGATCTGTAAAACCTTCAAGTTTTTCGAGTTATTGTACTTGGAATTTTTCTTGGGTTTGTTGAACTCGATCGGGGTGTGATAAGTGCTCAGGATTAACCGAGCTCCTTGTAATAACCCGACATGGACTCAGAACATTGTGGGTGCTCGGATGCCTGAGGGTTTATACTTAGTTAATTCCAAGGCCTGTGAATGTTCAGTGTGGTTTCTTGTACTTTACTATAACCCTCCAACCCCCGAGCTTTAGGCAAGGCTCGTGTATTGGGAGTAAGCACTATAGGTAACTGGCCTAGAATGTAAGTGTTCTAGGGTCTTTTGATTCCTCTATCGCGGGCCACCTAGGGGGTTTTCCCCCATCGTAGGTTGTGGACCTAAGTGAAATTTGTGCCTCAGGTGTGATCCCAAGGTCTTTTGGTGCCTCGGGTGTGATCCCGAGGTCTTTTTATTGTGAGATATTGGTAGGGAACACTTTTTGCAACAAAAATTCTTTATTCCATTTTAAAACTACTATAATTGCTCGGGGAGAGCTACAACTTCCTTAAAGAAAACATAAGTCCCCAACCAATACTGATCCTCATTTTACTGAAAGTACTTTCGTAGATGCTCCACGTTCCATGGGTATGATAGGTCCTGTCCCTCTAGCGTCTGTAACCAGTATATTCCTGGTCGATTGACCCGGGTAACCCTATAGGGCCCTTCCCAGTTTGGCCCTAGCTTCTCGTCGCTCGGGATTTTGGTAGACTAACTTACTGCCTTGAGGACTAGGTCTCCCACTTGAAAGCTACGGTGCCTTACCTTGCGGTTGAAGTACTGTGAGACCCTCTGCTTATATGCTGCCACCTTGAGATATGCCCGATCCCTTTTCTCCTCCACTAGATCGAGCTCACCTCTGAGGGCTTCTTCGTTCCCTTACTCGCAGTAGTTTTCCACCCGGTATGTTGGTAATCCCAATTCTGTGGGGACCACTACCTCAAAGCCATAGGTGAACGAGAATGGGTCTCCCCTATTATGGCTCAGGGAGTAGTACGGTAGGCCCACAGAAGGGTCGGCAACTCCTGCTAGCCTGGTCTTAATGGACTGTAGAATGATCTAATTTGATACCTTGGCTTGTCCATTGGCTTGAGGATGCTCAGGAGAAGAGTAGTAATTTGTTATCCCATAGCCCGAGCAGAACTACCTGAGTACCGGCGTGTCAAACTGTCTACCATTGTCACTGACTAGCACCCGGGGTATGCCGAACCTGCTGAGGATGTTCGTCTCAACAAAATTTTCCATCTTCTTCTCAGTTATTGTTGCCAGGGGCTCGGCTTCTGCCCATTTGGTGAAGTAGTCTACTGTGATGATGGAAAACTTAACCTAACCCTTTGCCATGGGGAGGGGCCGGACTATGTCGATGCCCTATTGAACAAATGGCCAGGGGCTGAGGATTGGAGTTTGGAGCTCTACCGGGTGGTTGATTATGCTCTCATGCCTTTGACACTTGTCACACTGCTTGACATACTCTTGAGAGTCTCGGACCATTGTTGGCCAGTAGTAGCCTTGCAACAAGACTCTGCGGGAAAGTGCCTGGCCTCCGATGTGGCTTTCACACATTCTCTCATGGATTTCACATAAGACTCCTTGGACCTGGGTAGGGTTGGATACATCGGAGATAGGGAATGGAGAATCCCCTCTTGTAGAGCACACCGTTGACGAGGTGGTACCTGGCTGCCCGGTATTTGACTTGATGGGCTTCATCCTTCCCGTCCGAGAGACTTCTGGTTGTGAGGAATATCATGATAGGATCCATCTAGCTGGGCCCCAAATCCACCGAGTCGACCTTCATACCTTCAGAGTTGGACGCGCTGGGTTCGAGCAGGTATTCTACCCTTATTCCGGGGAGGTCCGACTCAGAAGATGAGGCTAGGCGTGCTAACTAGTTGTCCCTTACGTTTTCTTCCCTCGGGATCTGTGTTATAGAGATCCCTTTGAGTTTGCTGGTGACCCCTCTGACAAGGGTCAAGTAGGCTACCATATTGTCCTCCCGGGCTTCATACTCTTGTCGGACTTGATTGATAACCAGTTGGGAGTCGCTGTATGCTTGAACTTGTCATGCTCCCCTTGAGGTAGCCAACTGCAGCTCGACTAATAAGGCTCCATACTCAGCTTCATTATTGGAAGCTTGAAATCCGAACCTTAGGGCATACTTGAGCTGGATCACGTCAGGTGTGGTCAGGATGACTCCTGCCCCGTTGCCTTGCTTGTTGGAGGACCCATCCACGTACAATATCTAGGTCGGGATGTCAAGTTGTAGCTCGGGCGGTAATTCAGGCAGGTTGAGCTCCTCAACTGGATCTTCCGGGTAGATGAACTCTACAAGAAAATCTGCCACTACCTGCCCATTGATTACTGTTCAAAATCTGTAGACCACTTCGAATTCTTCCAACTCCAATGCCCACTTCATGAGCCTCCTGGATGTTTTGTGCAGGCACAGAATCCTGCGCAGAGGCTGATCCGGGAGGACCACTATGATATAGGCCTGAAAATACGGGCGGAGCCGCTGAGCTGAGTTGATGAGTGCAAAGGCGAGCTTCTCTATGCGGGAGTATCGGCTTTCTGTGCCCTGGAGTGCCCGTCTTGTGTAATAGACTGGGTATTGTATCCCGTGTTCCTCTCTGATAAGTGCTGAGCTTACCACCAAAGGTGACACTGCCAAGTAAAGAAACAACTTCTCCTTTGGTACGGGCATTGAGAGCATAGGAAGTGATGTCAGGTACTTCTTAAGTTCCTGAAATGCCTCTTCACACTCCTCTGACCACTCAAAGGCTTTGCAGAGGATATTGAAGAATGACAGGCACCGATCGGTTGCTCGAGAAATGAATATGTTCAATGCCGCCACCTGTCCTGCCAAACTCTAAACTTCTTTCATTGATCTGGGTGACCGCATATTGATGATGACCTGAATTTTCACTGGATTTGCTTCAATTCCTCGCATCTTGACTAGGTGTCCCAAGAACTTCCCGGACGAGGCTCCACATGTGCATTTAGTCGGGTTCAACCTCATCCAAAAAAATTTTAAGATGCTGAAGGCCCTGTCCAAGTGCTCGGGATGGTCGGACTTTTCCCAGCTTTTGACCAAGAGGTCGCCAACATACACCTCCACTGTCTTCCCGATCAAATCTTTGAATATATGGTTGACCAAGTGTTGATAAGTTTCCCCGGCGTTCTTGAGGCCGAAGGGCATCACCTTGTAGCAATATGTTCCCTGGTTAGTGATGAAGGAAGTTTTTTCTTCATCTCCGGGATGCATGCTGATCTGGTTGTACCCCGAGTAGGCGTCCATGTAGGAAAGGAGTGAGTGATCAACCGTGGAGTCCATAAGGAGGTCTATTGGGGGTAGCGGATAACAATCCTTGTGATAAGCCTTGTCAGGTGAGTGAAGTCCACGCACAGCCTCCACTTTCTGTTGCTTTTCTTGACTAACACCACATTGGCTAACCAGTCGGGATACAGCACTTCCCGGATTGATTTTGCTTTGAGAAGTTTCCCGACCTCCTCATGTACTGCGTCCTATCTTTCAGGGGCCATACCCCTCCACTTTTGCTTGACCGAGCGAAAGCTCGGGTCAATATTAATTCAGTGGCACATGACCTTGGGATTAATTCCAAGCATGTCCTCATGGCTCTAGGCAAAGACATCTTGGCTCTCTCTCAGGAACTGAACTAACTTTTCTCTGAGCTCTGGCTCCAGGAGAGTTCCAATGCTAACGGACCGGTTGAGAAACTGAGGGTCCAATGCCACTTGACTAAGCTCTTCAACTGGGTTGACCCCATCCCAGGCATCCCTTGGGTCTATTTCTTCAATATTCAGTGCTTCTGAGATCGCGTCTTTACATAAGGAACTGACAAAACAGCTCCGAGTGGTGGCTTGATCTCCCCTCAGGCTTCCCAAACCCTGAGGGGTCGGGAAATTGACAATCAGACTGTTTGCGAGGTCAAGAACTTGAGTGTCGGTCTCCCGAGGATGACATTGTAGACGGACAGGGCTTCTACCACAACAAAGTTTGCAAGCACGGAGGTCTGCTGTGGGTAGGTCCCCATTAGAACTGGCAGCTCGATCATCCCGAGCGGTTGTGTGCTGGATCCGTTGAACCCAACAAAGGGAGTGGCCACTGGTCGGAGCCAGTCCCTTGATATCCTGAACTGATCAAAGGCTGAGGCAAATAGAAAATCAGAAGAGCTACCCGTGTCCACTAGCACCCTCTTGACCATGTAATTGTCTATAAATAGTGTTACCACCAGTGGATCATCATGTGGGTAGTGCAGATCCCAGATATCCTCAGATGAAAAGGTCAGGGTATCAGTCAGTCGATAGTTGGCCGGTTGGACTTGCACGACATCCACTCGGGATGCCCGTATATGCCTCTTCCTTTCCGACTGTGAGTCTCTTCTGCCCGATGTTTCCCTTGAGACCACGTTGATATGGCCGAGGGGTTACTACTGCTCAGGGGCTCTGGCACCTTGCCGCAGTCGTCTATCTATGGCGACCAACTCTACCAGATGGCCCTACTCGATGAGTTTCTCAATAGCGATTTTAGGTTTGAAGCAATCCTCGGTATCGTGGCTATGATCCTTATGGTACCGGCAGTACCTATCCCGGTTCCTCTTTTCGGGCAGGCTCTTCAGTTTGGTTGGATTCTTGAGCAATTTCTGAGCCTTAGCAGCGACCATAACTTCTTGGATAGGCCGGGAAAGTGGCGTGAAGGCAATCAGGGCCTGATCCCGACCACCCCGTTGGTGATCCCACTTCGACTTCTTTCCCAAACTCTTCTCAGAACCTTCCCATTTTCGTTTAACTTTTGGGGAATCATCTCCCGCTAAGCTTGAGCGCTTAGACTTTAGGAACTCCTCGGTATCGATGTATTTCCTGACCCTCTCCGAGAGTTCAACCAAGGTTGCCGGTTGGTTTCTGTGAAACGACGACGCACTTGGTGTGTTGAACTCCCGAGTAGAAGGCCGTGATTGCACCATCTCATTTAGGTCATGGATCTGAAGCTTTTGTTGGTTAAACCGATCAACGTAGTCCCTCAGGGACTCCCCCTTTCACTGCTTGACAGCCAAAAGCTAGATGTCTTGCTGCGGTCAGTCGAGCATACCCACGAACTGACTGACGAAAGCTTGCTGAGCTCCTTGAAGTCGCCAACCGATCGAGGCTTAAGCGAGTAGAACCACTGCGCGGTCGGCCCCTTGAGAGTGTTGGGAAAGGCCAGGCAGAGCAGTTCATCGGCGTTGGTGGCTAATGCCATCTGGGCCTTGTAGGTCCGAACATGGTCGACCGGACTTCCCGTACCATCATAAGAATGAAGATGTGGCTGCTTGAATTTGCGTGGAAATGCAAATCCTGTGATCCAGATGGTGAACGGTGACTTAGTCTCGGTATTGGTGTAATCACAGCCTAGTTTTCTACTCAACTTCTCGATCTATTTCTGCAGGTCATTGATGCAGGCCTCAACGTCCTCCCGGCCAGTTTCACGTCCTATATCAGTATGGTAGGTCGAGTCGGAGGAAGAGGCTTCTTCTTCGAAGTGTGTTGTCCTCTGGGATAGGGCTCGGCTCTGACTCTGGTTAATCGTGTGCCTAAGATCGCCTTGGCTCCTGACCGGACGATCCTGGGCTGATTCCCAGGTTAAACACTCTTGCCCCTCCCCTCTGGTAGCATGCCTTTCATTGATGAAGTTTCTAGATCCCTAGTGCGGTTTGGGTTGGCTCGGGCACATTGTCGGTTCCGTATGGGACCCCGGCTACGCTCACCATTCCCGAGTTGTCCCACATCCAGGGAGGTCTACTGGTGCAGTTCAGGCATGTCATTGGGTTCGTACGAGACCCGACGACGATCATCATTTCCGAGATGTTCCTCGGTCTGAGGGGGCTTGCTCTGTTGGGCCAGCAGGGCTTCGATTTGTTGTTAAGCCTGATTCTGGCCCTCCAGGAGCTGTGCAAGGGTCGTAGAGATCTGCTCGGGAGTCATGGGGACCGCCGGTTGTACAACCAGTGAGTCCGCCTGACCTGTTAGTTGAGCAGTCTTCTTACTCTTACGAGGAGCCATGGCGATTAGTCAAGAATTTTTATTGCTGGAAAAGCTTCCCACAGACAGTGCCAAACTGATGATGCCGAATTTTGGGTAAGAGATAAGAAGAAGTAGATAAGAGCAATTATATGTGGTTTGGCCCTGTTAATGAAGAGACCTACATCCACGTGTGTGTCGAAGCACTTGCAATATATTAAATTGTCAGGGGCCTTTGGTGAACTAACAGAGGGATGGAGCTACTAGAGATTGGCCGGGTTATTCGTGTATGCATATCACAGGATTGTGGTGAGTGGTCCCTTTTGTAGATACAAGAGACCTACTCGTACATGTTAAGTCAATTGATAAGGTAATGCAATTCAATTGAGATTTATTAGCATAAATAGTGGAAGTTTCCTAATAGGATTAGGAAACAATCTTCACTTTCCATTAGTCTTCTAGTTCGTATAGGAAACTGTCTGGAACCTTCTGGATCACATCCTGGGACTCGGCTGGGATGTTCCCGTGGCGAACTGAGCCTGCGTAGCATTCTCGACCTGTTGGCCGGGTCCGGACGATTCTGGGTATACCGCTCGGGTTGAACTGTGCGGTGAGCGTGGTCATTGGATGATCCGGCACTCCTTGCTGATGTGGCAGAGATTGACTCTTACTGAACATTTTTGTACATATTAGTATGTATACACACATAGAGAAAGAGAGGAACTCACCACTCCATATCAGTCGAAAAAAGATAGAAGAATCATAGTCGAGAATGACGAGGGGTCGAGGTGAGAGACGATCAGACGTGAATGGGCCTACTTTAAATTAGGTTATTTTGAGTATTTTGTGAAATTGCCTAATTTAGGTTGTGCATGTAATAATTCAAAATTTGTAAAGTTTTTCATTTTGTTAATTTTGACAACCAGACACCTATGAATGGATCAATACATAAATGAACTCATTTTAAATGGATCAATTCACAATTTTATGTACATCCCTGGCTTGCTTAGTCAACTCCATAATCCGAATTTAAGGAACTTAGCTTCCTCTCTCTTAACTACATAAACAGCGGATATATAGGAGAATCAGTTATCCACTGCTAATATATACTTATAGATGGTTTTATCCACTTTATTGTAGTTGTAAACTAGCCCGCCATTCCTGACCTGAGGAAAAAAGAGAATAAGGCCTTTACCTTTTCTATCCTATCTCTTGCTATTAGCTTTAATCTATCTCTCAATTAAAACAAGCCCATAATGTGATCAAAAAAAAATAGGCCCATAGTATATATAAAAAATTGCCCTTAAATCCCTCTTCCCAGGATACCCAATATTTTTTATTTAATACTAGATCCCTAGGATCCTGGTTAACACACCTAATTATGGTCAAGGAATTTTTTTATGTCTTAAATGCCCTTTTAGATGTATATATATATATATATATACCAAATAGCCATTAAGTAGCTCCTAATTTACCTCCCAACTTCTATTTACACAATCAAATTTATAAGTACTAATTATTATGAGATTGACTTCTCAATACGTGCATTTATATATACATCTATTTCGCTATATGCATACATGTAAAAATACCATATTTGAGTCATTGGGAATGCATATGGTGGTTTAGTTATTGATACAAAACACTTATCACCATGCTTGTTCATTCAATTTTCAACATAAGCACGTAAGGCGTTGAGGACCTGTCAATCGTGATAACCACCTTTGCAATGGTGCGGTGCGATGTCATGTGTTGGTAGTGGTGGAGGGTGCAATGGCGCTATGGTGGCTAAGAGTGGTGGTGGGTGCAATGGCGATGATGGTGGTTAAGATTGGTGGTAGATGCAATGGTGATGCCCTTTCATATCTTTATAAGATATATATATATATATATATATACCAAATAACCATTAAGTAGCTCCTAATTTACCTCCCAACTTCTATTTACACAATCAGATTTATTAGTACTAATTATTATGAGATTGACTTCTCAAGACGTGCATTTATATATACATCTATTTCGCTATATGCATACATGTAAAAATACCATATTTGAGCTATTGGGAATGCACATGGTGGTTTAGTTATTGATACAAAACACTTGTCACCAAGCTTGTTCATCGTGATCACCACCTTTGCAATGGTGCGGTGCAGTGTGATGTGTTGGTAGTGGTGGAACGTGCAATGGCACTATGGTGGCTAAGAGTGGTGGTGGGTGCAATGGTGATCCCTATCCCCCCCCCCCCCCCCCCCCCCAATCCTTTCATTTTCGTTTTTCAGAACATGTGAAATTCACAAATCATATTGGGACTATCTTTCATTCTCATTTTTCCAAAACATGTGAAATTCACAAATCATGTTGTGCCTCTATCTTTCATTCCCGTTTTCCCAGAAAATATTGTGAAATTCACAAATCATGTTGTGGCTCTCTTCCAATCCTTTTTGGAACATGTGAAATTCACAAATCATATTGTGAATTCATAGAACATTTTGTGAAATTCACATAAACTACTATGAATTTTTCAGACATAAGTGCATCTGCAGTGGTGTGGAGGCTAGCAGGGCGATAAAGATGATTGTGGTTGAAAATGGTTGTCATTATGAGTGATGATGACTTTCAAATTTTGATTCCCTTAATTTTTTTTCCCATCATTTTTGGAAAGAAATTTTGGTAGAAGACATTAATGGAGGGGTTACCTTTTTGTAGATTACTAAACTTTATAGGGATGGGTATTTTGGTCCGTAAAAAATTTCAGGAACTCAATTATAAACGTGTTTTAACACAAAGAACCTAAAGCTATAATTGCACTATACAGGGATTTATCACTAATTAGCCCTAGTATATCTTCTTTTTTTTTCCTTTTTTTTTTTTTGTTGACTTACTTGAATCACACACAACCCAAATCCAAGTAAACAAAGCCCAAGACAATACAACACTCACTAGAGAACAAGGGCAAGTTCTACAATTTGCAAGGAGAGAAAATCCCCCCTCCACTTCCCTTGTGGTGATTTGAACCCTCCCCAATAAGAAAAGGAGGTGATACCATTTGACCACTATTGCCCTTGGTCATAGTACATTCTATAGGGCATATCAACTACATTACTAATACCATGTGGCATACAAACTATATGGACTTGGATGGACGTGTTGATTTCAAGAACCTAAATTCAAAAATATTTAAACCGCGATTGATAACTGCACCATAAATAACCAAAGTAAATAAATGATTTAGAGGGAAAATAGAATGTTAAAGCCAAAAGTATCAAACCACCATAAAACACAAAGATGGAAAAATTGTAAAGCATATTATAGCTGTCTATCATGAAAATGCACTTCATCTTGAGATTTTTTGTTTCATTGTTTTTTTTTTTTTTCATAGACAAGACAACTTCATCTTAAGATAGGTAATACCAAGTGCGCGGCGAAGAACATACACAGCAGATTTAAATATCACCACAATAGGAGCTTAGTGAAGTGCTAGAACGAACTAGAAAATAGAAAATAACATGTACCTTCACAATTTAAACATACTTTTTAAGTGCTTGGACACATAGCAAGTACCATCGAGCTAAAAAAAAGTCACTGTGCTTGGCTTATCGAAAAGAAAGGAAAGTCACTGAGCTTGGCTGATGGAAAAGAAAGGACCACTGATCTCTCTCTTCACATAGCTTTGTTCAACATGATCCCTATATCTTGATCTTGGCTTTTTAAAGACCACGCAGCTTCAACATAGCCTCTATCTCCTCGACCTTGGCATTTATGAGATCCCTTTCACGAAGCCCCGATATGTATTCGGGCCCTAGCTCAGCACTAATTATTTCAAGTCCCCTTCTTGCAGTAGCAATTCTTTGTAAGACGTCCTCCCTGGTTCTGTCCCTAATTTCAAAAAAATATATTATAAATATATATAATCATAATGATAATAAATAAAAAGCATAGTTGTTACCCGATCACGAAAATTGACTATTCCATCACAGATCCGACAAAAGCGGAATAAATGTCCAAATGAACATGCTACACATCATAGACATGGCAACAAACAATTCCTGAATATATTAAAAAAAACTGCCACTCAAAGGAGCAAGGTACACTTTTTTTTTCCCTTTCAAAAAAAAAAACTCAAAAATATAAAGATCTCAAAATCAAAAGCATTGGCAAAAAAGTACGGAGCACTCCTTTTTTCCCTTTCGAAAAAAAAAAACACTCATAAATATAAAGAGCTCAAAATTAACATACACATAAATTGTTTAGACATCAAAGTAATATACATCTTGGCCTATTAGCTCAATCGACCAATTAAGAAGTTGCCCCTAGGATGCTTCCCATAATAGTCTACCTTGTCATAACATAGAGAGACCTAATCAAGTATGAAACTATACAATTTACATATCTACTTTTCATGTAATTATTTTTACAATTAAGCCTATTCCGTGCTCTTTTGTTTTCCTTTTCTACGAACCAAAGCTCAGTGCTGGTAATGTTGAATTTCATGTTCACATAAAAACGAGAACAAATTAACAGAACACGAGAATTACGTGGTTCGACCAAAGGCCTACATCTACAGGAGCAAACAGTTTTCATTGTATTGCTCAAGCTCAAATATTACAATGGTGATGGCTATATTTATAGGCATGCACATATAGATACAAAATACATAATATAGAAGATATGATCCTGAGAATAATATCAAAGATCTTACATAGGTAACAATATCATGAAAACTAGTCAATGATGACCCTCCATGGATTCACCGTACGAGGTAGGAAACTCTCAAGTATGGGCGATAAAGTAGCCGGAAGACATGGAAAAAAAGGTATCATTTCAAAAAATTTGCCTAAATATTTCATTTTATTAGTCCAACTAACAAGTCAAGTAGTCAACCATAAATTGTTCTAATTGATAATATTAATTTGAATCCCCCAAAATGCATTTCATGCTCCAACTTTTTGATGATTCAACGAATCTTTCTTGGATGAAACAGCTGATATCTCAATCGGGGGAGAGAACAGGGAAGACCATATGGCCCAATATATCTAACAAGTTGCACTATACGTCAACCCAAGATGCATCTTCCTCTCTAGGACTTCGAAAAAGTACTTTTGAAGTGGTGTTTCCACTGGGGGACGGGTGGGGGTGAGTAATGTATAAGAACCCACCCTTGGGAGGGGAACAAGGGCTGGAACGGCTGCTAATACTTGTTGGCTGAGGAGCAAAAGGAGGAATCCACCCGAGGAGGGGCTCGCGACTTATTAGCTAGTTGGTGAGGCAATATCTTACCAAGGCAATGATCAGTAGCTGGTCCGAGAGGATGATTATCCACCTGGGACTGGGATACGCAGCACGGGAATTTTCCGCAATATGCGAAAGCCTAACAGAGCAATGCCACGTGGAGGTAGAAGGCCCACAAGTCGTGAACTTCTTTTCACTCGCTCTTCTAATATGTAGAATTTTTGTTACCCTTCGTGGACGACCCTTGCAGAGGAACCCTTTATTGGACTTTTTGTATAGGATTATAGCATATTCTATAAGATCACGTAACCTCCAACACTCCGTCTGAAGATGAGCATGGAAAAAATAAAAGTAATTCGTTGTTTTATGTTTTGGTTTGTTTCTATCAATCGAGTGGCCTACGCAAGAGAACCCAGGAGGTTCGGCTATGGTCGCAGAAGGGCAAAAATGGGTAAAGCTAGTGTGGCATGAGAGAGCAGCAAAGAGGCAAGCCTATGTGCAGCAGCAAAGAGGCAAGCCTATATCCTGAGGTTTCACAAGAGAGCTACAACCAAGGTTATGAAAACCGGACAGGACCGGACGGTTCAACCGGAAAAACCAGGAACCGGTCCTTCAAATTGTCCGGATTGAACCAGAAACCGTCAGTGAATCAAAAACCGATGTAGAAAGTAAAAACCGCGCGAACCGTCCGGTCGAACCAGAATACTAAAGAACCGCTAGCTGTTTAGAATTAAGAACCGACCAGGTTCCTTTGTCATTGAAGGGGAAAAAAAAAACAAAAAAGGTTTACACCAAACCAGATCTAAGATTCCATTTTTTCCGTCGCGTAGCCTCACCGGAGCGTCATTGTCTCGACGTCCATGCCTTCTATTTTGTTTTCATTAACAAGCTTAAGATTTTTGTTTCCCTCTCTCTCTTCTCCTCCATTTGCTCTCTTTGCCGCCACCGCCTGTTGCCTTTCCTTCCAGAGAACATGTGCTTTATATATAGAATCTATACACATTGTCATACACGATCAGGTTTTAGGTCAAAAAGACGAGAATGAAGTTCCTAATTTGCCCTTAAACTTAATAAGTGGACACGTGACTATCATATGGAAACTCAAAAGTTACTTGGACCAAGTCCAAGTCGATAGTTAGGGTCACAGCAAGAAAACTATTCATAATTATTAATTTTTAGAACAATATATTTTTCCATGTGATTTTTTTTTTTGTGTTCTAATTTTATATTATTAATATTCATAAATAAATATATTTATTACATAATTATGATGTCACGATTTGATTCCGGTTCACCCAACGGTTGAACCGTTAACCCGTGACCCGACCATTTTTCTGGTTCGATGAACGGTCCGGTTTTTAAAACATTGGCTACAATAGCAAGAGAGGCGAGCTCGAAACTTCATGATAGTGCTACAATAGCGAGAGATTTGAGCCTAAGAGAGTTGCCAATTTTATGCCACAAATCCATACGATACAAAAGAAATTGCTTCAAATTTCCTGCTCTGAGACCATGTTAAATTTCATGTTCAATTAAAAACAAGAGCAAATTAAGGAAGGAGGGGGGAACACGAGAATTACGTGGATCAGCCAAAGGCCTACATCCACGGGAGCTAACAGTGTTCATTATATTGCTCAAGCTTAAATATTACAATTGTGATGCCTACATTTATAGGCATGCACATATATCCATTTTTGGCACATAGAGCTGGTCCCTTTGAAAAGAAGAGTCCATTCTTCCATCTAATTGGTAAGAAAGTGAATTTTGCCCTCTTAGATGGAGAAAGAAATGCTCAAGGAAAAGGCGGATACATAACATTGAGAATATGATCCGCAGTAAGTGAGTATAATATCAAAACTCTTACATTGATAACAATAACATTTCGTATAGGATCATAGCATATTATATAAAATCACGTAATCTCCAGCAGGCAGCAGGTCACAAAGAAGACTATTCTTTGATTTTAAGAAAGTGACCCTTGTGTTTTGGAAGTTGTAATGGGTCTCAATATGAATCCAAAGCTTATAAGAGTTGGGTCTAATGCTAATACTAGATGGTTCTGAATATGAACCTTTACTTTGAGGCCCAGTGTTCTAAAAATCCCTAGGCGGTAGGCGGGCCGCGAGGCGGGGCCTAAGGCCTAGGGGGCTAGGCGGGGCCTAGTATTTTAAAGCAAAATTAATAATACAGAAACAATTCTAATAGACCAATATGAAAAAAAAAAAAAAAAAAAAAAAAAGACACATTATCAAATATCAACAATGTAATTTAAATTGATGCTTACCAACAAACTAAGCTTCCAACTCTTCTTCTCCATATTGCTCCAACACTCTCTCTCCATCAGACTCAAACTCATACTCCTCATCACCCTCTTCTTCTGTACCCTCATCAGATACAAAATTGACTTCATGAAGTTCTCGTGAGTCGTGAGTCGTGAGTCCTCTCTCTCTCTCTCTCTCTCTCTCTCTCTCTCTCTCTTAATCTTGGTAGTCAATTGAATGAACGACTGTGGTGTGGTGGCTTAGGGGATTATTAGAGATTTTTTGTTGTTATTATTTCAAGAAAATGACAATTCCACCCCTAGGCCTCCTGGGCCGGCCTAGGAGGCCTAGGCTGGGCCTAAACCAGGTCTAAATCCCTGTGGGATTTTTGCAAGGATTAGGTGAAAATCCAGGCGGTTGGGCAAGGCCTAGGCGGAGGCCTAGGAGGATTTTTAGAACACTATTAAGGCCTTATTAAGTTGTTGATAATGAGACAGTCAAAAAGCTCTCTCTCTCTCTCTCTCTCTCTCTCTCTCTCTCTCACACACACAGAGAGGTTTTCCTTCTCCTTCTATAGTGAACTAATGCCCTTCCTTTAACTTTTCATTCTTCATTTTCCACCATGTCATTCTTCGTTTTCTACCGGATATTGTTTTCTTCAAACACAAGTGTAATTCACATCAGTAATAAACCGCGATGATTCCACCCAACGAATATAAAAATTCATCAAGTATGAACAAGCAGAAAGAAAAGTATCTAATTTGGATTTAAGATCATGACAATACATTGTTTAAAAGAATGCAAGATTTAGTACAGTAAAAAACATGCCATGACAATATGAATGCAAGAATGCAAGACTAAAAATTGAAAGGAAAAAAGGGTCACAGCAACATGAAAAAATACTGGAATAAAATGGAAGTGTGCACATGGAAATGAAACTTAAAAAGAGCAGAAGTACAGAAGTGTCCAAACCAAAATGTTTGAAGTAATATTACCTTCTCCTTTCCGCTGCTACTTTCCAACCCCTGCCACAAAAATAATCTCTATTACTTGGTATGGCTTTGTACTGTATGCATAATTGTTAAATTAAAATTTCACATGCCTAATAGATAAAAAAAAAATTAGTTCCTCCGATATTACAGATTCAAAAAGAGATATACTCAGTATATACAAATATACGAACAAAAGTCGTAAGGGATCATGATTAGAACACTTCAAAATTAGCCTCTCTGGTAAAGATAAAAACGAATTAACTTTGAGTTACGATATGGATGCAATGGCAGTTATGCAAAATGACAGACTCAAACTTGTAACTGAGAAGGAATAAGGGTCTGAGTTGCAGTTGGGTGTACCAAGGAGGGATGAAAATCACGTATTGCTTAATTTCCTTACCAAAGTCCTATTGAACTCCAAGAATGAGTGAGTAACAAAGGTATTTGATTGATTTAACTTTTCAAAACACCATAGCTGGGTTACTTTTCCTAGTAAATTTCCAAAATTAAGCCAAAAAGATATCCTATTAAATATCATTAGACGCATATATATATTACACTAATCTTCAGGAACATTTTCTAGTGTTTTGAGATGTGAAATGGACATTAAACACCCACAACACCCCCCAACCCCCCCCCCCCCCCCAAAAAAAAAACAAACAAACAAACAAAAAGGTATTAGGGTGTTGTCTTTTATATGTTATATTTTTCATTTACAAAAGTCCTCAACCCAGTGTTAGAAGAAAAAGATCAAAACATAGCGATCCCCGTTTAGGAACGATCATTCCAAATCATGGTACACTAGCGAACTGGAACGCCTCTTCTGGCGTTCCACCTTAAATTCACTTAATATAACAATAACACCACCAAAATCCCGTGATATAGTAAAGATACCACCAACCCATTCAAGCTTTGACTTTTAATGTGAATATATGTAACTATACTTATATGAACATAAATGAAAATGATCTAAAATATAGTTTCACATTTCAATCTACTGTACTCCGTTCCGTATTAGCAAGTAGGAAAGTGTACCACCAACGAAAAGTGGTGGATCCCACATACTCACCCATTAAGGTGCCTGGGTGAGAAATTTCGGGTGAACAAAAATGCTCTCAACAACATAGTTTTTAAACCAAAACCACTCTTCTTTCCCTGAATTTAAAACCGATTCTTGAAAAACGCAAACGTCTCAACGCAATCCCAGATTCCCAGAGTTCGACACCCGGCAGATTTGCTACTTTTATAGTAGTAGATAATTTAGAACTCCATCGGAGACTATCAGAATGTAAAATACATTCGGAATACATACAAATATAATACAACATACATATATATAACATACAAGGTAAATTACACTCACCTCCTTTGAGGTAAGGCAAAATTACAAGGACCTCCCTCGTTAATTGAAAACTACACTGACCTCCCTTTATAGAGTACAAAATAGTTGATTTTACCATTTTGTCGTTTACAAAATGGTGTCGTTTTGGCTTGTAGTTAGAAACCCATTTTATCTTCTTCCTCCCACCTGGGCCACCTCAACTAGTGCCCCAACTCTCCCACCAAAATTAGCACGGCCACTGCTGCCCCATCCACCACAACCCAGTCCTATAATTCTAGTTCCTTGTTTACACCTTTCTTAATATATCTTTATATATGCGTATATATACCCAATATATAAACTTATATACTCTATCTCCATTGTGGTGTTGGGTATACATTCGGCCAAGAACTGAGAACCTTCAATACCCCATGTATCAGTGGGTATTTATAGATTTTCTCTGCATTGCACAAGTTTTATTTAGAATCCATCTTTATATCACACATGAGGTGGATGAGTGAGAGTGTGCATTTAGGTAGAGAAGCAAACAAAATTCATCTGACTGCCAAGCTTCAATCAGTTACTCTATTTCTTATCAAAAATATGAAGGTTCTCTCTAAACCCCAAATTCATCCTCTATAACCAGCAAGCACATGGAATACGAACCACCATCTCACCTAATAAACGACCCTTTCATATCCACAATTAATTTAAAAAATAAAAATTGCATAATCGATCACCATTCACCACCATATTTTGTAGTTCAATGGGTATGTTAAAAAGGGGGGAAAGAGAAAGAGTTGGTGGTGGGTGGTGTTGGGGAAGGAATTGATGGCAACAGCGGCTGCCTCGGTGAAAAACAACTGCTCTGTTGTTTAGAGGGGAGGAGAAGAAAAAGACGAGAAATATACTTCTTTGGATTCCTTGTTTTATTTATTTATTTTATTTTCCACAAGGACAGATAGGTCATTTTGAAAAAAATGAATCAAAAATTAACATATCCATTTGTTCAACTAACGGCTGACTAACGGCTAGGGGAGGTCATGTTACTCAACACCAAACCTTAAGGGAGGTTAGTTTAATTTCCAATTATACGAGGGAGGTCCGTGTAATTAGGCCAATCCTCAAGAGCGATGAGTGTAATTTACCGTACTATAATTTTTATATAAAGGATGTGATGTGGTTCAGCTTTTCTGAAGCAGATAGTGCCTATAATGCTGTTCAGCTTTTCTAAGACGTGTAGCCTAGGTCATGAAGCAACCAGCTTATTCCATTAACATTTTCTAATTTTCTCCGTCAGCAAGTTTTAAAATGGGTCCTACAGGTCACTTTCCATCACCAGACTATTTTTCCTCTCTATCTCTCTGTCTTGGTTGGTCCCATGTTGCCCTCCCCTCCCCTTTTCCTCTATGTCTTTCACGCAAGGGGTAGCTGTTACCTCAGCATTTATGCCATCAAAGTTTCGAAAAAATGAGAAGACATGGTCAGAATTGTAGGTTCTGTCCAGCGAGTTACAAACCACGTCCGACAAATATCCCGTGTCGGGATCCATGTCGTACTCACATCGACCGTGATACTGTAGTTTGTATGCTGAGTCTAGGTAACATAGTTCTATAGAGCCAGAAACATGGACGCCGAAGACAAATAAAATCAAAATCAAAATAAAGTTCAAAGTTTTGAAGTCTTGAAGTACGAAAACATCACGAAACTTTTTTAATCCCAATGTAGATAATTTGTACAATTAGGCTCTTTCCTTCGTCTTTTTTTTTCCTTTTCTAAGTTTGGGATCCAAGAGGAGAGTTATTGCTTATCACAAAGAAGAAAACTCATGTATTTTAAAAATGCAACCCTTGTGTTTTGGAAGTTCTAACGGTCTAATGGCTCTTAATATGGGTCCAAAGCTAATAATATGCAGGTCATGAGTTGGATCTAAAGCTAGTATTAGTTGGGTCAACATATGGGGATCCATGTCGTATAGATATCCCGTGTCGGGATCCATATCGTACCCGTGTCGACCATGATATTGTAGTTTGTATGCTGAGTCTGGGTAAAGTAGTCCTATAGAGCCAGAAACATAGACGCCGAAGACAAATATAATCAAAATCAAAATAAAGTTCAAAGTTTTAAAGTCTTGAAGTATGAAAACAACACAAAATTTCAAATTTTAATCCCCATGTAGATTATTTGTACAATTAGGCTCTTTCCTTTGTCTTTTCGTTTCCTTTTCTAAGTTTGGGAACCAATAGGAGAGTTAGTGTTTATCACAAAGAAGAAAACTCATGTATTTTTAAAATGTAACCCTTGTTTTGGAAGTTCTAACGGTCTAATGGCTCTTAATATGAGTCCAAACTCCAAAGCTAATAATATGCAAGTCATGAGTTGGATCAAAAGCTAGTATTAATTGGGTCTATACATGGGTTTCATGCCTAGTTAAGTCATTGATACACAATTTTATTGAGGCGCGGTCTTTGGGTCTTGGGCTATAAAAAAAGGGCGGAAGAAAAGTGCGGCTATGCGGTTCCTGTTTGAAGGGACTTTACCTAGGGCAAGGCGAGACACAAAGGTTGAGCCTCAGACGCGCCTTTAACAACAAAGCAAGACACACCAGGTATAATGATCAGCCACCCAAACATCAAGAACCCTACTCCTTTTCCAGTCCTTCTTATTCCTACCTCTGCTTTCTAAGAAGTTCAAACAAAACAAAGGCTATTTGCATCCCTCACTTTCATCAAGACTCATCAAAGCCTTTGAAATGTTCAATGCAAAACCAAGTCTATAGAAGGGGAACAAGTAGCAGGGGAATAATTAATCAGGAAAGTTTAAATCTTAACTTCTCCAATATAACCAAAAAAAAAAGGTAAATATCGCCTACCGCCCATGAGTTTTCTCAATAGTACATCGGTTACCCCTCACGTTTGAGAAATCTCCCTAACCGAGTGTGTCGGGAGATGGAAAATGTAACTACTTCTTTCCCTCGTTCATTTGTAATTTATACTATAAAATTCAAACATTTCATCAGTCAGACAAAATGAATAGACGACACTACCTTCCAACTCCAGCCAACCTTCACCATCATCATCAACCTCATACACCACACCATTGAAGAACGCACTTCTCAATGGCTTGAACACCACCTATCCCCTTCTCTCTCCACTGTCGCCCCACCCACCAGCAACTGCCCCATCTCTAATACTATCTCCGATTACCGGCACCCACCACCACCAAGCCCAACCAAATGAGAATAGATGGAGAGTTAAAATCTGGATTTGAATCTATATCAAGGTTTGTGAAGGTTATTCTCCTTTTAGAGGAATGATTGAATTTGGTTTCGCGCACAATCACTGAAAACCAACATAAAATACAATCACACAAAACCAACATAAAATACAATCACTAGACCAATTAACAGGATAGCCTATGAAGCACGGACAGATATGGGACACGAATACGAAACATTGACACGCAATTTCTCTGAAGTAGAACACGAATACGGTAGGGACACGTTGAATATGTGCATATATAATCTTTTTATGAAGATTAAAAAAAATGAACCATTAGTTTAGTTAAATTTAGCATAAAAATACTTAAATCACAATGATATCATTAAGATATCACCATAACGCAAAAGAAACAGATGTTCCATTACAAGCATCAATTGCTGGACAAAAAATAAATAAATAAATAAAATTAATTTACAAAAAAAAAAATGAACAAAGTTTAAAAAGAAAAATTCAAGAAATGAAGAGCTACGAGGAAGTAAAACAAAGAGAGAATTTCCAAATAAATGAAGAAACATATTCAATTTAGGGTAAAAAGCAATTTGCACCCCTAATGTATACATTGTTTTGGACTTTGCCCCCTGATGTTTCAATTTTCGCAATTGGGTCCCTAATGTTTTTTTTTTTGCAATGTGGCCCCTCCGTTAGCCTTTTCTGTTAAAATGGACGGAAATGGCTCACATGTTTGTCACATGACCCACTTAAAGGGGCATTTTTGTCTTTTTACACCACAAACAATTTCAGATTGAAAATCTAATCTTACATAGATCAAACTAAGGAGAAATTTTGTCACTTTTAAGGATCTTTTTGTTTTAATTAAATGACATCTTTGCCAACTTTTTTTTCTTTAAAATCTAATCACATCTTTCAGAGTTTTTTTATTTTTAAAAAAATAAAATAAAATGACCTCTTTCAGAACCTTAGTTTTTTTTATTAAAAAAAAAAAGGGAAAAAGAAATTTTTTAAAAAAAAAAAGAAAGAAAAAAAAAATTCAACATTAAAGCTTATCTTCACCCTCAAATTCACACAAACAAATCGCAGTCAAATGGGTTTTTCAGTTTTCACACATACAATAGACTTGTAATTACACCACCTCAACAACTAATAACAAAAACAACATTCAATTGATGCAATCTAACAAAACCCATCAATCGGGTTATTGCAATTGGGGTTTGGTTTGGGCAGTGGGTCCAACGGTGGTGGCGATGATGGAGAGGGGCGTGGCTGCAAGGGGTTTGCAGACTGTTTGGGTGTGGAAGAGGTTGTGGTCGTGAGGAAGAGATGGTGGTAGGGGTGGTGGTGGCCGTGCACAAAGGGCCTGCATCTCTCTGTCTCCAAATCTCTCAGGAGCCACAATCTTCAAGACTCTACAAAAACCCCAAACCAAGGTGACTTGCCTCTCTCTCTCTCTCTCTCTCTCTCTCTCTCTCTCTCTCTCTCTCTCGAAATCTCATTCACTCTCACTCTCTCTATAAATCTCACCATTGGGGAGGTGTGATGTGTGCTGGGTGTTAGTGGTGGTGATGGAGGTCCGATGGTAGTCTGATGGTGGTGATGGATGGTAGTGGTAGTCTAATGGTGGAGGTGGTCCGATGGTGGTGGTGGTGAAGAGTGGTCCGATGATGGTAGTGGAGGTAGTCCGATGGTGATGATGGTGGTTGGCTGCCCTGTCTCTCTCTCTCTCACATCAAATTTTTCCAAATCTCTCCCAAAACTTTTCCCAAATTCTCTAATTTTTTCCCTAGTTTGATCTTTAAGAGATTAGGATTTTTAGTCATAAGTTGTTTGTGGAGTAAAATGACAAAAGTGACCATTTAAGTGGGTCATGTGATAAGCATGTGAGATATTTCTGTCAATTTAAACAGAAAAGTTTTAACGGAGGAGCCACATTGCAAAAAAAATATACATTAGGGACCCAATTGCGAGAATTGAAACATCAGGGTGCGGGATGTATACATTAGGGGTGCAAATTACTTTTCACCCTTCAATTTAAAACAAAAGGCGTAAGGTAAATACAAAAACCCAAACTGGTTTTGTGCCCGACATGTGTCCAGCAGTGTTTGCCTTGTGTCCAACAGGTGTCCGATGTCAAAAAATTAAGAAATCTTTTTTGCATGTCCGAC
The DNA here is from genome assembly GCA_033977485.1 of Hydrangea macrophylla. Taxonomy (NCBI): domain Eukaryota; kingdom Viridiplantae; phylum Streptophyta; class Magnoliopsida; order Cornales; family Hydrangeaceae; genus Hydrangea; species Hydrangea macrophylla. Next base: position 42,109,065 of record CM066993.1, read on the forward strand.
ACCGGCAAGTTAACCCAAATTGAAGTGTTGTGCTACATAGAGAATAACCATACAAAAAGCAGGGGAATTGTGGGAATAGTTTTTGTTGAAACATAATTTAATGGGTGTACGAAAAAGTTTTGAATACACATCAGTAGCATAATGTAGGGATGGCAATGGGGCGGGTTTTTCGGGTTACCCGCCCCGCGCCGCCCCTAATAGGCAGAGTATGCGGTATATTCAATAGGGTAGGGCAGGCATGGGGTTGATTGTCATAACCCGTGTCGGGTTCAGGTCGGGGTCGGGGTGAAGGTGGATTGACCCGACCCACCCCGGTGATATAAGTCTTTTACATTGTTACTCCCATTATAACTTATATTAGCATATCTATGAGGGATTATAAATACTTTAAAATCTTTTCAATTAGGGTTTTTATTTCACAAACCACAAGTCTGTCACAGGCCCCTCTCTCAACCATGTCAATCCAATGATCTCTCTCTCTCCGTCTCAAATTCATGTCAGCCAGGGGCCGCTCACCGGCGCCATTGAAGCCGCCCTCCCTCACCTTAGAGCTATCATATAGGAGGTGAACCTGTAGAAAGACTAATGGGCCTGATTCACCCCCCAAAAGACACTTTATGAGGGGAGGATTACCCAAGCTTACAAGAAGCACATACCTCTACCCTGGCGTTGTGGGAAAATTCAGCAACCTACTGGACCATATCAACAGGGAAAGCCCAGTAAGGGGTAGAGCCCAACATGGCTCTGATACCATGTAGAAAGACCAATGGGCCTAACTCACCCCCAAAAGACGCCTTATGATGGGAGAATTACCCAGACTTATTAAAAGCACATACGGGGTCTCTATCCGGGCGATGTGGGACAATTCAACAGAATCCATACCCAAACTAATTAGCATTACACACACACATATATAGATGTGTGTGTAGGTGAATGTTTTGTTTGTGTGGGTGATTTGTGTATGTGCGTGTTTTGAGTGTGTTTCAGTGTGTGTGGGTGATTCGCATATGTGCGTGTTTCAGTGTGTGGGTGATTCGTGTTTTGCGTGTTTCAGTGTGTGCGTGTTTCAGTGTGTGCGTGTTTCAGTGTGTGCGTGTTTCGTGTATGTATGTGTGGGTGATTCGTGTATGTGTCTGTCTAGATGGCAGGGCGGGGACAGGTTTCAAAATCCAAGCCGAGGTCAGGGGTGGGAGACACAGTCCTTCGGGACAGGACGGGGCGGGGTCGGGGAAACACCTTGTGTAATTGGGGAGGGGGCAAGGTTGAGGGGCCCGTCCCATAGCCGCCTCGTAGCCATCCCCAGCATAATGTCAACATAGCTCATCAAAAATAGAGACCACTTAAATGTGTGGGTCTATAGAAATCCAACCCTCAAAATCCAGGCAAGAAATCATGGGAAGATAAACGATAAAACTTGAGAAAACTCGAGCCTTAACAAGAGCCAAGTGAAAAAAAAAAAATTTGTTTTAATGAGAAGCTTGGATTCCTATTCAATTACTCAAGGCACCGCTAAACCTTTCCCTATCCCCGTCACGACCTCTCACCGACACCCATGGTTATAAAATCAGGATCCTAATTGGGAACATGTTGGGGTTCATACGATCAGAAGATACTACAAAAATCTTACAAAATTGCATATACATTCCAAGTCTTGATGTATATAAGACCAAAAAATAAAATAACATAACATAACATTTCCAACACAAATTAGCACATTTATATCCAATCTTTCTAACATTGTTATCCAATCTTTGTCCTGCACAACATAGCAGTGTAGCATAACGCTGATGAGCAGTTCGGTAAATAGAAGAGAGAATAAAATTGACGAAAACAGTGGCGGAGCCAGGAATAAAAGTTTTGGGGGGGCCGTGTACAGCGGCTTAGAATTACATGGGGGTTCGGGGGCAGCGCCCCTGAGGCGAAATTTTTTTTGGTCTATTCGTAAATCCGTCGTTGCATGTAAAATTTAATGATGGTAAAACGATTTGGGTTGAATTCAAAGGGTATGTTGCAATGATGCTAAAATGTATTTAACCCTTCTTATTTTTAGCCTTAACAATATTTTTTGGGGGTTATGTAATAATCATACTATTTTTGGGGGGGGCCAATCTAAATAAAATTTGAAAATTTCTAAAACTATACATATCAAAAATGCAATTTTGAAAAATCTTGGGGGGGCCATGGCCCCCGCCTGCCTCCGCCCCTGGACGGAAATGAATCAGGATTAGGATTCTAAGGAAATGAAATCAACAAAAAACAAGGATTCACGGGAAGGTATTTCACCTTAGAGCTTTAATGTTCTATGAATGTGTGATGAATATATATATATATATATATACAGAGAGAGGATCTAAAGTGAACTAGGTTTAGTGAACTTACCCAGTGAACTGGATTTTAAGCCTAAAAGAAATTCGTGGGTCATCGAGGCATGCGGGTCAGCGGGGCAGCCTGCGGGTTCTTTTAGGCTTAAAATCCAGTTCACTGGGTAAGTTCACTAAACCCAGTTCACTTTACATCCTCTCCCTATATATACATATATATATATATATGATGGTTGAGGGTGATGGCGTACAACCAAGTTAGCCACTACACAACTTCTGGTGAGGGCATACGGTCAAATGTATTGTAAAGAACACAATTGTCTTCAATGCTAAAATTGATATAAAAGATTGAGAGAAGAGTACAGATAAACTTAACAAATTTAAAGATTTAAAAATAATAATAATAAAATAAAAAGAAAGAAAGAAGGATGGAGAGCTAGGGAAGAAGTGAAGATTGAAAATCAGAGGTTACCAAAGAGGAACATTTCCGCTATTTAGATTCGATGATTAGTAAAGATGGAGAGCTTGGAGATGATGTGACCTGTAGAATTAAAGTAGGATGGCACAAGTGGAGTGCTTCTAGCATATTATGTGACCGACGATTACCCGCAAAATTGAAAAGGAAAATTTTATAGGACAACTATCAAACCAGCTATGCTCTACGGGACGTTGGGCAACTAAGAAACATGTAATAACCCAACATTTTGAAATGTGATAATGACATCTTAATGTGCATTATATGATAAGGACATTAATATTTAGGTGATTTGCATACTTAATCTTATTATCAAGTGATGGAAGAAAATTAAGAGTTGATAAACTCTTGTTATGTGTTACACATGGCAATCTATTTGGCATTTGCATATTTTGAAAGACATGGAATTATTTTATGCCTTGCATTGGATACATATTTGATGTTAAATGTTGAATTGCTAGACAAAGGCATAAATGATAGGAGTAAAACGAATACATTCTCATAACTAGTAGGTGAATTAACAATTCACAAAAACTAGAGGAGCTATTGTGTAATTAGTAAGAAATATAGTAGGTGAAAGTGTAATTTAGGAGACTTGATCTCTAGAATTTGGTAGAATCTTCCTAATCAAGATTAATTAGCTTAATTGGGATTAATTAGCTTAATGATGATTAATTAGCCTAATCAATGTGCTAGCTTATATTATCTAAGCTAGTAGGTGGCCTAGTAGGTGGTCAAGTAGGAGGTGTTGGGCTATATTTGGCCAAGTCCATGTGTATTCAAGTGGGAAAGAGAGGGAAATAGAAGAATAACTAGTTAAATAAGATGTACATCTTTTGAGATGCTTGTCTCTACACAAGCAAGTAGATGCTAAGAAGAAAGGGAAAAACAAGAGAGAAAAGAAGGAAACCAAAGGGGAAAGGGTGCTAGGAAGATTTCTATCTCAAATTGAAGCTAGGCTTGAGAAGCTACGGGTAAGAGGATTCTTTCTATGTGATTTAATTTCATTTCCATAAAGTTTTGATGGATTAATTAGAGGAATTCATATTGATATGCTGTGGAATCTTATATGACTTGTAGGAGTTTGAAAGTGAGCATTATATCTTGTCAATTCTACATCTAGGGCAAGATGAGCAACCTCTATCTATGAGGAAACTTTTCAAGTAATGAAATTGCAGCATATAAATGATTTACTTTCAATTCATGAATTATGAACATACTTGTATATCATGATTGACTATAAGTGCAAGAGATAAAAAGGATTATGTTGTTGGAATCATGTTTATGTGATTATGTGGTTGAAGAAGCAATTGTTCTATCACTACAAAGAGAAGGCTCCAAAAGGGAGTGTATAGAAAAGCCTCCTAAGGCTTGAGTGTTCACTACGCCTTGTATAGGGTATTGGATAGCTCGGAACAAGGATAAAGGGTGCCATTACGGGCATGGGGTAGTGAGAAGAACAAGAAGCTTTGGAGACAAATACTTACTTGGATGTGATTCATTATGTTACATTGAATTGCATATCACATGTTTAAATGTTAAACACGAATTTATGTCAAAGAGCATGTTATTCACTGAGCTTCAAGCTCATGGGGTTATTGTATAACAATTTCGGGTGAAAGGAAAGAGAAGGCGAAAGAGAAATAGAGGAAGAAAGAGGAGAACAAGTGTAATATCCCAACATTTTGACATGTGATTATGACCATGGTTGTTAGAATCGTATGATTCACGATTCGATTCATACGATTCGTTTCGCTTCTTGTGCTTGGCGATTCGAATAGGAAGTCTGAATCGCAAATTGAACTGAATCGACATAAATTGATTCAGAATCGTACTGAACCGTACGAATCGATCGATTCAAACGATTCGCGAAATCACAAATAAAAATCGCAGAAAACCCCTTTGTGAAAGCCCTAACCTCGTCTCCTAACCTTGTTGCGAATTTCTGGTCGCCGGCTGATTGTCGACGTCTGATTGTCGCCGTCGTCTTCACCATCGTCGACTGGTGTCGACATCTTCTTGCTGTCGTCATCGTCGTCCTCTTGTTGCGAAGGTATGACTCTCTCTCTCTCTCACTCTCACTCCGCTGTTGGCTGCTATGTAAAGTTGTAAGCAGTGAAACCCACTTTCCTCTCTCTCTCTCTCTCTCTCTCTCTCTCTCTCTCTCTCTCTCTCTCTCTCTCTCTCTTCGCTGCTTGGTAACAGTGGGTTGCTGTGAAGTTGTAAAGATAGTAAAACCCACTTTCCCTTTATTTAAGTGATTATATTAGAAAACACTGGAATCTTGTGTTTGTATATAATATAGAATAATGTGACCCATTTTCTGATGTTCTTTTTTAAGTTCAACCTTGAAGTCTGTGTTGCCAAGACCCTAGTGGTCAAGTGGCATCACCTCCTCTCTCCCAAGTGGGAGGGGAGGGGTTCAAATCTCCCCATGGGGAGTGGGAGGAATTTATTCCTCCTTTCTTTGTAGAACGCCCCGTGTGCTTGTGTCGGGTCTACCTCTTGGGTTCTACTACTTGGATAGTGTGTGTGTGTGGGTGTGTGCGTGCGTGTGTGTGTGGCGTGAGTCATCCAGGTAGGTACATCAAAAAAAAGAAAACCTTGAAGTCTGTGTTTGTATATAATATATATATATACATGTAGACTGTAGTATAGTATTATACTATTGCTTAAACCATTTATTTAAGAGCATTACTAGACCACACAGTGAATCACATATTTTTTTCACACACAGCACAGCTTTAAATGCATATACTATGAGGCTGTTTGTCATTGCTTATTTGCCCATTTTAAGCAGTTCTGGTGGCCCAAACTGCTTATTGATCTGTTTGTTTCAACAAAAATATAAGCAGATTTGGTCCAAAAAGCAGTTTGACAATAAGCAGGTGGGGGGGTGCTTTTTAAGATTATCTCTATATTTGATCAATTCACAGCATATTAACCAAACACCCAAACCATAATAAGCAGTTTTACTTTTAAGCAGTTCTACTAACCACGATCAAGATCGCATAAGCATAAGCACAGACAAACAGGCTCTATGTGTTGTGTAAGTGTAGCACAAAAAAGTGTACAAAATTCAAATAGCACAAAGTACAAGCATTTAAAGTTATGTGTGGAAAAAGTGTGTGGTTCACTATGGGGCTAGCATTTTCCTTTATTTAATATGTTAACCATTATACTATTACTATCTTTAGAGAATTACACTATTTGCATGGAATCTAATGTTTCAATACTATTTTGTCCATTTTAAGCAATGTATATGTGTATTAATGTATGTATACATATATATAAACTTCTATTTTTGAAAAAAGTGTGAATCTTACGATTCACGATTCGATTCGATTCGATTCACGATTCATAATTTTGGCCAACCGATTCACGATTCGATTCACGATTTAACAACCATGATTATGACATTTTAATGTGCTATATATGGTAATGACATGAATATTTATGTGATTTGCGTACTTAATCTTATTATTAAGTGGTGGAAGGAAATTAAGAGTTGATAAACTCTTGTTATAAATGTGTTACACATGGCAATTATTTGGAATTTGCATATTTTGAAAGACATGGAATTATTTTATGCCTTGCATTGGATACATGTTTGATGTTAAATGTTGAATTGCTAGACAAGGGCAAAAATGATAGGAGTAAAAAGAATACATTTTCCTAACTAGTAGGTGAATTGGCAATTCACGAGAACTAGAGGAGCTATTGTGTAATTAGTAAGAAATATAGTAGGTGAAAGTGTAATTTAGGAGACTTGATCTCTAGAATTTGGTAGAATTTTCCTAATCAAGATTAATTAGTCTAATTGAGATTAATTAGCTTAATGATGATTAATTAACCTAATCAAGGTGCTAGCTTATATTACCTAGTAGGTGGCCTAGTAGGAGGTGTTGGGCTATATTTGGCTAAGTCCATGTGTATTTAAGTGGGCAAGAGAGAGAAATGAAAGAATAACTAGTTAAATAAGATATACATCTTTTGAGGTGCTTGTCTCTACACAAGCAAGTAGGTGCAAAGAAGAAAGGGAAAAACGAGAGAGAAAAGAAGGAAAACCAAAGGGAAATGGGTGCTAGGGAGATTTCTATCTCAAATTGAAGCTATACTTGAGAAGCTAAGGGTAAGAGGATTCTTTCTATGTGATTTAATTTCATTTCCATAGAGTTTTGATGGATTAATTAGAAGAATTCATATTGATATGCTATGAAATCTTATATGACTTGTAGGCGTTTGAAAGTGAGTATTATATCTTGTCAATACTACATCTAGAGCAAGGTGAGTAATCTCTATCTTTATGAAATTGTGGCATATAAATGATTTACTTTCAATTCATGGATTATGAGCATGTGTGTATATCATGATTAACTATATGTGCAAGAGATAGAACGGATTATGTGTTGGAAACATGTTTATGTGATTATGTGGTTGAAGAAGCAATTATTCTATCACTACAAAGAGAAAGCTCCAAAAGGGAGTGTAGAAAAGCCTTCTAAGGCTTGAGTGTTCAATACGCCTTGAATAGGGTATTGGATAGCTCGGAACAAGGATAAAGGGTGCCATTACGGGCACGGGGTAGTGAGAAGAACAAGAAGCTTTGGAGATAAATACTTACTTGGTTGTGATTCATTATGTTACATTGAATTGCATATCACGTGTTTAAATGATATACATGAATTTATGTCAAAGAGCATGTTATTCACTAACTCATGTGGTTATTGAATAACCATTTCAGGTGAAAGGAAAGAGAAGGAGAAAGAGAAATACACGACGAAAGAGGAGAGCAAGTGTTTAATGTGCATATTGCATATGGCGTAGTTGTTGTAGTTTGGAACTAAAGGACTTGTAAATTATGTTGTTAGGTGAGCAAGTGTAGAACTTGATGTATAAGACTCCTATGTTCATGTATGAAAGGTTTTGCCAAGTGCTTTTGCTATTCAAGCATGTTTGATTGCTTAGATGCTCATGGCTAGAATTGTGGATAGAAGCTGTTTCGATCGATCGAAATACACTGTTTTAATTAGTTCAAAACGACGACTTCTACGGAAACAGACACAACTTTTTCTGAAATTTTGAAATCGTGCACCGTTTTCAACATTGGAACCTAGACTCAAACAGCTATCTTTTGGTATAAAATCTAACTCAAATTTTCAAATTCCTATGATACCCTTGGGGCTAATCACTTGCAAATGTGGTTTAAATGGGAGTCTAAAAACCCGTTTTGTACGTTATTAACATAGGGTCAGGCCTCGGTGGCATGTCACGTACCCTCGTGCCATACTTAGTGGATTTGGGTTGTGACAGAGTTGGTATCAGAGCTAAAGGTTTAAATTTGCATTTATTGCATGATTAGATGTGTTGAATGAATATGTGCACGTATACGTGATACTAGATATGTTATGTGGCATGATTTATGTGACACGATTAATAGAGCATGATTATCATATGATACATGACAAGGCATGAATGACATGATGTTGATTATATGAATTGATCGTATTTATGCTTATAGATGGCGCAAGGGCAAGGTTTTCCAAGTAAGAGGATGGACAGAATCGAGGAACTAATTGAAAGATTTGCACAAACTGTGGAACAACGATTTCAGGGTAATAAAACAGGAGTACAAAATCCGGAAAATCGCGAAGCAAGAACTACTCAAGCTGCTATGGAAGGTTTCAAAAAGTTAAAACCATTGGCCTATGATGGGCGTCCTGATCCACATGTTGCAGACATGGGTAGCTGAGATGGAAAAGACTTTCACTGTGTTCTAATGTACTAAAGAGGAAAAAGCTACCTATGCTGCTTTTATGTTACGAGGTGAAGCTGATAAATGGTGGCGTATGGTGAAAAAGGTGGAACCTAACATGAATTGGCAACGATTTTTGGAAGTGTTCTATGGTACATACTTTCGTAAGTCTGCTCAAGAGCAAAGAGCTAGAGACTTTTCCAATTTGACCAGAGAAACATGACTGTATTACAATATGTTGCCAAATTTTCTGAGTTGTCCAGCTTTGCTCCATCCGAAGTGGCTACTGATGCTATGAAAGCAAGGAAGTTTGAAAATGGGTTACGTTGGGGTATTCGTAGTCGGGTTGATGTCTTTCGATTCCAAACATATTTAGAGGTTTTGGACACAGCACTTATAGTGGAGCGAGACGAGGAAGAATTCCAAAAGAATAGAGATCAACAAACAAAGAGGCAAGGAGAAGGATCAACAAGAGGACAAGGTTATCTTAAGAAGCCGAGAGTTTCTAGTACGGGATTTGGATCACCACATTATGGAAGCAATTTCCAAGGGGAGAGTAAACCCGTTTGTCCAATTTGTGGGGAACAACATAATGGGCCTTGCTATTGGAACAAAGGAATATGTTATAGATGCAAGCAACCTGGGCATGTTTCTAAGGAATGTCCTCAATCCTATTCACGGGGCTCCGGTTCGAGAAGTGTTTGTTTTGAATGTGGAGAAAGGGGACATTTCGCTAGAGAATGCCCACAGCGACGTTCAAGGGGTCCAAGCTCATCTATACCAAACATAGCTACTCAGAAATCAGTCCAAAAGCCTGAAGGAGAAAAGAAAGACCAAAGGCAAGGTCAGATGTTTGAACTTACACCGGGAGATAACGTTTACAGCTGATACAGTTGTGTCAGGTACACTCCTTATTTGCACGTACCCTGCACATGTACTTATTGATTCTGGATCCACACATTCATATGTATCTTGTTGTTTTGCTAAGAATCTGGATAGATCTTCCGAATCTTTGGGATATGTTTTATCTATTGTTGTTCCTTCGGGAGTATCTTTGAATAGTGCTTCTGTCTATAAAGCTAGTGGAATAGAAGTGGATGGCAGAATGTTAATGGTAGACTTGATACCTTTGAACATCCAATACTTTGATGTTATTTTGGGGATGGATTGGTTGTCTACTTATCATGCTTCGATTGACTGTCAAAAGAAGAGAGTTTTATTTCGAATTCCTGAGCAAACTGAATTCTATTTTCAAGGGACGGGGGTACTGTTGCCACCATATGTTGTTTCGGCAATGAAAGCATGTCGCTTGTTAAAGAAGGGATGTCAGGGTTTCTTATGTAGTGTTGTAGACACTAAAACCTCAAATCTTGCTTTAGAAGATATTTCAATCGTACAGGAATTTCCTGATGTGTTTCCAGATGATTTATCTGACACTCTAATAGATAGAGAGATTGAATTTTCAATTGATGTAATACCAGAGACTCAACCGATATCCAAAACTCCTTATAGAATGGCTCCGGTTGAATTGAAAGAACTGAAAACACAGTTACAGGAATTGTTGGATAAAGGATTTATACGTCCTAGTGTGTTGCCTTGGGGTGCACCAGTATTATTTGTGAAGAAGAAAGATGTTACTATGCGGTTATGTATTGATTATCGAGAACTGAATAAGGTGACTATTAAAAATAAATATCCTTTGCCACGAATCGATGACTTATTCGATCAATTACAAGGTGCTCAAGTGTTTTCAAAAATTGACTTAAGGTCGGGATATCATCAGATAAAGGTAAAAGCAGAAGATGTAGAAAAGACTGCATTTAGAACTAGATACGGGCATTATGAATTTCTTGTGATGCCATTTGGTGTGACTAATGCTCCTGCTACTTTTATGGATTTAATGAATCGAGTGTTCAAGGCATATTTGGATGACTTTGTAATTGTTTTTATTGATGATATTTTGGTTTATTCAAAGAGCTCTGAAGAACATGAAAATCACTTGAGAATGGTATTACAAACTTTGAGGAAGAACAAGCTTTGTGCTAAATTAAAGAAATGTGAGTTTTGGTTGCCTAGCATTACTTTCTTGGGGCATGTGATGTCTGAAAAAGGGTGTTTCAGTTGACCCTCAGAAGATAGATGCTGTTGATTCTTGGCCTACACCCACAAATGTTTCAGAAGTTCGTAGTTTTCTTGGTTTGGCTGGGTATTATCGTAGATTTGTTAAAGACTTTTCTCGTATTGCCATTCCGATGACTCAATTGTTACATAAGAATATACCGTTTGTATGGACTAACGAATGTGAACAGAGTTTTCAAGAACTGAAGAATAGATTGGTTACAGCTCCTATATTAACGATTCCAACAGGAAATGGAGGATATATGATTTACAGTGATGCCTCTCACCAAGGGGTAGGGTGTGTACTTATGCAAAATGATAAGGTTATCGCTTATGCTTCTAGACAATTGAGGCCACATGAAAGTAATTACCCTACACATGATTTAGAACTTGCAACGGTAATCTTTGCTTTAAATATTTGGCGACATTACCTTTATGGTGAAACTTGTGAAGTTTTTACACATCATAAAAGTTTGAAGTACTTATTCACTCAAAAGGAGCTAAACATGAGGCAAAGAAGATAGCTTGAACTAATAAAGGATTATGATTTGACGATACGATACCATCCAGGAAAAGCTAATGTGGTGGCGAATGCTTTAAGTAGGAAGTCTTCGGGTAATTATGCTTATTATCTTACTACTCAGAATCAATTGTTGACAGACTTGGAAATAATGGAAGTGGAAGTAATTCCTTTTTATAAAAGTGAAGTTCTTGCAACAATGGTAGTGCAACCTACGTTGAGGCACAGATGAATGATGCATTTCTTAAGAAGATTTGTGATGAAATACATGAAAGTAAGCGAGCTGATTTTTCTATTCAAGATAATGTTTTGAAGTTTAAGAATCGAATATGTGTTCCTAATTTTGATGAAATCAGAAAGAAGGTTTTGATAGGAGCTCATAATATCAAATATTCCATTCATCCTGGGAGTACCAAGATGTATCGAGATTTGAGAGAAATTTATTGGTGGCCAAGAATGAAGAAAGAAATTGCAGAATTTGTAGCACATTGTCTGATATGTCAACAAGTAAAGGTGGAGCATAAGAAACCAGTGGGGTTACTCCAACCACTCCATATACCCGAATGGAAATGGGAGCACATTACGATGGATTTTGTGGTGGGATTTCCGAGATCGGGGTAACAATGCTATTTGGGTAATTGTTGACAGGTTAACTAAATCTGCGCATTTCTTAGCTATGAAAACTACTTATTCGAAAGAGAAATTGGCGGAGTTATACATTGGAGAAATTATTAGATTACATGGTGCACCTGTCTCTATTACTTCTGATCGAGATCCTAATTTTGTAAGTCGATTTTGGAAGAGTTTGCAGCGGGCAATGGGTACAACTTTAAACTTTAGCACTGCCTTCCATCCGCAAACCGATGGACAATCAGAAAGAGTAATTCAAATCTTAGAAGATATGTTGAGGGGATGTGTTCTGGATTTTAAAGGCCCGTGGGAAGAACATTTACCACTTATCGAGTTTGCATACAATAATAGTTTTCAATCTAGCATTGGTATGGCGCCTTATGAAGCACTATATGGAAGGAAATGTCATTCACCAATTTGTTGGACTGAGGTGGGAGAAAGAAAGTTATTGGTACCGGAGATTGTATAATTGACTACTGATAAAATTAAATTGATCCAACAGAGGTTTCGAACAGCACAAAGTCGACAGAAAAGTTATGCGGACACTAGAAGAAGGGACCTTGAATTCCAAGCAGGTAACTATGTCTTTTTTAAGGTGTCTCCGTCGAAAGGTATAATCCGATTTGGAAAGAGGGGAAAGTTAATCCTCGATATATCGGGCCGTTTCAGATCTTGGAAAGGATTGGACCGGTATCTTATCGTTTAGCTTTACCTTCGGAATTGAGTAATGTACATAATGTATTTCATGTATCAATGTTACGGCGGTATCTCTTTGATGCGGCACATGTTTTGGCACATGAACCGGTGGAGGTTCGGGAGGATTTACCGTATATAGAGCATCTGGTTGCAATTCTAGCTCAACGGGATCAAGTGTTACGGACTAAAGTGATTCCTTTGGTAAAAGTTTTATGGCGGAACCATTCCGTGGAAGAGGCTACATGAGAAAGGGAGGATGAAATGCTTGAGAAGTATCCCTCTTTATTTGGAATCGTAAGGTAAGACAAGTTTGGAGGACCAAACTTTTATAAGGCGGGGAGGATGTAATATCCCAACATTTTGACATGTGATTATGACATTTTAATGTGCTTTATATGTTAATGACATGAATATTTATGTGATTTGCGTACTTAATCTTATTATTAAGTGGTGGAAGGAAATTAAGAGTTGATAAACTCTTGTTATGTGTTACACATGGCAATCTATTTGGACTTTGCATATTTTGAAAGACATGGAATTATTTTATGCCTTGCATTGGATACATATTTGATGTTAAATGTTGAATTGCTAGACAAGGGTATAAATGATAGGAGTAAAAAGAATACATTTTCCTAACTAGTAGGTGAATTAGCAATTCACGATAACTGGAGGAGCTATTGTGTAATTAGTAAGAAATATAGTAGGTGAAAGTGTAAGTTAGGAGACTTGATCTCTAGAATTTGGTAGAATTTTCCTAATCAAGATTAATTAGTCTAATTGAGATTAATTAGCTTAATGATGATTAATTAACGTAATCAAGGTCCTAGCTTATATTACCTAAGCTAGTAGGTGGCCTAGTAGGTGGCCTAGTAGGAGGTGTTGGGCTATATTTGGCTAAGTCCATGTGTATTCAAGTGGGCGAGAGAGAGAAATGAAAGAATAACTAGTTAAATAAGATGTACATCTTTTTGAGGTGCTTGTCTCTACACAAGCAAGTAGGTGCAAAGAAGAAAGGGAAAAACGAGAGAGAAAAGAAGGAAAACCAAAGGGAAATGGGTGCTAGGGAGATTTCTCTCTCAAATTGAAGCTATACTTGAGAAGCTAAGGGTAAGAGGATTCTTTTTATGTGATTGAATTTCATTTCCATAGAGTTTTGATGGATTAATTAGAAGAATTCATATTGATATGCTATGAAATCTTATATGACTTGTAGGAGTTTGAAAGTGAGTATTATATCTTGTCAATACTACATCTAGAGCAAGGTGAGTAACCTCTATCTTTATGAAATTGTGGCATATAAATGATTTACTTTCAATTCATGGATTATGAGCATGTGTGTATATCATGATTGACTATACGTGCAAGAGATAGAAAGGATACTGTGTTGGAAACATGTTTATGTGATTATGTGGTTGAAGAAGCAATTATTCTATCACTACAAAGAGAAAGCTCCAAAAGGGAGTGTGAAAAAGCCTTCTAAGGCTTGAGTGTTCAATACGCCTTAAATAGGGTATTGGATAGCTCGGAACAAGGATAAAGGGTGCCATTACGGGCACGGGGTAATGAGAAGAACAAGAAGCTTTAGAGATAAATACTTACTTGGTTGTGATTCATTATGTTACATTGAATTGCATATCACGTGTTTAAATGATATACATGAATTTATGTCAAAGAGCATGTTATTCACTGACTCATGTGGTTGTTGAATAACCATTTCAGGTGAAAGGAAAGAGAAGGAGAAAGAGAAATACACGACGAAAGAGGAGAGCAAGTGTTTAATGTGCATATTGCATATGGCGTAGTTGTTGTAGTTTGGAACTAAAGGACTTGTAAATTATGCTGTTAGGTGAGCAAGTGTAGAACTTGATGTATAAGACTCCTATGTTCATGTATGAAAGGTTTTGCCAAGTGCCTTCGCTATTCAAGCATGTTTGATTGCTTAGATGCTCATGGCTAGAATTGTGGATAGAAGTTGTTTTGATCGATCGAAATACACACTGTTTTAATTGGTTCAAAAGGACAACTTTTACGGAAACAGACAACTTTTTCTGAAATTTTGAAATCGTGCACCGTTTTCAACGTTGGAACCTAGACTCAAACGGCTGTCTTTTGGTATAAAATCTAACTCAAATTTTCAAATTCCTATGATACCCTTGGGGCTAATCACTTGCAAATGTGGTTTAAATGGGAGTCTAAAAACCCATTTTGTACGTTATTAACATAGGGTCAGGCCTCGGTGGCATGTCACGTACCCTCGTGCCATACTTAGTGGATTTGGGTTGTGACAACAAGTGTTTAATGTGCATACTGTATATGGCGTAGTAGTTGTAGTAGTTTAGAACTAAAGGACTTGTAAATTATGTTGTGTTAAGTGAGCATGTGTAGGACTTGATGTATAAGACTTTTATGTTCTTGTATGAAAGGTTTTGGCAAGTGCTTTTGTCATTCAAACATGTTTAATTGCTTAGATGTTCATGGCTAGAGGTGTGGACATAAGCTATTTCGATCGATCGAAATACACACTGTTTTTAACTGGTTCAAAATGAGTACTTTTTACAGAAGGATACATAATTTTTTCTAGAACTTTTGAAATCGTGCACCGTTATCAACGTTGGAGCCTAGACTCAAACAACTATCTTATGGTATAAAATCCAACTCAAAATTTCAAATTCCTAACTTACCCTTGGGGCTAATCACTTGTAAATGTAGTTTAAATGGGAGTTTAAAAGAGTAATGATTTGTGCACATAAAGATCTGGGCCATTAATTTTGGTGGATCCCATGTATGTAGGCACGGGTTCCACCGAAATGAATGGCCCAGATCTTTATATGCACACTTTATGTGCACATAGCATTACCCAGTTTAAAAACCCACTTTTGAACGTTAATAACATACAGTCAGGCCTCGATGACATGTCACTTACCCTCGTGCCATACTTAGTGGATTTGGGTCGTGACACAACATATTAGCAAAATGAGTGTAGGTAAGATGAAGATGCTAAGATGAATGTGTGGTAAGACTAGGAAAGATAGAATTATAAACGAACACATTCGTGAGATGGTAGGGGTGACACACATAGGATGATAGGAGATAAATTGAGGGAGAATAGACTCAGACGGTTTGGCCATGTACAACGAAGACTTGTAGACGCACCGGTGCGGAAGCGCAATAGGATCGTAGTGCCTGGAGATATCAAGGGGAGGGGTAAACCTAAACTGACCTGGGAAACTGTAGTGAAACAGGATATGAATATACTTAATTTAACCGAGCATATAGCTCTTGATCGTGCAGAATGGAGAAAATGAATTCATACAGCCGACCCCAAATGATTAGGGCACAAAGCTTGGTTTGGTTTGGTTTGGTTTGGTTTGGTTTGGTAAAAAAAAAACTAGAGATTTTAATCATATCAAGTAAAAGGGAAGATCAACATGGTTTAGTGAAAAGTGATGAAATCCAAGAGCGTGGGAAACATTGCTCAAAAATTGTTGAATATAACCCATAATGAGAGAACTGATTTTTTCAAAGTATCAAAGAATCCAATTTTAAAATTGCATTGAGAAAAAAGGAAAACTGGGGGCATTACGACCAAATGGCATGCCTATTGAAGTCTGGAAGTGCATATGGGAAGACAGAGTATTTTGGCTCACAAAGGAATCTAATAAGATCATGCCTGCAAAGAAAATGTCATATGAGTGGAGAAAGTGTTGTAGTACCCATGTATAAAAATAAATGGAGATGCAAAGCTATACATCGTGGCATTAAGACAGTAAGTCATAGTGTGAATATTTGGTAGAGGTGATTAAGTAACGACAAGACTTGAAAGTACCTATGAAGCATGGACACGGACAAACCGACACAGATACGACACGACACAAGCTCGTTGATATGACAAAGATATAAAAAAATCGCACGTCGATACTGCTAGAAAAGTGTCCTGTCGTGTCCGTGCATCGGACACAGCACAATACGCGACATGTTTCCTTCTTTGAAGTGTGTACAACTTCAGACAATCAATTTGAACTTATGACTGATGGGGATCAGAAAGGGTCTTTCGTAATATGTGTATTCAATTCGAGAGGAAATTGTATTTATTTTATTTATTTAGTTTAGGTAGTTTTTTATTAAGGCAATAATTATCTTGGGAAGTTTTGGATTTATAATATAAGTTTAATTAGGAAATAATTATCTTTAGCAAATTCTATCTATTAGGAAGTTTCTACGAATTTGCCTTGTTTAGGATTTTTCATTTCTCTATAAATAAGGAACAAGCTCATTGTAAGAAAGTAGTTTTATGATACGAACAAAAATTGAGTTCTTGTTTTGAGAGCCTAAGGTCTTGGTGGATTCCACGACTTTATCTATTCTTCTTTGTTCATCTTATTATCAATTTTCCATCAATATCCCTTGCTTATTCGAGTATTCTGCATCAAATTTGGTGTCAGAGCGAAGAGCGATCTCTTAAACATCCAAACAAGTCGAAGGTATGCCTCATCCCTCACACTTCGACATAACCAAAAACCCCACTACTGTTCTCAGATTGTCATGTTCCCAATTCCACAAACCTAAGCCAAATCCATACATTCAAAACCCTACCCAAACAGTTCCTAACATCCAAGCCAACCAAACAGCTCCTAAAAGCCTCTGAGATTTCGGCACTCTTAATCCCAGAAACTCTAGCCGCACCAGATTCCCAAACAGCCCCTTACGGCCTTACCTAGCCAAAAAAGGCATTGTGTCATCACTTTTCTTTCGCCATTCACAGCCGCTGAAGCCTCTGCAATTTTAACCCCTAGGATTTCTCACGTACTAATAACTATAGGATGAAGATGATGGCTTCATTCTTGTTAACCTAGGGACCCACTTGTCAAAGCCCAGCTCCTTATTTGAAATTAACCTAAACCCAACTCAGCCAGTTTGTACTCTTTTAAACAGGCCCAGCCCATTTGTCTCCTTTAAAAACAAGATCAACCCTCCTTTTTCTTCTTTTTCAAACAGTCCAAGCCCAATTCCAATCTCACTGCCATTCTATTTTTATATAACCAGCCCATGTGCGACAAAAAATCAAAAAACAAAACCTATATCCATCTCTATATCCCGGACCCTAACCCTTAGCCCAAATCCAAATCCACAACCCAAAAAGCTCACTGTTAAGCCAAACCAGTAACGGTTTTGTTGTTATTCTAATTTGTTTAGCACCCATAAATAAATAAAAAATAAAAAAAAAATCGGTGGGAAAAAAATAAAAAATAAATTAAAAAAAAAGGGAAGAAATAAAGAAAGAAGAAATAGAGGGAAAAAAAAGTGCGGAAATTTCTTTTGTATTTTACAGCTACACCAGAATTCAGAGATTAAGCCACCAAGGAGCACAATGCG
The DNA here is from genome assembly GCA_033977485.1 of Hydrangea macrophylla. NCBI lineage: Eukaryota > Viridiplantae > Streptophyta > Magnoliopsida > Cornales > Hydrangeaceae > Hydrangea > Hydrangea macrophylla. Next base: position 42,126,953 of record CM066993.1, read on the forward strand.
CAACATCGGCTCAATGATTCATCAGATTCTTCACTTTTGTGGTACACCTAGTCCTTCGAAATTTGATTAGTACCTAATTTATATTGACAATTCACTTAATTTTGCACACAAAGGTCCTTTAAATCGTCCTAAACAAGTCTCGTTATTTAAGTCTTGAATCTTTTCTTGTCCCGCCCTAACATCTAACTCATTTCTTACAGCCGCCCATTGCCCAAATCTAAGTTGTAAACTTGTTATTGATGAAAGATTTCCAATGAATGTGATTTCGGAGTCCGCCATTAACCGACTTAACCTTCCAATTTCTCCATGCTCACAACCATATAGGGTAGTCTTGGACGATCACTACCTTTTTTTGTCATTGAACGTTGTTTAGTACCAATCCGAATGGCTAACCCACACTACAAAAACATTTGTGTGACATCTTGCATATTAATGAGGGTGTAAGTCATATCTTCTCGTTTTGTCATTGACCGTTGTTTAGTACCAATCCGAATGGCTAACCTACACTCAAAAACATTTGTGTGACATCTTGCATATTAATGAGGGTGTAAGTCATATCTTCTCGGTCGTCATTGGATTGTTGACTATAATGTGACAAAAGTTTATGACAATTCCTACCGCTATTTGTACATAAAAATAAGAACATCCTGCTAAAATCTGCTAAGCATATGGTCAATCTCAGGTTTCTAGTAAACCCAGCTCCTCCACCTCTATCAATGACCTAGCAAATCTCACTGAGGAATTGTTTGTCAAACTTGAACGGACAAATGCTCAAAGTGAGCAAACCAAAACTAGGTTTGAACCCATCAAAGTGTCTCTTGAGCCCAATATCGATACACCGGATTCACCACTTGAGGTCCCTGGCATCTCAACAGATCGTCAAGAGGAGACACCCAAAAAGAAACAAGATGATAAGCCACTTGTTAGAGATAGTCCAAATAATCTTGCTATCATCCCGATTCTTCCGCCACCTGTCCCTTCGCCCCTACAATCTCCTCCTCCATTAAAGTAAAACGGAGAATGTGAGCCTTGTTTCCCCACCTACTCCACCATCTAACCATGTTTGTTGTGATCCTCCAATGGACCTAAAAGCAAATTTATTTGACTTGTCATTAAATATGGTTTACTAATTGAAATTTTCATATGTAGTACATGTTTCCTCCCCTTACTTCACCCGCAGGTCTTCAATTGGAGTAGCGCATTAAGCAGTGATGGAGCTATCATTCATCCATCCGCAAAAGGCTCGTCGGCATGTGCGCGTTCTTGAGTCTTCCCAATTTAACAGCCATTATAACTCATCGGAGTCAAGTTCTTCCCAAATGGGGAGAATTGATGGGGAAAAGAAAGGGTCTTTCGTAATGTGTATTCGATCCGGGAGGAAATTGTATTTATCTTATTTATTTAGTTTAGGTAGTTTTGATTACGGTAATAATTATCTTAGGAAGTTCTGGATTTATGGAATGTTTAACTAGGAATATATTATCTTTAGCAAATTCTATCTATTGGGAAATTTCTACGAATTTGCCTAGTTTGGGATTTTTCATTTCTCTATAAATAAGGAGCGAGCTCATTGTAAGAAAAAAAGTAGTTTTATGATATGAACAAAAATTGAGTTCTTGTTTTGAAAGTCTAATGTCTTGGTGGATTCCAAGACTTTATCAATTCTTCTTTGTTCTTCATCTTATTATCAATTTTCCATCAATATTACTTGTTCATTCGAGTGTTCTGCATTAATGACAAGGAGATTAACTAGGGAAGGACTCTTATCCAATCAAGATGCTAATGGAAAGGTATAGGTTCACATGGTTTTTATAGGTTTGGAGAGAGCGAACTGAAAGAATCCCTACAAAATTGAGAAGGTGGGTTTTAGGAAGGAAGAGAGTCACAAGTAGCTAAATTGATTTGATTAACAGAATTTAAAATTGTAGTTGCAACTATAATTAAAATGAACTTAAGATAGTCAAATGAGTTCTCAAATAATGTTGGTGTTAGTAAAATTGCACTAAATATATGAAAAGTACAATAGATATATTTGGTATACAAGTGAGGCACACATGTCTTGCTCTCCTCGAGAAAATTCAAGCCCTCTGCGAAAGACCAACAACTGCTACAACAAACCTTCTATTTGACTTGTCCCCATAAAGATATAAAGGCCCAACAGTGAGCCAATGACTCAGAGTAACTCCTCTGGAGTCGGTCTGGACAGTTGGTTGAGCCCAAAACTCCACCAAAAAGATCGTCTCTCTCTCTCTCTCTGTACTGATTTCTTTTGTTTCTTATTTTCTATGTTGTGTTCGTTGTGTTTTTTGAATGACAACTTGAGAGACTCTTTGGATCTTCAAAAATTGAATGATTCAATAAATTAAAGGTGTGGCTCACAAAGAATGGTTCAACGTCAGACACTCTTTGGTTCTTTGAAACTATCATAAAATTTCAAATTTAATTCCAAAGTAGATTATCACAAAATCTCAAACTTAATTCCAATGTAGATTATTTGTACAATTAGGCCTTTCCCTTTCTTTTTCTTTTCCTTCTCTAAATGTGGGAACCAGGAGAGCTAGTGTGGGTCACAAAGAAAAACATCCTATTTTAAAGCATGTAAAAGTCTTGGAAGTTGTAATGGCATAATGGGTCACCGACTCACCATATAAGTCCAAAGCTAATAAGAGGCGGGTCATGAGTTGGGCCTAAATTATTGATTTCGTTATTCCGAACGAATACAATGGTGTGGTGGAAGGGAAGAATCCCAATTGTTCCCCTTACTTCCTTTCAAGAGCTGGTTGTTGGATGCATTTGCAATTTCAACTTCTACTTTTAAGTGTTCCAGCTCGAGTTTCACATAGCTCATTCTTCACCACTTCAAACCTCGAGGTCGAGTTTTTGTTAACCGGGGGAGAATGATGGAGAATAAGAATTGGAAGTATCTAGAAATTCACACTAGAATTAAAAATTGTAATATATTGGACTTCAGGTTCATTATCTTTAGTGTTAAACACATGTTTTACATTAGTTAAGTCCTCTAGGTTCATTGCCTTAGATTTGCTAGGTCCATTGTCTTAGGTGCATGGTATTATAGTTTTCAAGAATGTATGTTCATTATACCATTTCACATCATACATTGTATGTCACGTGGTACATGTATTTGTCTAGCACCATCAATGATTTTGATAGGATTTCTATTATTAAGTTATTTCGTAATTCCAGACCTTGCATAAGGAATCCTTCGTACACATATGAAGGTAGAAGAGAATGACGGATGATATGAATCGAGTTGAACTGTTTGTAGAAAGGTCAATGGCCTCTCTCTCTCTCTCTCTCTCTCTCTCTCTCTCTCTCTCTCTCTCTCTCTCTCTCGTTGTGCAACTTTTCTTGATCTCACTTCTCCTTTAGCAACCAGTTACTAGCTGTCCAGAAATCTATCTACTAGAATTCTTTCATTCTATGTCTTCTAAACCTCGTCTAATTTTAATACCCTTCGTTCTAAGCAAACCAAAATCCCTTCTATACCTAGTACCAAGCCCAAAATAACTATTTCCGCAACTATAGCCCACCATCAACACATTCTCCTTATCTGTCTTGCTGCTCCAGCATCAAGTTGGGTCCTAATTTGGGTCCTAATTTGGGCCCTAGTCTTAAGTCGTCAATGACCGATTTTACCAACAAGAATAAACACACATAGCATTTTAGCAGTCCAAGGTTGCCTTTAGTAGAATGGTGGGAAGGGCACAATTAACAAGATTAAGATTGTCTGCAATGGAGAAACAGAAATATACCATTCTGTAACTAGACCCGCAAATGTCATTGTAGCAAATAAAACAGACGCACGAGAACCTGACATGAAACAGTACATATCAGATTAATGAAAGCATATCCAATAGGAAATAATAAATAAAATAAAATAAAAAGAGAGTAGTGAAGCAACAAAGATAGGGGTAGGTACAGGATTTCAGTATCCTAACCGTCTTGGCTGAGGACCTGCGCAGCATCAAAATTCAAAATTCAAAAAAATTGTTGTCGTTTTACAATTGGGATCGGAGAATACAAGCATCGTCGCGTTTAGAACCAAGGAATTGGGTTGAGCATAAGCAGCGACTATCAATCAATTGGAGAGAGCATATACCAGTACTCTTTAATGATCTTAAGAGACATTTCTTTCTTCTTCTGTGTTGCTCTTTCTCTTTGCTCCTTCAGCAAACCCTAGCTGCTGATATATGAGTAGTCGATTGATTATTTCCACAACAAAAACAAACAGTAACTAGGGACAGAATGAGAGATGGCCAATACAATGTATTCGTTACCTCTCGCGGCCTCTGTGAATTGAGAAATGATAGATGTACAACAAAAATCCACAACTAATTGCACAACCTGTTTAAAAATATTGGACTTCGTGCTGAAAAAGCTGTACACCCTTTTTTTGTCTTTTTGTGTGTACAGTTTTTTTAGCACGAAGTCCAACAATTTTAAACAGGTTGTGCAATTGGTTATGGGTTTTTGTTGTGCATCTATCATTGCTCCTGTGAATTAGGGTTCCTTCTTTTCTTTTACAACAATGATAGGGATACACGCGAAATCACACGCTGTGTTTTAAATGTAGGTAATTTGTGTTATTTTTATTTTTTATATTTTTCTGTGCATCACTTAATGTGTATCCTATCATTTTGGTTTTTATCCTACCATACTGCCTTTTCGCATCTTTTCAAGACCATAATTGTAATAATCCTTAAAATTTTTAAGTGTTTATATAATTATTTTAATTATTATTTTTTTCAGTTAACAATATTATATTAGTGTGCCTAGGTAAGACACGTGTTTAAAAATTTTAAATTTGGAGGACTTATAAAGTAAATTATTAGTGAGCCCGTTTAGTTTGATTGTTACATTTTATTAATTTATATTTGTTAAAAAAAGAGTGAAGGGTTGATATGTATTTTATATATATATATATAGTGTTTTCAGGCCCGCAAAATGTGTCAAATAGTTTTTCTGGTATTAAAATTAAGTACCCGGGGCATGAGTTCCCTTTGGGCTAGCCATTTTAGTGGTTTGGGTTACATTTTGGACTCATATGAGTCTCTTTTGTGAACCCATAAGAAGAAAAACGGGATTATTTTTATTTGTGTGAATGTTATAATATATGTATTGTGTGTGTATTATATTTATATACATAGATTATCCTAGGGTTAGTTAAAACAAAAGAAAAAAAAAAAAGCGAGCAGCCACAAGAGAGAGAGAGAGAGAAGAGAAGAAGAAGAAGAAAATGGAAGAAAAAAAAAAAAAAAAAGAGAGAGAATGGTCTCGGGTTCGTAGTCTCGCGTGAAATAGCGGAGCATTCGTGGTTGTCGATTTTTGATCAATGAGGTGAGTTAAATTTTGTGTATCCGAGTATATATATATACACGTATGTATATATGCATGTATACGGGAGTAAATTAAAGTAGTACATGTTTAATTTAATTGTTAGGGTTAAATCTTAGTAATGGATATACGTTGTTATTGTTGAAGTAATCTAGATATTTTCTTTCCCCTTCGTGTGACTTTGTGATTATGACTTTAGGGTATTCGAAAGGGTTAGGTGAATAGTTAGTTTGATAAAACCATATGTGAAATATTCATGGTAATTAAGAAATATATGTGAAATTCGTTTTTTTGTAATTCACACAGTTACAGAAACTTTAGAAAATTATTAGAAAATCGTGGCTTTGAATTTGAACATTCTGTTCATGAGTCTAACGTAAAACGCAATTCTGCACACTTTTCGTCTAATGGAGCTTTTCCTGATTCTGCACCGTTTGGGCAGAAGTTGAAGATTTCAGTAGCAGTTTTTAGTATATTAAAATGTACGAAATTGGAGAAATATGATTCATTGTGTTTTTTTTATTCGTTCGTATGACTTAACAAAAATTACTTAGAGATACATGAATTCTCATATAATGTTGAGCTATAAAAAAAATGGGTGATAGTCATTAACGTTGAGTCCGATAAAAATATTGTGGAACGATTGTTATAATACTTTACGATATGAGAATTTAAATTTTTATTATGTGTTTCATGTAGGCTAATATTGAATGTTGGGTTGAGGTTATTGTACCTGAAATAACTGACCTTATTTTGTGGTCATTTTGATAAAAAATAATAAATTAGATACGTTGAATAGTATATTGGGGATCTTGTAATTTGATTGGAAATTATTGAGGGAAGATTGTTATGGGTTAATTGATAAAATCGTTTATTGTAAGAAATTGGAATGCATCTAAAAGTTAGATATGTGATTGGATGATGAGACGGAACTATATGATAAACGTGAAATTCACAATTATTGGAATAATTCGAACGATAAGCGATAATTGTAACATAATTCCTTAGTGTTCACTGCTCCCCGTTGTGTGATATGTTTTTTTTTGGTAGCTCGACTTGCTGAGTGTACCCTTTTGCCAGTGGCTTCGTGATCAAGCTGGCCTAAGCCTTATGCTCGGCTTATATTGTATAGACGTCTAGGCATATTGACCAGCCGTCTGTTGGGTATACCTGGTTTGGTTGATACCCCAACCAAACTAGCACCGGAGTGGGTGTTGGTAGTATGTCCGGGCACACATGGGATATATGTGTGGACTACACATGGAGGGTGGCCAAGGGGTGAACCTAGGGAACACAAAGATAAATTTAATGCTAATAAATTATGAAAATGGATTATTTCATAAGACTGATAAGCGTGAAATAATGAACGCGACATTTAAGTTAGAATGTGGATGGCTTATGTATGGAATTATTCGCTTGGTTTGTGATAATTCGATTTACAGGATGGTGGGCCCACTAACTTTTATGCAGGGCTGGCTTACCATAGATATCCGAGGTAAGTATAAAACTCGTAATAACTTTGGATTTTGGGTAAGAAACTACTTACTACCACATAAATGGAAACTACTCTTTTGTCCAAATATGTGTGTGGAACTACCTGTCTTGGCCCAATAGTGTTGTAATGTGGTTTGTAGTCGACAGGTTCAGGTTGGAGCCCTCAGATTTTGTTGTTTTTGTTTAACTCATACCAGTCATTTGACTGACCCGAGTGTGTTATGCATTCAGGTGCGTTTCTATGTGAAACGTAGTTGGATGACATGTGCAGGATATCGCTTTTGATGATGTGAGCATTGTGCTTGGCTGTGGAGTCTTTGGGCATTTGAATGTTGTAGTTGCTTTGACCACCGGATGTATAGACTTTATTTTTTTTATTTTCTTCTCGCTGAACTTTGTAAGAAATTTTATTTAATGAACTTTGTATTCCTTTTGTAAATTAAAATGGTATTATATTTGTAATGGAATATTATTTCTTTTATAATGAAATGGAGGATTGGGAATATAAGTTTAATAATACCTAGTTTTCATATTAACACAGGATCACATGTCCTTATTTAATGAGTATTAAATTCTATTTTCAAATAAATTATCTGTTAGCCTGTGAGGGTTTCGCTCTCGTGATTGTGGATACCGGCCTTTTGGGCCCACTTGACTTTAAAAACAATTTCTTTCAAATTCAAATACAAAGAGTCGCCACTTACTTTTTAAAAGGAAAATTAAGAAACCATTTAAAAGCAAACCGATCTTTTGCGAAACCAAAGATAAACTGGGTCTGGGGATTATGGAATGAAAAGGGAAGGAGCCCGACGGACTAAAACACCCCATTTCATCCTATCTCGTGATAGGCCTCTACTCAACATCCTTTTTAATCAAATTATTAATCTAAGCATGCTCTCAATTAATATACATATAAATAATACATTACTCAAGCATGTTAAAAAGGGTGCAAAATTGCTAACGATAAAATATCATTCATAAGCCATGTAACTCAAATAGCAAGCGATATAACATGCAATATGGAACTAGGAAACTTACCCGGAATTCCGCCACAAATATTAAACGTGTAATGCACACAAGAAAAATAAAACCTAAGAAAAAAAAAAGGTCTCTAATCATATATACACATAAAGCAAAGACCTAAATCTAAGGTGTCGCACATGGAGTCGAAAATTGATAAAATCAAAGAATAAAATAACTAGAGAGGGGTTGAGGAGTTGTACCTCAATAGCGCTACAAAACAAAGAGTTAGTCCACATGCTTCAAACGAGATATGTTATCAGATAACCAATCCTAAATCTCTAGCTTAAATCTATCAAATAAAGGAGGAATTGGACAAAACTATGAATTCCTTTTAATTAGTTGGAACCATGTCATCTCTATAGATATGCAAGTCTCAACTAGGAGCCAATGCAATGTCTATATAGAGATGCCATAGCCCTAACATGATCATAAGGAATCCTAAGTCATGTTCAATTAGATACAACTTTAGACAAGAGACAAGTCCTACTTATGAATATTAACATACATGAATGAATGCATGAACATATATAAAGACAAACTATGAATTATTCACTAACTTGGATCACTTAGCCTCTGGATTTAGACTTAATTATCATTATTCAAAATGTGATTTGGGTCCCAAGACATTAGGAAACTATTTAAGTTAAAATCAATGAGATTGGACAAAACAGTGACAGTTTTTTTTTGAATTACAGAGAGCAGACCAGACTTTCAAAGCTAGAAAAACCATACATTCAGCGGTTGGATCTTAGTGACGTTCAAGTATGTTATGCCTCTGTAAGTCTAGTTTCTAACCCAAAAAGAAATAAAAAGTGAACGGTTAGATCTCTGGGAATTGAATAAACACTAGACGTCACTCAGGATTTTACAACTCTCTGTCCAGCATTCTTGCATGATTTTCTAAAAATAGTAAAAAAATGGGAAACCCTTTGATCTTTTTAGGGTATCTTCCTAACACATTTAACCACTTAGAAAAAATTATTTTAGGTCAAGAAAACTTGGTTAAGGTTCTGATCTATCAATTTCAAAAGGATGTTGCTGTTCTGAAATTCTGGGCAGATTTCAATGTACTCACAAATCACAGACCCAAACCATCCTAAACATGGAATCTCTTCAAAACAAAAATCACAGAGGCACTCATATGAGTTATGAACATCCTCCAATTGGTCTCATCCCATTCCAATGGACCATGATTTAATGAAAAATATTTGATCACAGTGGGTTTAAGGATTCACTGCACCAATATTGAGTTGCTATTCAAAATTCAAATCAATTTTGATCCATGACTCTAGAAAGAATTAGTACCAAGAATGATTATGATTATCGGAATAAATAATGAAATATGAAGAGATCCATAGATTTAGCCTTGATGGATTTCTATCATAGACCTCATAATTGGAGACCTAGCAAGAAAATCCTAAGGCCCAAATTATTTCTTGGGTTTTAAGTGTAAACTATGAAAATCTATATCTAATTCCTCTCCCAAACTAATGGTCTTTGAGGAATATAGAGTCATAACATTCTATTCCCCTCTCAAATCAATGGTCATTGGAGACTAATATAAGACTCAAATCTACATAAACCTCTATGGAATATAGTATGGATTCCATGAGATTCCTAGTAGAGAGATTCAAGTCATGAGTTAAGACTTGAATCCAACCCACTATGGGTAGATATAATTAAGACTCATGTTAATCTCTATACAGATCATAGGATCATAAGAGAATTAGAGACTCAAACTCAAAGAGACTCAACAAGAATAAAATCCTATGACTCTTAAAAAGAGGAAAATCAAGAATTTAGAGCCAAAGCTTACTTTAAACAAAATTTAAAGTAGCAAATCCTTCAAAACCAATTCATGTTTCTTAAATTCAAGACATAGTTTAGATCCAAGTCAATGAAGTGTCATGAAATTCAATCACAAATTCTATGTGGTATGTGATGAAATGAGGTAAGAAGAGAGGTTTTGAAAATGTGTAAAAATCCTAAAACTATGAATTTGTGATTGAATTAGCCTAATTCCCTATAAAATTAGGAGGTTACCTCTTAAAACCTCAGGATTTTCTTGATTATTGGTGAAAACCACTCCAAGTTCTTCAACTCCTTCCTTGAATTCTTCAAGTTCTTCAAGAAATCTTCAAATTCCTTTTGTTTTTCTCTTGACTCTCTCTCTATAACTATGTGTATATATCAAGAATGATTCCAATTCTTCCAACCTCCAACAATGGAGATTAAGATCTATTTATATAGACCTTTCTCTCCAAGGTTAATTGAGTAAATTTGGATGATAACCCATGTGCAAAGATTTCTTCTAGAACATGTGAGAAAAACAGACTGCTACAGCGCGCGGCACTCACTGAGTGCCGTTCCGGCACTCACTGAGTGCCGCGCGGCAAACAGTGAGTGCCAGCGCGGCACTCACCGCGCAGCAAACAGGAGTGCCGGCTTCTCCGCGTGCCGCGGCTAACTGACTCTTCTTCTTTTTTATTTTATTTTTAAAATATATATGTATATACTATACTTAATATACTAATATACTAATATACTTTAGTATACTACTTTTATACTATGCTAATATACTAATGTACTTTATTATGGGAATTGTTATTTCCACTCCATCATTGAACTAAAGCACTCCATAGTATCACTCTCAGAGCAAATGGTACCATGTATGCAATGCATGGTACCACATGATTTAAGAGTAGTACCATGGAGTGCCTTAGTTCAATGATGGAGTGGAAATAGCATCACCCTTTATTATATATATATATATATATATATGTATTTTCTTTAAAAACTAAAGTACTCTTAATAATCTATAGGATATATACTTGTTATATATATATATTTCTTTTTTCTTTATCAAAAATTCTATGCATATACATATATTTTGACATTATTTTTTTGAAATCAATTTTCAGACTATTTCTCTCACATGTACCTGGGTCTTTCCAAACACCCAATTCTTTTATTCTTTTTTTTTTCTTTCCTTTTGATTATTATTATTTTTTTTGAAAATCTTGTTTTCTTTTGAAGAATCACAGGAAGGCTTTGAATTCTTTGGATAATCTTCGGATTTCATCGGACCTTGTCGTCATCGGTTTTTTAGAGGTAACCACCCCTGGATTCAACGGTTGGTCAAAATTGGGGTGTCTACAGTTTGCCCCTCGTCGGCAGAGCTTGTAAAGCAACGCGTATCACTAGCGAATGCCGAAGCCTGTGTGAAAGACAAGCCTTTGACCAAGCCGTCGAATCCAGGAAAAACAAAGTGCGTTGCAAACTCGGGCATGCAAAAGGTCGATGCTGGTCGTGCTCAACGGTGAGCTGCCTACGTATCCCTGACGGGGAATCAGACCAGGACGTAGTTCGGGCAAGGGTCAGCATACAGACGCAAATAATCATATGGATGAATGCTCCTTATCTTATCGTGATGCAAATGCTCAATCAATTTATGTCCTACGCTCTTAAGCGTGATGACATTGAGTCACGCTGCTTCCCTATCGTCGGAAATGTACCCTATACTTCGAATTCTCCTATTGTAAAGCCGTCCTATTCTAAGAACATCATGATTGATGTACACGTGCTTCACATGTGTTTTGAGAATTGCCTGATCGGCTGAGATGCTTTAGGCCTTACTCTCCATAGCCGAAACAGGTAGCACGCTGAAAGATTGAGCCGCTTCATGCCTTACGCTCCATAATCCTCCAAAAGATCATCCGATCGACTGAGACGCTTCATGCCTTACTATCCATAGCCGAATTAGGTAGCATGCTAAAAGATTGAGTCGCTTCATGCCTTACGCTCCATAATCCTCCAAAAGATCATCCGATCGACTGAGACGCTTCATGCCTTACTCTCCATAGCCGAATCAGGTAGCACGCTGAAAGATTGAGCCGCTTCATGCCTTACGCTCCATAATCCTCCAAAAGATCATCCGATCGACTGAGACGCTTCATTCCTTACTCTCCATAGCCGAATCAGGTAGCATGCTAAAAGATTGAGCCGCTTCATGCCTTGCGCTCCATAATCCTCAAAAAGATCATTTGATCGACTGAGACGCTTCATGCCTTACTCTCCATAGCCGAATCAGGTAGCACGCTGAAAGATTGAGCCGCTTCATGCCTTACGCTCCATAATCCTCCAAAAAGGTCGTTTGCGGAAATAAAGGATGCAAATGTGTAATTTCACGAGGCAAAGTCAAAGTTGACTTGATTAAATTCAATGACTCCTAATTTTAGGAATTATACCCCCCTCCCCTTTTTTTTCGAGATTAATTTTCCTAAATCTGGAAGCACTCGTATTTATACCCGCTAAAGGGTCAATCGTATTCAAATTGGCTTAATTTTCTCTCGATCTGGAGTCAAACAGACTCGAAGTCAAATCTATTTCCAAAAATTCGGAGTCCATCGAACTCCAATCAAATCAATTTTCCAAAATTTAAAGTCCATTTGACTCAAATCAAATCAATTTTCAAAAATCCGGAGTCATTCAGACCCCTAATCAAATCAAATCTTCAAAATTTGGAGTCATCCAGACTCAAATCAAATCAAATCAAATCTTCAAAATCCGGAGTCATTTTGACTCACATCAAATCAATTTTCAAATGCTCGGAATCAATTAGACTCCAATCAAATCAATTTTCAAAAATTCGGAGACGATTAGACTCCAATTTATTCAAATTTCTAAAATTTGGAGTCATCCAGATTCAATTAAAATCAAATTAAAAATTCTGAATCATTTAAATTCCTAATCAAAATCAAATTTCAGAAAATCCAGAGTCGATTAGACTCCAATTTATTCACTCTCCCAAAACTTGGAGTCAATTAGACACCTAATCAAATCAGATTTCAAAAAAATTCAGAATTGAAAAGACCCCAAGTTAGTTTATTTGCCGAAACTGGTGCTTTTTGACAAAATCCCTCACAATCAGGGGCTGATTCTAATTTACAAAAGGGCTTAAGAACTCATTTTTCAAACTCTGGGGGTTCTTTTAAAACGAGGGAAAACCTTGAAGGATATCTAAGCGAAATTCGGTGGTCCCTATCACAAATATGAAATTTTTGGAGGGAAAAGACCTTCTGCCACATGCGGCGGCACTCGGTGATGTAAACCAGCACTCACTGAGTGCCGGCCGGCATTCCATCAAATGCCGCGCGGCACTCAGTGAGTGCCGGCGACTTTTCGTCGAGTGCCGGCCTGGCCAGCAGTGTGTATAAAACTTGGTTCTTCTCCATTTCTTTTTTTTCATTCTCTCTTGTTTTCTTTTTTCGGATTTCTCTCCACAAACTCTCTCCCTTTTGATTCTTTACTCAAGAATCCGACAATCACCATGGTAAGTTCACCTCCCCAATCATCAAGATTGCATCTTTAAACTTGATTTACTTGAGTTCATGATTATTTTCATGTTTCCCTCATAAATTTCATGTAAATCTTTAACTTCTCTTCTTCCTTTCTTGCTTGCAGATCCTTCAATGGCTAGTGGCTCAGGGTCTTATGGTCCTCCCAAGAAGAAGTATAAGCCGAACCCAAGCCACCACTCATCAGTTTTACTTGCCGACCCTAGGGCACACCTTTCTGCACGAGCCTTCAATAGATTGGTATACTCCCTAACTTCCCCTTTTTCATGCTTATGATGAAATAATGCAATTCAATGCAATATATAATGAATAATGAATGTATGAATGCCCCTTATGACCTTTTGTATTTGAATGTATTCGACTTATTTGCGATACCCCCTCTTTGAATTGATTGATTTTTTTGTGATTAGGGTTTAATACTTAGTATCGTGCCCTTATTTTGAGTTCACTAATTTTTCCTGCTTATGAATTCCATTGTTCTGTTTGCCCACTGCAAGTGAGGGGTCATACTAACCCCACGAGACACTCGGATTTCCCACAAACTATGCTTCGACGATCCTAAAAAAAACAAAATTTATTATTCACATAACTCGGAACTTTTATTTTTCTTCTGAGTAGCTTTAACTTGAGAGAATTCCCCCTTTTTTTTTTTCAAAACAACGAGTCACTCATACTCGGGAATTTTCTTATTCTTCAAATAAATGAGTCACTTAGACTCAAAAAAACCTTTTTCCTTTTCCGAATCAATGAGTCGCTTAGACTAAAAAGGAATTTTCTTATTATTATTTTTTTTAAATCAAAGGGTTACTTAGACTCAAGAATTCTTTTTCTTCTGTTTATTTCTTTTTCTTTCCTCTTTTTTTTTTTACAGAATCATCAAAAGAAATTTTCTTATCTAAAAAAAAAAAAGAGCTCGAGTTGTTCAGACTCGAAAACCCAATTTTTTTTTGAATCAATGAGTCGCTTAGACTTCAAATTTTTTTTTTTTTCAAATCATTCTAAATGAGCTTTCTTATTTCAAACAATGAGCCGCTTAGACTCAAGAAATTTTTTTTCAAATCATTCCAAATGAGCTTTCTTATTTTCAAGACGATGAGTCGCTTAGACTCCAGAACCTTTTCTTTTCGAATCAATGAGTCGCCTGAACTCAAAAATACTTTTATTTCTTCAAAATAATGAGTCGCTTAGACTCAGGAATTCTTTCTTTACTTTCAAATCATCAAAAGAAGCTTTCTTATTTTAAAAAACAATCGAGTCGCTCAGACTCAAGAATCTTTTCTTTTTCTTTTCCGAATCAATGAGTCACTTAAACTCAAAGGAATCTCTCTTTTTTCAAAACAATGAGTCGCTTAGACTTCAAAAAGAATGTTTCTTGTTTTTCCAAAACAACGAGTCGCTTTAGACCCAGGAATTCCTTTTTCTTCTTTTCTTTCTCCTTTTTCTTTTTTTTTTTTCTCTTTTTTTTTAAATCATCAAAAGAAACTTTCTTATTTCAAAACAATTGAGCCGCTCAAACTCAAGAACTTTTTCCTTTTTCGAATCAATGAGTCGCTTAGACTAAAAAAGAATTTTCTTATTATTTTTTCGAAGCAATTGAGTCGCCTAGACTCGGAAATCATCACTTCCTTTTTTTTTTCTTGGATCAATGAGTCGCTTAGACTCAAAACTTTTATTTATTATTTCTTTTGAAGCAATTGAGTCGCCCAGACTCAGAAATCATCACTTATTTTCTTTTTCAAAGAGACGAGTTGCTTAGACTTGGAAATTATCATTTATAAAGAATGAACTGCTTAGATTCTAGATTCATTTATTTTCTTTCTCTTATTATTATTATTTTTTTTTTATTTTTTTTTGTATATATATATTTTTGCAGGCTTCATAGTTTATACTCAAAGGCCATGGGAGCATGGCTCACGGCCGGAGGTGGTATGAAGAGCTTTCTGCCGAGGTGAGAACCCTGGTCAACAATGCTGGATTTGGGCTCTTTGCGCTGCTTTTAGAGGAGAGTTCGAACGATAGGACCCACATCCAGGCCTTAGCAGAGAGATGGTGGGATACAACAAATACATTCCACATGCCATTCGGGGAGATGACGATGACTCTTCTGGACTTTGCCATGATTACAGGCATCCCGTTTGGCGGCCTTCCCGTCGCTCGCTATGACGATCTCCAGACTCGCCATGAGGAGATTATTGACTTGCTAGGGGCCCATCCAGGAGAGTTCATAGTGCCTGCTAAGTGGTTCCTAGACACTTTCAGGGGTCAGGTCTTTACTGACGACCAGATGGCCAGGGCCTTCATCATGTATGTGTTGGGCTGCTTACTGATGAGCACAAAGGGGGATAGGATCAACCTGGGGTACCTGGCTTCTCTTATAGACGTTGGCCGCATATCCCAGTATAACTGGGGAGGGGCGGGGCTGGCTACTCTCTACAACCACATGAGTGAGGTTTCTAGGGGAAACTCCCCTTCTACTGGTGGGTACTGGAGAACCTGGGAGGTAAAAAAAAAAACCCCCTTTTCTTTATATTACAATCATCATCATTCATTATTCATCATTTTTTATCTCTTACAACTTTCTCTTTCTCTTTCTTTTTTCTTTTTTTTCTTTTTTTTTTTTCTCTTTTTTTTTTCTTTTCTCTTCTTTTCTTCTTTTTTTTTTTTTTTTACAGATATGGTCCCACGAGTACCTTGGCACGAGGGCTCCCCGCACCCGAGATGATGAGCCTGCTATCATGCCTCAGGGCTTGAAGTGGAGAAAGGAAGCGACGGGCCGGAAGGTTGGGGCCCACGACTTTATCGGTTATAGGAACCTCCTCATCAACCTGCGAGAGATTTATGTGGTGTGGAACCCATGGGAGGCGGCTCTTCCAGAAGCTGGCGAGGCGATTCAGGCAGCTGTGGACTTCTCTAGGAGGAGGATTCTGATGGTGGGTGAGGCGTGTCGGGAGTGGTACCTTGGTGAGAGAGTGACCAGGCAGTCCCTTGCTACCCCAGCCTTTTATGTGCCGAGAGCTCCTCCAGCTACCATGAGGAGCACGGAGACCTTAGATCACGAGGGCTTGGTGGCCGCTCTAGATGGGGAGAATATTGTAGACTTCTTGGATGGTTCAGACGGTTACCCCACCTTCAGATTGAATTCCCTTATGCATAATTTTCCTCTCATGGATGTCACTCGGGTAAGAGATTCTTATTCCTTTTGTTTCTACTTCCACTTCTCTTTTTTTTTTTTTTAGATATGTAACCAAGCTTATTAATACCTGAATTTTATTTGCAGCCTGTTCCTGGGGTTGTCGACCCTCCAGCTCTCCCTCAGTGGAACTGGAATGTTTCCATGGTCCATATGGGTCAAGAGACCATGTACCAGCTGACCCCTTATACCCAAAATGTTCCGTCCATCCCTTTGTAGTATGATACCATCCCCAGGGATTATGCCGAGGAGGGTCTATCGTATGCACACACTATTTAGCATTGGGTCCATGGACGCAAATGGAGGGTAAGACAATCCGCTTATTATTTCTTCAAAATCCAGTTTTATTCTTATGCTGACAATCGTATCCAAATTCTTTTTTAGGCTAATGGGGCAAGGGCCAACGCCGAGCTTCAGGCTAGGGCTATGGTATATTTATTCTCTCTTTTCTCTCATCTTTCACCTTTTTCATAAAAGAAATGAATCTATGAACTCAGAAAGAATTTTTTAGAATACATAAAAAATGAGTCCAAGGACTCAGCGAAGAATTTTGAATGCTTATTTTACAAAAAATGAGTCCACAGACTCAGAAAAAGAATATGGAATACTTATTTTCACAAAAGTTGAACACTCATGTTCATACAATCTTTAACTTTCTCTCTGGTCCTCTCTTTTTAGGAGGACGAAATTGCTGCACTGAGGATGCAACTTCAAGGGTTCCAAATGGCCCAAGGAGGGGGTCAACACAGTGGTGCTGGCGGCAGTGGTCAAGGTGGTGATGGTGGAGATGGGGGAGACGGTGGAGATGGCGGAGCTGGGGGAAGTCAAACAACTCCGTAGACGCCCAGAAGAAATCCTCGTCGCCGACGAGGGTAGCCTGACCTCCCTCTTTTATTTTATTACATCCCTGCGAGGACGAGGACTCTGGACTATCTATTTTTTCTCTCTTTTTTTTTCTTTTTCTATTTAGGCGGATTGATAGTATTCATGCATGGTGGCCTGTGTGTGTGGATACCGCATTTTTCTTTACCCACAGCTTTTCTTGTTTAAAGCCTTTTTCCAATTTCAAATTCAAAACAAACGAGTCGCCACTTAATTTTTTTTTTAAAAGAAAATTAAGAAACTATTTCAAAAAGGAAACCAATCTTTTGCGAAACCAAAGATTTGACTAGGTCCGGGGATTTATGGAATGAAAAGGGAAGGAGCCCATCGGACTAAAACACCCCTTTTCATCCTATCTCGCGATAGGCCTCTACTTAACATCTTTTTAATCCAATTATTAATCTAAGTATGCCCTCAATTAATACATATATAAATATACATTACAAAAGCATGTCCAAATGGTATAAGATTGCTAAGGGGAAAATATCATTCATAAACCACGTAATTCAAGTAGCAAGCAAAATGATATGCAAAGGGAATAAGAGAACTTACCAGGATCCAGCTGCGTTATTGAAACGTGCAATGCATACAAAAAGTGGAAATCCTAATAAAAGGGTCTCTAATCAAATATATACACATAAGGCAAACCCTAATTCTAAGGTGTCGCGCATGGAGTTGGAAAATCAATAAAATCAAGAGATTAAATAAAATAAAGAGGGATTTGAGAAACCATACCTTAATAGTGCTACAAAACAGAGGGTTAGTCCACATGCTCCAAATAAGACATAATATCAAATCCCAAGCAACAATTCCTAAACTCCTAGCTTAAGTCTATCAAGTATGAAAGAATTAACATAATTAAGAATTCCTTCTAAGTAATTGGAAATGCATCACTTCTATAGATATGCATGTCTCAACTAGGAGCCAATGCAATGTCCATATAGAAATGATGTAGTCCCAACATGGTTACAAGGAATTCACAATTAAGTTCTACTAAAAGTAATTTAATCAGCACAAAATGAATTCTAATTACAAGTATCAATCTACGTGGATGAATGCACATGAATACATGAATATGAACAAGAGTGAGCTATGAAACATTTATTGATTTGGATCATTTAACCTCTGTATTTAAGTTTAATTAATCATTATTACAACATGGTTTAAGCCCTAGGTCATAGAAAAGTCATTTGAACCATTATTCACAAGATGCATCGAAACTATTTCAAAACAGTGAAAAAGTTTCAGCAAGCAGACTCGAACTTCAAAGAAATAGAAAAGGTGTTTCCAATGGTTTGATGTCAAAGATTTTTGGACACAAGAAGCCTCTGTGAGTCTAGTTTCCGAATCAAAAAGAAAATCAAAGTTTTAACGGTTAGATCTCCGGTAATTAGAGAAACACTAGACGTCGTGCAGAATCTCACAACTCTTTGTCCAGCATTCTTGTATGATTTTTTAAAAATAGTAAAAAATCCGAAATGCTCTAATCTTTTTAGGGTATCTTCCTAACACATTAAAATACTTAGAAAAAATTATTTGGGGTCAAAGAAACTTGATTAAAGCTCTAATTTATTTATTTCAAGAGATTGTTGACATTCTGAAATTCTGGACAGATTATTGTTGTTCCATTAAACCTTCAACCAAACCGTTCAAAACATCAAAACTCTCAAAAACAAAAATTTCAGCTGTGGGATATTGTGTCATTGACAATCTGTGTAAATTTCACTTGATTCCAACGGTTAGATTTCAAACTAAAAATCCGTGATCAAAAACAGTTTGTGAACTCACTGTTTTCATTTGTCAAGTTCAACTTTTATTAATTAACCCCAACTATTAAACCATGAAGTTGGGCTTAATCCAAACTATTTCTCCAACCATTTGATGGTCATTGGAGACTAAAGACACGACTAAGACTCATGAGTTTTCAAGGAATACAAGGAGACTCCATGAAAACTCAAGCTTAGAGAACCCAAACCATGGTGGGGGTTTGGATTCATCTACTTGTTCTTAATAAAATGATGATCAACTTTAAATCTCATGTGGATCATAAGTTTACATGAGACTAAAAGACCAAACTCATGAGATTCAAGTGAGATATGGAAGATCTCCAAGAGTCTCAAGAGAAGAGCATAAACAAGAAAAAAGAGAAGAAGAATCAAAGAACTAGCTCATGAACTTCAAGAGGATATAGAGAAGATCCCATGAAATTCTAAGTTAGAGAATCCAAGTCATGAGTATGGACTTGGATCCACCTATTTGCTTACAAAGTGAAGTGATGATCAAACTTTGACTCTCATGTGAAGCATATGCTTACATGAGATTCAAAAGATCAAACTCAAAAGCTTCCAAGAGAGATATTGAAGATCTCCAAGAGTCTTAAGAGAAAAGTATAAGCAAAAGAAGAAATGAAAGTAAAGAAAACTAAGTGGTTTGAAGGTTAGAGGCTTAAGAAAAAAACAACAACTTATGATTAGAGGATCACCTCCAAGCTATCCTCAAAGTTTCTCTCCTTTGAAGGTTTTCCAAGCTTTTCTTCAAGCTCTCCAAGCTCTCTTTTTCTCTTCTCTAAAAAATGTGTTGGTGTAATGGTAGTTATCTCTCTTTTTGTTGTTTTTTTCCCAAGGAAGATCCTTCTTCTTTTATAGACAAAATTACCATGTGTTTTCAGTGAATTCAGAGTAAAAGACAGGTGTAAATACCTCATTTGGTGGTACAATACGTACTTCCTGGAAACACGCAGACTGCTGCAGAAGGCGGCAGTTAAAAGATTTTTGCGGCAGTCAGTGGATGCCGCTGCGGCCCTCCGTGACAATCGCAGCGGCAATCAGCGCGGCATTCACTGAGAGCCGTTGAAAAATACTGATTGCCGCGTTTTAGTCAAAATTACTTTTCCGTTTCTTTTGTTTTATCCGCATACATGTACGTATTGTACCACAAAATACAGACTGTTAAAGCAAACGGCAGTCAGAAACTGTCGGCGGAACTCAGTGAGAGCCGTTCCGGCACTCTGTGACTGCCGTACGGCACTCATTGAGTGCTGCAAACTCTGCCGTATGCCGTTTTTCCTTAAATTTCCTTTTCCAGGTCTTTTCTTTTCTCCTTTTTCCTTGGTCTTCTTCTCCTCCTTTCCTCTCTTCAAAAATGGCTGAAAATAATGTATAATATGGCTGTACATTGATGTGTATTATAGTGTGTAAATGATTTGTATATCTAAATTTGATTTAGAATATGATATATAGAGTTTGGAAGGATTTAGGAAGCTTTCCTAAGTCAAATCGCACTAAAATAGCTATATTTACGTTTCTGGACGTCATATGCACAAACCACCTTCGCTGGGTACTTTTAATTTAACAAAATACGCATTTTTGGTTTTTTCATAGGTCGCTCGCGCGACCCGCTCGCGCGAGGTCCTTTTCGCTGCACTGCGCGACTTTCGTAGAATTGCGATAACTTTTTGGTCGAAATTCGGATTGACTCGCCGTTTGAAGCCACGCGTCCATAACTCGAAGATCTACATTTTATATCTCTGGAGAAATTTCTCAAATCCAAAGTATTATTTGTCAAAAATGCAATTTTCCAAGACTGCTACTGCATTCAGCTTTCACCGGAATCACCGTTTGAGCCCAGAATGACTTCCAAAGCCACTAATCATTGGATTTTTGTACATTTTCAAGTTAAAGCTCCAAAACCTACAAAATTTAGAATACTTATTAAAAAATAACTAATAACTACATGAAATGGGCTAACAAAGCATATTTTTAGGACTATAAACGGCAACTATTCGTCGCCGATCACACCCCCAAACCTACTCTTTGCTAGTCCTCGAGCAAAAAGAAAAGAAAAATAAAACTACTACTACAAATACTACTCCATTTTTGCATGGATCACGATTGCATTTAGCTTATGCAACAAGCCTTTTAAACCCCTAGGTGTCCCTAGTCGGACGAGTGAAGTCTCGTGAGGGTTCTCGTCAACAAGTTACCCACAACCATCTTTATTAACTCATCAATTTAAAAACTTTTATTAAAAAACAAAGAACATAATATTCAATACTCCTTTATCATATAACAAAGATTTGAAATAGAATAACGAACATAAAGAAACAGAATCAAACGTCTACCTACATCATGAAAAGCAATCCCAAGCGCATGCATCGTATAAATCAATAGAGTTTCTCATAAAATTGCACGTGTGTGATATGGTAGTCAAATGAACACGTGTATGTCATGAACTTGGAATATAACTCGGATAACTATCCAACTATGCTTCAACTACGAATCTCACAATGAATTACACTCTCAAATAAAACACTCAGAAACATGTGTAATTTCTCTGGTATACGCGAGCAAAGGAATTATGTTTTCAAGACGATTAACGCTCACATACGACACGAAAAAGACGCATAACACGAAAGAACAATAGTCTCATGGATAGGATGCCAACAATCAAGAAAAATTACTCATTACCATGTTTTAATCCCCCTCCCATCGTTTATATATCCAAACCATGTTTCCTAGGATCAAATAGGACTTTTCAAAGGTTGTAATGTGGCTCAGACAATGAAAAATGATAGAACGGATATATCAAGTAGTTTCAGAATGGCATTGTAAGGCATGTTCGATTTCTTTCATTCTTCTTCTACAAACTTTCATCTTTTCTTTCTCTTCATTCCTTTTCATTCATTTTTCTTCTTTTCTTTCATTTTTTCAACCTTCCTCTTCTTTATTTTGTTTCTTTTCCTTTTTCTTTTCTCGCTTCTCAAATGACTATGCATTGAATACCAAGCAATTACCCCAATAACATCTTATTTTCTTCTTCTTCATCAACACATCACCTTAATACTACTAAAAGTTGATCACTCTTCCAGTGGTATACTCCAAGTCGATCAAGTTGGAGCTTTTTAAAGAGGAGAATGGTGAACAAAGAAAAAGAGGCATTGTAACGGCTCAAAGGGGCGAACTAAGGAAATTTTATCTTTTATCGGTCGACAGTAAACAAAGAGGGCCTAAAATCATTTCCTAGGGTAATACGGTTCTTCAATGTTTACAGTGGAAGATTATTTAGCATGGTAACAAATATTTTAACTTGACTATCAACCAAAACAAGAATAATGAGACTAAACAACAAGTAGATGCGCTATTTCAATGAAATTCGACAAACACAATATATTTATAACCCTCTAAAAAGAAAAGATAGGCTCAAAAGCTCACTGGGCTTAGTCTCCACCTTGTGTTATTTAGAAATCCGAATCATATTATAGTTCACATCAAACATGTATTCAAGTGACTACGTGTAGTGCATAGGTTTATGTGCAAATCTATGATATAAAACTACGATTTGAACGATACATAACTTAAAACGTCATATCATGACTTCAGTAAATATTTAATCACATCTTCTTTTGTTTACCATTCTATAACAATCATAGTTACATAACAAGAAGTATCAAATTTAGAATGCAAATATGTCGGTAATCATCGTTTATTTAAGCACAAGTATCGAAATTTTTTGAAAAATCGGTGCATATAATGTGCATGTGTGTGCATACCCCCAAACCTAAACCTTTCATTGTCCCCAATGAAACAATAAAATAAAAGAAATGAGAGTACGTAAGAAAGGAACGATAATACCTCGATCTCGGCAAACACAGAACAGGTTAACACAAAGGAATATGGCAATAAAGTTCAATGTTACCTGTTACTTCTTGATAAAAGAAAACAACAACAAAATAATAAAAGCAGCTAACAGAATTATAACTAAACTAAACTAAACTAAATAAACTATAAGACCGAACAAAACTACGAAAACAGACAAATAATAAACTAGAAAAGAAAATAAAACAGAACCAGAACTATGAAAACAATCAAAGACTCGATCTAAAAGTACCTAAGAAACAAAAACAGAAAAGTAAAAACTACTAGAACAGGTGTGGGGAAAGGATATAGAAAACAAAAAAAAAAAATAGAAAAATGGGTTATCGCGCGAGCGGCCCTCGCGCGCGCGAATCCCAAATTTTTTTGTTTTTTTTTTTTCAATACCTCACGCGAGCGAGATGCCTCGCGCCCGCGAATCCTGGCGCGAGTAGAACCCAAGGGCTCAAAACAAAAAGTAAACAAAAATTTCACTAAGGCACAATCTCGCGCCAGCGGGCCGTGCGAGCGACGACTCGCGCGAGCGGGCCGCGCGCGCGAGAATGGTATTTTCTCTTATAGCACTTGTTTTATGTATATAAATTAAAAATAACTCCACTCCAACCCCCAAACCTATTCAAAGAGACCACAACTGACTCAAAACGACCCAAAAACAACAAAAACAAGAGAAACAGATGAAATAAAGCTTGGGTTGCCTCCCAAGAAGCGCTAATTTTTACGTCTTTAGCTAGACCAAGCTAGCTCAAAACTCATGGAGGCCGTAAATCGGACTGTGTACCCCTAAGGATATCAGGGAGACTCCGGTGGTAAGTCGAAAGAATGTCGTTTTGGATTAATTCATTTGACGGATCATCCTTATTATGTTCAAGTCGATTTTCCACCATCCGAGTAAATTCCTCATTAGGGTCTGGTTTATTCAAATCCATCCGCTCATTATTCATTATATTATTCCCCTCACTCATATTTAGTTCTTTTTTAGGCTCAATATTCCGTCTTACCTTACATTCCGCCTCACATAGGTAATCGTCGTCTTTAGGAGGTTGATTAATAGCGTTAAAGACGTTTAGTTTTAAATTCATGTTCCCAAATGACACCTTCATTACCCCCGTCCGACAGTTAACACGCGCGTTAGCGGTTTCTAAGAATGGACAACCTAGAATGACAGGAGTGTGCTTCCTAGCACCTAGTACAGGTTCAGTATCAAGGACCATGAAATCAACAGGATAATAGCATTTGTCAACTTTAACTAAGACGTCCTCGACGATTCCTCTAGGTATTTTAATAGAACGATCCGCTAATTGAATAGTAGCGGCCGTAGGTTTAAGTTCACCTAAACCTAGTTGTTTATAGACATGATAAGGTAAGAGATTAACACTAGCTCCTAAGTCAAGAAGAGCCCTATGAATGACCGTGTCACCTATGACACATGAAATCATAGGCATACTTGGATCTTTATATTTCAGAGTAGCATGTTGGAAAATGGAACTTACTTAGAAAGACCTTTTTCGGAGTATGACTGCGCAATTTACGTTTTTGAGTGCAAAGGTCTTTTAGACATTTAGCATAAGCGGGAATTTGTTTTATTGCATCGAGGAATGGAATATTGATTTTCACTTGTTTAAACACCTCGAGTATATCTTCCATTTTTGACCCTTTCTTAGAAAAATGTGACGGTCCCTCAACATTTGGTGGAAAAGGTAACTTTGGAACATAGTTGGTTGGGACCGATTCTTTATCTTTCTTATTCCTATTCGTTTCCTCACCCTCCTTATTCGAGTTATTATTTATATTTTTCTCACTCGTATCCGGAATTTCAACAACTTCCTCTTCTCTAGTAGTCGTCCTAGTCAAAACAGCGTACACTCTTTCACTCGACCCCCCTTTTTCGTATTGTCCCTTAGGATTTTGAACAGTTTGCGCAGGCAACTTCCCCTCGTTTCTACGACTCACCGCAGTAGCTAGTTGTCCCATTTGGGACTCAAGCTTCGCAATGGATTGTGTATGAGAGTGCACTATTTGTGCTTGTGCTTGGACTTGAGTTTCTATGTTTTTAAGGGATGCCAACACCGTAGCCTCAAAAGCGTTATCCCTTGGAGGGGTAGGATTAGGAGGTGGGTGTTGGTATTGACTTTGTTGATATTGGGGTCGATAAGTATTAGGAAAATTGTTTGACATAGGATTATAGTTATTTCGTGGGAATTATTGCATACACTGCACCAGATTGGCCGATTTGGCACTGCTCAGAGCAGTGACAAACCCCATTTGTCACTGTTTTGGGAGGTGACTATTTCGGGGGTGACAAATAATTTTGTCACCTCCACTGAAGGTGACAAATTTGTTTGTCACCGCCCATTTGAGTACCCGTGAAAGGGGTAATTGCCTTAATTGTGTCACCTCCCAAGACAGTGACAAAATTAATATTTGTCACCTCCCTAGACTGTGACCATATAAATATTTGTCACCTCCACAGACAGTGACACAATATAAATATGTCACCTCCCCAGACAGTGACCAAATATAAATAGCCCTCCCTAGACTTGACAAAAATATAAATTTGTCACCTCCTAAGACAGTGACTATATATAATTTTGTCACCTCCCTTGGCATTGACCAAATATAAATTGCTGGTGACAATTATTATAATTTAGTCACTGCTTCTAACTGTGACATACTGTGGTTACAATTTAGTTATTACAAAATACTATTTATTTTGGGGTACCTGTACAATTAAATCGATACAATACAAAACCATTTACATATATAAACTTCACAAATTGCTAAACACTATTTTGCAATCCAAAACAATTTACATATAAACCACATAAGTTGTTAAACACCATTTGTTCAAATTTGCAACACAAAAAAAAACACACAATCTATTAAAAGTAGAAAAAACGACTAACAAAAAAATACTGCCTGACCAACAAAAGTAATACTTAACCACATAAATTCAGTGAAACAACCATATAGGCCAAAACACCCACCCACCCTCAGTTTCCTTAATATTTGAGGCGCACCCTTGGCTTCCTAGATACAAACTCTGCTCCTCTTCTCCAGGAACGACGTCAATAACTTGAACTTTACGTTCAAAGTCCGCTAGTACATGACCATGCACCACTGTTCCAGGTGCTGTCGAAATAATCACTCCAGTTGCAATCTTCTTTGCATTTGTCAAACTAATTATATTACAACTTGACGATGAAGCTGGTGTAGGGAGTTGAGTCGCTTGGAGTGAAGGAAATGAAGAAGATACTACATGTTGGGATGCAAATTGTTGGGGAAGAAACTTTTGGCTTTCAGAAAAAGCTCTTAATAGAAGATTTAGAGAATTTTTGATCTCATGCATATCTTGCTCCAACTGCACGTTCCTCTGTTTCACATCATGCATATCATGCTCCATCTGCACATTGCTTTGTTTCACTGCTTTCTGAATCTCTGAGCGTATAGGAACTATGGCCTTCAATTTAGTTCTGGACACTGGACCCACACCACGAGTCCTCCCTCTACTGTCTTTCCCATAAAGTATGGTCAATGCATCACTATCCAAAGTTGATGGGCTTGAAGAATCCTGACTACTTTTCAGCTCAGTCATTTTTTGCTGCCAATATATATAATGGGGAAATATTAATATTCTTAATGATTAAGATTGAGTAATGTTTATTTTTTGCTGCCAATATATATAATGGTGAGATATTAATATTCTTAATGATTAAGATTGAGTAATGTTTAGCATTATAATTGAAGAAGTGAACTGACCATCTCCTCAACAGTTTGAGGATGAAATTCCCCAGTTTTCTTCTGCCTGCGAGATTCGATGAAAACATCTGAACGCTCAGGTGCCTGATGAAGTGGATCCTTGCGCTTCTACAAAAATATTAAAAAAAAATGCATTTCAGCTTATGAATTTAAAGAGTCTATAAGTAACTAAGTATCATGCATACATACCATTTCCTCAGCCTTTTCATGATATGACTGACGACCGAGACAATGAACATCAGTCTTTTTAGCTCTGCTGGCTTTGCCATTGTCTCTTTGCTTCATTTTGTTATCCGTTGCTTCGCGTTTGATGAACTCGTTCCATTGACTAAGAGAGATTTGCTCTTTTTCTGGCACCTTATCCTTTAACGCCTTTATCCCATCAATATCTAGGTCTCCAAAATATTTCGAGCGCAAGTTCTTCCTCCACGTCTTCAACTGCAAGCCCATCTCTTTTAGAACCTCCTCTTTTCGGTCGACCGATATCTTGAATTCTTGTAAGAGGGTTGCCCATAAGTCATCTTTTTTGGCTTTTTCAACTTTATGCCAACCATCATAAGAAAGACCAACTTGGGTTCTCAACAAAGCCAAGCACCGATTCTTCAAAGCATTTTTACCACCTATTATCCCACCGGTCAAATTAAAGGTAACCTCTTTCCGTAGATCAGTGCCAGATTCATTAGTTTGAGGAGTAGAACACGAAGTAGTAGGAGTCTGGCCCTCTTGTTGACTTGAATTTTCCATTTGCTGCATTCAGACAAAAAAAAATTTCAACAATTAATTGCAAAGAATATAAGTTTTCAACAATTAACAATATCATAAGCTTGATTATTCGGGTGTACATTGTTTTGTTTGCCTTACTTAGCTTTATTCTTCTCTCTCTCTCTCTCTCTCTCTCTCTCTACCATGATAAAGTTTGTTTGTTATTCTATCTATGTTATTTGCTTATTAACAATATCATAAGTTTGATTATTCGGGTGGACATTGTTTTGTTTGCCTTACTTAGCTTTATTCTTCTCTCTCTCTCTCTCTCTCTCTCTCTCTCTCTCTCTCTCTCTCTCTCTCTCTCTCTTCCGTTTCTAAGGTTGTTTGTTATTCTACCTATGTTATTTACTTATTAACAATATCATAAGTTTGAGTATTCAAGTGTACATTGTTTTGTTTGCCTTACTTAGCTTTATTCTTCTCTCTCTCTCTCTCTCTCTCTCTCTCTCTCTCTCTCTCTCTCTCGTTTCTAAGGTTGTTTGTTATTCTACCTATGTTATTTGCTTATTAACAATATCATAAGTTTGATTATTCGGGTGGACATTGTTTTGTTTGCCTTACTTGGCTTTATTCTTCTCTCTCTCTCTCTCTCTCTCTCTCTCTCTCTCTACCATGATAAAGTTTGTTTGTTATTCTATCTATGTTATTTGCTTATTAACAATATCATAAGTTTGATTATTCGGGTGGACATTGTTTTGTTTGCCTTACTTAGCTTTATTCTTCTCTCTCTCTCTCTCTCTCTCTCTCTCTCTCTCTCTACCATGATAAAGTTTGTTTGTTATTCTATCTATGTTATTTGCTTATTAACAATATCATAAGTTTGATTATTCGGGTGGACATTGTTTTGTTTGCCTTACTTAGCTTTATTCTTCTCTCTCTCTCTCTCTCTCTCTCTCTCTCTCTCTCTCTCTCTCTCTCTTCCGTTTCTAAGGTTGTTTGTTATTCTACCTATGTTATTTGCTTATTAACAATATCATAAGTTTGAGTATTCAAGTGTACATTGTTTTGTTTGCCTTACTTAGCTTTATTCTTCTCTCTCTCTCTCTCTCTCTCTCTCTCTCTCTCTCTCTGTCGTTTCTAAGGTTGTTTGTTATTCTACCTATGTTATTTGCTTATTAACAATATCATAAGTTTGATTATTCGGGTGGACATTGTTTTGTTTGCCTTACTTGGCTTTATTCTTCTCTCTCTCTCTCTCTCTCTCTCTCTCTCTCTCTCTCTACCATTTCTAAGGTTGTTTGTTATTCTACCTATGTTATTTGCTTATTAACACATTTCTCTCAAATTGTTACATCTTCACATCCTCTAATCCTAATAGTACATATGTTGTCATATTGGGATCATTACATAAAGAAATCTAAAGTGTGCATCAAAATTCATTAGGGCATTGATGTCAAAATCTCAAGAAGCTAACCATATATGAGAATTCACCACTTGCCACTGTTGATACCTGCTGTACCATATAATTATCATGCTAGATTTAATATGGCATTCTAATCCAAATTTCAAAAACTGACTGAACATTCCAAGTTAACTGGCACTTTTGTAGGTATCAAATCCAATCTAAGTTGACAACGAAAACAAAAGCGGAAAGAAGGAATACCAGTGCAAAGGATGATACCCAATAGACAAAAGCTCAGTCCCAACCGTTAAGTCATAGATCCGTTTGGTAGCTACAAAACAAAAAAAAAACATTTTGAAAACTGATTTTGAGTCTTACAAAGAATACTAATGTAAAAAAGGCAAAAAGTTCTTTTTATCTTCTGTTTTGGGGGTTACTTTCCAATACGTAAATCAATTGAGCTCTAAATCCATTGAATAGTTCAGAATTCTAGAAAATGCAATTAGAATTAGGAATCATTGCACAGTTTGGTGTACGGGAACAATCTCTCTGCCTGAAGAGGGTTAAGGCTACATACTGCTAACTCTCCCGAGATCCCGCAATGATAGGAGTGTAGTACACTGGGTTTACCCTTTTATATTGGCCAGTTTATGGTAAGGATGGCAATTTGCTCGATAAAAATGGGTCCCCGCCCCGCCCCGCCCCTAATGGGACGGGTTTGGGAAGCCTTTAAACGGGTTTGGGAAGTCTATAGCTTCACTCATGACCTTGTTCCTGTATAAAAGTAAGTGTGTAGATATTGACCAGCACATCCTTGAATAGTTGTACGTTTGAAATCACATGCTAGTAATCAATGCACTGGTTGCTGTGCATGAATACTTGTGCACTATTGAGTTTAAAATGTTCAAAAGTTATTCTGACACATTAGAATTCTGCTAGTCACACGTGGTTATATATGGACCACATATAATTAAGTTAAAAGTATTCAACTCTCGAGCAAGACTAGTAATTGGGGGCGGGGCGGGGTGTAAACGGGTTACATTGAGTATGGCGGGGTCGGGGATGGGATGACCACTGCTTTAGGACGGGGCGGGGTCGGGGTGGGTATTTTGTTAAGCGGGGCGGGGTTGGAAAATGGCTCCCCCGTCCCATACCCGCCCCGTTGCCATCCCTAGTTTATGGCGTCTGGGCACTCCATGTGCTACTGACCGTAATCTTATGTGATCCTAGTATAGCTAGCATGCATGTAAATTGTAATATTAACAATATTGCATAGCATACAGCAAGTTGATATACTTTTCACTGAATCTTTTTTATGTTTATACAGATGGGTCTGGATCAACTGAGAATTTAACTTTGTCAATGTCTCATCTAATTGAGGGGAGCATGAATGACCACAAGAAATGCGTATGATGGACATCAGGACGATGATAATTTGTGTGTATAAGCTGTTAACCTTATGGTGTGTAGCTTCTAAACTCTTGTATTTGGTTGCAAAGAGATTTCATTGGGTCTGTCTGGCTAGAACTTGTGTGAAACTAAGAGGGGTCCGGCCGTTTTATAAGCTGTAGCCATTCTTGTTTGACTACATTGACATATTTGCTTGGATAAGCATTTTCTTCTTATTAATGGCATAGAAATTAGCTTGGATATATCTTAGAAATTAGCACCTGTAGTTGCTTCTCTTTTAGAGCAGAAAGATTTTCTTCCTCTTCTTTTACATTTCCAGCAAATTGAAAGGGTGCAGCCATTTGTTCAAGCAACATGTATTAGGAGGGATAAGCGAAAGATCATAAAGGAATAAGTTGAAGCCCCCAGAACAGATTCAATTTTATAGAACAACCTTACAAAGAGCAAAATAAATGGCAGTAAGCCATACTGTCAGTGACTCTTCATAGCCCCTATTTGAATCAACACCTCATGGCAGGCATTGGATTCCATGGGTATTCCAAGGAAAATAGAGAGGAATTCGGGAAGGAAAGTTTGTATTTTCTTTCCCTTTTACTTTTCTCTCAATGAAATAAAAAACAAAACAAAGCCTAAGTTTCAATACTAAATATACGTTTTGAGAAGAGAGACAAAAGAAAGAAAATAAAGAAAGAAAATAAAGATGCAACTGATACATGTGAACAAAGAACTAAAAACTTGAATGTGAAAGGTGATCATTTACCTCTAGAACAGAGCTGCTCAACAGACCCTCGCCTCTGCAAATAGAGCTGCTCTTTATTCCTCTCTCTCTCTCTCTCTCTCTCTCTCTCTCTCTC
This sequence comes from Hydrangea macrophylla, assembly GCA_033977485.1. NCBI lineage: Eukaryota > Viridiplantae > Streptophyta > Magnoliopsida > Cornales > Hydrangeaceae > Hydrangea > Hydrangea macrophylla. The sequence continues at coordinate 42,158,032 of CM066993.1, forward strand.
GTTTCTAAGGTTGTTTGTTATTCTATCTATGTTATTTGCTTATTAACCGTATCACCTTCACGACATTAACAAGTAAGTTACTATATCGTCATTTTTACTTCTCTACTATATACCAAGAATCAAGGAAATATAAAAGCAATTTAACTTAATTATCACAATATTTTCTTTTCTTTCTACCGCTGATATTTAACTGCTCAATTGACTACTTACATGCTTATTTTGTTACAGAAAACTACAAGCACTTAGGCATTTTGAGACGAAATACAACATGAAGACAAGTTCTTCCAACATAGCTCTAGCACCCAGTTACAAACATACAGATTCGTACAATAGAAAAAGACAAGTTCATATGTTTTCTGTTTTCTATATTTTTGTACCTGGGCATTTTGTGTGACTAGTAACAAGAGTACTAAAGTTGTAAACAGGCCAGGTTCTTTTCTTTTTTCCATTTTTTTTATAACAGAAAACTGTTTGAAAGTTAGTTAGTATGTTGCATTCTCATCACTGTAACACAACGATGTTGCATTCTCCAATCATCGAAGACTCTTGACAAAAGACCTACTGCTATTGCTTAGTTAATGACTGACTTTTGAAATACAACATGGAGAAACTGATTGACAAAGATGACTACAACATGGAGAAATAAAACAGCTACTGCTATTGCTTAGTTAATGACTGCTATTGCTATTGGTTTTTTTGTCCCAATAAGTTATGACTTGGTTCCAACGAAGTTGTAAGTAGATCTTTCAAAACATTGTAACTTCAAAATTACTTGGACTTTAAATTTAAAATGATTTTCAAACTTACAACATATTATGACTAAATTATAATTTATTCAAACCAATTTATAACTTATCGAGACCAATTTTGGAATGTATGATAGTACATCCTAAACCACCAAAACCAGGATCTAGTGTGATAGAATGACCCAGGCTATATATACTTTAATTAATGAGGTCATGGGGGATTGAAGCCAAAAAAAAAAACCAGGTGCAGTGAAGTTTGGGCAGTAGCAAAATGGGGACAGTGTTTGGCAGTCTGTGGGCATGGTCTGAGTCCGGACTATCTCTGGTCCATTGGACTGAGGAGGTGGAGGGGGATACTCCATGGAGTTTTCTGTAAAACCAAAAATAAAAAAGAAATGAGGAGTGCTCAGACTTGACATAGTCTTTTGCAGACTCTTTAAACACACCCTGACACCCACAATTCAATTCAATTCAATAGATATCAACTCAAATTTTTATCCGTACTGTTTCAGACAGAGAGAGCCCCGCCCACCCACCCACCCCCACCAAGTCCCGATTTCTGCCAGAACTGTTTCTGTCAGCTCACCTAATTACTGAACCCAGCCCCAACCTTTCTCAATTCAAAGTTCAACCATCAAAAATCAAAACTCATCATGCTGCTTAAATGCTTGAGCTTCTTAAATTTGAATCATTCAAATAACGTTAAAAAGTAGTTGTATTACTAGATGCTAGTAGTTGTGATCATCAGAGATAATGAGACATCGCATGTAGTGCCGGCCCATAACAAAAAGGTTGAAAAAGGAAAAAAAAAAAAGAAACACCAGTTGTGTGAGCTTAATTTATTGTTGAAGAATTAACGTTTATTATTGCTCCAACCAACATCACAATATTTCAAAACAGTATGAACAGATCGATCAATTAATAGTAGTAGTAACATATAAACCAGAAAGTTGTATTTTGTATTTATTAGGAGTAACTTTCAAGGACAGCCACAAAGAGATCAACTATAAATAACCTTAATTTAACCAAGTCATATATAGTGGAGTATAAGAACTGATCTTGGCCGGTGAATGCTTCTCTCCTCTTTTTGTTTGAAATTGAAAAGGAGGACCGAACGGAGGTAGTTGCCCTCAGCTGGCACTTAATGAGACCAACCATCAACTGACACAGATTTATCACAAACCATATGCATTGAGAAAGAAACACAACTTGTGGACAATACCTAACCTAGCTGTACGTGGAATTATTGATCAGTGATCGGATAATAATTAATTAAGAAAATGTTCAAATCTTTTTTGTCTTATGCTGTTCCAGCAGCACTCTTTATATTTTGAAATGTCAGTAACATCACCATCCATGAGTCGATCTGTCTGATAAAACTAATTAAATCAGTATCTCTCTAGCTAGCTCGATCGTGAAACTTCTCCAGCTTTGTTCACTCTCTCTCTCCCTCCTCTCTCTCTCTCTCTCTCTCTCTCTTTTCTTTTTTCTTCGGCCTTTTATAACTTTGCCTTTTGGCACGCGTTGTTAGAATTCTTATGAAACAACCGGCATAAAACATAAAGATAATCAGCAAAAAGCATAAACACATAAGGATAAGCACACATAATTCCAATTCTTATCCATTCTTTGGATATATTCCTAACCTATGCTAACACATAGGATACTTCAACAAAATACTAAATAAGTGAAATTACACCGAAAACACCAGTAATGCATACAAACAACAACCCAAATACTATAACCAAATTCACTATTCCTGAATGTCTAGAAAATTTTTCAATTCCGGATTATCATCCAGAATGGACTGAAACTCGGTAGGTGCATTGAGGTCGTCTACAGATGTAGTCAAACGCTTGGGAGAATATAGAACAACAGACCACGGATCATTGTTAGGGCTCTTCGCGTAAAACACTTGCTTCAACTTTTGGAATGCACAAACGAATGGCTCATCGTTCATTTGATCTTTGCTCTTCAACTTGGTCAAATCTACCTTGACCATATGAGTGTCAGGGTCAACCATACAAGCAGTCTTATCTTCCACTCTCACCCAATCACAGTAAAAGACAGTTTCACTGAAAGTTACATAATCTAATACAAAAATTTGCATTATAACCCCATAATATGTAATCTCGGCTTCTTTCAAGTTTTTGTCTTTTGCACTAGACCTGAAATACGTAAGGGCTTTATACGAAATACCGCTGTTTTGCTTTCCAACAAGTTTTAGCTCGTATGTGCTCGTACAAAATATAAAACCATTGAGACGGTATTTGTCGAACGCTTTAACCAGAAAACAAGGTCCGTTGGCTAGACGTGCAAGCCTCGATGTGACGTCACCGATTTTCAACAACTGAAATAAAGAAAAGACTTGCATATTGAATAGGTTGGTAAGGAAATATAACTAAAACTGATGACATAGGTAATATGATTAATACCTCGCTCGCTACCCAATTTCTAAATTCGTTGTCTACACGTGCGACTCCTTTTCTCTTTTTGCCAGGTCCGGATGCATTATATTGCCTATATCAAATGAATGACTAATGAAAAAGAAAATTATGATGTACGACAAGTAATAGTATTACATATGGGCAATTGAAGACACTTACGCCTTCCAATCATCTATATCAACGTGAGTCTCAAAAACATATCGAGACACCTGTTCATATTGTGTACTCGACAGCGTCACTTTCTTGCACTTTCCCAAAGCCTCCTCATCAGCAAACTCAGTTGATTCCTCAACGAAACGTTCACGGCCTCCAATGCCTGGGTTCGGCATGTATTCCTTTGCATACAAGGATGCCTCTTCTGTAATGTACTCCTCTGCAATGGACCCCTCAATGTACCGTGGATTCTTAACATACTCCTTAAACGTTTTCATCAACCGTTCAAAAGGATACATCCAACGAAACCTAGCTGGGCCACATATCAGTGCTTCATCGCATAGATGCACCAGTAAGTGGATGCTTATGTCAAAGAATGAGGGAGGAAAGTACTTTTCCAACACACAAGTTGCCTCGGCTAGAGTTACTTTTGCCGCCATGATGTGCTCCCTATTCACAACCTTTGCACACAATAGAGTGAAGCATAGGCTAATCTGCATAATAGCCCTCCGGAGTTCTTTGTGCTTGGAAAAACAATGTCCAAACAACAAAGGGACCAGTTGCATAATGACATGCCAATCATGAGACTTGCAATGTTTCAAATCATGTGTTGCGTAGCTAACTATCCTACGCAAATTAGATGAGAAATTGGAAGGGACCTTCAACTCGTACAATGTATCTAGCAACACCTTTCTTTCGTCGTTGCTCAAAGTAAAAGCTGCAACCGGCATCATAGTTTTTCTACTTTTGGGATCTTCTTTCAACCATAATGATCTTTTAATCTTCATCTTACGGAGATCCTCACGTGCCTTTACTCCGTCCTTCGATTGAGTCCCATCTAGGCATGTGCTCAGAAGATGCTCAATGATATTCTTCTCTGCGTGCATCAAATCTATCACATGACGTACTGAATGTTCCTTCCAATAGGGCAAATCAAACAAAATTGACCTCCTGGAAATAGCGCTCTTTATTCCATCAGCCTTTGCTTTACGTTTCAGAGTCGCAAATTTAGGGTGTTTTCCCCTAAATCTTTGAGCGATCTACGATGCCCTCTCTTCAATATCTTGACCCGAAAGCCTTACTGGAGTTTTCCTGGTTTCAACACCTTCCGGGAGAAAATTGCTTCCTACCAACCTAAACTTGTGACCTGCTGGAAGAAATCTCCTATGGCTATGAAAAAATACCTTACCACCACTATCAAGCCATGATGATTCAGTTTCTTCTCCGCAAATTGGACAACCCAAGTAACCATGCACATTACACCCGGACAACGTTCCATAGGCCGAAAAATCGTGGATTGCCCACAACAACATAGCTCTCAAAGTGAACTCCTCTCGTTTGTATGAATCAAACGCTTTCACGCCTTCTGCCCATAACTCATTCAACTCATCTATAAGTGGAGCCAAGAAGACATCGATGTCATCACTCGGTGCCCTTGGCCCTGGTATCAATAACGATAACATTGAGAACTCTTTTCTCATGCACAATGAAGGGGGCAGATTATATGGCACTAGGAAGACCGGCCAAATACTTTGGTTTGTACTCAAATTACCAAATGGGTTAAACCCATCAGTTGACAATCCAAGGCGGACATTGCGACTTTCCTGAGCAAAGTTCACATGTCGCAAATTTGCCGACTTCCACATGGATGAATCAATCGGATGCCGCATGAGATTCTCGCCCACCTCCGCTCGAGCATGCCAAGTCATTGCCTCTGCTATCCATGGTATAGTGAAAAGTCTCCTCAACCTAGGAGCTAGAGGGAAATGCTTCAACACCTTTTTGGGCACTTTCGTATCTATTTTGTTCTTGCTATTTAAAACTGTCTTCTGGATAAATCTGGGTTCCTTACAAACCGGACATTTCAGTTTATCCTTATATTCTTTATGGTATAGAACGCAGTCATACTTGCAAGCATGAATGGATTTGTACTTCATCCCCAAACCTTTCAAACTACTCTTCATGTTTGGATAGTTATCAGGTAGTGTGTTCTCTTTGGGGAGTAAATCCTTTGCCCAAAGAAGGATTTCTGTGACACTATTGCCTGACAAACCAAAACGGCTCTTTAAATTGTGCAAACCAACCACGGCGTACAACATTGTGTGATCTGGGTTACAATCAGGGTACAAAGGTCTTGTCGCCGCTGCTCTTAACAATATATATTCATTGTCATGGGGGACTCTAGTATCAACATGAGCCCCAACACCTTCTTCATGATCTCGATCATTTTCTTCTTCATGAAGAACCCCGACTTGTGGAGTATGGTTCGCTTGCATTTCGTGGACTCCGTAAGCGTCATTAATGAGGTCATTCAATCTAGGATGTGTCAAATAATCATCCTGTACTTGTATCGGTTCCTTGCACGATAGTTGTTCTGGAATATACGGGAATTCCTTTTCCCCGTGGAATATCCAAAACAAGTAATCTTGTTGCATGCCCCACTTAACCAAATGTAACTCAACCTCCGTCCATTTCAAACATTTACCATTTCTACAACGCGCACATGGACACGAAATCTCTTCACTTTTTAGATTCCTCTTTGCATATTTCACAAAGTCTTTAACCCCTTTAACATGCACATCCCCCACCTTATAAACTTCACCCATCCACTCTTTGTAAAGTGGAAACCCCATCGATTCTACAAAAAAAAAAAAAAAATAGCGCTCAGTATATTACAATGTTTTTTTTTTAAAGTTAGTTAATTTCACAAGTCAAGTAAATTCCCACTATCTCTAAGCTTTTTACCATTTGAATCCCATTAAATTTAGAAGTTCTCACTATCTCTTATTATCTTTTCCCTTTTTAGATTCCTATTTGCATATTTCACAATCTTTTCCCTTTCTTGATTTCTCTTTACTATCTCTACATTAACCATTTAGGGATTATCATTTCAGCCAAAGAAGAAGAATTGTGTTAGAAGAGACAAAAAGAAAAAGGAAAAATAACAAACAAACAAACAAATAAGGAGATGAAACAAAGAGTCATCACACAATACATGCATAATCATCAAACGTACAGAGAAAGCAAGAACACATAAAACGCCACCCCGCAGGCGTACTCGTTAAGGTTTACAACCCTAAATATCAAGTAAAACACATAAAACGCCACCCCGCAGGCGTACTCGTACTAACCTGGAAAAAGAAACACACTTGTGATTAGAAATGACAACCCTTCGCCTGAATTTTGGTTCTCACGTTGAACTTCAATTCCTATTGTCTTCAGAGATCACGGTTTCACCATTGCCAATTGTTGAACAAAAAGAAAAAAAATTAGAATACCCTAACTTCGAGCATGATTAATAAAATAATTGGACAACCAAAAACCCAATCTACATAGAAATCAAGCTTTTAAACAACACTGACAGATTACAACAAACTCATTGATCACTCACATCCATATATAGATCTATCCTTGGTGCTACATTTTGAGATTAGTGGGAATTGGGGATGAGGAGCACCCATGAGAGAGAGAGAGAGAGAGAGAGAGAGAGAGAGAGAGAGAGAGAGAGAGAGAGAAGGGGAGTAATGTGGGTGCTAAGAGTTGTGTTATGGTATGGAGAGAGTAGTGATGGGGTTTAAAAAGGATTGGAAAAAGATGGCCATGGTGGGTGGTGTTAGCATGAAAATAGTATGTGGTTTAGAGAGATGAAAGAAATTATTCTGTGAGATAGTCACACCACGTTATTATGGTGATCGTGTGACTGCTCTAATGATATGGATCTATGTAGCCCATATTTTTTCGTGGACATACACTAAGTTGCTTTCTATACCTACCTAAACAATTAGTGATGTTGCATGTACAACTATTCAATGCATCCCGGTGGATGTAATCGAGGTCATGTCCTGGTAGGGGGTGCCACTTATTCATCAAAAAAGAAAAGAAAAGAAACAGCACTTGTTTACAACTAGTGATGTTGAATTTACAACTCGTCAATGACTCCAAAGAGAGTATAAGGTAAAAAAGAAATACTTGAACAACAAAACTACTTTCAATTCTCATCGTTAAACTACTATACTGTCCTCATTTTATTGAAGTTTGATGGAGCACTTTTATCATAACCTCATGTAGTAGGATAGCAAGATGTTGTTTTATGTGAGTAATACAGATATAATTCTTTTTCTGCATAATGTAGATATAATCTATATAATAACTGAGAAAGGTCTTTATGACCAAAAAGTAAATCTAACGGCCCAAAATTTTCCAACTTCTGACATTTTGTCTTAAAATCGTTCACTAAATTTGGACAATTTCAACCGTTGGATCTTATGTATACCCATCTCAGCCTCTTCTCTAACCCACGAGTCTCTTACCTCTCTACTGTCTTCTCACATGTCTACCCTCTGCCATCCCTCTCTATCCCCACCCCACTCTCTCTCTCTCTCTCTCTCTCTCTCTCTACTACCCTCTCCTCTCTCTCTCTGATTACATTGGGAAAACACCCAAAATTTTGAAATCCCTCCTCTCTCCAAAGAAATCCAAATTTTGAAATCTCTCCCTTTCTCTCTAGCTTCCACGAAACCCCCAGCATCACCACCACAGCCGAACCTTTCGAGGCGCCGGCCAGCACTTCCCTCCCTCTGCGTAATCTTTCTCTCACTCACAGAAACACAGAAATTTGGTATCTCTCTCTCTCTCTCTCTTACACACATACACACACACACACTCTCTCTCTCTCTCTCTCTCTCTCTCTCTCTCTCTCTCCCTCAGACCCCTCTCTATTCTCACAGATCTTTCACCCACTAAAAACTATACATATAAACTACAGTTAGTTTTCTGAATTATATTTTCTCTGCTATTCTTTTCAAGTCCATTACCTTTTATGGTTTTCCAGATTTGGGAAAACATGGCTGTTAGAGAACTTTGAGGGATGTAATTTTTTTATTTTCTATTTTTAAAATTTATAGGCCATTTGTATTTACATTGTTAGTTATTATGCAAGTCGTTCACATTTGTTCAATTTGCATGCAGATGGAAGACTTGGAACGCCGAGGTATAGTTTCTCTGTATACAAGAGGTATAATTTCTTAGAGCATTTAACAATTTTTTTCATATATCCTACGACTTCTCCAAGTATATCGTATGCTTTGCGTTTATTTTTAATAGGTTTTTTGCAGACTTATTGTCATCTCAGGCCTCTCACCCTTGCCTTTGCTTTCATGCTGCCATCTTCAGGTCTCTCTCTCTCTCTCTCTCTCTCTCTCTCTCTCTCCATAAGTTCATAATGTAGGGAGCCACGTTTGCAGGTCTCCCACCACTTGTTTTGTTTATTGATTGTTTGGGTATTTGAATGAATCGAATAGCTTTAATAGTTCTGATTTATAGCATTTTAGTACAAATATGCTGCTATGGGTCACTCTCCAAAGTTCCTTAACTAAATGTATGTTCTAATTCACTAGCTTATCGGGTTATTGGAATTCTTTCAAGATAGTTTAGGTGTTCTAGCCATTTTGTTTGACAAAGTGGTTGATTCATTTTTTTTTCCGAGCAATGTTTCACAAGAAGTGGCTAAATCCGCCTCTTCCAATGGCTTTGTACCAAAGTCATTTTTACTGAAAGCAATTGTAGGTCCTATATCATGTGCGCGGCATCAATTGGATGGTGTCAAACAACAATTGTATGAGTATCAACAATTTTAGCTTTAAGTTGTACTATCAATATATAAGGGTTATTTTTCCCCCCTTTAACTAAACCCATTTTTTTCAATTAATAAATTTCCAATATGTAACAAGGTGGAGTGCAAGGGAAGAGTGACATAAAGTGCTGTGAAGAAGAAAGAAAAAAAAGAAAAGAAAAATTGAAGAGCTTAGAGTTTAGAAACCCGAGACTCAAAATTTTCAGTCAGCATCACAACATTTCGTAGTGTAGTTTGTCTTGTGTATGATTGGGTTAAAAAAAAAAAACCAATATTTCCACATCCAGACAGAAACGATACCTGTTGAACTCGCGGCTTCACATTTGTGTCCCAACTTGATTTAGGCTTTCTTATACTCGCTGAGAGAGTGATTGAAGCGATTGTTGTACTCACTGATCTGATTTGGGGAAAAAAAAATTGTTAGACAAACAGACAGAGCCGGACACACATACACTCAAAAACACTCACACTCGCACACACACAGACATTCACACACAAAATCGCACACTCACGCACACACATACACACAAAATCGCATACACACATACACAGAGACATACACACACAAAATCGCACACTCACACACACACAAAAAATCGCACACACACAGAACACACACAAAATTGCACTCACACACGCACACAAAATTGCGCACACACATAACGGTAGGACACACACAGAATCGCACAATCACACACACAAACTCGCACCCCGAGAGAGAGAGAGAGAGAGAGAGAGAGAGAGAGAGGGAGAGAGAGAGAGATAGAGTTTTACCGAGAGGAATCTGGAACCGTCGAGGGTTTTCGGAGTGGTGTTTGCGGCAGGGTGGGCTGGGGTGTTGGTGGTAGTGGTGGGGGCGATGGAGAAGGGGCAATGGAGGGGGGTTTTGGCCCTTTTGGGCTATAGCCTATAAGTTAATTTGGGGGTGGGGGGAAATGAGAGAGAGTGTGTGAGGTTTGGTGCATGGGGTGTGGAAGAGGGAGACTGTGAGAGACATGTGAGGTTTGGTGGGGTGAGCTGTAGGTGTTTAGGAGGGAAAAAAATTTTAGCCGAAAAAGGTTTTAGCCCTAAAAAATTAATAATATTAAAATAAAAGAAAAATTAATAAATGTTAGGCACACCTTGAAATCCACACTTAATTTGACATCCAGCTTTAAATACATGTACTTTGTGCTGTGTGAATTTTTTACACTTTGCTGTGCACCACTTACACAGCACAAGGTACATGCATTTAAAGCATAAGATGTCAAATTCAGTGTGAATTTTAAAGTGTGCCTAGCATCACTCAAAAAAAAATTGGTGGGGGTGGAAGACTGTGAGTTTTTTTAAGGCTTAGTTTGGCCCCCATGTGGATTTTTAAAAGGAGCTTATGAAATTTATTACTAAGTTGTTTCATAATTTTATGCAAGTGATACTCTTCTCTTCAAAAAAACATCATGAAACCAAAACGCAACCTTGATCTTTTAAAAGTTCCATTCTAGAGTTTTTAAAAGCTCCCTTCTAGAGCTTTTAAGAGCTCCCTAAAAAAGCGCCCTAAGTTCAATTTTTGCAAAGCTCATACACTAGTTACCAAATGAATAACATGAAATTGTGCTTTAAATAATTCAAAGCACCAACATGGTGGGCCAAACTAAGCCTTAGTGTTTTTTAGTTAAAGAGTGACCGTATTTTGTCACCGCTCCCAACAGTGACCATATTTGTCACTGTACTTTGTCCCAGCTTAAAACAACGACAACTTTGGTCACTGTCTGGGACGGTGACAAAGTTAATATTGGTCACAGTTTAAAGTAGTGACTAATTTTGTCACAGTAAGTAGCAGTGACAAATGTAATTGTCACAGTCCTAAACGGTGATAAAATTTGTCACGGTCATTAGCGGTGACAAAAGACGCGAAAAAAAGGGTGACAAATCGGCCAATATGGTGTAGTGATAGAATTAACATGTTGCTCAACAAATTTCGGATATTGAGATGCAGAAGGACATGCAAAGATATTATGTGACGGTTCAGAACATAATGCACATACTTCTGAAGAAGGTGGATTGGACCTAATTCCCATCCTCATAAGTTGGTCAAGTTTTTTATTTAATTCTTGTATTTCAATTGATTGACTTGACTCAAACTTTACCTCTCGCTTAGGTCGAAGGTACCCCTCAGAACGTACCGACACAGCCTGATGCATTGAATTCTCACTCAATGTTTCAAAAATTTTCCAGGCCTCGTCGGCGCTTTTGTGTAGGAAGGTACCCGCACAAACGACATCGACAGTATTACGCACAGAGGGGATAAGTCCTTCGTAAAAGACTTGAACTAATTGCCACTTAGGAACCTGATGATGTGGGCATGAGCGTAATAATTCTTTAAACTTTTCCCAAGTATCATAAAGCGTTTCCCCATCTTGCATCACAAAGTTTGTTATCGATTTTCTTATTTGATTAGTTCTTGTGATTGGGAAAAACTTTTGTAAAAATGCGTTGTGTAAGGCTTCCCTAGTTTTAATCGTGTTTGGCTCAAGTGACTGAAGCCAATACTTCGCTTTATCTTTTAAAGAGAATGGAAAGAGACGCAGTTTTAATTCATCATCAGTGAAATTTTGGATTTTTAAAGTAGAGCATATATCTTGGAAATCCCCTAAGTGTTGGTAAGGGTCTTCATTTATACGGCCATGGAAAGAAGGAAGTAGCGAGATGGTAGACGACTTTATCTCAAAGTGAGATGCCGTCGCCTCCGGTAATTCGATACCTACTTGAGGCGTGTAAGTCGTAGGAATAAAATAATCTTTAAACGGAGGAGGTGGCGGTATATTAGGATTATTTACATTATTTCCGTTGTTTCCGTCAGCCATTTTAATCGGTTCGATTTTAAAAGTTCGAGTTCTCCTTAACCGTTTACGGCCTACGGGTACTTTGAATTTCGGCCTCAAACAACGACGACGGAATCGGCGTTGATTCGTCGTCTTGCAACCTAGCTCTAGAAGCTTGGGTTGCGGACTTACTAACTCTTAAAGTACGTTCAAGTTCAAGATCGATAGAATGCAATTCAGGTTTACTTGAACGCGTACCAAACATAAACTTAAAAAGAAAACAAACTAAAAACAAAAACTGACTCAAATAAAAAAAAATAAACAGCAATCACGCAACTAAGATAACAAGCACTCAACTACTGTGATGCATGTAAATTATCCTGTAATGTAGTGACCGCGTCAAGCCCAGCGCCCCGGGTTTCCTAGCTAATGCAGTGCAATTAACCCTAAACTAATGCAAATAGTGCGTCACAGCGCCCTGACTTACAATGGTTTAAAGCGAGTTTCAAAAGAAGCAATTTATTTTATTTTACTTATATATTTTTTCCGCGTATGCTCCTTTGATGTGCTTAGCTAATCCACTCAAAAACATTAGGATTTGATGACTCGGGAAACTACGAAATAAAAAGAAAAGTTAGTAACTTAAAATAAAACGAAAAAAAAAGAAGAAAACCTAATCTAATATTTACGAATTAACTAAACTAAGATTCTAAAACTAAAGCTAGTAATTTGCAATCCCCTGCAACGGCGCCAAAAATTGATGTTGTCAATATCAAGATGTAAAAGTATACTTTACTTTTCTAAAGATTTGCAGTGTGGAAGTAAAGGTCGAACCCACAGAGATTGAATTACTACGACTCTTAATTTTAAAACCTAAATCTAATTAATTATGAAAACGAGATTTTGATTTGAATTTTAATTAAACTAATAACAACGAAAATAAATCTAAATTACGAAAGCGATTTAAAATTGTTTTTATAAATATGTTTAAGGAACCTAGAATTGCAAATCCACCACTAGCTTCATAATAAGGAATATTTATGAATTACTTTAGCCTATTAAGTTGGATGATAATGGGGAATTGTAGCTACAAGCCCAATTCCTCCGTCAAGAAAATAACTATGGTTCAAGCACCAACATAATCCATCTTCGGTTAGCACGAATTATCCCACACTAAACTAGGGTTGTGGTATAATCCGTCTAATCTAGGCATGGACTATTCGGATACTTGATAGCACAATTCAATAAAGCACCATTACATGTAAACAATCCATACAAGCACAACAAATATAGATCATTGAGCACATCACAGTCAAAATAGATCTAAGACAAGAATAAACTTTGAAAGTAATGATTTAATCAATAAAAGTACGATTTATTTATAAAAATCCTCTAAACATGTAATCATCATCCATACATAATAAATCTAAAATAAAAACATAAATAAAACCCTATTACTTGGCTAGGGTTTCATTGAAACCCTAGATCTAGGTTTAGTTGGCCATAGAATTGATGAACAGCAAGAGGTTGATGGAGGAGGCCATGGGAATCCTTGGTCTTCTTCTTCTTCTCCTCCTTTCCTCTCTTCAAAAATGGCTGAAAATAATGTATAATATGGCTGTATATTGATGTGTATAATAGTGTGTAATGATTTGTATATCTAAATTTGATTTAGAATATGATTTATATAGAGTTTGGAAGGATTTAGGAAGCTTTCCTAAGTCAAATCGCACTAAAATAGCTATATTTACGTTTCTGGACGTCATATGCACAAACCACCTTCGCTGGGCACTTTAATTTAACAAAATACGAATTTTTGGTTTTTTCATAGGTCGCTCGCGCGACCCGCTCGCGCGAGGTCCTTTTCTCTGCACTGCGCGACTTTCGTAGAATTGTGATAACTTTTTGCTCGGAACTCGGAATGACTCGCCGTTTAAAGCCTCGCGTCCGTAACTCGAAGATCTACATTTTATATCTCTGGATAAATTTCTCAAATCCAAAGTATTATTTGTCAAAAATGCAATTTTCCAAGACTGCTACTGCATTCAGCTTTCACCGGAATCACCGTTTGAGCCCAGATGACTTCCAAAGCCACTAATCATTGGATTTTTGTGCATTTTCAAGTTAAAGCTCCAAAACCTACAAAATTTAGAATACTTATTAAAAAATAACTAATAACTACATGAAATGGGCTAACAAAGCATATTTTTAGGACTATAAACGGCAACTATTCGTCGCCGATCACTGCTCATGTAAGTGCCATGCTTATTCTATGTCATGTCTCCGACGCACATTGCATGATGCGTTCGTTAGAGAAGATTTCCAAATGTTGACCGATGCAAAAGCTCATTGCCTAGGTCGAAGATGCAATTCTTGATTGAGAATGAGGGATCAACGTATATCAGTTACGAAGACCGAGAATATAAATCCGTTATATTCCTAGAACGAGGGTTGACGCAAATCTATTACGAGAATCAAGAATGCAAATCCGTTGCACTCTCAAGCCAAGGATCAATGTAAATCTGTTACGAAGACCGAGAATATAAATCCGTTATATTCCTAGAACGAGGGTTGACACAAATCTATTGCGAGAATCGAGAATGCAAATCCGTTGCGCTCTCAAGCCAGGGATCAACGTAAATCTGTAATGAAGACCGAGAATATGAATCTGTTATATTCCTAGAACGAGGGTTGACGCAAATCTGTTGCAAGAACCGAGAATGCAAATCCGTTTTACTCTCAAGCCAAGGATCAACGTAAATCTGTAACGAATACCGAGATTATAAATCCGTTATATTCCTAGAACGAGGGTTGTCGCAAATCTGTTGCGAGAACCGAGAATGCAAATCCGTTGCATTCTTAAGCCAAGGATCAACGTAAATCTGTTACGAAGACCGAGAATATAAATCTATTATATTCCTAGAATGAGGGTTGACGCAAATCTGTTGTGAGAACCGAGAATGCAAATCCGTTGCACTCTCAAGCCAAGGATCAACGTAAATCTGTTACGAAGACTGAGAATATAAATCCGTTATATTCCTAGAACGAGGGTTGACGTAAATCTGTTGCGAGAACCGAGAATGCAAATCCGTTGCACTCTCAAGCCAAGGATCAACATAAATCTGTTACGAAGACCGAGAATATAAATCCGTTATATTCCTAGAACGAGGGTTGACGCAAATCTGTTACGAGAACCGAGAATGCAAATCCATTGCACTCTCAAGCCAAGGATCAACGTAAATCTGTTACGAAGACCGAGAATATAAATCCGTTATATTCCTAGAATGACGGTGATCAAAGTTGGGAGCCCATGGGCCCAAAATCATTTCAATTTTTGGGAGCCTACGGGCCCAAAATCATTTCAATTTTTAGGAGCCTACGGGCCCAAAATCATTTCAATTTTCAAAGTTTGGGAGCCCATGGGCTCAAAATTATTTCGATTTTTGGTAGCCTACGGGCCCAAAATCATTTCTATTTTCAAAGTTTGGGTGCCCATGGGCTCAAAATCATTTCAATTTTCAAAGTTTGGGAGCCCACGGGCCCAAAATCATTTCAATTTTCAAAGTTTGGGAGCCTACGGGCCCAAAATCATTTCAATTTTCAAAGGTTGGGAGCCTACGGGCCCAAAATCATTTCAATATTCAAAGTTTGGGAGCCCATGGGCTCAAATTCATTTCGATTTTTGGGAGCCTACGGGCCCAAAATAATTTCAATTTTCAAAGTTTGGGAGCCCATGGGCTCAAAATCATTTCATTTTTCAAAGTTTGGGAGCCCACGGGCCCAAAATCATTTTGATTTTTGGGAGCCTACGGGCCCAAAATCATTTCAATTTTCAAAGTTTGAGAGCCCATGGGCTCAAAATCATTTCAATTTTCAAAGTTTGGGAGCCCACGGGCCCAAAATCATTTCGATTTTTGGGAGCCTACGGGCCTAAAATCATTTTAATTTTCAAAGTTTGGGAGCCCATGGGCTCAAAATCATTTCAATTTTCAAAGTTTGGGAGCCCACGGGCCCAAAATCATTTCAATTTTCAAAGTTTGGGAGCCTACGGGCCCAAAATCATTTCAATTTTTGGAAGCCTACGGGCCCAAAATCATTTCACTTTTTAAAGTTTGGGAGCCCATGGGCTCAAAATCATTTCAATTTTCAAAGTTTGGGAGCCCACGAGCTCAAAATCATTTCAATTTTCAAAGTTAGGGACCAGTTTGGTCTTAAAAACCACTTTTGGGGGGTCAAAAGCACCAAAAAGGACAATTTTAGGGGTCCAAATCCAATTCTCGAGACCTAATTTGAATTTTGGAGGGAAAATAAAGGATCTTTGAACCGACTTAGACGCATCACACGCGGAAATTTACGGCAGCCAGTGACTGCCGTGCGGCACTCATGGAGTGCCTTCACCAACTGCCGGGCGCGAAAATCGAGTGCCGCGATTTGTGCGGCAATGGCTTAAACCGCCGGTTTCAATTCATTTCATTTCATTCCCTCAAGCTTTCTTACCCCGAATCTCTCTGGAAAAAATTTCCCTCTTCTCTTATTCGCTCATATTGATCTGTCCAGGGCTTATCAGGTTAGTTCTAATCGATCAAAACTTGGATTGTTCTCATTATTTCATTATTTTTCTGAATTTATTCGTGAATCTAACACGTGAACTCCCTTTTTCTCTTGACAGACCATGGAGAGCGGTTCAAGGGGCAAGAAGAAGGCCAAGTATACGGCCACTCATCATCTTGACGCCACACTCTTTCTTGTGGATCCGGACGCTCATCTATCCGCCCGCGCGTTCAAGCGCGAGGTAAACATGCCTTCTCTGCTCTTCCTTTACATCGTATGAATGAATGAATGTGATGCGCAATTGTTGCAACTTCAATGCTTATTGTTAATGCAAATGCCATGCTTATGAAATCCTGAGTGCTTTAATTTGTTTGATTTATGCTTCAATCCATGATCCTGTGAAACTTATGAACGCGAGAATGAAAACAAATACTATACTCTATGAATTTTGGCCATTTTACACGTATCGTACTCGGTTTTATTATCTTTCATTTCAATTCTTCTCAAAGATTTTTGAATGCCATGTACTTTAATCGGTAGTTTTTTACACATCCCCTTTGTGAACGCAACTACAACGCTTGTGGACTTTCCTGAGCATTCCAAACGCTCTTTTATTCATTTAGTGTCCCTTTGAACTTATTTTCAACAAAACTCACGAAAGTTCTTATGAAAACGAAACCTACACTTGCGAGATTTCTGGGATGTTTTATCAGCATTCGCGCATTATTTAACTTTTCTCAAAGAATTCTAACTGTGGTGTTAATTAAAACCTCGCACGTCTTTCAACAAATAATAAACCAACACTCCAGGCACTTTTACTTCTATGTTTTTCCGCAAAAGACGACCAAACTCTCCTTCTTTTCTTTTTCTTTCTTTTTTATTTTTTATATTATTATTATTATTTTTTAATTTATTTTCTTTTAAAACCTCAAATCTCAAAATGAACGGATATCATTTTATTATTTTCTTTCAATTTATTTCTTGTTTCCCATTTCTTTATTATCCACTGACGTCAAATCTTGTGATCTTTCTTTTGCAGCTTTAGCCCAAGGTGCTGAAGGGACATGGTAGCCTTGCTCATGGGTATGAGTGGTTCAGGGAGCTCAGCGGGCCGGTAAAGGAGCTTGTCAAGGCTGCGGGTTTTGGGGACTTCGTCAAGCTTTTGACGAAGAGCTCCAACGACCTACGACAGATCCATGCGTTGGCGGAGAGGTGTTGGGATACCACCAACACCTTCCACTTCTCTTTTGGGGAGATGACGATGACTCCCCTGGACTTCAGCATGATTACGGGGATTCCATTCAGGGGAGAGCCCTTACGGTATTTGGATGCAACCCAGGAGTGGGACCAGGTGGGGGCGTTGCTTGGAGCGGTCCCGGAGGAGCCCTTGGTCATGGCCAAGTGGTTTATGGACACGTTCCGGGGTCGCCAGGGCTTCACTGACGAGCAGATGGCTCGAGACTTCATGATGTATATGCTGGGGTGCTCCCTGTTGAGCACCAAGGGTGATCGATTCTCCGTCACCCTGATATCTTCCCTGGAGCGCCTGGACCAGGTTCATGAGTACGACTGGGCCGGTGCAGGATTAGCCATCATGTACAAGCACATGGGAGAGATCTCTCGATATAGGCCGGCCTCTACTGGCGGTTTCTGGAGGGCGTGGGAGGTACGTCCTTTTCTTTTTACTTCCATTTCAAAGTTTATTATGCTTTCAGAAAATTTATTTAAACTGTGAGACTCATGACCTCTTTTTCTCTCTTTGATTCTTTTGCAGATTTGGTCCCACGAGTACCTCCACATGATGTCCCCTGAGACATGCGATGCCGACGCCCTTATCATGCCCCAGGGGCTGAAATGGGCGAAGGACAGGGTCGGGCGGAAGACTGGGGCTCACGATTTTGTTTCGTTCAGGAACTTCCTGACGAACCTGACAGAGCAGCACGTTCGCTGGCGGCCATGGCTCAGGGTGCTTCCCGAGGCTTCTGCGAGGATACAGGCATCGGGTGGATGGGATCCGATGAGACGGCTTATGGACGGGCCAGAGGCCCAGGCGTGGTACTTGGGGGAGAGGGTGACTAGGCAGTCACTGGCGGCCCCGGGATTTTTCATGCCACACCCTCCTCCAGCTTCTATGAGAGCCATAGATACGCTCCAGGGTAGCGAGCTCACGGCTGCTATGGCTGGCTTGGGTATTCATGGCTTCTTGGAGCCTCCCACAGGGTACGCAGCTTTCCGTGCTGCTAAGCTGATGCCGAACTTCCCTTTGATGGAAGTGACTCGGGTGAGTACAAGATTCCTTCAATCTTTCGTGAGTTTCCCCCCTTTTTAATCTTTATTTATGCTTATGTTTTGTTTGCAGCCCGTCCCTGCCGCCACTCGTCCTCCTGCCTTACCCGAGTGGGATTGGACCATGTCCACTGTCTCGTTTGGCGAGCCATTTTCGACGATGATTCCCCGACTCACTCAGGGGGCCCCTACTATTCCCCTTCATTACGACGTCGTACCTCGTGCCTATGCAGAGGAGGGCTTGGCGTACACCCACAGCGTGCGGCAGTGGGTCCTTGGACGAGAGTGGATGGTAAGAATTTTATCCCAGCTTTTGACTTTAACTTGAGTTATTTTATCAACTCTTATTCTTGTTTCTTGGTTGCTGATCTCAGGCTGAGGGAGCTCGAGCGACTGCCGCGGCTCACATGAGGGCTCAGGTATAATTTTCACCTTTATATTCTCAAAATCTTATTTTGTTCTTTCAACATTTATTGGATTCATCCCTTCTTTCTTAGGCGGAGGAGATCAGGGTCTTATCCCAGCAGGTGGGGCAGCTCCAGCAGCGGCTCCAGCAGTTCGGCATTCCCATCAGTGACGTCCCTGGAGACGGCGGTGTCGGACGAGGCGCGGGGCGAGGCGTCGGTAGCGGTGGAGGCAGAGGCGGAGGGATCGGCAGTGGTGCTGGTGGAAGCAGAGGCGGAGGGAGTGGGTCAGAGTCAGAGGAGGAGCCTCTCAGATGCGTGACTCGCCAGACCCGAGGCCGGGGCCGGGGCTGACATAGCTTTCGTCTTTTCTCTCTTTTATTTTTGAGTGTTTTGGGAGGACACACACACATTTTTCATTCTGGATGACTGTACATATATACATACATACTTGCTTTGACGGCGGCTTCAGGGCAGCCGGTAGGATAGATACTTTGGATGTCTTTTTATATTTTCTGCTTTTCATTATGCCCATTCACCGTAAGTGTGACCATAGCTTGGTCCCTTTATTATGCTGAACTTTTCTTTTGCCTGCCGTATGTGGGACCATAGCTTGGTTCCCCCCTCCCCTTTTATTCTAAACTTTGAATAGACAAATGAATGAATGAATATTGTGAATGAATACACATGACTATGGCTTGATCTTGTTTGCACGTGCTTCATGATGCGCACGTTTATTATATTTTCTGTTTACAGGTGGGCTGATAATATTATGAACAAACCCTGGCCAAATCAACACTCGGAACGGCACTCAGTTAGGCCTCTGCGGCACTCAGTGACTGCCGTAGCGGAGTGAATGCCGCAGCGGCACTCATGGACTGCCGCGCGGCACTCCGCTGAGTGCCGTTGCACTTTAACGAGTGCCGCGGGTAGGTAGGCAGCTCCTGCTTCCTATTTGTAGCCCCCCTTCATCAATACTTCGCAAGATACTCTCTCCCTCTCTACATCCCTTTCTCAAATGGCCCCCATAAGTTCCCAAATTCTCTTCCCATGGATGGATACCCTCTCGGGCATTGACAGGCTCAACTTCGAGTGCTTTCGATTGAACGATCTCTTTTCTTTCCGACGGATGACTTTGAACGAAGGCTTGCTCCAAGCGACGATTCAGTGTTGGGGTCTGATGTTGTCAATATCAAGATATAAAAAGTATACTTTACTTTTCTAAAGATTTGCAGTGTGGAAGTAAAGGTCGAACCCACAGAGATTGAAATACTACAATGCTTTAATTTTAAAACCTAAATTTAATTAATCATGAAAACGGATTTTGATTTTGAATTTAATTAAACTAAGAACGATAAAATAAATCTAAACTATGAAAGCAATTAAAAGTTGTTTAAAAGATATTTAAAGGGAACCTAGGATTGCAAATCCACCACTAGCTTCATAATAGGAATATTTATGCATTCACTTAGCTTATTAAGTTGGATGAATATGGGGAATTGTGGCTACAAGCCCAATTCCTCCGTCAAGAGAATAATCATGGTTCAAGCACCAACATATTCCATCTTCGGTTAGCACGAATTATCCCACACTAAACTAGGGTTGTGACATAATTCGTCTAATCTAGGCATGGATTATTCGGATACTTGATAGCACAAATCAATAAAGCACCATCACATGTAAATAATCTAAACAAGCACAGCAAGCATAGATCATTGAGCACATCACAGTCAAAATAGATCTAAGACAAGAATAAACTTTGAAAGCAATGATTTAATCAATAGAAGCACGATTTATTTATAAAAATCCTCTAAACATGTGACTGTCATCCATACATAATAAAACTAAAAGAAATACATAAATAAAACCCTATTACTTGGCTAGGGTTTCATTGAAACCCTAGATCTTGAGTTTAGTTGGCCATAGAATTGATGAATATCAAGAGGTTGATGGAGGAGGCCATGGGAATCCTTGGTCTTCTTCTTCTTCTCCTTGCTTTTCTCTCTTCAATGTCTGAAAATAATGTATAATATGGCTGTATATTGATGTGTATATTAGTGTGTAATGATTTGTATATATAAAGTTGATTTAGAATAGGATTTGTATAGAGTTTGGAAGGATTTAGGAAGCTTTCCTAAGTCAAATCGCGCTAAAACTGCTGTTTTTACGTTTCTGGACGTATTTAACCAATTCGGATCGCACAGGGCTCTTCAGGGCTTCAAAATACACAAGTTTGACTTTTTCAAAGGGTCGCTCGCGCGGGTCGCGCGCGCGGGTCGCTCCAGCGACCTGGGCATTTTTCAGAATTTTCTCAGATTTTTCGCTGCTCTGCACCACTTTCGTAGAATTGCGATAACTTTTGACTCGGACCTCGGATTGACTCACCGTTTGCGGCCACGCGTCCGTACTCGAAGATCTACATTTTATATCTCTGGAGAAATTTCTCAAATCGGAAGTATTATTTGTCAAAAATGCAATTTTCCGAGGCTGTTACTGCATTCTTCCTTCACCGGAACCATCTTTTGAGCCCAGAATGACTTCCAAAGCCACTAATCATTGGATTTTTGTGCATTTTCATATTAAAGCTCCAAAATCTACAAAATATATAATACCTATTAAAAATCACTTAATAATTACATGAAATGGGCTAACAAAGCGTATTTTTAGGACTATAAACGGCAACTATTCGTCGCCGATCACACCCCCAAACCTACTCTTTGCTAGTCCTCGAGCAAAGAACAGAAAAATAAAACTACTACTACAAATACTACTCCATTTTCGTATGGATCACGATCGCATTTAGCATATGCAATAAGCCTTTTAAACCCCTAGGTGTCCCCAGTCGGACGAGTAAAGTCTCGTGAGGGTTCTCGTCAACAAGTCACCCACAACCATCTTTATTAACTTATAAATTTAAAAAGTTTTATTCAAACGAAAAATAAAACAATTAATACTCCTTATTATAAAACAATGATTCTAAATAGAATAATGAACAAGAAAAAACGGAATCAAACGTTCACCTACATCATGAAAAACAATCTCAAGCACATGAATCGTATAAATCAATAGAATTTCTCATAAAATTGCACGTGTGTGATATGGTAGTCAAATGAACACGCGCATGTCATGAACTTGGAATATAACTCGGATGACCATCTAACTATGTCTCGACTACGAATCTCACAATGTTAATTACCCTCTAAAATGAAACACTCAGAAACATGTGTAATTTCTCTAGTATACGTGAGCAAAAGAATTATGTTTTCAAGAGGAATAACGCTCACATACGACACGAAAAAGACGCATAACACGAAAGAACAATAGTCTCATGGATAAGATGCCAACAATCAAGAAAAATTAATCATGACCATGTTTTAATCCACTTCCCATCGTTTATATATCCAAACCATGTTTCCTAGGATCAAATAGGACTTTTCAAAGGTTGTAATGTGGCTCAGACAATGGAAAAGGATAGAAAGGATTCATTAGGTAGTTTTCAGAATGGCATTGTAAGGCATGTTCAATTTCTTTCATTCTTCTCTTCCACCAACTTTCATATTTTTCATTCTCTTCTTTTCCATATTTCTTTCATTTTATTTTATTTTTTTCATTTTTTTTTATCAACCTTCTTCTTCTTTATTTTTTTCAATCTTTTCCTTTCCTTTCGTTGCTTTTTGCATAAGTAATCATCAAAATACAAAGCAATTATCCCAATAGCATCTTATTTTCTTCTTCTTCTTATACAACACATCGCCTTATCAACACTAAAAGGTGACGAATCTTTCAGTGGTGAACTCCAAGTTGGTCAAGTTGGAGCAAAAACAGGATAATGGTAATTGAAGAAAAAGATGGCATTTTAATGGCTCAAAGGGCGAACTAAGGAAAATTATCATTTATCGATCGGCAGTAAACAAAGAGGGCCTAAAATCATGTCCTAGGGTGATATGGTTCTTCAATATTTACGACGGAAGATTATTTAGCATGGTAACAAATATTTTAACTTGACTATCAACCAAAACAAGAATAATGAGACTAAACAACAAGTAAATGCGCTATTTCAATGAAATTCGACAAACACAAAATGTATTCATAACCCTCTAAAAAGAAAAGATAGGCTCAAAAGCTTACTGGGTTTAGTCTCCACCATGTGTTATCTAGAAATCCGAATCATATTATAGTTCATATCAAACATGTATTCAAGCGACTACGTGCAGTGCATAAGTTTACGTGCAAATCTATGATATAAAACTACGATTCAAACGATACATGACCTAAAACATTACATCATGACTTTAGCAAACATTTAATCACATCTTCTCTTGTTTACCATTCTATAACAATCCAAGTTACATAACAAGATGTATCAAATTTATATTGCAAAAACGTCGGTAACATCGTTTATTTAAGCACAAGTATCGATTTTTTTTTAAATTAGTGCATAATAATGTGCGTGTGTGCATACCCCCAAACCTAAACCTTTCATTGTCCCTAATGAAACAATAAAACGAAATAATGGAGAGTACGTAAGGAAAGAACGATAGTACCTCGATCTTGACAATCACAAACAGGTGCATGTATAGAAATAGAGAAATAAAGATCAATGGTACCTGTTAATACTAGAGAAAAGAAACTTAAACAAAGAAAATGGTAAAAAAAAAAGCTAAAAGAAATATAACTAAAAGAAACTAAACTAAAGTAACTCGAAGATGTAACAAAAAGATGAAAACAAAAAGAAAATAAACAATAAATGAAATTAAAACATAACTAGAACTACGAAAACAATGACGGACTTGATCAAAAGTACGTAGGAAAGAAAAAATAGAAAAGTAAAAACTATCAGAACAAGTGTGGGGGACTGAATTGGAAAACAAAAGAAAATTTCAGAAAAATGGGAAATCGCGCGAGCGGTCCGCGCGAGCGGCCGTCGCGCGCGCGAATTCTGATTTTTTTTTTTTAATAATATCTCGCGCCCGCGAAACCAGGCGCGACTTGATCCTGAGGCCTTATAAACAAAAAAGTAAGAAAAATTCACTAAGGCACATTCTCGCGCCAGCAGGCCGCGCGAGCGACATCTCGCGCGAGCGGGCCGCGCGAGCGAGAATGGTATTTTCTCTTGGCTCACTTATTTTATGTATATAAATTAAAAATAACTTTACTCCAACCCCCAAACCTATCCAAAAAACTCAAAAACTGACCAAAACCACCCAAAAACATCAAAAATCAAAGAAAAGGACGAAATTAAACTTGGGTTGCCTCCCAAGAAGCGCTAACTTTTATGTCTTTAGCTAGACCATTCTAGCTCAAGACTCAAGGAGGCCGTAAATTGAATTTTGTACCCTTTAGGGCATTAGGAAAATTCTGGTGAAATGTCAAAACAATGTCGATATGTGTTAATTCATTTGACGGCTCACCTTTCTCGTTATTACATCGATTCTTTACCTTTCGAGTAAATTCTTCATTAGGGGCCGAGGTATTAGGATTCATCCAATCATTTTCTACTATATTATTCTCCACACTCATATTTATTACTTTGTTAGGCTCAGTATTCCCTCTTACCTTACCTTCCGCCTCACATAGGTAATCGTCGTCTTTAGGAGGTTGATCCATAGCATTAAAAACGTTTAATTTTAAGTTCATGTTCCCAAACGACACTTTCATTACCCCCGTCCGGCAGTTAACACGTGCGTTAGCGGTTGCTAAGAATGGACGGCCTAGAATGACAGGAGTGTGTTTCCTAGCATCTAGCACGGGTTCAGTGTCAAGGACCATGAAGTCGACAGGAAAATAGCATTTATCAACCTTAACCAAGACGTCCTCGACGATTCCTCTAGGTATTTTAATAGAACGATCCGCTAATTGTATTGTAGCGGCCGTAGGTTTCAGTTCACCTAAACCTAATTGTTTATAGACGTGATAAGGTATGAGATTAACACTAGCTCCTAAGTCAAGGAGAGCCCGATGAATGATAGTGTCACCTATGACACATGAAATCGTAGGCGTACCAGGATCCTTATACTTCGGAGGAGCGTGTTGGAAAATTGAACTTACTTTTTCCGTGAGGAAGACCTTTTTCGGAGTGTGACTTCGTATTTTGCGCTTTTGGGTACAAAGATCTTTTAAACATTTAGCATAAGCGGGAATTTGTTTAATAGCATCGAGGAAAGGAATATTGATTTTAACTTGTTTAAACACCTCGAGTATATCTTCCATTGTTGATCCTTTCTTGGGCAAATGTGACGGTCCCTCAACATTTGGTGGATATGGCATTCTCGGAATATAGTTCGTTGGGACCGCTTCTTTATCTTTTTTCTTTTTATCCACGTCCTCACCCATCTTATTCGAGTTAGTATTCATATCTTTCACATTCTCATTCGGAAGTTCAACAGCTTCCTCTTCCCGAATAGTCGTCCTAGTCGATACGGCGTTTACTTGTTCACTCGACCCCTTAATCTCATACTGTCCCTTAGGGTTTTGAATTGTTTGACTAGGCAACGTCCCCTCATTTCTACGACTCACTACAGTAGCTAGTTGTCCCATTTGGGATTCAAGCTTCGCAATGGATTGTGTGTGAGAGTGCACTATTTGTGCTTGTGCCTGTACTTGTGTTTCAATTTTATTAAGGGACGCCAACACCTTTTCCTCAAAAACGTTACCCCTTGGAGGGTTCGGATTAGGAAGCGGTTGTTGGTATTGATTAGGTTGAAACTGAGGTCGATATGCATTAGGAAAATTAGTCGCCTCATTAGGATTATTAGTATTATTTTTCCACGAGAAGTTAGGATGGTTTCTCCATGGCGCATCCGGATTATTATTAGTCGAATTATAGTTATTTCGTGGGTATTGTTGAATAGAATTAATATGTTGCTCCACGAATTCTGGAAATTGGCTCGCCGATGGACATGCAAGTATCGAATGTGAAGGATCAGAACATAATGCACAAATTTCATGAGCGGGTGGGGCTGTCGTTTGATTCATTGTTAAAAGTCGGTCAAGTTTGTTAGATAGTTCTTTTATTTCAATTGACTGACTTGACTCGAACTTTACCTCCCTCTTAGGTTGTGAATGATATCCCTCGGAACGTACTGATACAGCCTGATGCATCGAATTCTCGCTTAACGTTTCAAAAATTTTCCAGGCCTCATCGGCGCTTTTGTGTAGGAAGGTTCCCGCACAAACGGCATCGACGGTATTCCTAACAGAGGGAATAAGCCCCTCGTAGAAGACTTGAACCAATTGCCACTTGGGAACCTGATGATGTGGACACGAGCGTAATAATTCTTTAAATTTCTCCCAAGTGTCATAAAGAGTCTCTCCATCTTGCATCACAAAGTTAGTTATATCTTTTCTTATCTTATTTGTACGCATAATAGGGAAAAACTTTTGTAAAATGGCGGTGTGTAAGGCTTCCCATGTTTTTATTGTGTTTGGCTCAAGTGATTGAAGCCAATACTTCGCTTTGTCTCTTAAGGAAAATGGGAAGAGCCGCAATTTTAATTCATCATTATTTAGGTTTTGTATTTTCAAAGTAGAGCATATACCCTGAAAATCCCCTAAGTGTTGGTAAGGGTCTTCATTTATACGGCCATGGAATGATGGAAGTAGCGAGATCGTAGACGATTTTATCTCAAAGTGAGATGCCGTCGCCTCCGGTAATTCGATACCGGCTTGTGGCGTGTAAGTAGTAGGAATAAAATAGTTTATAAGTGGAGGAGGTGGCGGTATATTAAGATTATTCATATTAGCTCCGTCGTTATTTTGGTTGTTGTCGTTATTATTTCCAATGTCTGCCATTTTAATTGGTTCTATGTTATGAAAGCGTGTTTTCTTTAGTCTTGTAAGAGTACTACGTATTTCGGATTCAAATAAAGACGTTGGTTTTGGTGTCAAATCGTCGTCTATTAAAAACCTAGCTCTAGAAGTTAAGTTTGAAGACTTGTTAAGTCTTAATGTACGTTCAAGTTCAGAGTCAAAAGGTTTTAATTCCGGTTTATTTGAACGTGTACCTAACATAAACTAAAACAAAGGAAAAGAAACTAAAACGACTAACTAAACAAAAGAAACAAATAGCAATCACGCAATTAGGGCAAAAGGCACACAACTACTATGATGCATGCAAATTATCCTGTAATGCAATGACCGCGTCAAGCCCAGCGCCCCAGGTTTCCTAGCTAATGCAGTGCAATTAACCCTAAACTAATGCAAATAGTGCGTCACAGTGCCCTGACTTACAGTGGTTTAAAGCGAGTTTCACAAGAAGCAATTTATTTTATTTTATTTATATATTTTTTTTCGCGTATGCTCCTTTGATGTGATTAGCTACTCCACTCGGAAACGTTAGGATTTGACGACTCGAGAAACTACAAAATAAAAAGGAAAGTTAGTAACTTAAAATAAAACGAAAAATAAGAAAAAGACAACCTAATCTAATATTTACGAATTAACTAAACTAAGATTCTAAAACTAAAGCTAGTAATTTACAATCTCCGGCAACGGCGCCAAAAATTGATGTTGTCAATATCAAGATATAAAAAGTATACTTTACTTTTCTAAAGATTTGCAGTGTGGAAGTAAAGGTCGAACCCACAGAGATTGAAATACTACAATGCTTTAATTTTAAAACCTAAATTTAATTAATCATGAAAACGGATTTTGATTTTGAATTTAATTAAACTAAGAACGATAAAATAAATCTAAACTATGAAAGCAATTAAAAGTTGTTTAAAAGATATTTAAAGGGAACCTAGGATTTCAAATCCACCACTAGCTTCATAATAGGAATATTTATGCATTCACTTAGCTTATTAAGTTGGATGAATATGGGGAATTGTGGCTACAAGCCCAATTCCTCCGTCAAGAGAATAATCATGGTTCAAGCACCAACATATTCCATCTTCGGTTAGCACGAATTATTCCACACTAAACTAGGGTTGTGACATAATTCGTCTAATCTAGGCATGGATTATTCGGATACTTGATAGCACAAATCAATAAAGCATCATCACATGTAAATAATCTAAACAAGCACAACAAGCATAGATCATTGAGCACATCACAGTCAAAATAGATCTAAGACAAGAATAAACTTTAAAAGCAATGATTTAATCAATAGAAGCACGATTTATTTATAAAAATCCTCTAAACATGTGACTGTCATCCATACATAATAAAACTAAAAGAAATACATAAATAAAACCCTATTACTTGGCTAGGGTTTCATTGAAACCCTAGATCTTGAGTTTAGTTGGCCATAGAATTGATGAATATCAAGAGGTTGATTGAGGAGGCCATGGGAATCCTTGGTCTTCTTCTTCTTCTCCTTGCTTTTCTCTCTTCAATGGCTGAAAATAATGTATAATATGGCTGTATATTGATGTGTATATTAGTGTGTAATGATTTGTATATATAAAGTTGATTTAGAATAGGATTTGTATAGAGTTTGGAAGGATTTAGGAAGCTTTCCTAAGTCAAATCGCGCTAAAACTGCTGTTTTTATGTTTCTGGACGTATTTAACCAATTCGGATCGCACAGGGCTCTTCAGGGCTTCAAAATACACAAGTTTGACCTTTTCAAAGGGTCGCTCGCGCGGGTCGCGCGAGCGGGTCGCTCCAGCGACCTGGGCATTTTCTAGAATTTTCTCAGATTTTTTGCTGCTCTGCACCACTTTCGTAGAATTGCGATAACTTTTGACTCGGACCTCGGATTGACTCACCGTTTGCGGCCACGCATCCGTAACTCGAAGATCTACATTTTATATCTCTGGAGAAATTTCTCAAATCTGAAGTATTATTTGTCAAAAATGCAATTTTCCGAGGCTGTTACTGCATTCTTCCTTCACCGGAACCATCTTTTGAGCCCAGAATGACTTCCAAAGCCACTAATCATTGGATTTTTGTGCATTTTCATATTAAAGCTCCAAAATTTACAAAATATATAATACCTATTAAAAATCACTTAATAATTACATGAAATGGGCTAACAAAGCGTATTTTTAGGACTATAAACGGCAACTATTCGTCGCCGATCACACCTCTTTTCATGTCTTCCGCTTTGGTTCTCATGAGGTCTGCCCTTTATTCGAGGAGTTCAGCGCTATCCTCCACATTGATCCCTTTGCAGATCTGATGATTTCTCTGGTTCAGCCCGGGTATATTCAAGACTTAGCTACTCTTCTCCATACCTCCCGAAATGCTGCGAGTTCTTTTGTTCATGACCGCCAGGTGGACTTTGAGCGACTTTTCTCAGTCTATGCTCCCATGGGAGATCCTTATGATGGTGGATATCAGATTATCCGGCGCAGTGCTCTATCAATCGCCATGCTCTCCTACTTCCTCTTCCAGTCATCTTCCGACATTCTCATACCCATTGCCTGTGGTTTGCGGGAGATGAAGAGTGTCGTTATGCTAGTTCTAGGCGAGACCTTGATAGGATTGGACTGTGCTCATGCTGTTGGGGCTACGTTATCCGCGGGAGCCCCCTTTATTTTACAGATTTGGCTTATGGAGCGCTTGGACCTCTTCACGCATCCTTCACACCTTCGAGGGCCACTTTCTTATGATCGCATGGAATTTCACCAGCTATTCCGTTCTGACAGTGCTTGGCTTGGTTGGCTCCAAGGTCTCTCTTTGGGTGACATTTGTTGGGTCTGCCGTGCTTGGTCTTACCGCTCTGTTGCGGTGCGGCTTCCGGGGAGGCCCGGTATCTGGTTGCCTAGCCTGCATACTACTACCTTCTACATTCCCGGTCGGGTGGTTCGACAGTATGGACTTCTCCAGGACACTACTGGGGTCATTGCTGCAGATTTCACGAGGAGCTCAATCATACGTTCCTCCATTGCGAGGGCTTTCGCTGAGGCTTGGCATGATAGGGTTGCTGCTCCTTTTCAGAGGATTCCCGCTTCGGTTGTGCCCACTGCTGAGTATCTCCTGCAGATTCGGACCCTGGTCGAGGAACAGACTCCATAGACATATATAGACGAAAGCAAGTCAGAACCAAGTTTCATTTTACCAAAACTTCTGACGAATCCTGTCTTCTTTCCTGTGCCTCTGAATGCGATTTTTCTTCTTTTTATTTTCCAAGAATGTTTTCATGTTTAAAAAAAAGCGTGTTTGTCATGCTTAATCAATGTATTCACTCTTTCAATCTCTCTTTTAAGTCATGAAAATCTTCCAGGCAAAATCTTTTCTTGGCTTTTACCTTGCTTTGAATCTTGCTTAGAGCTTTAGTCATTCTATACCATGAGTTCTTATTTGTTCTTTTATAGTACTTATTTTGACAGCCAGGAGATCCGGAGATGGGTTTTAGGATATTATCTGGGTTCTTCGGTTTAGCAAATGAAGTTTGCCCCTAGTTATGGGGCTCTGAAGTGATCCTGGGCAAACGTGAGTTTGCCCCTAGTTTGGCACAGGGATCTTTTATGGACCGAGGGCATTTGAGAGCCCGCCTACTTATCCCTAAATGGGTATCAGGTCCGCAGTAGTTCGACTTTAAGGCTTGACAGAAGGTGCCATTTAGGCAATTTATTAATGACCGAACCGAGCAGGTTGCCTACATACCCCCTAGTGGGGATCAGGTCAAGCGTAGTTCAACTAGGTAGGAGGTTTTGAAAGAAAGGGTTTCAAGCAAAGTATTTCTTGAGGCGATCGAGGTTAATCGGTTGCTTAAATTCAACCCCGTCCAGGTCCATGAGATAAGCAGCCCCTCCCGAAAGGAGAGTCTTAATGATGTATGGCCCGACCCAGTTGGGCTTGAATTTTCCTCTGGGGTCATAAACAGGCACTTTTAGCTCTTTAAGGACCAGGTCACCCTCAGCAAGCTTCCTTGGGCGAACCTTTTTCTTAAAAGCACGGGCTATTCTCTTCTGTTATCCCCGAGTGTGGTTTATTGCGACCAACCTCTTCTCATCAAGCAACATCAGCTCTTCGTATCTTCCCCTCAGCCATTCCAGCTCCGTTATCTCACATTCTGCTAAGACTCTCAAAGAAGGTATCTCTACTTCAACCGGAAAAACGGCCTCCATCCCATAGACTAATGAATACGGCGTCGCTCCCGTGGAGTTTCTCACGGAAGTCCGGTAGCCCCATAATGCAAATGGCATTTTCTCGTGCCAATCTTTGTATGTGTCTGTGGTTTTCCCCAAGATCGCTTTCACATTTTTATTTGCTGCCTCTACTGCTCCGTTCGTCTGAGACCTATATGGAGAGGACTGATGACGGGTGATCTTATATTTCTCCATAAGTGGGATAACTTCTCCTTGGAAATGGCTACCGTGATATGAAATGAACTCATTCGGGACCCCGTATCTGCAAATTATGTTCTTCTCTATGAAGTTCACCACATCTTTAGCTTTCAAGGTCGCATACGATGCCGCTTCCACCCACTTGGTGAAATAGTCTATAGCCACGATTATGTACCGGTGTCCGTTAGATGCCTTCGGAACTATCTCGCCGATGATATCAATGCCCCAAACAGAGAAAGGCCACGGTGTGGTCATGCTATAGAGCTGAGAAGGAGGAGTGTGCATTAGGTTTGCATGGATTTGGCATTTATGACACCTTCTGACGTATTCGCAACAGTCTCTGTCCAAGCTCGTCCAGTAATACCCTTACCGAATTATCTTCTTTGCTAACATGTGCCCATTCATGTGGGGCCCACACACTCCTTCGTGTATCTCTTCCATCATTCTCTTGGTCTCCTTCCCGTATAGACACTCCAAATTATAACCGGTGTATGACTTCTTCCACAGCTTATCTGCATAGATCACAAACTGTGCTGAGAATCTCCGGATCGCCCTTTTATCTTTCTCCGATGCTCCTTCGGGATACTCTCCCTCCTTGATAAATTTCCACGTATCTGCATACCACGGCGTTTCTCCTTCGTCTTCTATGATTGCGATCATCTCGAAGGACGGTTGGTTTCTGAATTCTATGGATAATGGGATCATGGTAATTCCAGGAGGGATTTGGATCATCGAAGCTAAGGTTGCTAGAGCATCAGCCAACTGGTTCTCTTCTCGGGGAAGATAATAGAATGATATCTTCTTGAACTGTGCTTTCAGGCTCTCCAGATAGTCATGATAAGGCCTTAACTTCTCGTGCTTCACCCTCCAATCGCCCCGAACTTGGGATATAATCAAATTGGAATCCCCAAACACATTGATCTTCTCAACTCTTAAGGCTAATGCTGCCTCCATTCTGACTATACAAGCTTCGTATTCTGCCGTATTATTGGTTGAGTTGTACCTAAGCTTGACGGCTAATGGGGTAGGCGCTCCGTTAGGTGCCACAAGGATAACTCCGACCCCGTAGCCTAGTTGGTTGGCGGCTCCATCAAAGTACATTTTCCACAGGTCCTCTTTCAACTCCATTACCCCCTCGTCGGGAAACTTGAATTCTCCCTTCTCTCCGGACTCTATAGCAAGGTCGGTTAGGTATTCAGCGACGGCTCTTCCCTTAACAGACTTGGAGGTGACATATCTGATGTCGAATTCGGGGAGCATCATGGTCCACCGGGAAATCCTACTGGTCAAGACAGGCTTTTCGAATAAGTATTTGAGCGGGTCCATTCGGGAGATTAGGATTACAGGAAAAGCTAACATATAGTGTCTAAGGCGGCGGGTGCACCAAACCAGGGCCCAGCAGGCTTTTTCTAAAGGCGAGTACTTCAGCTCATATCTGGTCATCCTTTTGCTCAAGTAATAAATGGCCTTTTCCACATGACCCTCTTCTCCTTCTTGGGCTAACATACATCCCATCGAATCCTCGGACACAGAAAGGTATAGCAACAAAGGCCTCCCGGGTGAAGGTGGCGATAGGACGGGCGGATTTTGGAGGTAGGTTTTGGTTTTATCGAAGGCTTGTTGACACAGGGTATCCCATTCGAACTTTTCCCCTTTTCCTTAGTAGTTTGAAAAGCGGGTCACAAATCAAAGTGAGCTTCGAGATGAAGCGGCTAATGAACTGTATTCTACCCAAGAAACCCCTTAGCTCTTTTTCATTCTTTGGCGGCTGCATTTCAACTATGGCTTTGATCTTGGTTAGATCCACCTCTATACCCCTCTGAGTGATAAGGAATCCTAACAGTTTTCCGGTGGTGACCCCGAAGGTGCATTTCTGGGGGTTTAGCCTCATTCTGAATTCCCTCAACCTTCCGAAGAATTTCCTCAGCGCCTCTAAATGTCCTTATCTCCCCTTTGATTTCACAATCATATCGTCCACATACACCTCTACTTCCTTATGGATCATGTCGTGTAGTAATGTAGTAGCGGCCCGTTGATACATCGCCCCTGCATTCTTAAGCCCAAACGGCATCACCCTATAGCAGTAAGTTCCCCACGGCGTGATAAAAGTGGTTTTCTCCCTATCCTCGGGTGCCATGATGATCTGGTTATATCCTGAGAATCCATCCATAAAAGACAGGAGTTCGTGCCCAGCGGTGTTATCAACGAAAACGTCGATATGTGGTAAAGGAAAGTCGTCTTTAGGGCTTGCCTTGTTTAAATCTCAAAAATCAACGCAAACCCTAACACGACCATCCTTTTTCAGAACTGGTACGATATTGGCAATCCACTCGGGGTACTCAGTGACCATTAAGAATCCAGCTCCTAACTGCTTATCAACTTCCTCTTTTACCTTAAGTGCCCATTCTGGCCTCATTCGCCTCAATTTTTGTTTCACAAGTTTTGAATTGGGGAAGAGGGGGATATGATGTTGGACTATTTCTGGGTCAATGCCTGGCATATCACTATAAGACCACGCAAAAACATCTTTGAATTTTTTTAATAAATTGATTAATTCTTTGCTTTCCTCTTTACTAAGTGTAGAGCCGATAAAGATATTTTGAGGATTATTTTCATTCCCTAGATTAATCGTTAGAGTGACCTCAATGATTTTACATGCAGATTCATTTTCTTTTTCAATTAATTTTTGCAATTCAATGGGTATTTCATGATCATTGCATTCATCGCATTCATTAAGCGCATTCGAGTAGGCAGAATTGTTCACATTTTCATTGATCATGTTTTTTGGAGCGATTACAACAGACATAGAAATTGAAAGACGCCTCATTTGGGCCATTACAGACTCCGGGTGTGGGGGATACCTATCATTAGACTCAAAGACCCACTCTTTCTTGCTCTCCCCTCCCTCGTCGGTGATGAAGCACTCTTCCAGATCTCCAGTTTTAGTAATCTCTTTCATCCCTTCCTTTCCCGGTTCTTCTTCATCTTCTTCTTCGTGCACCTCCTCCACCAAGCCCTCGATATACTCCTCTTTGACGCCTTCACCTTTCATGAACCCTTTAGCACTTTCCTCGTTTAGCAGAGTTTGCATGGCCGGGCCGTCTAGCATACCGACCCAATCTTGGATGTTAGCAGATTTCACAGGGGGTCGTAGGTATGGGTCTTCATATTCAGAGAACTCGTGAGGGAAGAAGATCTCGAACCCCGGCTTCAAACATTTGTCGTTCCTATCCAACCATGGCTCTGGGAAGCCACAGAAGGGGAAATCCTCGCCCCCCTTCATGAAGTATCCGTTGAGGGATTTCTGGTACGGAGTCATGGGTGTGTCAACGGTCTTCTTCTTTCCTCTCAATTCTTCCCTAGACGGCTGATAACCCAAACCATGAGTGTGAGTTTGAGTCGGGATTCTTGGGAACTCCGGCAAGCCTTGAAGGTTTTTTCCCAATCCCATACCTGGAAAGAAACCCATTTTCTTCATGATCCCTGCGACCAATGGACTGGCATATTGATCGAAATACAGCGGGAGGAACTCCCTTGGCTTCTCACCCTCCATCATATTGACGAATTCAAATCCTCCCAAGTCCGCTTCCTCTTCTTGTAGCTGAAGCTCTAAAACTGGTGCACTTGACGATGCTTCGGGTAACCGGACCCAGCTGTCCCCCAAGATGTCACAAACCTTGTTTCCCCAGACGCACTTGACCTTTTGCTGGATTGTCGAAGGTATAGTACCCAAACTGTCTAGCCACGGCCTTCCTAACAGCAAATTGAAGGAGGCAGGGATGTCGATGACTTGGAACTCGGCTGCTTTGTTCATAGGGCCGACGGTGAGGTTGAGAAAAACAATTCCCATGACCGTCCTTTGGGTATTATCATATGCTCTCACCCTTTGTTCTGATGGGATAAATGTTGACTCATCGAGACCCATTCGTTTAGCTGTCCGGAACGGGCATACATTCAGAGCAGATCCATTGTCAACCAAACAAGCAGGCATAGTGTTTCCCAAGCATTCAACGGTGACGTATAGTGGTTTATTATGAAAGGGTCCTTCTGGAGGGACGTCTTCTGAGGAGAACGTGATGGCCAAAGCCAGAACTCTGCCGATCAATCCTACTAGATCTTCTGGAGTTGTGTTAATGGAGACATCCGATTGATTCAAAGCATCCAAAATCGCCTGCCTATGACTTTTGGAAGCAATCAGCAAACCCCAAACGGTGATGTTAGCCTGTGTTTTCTTCAATTGCTTCAGGACTTTGTCTTCTCCTGCTTCTTCATCCATTTTGCCCTTCCCCTTGTCTAGATCTCTCCCTGGATGATCTTCCTCGAGCTCGTGCGGTTTGAAGTGTCTGCCTGACCGGGTCAAGTGGCTGACTTCCTCTCTCACCCATAAATTATCAACCCCTGAAACTCTTTCCGGATTCTCGTTTTCTGTCCCCGTTTCTTCATCACTCTAGTACCACAAATCATCTTCCAACTGATCTATACTGTTATCTCCCTGAACCCACCAGTCCACCAATTCTGTCATCCCCTCTTCATGCTTTGTTGAC
This sequence comes from Hydrangea macrophylla, assembly GCA_033977485.1. NCBI lineage: Eukaryota > Viridiplantae > Streptophyta > Magnoliopsida > Cornales > Hydrangeaceae > Hydrangea > Hydrangea macrophylla. The sequence goes on from CM066993.1 coordinate 42,193,832, forward strand.
TGACCTTCTGAAGTACCACCCAAGGTACAGATTGTCGGCTCTCTCAGTAGCTGATAAGGCTTTCTTGGTGTCCTAGCCTTAGTAATCAGCTCAGACGGATCGAAGATGGTTTCTCCTATCCCCAAGAAGTAGAGGCCTTGCGGTGGCGGCACAGCGTGGTGATTGGGTAGCGGATTTCTTGTGACATTTGGAGCTTTGACGGGTGGTTCTGATATTACCTTGTTATCAATGAGGTCTTGGATTTCGTGCCTCAATCTCATGCATCGATCTGTCGAGTGCCCCTTCTGTTGGTGAAATTTACAAAAGAGATCCCCTTAAAAATTTGACGGGAGCGGACTTGGTAGAGGTCGAGGTTCCAACTGACGGAGGTGCCCTTTTGCTAACAGTTTATCGAGAGCGGTTGACAGTGACACTCCCAGATCTGAGAATTTTCTCAGTGTCTTGTCCTCTCTTCTTCTTGGCGTTATGTCGAATTTCCTCTCTGGCCCATTTAGCGCGTTGACATCGGTGGGGCCAGAGTGACCCCCTGACTGCCCTCCATTGGACCCATAGTTCGGCCTTCTGTACCGATTTGGCTGATCCTCTTTCCTTATGACCCCCTCTTGGATAGCATCCTCGATCCGGGTTCCCACATCAAAAACCTCAGCGAAAGTATTGATTGACTGAAATCTCATCTTCTCTTGGTAGATCGGCTGAAGATTCTTCATCAACATTCGAATCTAGTCCTTTTCGGTGGGCCTCTGGACCATCTTAGCCGCCTTCCCCCTCCACCTACTCAGATATTCAGCGAATGATTCTTTGTTCCCCTGCCTGGTGGTTTCCAAGTCCCGGACTGTGACATCCAAGTCTTGGTTGTATTCGTACTGCGCCACAAATGCTTTAATCACCTCTTCCCAAACCCTAGTCTTGTTCGGCTCCAATGTAAGGTACCACGATAGAGCAGCTCCAGTTAAAGTTTGCTGAAACAGGACGGCCATCATGGTGGTGCTTAACCCACTTGGCTAAAAAGCTCCAATACACATCCTCACATGGCTACGTGGGTTCCCGATTCCATCGAACTTGTCAAAAACTGGTATTTTGAAGCCGGCAGGCAGTGTTTCGCGGACCCCGTCATACAACCCTTCCAGCTCTAACTGATAGGTATCAACCCCCTGGGCCTTGCGCATCACCCTTTCCAGCTTATCTATATTCTCGGTCAGTAATTTTTCTTTCTCAGCCTTCTCTTTCTCTCTGTTGGCCCGTAGTACATCAGTCCATTGCGCTTCCTGATCATCGAACCAATCTCCTTCTCCTCCTCCTAGGGGTGGGTCACCAACTGGCGGAATTACAGGTGGTGGCTGGCGAGTCAAAGTTTCTATCATCCCCATCATTCGAGTCATGTTCTCGGCCTGTCGCCTCATCTGCTCTGCTTGTTGTTCTACCAATGTCCTTAATTCTGCTACTTCCCCGTTGTTCCTTTCTTCTGCCATTTCTCTTCTAGCTAACCTTGCTGTGGGACCTCTGAACCAGATCGTGCTTGGATTTGATGCTATTTTGACCCTACAAAATTTTTAATTTTCCTTTAAAAACTTTTATTTGTTCCTTTCTTGTCACAACCTCCCCTTTTTATATGTATACATTTTTTGTTTTTTTTTTTAAAAGAAAGAAAAAAAACCCTTTTCATGAATGGTTCACACGAATATGATGCATGTGTGCGTGTGTGCCTATTCTATATGCCAAAGAAAGGAAAATTCTAATCCTAACACGTAAACACATAAGCACATAAAATCCTCACCCATGTCAAGTGCAATAATTTCTCCTTTCATTGTGATCCTCACTACCCTTTCAAAGGTCAGGTATTTAAAATTTTTTTCGAAGTTCATTTGAAAAGCATTTCTTTAGAACGATGAGATCTTTCAAAAACAATTCTCAAGAATTTTGAACCTTTTATTTGAAAATGAGGATGTGAAAACATTTTTCAATAAAGATGATTGGATTTGAAATTTTGCTTTGAAATTCATTTGAAAAGCATTTCTTTTAAAAACAACTCCCCTGATTTTTGGGTTCTTCAAAGATGAGGATGTGCAAATATACCTTAACAAGGGTTGATTCGGATTTTTAGTCAAAGGGGAATTCCAAAGATTTTCAAAAGAGCGGTTAAATGCTTTTAAATCAAAGATTTGTTTGCCTTAAAAGATGTATTTTGAAATTCTTTGGGTAGAAGGATCACATGATTTGGATTATCACCGTACTTCTCATGGATTTGGACACATACAAGGTCAATAATGCTTAGCTAACAATGTAGAAGAGATGTAATCTCATAATCAAGATCTAGCATGTTCCCCAAATGTCATGAGACATGAAGAGGAATTGCTCAAAAGCGATTAAGAAGCTACGTATCTTTTACCAAGCAAGCATCATCATCATCTCAAGTAATCCCTTCCGGGCATACAAAACTTCCTAGCACATAATCTTAATCAAGAATTGATTTCTTAAGATTGAAAGGTTCTATAGAAGCTATCATGCAAAGGCCGGGTTTTGGTCAAATTAGGGACCCTTGACACACATCCGATAGGATGCTTCATATACCAAATCATGGTACGAGATCAAGGGTGATCGCACAGTCCCATGACAACTTGACCGACCGGGTTGCCCCGAGCCTCCAAGGTCATAGTTCCGTGTAATCGACTGGCGAGACATGCAAGTGAAATGCAACAGGCACACAAAGATTAATTAATATGATTAAAAAGATGTTTTTCAAGTCTAATCCTCGAATGAACCTAAAATCAGAAATTCTGGTCTGCGAAACCAGAGATTCTGGGTTCGATCCCCAGCAGAGTCGCCAGATTGTGGATACCGCATTTTTCTTTACCCACAGCTTTTCTTGTTTAAAGCCTTTTTCCAATTTCAAATTCAAAACAAACGAGTCGCCACTTAATTTTTTTTTAAAGGAAAATTAAGAAACCATTTCAAAAAGGAAACCGATCTTTTGCGAAATCAAAGATTTGACTAGGTCCGGGGATTATGGAATGAAAAGGGAAGGAGCCCAACGGACTAAAACACCCCTTTTCATCCTATCTCGCGATAGGCCTCTACTTAACATCCTTTTAATTCAATTATTAATCTAAGTATGCCCTCAATTAATACATATATAAATATACATTACAAAAGCATGTCCAAATGGTGTAAGATTGCTAAGGGGAAAATATCATTCATAAACCACGTAATTCAAGTAACAAGCAATATGATATGCAAAGGGAATAAGAGAACTTACCCAGGATCCAGCTGCGTTATTGAAACGTGCAATGCATACAAAAAGTGGAAATCCTAATAAAAGGGTCTCTAATCAAATATATACACATAAGGCAAACCCTAATTCTAAGGTGTCGCGCATGGAGTTGGAAAATCAATAAAATCAAGAGATTAAATAAAATATAGAGGGATTTGAGAACCCATACCTTAATAGTGCTACAAATCAGAGGGTTAGTCCACATGCTCCAAATAAGACATAATATCAAATCCCAAGCAACAAATCCTAAACTCCTAGCTTAAGTCTATCAAGTATGAAAGAATTAACATAATTAAGAATTCCTTCTAAGTAATTGGAAATGCATCACTTCTATAGATATGCAAGTCTCAACTAGGAGCCAACGCAATGTCCATATAGAAATGATGTAGTCCCAACATGGTTACAAGGAATTCACAATTAAGTTCTACTAAAAGTAATTTAATCCTAGCACAAAATGAATTCTAATTACAAGTATCAATCTAAGTGGATGAATGCACATGAATACATGAATATGAACAAGAGTGAGCTATGAAACATTTATTGATTGGATCATTTAACCTCTATATTTAAGTTTAATTAATCATTATTACAACATGGTTTAAGCCCTAGGTCATAGAAAAATCATTTGAACCATTATTCACAAGATGCATCGAAACTATTTCAAAACAGTGAAAAAGTTTCAGCAAGCAGACTCGAACTTCAAAGAAATAGAAAAGGTGTTTCCAATGGTTTGATGTCAAAGATTTTTGGACACAAGAAGCCTCTGTGAGTCTAGTTTCCGAATCAAAAAGAAAATCAAAGTTTTAACGGTTAGATCTCCGGTAATTAGAGAAACACTAGACGTCGTGCAGAATCTCACAACTCTTTGTCCAGCATTCTTGTATGATTTTTTAAAAATAGTAAAAAATTCGAAATGCTCTAATCTTTTTAGGGTATCTTCCTAACACATTAAAATACTTAGAAAAAATTATTTGGGGTCAAAGAAACTTGATTAAAGCTCTGATTTATTTATTTCAAGAGATTGTTGACATTCTGAAATTCTGGACAGATTATTGTTGTTCCATTAAACCTTCAACCAAACCGATCAAAACATCAAAACTCTGAAAAACAAAAATTACGGCGGTGGGATATTGTGTCATTGACAATTTGTGTAAATTTCACTTGATTCCAACGGTTAGATTTCAAACTAAAAATCCGTGATCAAAAATAGTTTGTGAACTCACTGTTTTCATTTGTCAAGTTTAACTTTTATTAATTAACCCCAACTATTAAACCATGAAGTTGGCCTTAATCCAAACTATTTCTCCAACCGTTTGATGGTCATTGGAGACTAAAGACACGACTAAGACTCATGAGTTTTCAAGGAATACAAGGAGAAAACGAACTAAACTACTACAAATGAACTCTCATAAAAGCAACCACCCAAACCAATCCGGCAAGGATCCAAACAAAAGGGAAAAACAAACAATGGACATGTAAATCAAAAAGACGAGAACTTAAAGAGGTTCAACGACCTCGGAAAGTAAATACATCATCATAAAGTGAGTTTAACAATTGAAAGAAATAACTATGAGAGCAAGGGCTAACACTCGTCCATCAAAATACAACAAGGCTTCCCAAAAGACTAAATTTCACATGGGTAATATCCATATACACAACTAAGCATGAGTCTTCAAAATAGAACAAAATGCCTCATAGTTCACGCGTCGGGTCACATATGCCCTTTGCCCTTATCAAGCTCACCTGAAAAATGTTTTGTCATTTTTATGAGAACGACGGCTCGTAGAAAACATTGTAACAAGTCCATATGCTATCCATGGCTAAAATGAAATGAGGTGCAATGAATCGCCACCATGGCTACAATGAAATGATTAGAGCCTCACGGCTATGCATGATATATGCACATCTCTCTCGTTACCGGACCATGAGCCACCCACGCATGGAGTGTAGCATACCAACTTCCGGGAGCTACCCGAATATAGTTTGGAGTTTGAATATTTCTAAGGGTCATTCTTCCTGTCTCACATCATAACCCACGTCCGGATTTCTTAAATCAAATTCCCTTACATGGGATTTTTCTCTCTTTTTCAAACAAAACATTTATGTCGTGATACATGAATGCTTGCCGATTAGGCCTCAATGCATATAATGTTTAAAATGACATTATGGATGATTTATTACAATAAATTAAGCAATGATTCTAGTCCATTAGACATAATATCAAGAGTTTCAAAGAATGTAATTAAATTTCATAATTAAACATTCCTAACAAGGATTTCTAAACTAACGCCCTAGCATGTGTTTACACATAAAGGGAGCATCCTAAGCACATCTAGCATTACATAATCAAGTATAGTACAACCAAGGCATGTAAATTCACAATTAGGCATATAATCCTAAATTTACAATTTTGGGGGAAATCCTAATACATGTGTCTAAGTCATTCTCTTAGCATGTTAATGAACACAAATCACCTTAGACAAGCATAACATATGGAAAAGCAACAATGTAAATCTACCTCAAAGCTTAGCTTCCAAAAATCAAAGGCAACTCAAGAGAGCTAAGCAACTCCAAAATAACTTCAATGCTTGTGCTAGGATCTTGAAGAATGCATCAAGTATGCACCACTAATCAAGAACAATCCAAAGTTAGGATAAATCATAAAACTAGTAAACCCTAGGTTGTTAGAGATTGGGAAAACTTACCCACACTAGAAATCCTCCATAGAAATGGTTAGGATGTGAAAGAGAAACTCTACATACTCCAAGGAAGTTATAAAAGAGAAGAGAAGTTCAATCAAATCCCAAAATTTTGAAATCTAGTGAAACCCTAGAATTTGGGGGTTTTCTAGAATGCTTACCAAATAAGAACCTCAAGCCCTATCAATGTTAGAGGCACAAAAATAGGCTCCATGGAAGTCACACTAAGTAAAAGAAACCCAAGATTAGAAGAGAAATTAGAAATTAGTAAACCCTAGATTATTAAAGAGATGAAGAGATTGTTCTTACACTTAGAAGCAAGCTCTAGGGGGTGAATGGAAGCTTGAAAATGACCTTCTCCAATGATCCCTTGAAGCTTGAAGAATGAAGTTTGAAGGAGAAGAAGAACTATGGAGGTTGTATCCTTAGGAGAAGAAGAAGAAAAGAAGAGAAGGAAGGAGGAGAAGAAAAAGAAACGTGAATGAGGGAGGGGGAGGAGTTTTGGCCGGCCATATAGGGGAGTGGGGTGGGACCCACTCTCTTGTCTGCTAAAAATTGATATGTTTGGTGCTCCAATGTACAGTCTGACCCAACAGTGTAACCCCAAAATTAAATAAACACATCCACAGGCACAGAAAATAAATTTTAAAGCACATGAAAGGTAAAATAAAATAATTTAGTCATGCTCTGTAATTAAAATACAGTCAAATAAAATGAGGGTCCACAACATGAAAGGCAAAATTACCCCATTACCCTTTATTATAAATTTGAAAACATTACAATCTACCCCCTTAAAAGGATTCCGTCCCGGAATCCGGAACAACAATCACGCAAAGGGAGCAACGACTTGCTCAACCTTAAGCCAACAAAGTAAAAAGAATGGCAATCAACCAGAAGCTTACACTACTCGAGAAAATTAAGCGAGGGTAAGTTTTCCATGCTTCACTCTTACCTCGCAAAACTGTGGTGATGCCAAGAATCCTTACCAACATGATGGACAATGCACGGTCTTTCTTCTCAAGAATCTGAACAGGTTGTTCCTCTTACGAAGCATCTTTACTAAGAGGCAAATTGGTTAAATCAAGCACATGAGACGGTCAGGATTTCTCTGAGTATCTACACACGAAACACATTGTGCACTCTCAACGACTGAGGCGGAAGAACCCAACAATACATAACTGCGCCATCCTCTCAAGGATCTCAAATGGTTCAATAAGCGCAGTACTGACTTACCACTCTGACCAAATCATTGCAACCCACGACGGGGAGAAACTTTCAGGAACACAAGATCACTAACCTCAGACTCAAGTGGTCGACGATGACGATCGCCATACGATTTCTAACAACTCTGAGCTGAAATCAACTTCTCACGAATTACTTTAATCTTTTCTGAACTCTCTCTAACCATATCAGGACCATGAAGGATAGTCTTACCTACCTCACCCCAATACAAAGGAGGTCGACACGGACGGCCATACGATGCCTCAAACTGTGCCATCTGATAACTGATGTTGGATGCAACTCGGCTAACAGAAACTGTTCTTCCCAATTACTACTAAGTGTCATAACACTACTCTCAACATGTTTTCCAAAATCAATTGGAATAGAAAGAGCTGAATGCCCCATACTTACTATAAATTCTGCCAGGAAGGAAACACAAACTTGGAAACACGGTTAAATGCATTGACACTGATACACTACGGTGTCTCACGATCGTATGGACGTGAATCACACTAAGGGAAACTACAATGTCGGTCACTCTGAATGGCAGCGAATGTGTAGATGTGGTCCAAACGATCTACAAGGATCCAAAAGAGTGTTGTCCTTACGCAAAGTTCTTAGAAATGCTGTAATAGGCAATTGAAAACGGTTGTAACAAATCTGTGCTTCTCTGGTGTCGGTCTTTACGTACTGGCAAATCAAATAAATTCAACAATGGATCTCTTTAACCCTTTCCACCAATACTGGTGACGCAAATCATGGTACATCCTTGTGCCTCTCGAATGTGCGGCAAAACGGGAATGGCGGAACTCTTTCAACACATCTCCACGGCAAGTAACGGGAACGAACACTCGGTCTCGAGGTCTCAAACCTCTAATGTCACCAAAAGTCCAACCTTGTCCTAAGTCTCCGATAAGCATACGGAATGTCAAGGCAATGGTCTCATCATCGAGTTTCTGTACTGCTAACAACTTCAAGTCAAAACTTTCGATTACACATTCAAGTCAAATGAGAAAATTTGGGCAAAAGTCTCTGAACCACAGTTCTCAAAGTCATCACAACGTCTCAGTATTCTCCACTCTTGCACCGGTAAATACACTAGGGTACTCGCAAGTCTCAACATTTTCCACTCTTGCATAGGTAAAGAAGCTAAGACATAGTCATACTTCTTGGCCACGACATTGGCCTAGCTCGGGTGGCAATGCAATTCAAGTCATAGTACGCTCATGTCTCAAGGTCACCCAAGGTTCCATTTATAATCACAGTTATAATTACCCAATGGCGTTGTCCCAATTTAAGGTCTCTCTGAGTCAGAAATGTCTCATAAGTGATGTCTCCTAGTCCTACGTCATGGGTAGCTAATTCCACATTCAGGAAGCATACGGTATAGTTCAATCAACTCACGCTCAATGCTCACAAGGACAGGTGCCGAAGTCAAACAAGTTTTGCAACTTTGGTATAGCACATTCTCACCCAAAGCATCTCAAACAAAGTTAACCTCTATTTTAGTCAACTAAGTTAATTGCCAAATGGGGAAATGTTTCCAACAAAGCAACGGTAGTAACCTATTAGTCCCAAAGAACCCTGAATCTCAGATACAAAGCAAATCTATGACAGTTCCAATGTTAGAAGGATCCACGGATACTCCATTACCATAAACGACATGTTCAAGAAACTCTTTACCTCGGATAATCAATATCCACACTTAGATAATTTGGCATACGTAGTCATCGGTGCACAATTACAAACTTATCCTAGCAAGGATTAAACACATGGCTTATCAAATCTACTAAAGCAGTAAGTGCATTCGTCAAACTAAATGATATAACAAGGGATTCACAATGTCCGTAACGCGGGCATAAAGTAGTCTTAGGAATCTCACGTTCCCTAGTGCGCAACTGGTGATAACTCTATTTCAAATCAATCTTTGAAACTAAACACATTGAACCACGAAGCTGGTCAAAAGGATCCACTGATTCTTATAGTCACAAGATTCGATGTCATAAGCAATACTCAACTTAAGCGAGCCATCTATCTTCTTGGCACAGGGAAATGGGTACTCTCCAAGGAGACGGATTAAGACGAATGAAATCGCTAAACTGTAAGTTCTCCAACTGAGTCCTTAACTCTTTCAACCCTGCAGATGTCCTACAATACGGCGGCATCGAAATAGATGAAGTACTGGGTATTAATCTGTCACAACTCAATTCTTACGGATAGGCGACAAGCCATACAAATTCTCAGGGAACACATCGGTGTACTAACCCACAACGGAAGAGAACTCAATCAAATTTGGTTCATTCTCATCGGAAAACAAAACAAGCTATTTAAGAAATCAATACGATTTTTACCGTTGCACAAACTGTGAAGCGGATATATCGGAGTCTATATACGATCATCCACAAAACAATTAAGATTCCCAGATGGTAATACAAATGCTACCTTCCTCTCAAAATAAGTCACAAGTGCTCGGTAAGTACTCACGAGCCCATACTCACAATCACAAATTAAAGATGGTGTACTGGTCAGCTATCACAGTTCGCAGCTACGACATACTCGGTCCAAGGGAACTAAGCCTCCAACAGAAGTATCAATTAACAACTAACAATGTAGCAACCGAATGACTCATTCCTCAACTCAATGATGATGCACAAGGTGGTATCCGAAGGAATACGATGCGCCAATATCTACAAGCATAGTGGCACTGGGACTAAACACGAACAACTTATCTCGAATCACAAAAGCATCGGTATTACCCACGGAAGGTGCGGCGGCAAAAAAGATTAAACTGTCCTTATTGTCCCCCTAGGGACACTCGGCTAAAAAAAATCTGAGTTGAAGGAGTTGGCTGTGGTGGTAACAAAGGTGGCCTACAAGCCTATTGAAAAGGTGGACGAACTGGGGGTGGTCCAACTGACTGTTCTTAGTCGGTGCACGAAGTTCTCTAACTTTTTTATTCGAATTCAAATACCCAAACACTAATTTTTTCTGAACCACTTTACTATGTACATTCAACTCGAATCCAACCGCGTTGGTGCGTAGGCCTGGACGAAGTCCATTCTCAAAAGTTCTTACCTTCATTCTATTGTCTAATGTTATATCAAAAATGAGATTAGCCTTATACTCAGAAACTGTCACGGCTCCCTAACAAAGATTTCAGAAATTCAATCCTCTTAGCTCGACAAACTACGAACGGGAAATACTGCTCACGAAACAGTCGGCCGAGGGTGTCCCATAATATACTCTCCACAGTCGGTGTAGTCAACACTAACCCCCACTTAAATTTGACTGAAAAGTTGCAGCGTCTACTCAAAGATCCTCCTCAAACAGTACCAAGGTACTCCAAATTATGAATACGCGCTCAAGCCACAGTTCCACGTGAACCGGGCACGAATTTCTATAGGTTAAACATTAATTCACACATCACTTGGAGGATACACATACTTAGCATGGGATCACATAGCTCACAACATTAATCATGTTCACATATAACATACAACGTTTTCCTTCATAATTCCATTTACATTTGCGAACGATGATACCATATTACTTTATAAATCAACTCGATACTTAACATAAACGGCAAGGATATCATAGGAAAGACTATCAACATCAATATGGATTACTAGCAACCTTAAGCAACTTATATCATGATTCATACTAATCAATGGCTATCATGACCCATGGGAACACATAACACTGAGAATATGTACGGTTATAACATAACTGTAGGGCACATCAAACACGAATGCACTTGGCATGTACCCTGAACACATATATATGTTGGAACCGATAAGCTCTAGCACATAGAACATGTACGCATATCACGTGTATACATTAACATAAACATCAAATTCACATAGAAGCATGCTTATCAACAATAAGGAATCGCATTACTCAACATGCATCAATACATATTAGAATGACTGAAAAATATATAAACACTTAGCATATCGGGTATGGAACATGTAATCTTGGACATGTAAGCACTTAGTATATACGTACCTAGCCTCGAAGGCATTCAACCTTAAGCATGCTAGCATTATACTCTCCTTGCATGAAATACGTACCCTTCATATCATGGCCAAAGGAAATGCACAACACAATACATAGAGTACGTAGTTGTAAACTGGGCACGTAAGCACAAAAGTCCCGAAGACTTTCACTCAATAAAAAAAAATGCTCATGCAACATCTCACTATGTAAAGTAAACGGCGACATAGTTAAAACAATTAGCATTGAATGAGGAATCGAATGACTATTAACCACATTAAGCAACTCATAGGAGGACTAATGCCATCCCATGGAGTATGTAAATATATAACATGTAAGCAGATACTACGTTGAATGTGAAACATGTAAACATCTTGAACAAGTAACCATGTAGGTCCCGAAGGAATTCAACCTCGATGCATGCCCACACGGCATCGCATCATCTCAACGAAAAAACCTCAATGAAATAAACGGAAAGCATTAAACAAACTTAAGCATGGATGGAAACGAAACAAGACCGAAGTAAACACCCAAAGCCCCTAGGTATTCAAACCCGGCTAGCTCTGATACCAATCTGTCATGCCCCAAAAACCGAAGCGCGAGGAAAGAGGAAAGATAGAGAGAAAGGAAGTAAAACCCAATCATAAATGCGGAAGCAACTTTGGAAACCCACGGGGATTCCTACAAAGATGACTTACTAATACATAAATCCAACTGGACTCACATGTTAACGAGTCCAACAAAGATGAAAGCACTTGAACATTTGATTAAAAGGCTATCCGAACAAGTACTAGTTCAAGGAATTCAAAAAAAAAATGAAAAAGGACCATTTTGGAAATCTGCTGAATTTTAAAACATCCGTAAGTAACTATATCTTTGAAATTTTCACATTCTGTCCGCGTGGGTCCATGTAAAATTCGATTCTGCACAACTTTCGTCAAATAGCATTTTCTCCAATTCCTCACCGTTTGGGCAGAAAATGTAAATAATAGTAGCAGTTTTTTTTTTGACAGCAATGTTGACAGCTTTTTGACAGCATTTTGATATGTCCCCAATTATGCTAAATCCTGAAGTTTAAACCCCAATACATGGCTAAACAAGTCCTAATCAACATATAATATAAGTCTAGAGCAAACGGAACTTCATGTACTCGAAATTTATTAAAAACGAGAAGTGAAAGAGATAAAGAGAGGAAAAAGGGAAGAGGGAGAGATTGGGAGAAAGATATAGGGAGAGATAGGGAGAGAGACAGAGGGAAGGTCTTTTAAACACACACACACACACGTGTATTTTCACATTCGGAAACATTTTCAAAATATACATATATATGATTCCAACATAAGTAAAAGGAGAGAAATTTGAGAAATGAAAAGAAATCAAAGAGTGGGATGAAAAGAAAGAGAATGGGAGAGGTTTGGAACGTTAAAATGTTTGAAACCTTGTTGAAATAAAAAAAAGGGTTTGATCCGTCAAGGACCCAAGTACAAAACAAACTAAACTACTACAAATGAACTCTCATAAAAGCAACCACCAAACCAATCCGGCAAGGATCCAAACAAAAGGGAAAAACAAACAATGGACATGTAAATAAAAAAGACGAGAACTTAAAGAGGTTCAACGACCTCGGAAAGTAAATACATCATCATAAAGTGAGTTTAACAATTGAAAGAAATAACTATGAGAGCAAGGGCTAACACTCGTCCATCAAAATACAACAAGGCTTCCCAAAAGACTAAATTTCACATGGGTAATATCCATATACACAACTAAGCATGAGTTTTCAAAATAGAACAAAATGCCTCATAGTTCACGCGTCGGGTCACATATGCCCTTTGCCCTTATCAAGCTCACCTGAAAAATGTTTTGTCGTTTTTATGAGAACGACGGCTCGTAGAAAACATTGTAACAAGTCCATATGCTATCCATGGCTAAAATGAAATGAGGTGCAATGAATCGCCATCACGGCTACAATGAAATGATTAAAGCCTCACGGCTATGCGTGATATATGCACATCTCTCTCGTTACCGGACCATGAGCCACCCACGCATGGAGTGTAGCATACCAACTTCCGGGAGCTACCCGAATATAGTTTGGAGTTTGAATGTTTCTAAGGGTCATTCTTCCTGTCTCACATCACAACCCACGTCCGGATTTCTTAAATCAAATTCCCTCACATGGGATTTTTCTCTCTTTTTCAAACAAAACATTTATGTCGTGATACATGAATGCTTGCCGATTAGGCCTCAATGCATATAATGTTTAAAATGACATTATGGATGATTTATTACAATAAATTAAGCAATGATTCTAGTCCATTAGACATAATATCAAGAGTTTCAAAGAATGTAATTAAATTTCATAATTAAACATTCCTAGCAAGGATTTCTAAACTAACGCCCTAGCATGTGTTTACACATAAAGGGAGCATCCTAAGCACATCTAGCATTACATAATCAAGTATAGTACAACCAAGGCATGTAAATTCACAATTAGGCATATAATCCTAAATTTACAACTTTGGGGAAAATCCTAATACATGTGTCTAAGTCATTCTCTTAGCATGTTAATGAACACAAATCACCTTAGACAAGCATAACATATGGAAAAGTAACAATGTAAATCTACCTCAAAGCTTAGCTTCCAAAAATCAAAGGCAACTCAAGAGAGCTAAGCAACTCCAAAATGACTTCAATGCTTGTGCTAGGATCTTGAAGAATGCATCAAGTATGCACCACTAATCAAGAACAATCCAAGGTTAGGATAGAAATCATAAAACTAGTAAACCCTAGGTTGTTAGAGATTGGGAAAACTTACCCACACTAGAAATCCTCCATAGAAATGGTTAGGATGTGAAAGAGAAACTCTACATACTCCAAGGAAGCTATAAAAGAGAAGAGAAGTTCAATCATATCCCAAAATTTTAAAATCTAGTGAAACCCTAGAATTTGGGGGTTTTCTAGAATGCTTACCAAACAAGAACCTCAAGCCCTATCAATGTTAGAGGCACAAAAAAGGCTCCATGGAAGTCACACTAAGCAAAAGAAACCCAAGATTAGAAGAGAAATTAGAAATTAGTAAACCCTAGATTATTAAAGAGATGAAGAGATTGTTCTTACACTTAGAAGCAAGCTCTAGGAGGTGAATGGAAGCTTGAAAATGACCTTCTCCAATGATCCCTTGAAGCTTGAAGAATGAAGTTTGAAGGAGAAGAAGAACTATGGAGGTTGTATCCTTAGGAGAAGAAGAAGAAAAGAAGAGAAGAAAGGAGGAGAAGAAAAAGAAACGTGAATTAGGGAAGGGGAGGAGTCTTGGCCGGCCATATAGGGGAGTGGGGTGGGACCCGCTCTCTTGTATGCTAAAAATTGATATGTTTGGTGCTCCAATGTACAGTCTGACCCAACAGTGTAACCCCAAAATTAAATAAACACATCCACAGGCACAGAAAATAAATTTTAAAGCACATAAAAGGTAAAATAAAATAATTTAGTCATGCTCTGTAATTAAAATACAGTCAAATAAAATAAGGGTCCACAACAGGAAAGGCAAAATTACCCCATTACCCTTTACTATAAATTTTAAAACATTAAACTTGAAGTCACTTTTCGAAGTTCGATCTTTCAATTGTGTGGAATCCAGTACCTTCCACGGGGTACTTTTCATCATTGAATCCTCCAAGACGTTGTCCACCCTAAATCCTATCAATGTGGTCAAAATTGGGTGTCTACACCAACAAGGATGGTTCCCTACGTATTTGCATAGATTATCGGGAGCTAAATAAGATAACGATCAAGAACAAATATCCGTTGCCCAGGATTGATGACCTTTTTGATTAGTTAAAGGGGGCGGCAGTCTTTTCCTAGTTGGATTTTAGAATAGGATATCATCAAATGGGGGTTGTGGAGGAGAGTATTCCACTTACAGCTTTTCATACTCGGCATGGATCGTATGAGTTTTCGGTCATGCCGTTTGGGTTGACCAATGCTGCAGCATTCTTTATGGATTTGATGAATCGGGTGTTCATGCTGTATTTAGACCGATTTATTGTTGTTTTCATCGATGACATATTGGTTTATTCTCAAACTCTTGAGGAGCATAGGGAGCATTTGAAGGTTATCTTGAAGACACTTCGGGAGCATTAATTATACGCCAAGTTTAGTAAGTGTCATTTTTGGGAGTCGTCTGTGAGATTTTTAGGTCATGTTATTTCGGCAGAGGGAATAGCAGTAGATCCTGAGAAAGTTGGAGCAGTACGAGAGTGGGTGCAACCTACTAATCCTACAGAGTTGAGGAGTTTCTTGGGGTTAGCTGGGTATTACATGAGGTTCATTGAAAACTTCTCTATTCTAGCAGCACCGTTAACCAAGTTGACCCGCAAGAATGTGAAGTTTTAGTAGACAGACGATTGTGAGGATGCTTTTAAGGTGTTGAAGCTGCGATTGACTACTGCACTGGTTTTGACCATTCTGGTAGAAGGCGAAAAACTTGTAGTGTTCACAGATGCCAGTGTGATTGGTTTATGTTGTGTTTTGATGCAAGAAGGGAAGGTTGTTTCGTATGCTTCTAGATAGTTGAGGCCACATGAGAGGAGGTATCCTACTCATGACTTGGAGTTAGCAGCGGTGGTGTTTGCATTAAAGGTGTGGAGGCACTACCTTTTCGAAGAGAGAATTGAGTTGTATACAGATCAAAAGAGTCTCAAGTACTTTTTTTTACAGAAGGAACTGAATATGAGACAACACAGATGGGTTGAGTTCATCAGTAGATATGCTTCGAGATTCTTTACCATTTGGGTAAGGGAAATGTAGTGGGCGATGCACTGAGTCAGAAACATAGTGTGATGGCTTCTTTGATGGTTAGGGAGTGGAAGTCCTTTGAAGTGTTAGTATCTCATGATATTCAGCCAGGACATAAAGGTGAGAAAGCATATATTGGGAGTTTGGTTGTCCAACCAACTTTGATAGGGAAGGTTCGACAGATGCAGAGGTCAAATGCAATTTTAGTTAGCCGTCTCAATGACTTGGTTGCGGATTTGCTTGATGAGTGTCCGACGGATTGGTCCGTGGATACAGAGGGAAGTTTATGTTTTTAAGGAAGGCTCTATGTATCAGATAGTGAAGAGTTGAAGAGGGAAGTGCTTCATGTGGCACATCTATCTTGATACACTATACATCCTGGTGGGACCAAGATGTATCATGATTTGAAGCGTACCTTTTGGTGGAAAGGTATGAAGAGAGATGTTGGAGAATATGTTTCTAAGTGTATAGTGTGTCAGCAGGTTAAGGCGGAACATCAAATATCGTTTGGCTTGTTGAAACCTTTAGAAATACCTGTATTGAAATGGGAGTGTATCTCTATGGATTTTGTGGATGGTTTGCCGAAATCCAAGAAGGGAAATGAGTCAATTTGGGTGTTTGTGGATAGGTTAACTAAGTCGGCGAACTTTATTCCAGTGAGTATGCATAGGACGTCAGACAAGTTGGCACAATTGTATATTCGGGAGATAGTACGTTTATATGGGACTCCGGTCTCGATTGTGTCAGATCGGGATTCGTTGTTTGTGGCAAAGTTTTGGGAGAGTTTTCAGAGGGCGATGGGGACCCAGTTAGACCTGAGTACTGCTTATCACCCTCAGACTGTAGCAACCTATATTTTCGCGCCCCTAATAATAAATAAGAAATTATATTTTTATTTTTTATTACTATATATTAATTCTAGTTGTATTATTTGAATAAATAAATATTAATGCTCATGTTGTTGATTATTAATACAATGCCATTTTATTTTACTACTATGTATTATTTTTAGTTGTAGCATTATTTCCATAAATGAAAAATATTTTTGTTGATTAATTCTAATAACGTGACATTAATTATGTGACCCTTAGTAATTTTAATTTGTATTATTTATGCTTAAGACTGTGCCCCTAAGTTACCCTATAATTTGGAATTAAAATCATTAATAAAATGTTAATCACGTTGCTTATATTTTTGGTCCCGAATAATTATTTGGGGTATTTTCCTAGACTACCCGGACCAACTGGACTAACCGAACTAACTTAACTGCGTAACCGAACTTAACCAGATTATTTTGATGCCATCAATCAACTCACCAGCTGTATTCTATCTATATACATTCATTGGTTTAGCAACTTGCAAACTGATTGAATTCTCATTGTGTTCACACTTACAAGGCTCATTACTTTGCCTATATGTACTAACACTAACACACACAAATGAAACACACCCACATTAGCAAGCAATGGCATTTCTCATACAGTAACTCTTACCTCCATTTTCTCTCTCTCGGATCATATATATACCACACACACAAGTCTCAAGCTCTCCATTGATCTCCCTCACTCAATTATATACATTCAGTCACATATACATTCTGGAAATTGGATGAAAAGAAAGGAAAAGTCTCACAGTAAGCTCCCAAAGCTTCAAAGAGGCCATAACCTTTATTATGAAATTCTCGTGTTTCTTCGGAAAGTCTCACAGCTCAATCTAACATTCGGTGAGTCTCTCAAACTCACTTATAATGTAATATCAGTCATTACGCACAAGCCAGGGGTATCAATTTTAGAGATATACGTATATATACATATATATAGTTTTAAAGGTACAAAAATGGTGGTCTCACCAAACTCAACCAAAACAATTTCTCTAAATTGGGAATGAAAGATCATAGTTCCAGTAACTTCTATTTCAAATATTAGACCTTAATTTGTAACGGTTCCGACGTACGCTCAAAACGAAGTTTTGACGACTCTCAGATTTCATTAGTAAGTAGAGATACATTAGGAATTGGCAAACAAGACTTATATATTCATAATCTGCACGAAAAAAAAAGAATGATATATTATACTTCTGTATTGTCCAGATTTGTAAAACTCGTATATGCTCTGCAACTATACAGTCCTGAGGAAGAAGACGACCCAGGACCGGTCGCGAAACATACCCAGAATCGGTCCTGACCATGACCGGTCCCACATAAGTATCAGGACCGGTCCCGACCATGAACGGTCCCGCTAAAAGATCAGGACCAATCCCGCCCCTCTGTGACAGAATGATCTGTTTTACTAGACAGTTTTTCCAGTTTCACTGAATAGTGCTTTCACTGCATGTTAATTTCATTCATGATCTCCCTTCCATTTATTATTTTACTTAAATCATTAATGTAATTAGTGAAATGCCCCCCATTTGAATTGAATAAAAATTCTTTCAAAAATCAATTCCTTATAGATAAAAAGTGAATTTTCCCGCCGAAGGCAAAATTACCATATTTTGCACAGTTTATGATATTGGGGCATTATTTTTACTAAGTTCCCTTCTTTAAAAAATTCTTAAAAATCATATTTGATATATGGGGATCTAGATGAACTATTTGTAGGACTTTTAAACTCTTGAATCGAAAATCTTATTTTTTTTACTATACTTGGTCATTTTGGCCATTCTGGGTCAACGGTTGACTTTTCTGGACTAAGTAGTTTTAATTCATAATAATCATGTTTTTAATTAGCTCTGATACATTTATACGAGAATAAGAATCCGTCGCTCTGAATACCATTTGTAGTAATCAAATTACAAATAGCTCTGATACCATATTAAGGAAAAATAGAAACCGCTCTGATACCTTTCATAAAGAAAATACGAAAATAAAGATTTAAGTCATATTGCTCTGATACCTTTATAAAAAAATGTGTAAAGAAAGAAAAAGTTGTACGTCCGCTCTGATACCCTTCTATAAACAAGAAAGAGAATAACTTTCTCATTTGCATAGTCGAGATGGCATGTATGGAAAGAGGTCGTTGGTCGGCATATATGTTGTGAGAATGGGTAAAGAGAGAATGTCTCGGGACGAGTAACCCTAATTATTCTAGGCTGCTTTAGATACGGCAGATTGATTAGGAAGGATTGAACCCAGTCCGCTTTTGATACGGTAGGTCAGTCAGAGTCTTGTGATAGCCTTAATTATTCCAGGCCGCTGCATATACGGTAGATTAATTAAGTGGGCTGAGCCCAGGCCACTTTTGATACGGTAAGTCAGTCTGGTGGTAGCTTTAAATTATTCCTGGCCGCTTCAAATACGGTAGATTAATTAAAGTATTCCACAGGTTATTGTAACCTTGAATGTCTAGGTATGTCCAGGCCGCCCTAAATACGGCAGACATATCAACAGGTATTCTAAACTAACGGTATTGTGTCGGATGGTTCTAGGTGAGCCGAATGAATTAAGAGATTGGGATCAAGATAAAGAGTCAGTAAGATGAGATGGTTGCATTGTTCATGCACGATCTTAAATATTCATTACTCAAATTGTTATTAATTGTCATTATGCGATGATTGGAATAATGGATTAACTGTACTCTAAGGTACTGAACACTAATCATAACTACTAACGTACTTTTACATACATTGCTTGTGTGTTCGTTATACTCACTTAGATTTCATTAGCTGATGACTTTATTTTGTCCTGGACACCCAAATTGTTCAGGAAATGGTTATGTAGGGCAATATGATTATGCCAGCTAGAGGAGCCTGCAGCGTTACTTTTTATAATTTAAATATAGTTGTAATAAGGATATGGATAATGTTTTTAATTTGAATAAGGCGGTTGTGCCTTAAGGATATTTTATTAAAGGACAATGTAATATTATTTGAAGTTGTAATATGTTTAATATTATCTTCCCTGTTGCTTTATATACTCTGTTGTTCTGGTACATGTTAAGCTAAGTATAGGACAAGCGATCCATCACCTATTATGACCTACGAGTCCAAAATGGAAATGAAAATTTTTCCTTATTTTGCTACGCTGGGGCATGACAGGATTTTTGGTATCAGTGCCAGGTTGTATAATTAGGCTTAAGCCCAGACACAGGTTATGATAGCAAAATGATAGGCGTAGTCGAGTGTCCTCCGTACTTAGGATCCAACATCCAGATGTATTAAGATTAGCCCTGATATAAGATAGTTTGCTTTTCTCAGGTTATCATCATGGACCCATATCACGTACCAGATGATTTTGGTGGACATGTGATTTACCCCAACAGGATAGCGCTGCACGACTTAGAGATCTATCTTATGATGATACAGTTCCAGGCTACGGTCAGCGTAGAGAATAGTATTTGGAGGGTCGTCCACACCGAGGGGATGGTAGACCTTCATTGAGTTTAGTTGGAGGCCTTCTATCAGGCCTAGATAGATAGATTGATAGTAGAGGAGAGGATCAGGAGGATTCTTACCCCCGACCTCTATCTACCTGTAGATATGGAGATGGTACAGCTGCACTTGGCACTTTAGGCTGCTCCGCTACCAACTGTAGCTCCAGTAGCAGCTGCACCCGAGGTCGCTATGGTTGCACCTGCGATGTTGGCAGGCATTGAGGTATTCATAGGCGGGTTTGAGCTAGAGATTTATGACGTCGAGATGCTCGAGCCACCCCCAGAGCCACCCGTAGATCTCATGGACATGGATGGTGCTCCACCTCTACTGTCTGAAACTGAGAGTAGTAGCATTGGGATTACCGATCACCTGAAGCACCGTTCCAGAGTTTGGTGCCATAGGCCCCGTGGCTCCCAGTAGGCATGTTTAGATTTATGTTTATGAGCCTGTTGTAAAGATTGGACTAAGTAGTCCCACTCTTTGTCTTATCGAATATTATAAGTTAGCATTAGAATGCATACGGGGCAATGACTCCCACATTTTGTACATCAGAATGTTAGTCTAAAAAATCTCATCTTTTGGCTAGATTGAAGCATTTACTTGACATTATATATGTAACTGCTTACAAAAGATATATATAGAATATTTTTGAAATCTTGTTACTTATATTCCTCCTTATAAACTGTTTAATTGCTAACCTTATCGTACTATCAGGAATTAAGTTGTAACTATGGCAAGAAGGAGTCCCAGAAACTGCGACGCGATTGAAGGAACACAACCAGTAGCTGATCCAACCAGCATATTTGAGGCATTTGTTTGGAGGATCGAACTTATTGGAGACCTAAATGCCGCCAACAATAGAAATGGCTACAACCAGAGGAATGAAGTCCCAGTCCATCAAACGAGGGATAAACGATTGGAGAGGTTCCGTGCCTTGCGACTAGAGCAATTTGCTAGCATTGCTGAACTATGGAAAGCCGAAAAATGGCTGAGGCAGATAGATCATATCTTCAAAACAATGGATTGTACTGATCAGGAAAAGAAGAGACTGGCAATATTCCAATTAACATATGCTGTTGCAGATTGGTGGGAAGCTGTCAAAGCCACCAGGGGAGAAGATGTTGTCAAAGGTATGACATGGATTACTTTCAGGAAGAAATTCTTGGAGAAGTATTTTCCGAAAACCGAGAGGCATAAGCGCGAAAGGGAATTTATGGATCTGGTCCAAGGAAAGAAGTCTGTACAAGAGTACACCACTCAGTTCGAGAGGTTTTCCCGATTTTCTCCACACATGGTGGACTCAGAGGAAAAGAAAATCCAAAAATATAATCAAGGGTTAGCACTGCCTATTCGTCGTATGACTATTGGGAACTTGGACAAGACATTCGAATCTCTTGTAGAACTGGCAACCAAGCTGGAAGAAGACATGCGATCAAACCGCATGCAGTTTGACTTTCGCCCAACGCAGAAGAGTAATTTTGGGAACAGACAGTCATATCACAATCAAGGTCAGAAGAGGGCTTTTGATGGAAATCGAAAACCTCATCCAGCTCCCTATCAAACTTAGCCACAATCAGGTGCAGGAGGGAGTGCCAATAATTGTTTTAATTGTGGTATACCCGGTCACATATCTCAAGACTATAAGGCACCAAGGCGCAATGGTCGTCAGGATGTTGTGTGCTATAACTGTGGCAAGACTGGTCACATCAGCCAGCGTTGTCGTGCCCCCAAAGGAAGAAGCTATGGTCCACAGGGATAGGCTCAACTGAACGCAATCATCCCCGATGCCGTTGGATATGAAGGTATGAAGGAACCCATTATGAAGAACAGCCAGAGAAGCAAGCCATGGAAGGTACTTTAACACTTTATAATCATCGTGTGAAAGTCTTATTTGACACGGGTGTCACACACTCTTTTATTGCTGCCAAAATTCTTTCAAATGTACGTATATTACCTCAGAGGTTAGACGTAGCATTGAATGCTATCTCACCATTAGGGGCTATTGTCGCACTAAAACATGTATGCAAGAATTGGCCTGTACTCCTAGAGAATCAAAATCTTCCAGCTAATTTGGTTGTCCTAACAATGAAGGAATTTGATGTGATATTAGGAATTGACTGGCTCACTAAGTATCATGCTAAGTTGGACTATGTTAAGAAGAGTATTACTTTTTCGGTACCTGGAGGTCAACCTTTTGAATTCTAGTGTAACCCTATGAGTGATATGTTCCTCACCAAATTCAGATCAGTCCTAAACCCATTATTTCCCTTATGCACATTCAGTGAGGATGCATTGTTGAATTGATTATTCTGACTATTTTTGCTCATAGCAGACACATGCCTTCTTGAACTCTAGCTAGAGTAATTGCTTGTGAGAGTGTCCTAGGATTGAACATCAAAACTAGGTGCCCAATTTCAGCCACTTTTCACTTCCTAGCATTATTTTGTGATAGAGAGCTAAGCATAGCAGAAGTAATCAAGCTTAGACAGTCAGCCAATAATGATTAGTTATATGACTTAACTTAATTTTAATTTCTTTTTCTTTTTCTAATGTTGTTTTAGGATAAGCCTGATGCAAGAAATATGAAAGGAAATTTATGTCCTCATTACTATGATTTGCTTACCATTTTCGGCAATGATTATGCAACGGGAGAACGGGCAGTCACGGGGAATGACTTTCCCGAAGTGAGTGAAGCCGATATTAATAATTTGGTGAATGCCGCCTTAGGGGATGAAAATGACATGGAGGAAGCACAACCAAGTCATTCAAGCACATCCAAGCGAGCCGCGCAAGGGGGAGGCCCGAAAGCTTGACTTAGACGTGGGCATACCATAGATGATGCTGCTTTAGCCCTTGCCCATATTGCCCAATCCTCCGAGAAGATTGCCATTGCTTTCGAAAAGCAAGCAACTCAAAGTCATATCAATGGGCAAGAGATCCTACAGAAACTTCTAGCAATGGGCATAGAGGAGGGGGATACGATGGAACTTATGGATTTGTTTGAGCAAGATAAAAAAATCTGGACGGTTTTTCCTTGGTATTACTGATGATGCTTTTATGCGTGCTTGGGTGTATCGTAAACTTGGAAAAGATCCGGAAATCATGGAGACCTTTTACTTTGATGAGATTTTTTTTTATGTAACTTTGATGAGTACTTCTAATTTTAATTTGATAAGTATTTTTTTTATGGAACTTTGATGAGTACTTCTAATTTTAATTTGATGAGACTTTGGTTTTTAGTACATTAAAAAATCGTTTGTGAAATTGACTATTGATATAAATAGTTGTCTCTCAATTGCTTGAATTTGTATCATTTTTAAACTGTTTGTTTGTGATTCATAGGTTAATTACTTGAAAAAATACAAGTTTTCAATGGAAAATGTTAATTTTTCATGGAAAATTATTGCAATCAAATAGCAAAAAAGGTATTTTCCATGAAAAATGAACATTTTTCACTGAAAAATAGTGACAATCAAACAGCAAAACTATATTTTTCATGAAAAATGTTAGATTTTTCTGCCAGAAAATAATTGCAATCAAACAGTCCAAATTTTATTTCCATGGAAAAAATTTCCAAGTAAAATAATTCCATGGAAAAAATTTCTTTTCAACCCATTTTCTACCTTGCAATCAAACACACCCTAAATCAAAAGTGGTGGAAGACGATGGGATTTAATTTATATGAAAACCTCTGGCGCCGTGTACAAAATCGAAGCCCTTTGAGCTATCCTCTTACACCAATTCCGAAAATTTAGTGGAACAACACACATGATGGGGAAAAAAAATGCACAATTTGATTCCATACTAATAAACACACAAATAATCACACAATTTTTCATAATCTATGACCATCAATCCCAATACAAAAAAAAAAAAAAAGTCATGGAGTAACATCAAAATAAACAAAAGCAAATCCAGTAACATCAAATCTTAAGAAATCCATATTTGCAAAATTGCATACCAACACGTATGGGTCAAATGGGTGTAGCACCTTTCTAACCAACAGTCTATGATATTGCATGTTCTGGAAAGTGAGAACTTTCTGATCAAATACAGGTAAATCTATATAAATGGTCATCAATACAATCAAACTCTGTACAAATAGATTGAATTGAAAATACCCAATAAACTATATAGATTCATCGATCAGAGCATTGGAAAAAAAAATAAAAGATGGCTATTTGGTTTCAAAAGCACAAATGAGCACTTCTATTTGTACGAATTCCATGGTACTGTACAAACATAAAACACCAAAAAAAAAAAAATTCTTATATTAATCGAGGCGAAGAAACCTATTGAAAAACCACAACAAAACATAGTAGAATGGTACTACATCAACAATATTGGTATTAGACCAAATATTTAAGAGCCCTAAATCAAAAACCCAAAACTTTTTAGAAGCCCTAAATAAAAAAACTCAAATGCTCTGTTTGATAAGGTTGGATCGGGGTGTGGTGGCCATGGTTGGTGGCACTGGGCATTGGCTGTGGTCGATGTCGCAATTGGAGAAGGCAGTGTGCTAGGGATTCGAGATCGAGATCGATCGAGATCGAGAGAGAGAGAGAGAGAGAGAGAGAGAGAGAGAGAGAGGCATGGGGGTTCGGTGGAAGGGGAGAGAGGCGGTGGGGTGAGTGTTCGGTGGTGGGTGGGGGTGGGCCGGGGGGGGGGGGGGTGTTTGGGGATGAGAGAGAGGTGATAGGTGATAGAGAGAGCTCTGATAAAAAAAAAAAAAAAACACAGAGTGAGAGTGTGAGGAGTGAGAGGTGCTGGGGTTGGGGGTAGTTAGTAACCTAGTCCATGTCAGCATCATAGTTATACAATCATCATCCTAGTCATATTGTTAATGTGTCCTAGTAGGACAAAGTTGTACAATATAATATAGGAAAAATTAGATGTAAATCCCTTGTTAGGGAATTTTAGTCGTTAAAGGACAACTAAATATTTACAATTTTATTTAGGTCCTTCATTAGGGTAATTGTGTTTACTAAGGTTCATTAGTTGTATATTATTCATATATTATGATCATTATACCCATGTTCAAAGTGGTGAAATTTTACCTAGTTTTGAAAAGTGCAGAAATTTCACCAAGTTTTGAAATTTTTATCAGTAAATGATTTTTATTTTTGTTTATGATGATTATACCCCTGTTCAAAGTGGTGAAATTTCACCAAGTTTTGAAATTTTTTTCAATAATGATTGTTTTTCTTATGACGATTAAACCCTTGTTTAGAGTGGTGAAATTTCACCATGTTTTGAAGAGTTGTGAAGTTTCACAAAGTTTTGAAATTTTTATCAGTGAAGATTTTTTTCGTTTATGACGATTATACCCCTGTTCAAAGTGGTATAATTTCACCAAGTTTTGAAGAGTGGTGAACTTTCACAAAGTTTTAAAATTTTTATCAATAATGATTTTTTTTTCATTTATGATGATTATGCCCCTGTTCAAAGTGTTGAAATTTCACCAAATTTTGAAGTTTTTATCAATAATGATTTTTTTTCGCTTATGACGATTATACCCTTGTTCAAAGTGGTGAAATTTCACCAAGTTTTGAAGAGTGATGAAATTTCACCAAGTTCTGAAATTTTTACTAGTAATGATTTTTTTCGTTTGTGACGATTATAACCCTAGTTAAAAGTGGTGAAATTTCACCAAGTTTTAAGAGTGGTGAAATTTCACCAAGTTTGATATTTTTATCAACACTGATTTTTTTTTCTTATGACGATTATACCCTTGTCCAAAGTGGTGAAATTTCACCATGTTTTGAAGAGTAGTGAAATTTCACCAAGTTTTAAAAATTTTATCAGTAATGATTTTTTTCATTTATGACCAATATACCCATGTTCAAAATGGTGAAATTTCACCTAGTTTTGAAAAGTGCAGAAATTTTACCAAGTTTTGAAATTTTTATCAGTAAATAATTTTTTTTATGACGATTATACCCCCGTTCAAAGTGGTGAAATTTCACCAAGTATTTAAGAGTGGTGAAATTTCACCAAGTTTTGAAAATTTTCTCAATAATGATTTTTTTGCTTATGACGATTAAACCCTTGTTTAGAGTGGTGAAATTTCACCATGTTTTGAAGAGTGGTGAAATTTCACCAAGTTTTGAAATTTTTATCATTAATGATTTTTTTCCGTGTATGACGATTATACCCCTGTTCAGAGTGGTGAAATTTCACCAAGTTTTGAAGAGTGGTGAAATTTAACCAAGTTTTGAAATTTTTATCAGTAATGATTTTTTTCATTTATGACGATTATACCCTTGTTCAAAGTGGTGAAATTTCACCATGTTTTTAAGAGGCGTGAAATTTCACCAAATTTTGAAGTTTTTATCAATAATGATTTTTTTTCGCTTATGACGATTATACCCTTGTTCAAAGTGGTGAAATTTCACCAAGTTTTGAAGAGGTGAAATTTCACCAAGTTCTGAAATTTTTACCAGTAATGATTTTTTTTATTTGTGACGATTATAACCGTAGTTAAAAGTGGTGAAATTTCACCAAGTTTGATATTTTTATCAGCACTGATTTTTTTTCTTATGACGATTATACCCTTGTCCAAAGTGGTGAAATTTCACCAAGTTTTAAAATTTTTATCAATAATGATTTTTTTTTATTTATGATGATTATACCCTTGTCCACTGTTTTGACATCCATAAATAGAAGTAGTGAAATTTCTCCACTATTTTAAAAAGTGGTCAAAACAGTGGTGAAATTTCAAAACTTTTTAGGTCCCAAAATATTCTTCATAATAATATAGCTCTGAAGCTATAACGACGTTCAATTCTAATTTTAATCTTAACAAGTTATGATATTTTGAAGTTCCAAAGGCAAAATAGTCATTTTGTAAATATTTTTCAAGCCAAATGGACACCGCTATTGTGTCCAGAACGTCGATGAACATTGGGGTAGGTCACCCTATGTTATTTGAAGACTTTTTTTATAGTAACTTATTAAAAGTAAGCCACAAGGGCAAGTTGGTCAATTTATGATAAGTGTACTTTGTTAGGTGTCAAAATATTCGTCATAATAATATGAGCACATAAGCTTTGATGACATTCTATTAAGATTTAATCGTAATAAGTTATGGCCTTTTAATGTTCAAGGGCAAAATTGTCATTTTACAAATATTTTAAAGCCAAATGGACCTCGTCATTTTATCCAGAACGTCGATAAATCTTGGGATAGGTCACCTCGTGTTATTTGAAGACTTTATTTATTTTCACTTATTAAAAGTACGTTCCAAGGGCAATTTGGTCATTTTACAGTATGCGTACTTTTTAGGAGTCAAAATATTCTTCATAATAATGTGAGCTCACATACTCTGACGACGTTCAATTCTGGTTTAATCTTAACAACTTATGGCATGTTGAAGTTTCAAGGGCAAAATAGTCATTTTGTAAGTATTTTCAAGCCAAATGGACCCTGCCATTGTGTCCAGAACGTCGATGAACCTTGGGGCACGTAACCTGTGTTATTTGAAGACTCTATTTATATTAACTTACTCTATTTATATTAACTTATTAAAAGTAAGCCTCAAGGGCAGTTTGGTCATTTTATAATGTATGCACTTTTTAGGTGTCAAAATATTCTTCGTAATAATATGAGCTCACAGGCTTTGATGGCGTTCAATTTTGGTTTAATCTTAACAAGTTATATCATTTTGAAATTTAAGGGCAAAATAATCATTTTACAAATATTTACAAGCCAAATGGACTCCGCCATTGTATCCAGATTGTCGATAAACCTTGAGGTAGGTCATCCCGTGTTATTTGAAGATTCTATTTATATTAACTTATTAAAAGTAAGCCCCGAGGGTAATTTGGTCATTTTACGGTATGTGTACTTTTTAGATGTCAAAATATTTTCCACAGCACAAGCCCTGACGACGTTCAATTATAGTTTAATCTTAACAAGTTTTGATATTTTGAAGCTTTAGGGGTAAAATAGTCATTTTATAAATATTTTCAGGCCAAATGGACCCCGCTATTGTGTCCAGAACGTCGATGAACCTTGAGACAGGTCACACCATGTAATTTTGAAGACTTTATTTGTATTAACATATTAAAAGTAAGTTACAAGGGTAATTTGGTCATTTTACGGTATGAGGGACTTATTGACACACATTTTTTTTAGTTGTCTTTAAATCAATGCAATTACCATAAACTATCCTTATATCTAATGACCCTGTAATAACGGGTGATGCTATTTCCACTCCATAGGGAATTACTATAGAGTGACCCTATAATATAATATATATATATATATATATATAAATATATAGAGAATTACTATGTACACCCGTGTTTTTGCTATGTACACCCAAATTCCTTTATTCTAATCATTTTTTTCTAAAAATTTTCACTTTTATAAATGTAAGCAATGTACATAGCAATATTAGTGGTGTACGTAACAATTCCCTATATATATATATATCTATATATATGATTTGCATCAGAAAAGGTGATCAAAATTTTATTTTAAATAATAAAAAAATTATGAGCTAAAAAACTGCCCCCATTTAAAAATTTGACTTTAGATCTCAATATATCCTGAGACGGCCCTATTGTCATAGCCATGCAAATTATTTTTAACATATTCACTTCTAAAATGAGTAATATTTAGGGTACTAACAAATTCTATTAACACTTACATCCATCCTCTTCTCTGTTCTAAAATATAGCATCAAAATAAAATTCTATACGATAGAGAACCCTCGAAGAGCCAAAAATAATCACACTCAACCACTTAGTTTAATAAAGAAATATATTAAACCGATAAAATGGAATCCTAAATACCACATGTTCTTTTCTCGGCTTTTATTTATTTATTTTTTTTTTAAATTTTTTTTTTATAATTCTCTCTCTTTCTCAATCTCCTCTTTCTAACTTCTTACAAATATGGTAAAAACAGCCTTAACCTCCTCTCAATGTCAGCTTTTCATCTCCAACAACACGAGAAATTTTTGGGTACCCCTAAGGTACCACGTGGCATGCCACTTGGTACCCCTTACCCAATAGATGCGCGCCACACGAACAATGAAATTCACCACAAAAAATTTAAATAACCCAATAATCCTATGTGGCGCTATCTCATTGGGTGTGGGGCACCACATTGGCACTACCTTGAAGGTATACAAAATCTTCTCCCAACAACATAATCTATATCTTCTGACTCCCAAACACACTCTTTGACTCCCCTCCCCTATTACAATCACATTCTCTCCAATTTTCAAACACTATTTGAATATTCATCACAACCGTCTACTCCAAATCTATTTTCTTCTCTAAAAAATGCATGTATTCGACACCCATTGCTGATGGATTCTAAACCTTCGTCATTAGTATCTACTACTATTTCTTTCTTAATAGTAAATTTGTTTTAATTACCATTATTCTTATGTGTGTAGCGCCCGTAACAAATTTCTCTGTGTAGCACCCATAACCCGGTACCAACTAGCTTATAAAATATAATTGAATCATAATGCTAGAAATGATTACCATATATTGTGCCAGTGATTAATTAGTCGTATCACATGCCGCTGCATATAGTATAACTACTAAAGTATTTGAAAATCAATTTGTGGGATTCAAATTTGGGAAGCATAGTATTATTCGTGATACATCTATTAAGGCAAATGAGAAACCAGACAGATTAGAGCTTTTAAGTTTCAGAAGCACGTCCAATCCAACTTCAAATAAGTTGAATTTGAACCTTAAATAAGTTGAGAGAAGCTACAAGTTCTAAATTCAAATAGGTTGAGCCAAACATTTAATTTTAATTTTTTCTATATATGTTAGAATGAGGCTATATATATATATATATATATATTTTGCAGCTTATAAACTGCACCCTACAGCACCCGTATCGTTCAACTATCCTTTAATCATGATATATATACACGCATTTGTCCATTGGTTTTGCGAATAATAGGATGATAACGTGTGTTTCGTTTAGGTTTACCCAGCCTTTTCTCTACATGCTGATTGTTTACATGTTTTTAGATAAGATTAAGTCCACTCTTAGCCCAACGTTGAATTTTGATGGACTTATCTTTCATGACGAAATAAAAGAAATAGAATCTAGAAAAAGGAAAACTGTTCCCAAATCATAACTGAGAATTTGTATTAGAGGCGAGTTATGTTAAACTACCTACTCAAGCAGGGGCGGAATCAGAATTTTTGTCTTGAGGGTACCAAAACTTGAACGATGAAATTTTCACCTATTGATAAAGGGCGTTTGGGGACAGCGCCCCTAAAGCAATTTTTTTTAGGTCTGTTTATGCCTATTTTGAAGAATATTTTGTTAATGATTTATTATGCTTTTAGTCTATTCATGCATTTTTTTTTCTTTAAGTTGGGGTGGATTTATTACATTTGAACCAAAATATTAGGTTTATTTTGTACAACTGTGCTAAGTTTATGTTAGTCCAAAGTGAAAATTGGGGGAAATTAACTAAGTTAGACCGAAATATTACATGTAAACAAATAGTTTAGATCTATTTTTCCAATTGGGCTTACTTTGGGTTGAGCTAAAGTCAATTTTGGGTGGGCTAAGTAGAATTTTACCAAAATATTACATATAAAAGAGTTAATTACACGGACCTCCCCCGAGGTTTGCGAAATTACACGGACATTCCCTGTATATTGCAATATTACACAGACCTCCCTTGAGATTTGGATTTGCATTACACACATCTCCCCTCTAGATTGCAGAATTTAAAGACCTCCCTTCTTAATTTACTAATACCAAAAATACCCCTAGTTATAAAAAAAATCACCTCCCCTCTCTGTATTGTACATACATACATACACACCACATATACATACATATTTGTATACATATAGCCATTAAATACATATATATATATATATATATATACATTGATACTTGAATACATCTTTGAGTTGTGTTTGGTATTGTGAGTTTAGATCTTAGATTTTAGGAACTAATTGATTTTGGGTTTAAATCTTAGGAACAAATGAGTTTTTGCAATAAATTGATTCTGGGTTAAATCTTAGGAACAAATTAGTTTTTGGAACAATTTGATTTTGGGTTTAAAATTTTGATTTTTTGAACAAATTCATATTCATATAGATATATATATATATATATCTGTGTGTGTGTGTGTCCATATATTATGTATGTACTTGTATGTCTATATCTATATTTATATATATATATATATAAATAGAGTAGAGAGAGAGAGAGAGAGAGAGAGAGAGAGAGAGAGAGAGAGAAGGGTGTGTAATTTAGTAAAATGATGTAATGCCCTATATTTTCGGAATGTATTAAATAAATAAGACTTTATACTAATTCTTACCCTAATCGATTGTCCTTGTGTCCCAATCGATTGCCACTTTTTGGTATCCAATCGATTGCCATGCTACCGACTTGAATTCTTTATGTGGCACTATCTCAATCAATTGCCATTCTTTCTAATTGATTGCCTTGAAATATCTGATGCCAATCGATTGCCATCAGTACTAATCGATTGCCACCTACAGAGATAAGTTTTCAACTTTGATTTGTGGTTTGACTCATGGCACTCTCAATTTCTATATATACTAGTTCCTTTATTGCCTTGGGTCTGTTTTGGTCAGTTGGATTAGAGAGAGAGATTATATACTCATATATACACACATCCATACACAAACATACACACACTCTCAAGGAGATAGAGAGGAGGAGAAGAAAGAAGAAGAAGGAGGCAGAGAGAGAGAGAGAGAAAAAACTGAGACAGAGAAGAGAAAAAGAGAAGGAGGAGAGAGAAAGCTTGAGGTTTTCCAAGCCAAACACACACCACACATATCTAGGTGAGTTATAAACTTACTTGGTCTTACCAATGATGTTTTTATAAGCTTTGATATGGATTAGACATATTAAATACGTCCTTAGGACGTTTATATATATTGATTTACGTTTCTGCTATGGAAGACGAAGTACCAATAGATTGCCATCACTTGAGTCGCAATTGATTGGATAGATTACCAATCGATTGCCATTATTTTAACCTAATCGATTGCCAAAGTTATTAGTAATCAATTGACATTGTTTTGGATCCAATCAATTGACATGTTTTCCCAATCGATTGTTGTAATTTTTACCCCAATCGATTGGCATTAGCAGAACATGGATTGTTTCTTTGGTTTATTGTATAAAGGGTTCGATTGCTCGATTCTTGATTCAGACTTTCAGCATACGATTATGGGTGGATCAGGGATAATGTGACAACAAAGATAAGTACGATTAAGAATAATAGGTTAATGTGATGACATTAGATGCTATGTGGTTCATGTATGAGTTCGATATCCGTTCATTTCAATCAGAGTAGTCAGGTCACAATGGGATGTTATGTATCAGCCCTAGTACGAAACTTAGATAGGTATTGATAACTTTCTACGAATTTGTACGTGTATGGACGCTTGGTCATATTATGCCCTTAACAAACGGTGGATTGGACCAAGTAGTTCTAAGATAGCTAGGTGATCTATATTATATCCTTAGCAAGCGGTGGATGGGTTATGTCCTTAATGAGCGGTGGATGGGAGATCACTAGTAAATGTCGCTAAGTCATGGCAATAGAATGATATGTCGTTGTTCGAAGCATTATATCCCTGACATGCCATGGACGGCTTGTATCCATGACTTGTCGAGGACTGAGAATATGTACTCTATGTTCTCAACTGTGATAGACGGATCATTGGTGTATCCGGCCAGGAATATTACAATTAGATATGTATCTTATGAGTCGGTGTCTATAGGTCTTTGCATAATAAGATGTGAATTTGGGTAACGCGAGGTTGAATAAAGAGAAGACATTACGTAGTAGAACTATATCTTATGACTCTCATAACTTGTTATTAGGTTATATAAGTAGGGGTAATACTTGGGGCACATCCAAAGACACAACTTTTGGGACACAACCCAAGAGATGTGTCTATCTCTCTTCTGTGTCACTGTGGGGTCTAGTGACATCACAAGAGAGATATAGACACATCTTTTGGGTTGTGTCCCAAAAGTTGTGTCTTTGGGTGTGTCCCAATCTTTACTCTATAAGTAGTACCTTGTGAGTTTCTATTCACTCAGCTCTCACTAAGATGATGACCATTATTGCTTGGACATTCTTCGTCCAGACTACCTTGTTCCTATTAATGCAGGTGATGGAGCTAGTGATGATAGCTACTACCTAGAGGAAGAGTATGTTGAGGGTGTTCCTACTGGGGATGGTTATATCGGGGGAGACTACTACACTGATGATGACTGGTACTTGGGCATATGTTACTGGATAATTATTAGTTTTATATTACTGTTGAACTTTATTAGTTTTATTGGTACTTGGGCATATGTTGCTTTCAGACCTGTTATATTCCTATGGACGACTCTAATGTTATTGTAATAGTTAGGACTTTTGCAATATATTCATTTTGATATTATTACTGTTCTTTTTGCTTCTGACTAGTATTGTGTGGTGTGGACAATTAGTGACATTCACCCATCATTCACTATGGACCCAAAAAGGAAAATTTTTATTTTATTATTATATATATATTCTGTTTTTGCTGCTCCGGGTCGTGACAGGATTTTTGGTATCCGAGCATTAGGTTGGATACTTTCGTTCACTATTCGTTCCACACCATCTGGTCCTAGTATTTACTGAGATGATATATGAGTTTAAGATAAATTCATCCTCCTTACAATAGATAGTTTCCTTTGCAGGTTAGCATAGATCCAGAGTTCTACCTATTTGTAGATGATTCTTTTGGCGGATTCATGCAAACACAGTAGAGCTAGCCATACTGGAGATATACTAGAGTCACATTCGCCAGACAGCTAGTCATTATTTGGAGGAGAGGATGTGGACTTCTCTCTATGTTGTTGGCACGACACACCCGACAGAGATACACATGAATGTGTATCACTACGCTATGACCCGAGCAGGCGTATACCAAGAGATGGCTAGATTGATTCAGAGAAAGCCAGAGGTGGACACGATTGAGTTGCAAGCTATTATAGCTGGGTTAGTTTTGCCCAAGCCTCCAGCACCAGCACCGACAGCCCCACCATCACCGGTACTCGACGTACTAGTTTCAGAGCTTGAACCAATTCAGGGTGAGGAGGACCCAGAGCCAAAGGATGGGGACGATGAGGACCCAGCAGAGGAGGAGCCTGCAGATGATGATGATGATGATGATGATGATGAGCTAGAGGATGACCCGGAGGAGCCAGAGTATGTTCCCGATGAGGGGCCAGAGCTTAAGCCAAAGGACCCAGTACAGGAGCTAGAGGACTCCGAGGCCGTTGAGGCAGAATATACACATATATACACCACACAAACGCACCCACTCTCTGGGTAGCAGAGAAGGAAAAGAAGGAGAAGAAGAAAGGAAGAAGAAGAGAAAGAGAAGGAGAACCAGAGAGAGAAAAAGGCAGAAAGAGAGAAGGAGGAAAGAGAAAGCTTGGAAGATCCATAGCCAAACACACACGCCAAACACACCTTAGGTGAGTTCTAAACTCAGTTGGTCTCATTATGTGATGTTTTTACAAGGTAATATGAAGTTTAGACATAGCAAACACGTCCTTAAGACATTTATATATGCTGGATGAAGCTTCTGCTAGAGAAGACGAAGTCCAAATCGATTGGGCTATTTCCTAATCGATTTCCATCAGTCTGGACCCAATCGATTGGATAGTTTTCCAATCGATTACTTTTATTTGTAACCCAATCAAGGATAAAGTACAGCCTAGAAGAGTATGGAGCTTGATAGGCGATATGGATCAGATGTTTAATAATTGGGCACCATATTCGAAATAAGTAAGCAATGGTAAGTATTGAAGCCCAATTTGTTGACTAAGCATGAAAAACGTTCATTGGGCATCCATGAGTGGATTTAATTGGTAAGGGGACACGCATGAGCCCGAGTGGATAGGAGGGGTGTGTTTTGCTATCATGGGGCTCATACGAGTCAAAAAAGTGACAGCTGGCTAAAAGAGAGTCCGATTCCCTTGGAAGGACGGAGCCATGCCCGCCCGATAAGCGATTCTGTTTCTGGTGGTCATGATGATGTCACCTTAAGAGCGAAGCAGAGTTCATTTAGGAAAGGGTCTGGTCACATATAGCTGGAGATAAAGGGATTATCCCGAGAATATTGGGATTGATTCAATCAGAATGAAGATAAGGAAGGATTCTACAATCAGTATTTTGCTTGGAGCGCAAGTTAAGGATTCCTTGCCATATCAGGATTGTTCTAAGGCCGCTATAAATGCAAAGGCTGGCCAACTGTGCAGAGGACTCTGTATCATCTCAAAAACAGCACTCAAAAGCATTCTTTACAACATTCAAAGGCATTCAACTTTGTGTTTCAAAGCTTTGCATCCATAGCATTAGGTCTTGTCCTCTTGTTATTTTATTTTCACTGTTTTCATCTTATTGAACAGTCAGAGCCTGTTCTGATTTTGTTCTTTGGTTTTGTTGGTATTTTCTAAATATTTAATAAGATATCTTCGTATTTTATTAATCGTTTGTGATTGTTTACTTGGTAAACTCTTGCACTAATTGGCTTGTCCGCTTTAGTACTGCCATAGAATTTTTGGTGAGGGTAGTTTCCTACTCATCACACACAATTGTTTAGTTAGAAGTCAGATCTCAAAGCATTGAGTATCACTCACTCAAGCATATAGGAAATTAGTTTGCACAACTAAGCCCGTTTGGCTCTGGCACGACCGCACAAACTACAAGCAAACATTTTTGGCACGCCCGGTGGGACCCATAGTGCTAAGACATGCCTCCAAAGATAGATCACAAGAATGGGAAAACGGACAGGACGACCTAGCTGTTGATCCAACCGCTGAAGAGAGCACTGGCCGCTTTCCATAAGACAGTGTTGTAACGCTGGAAGCATTGTCAAAGGTCATGAGGCTAAACGTTGAACCTATGAGGCAGGATTACAATGCCTTATTAGGATCCATGGACAACTTTAAGGGGCTATCCGGCTAAACAGTTGAGGTACATCGTGGTCAGATCGACCT
The DNA here is from genome assembly GCA_033977485.1 of Hydrangea macrophylla. NCBI lineage: Eukaryota > Viridiplantae > Streptophyta > Magnoliopsida > Cornales > Hydrangeaceae > Hydrangea > Hydrangea macrophylla. The sequence goes on from CM066993.1 coordinate 42,230,207, forward strand.
GATTACGTCTTATCAAAAGCCATCTCAGCGCTAATAGGTAAACTGACCCCTGAGAGCCCCTAGGAACAAATCGGTACCTCTGGTTGGGCCGATAGGAAGAAGGAGCCTACTTACGTCTGCCCAAACCTCCGAGATCAGAACGGGCAGAATAAACAGCTTAATCCACCAGCTGGAGGATCAGATAGTGTGGTTGTTACCGATCCCGCTGGATCGGAGACATCAGTATTTACTCAACCTTTAGGCCGAAACGCAGATATAATCAGCAATACGAGCCCCTGCCCACGCTGCTGGGGGGCAAAGGGCTAATGATGTGTTTTGGCCTCATCAGGCCAATAATAACCAGCACCAAACACCACCTCCTATAGCACCCCTGGTAGTAGCGCAGCCCATTGTTCCACAGGTTATCAACAGGGAAGAATTGGTTGCGGCCATTCACGAAGAATATGGCCCACTCATGAGGAGGATGGAGAGGCTGACGTATAGACGGCCATACCCCCCTGAAGTTGACCAACCCAATTTTTCCCAAGGATACAAGGTCCCAAACTTTACCTTGTTCTCTGGGAAAAGTGAACAGTCCTTCGTAGAGCATATAGGTCATTTCATAGTGCAATGCAGCCATGTGAGTAGTAACGACCCGTTGAAACTGAGACTGTTCCCAAACTCTCTCACAGGCGTAGCCTTCTTATGGTATGTCAACCTGCTCGCTAATTCCGAGCGAAATTGGTAAGGGGTGGAGGAGTTATTCCATGGCCAGTTCCACAGGAATGAGCCCAAAACGTCATTGGCAGACCTATCTAGGATGTTCAAACTAGTAGGGGAGACAGTGGAGACCTATATAGCCTGTTTCAGGAAGGCTAAGTATAGGTGCAAGACTGTTTTGCCCGGGGAAGAATATGTTAAGATGGCTTTGGGAGGGATGTCCTTTGCTATTCGCAAGATGTTTGAAGGAACCGATTTTTGAGATCTATTCGAGCTAGCCACGAGGGTCGCTCGTTATGAGCGTATCCTTCTGGATGAACAGGAGAAAAAAACTGATCCAAGGGTACATACTATAAGGATCCAAATTACGAGGTCCATCTGGCAGATTGTGACCTCAAAATGAAAATTGACATGGTCGAGTTAGTTTGCAGACAGCCAATAGTATACAATGCCTTGAACAAGCCCGTAAATAATAACGCTACTGCTAAAAAGATGGCATTTGAGGCAGGCAGAAATTATACTTTTGATATCACAATGGCCGATCAGATTTTTGATGCCCTTTTGGCTGAAAAAGTGATCAAGCTAAGTGATGGTCATCGGATTCCAAAGGCCGATGACATCAAAAATAAGGAATACTGTAAATGGTACAACTCTTGGAAACACTCTACTAACAACTGTGTGGTTTTTCGTAATGTGATACAGGAAAACGTAGAGGAAGGAGTGTTCAAGTTCTCGGACAAGGCCATGGGAATCGATACAAATCCGTTTTCTCAGATCACAGGTGCCAACATAGTGATGCCTGATCTGACAAAGCTGACAAGGCCCAGACCAAAGATTGACCTATCAGAAGCAAAGGAAAAAAGGCTGAGGCAAAGGGAAAGGAAGCAAATTGCCACTTCGGCCATCGAAGGGCCGAAAGTAACAATTCATGAACTCAAGAGGAATTATCAGGAGAGAAATCAAGCAAAGGCAAGGCCGAGATTGAAACGGCCCGGTCAAATACAGATAGTTTGATCGCCGATATACGGTAATAGTTGGATCTAATAGAGCAAGGCCTCTGCCCAAGGTGTAAGGCTGATATCAAGAAAGAGACCTCAAGCCCAAGCAAAGGCTGAGGATGAATGAGCACCGCGAGCGCAGTCCGGGAAGGTCGGTGCACGAAAGGCTTACGTTGCCCAGGCAAATTTAGTTTAAGCCCGAATGGCAACCAAAATCGTCGCCAACATTACAAACTGGCTTAAGAAATTCAGGTTGGTTGGGGGTAAGACGTCATCAGACGTTTTTCGAACCGAGTGTACCAGAAAAGGGCCCGGCCTCGGACAAGCATCCAAGTATGGTAGTACCACCAAGGGTAAATGAGGAAAAATGGCATCGGGCTGAACATCCCAAGTTCCCAATGCAACCTAGGTATAGCAAGTCCCAAAAAAAGAAGTACCAACGGGCAAGGCAAGCTTAAAGGGAAAGACAGTATTGGGAAGATTGGGCTAACAATCCACCAAGGATTCTGCGGCCCTACATACCAAACTCCCCGATACATCCGACAATGGAGAGAAGCGAGGTCGACGAAAACAAAAGAGTCGGACAAACCACAGAACACTGTAAGATTGAGAAGATTGAAAAGATTGAGGAGGTCGGTGATTTTTTAGATTCGGACGACTCAATGATTCAATTCGAGACCATTCCAAAGGAACTGTCTACAAACATGGTGTTCACTCTGCCCATGTCTTTCATGGCCAAGCCAGATCAACCAACGGCCATGGAAGGTGATATGGTAGCAGATCAGGTTACAGAGGCAGTAGCCATAAAAGAGTTATTCTGGAATGGTGGTAAAATCGTTAAACCTAAAATAGTGGAGGCCACAAGTAAAAATGTGGACGCTAACGACCAACAGTCCGATCGGCCTAAGATCACCATTATAAGGCCGAAAGGGCAGCAAACAGAAGACGGACAGAGGTCAGTGGGGCCTGTCAAGGTGGTTTTTGAAAAACCCACCTATTAGATGTCTCAGCATTTGAAGCCTCTGTATGTCAAGGGACATACTGAAGGGGTCCCAATAAATAGAATTCTTATCGATGGAGGATATTCTATCAACATCATACCCTAGATCATGCTAAGGGTTCTCCAAAAATCTGAGTTGGAACTGATTCCGACCGAAATGAATGTACAGAGCTTCACGGGGATACCCTCAAGAACTAGGGGTATCCTACCTTTGGAATTAACCGTTTGAAGCAAGACGGTCATGACTGCCTTCTTTATCGTGGTGACATCAGCCGCGTACAATGCGATGTTAGGCCGAGACTGGATTAATCCTAACTACTGTATCCCTTCTACCTTCCATTGGTTATTAATTTTCCAAAGAGGTGATGAGGTAAAAGTAGTGGGGGATAATACGAGGCTGTTTGTAGCACATATGCAAACAGCCGATGCAGTTTTGTATGAAGACGACATTGGGCCAGTCAAGCTATTAGGATGTGGCAAGCTGGGGAAACCGAATGTAGCTACATTCCGTAAAGGAGCTCCATTGGAATTGAAGTCATATTACCACAATCCTAGTCGGACTGAAGTGGTAAGGCCGAGTGAGAGCAATGAACAAGACTTTATCAATGAATCTACAACCGATTGAAGTATAAAGACAGCTGGCCCTAAGGGCCAGCATGGCCAGATGGTGTGCATATCTGGCCGATAGAAGACTGGAGATTGGCCCAACCGATGATGGGGTAAACCTAACCAATTGAATCTACGAGGAAGAACTACCAAGGGAGGAAGAGATCCAAATAGAAGAATTGGAAACAGCCAAAGCAAAGCTGGACAATCTTAAGGCCGACATTCAAGATCCCCCTTTAGAAGTCAATTTGGGCATTGAAAGAGAGCACAATCCAACTTATTTAAGTCAGATGCTAGAACTGCAGTTGCAGGCCGAGGTAATAGCACTCTTACATAAGTAAAAAGACTGTTTTACCTGGGACTATGACGAGATGTCAGGGCTATCTAGGGAACTAGTGGAACACCGATTACCAATTAAATCGGGATTCAGGCCGTTCAAATAGCTACCTAGGCGTATGTCACCAGAAGTTACACTGAAAGTGAAGGAAGAAATTGAGACACTCCTTGGGGTTGGCTTCATTCGGACTGCAAGGTATGTAGAATGGGTCTCGAATGTGGTCCCAGTGGTAAAGAAGAATGGGCTTAAAGTGTGCATTGAATTTAGAAATCTAAACCTGGCTACCCCAAAGGATGAATACCCAATGCCCATGGCCGATCAGCTGATTGATTCGGCCGCCAAACACAAAATCTTATCCTTTTTGGATGGGAATTTAGGGTACAACCAAATTTATATCACCGAAGAAGATGTCCCAAAGACAGCTTTTCGGTGTCCGAGGGCAAGCGAAACCCTTGAATGGGTTTGGATGCCATTCGGGCTGAAAAATGTAGGAGCCACCTATCAATGGGCCATGAATTCCATCTTCCATGATATGATCAGACGTTTTATGGAAGTATACATTGATGATGTGGTGGTCAAGTCCGAAAGCAACGCCGAACATTTGGCTAACCTTGAAAAAGCATTCAAAAGAATGCGGGCTCACAAGCTAAAGATGAATCCGCTCAAATGCGCATTCGGCGTTACAGCAGCAAACTTCTTGGGTTTCCTGGTGCACCAAAGAGGTATAGAGGTTGACAAGAACAAGGCTCGGGCTATTCAAGGAGCAAAGCCCCCAGCCATCAAGAAGGAGTTGCAAAGGTTGCTCAGGCAGAACAATTTCCTTAGGAGATTTATCTCCAACTATGCAGGGAAGACCCAGGTCTGGACCCCACTGCTAAAGATCAAGATCGATAAAGAATTCAAGTGGGAAGACAGCCACCAGTAGGCCTTTGAAGGAATTAAGCAATACTTGTCACCCCCCCCTAGTGTTGATGCCACCTAAGAAGGGTAGGTGCCTTAAATTGTACATATCGACCTCTGATTGCTCTATAAGGAGCATGTTAGCTCAGGATAATGAGCAAGGTAACAAGCAGACCGTTTAATAATTAAGTAGGATTTTAACTCCATTCGAGCAGCGTTATGCACCGATTGAGAAATTGTGCTTAGCATTATACTTTTCATCACAAAAATTAACGACCTATATGCTCCCTATTTCTACTTATATTATATGTCAAACTGATGTGATTAAGTACATGCTATCAAGACCCATTATGCATGGCCGAATTGGAAAACAGACCTTGGCCCTGATGGAGTTTTCCATTCAATACCGATCACAGCAATCAGTCAAAGGCCAAGCCATAGCCAATTTTCTGGCCGATCACCCAGACCCTACTAATTTGGAAGATCTATCACTAGCACCTAAAATTTTAAACACGTCTTTAGTCCCATGGACATTAATCTTTGATGGGTCTAAAAATTCATAAGGTGCTGGGGCAGGGGTGGTTATCATATCACCCAAATACAGAAAAATGAAAAATGTCATTTTGACTTGATTTCAAATGCACTAACAACCAGGCCGAATATGAAGCATTGATAATCGGACTGGAGATACTCCTTGAAATGGGGGCATCATTTATACACATAAAAGAGGACTCGGGTCTGGTAATTGGATAGATATCAGGGGAATTCCAAATAAAAAGTTGGGAGTTGTGCCCGTTTCACTCAGTCACTGCTCAACTTATGGATTCATTTGATGATATAAGTATGAGTTATATACCCCGGTCTACGAACACCGAGGCCGACAAACTGGCCAAAGCAAGTTTAGCTTCACCCCCACTGAAAGAAGTGGAAAATCAAACTGCCACGGTGCTAGTCCGATCATTACCATCAGCGGCAAAGAGAGGATGGTATACTACCACCAATTCAGTCTTACTGGATGACGATGATTGGATAATCCCTGCCATCGAATATTTAAAACACCCCAACGTTAGGGTAGACCGAAAGGTAAGGTTGTTCGCAGTCTGATTTGTGGTTCTTGATGGAGAGTTGTTCAAGAATCCTATTGGTGATGACGTAATTCTCAAATGCCTAGGGAAGAAACAGGCTATGTAAGTGATGGCCAAAGTCTATGAAGGAATCTGTGGAGCTCATCAGGCTGGTACAAAAATGAAATGGCTTCTACGAAGGTACAACTATTATTAGCCAGGCATGTTAAAAGATTGCATTACCTATGCTAGAGGGTGTGCCAAGCCTGCCAGAAGCACGACCCGATTCAATGGGTGCCAGCCAAGGAGCTCCAACCCATCATAAAGCCATGGTCGTTCAGAGAATGGGCTATGGATTTGATTGGTAAGGTACTCTTGCCCTCATCAGGCCAACACTGCTTCATCATAGTAGCCACGAACTATTTTACGAAATGCGCTGAGGTCGTACTATGCAGGACGGTGATGCAGGCTATAGTGATTAAATTTATAGAAGAACACATAATACACCGATTTGGCCTACCAGAAACAATAACGACCGATCAAGGGTCTGTGTTTACAGGATCAGAAACTAAAGCCTTCATAGAAATTAAAGGGATTACCATTCTCAATTCCACTCCACATTATGCTCAGGCCAACGGGCAGGCCGAGTCAACTAACAAGATCCTTTAGGGAATCATTGAAAAGATGATAAATGAAAACCCAAGGGAGTGGGATAGGCTATTGTCCAAAGCGCTTTGGGCCTATTGGACATCGAAAAGGTTTAGCACTAGGGTTACACCGTTCATACTTACCTATGGGTACGATGCTATGCTACCTATGGAAATCACAGTCCGATCTGCCAAGAGAGTATTACAAAATCAGCTTGAGCTGCTGAATATACTGAGGCTATGATAGCTGAGTTGGAAGGACCTGATGAGATAAGGCTAACGGCCTTGGATTCATTAAAAGTGCAGAAACAACGGGCTATACGAGCATACAATAAAAGGGTGAAAGAGAAGTCTTTCTGCACAGAGGATTTGGATTGGAAGGCCATCTTACCCATTGGGGACAAAGACAACCGTTATGGTAAATGGTCAGTCAACTGGGAAGGTCTTTTCATTGTCCACCAGGTCAAAAAGGGAGGGGCATACAGGCTGCGTGATTTAAATGGAGAAGTTCATGCGAGATTGATAAACGGTCAGTATTTAAAGTCATATTATCCTACTTTATGGGACACTATTGATCTAGAGTATAGACCAAATTCAGGGTTAGAATATGAACTACTTATTAATTACGAGCCCGAATGATCAAAGGTGTTTGTATATTGATAAATGTTTAGCACGGCTTACTTACAAAAAGGTAAACAAAAAATATATGTATATATATACAATGTACAGAGGTTAAGAGTTAGCCTAGAAAATTCCTAGGCTTCACCCGTAGGTCTTCCCAAGTTTTTCTCGCTCAGCCCGGTTCTGCTTGGCTTTTTCTAGCTTTTGGGACCAAACACTAGAGATTGGGATGCTGGGTTGCAATTGCTCGCTACATTTTTTAGCATCTCCACCAAGTTGGGCCAAGGCCTCGTCTACCTTTACCGAGGCTGCATCATTGGTAACAACCTCAGCCTCACATTGCTCCAATTATGCCCTAAGTATAGTAATACGAGCTTAGAGTCAGGCATCTCGGGCAACTACTTGAGCCCAAGTTATCTTCCCGGCTTTATATTTAGTCTTGGCAGCCTGAAGAAACTGCATCGCTTTCAGTCGGGCATCAAGATGAGCTTCGGCCTCAGTCTGAACAACAAAGGTCGATTGGTCCAAGATACGGCAGCCCGGTAGCCGCTCTTGAATCTCTCGTATCAAGGAAAGCTGACGGTTGAGAGTGAGCGATAAGCAAGGAGGGCACTTGTGGCTGCATCAACTTCAGCAACGGATGGTAGCCCGATCAGATCATGGTCAGCCAAACTGAGCAAAAGGTCCTTGACCGTTGAAGATTCAAAGGGGTAGCTGCTTCAGGCTCCAATGGGCCCAGATCAAACGCCCCGAGGTCAAGACTAGAAAAGAAGTCATCAAACGGTATGAACGGCGCTAGACCTAAGGGAACAGCCAGGTTAGAATTATAAAACCACATCCAAGGGTTAGCATCTATAAAGGGCAAGAAGATGAAAAGACCAAATATAAAAGAAAATTACCTGGATAGCAGGGGGTGTTGGAGATGACACATTTTGTGACGTCGTGGCGACCTCTTTGTTGCTTGGTCGACGGATTCGGGTCTGAGTTGATTGCTGACCAGATTCGATAGGAGGGACCACGGTTTCCTCCACCAAAATTCCAGCGCTTGTACTTGCAGTAGGCCAAACATCCTCTCCAGGCTCAACTATAGGGGTTATTTCTTCGACGGTTGGAGCCGATTCCTCCAAAGGGCCAGAAGTAACGGGATCGGCTATCATAGTCCCTTCTATAGCATCTAAGTTCGATTCTATTACAAAAGCAGAATCGGTCCGGCTGGTCAAGTCCTCTCCGACACGGTCTAATACCGGTTGGACCGTTTGTTCGACCTCTCACCTAACTGTCTCCATAGTTGCATCACCCCTAAGTAAACCTTCACTGCTAGAGGAGTGAATCACTTGCTCTGGTGTATCCTCTGTAGTTGGATCAGCAGCATCATCTTCGTTCCAAGGAGTCATTGGAGGAATAATCTGGAGCAGAATCGGGCCCCTGGTGACGACCTCTTCAAGAACGTCCTGAGCCCGTTCAACTGCTATGGTAACCAGCAGAGGAGGCGGTGCAATTCACGAATGAGCTTGGGAAGGTAGGGCTGGTGGTAAGATCTGCTGGGTCAGTAAGGCTTCATCGTCAAAGTCCTCATCCACCAGCTGAAATGGAACAGAAAAGGGGGCTTAGTAAGAATAAGATGAATCGGCTAACAAGAAAAGAAAAGCAAGGAGGTATAGAGAAGACCTGAGTGGTCGTGGTTACAGTCTTGTTCTTTTTTGCCGGCTCTTTGCCCGTTGTCTTTTTGGGAGCTGGCCTCTTTGTAACTTGTTTTCTGCGGCCTGTGACAGGCGCAGCAGCAGGTTCCTCGGTCATAGCAGCAGGTTCCTCGGTCATAACAGCCGATGAGATGTTAAAATGTTGCATCGCCTCAGCAGCAGAAGTCTTAAATAGGTTGAAAGCCCGTTCAGACCACCACCGGTTGAATTCGTCTGTAGCAATCGGCCGATGTTGAAATGTTTGAAAAGCAAAGACTTTCTTGAATTTATCAGACCGATTGCTAATTTTCTTTACTTGATCATCAGTCACAAGCAAGCCACATTCCACCCAATCTTGATTAGCAGTTGTGGCAGGAGGAACGGGTACCATTTGGGAGAGCCCAAACTGACAGGCAAAAAGTGGGGCGAAGTAAAACTCCACTCCACATTTGTTATTGCTACGAGGAATGGATGGACTGTAGAGGATGTCTCTAGCTACTAAGTAGCTAGAAAGCACTTCATTATAGGTGGCCTGGGTGCCCAGACCCCAGTTGGCAGGATTGTTAGAAAGTTGAAGAAATGGGAGAAAGTGAAGGGAAAAGAAAGGTAGAAAATCAGAAGGAGTCCGATTGGAGTATCTTTCGTAGAAAAAGGTAAAACATTCCTCAAAGGAGTGAGGAGAAGGGGCAACGTCTACGAAGTGTATAGCAAAAATAGGAAAATCGGTTAGTCCTCGGGATAGAGGCCGGTGCACAATAAAATAAGAATGCAGCCAAAGCTGTAGAATCCAGATCGGGCTACCACCAGAGTGGAAGCCCGAGTCAATAAAATCTATCACACCACGAACCAAGTGTACACAGACCATAGTAGCCAAGGCCAATGGCTGACCCACAGTCAGGGCCAGGGCTAAGGAGGTATATTCCTTTAATAGCCTGGATGGCCAAGCAGAAGAGGTACCTGTTTAACCAATAGATCAGGAAGGCGGTGTGCTCGTTGTGGATACCGGCATTTGGGCCCACTTTTGGTTTAAAACAATTTTTCAAATTTCAAGTACAAAGAGTCGCCACTTAATTTTTAAAAGGAAAAAATTAAGAAACCATTTTAAAAGCAAACTGATCTTTTGCGAAACCAAAGATAAACTGGGTCCGAAGATTATGGAATGAGAGGGGAAGGAGCCCGGCGGACTAAAACACCCCCTCTCATCCTATCTCACGATAGGTTTCTACTCAACATCCTTTGAATCGAATTATTAATTTAAGCATGCCCTCAACTAATACATATGTATATATATACATTACAAAAGCATGTCAAAAGGGTGCAAACTTGCTAATGAAAAAATATCGTTCATAAACCACGTAATTCAAGTAGCAAGCAAGATAACTAGAGAACTTATCCGGGATCCCGCCGCAAATATTAAACGTGCAATGCATACAAAATAGGAATCCTAAAAAGGGTCTCTAATCACATATACACATAAGGCAAGACCTAATCTAAAGTGTCCTACATGGAGTCAAAAATCAATTAAAACCAAAGAATAAAATAAACTAGAGAGGGGTTGAGAAGTTGTACCTCAAAAGTGCTACAAAACAAAGGGTTAGTCCACATGCTTTGAGCAATATATAGCATTGAATCCTAGATAGCATACCCAAAGTTCTAGCTTAAGCCTACTAAGCATGGAAAGAATTGACCTATTTATGAATTCCTTCTAACTAGTTGAAAACATACCACCTCTATAGATATGCAAGTCTCAACTAGGAGCCAATACAATGTCCATATAGAGATGGTATAATCCCAACATGATCATAAAGAACTCACAACTAGGTTCACTTAAATGCACTTATTCCAAAATGGGCCCTAACTACAAGTATCAACATACATGGATGAATGCATGGGTATGAATAAGAACAATTAAGCTATGAACTACTCATTAATTTGGATCATCTAGCCTCTGGATTTAAGGTTAATTGACCTTGTTCAAAGAATGGTTTGAGTCCTAGGACATTAGGTGACCATTTGGATTAAGGTTAACAAGGTTAAACAAAACTGTGACAGAATTTCAGAAAAACAGAGAACAGACCAGACTTTCCAAAATAGAAATAAAATACTTCCAGCGGTTGGATCTTAATGATTTTTGAGTATGTTGTGCCTCTGTGAATCTTGTTTCCAAACCAAAAAGAAAATCAAAGATCCAACGGTTAAATCTCTGGGAATAGGGTCATAACCAGACATCACTTAGAAACTTTCAACTCTCTATCCAGAGTTTTCGTATAATTTTCTAAAAATAGTAAAAATATCAGAATCACTTTGATCTTTTTAGGGTATCTTCCTAACACATTAATCTTCATAGAAAAATTTATTTAAAGCCAAGAGAGGTTGGTTAAGGCTTTAATTTACTTATTTTAAAACAAACTTACTGTTCTGAAATTTTGGATAGAGAGCAACCTACTCACAAATCATAAGGTCTAACCATCCTAAGTATAAAATTTCACCAAAACAAAAATCCTAATGATACATATATGAGTTATGAACATTCTCCAATTGGTCTCATCCAATTCCAATGGACCATGATTTAATAAAATCACTTTGATCACAGTGGGTTTGTGGATTCACTGCACCATTGTTGAACTAGTGTTCATGGTTTAAATCAAACTTAATCTAAGATTCTAGAGAGAATCTAGATCAAATATGATTCTGGTTATTCAAAAGTATAATGAAATATAAAAGAGATTCATGGATTCAGCCTTAGAAGATCTCCCTCATAGACCTCATATTGAGGATCTAGTAAGAGAACCTCGAGGTCTTACTCAACCCTATGAACTTTTGAACATTTGGGTTCTCTTGAATCTAACAATTAAACTATGAAAATATACATCTAACTCCTCTCTCAAACATATGATCCTTGAACAATATGTATTTATTTTACTAAGTTCTCCTCCCAAATTAAGGGTCCTTGGAGACTAGATATGATCAAATCCACATGAACTTCAATGGAATATGAGGAGGATTCCATGAAGTTTCAAACAAGAGAACCCAAATCATAGGTTAAGAATTAGATCCAATAGTTATGTATAGATATGTCTATGATCCACCTTAATTCTTATACAAATCACAAGGTCATTGCTTTCAAAGTTTATTCTTGTCTTAGATCTATTTTGAATGTGATGTGCTCAATGATCTATATTTGCTGTGCTTGTATGGATTATTTACATGTAATGGTGCTTAATTGAATTGTGATATCAAGTAGCCGAATAGTTCATGCCTAGGAAGACGGATTGTGTCGCAACCCTAGTTTAGTGTGAGATAATCTGTGCTTACTGCAGATGAATTATGTTGGTGCTTGAATCGTGGTTATCTTCTTGACGGAGGAATTGGGCTTGTAGCTACAATTCCCCATTATCATCCAACTTAATAAGCTAATTGAATGCATAAATACCCTTATTATGAAGCTAGTGGTGGATTTGTAATCCTAGGTTCACTTCAAATATCGTTTAAAATAACTTTTTAATTGCTTTCATAGTTTAGATTTACTTTCATTGTTTTTAGTTTAATTAAAATCACAATCAAACTTCTGTTTTCTTAATTAACTAGATTTAGGTTTTAAAATTAAAGTGATTTAGTATTCAATCTCTGTGGGTTCGACCTCTACTTCCACACTACAAAATCTTTTAAAGTAGAGAATACTTTTTATCTTGATTCTGACAAGATCAATTTTTGGCGCCGTTGTCGGGGATTGCATTACTACCTTTAGTTTTAGAATCTTAATTTAGTTAATTCGTAAATATTAGCTTAGGTTTTCTTTTTCTTATTTTCTGTTTTTATTTTTAGTTACTAATTTTTTTCTTTTTGTTTTGTAGTTCCACAAGTAATCAAATTCGAGCGTTTCGGAGTGGAAAAGCTTTACACATCAAAGGAGCTTACGTGGAAAAATAAAAATCAAATAAAATATTCAAGTAAATCGCTTCCTTAAAAATTTCGCATCAGACCACTGTAAGTCAGGGCACTGAGACGCAATTACTTGCATTAGGTTAGGTGTGGAGTGAGCATTGCATTAGCTAGGAAACCTGGGGCGCTGGGTTTTGACGCGAATCACTGCATTACAGGATACCTACATGTATCATAGTAGTGTTGCGTACTTGTGTGCTTGATTATTCGCGTAGTTTATTTTTGTTTTTGTTGAGTCAGTTGTTATTTTAGTTTATTTTCTTTTAGTTTATGTTTGGTACGCATTCGAGTAAACCCGATTTACATTCTTTAGATCCTGAACTTGAATGTACTTTAAGAGTCAATAAGTCTTCAACCCAAGCTTCTAGAGCTCGGTTGGTGCTAGACGATGAATCGACACCTAAGTCGTCGTCATTGTTTGAGTCCGAAATTCGAAGTACCCATAAACTACTAAAGAAACCACGTGTCAATATCATTGGCCCTGTTCCAATGGCCGACCTTGGAAATAACGGAAATAACGGGAACAGCGGAAACAATGGAAATAATCCTAACATACCTCTGCCTCCTCCGCTTAAAGACTATTTTATTCCTACGACTTACACACTACAAGCTGGTATCGAATTACCAGAGGTGACAGCATCTCACTTGGAGATAAAGTCATCTACCATCGTGCTACTTTCTTCTTTCCATGGCCGTATTAATGAAGATCCATATCATCACTTAGGAGATTTCCAAGATATATGTTCTACATTAAAAATTCAAAACCTAACTGATGATGAATTGAAAATGCGTCTCTTCCCGTTCTTTTAAAAAATAAAGCAAAATATTGGCTCCAATCTCTAGAGCCAAACACGATTAAAACATGGGAAGCACTACACACCGCTTTTTTACAAAAGTTTTTCCCAATCACAAGAACTAATCAGATAAGAAAATTCATAACGAACTTTGTGATGCAAGATGGGAAAATGCTTTATGACACTTAGGAAAAGTTTAAGGAATTATTACGCTCATGCCCACATCGTCAGGTTCCCAAGTGACAACTGGTACAGGTCTTCTATGAGGGACTTGTTCCCTCTGTTCGTAATACCGTCGATGCCGTTTGTGCAGGAACCTTCCTACACAAAAGCGCCGATGAGGCATGGAAAATCTTTGAAATGTTAAGCAAGAATTTGATGCACCAGGCTGTGTCAGTACATTCTGAGGGGTACCTTCAACCTAAACGAGAGGTAAAAGTTGAGTCAAGTCAGCCAATTGAAATACAAGAATTAAATAGAAAACTTGACCAACTTATGAGGATGGGAAATAGGTCTAATCCATCTTCTCCCGAAGTATGTGCATTGTGTTCAGCACTTTCACATAATATCTTTGCATGTCCTTCCGCATCTCAGTTTCCTGAATTCGTGGAGCAACATATTAACTCAATTCAACAATACCCACAAAATAATTATAATCCTATGGCGAATAGTTTTCCTAATACTTACCGCGCCCAGTCTCAACAATATCAATATACATAACCCAACCCTCTACCTCCTCTACCTCCACGTAATAATGAATTTGAGGAGAAAGTGTTGGCTTCACTTGAAAGTTTTGGTTTGGTGATCTAGTTAGTACACTCTCACACTCAGTCCATCGCAAAGCTGGAGTCCCAAATGGGACAAGTAGTTAATACATTAAACCGTTTGACCGAGAGTAAGTTGCCAAGTCAACCTATTAAGAAACCTAAGGGTCAATACGAGATGGGTGGTTCGAGTGAGAAAGTGAACGCTGTTTCAACTAGGACGACTACTCGAGATGAGGAAGTTGTTGAGATTCCAAAAGAGAGTGAGAACGATGGAAAAATTAATTCGAACGAAGAGAAGGGTGAGGACGTGAGTCAAAGTAAGAAAGAAAGTGAAACGGTCTCAACTGATTATGTTCCAAAGTTGCCTTATCCACCAAATGTTGAGGGACCATCACATTTTACTAAGAAAAAGTTGAAAAAATTGAAGACATACTCGAGGTGTTCAAACAAGTGAAAATAAATATTCCATTCCTCGATGCGATAAAACAAATTCCCACATACGCTAAATGTCTTAAGGACCTATGTACTAAAAAGCGCAAGATGCACAGTCATACTCTGAAAAAGGTCTTTCTTACTGAAAAAGTAAGCTCAATCTTCCAATACGCCACTCTAAAATATAAAGATCCAGGTACGCCTACGATTTCATGTGTCATAGGTGACACTATCATTCATCGGGCTCTCCTTGACTTAGGAGCAAGTGTTAATCTTTTACCTTACTCGGTCTACAAACAACTAGGTCTAGGTGAACTTAAACCCACGGTCGCTACTATACAATTAGCTGATCGTTCTGTTAAAATTCCTAGAGGAATCATCGAAGATGTCTTGGTTAAAGTTGACAAATGATGTTATCCTGTTGATTTTATGGTTCTTGATACCGAACCTGTGCTAGATGCTAGGAAACACACCCCTGTCATCCTTGGTCGTCCATTTTTAGCAACTACTAATGCTCGTGTCAACTGTCGAACGGGGGTATTGAAAGTGTCGTTCAGAATATGAACCTTAAATTAAATGTTTTTAACGCTATTGATCAACCTCCCAAAGACGATGATTACCTAAGTGTTGAGGAAAGTGAATTACGAGGAACTATTCAACCTACTAAAGAATTAGAAGTGAGTATGAAGAATAGAATGGTGAATAATGAGCGGACGAATTCAAATAATATAGACCCTAATGAAGAATTTACTCGAAAGGTAAAGAATCGATTTGAAATCGAAAAAGAGGAACCGTCGAATAAATTAATTCATAGGGATATTATTTATGCGTACCATCGGAGTCTCCCTCTTATCTTTTAGGGTACAAAGTTCGAGTTAAGACCTCCATAAATCTTGAGCTAGAACGGTCTAGCTATAGACGTAAAAGACAGCACTTCTTGGGAGGCAACCCAAGCTTTATTTCGTCCGTTTTCTCATTTTTGTACACTTTTTGGGTCATTTTGAGTCAGTTCTGGACATTCTGGACAGGTTGGGGGTCGGAGTAAATTTATTTTGCACTTATTTACATTAAAATAAATAATAAAAAAAGAGGAAAATGACATGTCGCGCGGGCGACCCGCTCGCGCGACAGGTCGCTCGCGCGACTCGTTAGCGCGAGATTCCCCCTTAGAGAAAATTTTTCTAACTTTTTTTTATATAGAGCCTCAGTATCAACTCGCGCCGCGAATCGCGCGTGCAAGGGGTTTGCCTGAGCGGCCCGCTGGCGCGACCCTGTGCCTTAGAAATTTTTCTTTAAAGTTTTTTTTTTTATAAAAAAAAGGAGCCTCAGTTATACCTCGCGGAGGGGTCTGCGCGCGCGAAGGTCGCCCGCGCGGCCCGCTCGCGCGAGGGGGGACTTTCAGGGTTTTTCTCTTTATTCTTTTACCTTCTCTTTCCCAAACCTGACTAGTTGTTTTTCTTTTATGTTATTCTTTTAGGTCTGTTTTAGTTAGAGTCTGTCTTTGTTTCATAGTTTCGTTTTTTGTTTGTTTTCTTTTCATTAAGTCTTTTAGTTTAGTAGAGTTTAATTTAGTTTTTCTGCATTACATATTTTTATTTCTATTAGCTATTATTATTCTTTTGTTTGTTTAGTTTTCTTTTATCAAGTATTAACAGGTGAATTAGTGTCTCCACTTAGAGCATGCTTGAACTTTCATTCCATATTCTTTATATGTTCACCTGGTTTGTGATTGCCGAGATCAAGGTAATATCGTTCCTTCCTTACGTACTCTCCTTTCTTTCGTTTTATTGTTTCATTGGGGAAATTGAAAGGTTTAGGTTTGGGGGTATGCATTCACATGCACATTTATTTATGCACCAAATTTTTCAAAAAAAAAAAAAAAATTGCTATACTTGTGCTTAAATAAACGATGTTACCAACGTTTTTGCAATTTCGATTTGATACTTCTTGTTATGTAACTTGGATTGTTATAGAATGGTAAACATGAGAAGATGTGGTTAAATATTTGCTGAAGTCATGATGCGATATTTTAGGTTATGTATCGTTCGAATCGTAGTTTGATATCATAGATTTGCACACAAACCTATGCACTGCACGTAGTCAAATGGATACATGTTTGATGTGAAATATAGTATTATTCAGATTTCTAGATAACACATGATGGATACTAGACCCGGTGAGCTTTTGGGCCCTATCTTTTCTTTTTAGAGGGTTATAAATACATTGTGTGTTTGTCGAATTTCATTGAAATAGCGCATTAACTTGTTGTTTAGTCTCATTATTATTGGTTTGGTTGATAGTCAAGTTAAAATATTTGCTACCATGCTAAATAATCTTCCGTCGTAAACGTTGAAGAACCGTATCATCATAGGAAATAATGGTAGACCCTCTTTGTTTATTGCCGACCGAAAAATGATAAAAATTGCCTTAGTTCGCCCCTTGAACCGTTAAAATGCCTTTTTTTCTTTAATTACCATGATTTACCACTGGGAGAGTGATCAACTTTTAGTGTTGTAAAGGCGATGTGTTGATTAAGAAGAAGAAGAAAACAAGATTATGTTTGGGGTAGTTGCCTTGGTATTCAATGAACATTCATTTCAAAACAACGAAAAGGAAAAGAAAAAAAAAAGTTGAAAAGAAGAAGAAAGAAAGAAAAAAATGAAAGAAGAAAATGAAAAGATGAAAGTTGGTAGAAGAGAGAATGAAAGAATTGAGCATGCCTTACAACACCATTCAAAAAACTACCTAACGAATCCTTTATATCCTTTTTCATTACCGAGCCACGTTACAACCTTTGAAAAGTCCTATTTGATCCTAGAAAACATGGTTTGGATGTGTAAACGATGGGAGGGGGGGTTAAAACATGGTAACGATTAATTTTTCTTGACTATTGGCGTCCTATCCATGAGACTACTGTTCTTTGGTGTCATGCGACTTTTACGAGTCATATGTGAGTGTTTCTCATTTTGAAAACATATTTCATTTGCTCCCATATTTTAGAGATATTACACTTGTTTTCTGAGTGTTTCATTTTAGAGTGTAATTAACATTGTGAGATTCGTAGTCGAAGCATAGTTGGATGGTTATCCGAGTTATATTTCAAGTTCATGACATGCGCGTGTTCATTTGACTACCACATCACACAGGTGCAATTTTATGAGAAACTCGATTGATTTATACGATGCATGTGCTTGATATTGTTTTTTCATGACGTAGGTAGACGTTTGGTTCCATTTCTTCTTGTTCGTTATTCTATTTCAAATCATCGTTTTATGATAAGGAGTATTGAATGTTATGTTTTTTGTTTTTAGTAAAACTTTTTAAATGTATAATGAAATAAAGATGGTTGTGGGTGTCTTATTCGACGAGAACCCTCACGAGACTTCACTCGTCCTACTAGGGACACCTAGAGGTTTAAAAGGCTTGTTGCATATGCTAAATGCAATCGCGTTGCCTGCGACAATGAGTTAGGATTTTTAAGTATGGTAGTATTTATTTTATGTTTTTCTTTGCTCGAGGACTAGCAAAGTGTAGGTTTGGGGGTGTGATCTGGAACGAATAGTTTCCGTTTAAAGTCCTAAAGATACGCCTTGTTAACCCACTTTACTTAGTTATTAAGTGTTTCTAATATGTATTATATGTTTTGTAGGTTTTGGAGCCTTAACATGAAAATGCACTAAAATCCCATGGTTAGTGGCTTTAGAAGACATTTTGGGCTCAAAAGGTGATTCCTGTGAAAGCTAGATGCAGTAGCAGCCTCAGTAAATCACATTTTTGAAAAGGAATACTTTGGATTTAAGAAATTTCTCCAGAGATATAAAATTTAGATCTTTGAGTTATGGACGCGTGGCCGCAAACAGCGAGTCAATCCGAGTTCTGAGCAAAACGTTATCGCAATTCTACGAAAGTCGCGCAGTGCAACAAAAACTACCTCGCCCGAGTGGGCCGCGCGAGCGACCTGTGAAAAAACCAAAAACGCGTATTTTGTTAAATTAAAGTGCCCAGTGAAGGTGGTTTGTGCATACGACGTCCAGAAACGAAAATATAGCGGTTTTAGTGCGATTCAGCTTAGGAAAGCTTCCTAATCCTTCCAAAATCTATATAAATCCTATTCTAAATAAATTTTGGGGTTACACAACATTACACAACATTATACACATCCTCCAAGAACAAAACTTTCAGCCATTGAAGAGAGGAAAGCAAGGAGAAGAAGAAGAAGACCAAGGATTTCCATGGCCTCCTCCATCAACCTCTTGTCGTTCTTCGATTCTATGGCTAACTAAACCTTAGATCTAGGGTTTTAATGAAACCCTAGCCAAGTAATAGGGTGTATTTTATGTTTTTTTTTTTAGATTTATTATGTATGGATGATGATTACATGTTTAGAGGACTTTTTATAATAAAATCGAACTTCTATTGATTAAATCATTGATTTCAAAGTTTATTCTTGTCTTAGATCTATTTTGAATGTGATGTGCTCAATGATCTATATTTGCTGTGCTTGTATGGATTATTTACATGTAATGGTGCTTTATTGAATTGTGATATTGAGTAGCCGAATAGTTCATGCCTAGGAAGACGGATTGTGTCGCAACCCTAGTTTAGTGTGAGATAATCCGTGCTTACCGCAGATGAATTATGTTGGTGCTTGAATCGTGGTTATCTTCTTGACGGAGGAATTGGGCTTGTAGCTACAATTCCCCATTATCATCCAACTTAATAAGCTAATTGAATGCATAAATTCCCTTATTATGAAGCTAGTGGAGGATTTGCAATCCTAGGTTCACTCCAAATATCGTTTAAAACAACTTTTTAATTGCTTTCATAGTTTAGATTTACTTCATTATTTTTAGTTTAATTAAAAGCATAATCAAACTTCTGTTTTCTTAATTAACTAGATTTAGGTTTTAAAATTAAAGTGATTTAGTATTCAATCTCTGTGGGTTTGACCTCTACTTCCACACTACAAAATATTTTAAAGTAGAGAATACTTTTTCTCTTGATTCTGACAAGATCAGGTCCAATGAGTGCTTTTTCTGAAATGGGTCGCTTGTGGTAACCTTTGAACAGGATGATGAGAACATGAACTACTTCTCCCTTTTATTTTCTTCTTTTCTTTTCTTTTCTTCTTTTTTCTTTTCTTTTCTTTTTGTGGCGGTTGATTCTTTTCACATTTTCACTAGCCAGTCAATCTTTACAACTCTCATAACACATCGTGTTTTAATCATACTCTATTATACTCACAAGCAATATCGACCCTCTAAATCACTCTTTATCTTTCTCAAAGATATTTCTATATTGTTTTAGGCCTACTTAGCCATCGAGCCTTCCACGAAACTTTGAGATTAATTGATTCTTTCAAATCTCTCTTTTCATTTCCAATTTTTTTTTCTTCGTTTAGAACAACTCGAAGCCTTGAGATAATTCATGTGCCAATGATGTACTTTGACGTGCTCAAGAATTCTCAATCTATTTTTTTTATCTCTTTCCTTCTTTTCTTTGTCTCACTATCTCTGATTTTCTTCATGATTTTGACTGGCTAGGATTCGGGGTTTTGAAATCAACACGTATCTTATTTTTTTGCCCTAACTTTTGCCTAGGCACCCTCAGGTTTTCATCCTAGCGAGCTCCTTTTTCTTTTCCTTTTCCTTTTCTTTTTCTATTCTTCTTTCTTTTTTTCGTTTCTTTATTTTTCTTTGGTTTTTTTTTTTTTGGAGGAAGAAGTTCATTTATTCGGTTCATGTTTTAGGCTTGGTATTTGAGAAAAGGGGATAGTGAGCAAGCTTCAAGAAGTTCCAAGTTCATCTTTTCAAGATTGAGCAAGAGCATCTTTAAATTCTTAAAGTAAAGCTAATCAATTCTCTACTCCTCTTTGGATTTGGCACAGAATTTGCTTTGATCACTTGGGGATCATTTTCAATGCAACGATTTATTAATAAAGTATTTTCTATGATTGCTTGAAAAAGTGATTTTTTTTTTCTTTTTCTTCTTTTTTTTCTTGGCTTAATGATCCATACATTCACGAATGGGCACATTGAATCAAGCAAAATGAGATTTCATTCAACTAGGAGTGGATTATACCACCTAACTCGATTGACTTGATAAAGACTTGACAATAAACTCGATAAGAGACTAACTAGAAGACTTGACTGAACTTGACATTTCACTCCAACTTAACATGACTCGACTTTGGTCTTAATTGGAGTGTCACAGATGATTTTCTATTTATTGTATCCCCAAGAGCATCCACATTTGCTTCAATAATAGTATTTCCAAACACTATTAATCACTTCAATGCATGAGCTCAACATTTATTCTAAGATATCCATCAAAGGCAAGAACAAGCATCGCATGGGTTCAGATTTAATAGAGATTAATTCAAACCAAGATAGTGGACGGGATTTGGATACGACGCATCATCTATGAGGTCCCGAATGGCATGGCGAAGCCTCTTGCAACTATTGGTTGCATGACCACAATCTTTGTGGTAATCACAATATTTAGATGCATCGTATCCGGGAGGTGGACGCTTGGGGGGTTTTCCAGGTTCCAACTGAAGGAAAAAGTGGTTTAAAGTTAGAGTTTAAACGCGCAGCGGAAATAGGTTAAGTTATAAAAACTTTTGGTATTCCAGGATTTACTACTCGTCAATTCCATAGATGCGTACAAGGGGGTGCAAGAATTATACCTTAGTGTCTTGAACCCAATTCTGAAACTTCAACTTCCAGCAGCCTCCACTAGATGATCTTCACCCTTATGACTCCTGCGGATGCCTGCCGGAAAGACTAGGGTTGGTGGGAACCCTAATAGAGAGGATAGGAAGGTTTTAGGAAGACTATGATAGTTTCTGCAGCTTCTGCGTATAAAAACGACGATCACTTACTTCCAGAACGCAGCTGCCCTATTTATAGAATTCCAGAACCGACCTAGACTTCGATCGATCGAAGTGAGTTCGATCGATCGAACCTTCGATCGATCGAACCATTCTCGATCGATCGAACCTGAAGACTTCAATCGATCGAACATGCTTCGATCGATCGAACCTGTCTTAACAGCTTCCTCAAGTGTCTTTCCAAGCATCCTAGCGGAGCTAAGAGTGGGACCTCCAAGGCTCTTTATTGTTGGCTCAGACCAGTTTGTTAATTACCATGACCAAACTCTTTGATCAGCAAACTAACTAACTGGTCAGTTAACGTTTATTCCACTATAAAACGATAACTGAACTCCAACGCAAAAGAACATATCCGAAGCGATAACTAGACTTGTATGGTGTACTAATGTCCCTCTACCGTCAGCATTCGTAATCATATTCAGGTAGTCGGATAACTGTTACTGTCAACCTGAATCATGATTACTTCTTGTATTCCTTGAGTCTCATTCACTACTCATGATTACTAAACATGTTGATAACTCTTATCAACAAGACTGCAGTACTCAGTAATCAACTTGGTGACATTCTCAAGGGAATGCTTACTCTGAATCAGAGGGTAGATTCTATCTTGACAATATATGTTCACAACCCTATGGACATGACATACCCAAGATACCCAGGTGTTGATCTTCTATAGACCTCACTGATTGGTAAGTCAAAGCAGCCATATCCATAGTCTGTGTTCATAATCATCTCAAGATTGAGAACACGTACCTTATACAAGTTATGAGTTCCTATTGACTGTTGACAGCCTTAAGCGTCAATAGGAAAGCTCAGGTCCGTCAATGCACTATAAGCACTAGCATATCAACTAAGAGCTACACTCTAGTGATTGAGATTAATCACTCCATCCAATGGTAGTTAATTATGCTACAGTGTAGACCTGATGAGGTATCCAGTCTCATCATCCACTGTGACATATTCTAAGTATCAAAGAATAGTAATTCGTATCTCACTTGTGTGTATCTCATACACACACGAATTGCTTACTATGATACTTAAGGATAAAACAATCATCTCATGAAAGAAACATACACAATGAAATGTAAAGCTGATATCCATATATTATAATGCTAATGTCTCATACATAAAGTAATGGTTTGAGGGCACAAACCCAACAAACTCCCACTTGAACTCACAACCATTCAGAACTACATCTAAGACCTAGACTATCTAGATGACGATCAAAAACCTTCTGTGGTAAGGCCTTTGTAAACGGATCAGCAAGATTGTCAGCGGTGGCAATCTTGGTGACAGTCACATCTCCACGTTGAACTATATCTCGGATTAGGTGATATTTCCGCTCTACGTGCTTTCCCTTTCCGTGGTTCCTTGGCTCCTTGGACTGAGCCACTGCCCCACTATTATCGCAGTATAGCGTAATAGGTGACAGCGACGTTGGTACCACCTCGAGTTCCATAAGGAACTTCTTGAGCCAAACAGCTTCCTTTGCGGCTTCACAAGCAGCCACATACTCAGCTTCTGTAGTTGAGTCTGCAATGCATTTCTGCTTAATGCTCCTCCAACTAACAGCACCACCTCCCAAGGTAAAGAGATGTCCGGATGTCGACTTTCTCGAATCTTTATCTGACATAAAGTCCGAGTCAGTGTATCCTACTGGAATTAACTCACTACCGCCGTACATAAGCATGTAATCTTTAGTTCTTCTCAAGTACTTAAGAATATGCTTAACGGCTGTCCAGTGCTCTGGACCAAGATTCGATTGATACCTGCTAACCATGCCAACGGCAAAGCAGATATCTGGTCTAGTGCATAACATTGCATACATGAGACTTCCCACTGCCGAGGCATAGGGAATTCCTGCCATGCGATTCCTCTCCTCTTGTGTCTTTGGACACTGGTCCTTGGAGAACGCTAAACCATGCCTTAAAGGTAACAAACCTTTCTTCGAATTATCCATTGAAAACCTAGTTAGCACTTTCTCGATATAACCAGCTTGAGATAATCCCATTATCTTTCGCTTGCGATCCCGAAAGAGCTTTATCCCAAGAATATAGCTCGCCTCTCCTAGATCCTTCATATCGAAAGTACTAGCTAGCCAAACCTTGACCGTTGACAGCGCCGCTACATCATTCCCAATGAGTAGAATGTCGTCAACGTAAAGCACAAGAAAAGCCACTACTTTCCCTTCACATTTCTTGTATACACAAGGCTCATCCAGATTCTGTATGAAACCAAACGACTTGACCGCTTGGTCAAATCGGATGTTCCAACTTCTGGATGCCTGCTTAAGCCCATAAATGGACTTTTGCAACTTGCATACCAAGTTACCTTTCCGACCAGCTATGAACCCTTCTGGTTGTTGCATATAGATGTCCTCCTCAAGATTGCCATTCAAGAATGCAGTCTTGACGTCCATCTGCCAGATTTCATAATCTAGGCATGCAGCAATGGATAAGAGTATTCTGATGGACTTGAGCATGGCTACCGGCGAGAAGGTTTCCTCATAGTCAATGCCCTCCCTCTGAGTATAGCCTTTCACCACAAGCCTTGCCTTAAAGGTCTCAACCTTTCCATCAGATCCTCTTTTCCTCTTATAGACCCACTTGCAGCCAATGGGTTTAATATTGGCTGGAAGTTCTACAAGATCCCAAACCTGATTGGAATCCATAGATTCCAATTCAGCCTTCATAGCTTTAATCCAATGAGCTGAATCAACATCAGCCATTGCCTCTTCGTAAGTGGTAGGATCAGATTCAGATTCTATGGAGATAGCTTCAAAAACTTCTCCTAAGAACATGTATCTATCAGGCTGGCTGATAATCCTCCCACTACGACGAGGTACTGGTGCGAAAATGGGTGAAGAAGTGGTATTTTCTTGATTTTCATCGTTATCAACTGCGGGTTGGATTGAGGGCTCTCCTTCTATCTCTCTAAGATCTATCCTTCCCTTAGGTTTATGGTTCATGATATAATCATCCTCCAAGAAAACAGCATTTGTACTAACAAACACTTTCTGTTCTCTTGGATCATAAAAATACCATCCATAAGTACCCTTTGGATACCCTACAAAGTAACATACTTCCGATCCAGAATCCAACTTGCTCATCTTTCCTTTAAGCACATGTGCCGGACACCCCCATATCCGGAGATGTTGCAAAGAAGGCTTGCGCCCAATCCACATCTCTCGTGGTGTCCTGGGAACAGATTTGCTTGGTACTAGATTTAGTATGTATGCAGCGGTTTCCAAAGCATAACCCCAAAGGAATAATGGCAACTCTGAATAACTCATCATCGACCTAGTCATGTCTAAAAGAGTCCGATTCCTTCTCTCCGCTACACCGTTCTGCTGAGGCGTACCAGGTGCAGTCAACTGTGACGAATCCCATTCTGTACGAGGTGATCAATAAACTCATTAGAGAGGTACTCGCCACCTCGATCAGATCGAATGGCTTTGATATGTGTGCCCGATTGCTTCTCCACTTCAGCCCTAAACTCTTTGAACTTTTCAAAGGCTTCAGACTTGTGCTGCATTAGGTACACATATCCATACCTAGAGTGGTCATCGGTAAATGTTATGAAATACTCATAACCACCCCTTGCTCTAATATTTATTGGTCCACACACATCAGTATGAACTAATTCCAACAATGCATTGGTCCTATTGCCCTTTGCAGGAAAGGGCCTTTTGGTCATCTTACCCTCCAAACAAGATTCGCAGACTTCCATTGGTTCGAGAACCAAATCGCCTAAGACCCCTTCTTTGACTAGTCTGCCAATCCTATTCAGATTGATATGGCCAAGCCTCATATGCCAAAGCCTTGTTGGATTAGTGGAAGGTTCCTTTCTTTTAGATGGTAAAGTTACCACTGAGTTATTAAGTTCCAAACAAGAATCTTTTGAAATATTGGGAGTAATCACATACAAACCATTTGATTTAACACCAGAACATATAAAAGAACTGTTTCTTTTAATGACAACTTCAGTTCCAAAATGAAAGGAATAACCATTATTCGTTAATTTAGAAACTGAAATTAAATTACGTCTCATTAAAGGGACGTAAAGTACATCTGATAAAATCAAAACTTTATTGTCTGAAAATTCTAAAACTACGACTCCTATAGCAACCGCAGATACGGTTGCGCTAGAACCTAGAGTAAGCACGATCTCCCCATCACTGCATTTCCTGGTTGATCTGAACCCCTGCAATGAATTACAGATATGGTTAGTCACACCAGAATCAATGCACCAAGTGTTTGAAGTATCCGTAATAAAACTTACTTCAATCACATGTGATTCGATCATACCTTGAACTCTTGTAGCTAAGAATTCTGGACAGTTCCTCTTCCAGTGGCCCTTCTCACCGCATTGGAAACACTTTCCTTTGCCTTGGCCACCCACCTTCCCTTTGCCCTTACCTTTTCCCTTAGATTTTGCAATCTTAGGGACTGGTCCAACACTTGAACCACCAGTGCCAGCCTTCTTCTTTCCTTTCTTACCTTTCGGTGTAGATCGGGAAGAAGAAGCGCTTTTCTCAACGTTTAAAATGCTGCCCCCAGGTTTGATCACCCCTTCTGCTGCCAGTAAAGAACTCATTAATTCGCTCATTGAAAAATCCATTTGATTCATATTATAGTTTAGTTTGAATTGAGCGAATGATGGCGACAGCGAGTTGAGGATCATATCAACTTGGGTCTTTGCATCGATGTTGGCTCCCAAGGTCTCCAGTTCGTTTAAATAACCAATCATTTTTAAAACATGTTCTTTGACTGGAGTACCTTCCGACATCTTTGCACTCATTATCTTCTGCATGGCTACCTGTCTGGCAGGCCTGCCATGCTCCCCAAACATCTTTTTCAGGGATGTGATAATGTCACTGGCAGAATCGTTCGATTGGAATTGGTGTTGTAACACACCAGCCATTGAGGCCAGAATGTAACAACGGGCCATTCCATTCGACTTCTTCCATTTGTCGAACTCGCGTCTGGCAGCTGCCGAAGCATTTGCCGCGGGTTCTTCAGGGCTTGGGGTGGTGAGGACATATATGTGATCCTCCGCAGTTAAAACGATGTCAAGGTTACGTTTCCATTCAGTGTAGTTATTTCCAGTTAACTTGTTTTGAGTGAGTATGGTGGCAAGTGGACTAAATGCAGATCCAGACATTATGATTTACTGAAAATCAAACAAACAAAATATATATGGATATCAGAATTGACAGTTTGAAATAAAAGAATCCTTAAAACTCTTATTTAAAAACAAAGTCGCCGGAATATCGAAACGAAAGAATAAAGCCTCCGTGTGGTGGTCAATGTTCGATCTTTCGATTTATCATGACTTATCCGCTATGCAACTCTTGCAAAATAGCCATGACTCCCGAACCTATTTGATCTCTAAGTTTCTGAATAATGCCCCGTGTGGGATCCCTTATCCATAGCTTAGCTAGTGTGTACCATCAACTAGGATCCAATCACAACCGTCTCAAGTAGCGCCTCCGTGTGGTGGTCACCCTCTAACACGTCTGATTGATCCTATCCATAGGAAGTTCACATCTAGTAACCAATGAGCAGTGTACCCTCCGTATGGAATGATCACCCCTGGCGAGGTGACACAGAATACACTACTCATCTTACAATGAACCGTTAATGGAAGATCGTGGGTGTTATTTGATAAGACCCTCTCCCACTAGATTTAGTAAATTAAGGATTTTGCTTTTGAAAAAATGTTTCCACACACTACCCATAAACATCCAATGTTTACTAATGTGTTGAAAACGGTTTTTGAATTTTATTTTAGAAAACTTGTTTTAAGTGCATGCAACAATGTATTATACGCCAATCACTAAACAAGCACATAAAACAAAAAACTAAAATGAAATATAGGCATTCAAACAATGCCTCTATCTCCCATGGCTTTATTTCCATAGAACCACCTTCTTGGTTTGGTCACCTCCGGCTCCATCTTCATGGACAACGGCTCCTTGCTCCATCTTCATGGAATTTCTAATTCTATTACATTGGACCTATGCTTCTTTTGAAGCTTACAATTTATCTAGAAAAAAGAAATAGCAAAAAGGAAATAAAAGGCTAGGGAAACCGGTGCGACTTTCCTTTTCGTAGGATTGAAGCCGCAGCGCCCTTTACATATGCCTTAAAACCAAACCATTAATAAATTACAACATGCACCAATCTCAAACAATATAAATATTTAAACGACTTGGTGCCATGGGAGATAGCGACTAATTTTGCTGCAAAAGGGTTAGTCGTACACGCATCCACACATACATAACAAATATATGTAACTATTGGAACACTTAATTGATTCACACAGTATATAAACACTTTACATACTGAATTAGAACTTAAAACGGCATCTTACTTCTCTGTCTCAGTTCGATCGATCGAAGACCGTTCGATCGCTCGAACCTTCGATCGATTGAACACTGTTCAATCGCTTGAACATTCTGTTTCACAGAATGATTTAAAAATTTACAGAATATTTTAAAATTAAAGTTTTTAATTTCAAAACACTTTAAAAACTGTGAAACAGAGAACCAGACAAAGTATCTATCTCGATCGATCGAAATTCATTCGATCGATCGAAAACCAGAAGGTTCGATCGATCGAAGACTGTTCGATCGATTGAGAACAGAATGTTCGATCGATCGAAACAAGTTCGATCGATCGAACCCACCTTGCATCCTATGCAATCACAGTTTTGTATTCTGCTGCGATAACACTGCAGAAACAGAACTGTGACGATGCAGTTTCGAAAACAGTTCTAAAATCAACATGCAAATCAAAACTAGGGTTCCAAAAACGCATCTATAGATCCAAACGAGCCTGGCTCTGATACCAATTGAAGGAAAAAGTGGTTTAAAGTTAGAGTTTAAACGCGCAGCGGAAATAGGTTAAGTTATAAAAACTTTTGGTATTCCAGGATTTACTACTCGTCAATTCCATAGATGCGTACAAGGGGGTGCAAGAATTATACCTTAGTGTCTTGAACCCAATTCTGAAACTTCAACTTCCAGCAGCCTCCACTAGATGATCTTCACCCTTATGACTCCTGCGGATGCCTTCCGGAAAGACTAGGGTTGGTGGGAACCCTAATAGAGAGGATAGGAAGGTTTTAGGAAGACTATGATAGTTTCTGCAGCTTCTGCGTATAAAAACGACGATCACTTACTTCCAGAACGCAGCTGCCCTATTTATAGAATTCCAGAACCGACCTAGACTTCGATCGATCGAAGTGAGTTCGATCGATCGAACCTTCGATCGATCGAACCATTCTCGATCGATCGAACCTGAAGACTTCAATCGATCGAACATGCTTCGATCGATCGAACCTGTCTTAACAGCTTCCTCAAGTGTCTTTCCAAGCATCCTAGCGGAGCTAAGAGTGGGACCTCCAAGGCTCTTTATTGTTGGCTCAGACCAGTTTGTTAATTACCATGACCAAACTCTTTGATCAGCAAACTAACTAACTGGTCAGTTAACGTTTATTCCACTATAAAACGATAACTGAACTCCAACGCAAAAGAACATATCCGAAGCGATAACTAGACTTGTATGGTGTACTAATGTCCCTCTACCGTCAGCATTCGTAATCATATTCAGGTAGTCGGATAACTGTTACTGTCAACCTGAATCATGATTACTTCTTGTATTCCTTGAGTCTCATTCACTACTCATGATTACTAAACATGTTGATAACTCTTATCAACAAGACTGCAGTACTCAGTAATCAACTTGGTGACATTCTCAAGGGAATGCTTACTCTGAATCAGAGGGTAGATTCTATCTTGACAATATATGTTCACAACCCTATGGACATGACATACCCAAGATACCCAGGTGTTGATCTTCTATAGACCTCACTGATTGGTAAGTCAAAGCAGCCATATCCATAGTCTGTGTTCATAATCATCTCAAGATTGAGAACACGTACCTTATACAAGTTATGAGTTCCTATTGACTGTTGACAGCCTTAAGCGTCAATAGGAAAGCTCAGGTCCGTCAATGCACTATAAGCACTAGCATATCAACTAAGAGCTACACTCTAGTGATTGAGATTAATCACTCCATCCAATGGTAGTTAATTATGCTACAGTGTAGACCTGATGAGGTATCCAGTCTCATCATCCACTGTGACATATTCTAAGTATCAAAGAATAGTAATTCGTATCTCACTTGTGTGTATCTCATACACACACGAATTGCTTACTATGATACTTAAGGATAAAACAATCATCTCATAAACGAAACATACACAATGAAATGTAAAGCTGATATCCATATATTATAATGCTAATGTCTCATACATAAAGTAATGGTTTGAGGGCACAAACCCAACAAACTCCCACTTGAACTCACAACCATTCAGAACTACATCTAAGACCTAGACTATCTAGATGACGATCAAAAACCTTCTGTGGTAAGGCCTTTGTAAACGGATCAGCAAGATTGTCAGCGGTGGCAATCTTGGTGACAGTCACATCTCCACGTTGAACTATATCTCGGATTAGGTGATATTTCCGCTCTACGTGCTTTCCCTTTCCGTGGTTCCTTGGCTCCTTGGACTGAGCCACTGCCCCACTATTATCGCAGTATAGCGTAATAGGTGACAGCGACGCTGGTACCACCTCGAGTTCCATAAGGAACTTCTTGAGCCAAACAGCTTCCTTTGCGGCTTCACAAGTAGCCACATACTCAGCTTCTGTAGTTGAGTCTGCAATGCATTTCTGCTTAATGCTCCTCCAACTAACAGCACCACCTCCCAAGGTAAAGAGATGTCCGGATGTCGACTTTCTCGAATCTTTATCTGACATAAAGTCCGAGTCAGTGTATCCTACTGGAATTAACTCACTACCGCCGTACATAAGCATGTAATCTTTAGTTCTTCTCAAGTACTTAAGAATATGCTTAACGGCTGTCCAGTGCTCTGGACCAGGATTCGATTGATACCTGCTAACCATGCCAACGGCAAAGCAGATATCTGGTCTAGTGCATAACATTGCATACATGAGACTTCCCACTGCCGAGGCATAGGGAATTCCTGCCATGCGATTCCTCTCCTCTTGTGTCTTTGGACACTGGTCCTTGGAGAACGCTAAACCATGCCTGAAAGGTAACAAACCTTTCTTCGAATTATCCATTGAAAACCTAGTTAGCACTTTCTCGATATAACCAGCTTGAGATAATCCCATTATCTTTCGCTTGCGATCCCGAAAGAGCTTTATCCCAAGAATATAGCTCGCCTCTCCTAGATCCTTCATATCGAAAGTACTAGCTAGCCAAACCTTGACCGTTGACAGCGCCGCTACATCATTCCCAATGAATAGAATGTCGTCAACGTAAAGCACAAGAAAAGCCACTACTTTCCCTTCACATTTCTTGTATACACAAGGCTCATCCAGATTCTGTATGAAACCAAACGACTTGACCGCTTGGTCAAATCGGATGTTCCAACTTCTGGATGCCTGCTTAAGCCCATAAATGGACTTTTGCAACTTGCATACCAAGTTACCTTTCCGACCAGCTATGAACCCTTCTGGTTGTTGCATATAGATGTCCTCCTCAAGATTGCCATTCAAGAATGCAGTCTTGACGTCCATCTGCCAGATTTCATAATCTAGGCATGCAGCAATGGATAAGAGTATTCTAATGGACTTGAGCATGGCTACCGGCGAGAAGGTTTCCTCATAGTCAATGCCCTCCCTCTGAGTATAGCCTTTCGCCACAAGCCTTGCCTTAAAGGTCTCAACCTTTCCATCAGATCCTCTTTTCCTCTTATAGACCCACTTGCAGCCAATGGGTTTAATATTGGCTGGAAGTTCTACAAGATCCCAAACCTGATTGGAATCCATAGATTCCAATTCAGCCTTCATAGCTTTAATCCAATGAGCTGAATCAACATCAGCCATTGCCTCTTCGTAAGTGGTAGGATCAGATTCAGATTCTATGGAGATAGCTTCAAAAACTTCTCCTAAGAACATGTATCTATCAGGCTGGCTGATAATCCTCCCACTACGACGAGGTACTGGTGCGGAAATGGGTGAAGAAGTGGTATTTTCTTGATTTTCATCGTTATCAACTGCGGGTTGGATTGAGGGCTCTCCTTCTATCTCTCTAAGATCTATCCTTCCCTTAGGTTTATGGTTCATGATATAATCATCCTCCAAGAAAACAGCATTTGTACTAACAAACACTTTCTGTTCTCTTGGATCATAAAAATACCATCCATAAGTACCCTTTGGATACCCTACAAAGTAACATACTTCCGATCCAGAATCCAACTTGCTCATCTTTCCTTTAAGCACATGTGCCGGACACCCCCATATCCGGAGATGTTGCAAAGAAGGCTTGCGCCCAATCCACATCTCTCGTGGTGTCCTGGGAACAGATTTGCTTGGTACTAGATTTAGTATGTATGCAGCGGTTTCCAAAGCATAACCCCAAAGGAATAATGGCAACTCTGAATAACTCATCATCGACCTAGTCATGTCTAAAAGAGTCCGATTCCTTCTCTCCGCTACACCGTTCTGCTGAGGCGTACCAGGTGCAGTCAACTGTGACGAATCCCATTCTGTACGAGGTGATCAATAAACTCATTAGAGAGGTACTCGCCACCTCGATCAGATCGAATGGCTTTGATATGTGTGCCCGATTGCTTCTCCACTTCAGCCCTAAACTCTTTGAACTTTTCAAAGGCTTCAGACTTGTGCTGCATTAGGTACACATATCCATACCTAGAGTGGTCATCGGTAAATGTTATGAAATACTCATAACCACCCCTTGCTCTAATATTTATTGGTCCACACACATCAGTATGAACTAATTCCAACAATGCATTGGTCCCATTGCCCTTTGCAGGAAAGGGCCTTTTGGTCATCTTACCCTCCAAACAAGATTCGCAGACTTCCATTGGTTCGAGAACCAAATCGCCTAAGACCCCTTCTTTGACTAGTCTGCCAATCCTATTCAGATTGATATGGCCAAGCCTCATATGCCAAAGCCTTATTGGATTAGTGGAAGGTTCCTTTCTTTTAGATGGTAAAGTTACCACTGAGTTATTAAGTTCCAAACAAGAATCTTTTGAAATATTGGGAGTAATCACATACAAACCATTTGATTTAACACCAGAACATATAAAAGAACTGTTTCTTTTAATGACAACTTCAGTTCCAAAATGAAAGGAATAACCATTATTCGTTAATTTAGAAACTGAAATTAAATTACGTCTCATTAAAGGGACGTAAAGTACATCTGATAAAATCAAAACTTTATTGTCTGAAAATTCTAAAACTACGACTCCTATAGCAACCGCAGATACGGTTGCGCTAGAACCTAGAGTAAGCACGATCTCCCCATCACTGCATTTCCTG
Organism: Hydrangea macrophylla; assembly: GCA_033977485.1. Classification (NCBI taxonomy): domain Eukaryota; kingdom Viridiplantae; phylum Streptophyta; class Magnoliopsida; order Cornales; family Hydrangeaceae; genus Hydrangea; species Hydrangea macrophylla. The sequence goes on from CM066993.1 coordinate 42,262,968, forward strand.
GTTGATCTGAACCCCTGCAATGAATTACAGATATGGTTAGTCGCACCAGAATCAATGCACCAAGTGTTTGAAGTATCCGTAATAAAACTTACTTCAATCACATGTGATTCGATCATACCTTGAACTCTTGTAGCTAAGAATTCTGGACAGTTCCTCTTCCAGTGGCCCTTCTCACCGCATTGGAAACACTTTCCTTTGCCTTGGCCACCCACCTTCCCTTTGCCCTTACCTTTTCCCTTAGATTTTGCAATCTTAGGGACTGGTCCAACACTTGAACCACCAGTGCCAGCCTTCTTCTTTCCTTTCTTACCTTTCGGTGTAGATCGGGAAGAAGAAGCGCTTTTCTCAACGTTTAAAACGCTGCCCCCAGGTTTGATCACCCCTTCTGCTGCCAGTAAAGAACTCATTAATTCGCTCATTGAAAAATCCATTTGATTCATATTATAGTTTAGTTTGAATTGAGCGAATGATGGCGACAGCGAGTTGAGGATCATGTCAACTTGGGTCTGTGCATCGATGTTGGCTCCCAAGGTCTCCAGTTCGTTTAAATAACCAATCATTTTTAAAACATGTTCTTTGACTGGAGTACCTTCCGACATCTTTGCACTCATTATCTTCTGCATGGCTACCTGTCTGGCAGGCCTGCCATGCTCCCCAAACATCTTTTTCAGGGATGTGATAATGTCACTGGCAGAATCGTTCGATTGGAATTGGTGTTGTAACACACCAGCCATTGAGGCCAGAATGTAACAACGGGCCATTCCATTCGACTTCTTCCATTTGTCGAACTCGCGTCTGGCAGCTGCCGAAGCATTTGCCGCGGGTTCTTCAGGGCTTGGGGTGGTGAGGACATATATGTGATCCTCCGCAGTTAAAACGATGTCAAGGTTACGTTTCCATTCAGTGTAGTTATTTCCAGTTAACTTGTTTTGAGTGAGTATGGTGGCAAGTGGACTAAATGCAGATCCAGACATTATGATTTACTGAAAATCAAACAAACAAAATATATATGGATATCAGAATTGACAGTTTGAAATAAAAGAATCCTTAAAACTCTTATTTAAAAACAAAGTCGCCGGAATATCGAAACGAAAGAATAAAGCCTCCGTGTGGTGGTCAATGTTCGATCTTTCGATTTATCATGACTTATCCGCTATGCAACTCTTGCAAAATAGCCATGACTCCCGAACCTATTTGATCTCTAAGTTTCTGAATAATGCCCCGTGTGGGATCCCTTATCCATAGCTTAGCTAGTGTGTACCATCAACTAGGATCCAATCACAACCGTCTCAAGTAACGCCTCCGTGTGGTGGTCACCCTCTAACACGTCTGATTGATCCTATCCATAGGAAGTTCACATCTAGTAACCAATGAGCAGTGTACCCTCCGTATGGAATGATCACCCCTGGCGAGGTGACACAAAATACACTACTCATCTTACAATGAACCGTTAATGGAAGATCGTGGGTGTTATTTGATAAGACCCTCTCCCACTAGATTTAGTAAATTAAGGATTTTGCTTTTGAAAAAATGTTTCCACACACTACCCATAAACATCCAATGTTTACTAATGTTTTGAAAACGGTTTTTGAATTTTATTTTAGAAAACTTGTTTTAAGTGCATGCAACAATGTATTATACGCCAATCACTAAACAAGCACATAAAACAAAAAACTAAAATGAAATATAGGCATTCAAACAATGCCTCTATCTCCCATGGCTTTATTTCCATAGAACCACCTTCTTGGTTTGGTCACCTCCGGCTCCATCTTCATGGACAACGGCTCCTTGCTCCATCTTCATGGAATTTCTAATTCTATTACATTGGACCTATGCTTCTTTTGAAGCTTACAATTTATCTAGAAAAAAGAAATAGCAAAAAGGAAATAAAAGGCTAGGGAAACCGGTGCGACTTTCCTTTTCGTAGGATTGAAGCCGCAGCGCCCTTTACATATGCCTTAAAACCAAACCATTAATAAATTACAACATGCACCAATCTCAAACAATATAAATATTTAAACGACTTGGTGCCATGGGAGATAGCGACTAATTTTGCTGCAAAAGGGTTAGTCGTACACGCATCCACACATACATAACAAATATATGTAACTATTGGAACACTTAATTGATTCACACAGTATATAAACACTTTACATACTGAATTAGAACTTAAAACGGCATCTTACTTCTCTGTCTCAGTTCGATCGATCGAAGACCGTTCGATCGCTCGAACCTTCGATCGATTGAACACTGTTCAATCGCTTGAACATTCTGTTTCACAGAATGATTTAAAAATTTACAGAATATTTTAAAATTAAAGTTTTTAATTTCAAAACACTTTAAAAACTATGAAACAGAGAACCAGACAAAGTATCTATCTCGATCGATCGAAATTCATTCGATCGATCGAAAACCAGAAGGTTCGATCGATCGAAGACTGTTCGATCGATTGAGAACAGAATGTTCGATCGATCGAAACAAGTTCGATCGATCGAACCCACCTTGCATCCTATGCAATCACAGTTTTGTATTCTGCTGCGATAACACTGCAGAAACAGAACTGTGACGATGCAGTTTCGAAAACAGTTCTAAAATCAACATGCAAATCAAAACTAGGGTTCCAAAAACGCATCTATAGATCCAAACGAGCCTGGCTCTGATACCAATTGAAGGAAAAAGTGGTTTAAAGTTAGAGTTTAAACGCGCAGCGGAAATAGGTTAAGTTATAAAAACTTTTGGTATTCCAGGATTTACTACTCGTCAATTCCATAGATGCGTACAAGGGGGTGCAAGAATTATACCTTAGTGTCTTGAACCCAATTCTGAAACTTCAACTTCCAGCAGCCTCCACTAGATGATCTTCACCCTTATGACTCCTGCGGATGCCTGTCGGAAAGACTAGGGTTGGTGGGAACCCTAATAGAGAGGATAGGAAGGTTTTAGGAAGACTATGATAGTTTCTGCAGCTTCTGCGTATAAAAACGACGATCACTTACTTCCAGAACGCAGCTGCCCTATTTATAGAATTCCAGAACCGACCTAGACTTCGATCGATCGAAGTGAGTTCGATCGATCGAACCATTCTCGATCGATCGAACCTGAAGACTTCAATCGATCGAACATGCTTCGATCGATCGAACCTGTCTTAACAGCTTCCTCAAGTGTCTTTCCAAGCATCCTAGCGGAGCTAAGAGTGGGACCTCCTAGGCTCTTTATTGTTGGCTCAGACCAGTTTGTTAATTACCATGACCAAACTCTTTGATCAGCAAACTAACTAACTGGTCAGTTAACGTTTATTCCACTATAAAACGATAACTGAACTCCAACGCAAAAGAACATATCCGAAGCGATAACTAGACTTGTATGGTGTACTAATGTCCCTCTACCGTCAGCATTCGTAATCATATTCAGGTAGTCGGATAACTGTTACTGTCAACCTGAATCATGATTACTTCTTGTATTCCTTGAGTCTCATTCACTACTCATGATTACTAAACATGTTGATAACTCTTATCAACAAGACTGCAGTACTCAGTAATCAACTTGGTGACATTCTCAAGGGAATGCTTACTCTGAATCAGAGTGTAGATTCTATCTTGACAATATATGTTCACAACCCTATGGACATGACATACCCAAGATACCCAGGTGTTGATCTTCTATAGACCTCACTGATTGGTAAGTCAAAGCAGCCATATCCATAGTCTGTGTTCATAATCATCTCAAGATTGAGAACACGTACCTTATACAAGTTATGAGTTCCTATTGACTGTTGACAGCCTTAAGCGTCAATAGGAAAGCTCAGGTCCGTCAATGCACTATAAGCACTAGCATATCAACTAAGAGCTACACTCTAGTGATTGAGATTAATCACTCCATCCAATGGTAGTTAATTATGCTACAGTGTAGACCTGATGAGGTATCCAGTCTCATCATCCACTGTGACATATTCTAAGTATCAAAGAATAGTAATTCGTATCTCACTTGTGTGTATCTCATACACACACGAATTACTTACTATGATACTTAAGGATAAAACAATCATCTCATGAAAGAAACATACACAATGAAATGTAAAGCTGATATCCATATATTATAATGCTAATGTCTCATACATAAAGTAATGGTTTGAGGGCACAAACCCAACACCAACTTCTTCAAATATCCCCTTTCTAGCATCTTTTCTAGTGCCACATTTAATGGAATTCCCAACTTTGTAAATTCCCTGCGCTCCTTCGGTTGGTCTCAATTCAATCCTGACTTATTGTTCTCAGCAATTGTGGTACTTTGAAATAGGCTCTGCCGTTGGAACAGACCTCTTGATTGACTGGATTGATTAAAAAACTGTTGTGGTGTCAATGCATTGACATCGGGCAATAATAACTATCTGAATACATCGACTTTTTCGAATCATTCATCGGATGTACTTCCTGTGGATATCGCAGTTTAACTACCCACAGCTTTTCTTTTAAAATTCTTTTTTTCAAAAAGAAAGAATTTCTAATTCAAAACGAAAGAGTCGCCACTTAATTTTTAAAAGGAAAAATTAAGAAACTATTTTAAAAGCAAACTGATCTTTTGCGAAACCAAAGATAAACCAGGTCCGGGGATTATGGAATGAAAGGGGAAGGAGCCCGACGGACTAAAACACCCCCTTTCATCCTATCTCGCGATAGGCCTCTACTCAACATCCTTTTTAATCAAATTAATAATCTAAGCATGCCCTCAATTAATACATATGTACATATACATTACACAAGCATGTTGGAAATAGTGTAAAATTGCTAACGACAAAATATCATTCATAAGCCACGTAATTCAAGTCGCAAGCAATATGATATGCAATAGAGAACTAGAAAACATACCCGGGATCCGGCCGTGAATATTAAACGTGCAATGCATGCAAGAACAAAATAAATCTAAGAAAATGTCTCCAACACATATATACACATAAGGCAAAACCTAGGCTAAGGTGTCGCACATGGAGTTGAAAATCAATATAAATCAAAGAATAGAATTAAACTAGAGAAGAGTTGAGAAATTGTACCTCAAATGCGCTACAAAACAAAGGTTAGTACACATGCCTTAGACAAGATATAATATCAAAAATAATTAATCCTAAGTTATGTTCAATTAAAAACAACTTAGACAAGAGATAAGTCCTACTTATGAATATTAACATGTATGAATGAATGCATGAATATGAACAAGAATGAGATATGAATTTATTCACTAATTTGGATCCCTAAGCCTCTGGGTTTAATCTAAATTATCATTATTCAAAACATGATTTGGGTCCGAAGACATTAGGAGACCATCTAAGTTGAAATAAATAAGATTAGACAAAAACAGTAGCAGTTTTATGAATTATAGAGAGCAAACCAGATTTTCAAAAATAGAAATAAAATACTTCCAACGGTTGGATCTTAATGATTTTTGGATATGTTATGCCTCTGTGAGTCTAGTTTCTAACCCAAAAAGAAAATCAAGGTTTCAACGGTTAAATCTCCGGGAATTGAACAAACACTAGACGTCACTCAGGATATTACAACTCTCTGTCCAGAGATCTTGTATGATTTTTTAAAAATAGCAAACAAATCCGAATTGCTTCATTCGTTTTAGGGAATCTTCCTAACACATTAAGGTTCTTATAAAAAATTATTAGAGGTCATGAAAACTTGGTTAGAGTTCTGATCTATCAATTTTAAAACCGGTTTGCTGTTCTGAAACTATTCTGAAATTCTGGACAGATTGTGGTTGTCTCACAAAACTCATGATCAAACCATTCTAAGCATAAAATCTTACCAAAACAAAAATTTCAGTGGTAAAACAATGTGTTATTGACACTTCCCGTTGGTTCACTTGATTTCAACGGTTAGATTTCGAACTAAAAATCTTTGATCAAAAACAGTTTGTGAAACCACTGTTTTCGTTTTGCTAGTTCAACTTTGTTGGTTGACCTCAACTATTAAATCATAATGTTGGGCTTAAACCAAATCACCTCTTCTACCATTTAATGGTCATTGAAGACTAAGGACATCTTTAGACTTATGGATTTTTGATGAAGTATGAAATGAACTTTACAAAATCCAAAACAATGAACTCAAACTCATGGACCAAAACTTGAGTTCAAAACATTACTCCTACCACTTGATGGTCATTGGAGGCTAAAGACACACATACATGTAGGTTTTGGATGAAGTATTAGAGAATTTGCCAAAACCCAAGAAAGAGATTAGTCTAAGCCATAAAGGTGGACTTAAACTAAACTACTTCTCCTACCATTTGGTGGTCATTGGAGACTAAATAAGACCCAAAAATCATATGAATCTTCATAAGGTATAGAAATAACTCTATGAGATTCAATTTGGAGGACCTAAGTCATAAATTAAGACTTAATCCCATCAAACAAGACATGGATATAACAATGACCCACTTTAATCTCCATATAAGCCATAAGACCATAGGAGACTAATGGATCAACCTAAAGGGGTTCCAATGAGATATTAAAGATCTCATGGATTTCCAAGAGGAAATGAAGACAAGGAGAAGTAAAATCAAAGTTTACATGAAACCCAAATAAAAAAATGCTTTCATAACTTATTTTTGTTTTAAAATCCAAGGCTATTTCTAGATCCAAACTAATGAAGACAACTTATGAAACTTCAATCACAAACTCTTTGTGGTGTATGATGAAATGAGGTAGGAAGAGAGGTTTTGAAAATGTGTAAAAGTCCTAGATCTATGAGTTTGTGATTGAATTATATACAATAAGTATAGGAATAAGGATTTAACCTCTAGATCTTCTCAAAACTTGTAGAGATGTTGAATTCCTCAAGCTTTTCCTCTTCTTCTTCCTCAAGCTTCAAGCTCCTTCAATGGTGATTTGATGGTTGGGTAGAGTTTTGGTGGGGTTTGGGTAAAATAATTGGTAGAGTTTCTCTCTCTATATTTTCCTCTAAAGCTCTCCCAATATTTCTCTCATATAATTCAAGTGTCTCCCCCTTAAAATGAAAGAAAATGGGTCTTTTTATTGACTTTCATTATCTTAGGGGCTAAGATAAGGGTAGATAGGTCAATTTGGGGTGGGTTAGGAATATTCTATGGCATCTCTAACTCTCCATGGCACTTCTATGTAATTCCAAGAAACTTGAAAGGCATTTAAGTTGGCTAGAATAAAGGAACATTCTAGAGCATCTTCAAAGCACATGGGAGATTAGTGCCCAACAAAGGGCTTTTTGGGTATTTACTTTGGATTAGGAATATGTCAAGGAATTTCTAACTCTCCAAATCACATGGGATACTTTCTTTTATTATTTTCCTTTTATTATATATATATATGTATGTATAGACACATTTTTCATTTTAAATCTAAATTAATCATATGAGTCACCAAATAGTATCTTTTTCTTTTTTCTTTTTTTTTTTGAAGCTAAAAATATGAGAAACAAATGTTATTTTTAGAAAATATCATTATTATTTAATCTATTCCATTTTTTTTTTAGAAAGTAACTCATGATCTAGTGAGCTCGAGACAGATGGTCAATGATTGGCCAAATCTAGGGGTATTAGGAGCAAGGTTTGGGAACTTGAAGCTTTTCAGAAGTCGAAGCGATGAACTTGAAGAAAATCGTTGGGACATTAGTCATCATTGATTTCTAGAGGTAAATCCCCCTAAGTTTAATAGTTCGGTCAAAATTGGGGTGTCTACACTTCCTTGATCCTACCATCTCGGATAGCATCTTCAATTCTTGTGCCTATGTCGAACAATTGCTCAAAAGTAACTATTGACTGAAACTCCAACTTCTCAAGGTATTTTGGCTGCATGTTCTTGATAATCATTCTCACTTGTTCTTTCTCGTTTGGCCTGTTGGTCATCTTTGCAGCCTTCCCCCTCCATCTTTTTAAAAACTCAGCGAATGTCTCATTCTGCTCTTGTCTGGTGGTTTCCAAATCCCGAATGGTCACATCTAACTCCTGATTGTAATCATATGGGGCCATGAACAACTTCAATACTTCTTCCCAGATCCTAGTTTTGCTTGGTTTGAGCGTGAGGTACCATGCCAAGGCGGCTCCCGTCAATGTTTGTTGAAACAACATAGCCACCATCGCGGTGCTCAGACTGCTAGGTTGAAAAGCCCCGATGCACATCCGCACATGACTGCGAGGGTTACCCGTACCATCAAACTTGTCGAAGAATGGCACTTTGAAACCAATGGATAATGTTTCCCGTACACCTTCGTATAACCCCTTCGGCTCTAACAGGTAGGTATTGACCCCTTGCACTTTGCAGACTATCCTCTCTAGCTTTTCCACCTTCTCGGTCATTAACCTTTCTTTCTCGGTTTTCTCGGCTTTTGGCGCCTCATCCCTTTGGACTTCCGGGTCATCAAACCAATCCTCTTCCCTTGCGACTGGAGGAGGGTCAAAAACTGGCGGGTTAGCTACTGGTGGCTGCCATGCCATTGTCTCTATCATAGTCATCATCCTATTCATCTGCCCTACCTGTTGCTCCACAATAGCCCTTAATTCAGCTATTTCTCTCGTGTTTGTCTCTTGTGCCATCTCTCTTCTTACTAACCTTGGAGTGGAATTTCTGACCCAAACTATGCTTGTTGATGATTCTATTTTTCACCTACAACCATATATTTTTAAAAAAAAAAAATTTGAAAAAAAACTTTTATTTAAACTTTATTATTTTATTTCCTTTCTTTTCATTTATTTTTTCTTTGGTTCATTTCATCGAATGCTTGGTAAAATATTCATGAATGATTCAAATGTCTCACGAATGCAATGCAAGTGTGTGTGTGTGTGTGTGTGTGTGTGTGTGTGTGTGTGTGTGTGTGTGTGTGTGTGTGTGTGTGCCTACTCTATATGCTAAAATAAGGCAAATCCTAACCCTAGCACACAAGACACATAACACCTAAATCCTCATCCATGTCAAGTGTGCCAATTTCTCCTTTCATTGTAATCCTCGTTACCCCTTCAAATATTGAATAATTTTAAAATTTTGAAATTCATTTGAAAAGCATTTCTCTAGATGGTGGGATCTTTCAAATTCTCAAGAATTTTGGATTTTTCCTTTGAAGGCAAAAACATTTCTCAACAAAAGATGATTAGGTTGAAACTTTGCTTTGAAGTTCATTTGAAAAGCATTTCTTTCAAAAACAATTCCCAAGATTTTTGGATTCGTCCTTTGAGGATGAGAATGTGAAATATTCCTCAACAAGGGTTGACTTAGAATTTTAATCAAAAAGTGAACTCCAAAAATTTTTGAAAGAGCGATTATATACTTTGGAATAAAGATGACAAAATCTGTTTGCTTTCAAAGATGCATTTAAAAAAAATTCTTTGGGTAAAAAGATCTCATGATTGGATTATCACCATACTTTTCATGAATTCGGATACATACAAGGTCAATGATGCTTAGCTAAACAAGATGTAAGAGATGTAATCTTATAATCAAGATTCGGCATGTTCTCAAAATGTCATAAGACATAAAGAGGATTTGTTAAAAGGTGATTAAGAGGTTACACGTCCTATATCAAGCAAGCATCGTCATCATCTCAAATAATCCCTTTCGGGCATACAAATCTCCCTAGCACATAATCCTATTTTAAGAATTAATTCCCTAATTTTGAAAGGTTCTATAGAAGTTATCATACAAAGGTCGGGTTTTGGTCAAATAAGGGACCATTGATACACACCCGATAGGATGCTTCATATACCAACGCATGGTACGAGATCAAGGGTGATCACAGAGTCTCATGATGGCTTGACTGACCGGGTTACCCCGAGCCTCCAAGGTTATAATTCCGTGCAATCGACTGGCGAGACATGCAAGTGCAATGCAACGGACACACAAAAATTAATTAATTCGATTAAAAGGATGCATTCAAGTCTAATCCTCAAGTGAACCCAACATCAAAAATTCTGATTTGCGAAACCAGAGATTCTGGGTTCGATCCCCAGTAGAGTTGCCAGATTGTAGATACCGGCATTTGGGCCCACTTGTTTAATTTTAAAACAATTTTCAAATTTCAAGTACAAAGAGTCGCCACTTAATTTTTAAAGGAAAAAATTAAAAAACCATTTTAAAAGCAAACTAATCTTTTGCGAAACCAAAGATAAACTGGGTCCGGGGATTATGGAATGAGAGGGGAAGGAGTCCGGCGGACTAAAACACCCCCTCTCATCCTATCTCGCGATAGGCCTCTACTCAACATTCTTTTAATCAAATTATTAATTTAAGCATGCCCTCAACTAATACATATGTAAATACATATATTACAAATCCATGTCAAAAAGGTACAAAATTGCTAATGATAAATTATCATTCATAAACCACGTAATTCAAGTAGCAAGCAAGATGATGTGCAATAGGGAACTAGAGAACTTACCCGGGATCCCGCCGCAAATATTAAACGTGCAATGCATACAAAATAGGAATCCTAAAAAGGGTCTCTAATCACATATACACATAAGGCAAGACCTAATCTAAAGTGTCCTACATGGAGTCAAAAATCAATTAAAACCAAAGAATAAAATAAACTAGAGAGGGGTTGAGAAGTTGTACCTCAAAAGCGATACAAAACAAAGGGTTAGTCCACATGCTTTGAGCAATATATAGCATTGAATCCTAGATAGCATACCCAAAGTTCTAGCTTAAACCTACCAAGCATGGAAAGAATTGACTTATTTATGAATTCCTTCTAACTAGTTGAAAACATATCACCTCTATAGATATGCAAGTCTCAACTAGGAGCCAATGCAATGTCCATATAGAGATGGTATAATCCCAACATGATCACAAAGATTTCACAACTAGGTTCACTTAAATGCACTTATTCCAAAATGGGTCCTAACTACAAGTATCAACATACATGAATGAATGCATGGGTATGAATAAGAACAAGCTATAAACTACTCATTAATTTGGATCATCTGGCCTCTGTATTTAAGCTTAATTGACCTCAATCAAAACATAGTTTGAGTCCTAGGACATTAGGTGACCATTTGGATTAAGGTTAACAAGGTTAAACAAAACTGTGATAGAATTTCAGAAAAACAGAGATCAGACCAGACTTTCAAAAATAGAAATAAAATACTTCCAACAGTTGGATCTTAATTATGTTTGAGTATGTTGTGCCTCTATGAATCTAGTTTCCAACCCAAAAAGAAAATCAAAGATTCAACGATTAAATCTCTGGGAATAGGGTCATAACCAGACATCACTTAGCAACTTTCAACTCTCTGTCCAGAGTTTTTGTATGATTTTCTAAAAATAGTAAAATTATCGGAATCACTTTGATCTTTTTAGGGTATCTTCCTAACACATTAATCTTCATAGAAAAATTTAGTTGAAACCAAGAGAGGTTGGCTAAGGCTCTGATTTACTTATTTTAAAACAAACTTACTGTTCTGAAATTTTGGACAGAGAGCAACCTACTCACAAATCATAAGGTCTAACCATCCTAAGTATAAAATTTCACCAAAACAAAAATCCTAATGATACATATATGAGTTATGAACATTCTCCAATTGGTCTCATCCAATTCCAATGGACCATGATTTAATAAAATCACTTTGATCACAGTGGGTTTGTGGATTCACTGCACCATTGTTGAACTAGTGTTCATGGTTTAAATCAAACTTAATCTAAGATTCTAGAGAGAATCTAGATCAAATATGATTCTGGTTATTCAAAAGTATAATGAAATATAAAAGAGATTCATGGATTTAGCCTTAGTAGATCTCCCTCATAGACCTCATGTTGAGGATCTAGTAAGAGAACCTCGAGGTCTTACTCAACCCTATGAACTTTTGAACATTTGGGTTCTCTTGAATCTAACAATTAAACTATGAAAATCTACATCTAACTCCTCTCTCAAACATATGATCCTTGAACAATATGTATTTATTTTACTAAGTTCTCCTCCCAAATTAAGGGTCCTTGGAGACTAGATATGATCAAATCCACATGAACTTCAATGGAATATGAGGAGGATTCCATGAAGTTTCAAACAAGAGGACCCAAATCATAGGTTAAGAATTAGATCCAATAGTTATGTATAGATATGTCTATGATCCACCTTAATTCTCATAAAAATCACAAGGTCATAGAAAATCAAAGGATCAAACTCATGAGAATCAATGAGATATTGGAATACTCACAAATCCTATGTGTAAAATGAAAACAAAGAAAAAAATGAAACAAAAAAAATTGTTGATGATCTAAACTAGTTTTACTTTAAAATTCATTTGATCTCAAACCCAAGGCTTATGTAGATCCAAATCAATGAAGAGAATAAATAAAAATTCAATCACAAATTTTAGTGGTGTGTGATCAAATGAGGTAAGAAGAGAGGTTTTGAAAATGTGTAAAAGTCCTAGATCTATGAATTGTGATTGAATTATGTATAAAAAGTATAGGAACAAGGATTTAGGGTGTGTTTGATAAAACTGAAAATGAAGTATTGAAAATTAAGTGCTGAATTTAAGTGCTGAAAATTTTAAGTGATTTGTATTAGCAAAACTAAAATCAGTGTTTCAAGAACTAAAATAGATTGCATTCAGTGATTATTTTCAGCTGAAAATTTTCACATAATGTTTTCAGTGAATTTTTGGTTGCTTTTTCAATTAAGTGATACATTAGCAAATGCACTGAAAAAAAATTAAGTGCTGAAAGTTTTTCATTTTTACCACTTAATTGAGTTATCAAGCACACTCTTAACCTCTAGATCTTCTCAGGATTTGATTGATTTGGAGAGATCCAAGCCTTACAAGCAATACTCTTCTTCTTCTTCCTTGAAGCTTCAAGGTTCTTCAATGGAGATTTGAGAAATTGGGTGAATTGGATAAGATTTCTATGGGGTTTCTGAGTTTCTCTCTCTATATTTCTCTAAGAACAAACTCAATCTTCAAAACTCAGCTTCTCTCTTTAAGATTCAAGTCTAATCCTTTAAATTCAAGTCTCTTCTTCAAGGTTCAAGTCTCTCACCCCTCAAAATGAGAGAAAATGGGTTTTTTTTTATAGACTTTCCTTTCCTTAGGGGCTAAGATAAGGGTAGATAGATCATTTAGGGATGGTGGGAGCATAGTTTGCATGACCTAAGAGTAGCAAACACGTACATAAAAAATGGCATCATTTGGTGCATTCATTTGATCCAAGATTAAAAAGAATTTTTGGCTTGCAAATTAGCCCAGGCCGGCACTCAATGAAGATGGAAGCGGCACTCAGCAGCAGCGGCATTCACTGATTGCCGTTCAGGCACTCTGAGTGCCGCTGCACAGCAATTCAGCATTATTCAACACCTTAATTTCATTTCATGTCATTTAAGTAAATGTCGTTTAATTTATGTATTTACTTAAGACATAAATGTAATTAAGGAAACAACAATGATAGGGATACACACCAAACGACCCACCAAACGACACACTGTGCTTTAAATGCATGTACCATGTGCTATTTGAATTTTTCACCCTTTTTTGTGCATCACTTACATAGCACAGGGTACATGCATTTAAAGCATGTGTGTCGTTTAGTGGGTCATTTGGTGTGTATCCCTATCATTTTTGTTAAGGAAAATACACCACATTTGGATTCAATAAAAATATCTAAAAAATCAAACTCCTTAAGGAAAAAAAGTCAACTCTCCCTCCGAAGGCAAAATATCGATTTTCTGCACAATTCTTCTTAAAAGTCTTTCGATTTCACCATGATTCCTTTTATTTAAAAATTCTTAAAAATCATTTCTACCATAAGGGAGATCCAATGAACAATAATCGGGACTTTTCATCTTGAAATTTGAAAATTTTATGATTAACTCCCTTTTGACCCGTTGACTTTTCACTGGGTCAACTATTGACTTTTTTTGGGGTTCATGCTGAAATTCTCTCCTTTTGAAAAATGGTTTTAAGATGCTCCGAGGACAATGCCGTGTTTCTATACGTGTTCAAAACTCATGGTCTATAAGGTGACGGGTAGATGATAATTTTGGTCTTTTTGGCTTAAAAGGGTGATTTTGAACCGAGATTCTTCTAGGAAGAGAGACAGATTGCTTGTAAAATCTTGATTCCGATGAGACATATTCATCATTGATCTCCAGAGGTGAATCCCCCTAAGTTTAATAGTTCGGTCAAAATTGGGGTGTCTACACTCGTCATCGGACACTTCAGTTCCCTCTGCGCCTATACAGGCAGTGATGAATGGCCCATACACGGTAATGGGTCTGAGTAAAACGGCCCCATCCCTGATTGATTCGCTCTGAGGATAGGCGAAGCTTGCCGTTCCTACGTCGAGACCTGGTCTGACCTCCTACCCGTGAGGATATAGCTCGGTCAAATAACTGATGTCCTTTATGGTGGGTCCCATCAGGCCACAATGGAAGAAAAATCCATTACAGGATTGGGACAAGAACAGTAGAGCGGAAAAGAGGAGAGGTCGGTCTATTTCAAGCCTAGACCGACTCAACATAATGGCATCACGGATGCCCGTTCGCTTCCAGAGGTCGGCCTTGGAGGCCGATACCCTAAGAAGCCATTTGACCCAATCTGTTGAAGGTTGGGGCCAACCTCTGATGGGATGTATGGATGTCCAAACATCATTCCAGTGGGAAAGGAGTTGGAGGAATGATTCGTTGGCTACTGGTGGGAAGTAAGGAACGAAGGCGCCACTGGCATCCCGTCGGAAGAGGAGCAGTTGGTAAACCAGTCGGTGGAAATGGCGGAGGCATGGGCCTTGGCTAGTTGCCTAATTTCCCTGCACCGATTTTGAGGAGGGGGTGCGTCCAAAATTGATTTTTTTTTCCTTTAGAGGGGGCTGCCGAAGCTGTTTTGGGAGCCATTTTAGTAGATAAAAGGAGGGTGCTCACCAGAGAAGATGAATTTTTTAGAGAGAGAAGATCTGAGCTGCTGGTTCTAGAGAGACGGAGAGGAAGACACAAATGATTGTGGAGAGTGAAAGGTTTTGGAAAATCCCATCATTATATACGTTTAGCATTGAATGGGGAGTGACTAGTGGGATTTTCGAGATCTGGCATACGCTGCATGAGGGACACGTGGCAAAATTTAAATGTCAAAATGTCACATCAATCAAGGCGGGACGTTTGATATGACCTTTTGGGGGGCAATTGTTTGCACCCAAAAATCGTATGGAGCCCGATAGGCGATATGGATCAGATGTTTTAACAATCGGGCACCATAGTCAAAATAAGTAAGCAATGGTAAGTATTGAAGCCCGATTTGTTGACTAACCATGAATAACGTTCATCGGGCATCCATGAGTAAATTTTATTGGTAAGGGGACACGCATGAGCCCGAGTGGATAGGAGGGGTGTGTTTTGCTGTCATTGGGCGCATACGAGTCAAAAACGTGACAGCTGGCTAGAAGACACTCTGATTCCCTTAGAAAGATAGGGCCATGCCCGCCCGATAAGCGATTTTGTTTCTAGTGGTCATGATGACATCACCCTAAGAGGGAAGTAGAGTTCATTTAGGAAAGGGTCTGGTCGCTTACAGCTGGAGATAAGGGGATTATCCCGAGAATATTGGGATTGATTCAATCAGAATGAAGATAAGGAAGGATTCTGCAATCAGTATTTTGCTTGGAGCGCAAGTCAAGGAGTCCTTGCCATATCAGGATTGTTCTAAGGCCGCTATAAATGCAAAGGCAGGCCAACTGTGCAGAGGACTCCGCCTCATCTCGAAAACAGCACTCAAAAGCATTCTTCAACTTTGTGTTTCAAAGCTTTGCGTCCATAGCAATAGGTCATGTCCTCTTGTTATTTTCTTTTCACTATTTTCATCTTATTGAATAGTCAGAGCCTATTATGATTTTGTTCTTTGGTTTTGTTGTTATTTTCCAAATATTTAATATGATATCTTCGTATTTTATTAATCGTTTGTGATTGTTTACTTGGTAAACTCTTGCACTAATTGGCTTGTGCGCTTCAGTACTACCATAGAATTTTTGGTGAGGGTACTTTCCTACTCATCACACACAATCATTTAGTTAGAAGTCAGATCTCAAAGCCTTGAGTATCACTCACTCAAGCATATAGGAAATTAGTTTGCACACACTGAGCTTGTTTGGCTCTGGCACTCCTACACAAACTACAAGCAAACAGGTAGTAAGGGATAATCTGATACCAAAGAACAGTATGTTTTGCATAATGGAATAACGTGTCACCGTTAGTTAATATGTCATTCAAAGTGGAGTTCGATATCCGATTCACTTTAATCAGAGTAGTCAGACCACAATGGGGATGTCATGTATCAATATTAGTACGGAACTTAGGTAGGTTTGATCAGTTCAGGGAATTGTATGTGGGTAGATGTTGATCATGATATACTCTTAAAAGCCGGTGAGCTGTTCATTTGTTCTTAAAAGGCGGTGAGCTGGAATTTCTGGTAGATGTCGCTAAGTCGTGAAAATAGACTAATATGCCTTGTTCGAAACGTTATGTCCCTGTATGCAGTGAGCTGTGAATATGCTCTTAAAAGTGATGGGAGGGAATGATGGTGTATCTATATAAGTTGAACGATTGAGTCTGTTCTTTCAGTCAAAGTACGTTGGTTATCGGTCTTAGGATAACAAGACGATAATAGTTGGTTATGACGAGATGGAATAAAGAAAAATATATAATTATATTAGAACCTAACTCATATCTTGATAACTTGTTTATACTTCAGATAACTGGGTACCTCGTTAGTTTCTATTCACTCAGCTCTTAGTAAGCTGACGGCCATTATTGCCTGGACACTCCCCGTCCAGACTACCCTATCCCTATCAATGCAGGTGATGGAGTTTATGAAGACGGCTACTACCCGGAGGGAGAATATACAGAAGGTGGGCCCATTGATGACCATTATGCTGGGGAGGACTACAATGCTGACGACTACGTCTACGCCAGCTGAAGACCCGGAGATTGATATTAGTTTTATATTTCTATTTAATTTATATAAAGGGTACCTGGGCATATGTTATTTACAGACCTTTATGTTCCTGTTGTAGACTCTGATATTGTAATAATTAGTATGGTGTAATATATATCCAGTTTAGTTTTAATGTTGTTCTTGTTTCATTAGTTGGCTAGTACTGTGTGGTGTGGACAATTGAGTGACTTCACCCGTCATTCCCTATGGACCCAAAAAGGAAATTTAATTTTTCTCTATTTTTCTTGTTCCGGGGCATGACATCGTATCTTCTTGTACGCATCTCATACATACAAACGAACTACTTGCAACAATGTTTAAGGGTTACAAACAATCAAACATTCACCTCATGAAACATACATAACAAAACGTAAACTGAAATCCATAAATATAAAAGTCATAACATCTAAAGCATAAAGTAATCGATTTGAGGGCACAATCCTAACAAGATACCAACATGAAAAGTACTTGTTTAAACCTATCGTTTATAAAAATGAAAGTCTCAAGTTCCCAAGTGTTCAATCATGCACCATATAACAATGTACAACTCTTAGATACCAGCTTCTAAGCACATGCATGGCATCATATCTAACATGCAGAAACTCCTAATAGCATATAAGATCATATACAAGAGAAATAACACACACAAGTCAGAAAAGCATCAAAACAACATTTTACAAAAACAGTGCCTTGATCGATCATGCTATGATCGATCCAACTCATCTTCTTCCTTAAACTTTCTTTAAAAATAGAGTCTTAACGAATTGGTTTCAATGGGGTTTTGCATGGCTTCTTACACGTTCTTAAGCTATGGTTTGAAGGTACCCAAAGGGGTTGTGCACTCACCTTCAGTAGGTAAGCGTGTACGAAGTTTTGCTTGGAGCTTCAAGGGCCTCCTCATACACTTTCTCTTCTTCTCTGGACCTTCTCTCTCTCTCTCTCTCTCTCTCTCTAGAACTCTCTCTAGAACTCTCTCTCTAGCTCTCAAAGGTGCAGCAAGGGGAAAATGAGGGGGTGAGTGTGTGCTTATATATAAAAAAAAAAAAAAAAGGTGAGACCCACTTTTTTCACTCTACACTATCTCTCTCTCTCTCTCTCTCTCTCTCTCTCTCTCTCTCTCTCTCTCTCTCTCTCTCTCTCTGCCTGTTTGTGTGTATACAGAATTGTAAGAGTGAGGGAGGTGGGTGTGATGATGAAGATGTTGATGGTGAAGGTGATGGTACATGATGATGATGAAGTAACTAGTCCATGGGAGCCCATGTGAAGGCTTGCGGAGGTGGGAGAGGTGTGCAGGTGGTGTTCTCAGACGTGCAAGGGCTGTGTGGTGGTGGTGGTGATGATGATGAAGCTGCAGATCGTTTCATCCATTTAGCAAAAATGACAGTCTTGATCGATCATGGCTTAATCGATCATAGGTCGATTTTTCAAAGTCCTGAAATCCTAAACCAAGCACAGAAATGAAGACGAAATTTGGAAATTCATTATAGAAGTGCCATTCATACATTACAGCACATAGAAAAGTACATTAGGGTTTCTAGGAGTTACACCTGCGTATGTAAACCATATTTTCTCGGCCAGCATGTCATGTAGCCAACGAGTGAAAAGTGCTCATTCATTTTTTAAGAAATATGTTTCAAAAAGCAATTCTTTGGTGGATTTTATGATTCAGTTTGGACGGGGACTTGTATTCTAACGGCATGAAGAATTTATGGCCGATATAACAAGGATATGATTGAGAAGCCTAAGTTGAAAATGCTTCATGACTTCTTGGTGCAAATGCTTGAGATATATACATGTGAAGTTTTTTGTAAGTTTCAAGATGAGTTGTGAGAGAGCTTGAATTATAGATTTGAGCTTATCAAAGATGTGGAAGATCACCGAGCGTATAAGATTTCAAGAAAAAATGTTGAGAAATATAAAGTGCTAGAATCATTTATGAAAAGGACTTGGGTTTAGCTTCATGTAGTTGCAAAAAATTAGAGAGTTCAAGTATCTCATGCACACATTTGCATATTTGAACAAGATGCATGATTTGGATAAATTACCTGATCACTGCATTATAAAAAAGGTGGACTAAATCTGCAAAATTTGGGCCAGTTGTGGATGATGTTGGTATCCAAATTACTTGTGACAAATCATTTTTCATGAAACGTAATTAATTAATGGGTAAAATGCATTTTGCACCCTTAAACTATACCCTGTTTGGCACTTTGGTCCCTATTTTTCGCATTTTGGTCCCTCAACTAACATTTTGTGGCAGTTTGCCCCCTCTGTCACTTTTAGTGACGCCAAAAGTAATGCTAAAAGTGACAGAGTGGGCAAACCGTCACAAAATATTAGTTGAGGGACCAAAATGCGAAAAAAAATTTATTTAGGGACCAAAGTACCAAACAGGGTATAGTTTGGGGTGCAAAATGCATTTTTTCTTTGGATGTACTTGACAAGGCTCTCAAAAATGAAGAAACAACCAAGATTTACACCGATGGTATGAGTCAAGCTCTCGAACAAATTAATGAAATAGTTGGGCGTGGTACAAGCGTACTACTTTTGAGCGTGCGAAGTAATTAAATGATTGGTTGTGCCACCCACAAGTGTACGACCCCAAAGTTATGAACAAAGTTACCATGAACCTAATCAGGTAAGGGCAAATGGGAGCGAAAAAAGGCTCAAGGGAGGAAAAGAAAAGGCACTAGGGAGAGCAAAAAAATAAGGACATGCGTTGTCACGGATGTGGCAAAGTTGGACAAACCGATGACAAGAAATTGTCCAATGCTTGCAAATCGATAAGAATCTTTCATATATACACTTATTTCATTTTTCCATTCTAATAAATATATCAATGACTAATTAATTTTTATTTTGGTTTCATGTAGATCTATTGAGGCATATGAAGATTCAACTCCAGATGATGCAACTCAAGTTTTGGAGTAGCTGCAATGGATCATGAAAGTGGTGTTTGTTTGTCTTTGATGTTTTTGGGGTGCAATACAATCTTAGGGGTTTAACAGTCTGTTGGAGGTTTTGTTGGGGTTGCTTTTGGCTCTGGTAAATTTGAATGCTTCAATGACATCTATTGGAACTTAACGGGTTCTATTGCTTAATGCTAGCTGCTGCCAATTAGCCAATGCAAAGGCTGGTTTTACAATAAATTTTTTCCTTTTTTTTGACTTACCAAAAATGACAAGACCAAAAAAAAACACTACTGTTAGAGAGAGAGAGAGAGAGAGATCATAGTTTCTTAGAAAAAGAGGGAGAACAATTGACCCCACTATAGAAAAAGTGAAAATTGACTAAAAAAAAAAAAGTGGAGTGAGTGGAGTGGTTCGTAAAGTTTTTGGACCGGGATGCGTCTAAGAGACTTTCTCTCTATATCTCTCTATATATATAAATGAGTATGGGGTCGCATGTTATATATATATGTATCACAAGTATCCAGTCTCCACCATTACATACAAATACTATTTTAAGTGCTTTGAAATTTAGAAGCGTTAAGCTGAAAGTCAATTTCACTATTATAGGCAAGCTCACAACTTCCTACAAAATGCCAAGTTAGATTTCCTCATTCAGCTTCTTCAAATCTCGCTCAGCACGAAGTTTCGCAAGCTCCCTTATAGCAGCCTTGAGCTCAAAAATAATTTTTGTGAGATCCTTTTCTTCAGCAGTCCTAGTTTCAATAAACAAAAAGCATAATTGTTGTTGCACTAGTACCAATTTAAAAGAAGACAATACCGGATATTAAAAAAATAAATCAAAAATCACAAGAGACAATAATACAGTTACATCCCCTCTTCATAGACAAACTTGGGATTTGTTGGGCATGCAAAAACGTAAGCCATCTCAATCGCAGATATGTCGCAAGCTGTGAGACAGTGGAAGCTAAAAGATCAAATGAAAAGCAGATCAAAGTGACGTGTGGATGCACATCTTTCTCTCCTACAAACTAAACTCACAGGTAGTGGGGATTGAAGAAACCGTAAGGATACACATGGTGCCAACACACCAAGTTTAATTAGGAAGAGGAGTGAACAAGAAAGCTTGGAAGATTCTTTCTATGATACATAGGTTTTGACATCACCCAAAACATGCTACGAGAGGGAATGGGCGAGATGGGTTCGAGAGAGAAGCTCTTCCTTCTCTCTAACTTTCTAAAACCATTCTTCTTTCTGTCTTTCTATGGAGCAATCTGATAATCTGTTTGATGATTGGTGGAGCCCTATATCTTTCTTCTATTGCTACAAGGTCACAACTTTCAACTTCGGCTGCTGTTGCTGTGCCTCTTAGCATTGAA
Organism: Hydrangea macrophylla; assembly: GCA_033977485.1. Lineage (NCBI taxonomy): Eukaryota > Viridiplantae > Streptophyta > Magnoliopsida > Cornales > Hydrangeaceae > Hydrangea > Hydrangea macrophylla. The sequence goes on from CM066993.1 coordinate 42,284,191, forward strand.
GAATCCGAACCAGCCTAAATTTGAATCCAAAGCTTCATGCAGCCAGGTCGGAATCATTTCAGAATGCAAGTAATTAAATGTTGGAAGATCACACCAACTTGTTTCTAAGGTTGTTGAGATTCCTAGCATTAAAGAAGAAACTGAAAGGTCAGCAATCTGTGGTTAAGATTTCTGGGTGGTGTCCTAGTGTTTTTCTAGACACGGCTGCTGCTAGATCTGAGGTCCCATTTGATATTAATGTTACTCCTAGCACTAATATAGATTTCCTTGGACTTGCTATTGAGAACGATTGCAAGAGTGTTAATGTTGCTAGTCAGATACATTTACTATACCTTCTAATAGTTCTAGCATTGAGGAGTGGTTGGGAAAGAGAACCAAAAGGGTGTTTTATCCAGTGATAATGATGATCCAAGTATCCCTGATGAAGTATACCAACAAAGAGCTTGGCAAATAGATCAAGAAGCTGCGGTAAGGCAAATAGCAGATATCTTAGCAGAAAACTCATGCATGAGAGACAAGATAGCAAACCTCAGAAATCAGTAAGAGGAACTCAGTAGTTCTGAAGTCATTAGACCAACCTTTTCTGGGAATATGAGAGGAGGTAGAGGAGGAAGAGGACAATGGAACAAGTGGTAGGGGGAGAAGTTCATACAAGTTCAAAGCTCTAAAGAAGATGAACATGCCTCCCACGAGCGGCCTGCGATTGGGATGGCAAGCACAAGCAACCACCTGCAAAATGCAGCTCTAAGGAAAATGTGATTTAAGAGAGTCTACCAAACCTCAAACATCACGTGTACCAACCACATTGGATGCTGTACCAACCAGGTCAACTTTCCCATCTAACGACAATAGTAACATCACATGTGTGGGAAGTAGTCTGGATCCAACCAAACCAGATGGAAAAGGCCATTCAGCCTCTCTTCTCAAACCAGCTCATAATGATGGGTTTAAGTTAAGTTATGTCACCCAGGCGAGAATAAGAACAAGTTGAGACTTAAAGTTCCAAACTTAGGTTACAGAAAAAGGTACCAAGGATTGGGAAAATTCCCTTGTGGGATATTATCTTGACAAGAAGCTCCCTCATTCTCTCGTCAAATCAGAAACTTCTAGAGTTTGGGACAAAGGACTTGTTGACACTCTTGCTACTGACACTTGGGAGAGAGATGCAGTTCTGGAACGTGGCCATTGGCACATAGCAGCGAACCTCTAAATCTTAAAGTGGCAGCCTAACCTCAGTTTGGGCAAATTTTTGTAACATACCAATGAACTATTGGAGTGCTGAGGGTCTTAGTTATGTTGCTAGTGTGGTGGGGAAACCTATCCATGTTGATAAGATGACAGCTAGTAGCAGAAGGATCTCCTTTGCTAGAATTTGCATTGAAGTTAATGCTGAAGAAGATTTAATCAAACCATCCGATATTGAAGCTGAAGCCCCATTACAGGTGAGATTGATCTAAATCCAATCAAGGTAGAGTACCATGGATGCCCATTAAGATGTTTGATCATGATTGTGCCAAATTCTTCTAGAAATAAGTTAGAACTGTTCCAAGTACCAGTTAGAGAGTTGAAGCTGGTCAATGGGTGGAACCGTGGACGTCAATGGGAAGGAAAGGGAAAAATCACTGATAAGCCTGAAATGGTTATCCTATCAGAAAATCCTAAACATGAATCCAGCACTTCTCACATCATTCCAGCTGAAGATCCAATTTCTAGCTCTTTAAGGATTGGCGATTCATGGAAAACAATCGCTGCTCCATTATGGGCAGAATATGGATTGGATGGGATCTCCATAAATTCAGTGTTTCTAAGATTCAAGAGTCTGATCAGATGCTCCATAACTCTATCATACACACTACTTTTTTCTCTCTGTGCTACGTTTGTATATGGGGCAAATGACAGAATGAAAAGGAGAAATTTGTGATCTTTGGGCCTTAAAGGGAGATTTTAATGCTGATAGACATTATTCAGAAGTGTAGAAGTGTTTGGTGGTAGATCCAATAAGGAAAAAGCTATGGAAGAGTTCGCTCATTGTTTAAAAACCATTGAAGTGGAAGACCTCAGATATACTGGAATTTTCAATTCTTGGACTAATAGAAGATACCAAGGAGGTTACATTGCCAGGAAATTAGACAACTGGCTAGCTAAGTTTCCTGCTGCTGCTGATTTCCTTCCTATTGCAATTTCTGACAACACCCCCGGGGACGTACACAGGGAGAACTGTTGGTAAAAAAGGTATGCCTTTCAAATTTCACAACTATTGGACCTTGATTGAAGATTTCAAAATTCAAACTGTAGGTACTAGTTTTACCTCGCCAATCAAACCGCACCACGTGTCATCATTGGAGTTTTGATCCACAAAGCTGAGAAACTCATGGAAAGTGGCACGCAGGACTTGGTGAAGATCATTTTTACCACGGATATTTCCTCCAAGAAGTTCGGGATCCACATCGGAGTTCGGGAGCTTCCACCTCCCGTGAGGACCTCTCAACTCCCAAGCGACTTGACGGAGCAAGTTCAAAGGGAAATTCAAGCTGCACTCAAAAATGAGTGATCCAAATATTCGACTACGATGCATTGTGATTTCAGACCCCCCCGCCTATCCGCCAAACGTTGCTTCTCTGCCTACCCAGTAGGGTACCAGTACCCAAAATTCCGGTTCTTTGACGAAAAGAAAGGCAATTCCTACGAACACGTTCTCCGTTTCGTGGAAACTTTGGCGAACATTGGGCAAGATCACAGCCTAAGACTTGGGGAGTTTTCCAAATTCCTCACGGATAAAGCTTACACATGGTATATCAATTTGCAAGTCGGGTCCATCCCTGATTGGGAGACTATGGTGTAGCGCTTCCATGACAAGTTCTTCCAGATGGAAGAGGGTATCACGAGAGATTCGCACTTCCAAAAATCACCTAGAAACAAAGCGAGGATCTCGTAGATTATGTGAAAAGATTCAGAGAAGGTTTCATCGACTGTCGCGTAGAAATACCTGAAACCGAGCTTATAAAAATATGCATCGATGGAATGCAACCCAGATATAAGCTGAATCTGATTAACTCCGACATACCTACCTTCTCCACTCAGGAAAGGGGTGAAAGGTCCAAGAAGTTATTAAGGAGATTCTTGTCCAAGTGACCACGACTCGACCTAGTTCAATAAGAGCTCCAACGCTTCCGAAGTGCGAGGAAAAAGAAAAGGGGTTCGCAGGGATAACTCGACCAAAAAGGGGCACGAGAGTACTCCCCCTCCCGATTTCCCTTGCGAGCTCAAAGTTGTGCGCGTCGTACTAAAGAAATGGGTGGAGGATAAGGTCATAGAATTGCCCAAGCCAGATAACCCCCCCGATACAACCAAAGACAAGTATTGTCCCTACCATCAACATAACCTTCACGCACTCGAGGATTGTTGGTTTCTCAGGCGCTTATTCCAAAAGAAGATCGCAAGTAAGGAGTTGGAATTGCCAAACATGACTAACATCGAGGTCGACTCCCTGCCACGACATGGTAATAAAGGGAAGCAAGTTATGATGGCATCGTACTACGACGAAATTGAGGAGATCGCTATGTACGAACCCCTGGCGCTAGAGTTCCACGAGGATGCTCTTGTCGATAAGCAAGCTGATCGGCTTAAGGAAAGCGAGAAGTTCAAAAGATTCTTTGATCAATTGGGTTTGACACCAAGTAAAATTTGTCGTGACTAAGGCTATCCTCAAAAGTGCAGAAGTGCGTGAGGAGAAATGTATGCAAATTGGAGGCTCCATGAGGCGAACCCTTCTCTACCATCACCTTCTGAAGCTAACAGACAAGTTCCCTTTGCCCATAACCGACCTTTGTATGTTCCAATCGAGATAAATGGAATCGAGTTCCAAAGAGGATTCCTGGATTGTGGCGCCTCACTCAATATCATCTCACTGCAAATACTAAAGGTTGGGGGATACTCTAAGGAAGATTTGATTAGGCAACCCATTACTATCACTGGGTTTGGAAGAACATCTCAACGACGTTTGAGGCACATAACATTGGGCCTCGTTGTGGGACCAACCAGATGCCATACCCGCTTCCATGTAATCGAGGCTGATACATCTTACCACGCGCTATTAGGAAGAAGCTGGATTCATAGGTTCTCTTTGATTCCCTCAACATGCCTTCAATGTGCCAAAGGAATAGTCGACGACAAGATAGTGACGATCGTCGCTTCTAAGAAACCATTCGCCTCCATGAAGCGTACTACTCAGACTCGATATTTTTTACCGAGTTCATGGATGAGGAGGAGAATCCGAGATCATCTGTGTCTTTTTACCGGGCTCATGGATGAGGAGGAGAATCCAAGATCATCTGTCTCTTCTAGTCCCCTTCCACGATGGGAAAACGCTAGGCAAGGAAATTTCGTAATTGAAGTCGGACAAGGAAAGAGGCGTAGGGTGCGTGAAATCCGAGAGACCCGCGAAATCCGCGAGGAAACCCAATGTTATCGAGTCCGACTCCCTAGCGGGAGGACGGAGGGTGACCCCTTTGCTTGCTTTGCTGCGAAACCGGTCGCGGCAGAGTCAATCCTTGAACCCAAAGATGCACCAGAATGTTTACAGGACGGACCAAGATACAAAGAGCAGGAGCTAGAGCAATTCAATCTATCTAAAGAGAAGGATAACCCAAAAGCGAATTTTATCTCAAAGGACTTGGGTAATGTTTACCGCGGAGAAGGAATATTCGGATGTTTTTGCATGGACTTATTCAGAAATGCCAGGATTATATCCCACGATCACATGTCACAAGCTCAATGTGTCCGCAGCTACCATCCCTGTTAAGCAATCATCGAGGATATTTCGCCCTGAGCTGGAAACCCAAACTAAAAGCGATATCACAAAATTGCTTGAGGCGGTGGGTTCCATCATCCTATCTGGTTGGCAAACATAGTCCCGGTAAAGAAAAAGAGCGGACAAATAAGAGAGTGGATTTTCGCAATTTGAACAAGGCATTGCCCTAAAGATGACTTCCCTCTCCCCACGTCGATACACAAATCAACGCGACGGCTGAACACCAAATGTTCTCATTCATGGATGGTTTTAGTGGTTATAATCAAATTAAAATGGTGGAGAGTGATGCGATAAAGACGGCCTTTAGGACCCCTTTGGGAAATTTCTATTATACCGTGATGTCGTTTGGATTAAAAAACGCAGGCTCGACTTATCAGCGCGCAATGATGGCCATTTTTCACGATATGCTGCACAAGGAAATGGAATTTTACATCGATGACTTGGTGGTAAAGTCTAAACACGATTCGTCGCACTTATCAAATCTGCGCAAAGTTTTTGTTATGTGTAAGGCCTTTAAACGCAAGATGAATCCACTAAAGTGCGCGTTTGGGGTGACTTCCGGGAAATTCTTGGGGTGTGTAGTGCATCTACATGAGATTGACCCGGATCCGGACAAGGTTAAAGCCATTCAAGAAATGCCACGGCCGTCCTCGATGAAGCACCTAAAGAGCTTCTTAGGGAAGGTTAGGTCTCGTATCTAAGAACATTCATCCCGACACTCGCAGAAATCACTCAGCCATTCAATTATCTCCTCAAAGGAAATCGGTCTTTGAGTGGAAGGGGGAACATGATAAGGCATTTGCGGTGGTAAAGAAGGCCTTAACCTCGCCCCAAACCATGACTTCACCACAGAAGGGAAAACCTCTTTTGATGTACTTGACCTCCACCAACAAGTCTATCGGTGCTTTGCTCGCTCAAGAAGTGGAGGGAATAGAAAAGCCAATCTATTATATAAGCCGCATTGTTAGAGGTCCGGAAATACAATACACGCCAATGGAGAGGCATTGCCTCGCACTCATGTTTGCTGCACAGCAATTCAGGCATTATTTGTTGGCATTTCCAGTACAGATAATCACAAAATGTGATCCAATCAAGCATCTGCTCAGTAAGCTCGCCTTATCGGGAAGGATTGCGCAATGGCTATTCTTATTAACATAATTTGAGTTAAGCTGCTCACCGCCTAAAGCAAGCAAGAGTAAAGCTTTGGCAGACTTACTGGCGCAGTTTCCAAGTGGTGAACCCGAACCAATCATGGAGGAACTCTCGGGCGATGATTTTTGTGCCGCCTCGGCAGAACAACCAGAAGGAGCGTGGACTCTTAGTTTTGACGGTTCCCCCACTTCAAAAGGGAGAGGAGCTGGCATATTCCTTATGTCTGAACAAGGTGAGAAGATAAACCTCTTTCAAATTGGCATTTCTGTGTTCTAACAACAAATCAGAATATGAAGCACTCATACTGGGACTCTTAGCTGCAAAAAGCATGGAGATCGATTCGATAAAAGTGGTGATAGATTCTAACTTGGTCGTAAAGCAAGCGAACGAAGATAATGCCATAAAGAAGCCTGCTCTCGCGGAATAACGCACAATTCTAGGTGCATGGATAAATTTTCTAATATCAAGATAGAGCATGCCCCACGGATAAGCAATAGACACCCAGATGCGCTTTGCAACCTTGGCTTCAAAAGTAGACATCGAGGGAGACTCCCTTACCATAGATATTCTCAAGAGAACCCTCCCGTTCACCGTGACGGAATTGGTCCCTGAGAAAGACAATGGTCCCCATAATTGGAGGCGAGACATCAGAACACAGCTACAAGCTCAAGGTGTTGCGCCCGTCACACAAACAAGAAATATTTTGTTCTAGAAAGGAGAGCTCTATTTTAGGACTCTGGGAGGATAGCTAGCCAAGTGCGTGGGAAAGGAAGAGGCAAACTTGAGCCTCAATTCCATACATACCCAAGTAAGTGGAAACACAGACTTAAGCTTATATCGGATAATCCAAAGGGGAGGCAATTATTGGCCCAAGATGGTTAGAGAAGCCAATGAATTTCAACAAAGGTGTGCCATATGCCAGGAACACCCTTCAAGGGAGGAGTGTAATTTCGTAGACGTGGTCACTGACTGGTGACAACCATACTTGGATTTTATCATCTAAGAAGCACTGCCTGCGGAAAACATGGATGCAGCCCTCGTTAAAAAAAACGTCCAGATTTTTCGTTGGCGAGCAACGGCTTTATAAAAGGGGTTAAAAGGTGCTAAGGTGTTTAGCTCGACAGGAAGTTCAAGAGGTATTACAGCAAGTACCACCAATTTGAACATCAAGGAGGGTATAAGCTATACCAACAATGGCTACACCTAGGATATTACTGGCCTACTCTAGAGAGAGCCATGGAATTTGTAAAAAAGTGTGTGGCGTGCCAAAAACACGTTAACTTCATCCACGCCCCGGCGGTAGCGCTTAAAAGTCTCACGACGCTATGGCCTTTCCATACCTGGTTGATGGATTTAATGGGAGCCTTGAATCCCTCCAAAGGGAAAATATGGATTTTGACTGCGACAGAATTGTACACAAAATGGGTAGAGGCAATCCCCCTGCATCGCGCCACTAGTGAAAGCCAATTTTGTTACGGAATATATCATTTGTGGGTTCGGAATACCCAAAGTAATCCACTCCGACAACGGCAAACCTTTCACCTCTAAGCCCGTGCGAGAACTTTATTTTAAATATGGTATCACTCCGCACAAGTCGAAGCTTTACTACCCAAAGGGTAGCGGACAGGCGGAGGCGAGTAACAAGACTCTCTCCCAAAACTTGAGCAAAACCATGAACGATTTTCCGTGACAGTGGGCTGACCAGTTGCCACTTGCTTTATGGGCTTACCGAACTTCAAAGCGACGACCAACCCAAGCTACCCCATTTTCCTTAGTTTATGGAACTGAGGCGGTCATACCTGCAGAGATTGCAATTCCATCTGCCAGGATTGCGCTTCAAAGCAAGGTAAATCTGGACACACGATTTTCTGAAGTAGACGGGGATTGGATGAAAAGAGGGACAAGGCAAAAGCTAGCCTAAAGACCTTACAAACGCGAATTGCCAAGGCTTACGACACGATGGTGCGCCCAAGACAGCTAAAGGAAGGCGATCTTGTGTTAAAGGCGGCCACACATATCATGCGAGGGATGTCCGAGCCAAAGTTCTTGCCAAAATGGGAAGTCCCAAGCAACAATGGGTATTGCAAAATAGTTGATCCTGAGTCCGAAGGTGACAAGGGCACACTCAACATGAAATGGGTCAATCTATTTTACCATTAGCATGTTCTGTATGACTCTTTCTTGCTTTCTTTTTTAAAAGATAAGTGTAAACCGTGCAATTTGCCTAAATGAAGAGGCCTCTTTTGTTTCCTTTCTGATGTAATTTTGAGAAAACTTTGGTTAATCTCAACTAGTTTGGCCATCTTTGGTTTCATTTGTGACCATCCACTTGTTTAAACAAGAAGATAAAGTCGGACATGCACAACTAAGTCTAGCATGCACTAGCTAAGATTGGCACATAGCGGCCAAAATTTGATACACAATAGTATAGGTTGTGCCAAAGTGTGATCATGATAATCTCATGCAAAAAAGAGAGACAGTGAAAATAGGAGTGAATCGCTCAAACTTCATTCAAATAAAGACTAGCACACCAGGAAAGATAAGTCTTGCCACTCAAACTTCAAAAACAAAAGACTAGTACAACAGGAAAAACCCTTGCGCTAAGAAAAGAGATCCTGATCAGATGTGGGGAAACAACCCCTCGCCAATGTAAGACTCAGTGGACATATTTTCAAGGGAAACCCCTTCCTCTTCAGCCTGTTGACGAAGAGCCACCTCAAGTGCTCCCATATCACCAAGCTGCATATAGCATTGCTCGAGGTTCTTCTCTAAGGCCTCTTTGTTAACCGCAAACTTTTCGGCAGCCTCGGAGAGGGCTCGCCTTTCACGGTTTAGCTTCTCGACACTTCAGCGACGATGATACTCAAAGTAGCTTCGCTTTCTCTCGTAACGCATATAGAGGCGTCTTAGCTTGATGGCCTTCATACGTTCCTCTAGCCAGTCCACATTTAGACCATCACGGCGGATCTTCCCCAAGGTGGAGAAAAAGTTTAACATATCCTCTACAGATGTCAGTCCGAGAGTGTTATTCCGAATGGTGATGATAACTTTCCCAAGGCGCTTACACACTCGAGATTGCTACTCGGCACTCATAGAGCTCAATCCCATGAATGTCTGAGGGTAATGTTGATACACCTGTTCCAACCATACCCTGTAGGGAAGACGAGCAGCAACACCCCTAATTACCCACCGTGCCAAAGACTTCCCCAAAAGCAACGGGAAGGCCTACCACCATGGAAGAACCAGTGTCCATGTCCCAGGGAGCAAGATGTTACCAAAAGTTTATCAAGAAACACTGAACAATAATAGTGGAGAAGGCAAAATGATGTAGGCGCTATGGGACCCAAGCCCCCTTTTATACGTCATCTTTACCTAAGTTCGGCAAAGTTCAAAGAGTGAATGTAAGTATTGACTAAACTTTCACCAGAAAGGCAATAACAAAGGACGTGCCCTCAGAAAAATAGACTTGTCATTAAAAAAAAAGGGGGCTACCCAAGGAAATAGGATGCAAAGCAATAGTCCATCAGATATTACACAGCGTTAAAACATGATAATTGCATCTATCACGTCCAGGTGAAAAAGTACAAAGCTGGAAGACATGCTAAAAAAAAGAGACACAAGGCCTAAAAGTTGCAATCATTTAAAGAGTTGGGGGATGCTCCCTCTAGAGAGATATGAAGTACAAATCCCCAAGAGGATGCGTCAAGATTTCATACATCACGACAAGAATTCTGAAAGCAACAAGGATAAAGCTGCGTAACGATTCTTCTATTAAAGCTTTAAAATAAATAAAAAAAAATACATACGGTGGCAGAAATACAGAAAAGAGAAAAAAGGCTGCAAAAAGATTCGCCATTAAGTTTCAAAATAAAAGAAGTACAAGCGTGTTCACTGGCGGAAATGCACAAAAAAAAAAAAGGAAAAGGTACAGCCCATAAACATGTCTCTGCCTCTCACAGCAATCCATGCAAAGCACTCTAGGCTCTAGATAACATCTGTGCTCGTGCACTCAGACTCCAGAATGCTAAGGCGCTCATGAAAAGGCTTATTCTCCTCTCACAAGGAGGACAGAAAGACGCGTAACTCCACCAAGCACGCCTCTAACTCGGATACCTGCGCCTCCAATTCAGATATTCGCGCCTCTAACTTAGACTCTTCGCCAGAAGCAGTAGCGCACTGAGCTTGAAGACTACAATATTCACCAAATTTCTTCAGACCCAAGAGATGGGATTCGAGCCAATCTACCTTTAAACCCACAGTTTTCAAATCCCTAACCGCCATCAAATCCCTATTTATCTTTGGCAAAATAATGTCACCCTTGGGAGTTTTGTCTAAACCAATGAGGATGGAAGTCATTTTTTCTAACAAAGGAACATGTATTTGGGGATGGCGAATATCAAAATAGGTGAAAGTATCCAGATAACGGGTTTGCACCACAGAAAGAATCGGGATACAAGAACTCCCGACCGAATAGTCCCCACATATCACTCTCTCGTCTGGAAAGGGGGGTTCAAAGTCAAAAGAAGTCCTCGCCGGCACCTCAGTCTCCATTTGATTTCCTTCTTGAGAAAGCCACGAATGCTGCCCAAGTTATGAGCCTCTGAAAGAAACCTCGAGGGTATTTAAGCTGCCAGGATGGGTGTCAGGAATTTTGAAGCTTCTCGATCCAGTCTATCATTGTCACAAGGTCCAGTATTGTCATAATCAAGGGACCCACACTCATGATCGCCATCATCGTGATCATCCCCACTATAATCATCGTCGCTATGATTATCTGACCCGCTATCACGACTAGATCCGCCATCGATGTCACAATCACCCCTGTGGTGGGTTCCAGTACACCAACTGAACCAGAAACAAGGTCGGCCTCCACACTCTCCATCAAATCCTCAACTGAATCATGAACAAGAGTACCCTCAAACGGAGAAGGTCTGTGAATCAGGACAGTGGCAAGCCTAGGGGCAGAGCCGCTAGATCGGTTGGGTGGTTTCATGCATGTGACATCCTTAGCTAAAGTTCCCAATGCTATGACGGCGGAAGGAGGGCCCTCAATCTCCCCTTGATCCTCAATTTCTTCTCTCTCTTCTTTTCACCCTCTACTAGCACCATGGGATTTGGATTGCTCGGGACATTTTTTTTAAGGGGCGCCTTTGGATTTCCCTTATAATAAATAAAAAAAAAATAAAATAAAATAAAAATGGGTGTTATAAAGAAAGTTAGCGAGCGATTAGATGCAACCACTAGAAGGAGGCAAAAGAAAGAACAAAAACAAAGTCACGTACCTTACAGAAAGAATTTACACCATTCCCTCGACCCTTGGCGGAGGTGGGGACAACTACATGTTTAGTAGAAGAAACATACTTTTTTCTCTCGCAAACAGCTGGCGGACTGACGGATGGGGGAACAGCCGACTGGCTAGGTTGACCGCGGCATCGAGAGCTCTCTTTCGGCATTCACAGAGAACTGTCATTAACAAAGATGTCCACAACAGTGGCTCTGATAGGAGTTCCTTAACAAAACTCCGTGAATAATTTCAAAGTCTTCTGCCAGTATCGCTTCCAACCACAAGATCAAACCCCCCACGCGTTCACAACCGGCCAATGTTTGAAACGACTGAAACCTCTCTGGCAATCGTGGTGAGTCAACCGAGTGCAGTGGCCGATGTTGACCTACCTACCTCTCAGGTACCATTTCTCTTTCTTTGGAATTTTGTAAAGTTCTTTGTTCTCCTAACTGACTCTTGTATCATGGTCATGCTTTAAGGAGGCTGCTGGAGCTACTTTTGACCCTGCTGCCTTTTGCAACAATTGGACGTGGACGCTTTTAAAGTAAAACTGTCCGTTCAGGCAGCCAAGCCTGAAGAACTTCAATGTGCTAGGGGGTTTATTACTAAACTTCCCTCAAGTACTCTAAAAGAGGCCCCTTCCCCTGTCCTTATCAGCTCTGCAATCTTCCTCCTGCAACAAGACCTTCTTTAACCGCTAATCAAAAGTCCATCCTGACGGAGTTGAAGGAGCAGTTCCCGACCTGCCATGCTACTTTTTCCACAGCTGCCAAAGCTCAGGCTTATTTTGAGCCCAAGCTATCGACCTACAATAACGATGTGGAGAAGGTGGCGGAAGCTAAATAGTGGTTTGAGGGAGCATCTGTACAACGAAGCCAACTCGCTAAAAAGCTTGAGAAGGTTCAACTAGGACTCGTGGGCCTACGCAAAAAACTGGCCGACCAAGAAGCTCAGGAGGAAGAATGCCTTCAAAATCTAGGAATTGTTGATGCAGCAGTGGCCAAGAAAGGTCAAGACGCACAATCCCTGGCCGAAAAAATAAAACCCCTTATCCCAGTGCCATGGACTGGAGCGCCAGACTAAGCTGTGTCGAGGAAGATAAGCGGAGGGCAAAGGAAGTCTGGACAGCTTTGAAGAAGAAAATACGAAGGTTGTGATCGGCCAGTGGCCGATTTATGTATTCTGTCCTTATAATCTCATGTAATGAATATCCCTATCAATGAATGAGAAATTCTAATTCATTTTATACTTTGTGACTCATCTGCATATTATTTCTCTTCAATTCTGTTCATCAACTTCTTTTCCAACATGTGTTAGGAATGCCACTCTCATTCTCAAACCGAACCCGATAGGTCCCAGCCCAATAGGTCGATCTGTTTAACAAGCTAAAGGGTTCTCTAAAAGTTTGTGACTCCAAACGTTACATCAATCAATACAGCTGACGTGCACAAAACGCCGTCATTCCTGAGCATGACACGAGGATGGTTGTAGCTAGCTGTTCATTTCTCAAAGAATGAACTTAATGATGGCCTTCAGTAAATGGGCGTCTCATCAGCCACTTTCGCACGTGGGAAAGGCATGCGGAGTTCTTGACAGCCGCTCGATCGTTCGGACAAAAGGACACGTGTAGGGCTGAGATCTTTGCAGAAGATGGGGAGTTTTTAGGCGGCAAAAGAGGAAGTTCCTTGAGTTGAACCTTTTTTTTGCAAAGTGGGACACCCCTATACAATGTCCTTCGTGATTTCTTGACACCCTTTACCTGCAAAAATTCAAGCATCTTCTCTCTTCTTCCAAAAAAACTCCCAACTCCCTTACTCTCTTCCCCTCTACATACATGGCCAACAGCTTCCTAGCCACCGAGGAGGCTCGCAATCTTTTTAGGGCTGATTGCGAGATTCCAGATGACGTGAACGTCCAGCCGTACGTAGCTGGCTCCATAGTTGTCAAATCGAGGTTCGTATCGTGAATCGAAATGTCACAAGTGAATCGAATCGAGATTTGCGAATCGTGAATCGTAAGATTCGGTAACAAATTTTAAAAAAAAACTATAACAAGGATGAAAACTATGTAGAATGAAAAATAGAAGAAAATAGCAATCAAAGAATGATATAAAACACATCTAATTACGGGATTACGTCGTCTAAGCTTTAGAAAGACAGTGCGTTAATGGCAAAAAAAATGTTGGTATATATCCTCTTAGTTCATTAGTTCATATAAGTTGCTATATATCCCAATTCCCAACTAACCAAAAAAAGTATACCCCAAGTTTGTAACAACTAACAAGTGTCCACAAAATATACCCCCAAGTTTGGATCTAGAAACAAAAGTATAGCTAAATAGTTGACTAAAAATCCTCGAAAACGTCGAGATCAAGGTCATCTTCACCATCACTTCCTTTCTTCCTCTTCCTCATCCTCATCTTCATCTTCATCTTCATCTTCATCTTCATCTTCCTCTTCATCTTTTCCTTTGCCGTTTCCTTTTCCTTTGTTGTAGGCATTCAAGTTCCTTGGTCCTATTATCATTGTAAAGAAAGAATTAATAATTTAATATGATATACAAAAATTACTTATATCTTTCTCTTGTTCTTAATAAATAATATACGGTATACCTCTCTTTCTCTTGTTGCTACTTGGACCTTCATCAACTGTGTAGCATTCATGAACATCCATCCATGACAAATCATTGCTCCAAACGGTTCCTTTTCTTAGAGTGGACGTGGTCAAATGTGCTCCAATTTCTTTCACAACCGGGTAGCACTACAAGTAAGGCTTAGCACCTGTACAGCTAGCCTTTGAAGCTCTTTGCACTCTTCTCCATAATTTTCCCACCAAAAAGCTATAAGTAGAAAGTACAAGAGGTTAGATTTTAAAATATATTAATATTACTATATAGTCTATATTAGTCCTTGTAATTTGTAAATTTGCAAAAAGAGATTACCGGGTTGTTTCTTGTCTCTTGTCAAGACAGACATCTCCATTCCAAACATACCCTCGGCTCTCTTGAACTTCTCAAGTTGTGAATCAATCATGACTCTAGTTTGGACATCGGGATACATTTTCTCAATTGTTCTAAACAAACCCATCTTTACTTCTAGATCCGTTTGAAAACTTTCTTCAATTTTATCACCATCATCACCTTCCAACTCTTTCAAAATATCTTGCAACTTCTTTTTAACTTCTTCCGATACTTGGGCACAAACCGCTACATTATGATGAGTGCATGCTAAATGATGTTTCATTCGAATAACCCCACCCCAATATGCTTTTCCACAATAATTACATGAGAGGTGCATCCTACCCCCTTTTCCCTCATCTATTCTCTTACAATGATCCCAAGTTGGGTCACTACTTTTCTTTGAGTTCTTCTTTGGAGCCATAAACGATATTTATACTAGAATCAAAAACTAAAGTAGAATAACTTACCCAATAACTTTGAAGTTCCAACTTTCAACCACAAAAGTTAGATCAATAAATGCCTTTAATAAATGCTTCATGCAAGTAAGAACCAAAGGCAAAAAGACAAAATATAAGAAAACCCTAAAAAATAAACAAACTTTTGTGCTTGGGAGTTGCGGCTAGCTTGGGACCACACCCAAAGTGAGTCATCTTCTTTGTCGGCAGACTCGGCGCAGCACAGTCATGAGAGGTTTGCATTTTTTGTCTTTGTTTGGGTTTAGAAATCAAGGTAAAGCATCCAAGAGGGTTCGAAAATGACTAAAAAGCCCCTAGTGGGCTTCGGAACTTACTAAAAAGCCCTACTGGGCTGCAGATCTGGTGGCCGAAATATGTTTGGGCGAAAATTTTCGAAAATTTTGGGCCATGCACAGAATCGTACGATTCCCTATTTCGATTCGATTCGCACAATTCGTGCTCGATTCTTCGATTCATGTACGATTAATGACCTGTTGCGATTCATACCTTGGAATCGAATCGAATTTTTGGTGAATCGTATCGTATCGTACGATACGTATCGCGCGATATTAACAACAGAGGCTGGCTCTGTCATCCCAGAGGGTTGCATTCTCATCAGCGCCTATATGTTGCTCAGCGTCCGCTTTCCTCTCCCCACCGACGTCGTTGATTTTCTGACTACCTTGGGGCTAGCACTCCATGTCTGCACCCCAAACACCATCAGGCTGTTCTACGGAATCGACGCGCTCAACTCTCGTCTCTGGTTAAGCATGACGGTGCGGACAATTCTGGACTACTACCAGATTCTCTGCACTAGAGGAAAAGTCTACTCCATGCCCTCAAGAGGGCGCAATGTGGTAGCTAGGATCGATCATCCCAACAAAAACTGGGGCAAACTCCCTTATGTGCTGGTCTCGAGCAACGTTGTGCCTGACTAGTATGAGGGTATCTTCCCTCGCACTTTTGGCCCCAATTTCTTCTGTCACTGGATGAAGATCCTTCGGTCAGGGAAGAAAGATTACAAAAAATGGGATCCCAAGATGGCCATCCAAGGCCGCCTGACCTCAGACATTCTGATGGGGCCATACGGGCGATAGCCTGCCAATGAACCGGAAATACGGGCTCTCTGGGAGGATCTGTCAGCCAATCCAGTTCCCAAGAACGTCCCTCGTCGAGCCGTTCATGCCGCTCGTGTTGTTGCGCCGGTGGAGCCTGCAGAGGCTCCAGCGACCGATGACGTACCGACTGGCCCAGCGGCCGAGGGGGCTCTTGCTGCTCCTCCAGTGGCTGGAGGACGGACATCCCCCGACTCCAAGCGCAAAGACTCCGCCTCCCCCTGGAGCCAAAAACAAAGAGACCATCGTCCTAGAGACCGATGGCTCTTCTGAAGATGAGAGAGAAGAGGCCGATGAAGACAGCAGCCCGACCCGACCTAGGGCTTTTGAAATGGGAGAAAGATCCCAAGTAGGAGCCTCCCAACCAGAGGATGCCCCCGAACCAGCAGAAGCCGACTACGTCCCGAATTTTGGTAATTCCGAGGATGACGACCTTCCAGCTGCTCTGCTGGTTGGGGAAAGGGCTCTTCAGAGGAGGGTCACCAACCTGGAGTGCTTTCTCGATTTTGCCAAACGAGGGACACAGCAATGGAAGAGGAAGGCAAAGCAGTGGGAGGAAGAGGCAGAGTTCCTGGCAGGCTGTCTTGAAGAGATTGATAGGTAGCCCGAGAAGCCAGGGCACAAAAGGAGCCCGTCGATGTAGCTCAGGCCGATGGGGACTAGCCTTATCGGTCTTAAGAGGATGCCCCCGAACCAGCAGAAGCCGACTACGTCCCGAATTTTGGTGATTCCGAGGATGACGACCTTCCAGCTGCTCTGCTGGTTGGGGAAAGGGCTCTTCAGAGGAGAGTCACCAACCTGGAGTGCTTTCTCGATTTTGCCAAACGAGGGATGCAGCAGTGGAAGAGGAAGGCAAAGCAATGGGAGGAAGAGGCAGAGTTCCTGGCAGGCTGTCTTGAAGAGATTGATAGGTAGCCCGAGAAGCCAGGGCACAAAAGGAGCCGGTCGATGTAGCTCAAGCCGACGGGGACTAGCCTTATCGGTATTACTTTACTTGCTTTTGTTCTTTTCCTTGTTGCGTCTTTCTTTCTTTTGATTTCTTTGTATACATTTTCTTGAAAATGTGAATGAAACAAACTCTTCCCCTTTTGCTTGTATTTCTCACTGTTGATTGATGATTGGTTCATATTCCATGTCTGGGTTTGGTCTGAACTCTAAATTTGTAGTCTCCCACAGTGTGGGGTAATAGGATTTCAGATACTGACCATTGATTAATCTTGGATGAACTTCACCATCAATGTCACGCAACTGGTAAGCACCACCTCTTAAAACTTTAAAGATTACAAATGGTCCTTCCCAATTAACAGACCACTTGCCATATCTCCTCAGTCCTAGGAAAAACGGTTTTCCAAACGAGCTCTTCCAAACAAAATGACTTTGCTCTTACTTTCTTATTGTAAGCTCTGGCAGCACGATTTTTCTGCACCTTAAGACAATCCAGAGCATTTCATTTGACCTCATCCAACCCTTCCAGCTCAGTGATCATAGCCTCGGTGTATGTTTCAACTGGTTTTGCAACGCCCTTCTTGCCGATTGGACTGTAACTTCCATAGCCAGCATGGCATCATGCCCACAAGTTAAAGCAAATGGTGTCACACCTGTACTTGTACGTTTGGATGTCCGATAAGCCCATAGTGCCTCAGAAAGGAGTGAGTCCCAAGACCTGGAATTTTCCTTTATCATCTTTCCCAGGATTCCTTTAATAACTTTGTTAGATGACTCGACCTGGCCATTTGCTTGGGCATAGTGTGGGTGTGAAAATTCTTAGTATGGGGTTGAAATAAGAATTTATTTTCACACCCACACTTTCTGCAAAACTTGTTGTCTCAACTCCAGTAAACACTGAGCCTTGGTCAGTTGTAATTGTTTCTGGCAAGCCAAACCGATGTATGATATGCTGCTCTATGAACCTTATAATAGTGGCCTGAGTGACCGATCTTGCAGGTATAGCTTCTACCTACTTAGTGAAGTAATCGGTGGCCACGATGATAAAACAATGTTGTCCAGAAGAAGTTGGATGACCTTTTCCAATCAAGTCCATAGCCCCATCCTCTGAAGGGCCATGGCTTGATGATTGGATGTAAAACTTTAGCTGGTACCTTTTGGATAGGGCCATGCTTTTGACATGCCTGACATCCTTTAGCATAATCAATACAATCTTTCAACATGGCTGGCAGTAAAAATTATATCTTCTTATCAACCATTTCATTTTGGTGCCAGCCTGAGGGCTCCACAAATCCCTTCATGGACTTCAGACATAACTTTCATGGCCTCATATTTGCTCAAACAATTAAGGATGATGTCATCCCCGATGGCTTTCTTAAACAGTTCTCCATCTGATAGAACAAATCGGACTGCAAACAACCTAGTCCGACGGTCTGCCCTCACATCGGGGTGATAAAGATATTCCTTGATTGGGGTCCTCCAATCGTCCTGCTCAAGTAGAATGGAGGAAGACTCAACAAACCAGCCCCTCTTAGCCACCGAAGGCAGTAAACGTTGGACGATAGTAGCGTTTTTCTCCTCGACTTCCTGTATTGAACCCGAACCAGCTTTAGCACGCCTATCGGCATCCCAATTGGTCAATCTTGGGATATGACCAACTATGACATCATCGAAATCGTTGATTAGTTGAGTGGCTAGAGTGGAATGGACACAACTCCCAGCTTTTGACACGAAAATCACCTGATACTTGTCTGATAACTAGCTGTGAATCGCCTTTAATATGGACTGAAGATGCCACCATTTCCTGGAGTATCTCCAGCCCAATGATCATTGCTTCGTATTCGGCTTGATCATCAGCGCACTTGAAGCCTAAATAAAATGCCATTTTAGTCTTCCTGTTTTTAGGTGATATGATTACGATGCCAGCTCCAGCTCCATCTGCATTTTTTGCCCCATCGAATACCCAAGTCCAAGGGACTAGAGACACATTTGGCACTGAAGAGACCATTGGTTCTAACTTCTAAATTCTCCAATTTTGGGTCTGATGGATGGTCAGTTAGGAAATTGGCGATAGCCTGACCCTTTACCGATCTCTGGGATCGGTATTGGAGTGAAAACTCCATAAGAGCCAAAACCCACTTCCCAATCCGGCACCTCATGATTGGCCTGGACAACATATATTTGATTACGTCAGTTTGACAAATGATATAAGTTGAAACAAGCAACATACATGCTCTTAATTTCTGTGAAGAAAAGTGCAAGGCTAAACACAATCTCTCAATCGTCGTATAGCGTTGCTCAACCTACTAAAATAGTAAACGGCATGTTCCACGCCTGACTCATTATCCTGAGCCATCATGCTTCCTATGGAATGCTCAGCGGCCGAAATATAAAATTTTAAGTTCCACCCTTTCTTTGGGGGCATCATGACTGGCGACGTAGACAGATAGCGTTTCATTTCTTCAAATGCCAAGTGGTGGCACTCCTCCCAACAGAAATCATCATCGGTCTTGATTTTCAACCGGGGCGACCATACCTGAGTCTTTCCGGCACAATTAGAAATGAATCTTCTCAAAAAGTTAATATGCCCAAGGAGTCATTGTAACTTTCTTATTAGCAGGGGGCTTGGCCTGTTAAATTGCTCAGGCTTTGTTCTTGTCCACTTCAATCCCTCTTTGATGAACCAGAAACCCAAGGAAATTACCTGCTGATACTCCAAAGGCACATTTGAGGGGATTCATCTTCAACTTGTGCCTTCTCATCCTTTCAAACACCTACTTGAGATCCAAAAGGTGATCGGTCTGTTTCTCAGATTTGACCACGACAAAATCAATGTATACTTCCATGCTGTGACCGATCATGTCATGAAAGATTGAGTTCATGGCCCTTCGGTAAGTTGCCCCCGCGTTCTTGAGCCCGAAGGGCATGACAACCCATTCAAATGTTCCAATCGCCCAGGGGACCTAAAGGCTGTCTTTGAAACATCCTCTTGGGCGATGAAATCTGGTTATATCCTGAATGTCCGTCCATAAAAGACAATATCTGGTGTTTCGAGGCCGAATCAATCAGCTGATCGGCCATAGGCATAGGATACTCATCTATATTTCTGAAATCAATGCAAATTCTGAGTTTCCTGTTCTTTTTTACCACAGGAACCACATTGGACAACCATTCTACATATCTGGTGGTTCGGATAACGCCTGCTTTTAGAAGTCTCTCGATTTCCTCCTTGATTTTGGAGGCGACTTCAGGAGACATTTTCCTGGGAAGTTGCCTGAATGGCCTATATCCTTCTCGTATGGGCAGACGGTGCCCCACGAGCTCTCTAGCCAGGCCGAGCATTTCGTCATACTCTCAAACAAAGCAATCCTTAAATTCTTTGAGGACGGTGATCAATTCGGTTTGGAAATTGGATTCCAGCAACTGGTTAATATAAATAGGTTTATGCTCCCCTTCCAAACCCAAATTGATCTCCATAAGTGGATATGGAAGTCGGCCTTTAAATCATCTAATTTAGCCGGAGCCATCTTCAGTTCCTCCATTTGGACCATTTCTTCTTTCATGACTTCTTCTTTGAAAATATAATCTGCTAAGTTAGCAGAGCTGTCCTCCAGACCAACCTGCATCCTTTGCTCGGTCACAAAGGCCTGTAACCTAGCTAAACTAACCTTCCAGGCCAGCAACCTCCGGAGCTCATACAGTTGTTGATTCATCCACTACTTCCTGTCGGATCAACTCTATCGGCGCTATTTCCTCCGTCCGACTAGAGTTCTCATAGTATGTTCTGATATCCAAGGCAGACTCTTTGATGCATGAGGCTGAGTTTGGCCCTAAGTTGCACGAAGCGGGGGCGGGGGCGGGGGCGGGGGCGGGAGTGGGGGGCGGGAAAGCGCTAAACTTTACGAGGTTTCAAAGGTTACTTCTTGAGCGGGGCGGGAGCGGAAGTGGGGGCGGGGGCGGGGAGCGTGACCACTTTTAAAGATTCCTGCTTCTAAGGTTTGGCATGCCTTCTTCAGTAAGACCGAGCAGTTTGGTAGGACCAATATGTTCTTCGTAGAGGAGTGCACCAGCTGAATGTATCTTGGCTTGAAATGGCCTAGTATCTGCCCCGACTACTTCCACATCGTCCCCATTCCAGAAGCTCAAGAGCTGGTGTAGAGTAGAAGGGATACAGTAGTTCAGTCTCGGCCTATCAATGCATTTTATGCGGCCGAAGTCTCCACTACGAAGAAAGCAGCCATTGTAGTCATGCTGCCTATCGTCAGCTCCACAGGCAATATCCCCTTGGTTTTTTACATTGAGCCGGTAAAGCTTTACACATTTAATTCGGTTGGGATTAGATCTGCCTCAGACTTTTGCAGACTTTTTAGCATAGCCTGAGGCATAATATTAATGGTTGATCCTCCATCAATCAAAATTCTGCTCATTGGAACCCCTTCCACATGGCCTTTGATATAGAGTGGCTTTAAGTGTCGGGCTATTTGGTAAGTTGGCTTTTCAAAGACCACCTTCACTGGCTTTCGTCCTTCGGCATCGTGGTCCTACCCTGCCTTAGGTTTCCAAATGGTAATCCTAGACCGATCTGATTGTTGATCAGTCATCTTCATTCATTTATCGCCTAACAAGGAATCTTCAGGTGTTGGTGTCCCATTAACTACTTCCCTGAGCTCTCTAAAGAGATCAAGTACAGGCATTTCCTCTTCTTGCTCATAAGCCCTCTTCATTCATGGCCATTGGTTGATCTGACTTGGCCATGAACTCCATTGGGAAAGTGAGCACCATATTGGATGAAAAGACTGTGGGAATGGTCCCGAACTGGATAATCTCATCTGATTCATAGTTAATCGTTTTTAACCAATCCTCAGAACCCTCGTCGTCTTCTGACATTGGTTTCGGTACGTGAGGCCCTGGTACATTGGCCTCACATTTGCTAACAGCAGGCTGACTAGTTGAAGCCTCACGTGCATTGGTCCCTGGTGGGGCTATGGTTTCCTTTGTTTTCTTCAGGGATTCCGAGTGCCTTTGTGTACGCTCACATGCAGACTGTTTGTACCTTTGGTGCCTCCTCTTCTAAGATTTGGAGTAGGTCCTTGGGAACTTGGGATGTTCCACCTGATGCCATCTTCCTGGCTCCATCCTTAGTGGCAAGACCATTCTAGGATGGCTCCTGGAAGAAGGAAAGTTGATCGGCCGCCATTCTCGATCCCTTGAGACCCAGCCGTGGTGTTCTAGGTAGTGATTAACACGTGGAAGCTGGGCCTTGCTTCTTGGGGCCCTCCCTCCTTACTCTGGAAATATGATCCGATCATGGACTGATCTTCTCATTTCTGGTTCTGGAAACACGATTCCTTTATGAATCGGTCTCTGCATTTCTTCAGCGTTAGGCTCTCTCGTCTTTTGACAAAGCTGGGTGGCTCTAGGTGCACCTCCGTCTTGCACCTTGGGCAAAGTCCCTCTTCCACTAGTCTTAGCTGATGTCTCAATTCTGACAACAGCTGCTTTGTTCCCCTTGAAGCCGAAGTAACCTCTTCGGCCTCTTTGTTCTTTTGCAAGATTCTCCGTTGTTCACAGGTTGCCTGTAGGTCGCGAATTGTGGTTTTCGGCCAATCTTTCTTGCAACTCGCGGGTTCTATCATCAGTTGCTTGCCTTCCCTTTGTGGAGGGTTCGGATTAGCTGATCGGTAAGATCCACTTTTATCCGTGGCCTGGAGAGCTTGGACATGTCAGGCGTTGTCATACTAGTAGTTGCTACTTTTGGAAACGGGTTTGCGTCCACTCCCATTGCCTAATCAAAGAATTTAAAGATTCCTTTCTCCACATTTTCCTATATGACATTTCGAAAAACAACCCAATTGTTAGTGGCATGCTTCCAAGAGTTATGCCACTTCATTGCCTAATCAAAGAATTTAAAGATTCCTTTCTCCACATTTTCCTATATGACATTTCGAAAAACAACCCAATTGTTAGTGGCATGCTTCCAAGAGTTATGCCACTTGCAGTATTCTTTCCCTTTTATGTCATCGACCTTGGGGATCCAATGTCCATCCGTTAGTTTTATGGCCTTTTCAGTTAACAAGGCATCAAAAATCAAGTCGGCTTTTGTTAAATCAAAAGTATAGACTTTCCCGGCCTCAAAGGTCTGTCTTCTTACCGCGGCATTATTATTAATGGGTTTGCCTAGTGCCGAGCAAATCACTGATCGTTTGACTATTACTTCGGCCATATCTACCTCCCCTAAATTGAAGTCACATTCAGTAATATGGACTTCGTAGTTTGGGTCTTTATAATAAGTGCCTTTTGACAAGTTCCTCACTTCTTGCTCGTCCATTAAAATGCTCTCATATCGGGCAGCCCTGGAGACTAATTCAAACAAATCTCTGAACTCCATTCCGTCAAACCTTTTTCAGAGTTCAAAGTTCAGCCCTCCAGTGGCTAGTTTCACGAATTCGCTCTAGGGGAGAGTGATTCGGCTCCGATATTTGGCTTTTTTGAATCGGCCGATATATGTTTCAACCGATTCTCCTGATAACTGGTGCATTTTGGACAGGTCGGCCATGGACGTTTCAGGCTCTGTCCAATAGAACTGTCCGTGAAACAGTTCTTCCATCTGTTGCCAATTGAATATCGAATTGTTAGGCAAATTGGCATACCAGGTGAATGCTATTCCTGTTAACGAGTTAGGGAATAGCCTCATCTTTAATGGTTCGCTGCCCCCCACGTGACCACATTGCACCGTAAATCGACCAATGTGCTCTCTGGTAGACAGCTCACTTTCCCCAGAGAAGAGAGAAAAGCTTGGTATCTTATAGTTAATGGGGAATTCAACCTGATCAATGTAAGCCGGGTATGGCTGATGATACATCGGTCGACCAATTCTTCTCATAAAGGGGTCATATTTCTCGTGAATGGCCTCAACCAGTTGATTCCTATCAATATGTGCTACCCTTGGGGCTGGCCGGTTTACCACATGAGGTAACGCAGCCAGCTGTTCCTGATTTATGTGTGGCCCCCGAGTGTTTCTTGGTTGCTCCAAACCTGGTTCTAGAAGAGGCCAGCCCTGGTTTTGGGGGTGTTGGAATTGAGCCCGGGCTCGGTCATTATGACCTGAACCAATATTTGTTGGCCCATTAAGGCCAACGTGCCCCAACACTACCGATGGTCCAAATTGCCCCTCAGCTGCCTTCTTGGGGGATAATATATTTCTAGATGAGGTTGACGTTTCCTTACCAGATTCAGGATTTCTGGACGAGGTTGTTGTCTCCTTACCAAGATCCATCCTTTCTTCCCTACGAAGGGCCGGTGGCACATGCTTCGGGGAGAGGGATGGTTCTTTGTCTGATTCAATGATGGCCTCAACCTTAGCTTCAGGGCTAGGAGAGAGACTTAGCCGAGAGGACGGCTTCCATCATCTTAGTTAAATTTGTTATGGACCTTCCCAGTGCTAGGTTGTTTTCTCGTATTTCCCTAGAACCATCAATGGCTTCTCTCCCTTGTGATATTAGGGGAGCCAAAGTGTCCAGCAAAGGGGCGAGAGAAAGCTCTAAGCATTGAGAAAGCATTTCTTCATTGAAGGTGATGATGGCGCCAGAAGTTTCTTCATCACCTTCTCCAGAAAATTCACTTTCTAGTCCAGTTTTTTCCCCTAATAAGTCTGTTCCTTTTCCAGTTCTTTAGGGGGCATGGTTTCAAACCACGACTTTAGACACAAGTGGTCCCACCGAGCGTGCCAAAATTGTTCGCTCTTATTATTTTGCTTCGGGCGTGCCAGAGCTGTTTAAAGCTCGATTGTGTGTGTGTGAAGGCAAACGTGGTTTTTCCTAGTATTTTGTGCGAGTGATGCACGACCTGACTTCTATCGTATTGGTGATTGTTAAAAACTAGTAGGAAAGTACCCTACTTAAGGTTCTTTGACAGTATTGAAGCACACAAGTCAAATTATGTCATAAAGATGTGAGAAGCAACCAAAATAAATCACCAAGCTTTAAAGGGTGATCAGACTACCTTAAAGAGAAAAGACATTCTGATGATCAAAACTTGGAACCAATATTATGTAAAGACTTAAGAACAAGCTACATCGTGCTGCCTCCTCATCGTGCTGCCTGTTCATCAGTCTGTTTCTCCCATCGGCTTGATGAAAGCTTCTTCAAGAAGCCTTGCACGAGTTCCAAGAGACGGAGATCTCCAGAGGATGAGAGAAATCCCCAAAAGTTGTCAGAGCTCATGATGAAAATGCAAGTGGCAAGACATATAGAGCTAAAGTTCCAACCAATGAGAGAGTTTGGAAGCTGTAAGAACAACCGACTGGTCGAAGCTCAGTGGGTGCAGCTCCCCAGGGTCGTTCGGCCTCAATCACTAGAAGCAAGGACTTTCCCTATAAATACTAGACATGGTCCAAGCAGACAAGACGATGAGGAGACAGCACGATGAGGAGGCAACCGTCCATACTTATCATGCTTATGCATTTTTTGGGTGTATACAGGACTATACATTGATGTGCCTCAGCCACACTCAGTGATAAAAGAAGCTTGTGTGGGAAACAAAGTAGAGGCGAAAACAAACGGTCCAATCGCCTGAGACCCACATTTAGATAATCGAATAGAATACGCCTTATCAGAAGGAGAATAGAATACGCCTTATCAGAAGGAGAATACAAACCCAAGTTTCTCTCGCCAGGGAGCCTCGTAGCATAAGGTCGGAAAATGAACTCTTTCATCATCCAAAAATTTGTTCAAAATACCCAAGCACCCCGTGTTGCACCAATGGACCGCTCGCCATTCATCATTAACAACAATTTGTTACGACGAGTGGAACTGTCATAAATCTCCTTATCAGGTGAAATAGTTGATGGAGCTAGAGTATAATTCATAAATCGCTCAAAAATGAACACCTGAAGAAAAGAGTTGCACAAGAAACTAGCAACATCAAAGCGACCAACGCTCCGGAGAGAATCATGATGAATCATGTCTAGTCGACAATAAAGAGTGCCTAGGAAAAGAGGGGCAAGGGGTAATGACCGACCCCGAGCTAGTCTCACCGCCAAGGGAAACAGAGGCGCATTTAGCGCATCTTCGGGAGGCATAGGAAGCACGTGCCTCGCAAACCAAAAGGCAATATAAACAGCAAGGGCATTGGGGCCATGATACCGAGGACTATTCACAACCCCACGAACCTCGCCTTCATTCACTTTATCAAGCGGCTGAAAATCTTTATGGAATTACTTTAGCCATTTAGCAAAGGACCCCTTTCGTGATTTGTTTCCTCCTGTGAAAGCACTTTGATATGTAGCACATGCAGTCAGGCAACTCCGAAGATACCACCTCCTTTTCCTCTGGAGAAAGAGAAGATTCATCACAAATAGCATCATCCCCAAATATAGACAAGGCAGTGAGGACATAAACATCTTCTAGGGTCGGAGTACACTCGCCCCAAGCTGTAATAAAGGTGTGGGTCACTGAACTCCAACGCGAGGACAAGGCCGTTAGACTGCCAATGTCCCTCCTAATACTCAAAGCCAAGCACATCATGATCGAGTCTGCAATCCCAGACTTTTCCAAGAGGCCGGCATATTCATGGCTAGAAAAGATATCCGCTGTCCAATCATCCCAATCTGAAATTGGTCCGGCAAATGTGGGGTACTTTGTAAAGGAATAAGGGAAATCCCCCCGCTCAATCCGTAACCTCAAGATGGACTCAGGTGGAGTAGGCTCCCCATCCAAGGGGTTTCTTATCCCTTCTTCAAAAAATAATCTCGTTTCGTCACCCACTTCTAATCGAGGAGAATAAGACTCCACTTCGCTCCAGAAATAATCACCGGGGCCTTTGTCTCCTTCCTCGCTAGCAAAGAACGGGGCTAATTTCCATTCTTCGTGGAGAGGAATCGATGGAACTATTCCGTTTTTAGCAAGAAGAGCCACGATGCCTAACTTGGACTTAGACATGACGTTGCTGAAGAGGAACCACCTACAATATGTACACATTCTATTGGTACAATGTTCAAAAAGAGAAAGAACTAGAACCATTTGTAAGTCAATTATTAAAAGAATGGAGTGTCAAATATTTTAGACTTACTAAAGATCTCGAGAGTTAATCAGAAAAGCGTGCCAAGATATGTAAAGGCCTTGAAAGAATTTTAGAGTTACCAAAACTGAACAGAAAATGGGTTCAATAAGAAAAAAATATATATATATGAGAAAATAAGAGGCAGTCGGAATTGGATCGCAACAAAAAAATGTGTGAAGTTATTTCACAACCTTTTGGGGGGACACTAGAGCTTGCTGTGAAGCAATCTCTGGTTCGGGGTATAGGAAGTTTAAAATTTTGATAATGGTTTGGAATTTTGAACAAGTTTGGTGTGCCTAAGGAGTGCACTACAATTCAGTATCAGGATGCGCACACATAAGGGTCGCGTCTATTTAAGCAACGGATTCGTACGGCTATCTCATATGAATGAGTCATGCAGTTGTGCTTGAGCTTAAATGCAGCTTAAATGCTCACAGATGTGATAGTGATGTGCTGCTGATTTGTCAAAAGAGGTGTACAATTATATGCATATCAAAAAAAGAAATGTTGTGCGGCTACCATGGAACTTAGCACTTCAAACCAAACTCTTGTGTGAGACTAAGGTTTCAAAACAAAGAGAAGCCAGGGCTATTTGGGTCTCATGCGCAAGGGTTGCAAGATTGGTGTGCATGGGCCTAACTACCAAGTTCGACTAAACATTATTTTTTATTTTTTTTTTAAAAAGAGAGAAAGGTCGTGGCTATTTGGATGTTGCTCGCAGCGCCTTTGTGGGTCCTAAGTGCACCAACTTCATGCAACCAAGTCAAGTTTGGTGCGCATGGGGTGTTCTGCACACGTTTGGCACTGATTATATAAAAATCAAGGATGGACTTGAGAGTTTGGGGTGCACAAGGATCGTGGTTACATGGGTTTCCAAGAGTATAGATGAGATTATGAAACAAAAATTCACTAGAAAAGGGGTCGTGGACAAGTTTGTAAATGGCGAGATCGGTGAGAGAATAATAGTTTGGTGCATAAAGGGTTTCAAAAAAAAATAATAAATAAAATAAAATAAAATTAGAGAATTTCTAGTTACAAGTTTGTCGCGAAGTGCTGATACGCAGCAAGGTTAAAAGAAAAACAAGAAAACGTTCAATTTGGCGCACATTTATGCGACTGGAAGTCAAAAAAGGGGAGACGAGTTTTTTTTTACTTACTCAGGTTTTGGTCATGGCTATCTTCGGCTTTATATTAAATGTTTCAGTCAGTAAGAAAGGCTCAAGCCTTTTATTACGGTGAGCCATGCCTCATAGTTTACAAAACAAATGAGGTGATGGGCACATGGTGTGGGTCCCTTAATGTAGGATAGGGGCTCAGAATCAATTCTGTACAGAAGCTTAGACAAACTCACAAGTTTGGGGCAGAATAAAATAAAATTTTGGAGAATTTTAGGCGCATTGTCGTGGCTACCTCTGCATTTTACACCAAGTATGGTGTGCACATATGCTCAGCAAAAGAAGTACATAAAAGAAGAGAAAATGTGCAGCAGAAGTGAAGCACATGGCTGGGGTGGTGATGTGACAAGTCAATGGTCAAAAAAATGTAATACATAAATACACCCACTAACAAGACACACACGCACAGATACTCATGTGCTGATGTTTGCTGTTTTGCAACTCGTGCAATTCATTGGGAAGGAAACATGTGGTGGGTCCTAAAAAAATATAAATAGAAAAGTATTTCAAGTCCATCAGACTTCATGCCTACTTGCCTAATAATTTATAAAAAGAAACCAGTTGATGGGAATATTGTGTTTAAAAGGCTGGTAGGTCCCATCGAATAGCCGGTTGGAAGATTGCCTAAAAGTCTATCTCAAATTTGGTTTGTGGTTGTGGGCCCATGCCCCATTATTATATTATAAAAGAAAATCACCACTGGTAATGAAAGTCAAAGGCTGGGTTTCAGCACACAGTGTGCGCCTAGGACTAACAAGGCTAAGTAAGGGACTGTTTGGGATCCAAAAATATGTGCCTAAGATTTTGGGCTCAGATTTCGGGGTCTTGTTTGATAAAATAATGGTGGGGCATCTCCAAAATAATATTAAACAATTCAAACCCTTCAGTCCATCAAAGTTTAACCCAACACAGTGTCTTTGATGACTTCTACACGGTTACTCAAGTTCATATTTCCAAGACATGGCTTACAGCTCTATATACATATAAACATGTACACATATGTGGGCATGTATTGCATGCGTTTAGTAGTGCCCCGGACTAAAAAAAAAGGGAAGAGATACGCGCGGCCAAAAAGGAAGAGATCCACGTGGACGGTCAGAAGTTCTTTTTAAATAAATAAAAACCACACTCGGCCATTTGGTCTTCGAGTGTGGCGTGTATCTATTCGGGTCTTTCAAGTGCGGTGCGCATACACGGAGAAAAGGAAAAATCACTCACCAAATGTTATCCAGAAGATATGGAAATTCTAATACTTTGCCGTGCACAATCAATGATAATCGCAACTATCTCACGCAAAGTTGAAGATCCATGAAATAAGTTCACAAACCTAAAACAAGACAGGAGCACAAATTTGTGCAATCCACTCGAGGAGTTTTTTCAATGTTAGACTGTTCTTGATTGTTCTTGGGATGGAGAACAAGAGCTGGATTCTTAGAAGGGAGTAAAGGTTGGTGAAAGTAATAAATGAGATTTTCACCTCCATTTTATACTTGGCAAATTACTCAAAGGACACTGTCATTTCTGCCAGTACAAGCGTCAGTGAAAAATAAAACATTGTGATTGGCTCTTCAGGTGGATAAATTGGTGCACGAACAGCCCTATCACAAGCTAGGTGCACGCGCAGGGATTACATTGTAGGTACTAGTCTTACATCGCCAATCAAACCGCGCCACGTGTCATCATTGGAGCTTTGATCCACAAAGCTGATAAACTTATGGAAAGTGGCGCGCAGGACTTGGTGAAGATCATTTCACCACGGATATTTCCTCCAAGAAAATTACAAGGATGGGTTACTCACCAATAGAGAAAAGCTTCTCACTTCTCAATGGCGCACATAGACTTTGGGGGCAAAGTCTCTGTCTTGGGTTCAACTTTGCCGCACAAAAGCTATTTTTGGCTTTGGTACGCGGCAAAGTCATTAGGATTCTCAGGTTACGTGGCTTGTATGGCTTAAGGAAGAGGTTCACCAGGGTTACTCGCAAAGGTTTTTTTCTGCGAGACAAACTCCTTGTCGGGCCGGAAATAGCGAGTTTACTGGAGTTCTTGTGATTCGTCATGGAGGCATATTCCTTTTTGTCGTCTTAGGTTGACACGCGGACTATCAATTGTGTCAACACGTGGATTTTCAAGTACAAATTTCTATCGCGCTCTCCACGTGACCCTAAGCCTATAATCAGGCACAGTATTCCATGACAATGGACAAGACATTTTGATCTAATTGTTCTGCAGAATTTTGGTGCAGAGCTTCTCTCTCTAGGGTTTGAGCTCTATCATTGCACTTTGGTTTTCTGTAGAACACTTACCCCATTCCACCCTCTCTAGCTTGCTCTTCCTTACACCTGACCCACTCTTCCTTGAGAATCTTTTGTTATTCTCGCACAATATCTCTACTCCGGTAAGAACTTAGTCTCATCCTAAAAATACACATCTACACAAACCTTACGTTAATTTTTATTTTTATTTTTTTTTGGGTATGTAAGCTGTTGTTAGTAGAGGCTGTTTTTCTTTTTTTGATGCCTCACTGTGGCTTTTATTCTAGCTAGGTTGGTATATCAATTGGAACTTTTCTTAGCTTCTCAGCTGTAGAAAGTGTCCCCTCCGATGGTTTTGTTGTATGTCTCAATCTTGTTGATCCTTGACCCTAATTGCTTGGGGTATGCCACTTGTACATTGTAACTTTTTTCCTTCCAATAACATTAACCACTTTCCTGAGAAAGGAAAAAAAAAAAAAAAGATAGGCTGGTCTAATTTTCATATTAGCTCATAAATTAGAAGATGTAAACGTTTCATATTAGCTCATAATGTCAATACATAGGAACACGTATGAGAACTTTCATATAACCACTATCAAATTAAATACCATCTATATAGTGACTCTAAAAGATAAAACACTAGAAAATAGAACTTACATTTCATAGTAACCATTGGCTTGTACAATTTTCCTGCAACATCATCATCATTAGTATATATTATAATGGTGTTGCGAAGCTAAAAATGGAATCTAATTCTGTGGAATAATACTTTCGTGTTGGCAACTTTATATAGTTCTGGATGTAGTATCTACATCTGGGTTTAGACAGTTAACAAGATGAAATCCTGTGGAGATCTTACATCTTCAAGATACACTCCACGACAATAGCAGAGCTTTGTAGTTTGAAACTTTACATTGATTGTATATACTAATTTGCTAAATTTTTCATGTTCTTATCCTCATCAAATTTAGGTTGAGGGGTAAATGAAAGTAACTAAATATATCTATACTAATACAGAAAGGTAATTTGACAATTTCCTTAATTTTTGTTCTGTTCTGCAAAAATACTTGAATAACAACTCACATTTTATTAGATTAAATTTATGGTTTATCCTAGCAATAGAACACATAAATCATATGACCTTTTGTAATCAGTTTCCTTTCCCAATTCTGTTCCACACAAACAAAAAGAAAACTAAGAGGAGGACCATTCCACCAAATTATATATGCAACCTATACGGAATGGTTGAAGATTGAAACACCACCACCATCGAAAATAGATTTGTAGTTATTATACAAATTTATTGCCCTCGAAGGACAAGAAAGATACCATATGAAAATGAAGAAACATCTAGGTATCACAGGTTAATATAGTAGTATGATGTCGTGACAACATGAAATAATACTATCATGTGGTATACCAGCATATGAAATGGAAGTATGCACATGAAAAGAAGACAGATTCAAATTATGACTAAAAAGGAAAAGAGGTTCAGATTATCCAACCAAAATTTTTGAAATTGTGTCACCTTTCAAGATCCACTATGGCTCCAATTGCCCTGTCACAGAAAATAATCTTTATTACCAAGGATGATTTCGTACTCTTTGCATAATTGTTCAAACAAATTTTCAGATATACCACCATAAAAGGTTAGGACCAGTATATTCTGCCAAACATTAAAAAACATAAATGCAAATTTACAAACAATAATCGCCGTTCTATATCTTAATTAAATCACTTCAATAATAGCCTACTGAAAATTTTAAATGAATTAACTTTGCGTAATAACATGTATTAATGTACCAAATGGCAGTTCCGCAAAAATACAAAACTGTATGTTACATTCTATCGTATATACCCAAAAGATGCAAATGTTGGCACCCACTTACATGCCAAATTGCCAATGTTTCTAACAAGGTGCCAACATCTGTAACTTTTGACAACTATCATTGCTAGGGATGGCAACGGGGCGAGTATGGGATGGGGCACCCCTTACCCCGACCCCGCCCCGGTTAAATGAACCCTTCCCCCACCCCGAGGGGATGTGTCTCCCAACCACGACCCCGCCCCGTAAACAAAAACCCGTCCCCGCCCCGATTTTTTTTTTTTCCCCTTCAGCAAAAATCTACATTCCCACATTAGCAAAAAAAAATTAAAGAACAAAATTCTCTTCAACCCTTGCTAATACACAAAGAATGCAATTTTTATTCACTCTATGCTCTCCATACCATTACAAGAGTTAATACAGAGAGTTAAAGCAAACACAAACACTCTGACAGACTTCAATCATGAGCATGAGGAAATTGAGATGAAGATAGTAATATCTTTGAATTTTAGCAACCCCATATACACGAATCACTCACACACAAAAATTTCTTGAATTGAAGGGAACAAAACAAAAATAAATTAAAAATAACACAAATCTATATATATACATAGATCTATATCTGTATACACACACGCGCAGATCTATATATATATATATACACAGATCTCTATATATATACACACTCAGATCTATATATATGCGCACGCAGAGATCGATCAATCGAGGGAATGGGTTGAGGGATCGTAGAGAAGCTCGAAGCTGTTGAAGATCTCGACGTTGCGACCTCGCCAATAACACAGCCGAAGTTGGTGGTCGGAGATGTTGACGATTACAAGGTAGAGGAGCTTCCTCCATGGCAAGAGTGTGTGTGTGTGTGTGTGTGTGTGTGTGTGTGTGAGAGAGAGAGAGAGAGAGAGAGAGAGAGAGAGAGAGAGAGAGAGAGAGATGGGAGTTAATCTGCTGGGAGTTAGAGAGACTAGGTATTTAACTATTTATACTACTAGTATTTTATGTAATACTTATTAACTAAAAAGGGTAGTTTAGCAAATATGCTGTATAATGGGGGCGGGTTCGGGGGATTTTTCCCTACCCCGACCCGGGTTGAAGAATTTTCCCCCATACCCGCCCCTACCCCGAATTAGCCACCCCCATACCCTACCTATTAGGGGCGGGCCGGGAACCCAGGAAACCTGCCCCATTGCCATCTCTAATCATTGCCAATGATTTTAAACCACAGGTTTCTCAAAAAGAACTTTGACGAGCAAACATCTGCATTGTGCCAAGTAGGGTTCAATGTATCGGCTGATACCGAGTCAACTCAGCCGAGTCAACTCGGTATTGAAGGGCGACAAGACAAGAAATGATGCTGATACAAGAAGCTATACAAAAGGATATGTATCGTGCTACGTATCGTCTAATACAACCGATTTATCATCATCTCGGAAGCGGTATCGCGAGACGATGCGCAATACGCACGACACATATTGCGCTACGTATCGTGCTACAGTGAGAGGGAGACGCAAAAAAACATAGCAACACATAGCAACTTGGTGCCCTCTGCTTCGAAACTCCTCCTCCATCTAGGTCGATTCGATCCTCTCTCTCTCATCTCCTTTCTCTCAGATCGTAGGCGAGCTGCTGGTGTTTCCCCTCGTCGCAAGTATGATTCGTCGCGGTCCCTCTCTCCCAGATCTGAATTGTGAATATACAGACTGTGTTTTATTTTACCTGTGTTCTGTTTGGTTGGGTGGGTAGTACGATACAGTGGGTAAAAATTATGTAACCTAGTTTACCAAAAAATAATTGTGTAAATATGTTACCTTGGTTAGGTAGTATTTAACCTAGATTCTGTGTGTATCTTTGTGTGTGTAACAAATAATTCTTTAATTTGTTGATCAAAGGAAAAAAAACTTTACTGGATTTGGGTTTAGGCTAAAAAATGTGGTATGTTACCTAGTTTACCAAAAATAATTCTGTGTAAATATGTAAACTTGGTTAGGTAGTATTTAACCTAGGTTCTGTGTGTATCTTTTTGTGTGTAACAAATAATTCTTTAATTTGCTGATCAAAGAAAAAAAAAACTTTACTGGATTTGGTTGGGTTATTTGAATTTAGTTGGTTATAAAAATTTGAAGGCTTTTTGTTAGTTATAATATAATATTTATTCAAATAATTTAAATTACCTATTATATAACAATAACATATAATATTATAATGTTCGTTGAAGTTAGGTAGTTATTGTCACGGTAATTGCTATTTAGTACCACATTATGAAGTATCATTATTAATTGGGAAAATTCACTTTTAGTAACGCCAAAAGAGACGCTAAAAGTGACGGAGGGGGTAAACTACCACAAAATGTTAGTTGAGGGACCAAAGTGCCAAATAGGGTATAGTTTGAGGGTGGAAAATGCATTTTACCCTTATTAATTTCTATTTCTATTAAAGGCATATAACAATTAAATTTCAAATAAGAATTATACACCATTTTATTTGTTTTTCTTGGAATTAAGCTTGTGGTAAGATGCTTTTGTTACTTATCATATAATGCTTGTTTAAATCCTTTTCTAAAGTGG
This sequence comes from Hydrangea macrophylla, assembly GCA_033977485.1. Classification (NCBI taxonomy): domain Eukaryota; kingdom Viridiplantae; phylum Streptophyta; class Magnoliopsida; order Cornales; family Hydrangeaceae; genus Hydrangea; species Hydrangea macrophylla. The sequence goes on from CM066993.1 coordinate 42,318,800, forward strand.
TAATATTTGGTAGTGTTAAACAATTATTTTCCAATTATGTTTGAAGTATAATCAGACCCTAGATAGACAGCGTGTGTATTGGATATTATGTGATGTTATAATTGGTTCATTGTCTGGTGCTGTAATCTATTAGACCAATTTTGTTGTTTTTCTTATTTTTAAATTTCACTATTTTTCTAGATTGGTACATTGTGTATTGTTGTGAACTATCAGGCCAATTTGTTTTTATTATTTTATAATTTTTCAGTATTTTTCCAGATTTTTTTGAACCTTAAATCTACATATCGTTGCGTATCGCTCGTGTTGGATGTGGCTCATATTTTGATGGGTCCGTTTCACTAGCCCAAGACTTAAGTGGGCGGGCTCTGGGGCCCATGGCCGAGCAAAACGTAAGAGATATACAAGTTATAACCCTAATTCGTTATCTTTCTGTTTCACCATGTACCAAGGTAGGATATATAAATATGGGTACTTGGGGGATTTTACCATGTATCAGGGTAGGAGATATATAAGTTGTAACCCTAATTTGTTTTTGATAGTGGAAAACTTATGGCTCTCAAGTGTGGACGTAGGCACATCGCTCAACAACGTAGAAATCATTGTCTTTATCTTCTTGTTTTCTGTTTGATTATTGTTTGCGTGTGATTCGATCCAACACATTGGTATCTGAGCGGGTTGGTTGGCGCAACAATGGTGAATATTTTGTTTTCAAAGTATGATGTGGAGAAGTTGGACGGAACTACAAACTTCGGTCTTTGGCAGCAAAGGGTGAAGATATGTTGGTGCAGCAGGTATGGTGAAGGCGTTGTATGGTAAATCGAGGAAGCATGCAAGTATGTCTGACGAGGATTGGGAAGATCTGGAATTGAGAGCGGGCATTACCATTAGTCTTTGACTTGCAGATTCGTTACGCATCACGTCTTGGATGAAGATTCTCCAGCAGGAATATGGACGAAATTGGAGAGCAAGTACATGTCAAAATCCCTCGCAAATAAACAATTTCTCAAGGAAAAGTTGTACAGGCTTAAGATGGCAGAGGGTTCAAATCTGCATAGCACAACAATGTTTTCAACCAAATTACTAGCGATCTCTTGATAATTGAGGTTAAGTTTGAGGACGAAGATAGGCACTGATTCTTCTTAGTTCTCTCCCTGGTTCTTATGAACATTTGGTTACAACCTGTTATGGGAAAAGGAAACTCTAGAGTTGAGAGGATGTTACATTGGCCTTGTTGGCGTATAACCAACGGAAGCAGAATACTGAGGGTTTTCAGGGTGAAGTGAGGGTTCTCAGGGTTAAGGGCTGGTAGCAAAAGGTAATCATGGTCGTCGAAGAAGCAAGGAGATGGGAGCTGGTAGGAATAAATCTAGATCGAAATCAAAGGGAAAGCAGTTGAAGAATATTGAATGTTACAAGTGTCACGAGAAAAGGCATTTGACGAGAGATTGTCCAACTTGGAAGAATGTTGAGGAGGACGACAACGGGAAAGCCACTACTTCAGCGAATGTGGTGGAGGATGGCTCGGATTGTAGCGATGGAGATATGCTTTCTGTGTTATCGGCAACCGACCGCTTCACGGATGCTTGGATTCTGGATTTTGGATGTTCATATCATATGTGCCCACACGAGGACTTGTTTGATACCTACAGGTCAGTAAATTGTGGTAGTGTTCTCATGGGTAATGACGCATCTTGTAAAGTCATTGGTATTGGCATTATTAGTTTGATGGTGTTGTGAAGACTATGGGTGATGTGAGACATGTTCCATATTTATAGAAGAATCTAATTTCTTTGGATACCTTAGACTCCAATGGCTGCATTTATAAATCAAAAGGGGGTGTCTTGAAGGTGATCAAAGGGGCTATGGTATTGATGAAGGGCCAGAAAGTTACAGGAAATATTTACAAATTGATGGGAAGCACAGTTGTAGGTGGAGCTGCAGCAACATCTGCAGAATCTAGTACGGACAATACTTTACTGTGGCACATAAGGCTTGGTCACATGGGTGAGCGAGGTATGATGGAACTTCATAACAGAAATATGTTGAAGGGGGTAAGATCATGTAAACTAGATTTCTGCAAATATTGTGTACTTGGGAAACAGTGCAAGGTGCAGTTCAAGACGGCTACTCACAGTAACAAGGGTATTCTTGACTATGTCTGAGTTCAATCAAAAGGTGGATCTTAATATTTTGTAAGTTTCATAGATGATTACTCAAGAAAGATCTGGGTCTACTTCATGAAGCACAAATCATAAACTTTTGCTAAGTTCAGATTATGGAAGACAGAGGTAGAGAAGAAGACAGGAAGACAGATTAAGTGCCTCAGAACAATAATGGTACAGAGTATAAGGATACACAATTTCTGAAGTTTTGTGAGGAGCACAGGATCAAGCGACACTTTACAGTCCGGAGAACACCACATTAGAACGGTGTTGCTGAGAGTATGAACAAACTATAGCAGAGAGAGCAACGTGTTTAAGACTGAATGTTGGCCTACCCAAGACCTTTTGGGTTGAGGCAGTGAGTATGGTATGCTACGTCATTAATAGATCACCTAGAGCAGTACTTGATGGCAAGGTAGCAAAAGAGGTATGGACAGAGAAGGAGGTGGATTACTCCAAGATGAGGGTATTCGGGTGTCCTGTTTATGTTCCTATCCCGAGTGAGAAGAGGTCAAAGTTAGACCCAAAATCAAAGTAGTGCAACTTTCTTGGGTACGAGAAAGGAGTGAAAGGGTACAAGCTATGGGATCCTGAAACTCAAAAGGTGGTGATTAGCAGAGATGTAGTGTTCGATGAAAACTCTTATGTTGAAAAATTCTATGGAAGATCAGAAGCATCAGTCAGAAGAGAATAACAGCATCAAACAGATTATAGAGGTAGAGCTAGGTGTAGATAAAGAGAATATTATTCAGCCAGTGGAAGAGCATAATAGCATAGCCACAGATAGGCCAGATGCACGACTAGACCACCAGTTAAGTACGGGTATGATAATTTTGTTTCTTTTGCACTTGTTTCTAGTGGAGGAGAGCCTTCAACTTATCAGGAGGCAATCAGTTGTCAAGAGAAGGATAAGTGGGTGAAGGCCATGGTAGAAGAAACTCAGCCACTACATAAGAACATGACTTGGGATTTGATGGAACTTCCCGCGGGGAAGAGGGCAATAGGGTGCAAGTGGGTCTACAAGAAAAGGAAGCAGTATCAGAAAATGAAGGGCAGAGGTTTAAGGCACGGTTGGTGGCCAAAGGGTACTCACAATTCACAAAAGAAAGGAATTGACTACAATGAGGTTTTCTCTCCAGTGGTGAAGCACACTTCCATCCGGACTGTGCTTGCTTTAGTAGCCAATTATGATATGGAGTTGGAGCAGCTAGAAGTGAAGACTGTTTTCCTTCATGGGGACTTGGAGGAGCACACCTTCCTCGAGCAGCCAAAGGGGTTCAAGCAACCAGAGTCGGAATGTAGTAGTACAAGAAGATTGATTCATACATGATTCAGATAGGCTACAGTTGTTGTGAGTATGAATGTTGTGTCTACTTCAGGATCCTTGCTGATGGTTCTTTCATTTTCTTTATGCTTTACGTTGAGGATATGTTGATCGCTTCAAAGTCTGTGAATGAGATTGTGAGATTGAAATCCTTGCTCGGTAGAGAGTCGAAATGAAAGACTTGGGTGCAGCCAAGAAAATCTTTGGGATGGGAATTTGGAGACACAGAAAGGCTGGAAAGTTATAGGTGTCCCGGGAAAAGTACGTGAAGAAGGTACTAGAGACTTTAGTATAAGTAATACTAAACCAGTTGCTACACCATTGGCCAATCACTTCAGGTTGTCTGTAGGTCAATGCCCCGAGACAGAAGCAGAAATTGAAGATATGTCCAAGGTACCGTATGCCAATGTTGTAGGTTGTTTGATGTATGCAAAGGTTTGCACCATAGCAAGTTTATGGCAAATCCAGGGGATAAAGCATTGGAAGGAAGTGAAGTGGAATTTTCAGATATATTGCGAGGTACTGCGGGTTATGGTAGGGGCGGACCAAGGATTTTTGGTCAGGGGGGCCTAGATTATATGGGGGTTCGGGGGTAGCGCCCCCGAGGAAATTTTTTTGGGTCTACAATTATGTGAAAAATGGTAGAATTGTAAGTAGAATTGATTTAACACCCCTAATTTGGGGTAAATCATGTAATTTTAGGGGGCCTATATCTAAAACTTGTAGAATATTACATGTAAGTCTAGAAATTTCACAAATGCAAGGGGCCTGTGTCTAAAACTTGTAAAACATTACATGTAAATCTATAATTTTCAGAAGTCCAGGAAAGGCCTGTGTGAAATTTAGGAGGACCTATTTCTAAAATCTACAAATTATTATATATAGTTTTGCAATTTCTAAAAATCCAGGAGGGCCTGTGCCACCCCTGGGGTCAATGTAGGTCCGCCCATGGGTTATGGTATTATGTTTCAGAGACAACAGGGCACTATTTCAGTTGTGGGGTATGTAGATACAGATTACGCAGGTGAATTGGATGACAGGAGGTCTACGACAGGTCATGTGTTTACACTAACAGGTGGGCCCATATGTTGGAAGTCTACATTACAGTCTACTGTGGTACTGTCTACAACTGAGAAAATATGGCAGCAACCGAGGCTGCAAGGGAAGCTTTGTGCGTAAAGGGTTTACAAGGAACTTGGTGTTGATCAAGGTGGAGTTCAGTTGCATTGTGACAGTCAAAGTACCATTTATTTGGCAAAGAATCAGGTGTATCATGCGAGAACCAAACATATAGATGTGAGGGTCCAGAAAATAAGGGCATTGGTTGTAACAGATGATATTCTCTTGGAGATGATTCACTACATAAATTGTTGCTGATATGTTGACAAAGCCTGTTACTTCGGAGAAGTTCAAGCATTGCTTGGACTTAATCAATGTCTCTTCTTGTTGAAGAGGAGGAGTCCCCTTACCCTTTTATTAGTTCAAGGTGGAGCATGGAACAGTGACTTCAAGGTGGCTTGGTATTCGCCAAGGTGGAGATTGCTAGATGCGGCTCATATTTTGACGAGTCCATTTCACTAGCCCAAGAGTTAAGTGGGAGGGCCCCAGGGCCATAGCGGAGCGAAGCATACCAGGGTAGGAGATATATAAGTTGTGTGGGGGTGCGGTATGGACTAGTTCGGTGGGGTTGCAGGGGCTCCGCCACCTTAGTACGTTATGGGTACTTTAGGGATTTTACCATGTAGCAGGGTAGGAGATATATAAGTTGTAACCCTACTTCGTTATTGATAGTGGAAAACTTCTGGGTCTCCAGTGTGGACGTAGGCACATCGCCGAACCACGTAGAAATCTCTGTCTTTATCTTTTTGTTTTCTCTTTGATTATTGTTTGTATGTGTGATTCGATCAACAGCCCGATACCAGGCCGCAGTGCCGCGATTGAGTCGTCTCAAAGGCCTCCGCAACCGCGACCAATACTGCGACCTTGAACCATGGTGCCAACCCTAACGAACTTTTTGATGACTTATCAGTCCACCACTGCCCGCTCAGATTATAACTTAGATTGTTTCTCAAGCCTTGTAGTAAACCTCTTTTTTGCGAATACTCTTTGGCTTGAGATTGGATGAATCTCCAAGACAAAGAGGATTTGAGCCTCCTTCCTAGTATCTCCTGATAAAAATAAAAATAAAAAGTTACGTATTCTTTGCAACTTCTAAAGTTCCCAACACATCTCCAACAAATTTTCGGGCCTCCTAACGACTATAAATCCCCCACACAGTCTCAAACAATACCAATGTCATGTACAATGGCTAGTTGATTTGATCACGCCAGAGGCATCGTTATCTTGCCGAAAAGTAAAGCTTGTCATTGATCTTCCCAGTAACGTAGTTATTAAAGGAGCAAACCCCTATGGGGGTCTGCGTTGCGCCTGAGCCTAAGGCACGCCTTAGACGGCCCTTTAACAACAGGAAAAGACACTCGACATGTTTCTTCCCTCCCCACCTATTCCACCCAAAAAATAATGTCAAATGTATCTTTATGTCGAGCAGTTACCATCATATCACTATGAGGAAAAAAAATCACTACTAATAGATATGGGAAGAAGAAAGAGAATTGGAAGAACAATACTACCAATGTCACTAGAAAAACTACAAGAACATTCATGCGACGGGTCCTATGAACTTGTGATCGTTCCACTCGAGGCTCTAGCAATCAAGAGTGAATCATTTTAAACTAAGTAATTCCTACACAGGGCTGGTCACCAAGGTTTTGAATTTTGACTGCTGCCTGGTCAAATCAACTTGGATTGCAAAGAGTCCAATGTTCAAAAATCACTAGGCGCTAGTCAGGCGGTGGAGGGGGCTAGGCGGATTTTTATTATTTAAATTAAATTAATAATAAAGTAGATATATACGAGTAATGTGGTGTTATTTAGAAATAATCATTGATTTAGGGGTTAATATATAGTATCTATATATTAGTTATGTGGTGTTATTTAAAAATAAGTAAAGATGGCAAAAGGTTTTTAATATTTATAAAACTATAAGGAATCTATTTATAATAACCTTAAACATTTAGGGGATATGCACACATTAGGCATAATTTAGGGTTCCATTGCTTCAGTCGCAGCCAACAAACGAGGGTAAAACGAACAAGTATTTTTTTCTTTTCTATCTTCTTCCATTTTTTGTTTTATTCCTCTCTTTCTTTTGGTGGATCTTCTAAGGTAAAATCTAGATCCGCCCACGGCTGACTAGGGCCACCTAATCTCCTGGGCGATTTATACAAACGCCTAGCAGCAACCTAATCTCCTGGGCGATTTAAACAAACGCCTATGGGATCGACGGATGGGCACCACCTAGCGCCTAGGCTTTTAGAACACTGAAAGAGTCTACCGTAAGACAATGCGACTATAAGGACTGAAGGTATCTTGATTCATGAGCTAACTAGCATCACCAGCTTGAATGGTCAACCACCCAATCTCAAACCCCCTTCATCTTTTCTCCTTTCGTTGTTATCATTTTTTCCTGGCCTCTCCTTTCATAAGAGGTCAAAACCAAAAAGAGTATTTATTTACCCTCTCTTTCATTAACTTTGATGAGCTGAATGCAAAAGAAAAACTATGCGAGGGAGACAAGTAAACCGAATATTAAATCATGACTTGTTCAAAATAACCACACACAAACACACAAAAAAAAAAAGGCAGAGCATTTAGATATTTCAGGCTTGGATGAGTAGATTGGTGAAAATCAGAAAGACTATCCAATCCATGAGCAAATTTGACCAAAATATAATTATTATTATTATTGTTATAAGAGAAAGAAATTAACAACAGACTTAACAAAGAATAAAGTCAGTGGAAAAACAGAGACAAGAAGATTGCATGCAAATATTAAAGATGGTGATGTACCAGACTCCAAAAGTACAACCAGCTACTGATGTCAACAGGTGAACGCCTGATATGGTACCACAGAAGACGAAAACAAACAAAGAAAACAATTAATTTGTAATTTCAAAGCATAAGATCAAAGGGAATAATGGAACACACCCGGGGGGGAGTACCAGTTTTTGGAAGCTTATTATACCTCCCAGCCATGGTTGTGACTTGCCTGCATACATCAATTTCGTAAGTAATCGATCTATATCTTCTGATCTAGAACTTGAAGGAAATTTGGGCTAGCATAAGCAAATCAAGAAATTAAAGACTCTAAAAAATCAAAAGAAATTTATATTATCTATGTGAGAGTTCTTATTTTGATGTGTCTAGTTAAGTAGGGGTATTGTTGTAATCTTTCAAATAGTGGCTGCATTATTTAAATAACGTGTAGTGTGTTACTACTAATATTTCTCACACTCTTTTCTCTCTCTAAATCTCTATCTCCAACCCTAAATACTACACTGTAAATCTTAACTTCGTAACACAGCAACTCAATCAAACTATTGTAGAAGATCAACAAAAGCAGGAGTGATTAAAGGTTTCCCTGACATCATTCCGCGATGACATACCTTGACGGTGATGATGATGAGTCTCGTGGTGGTGAGTTTGAGAAATATCGAAGTCATTTGAGTGGGTTTTCAATATTTAAACTATTTTCGGAAACAAAAAAGGTTTTTTTTTAATTATTTTTTCATATCTATTTTACAGACTTTGTTTGGAGCCACTTTTGTTTTGGCTCGACTGCGGACCTCCATGCTTGCGCATAGGACCTATAAAGCCTCTCCATACCCATATGACCATCCATATTTTCGGGTTGGCTCAGATTGATTGAAGGTCACAGGTATCTTTATCAATCATTGTTAAAGGTTTACTAGATTTCACATAATATTTTGTATTATATTTCACCAGACTTATTTCAGCTGAAATTACAAACACTCTTTCTAAATGTACTTGAGACTTTTTCATGATAATTGTGTATATATATGCCATTGTAGACAATGTTCTATAAATCACTAGGCGCTAGTCGCGGGCGGTGAAGGGGGGTATAGCGCCTAGGAACCTACACGGATTTTTTTTTTATAAATAACATTAATAATATAGTAGATATTATATACCAGTCATGTGGTGTTATTTCAAAACAATTATAGATTTGGGGTTCAAATAATAGATACATATATATATATATAAGCTATGTGGTGTTATTTGAAAATAAGTAAAAATATAAGGGATCTTTTAATGATAAACTTAAAGTATATATATACACACATTTTAGAGGAACTAATGTAAATATTCTTTAATTTTTAATTGGTTTGGTGGCTGTCACATCAGCTTTTGAGAAAAGTGAATTTGAAAAAAATAATTCAAAGATACTTTTTGTAAGCCATCTTTTCTAGGGATATACTAGTTTTACTGTGAGTTGTCACATCAGCTTTTTGAAAAAAGTGGACTTGAAAGATGAGCCAAAAATGTTTTTAAAAAAAACAAACCAAAAGTTTATCCTCCCTTTACAGTCATCTGCTCTATAAAATTACACATTCCCAAAAGCTTTTCCTCTCTTCTACAGTCACTTTGTTGTAACTAGGGTTTACAATTTCTCATTTGAACGATGATGCTACTGCCTTATCTCTTCCCTCTTCCATACTCCAGCCTTTTATTGCTCTCTCCTCCATACTTAAGACCATGGCAAAAATTGACAGATCTGATTGAAGGCGGCAGGTAGGTTCTTTCTTTTTTCTCTTTCTTCTGTGTTTTTTTCCTTCTTATTTCACAAAATTACAATCTGAATCCAGTCCCGCCTAGCACTGCCTAGATCCTGCCTAGTCCACTGGCCGATTTTTGCAAACGACTAGGGGAAAGTCGCAGCAGCAGGGCACCGCCAAGGCAGATTTTTAGAACACTGATTGTAGACTATTTTAATCAACCCCAAGAGGTATACTCATAAATTGCATTTGATATTTGTCACTAGGTGTGTATAAGAACTAAAAACGTGGTATTGAGAGTCCGTGCTTCAGAACTAAAAAGGCGGGTGCAGACACATCGACCTTTCGAAAGAGTATGTGCCTCCTTGCTTCTGGCTCTTTTTTTATGGTGAGTCTCATGGTGGTATTGAGAAATATTGAAGCCGTTTGAGTGGGTTTTCAATTTTTAGAGTACTTACGGGGAAAAAAATGGAGGGGGGTGGTGGGGTGATTTCAGATCAGTTTTTCAGACCTTGTTTGGAGCCACTTTTGTTTGGGCTGACATCCATGGGATGCGCCTAAGACCTATAAAGCCTCTCCATACTCATTTGTTGATGTGTTGGTGAAATTTGTGGTGATTTTAAGTTGTTGGGTAATCAGCCAGCAGTTTTTTGGCTTCGAAAAGTGCGACCAGCTCTTGTGTTGGTTGCTTCTTGGTTGTGTTGTGTCCAGTAGGGTGGGGTGTGTGTGTGGAGTTATTTGAGTTGAACAGTATTTTTGGGCAAGTTTTTTGTGAGTGTCTTCTCTTCTGCAAGCATATATCAACATACCTTTGATCACTCAAAGACTTTGGTTCCAACTTTGTTGTGTGAGTGATAAATCCGATTTCCTTTGGGTTATCTGTGTTTCCTGTGTCAAACATTGCGTATTTGTTTTCCTACGGCTTCTTTGGACAATTCCAAGGGAGTTTCTTCAAATGATCAAATAAGAGTTATTACTTATTTAAAATTGTATGCAATTAATTACCATCCGTGTTCTCATGCTACGAAGGTTTTTTTTTTTTGCATGCAAAGAAGAAAATCCACCTGCATCTGACGCCAAAAATTTTGAAGATTGGCGGAGTGAAAATTCATTAGTAATGACCTGGTTCTGGCTTAGCATGGAAACACATGCCTTATCAAATGTGCAGCTTCTAGATACGGCTAAGAAAATATGGACATCACCTAAAGAGATGTATTCACAGGCGCATAATGAATAGTCTATGAGATTTTGGAGCGTATGTTCAACACTAGACAAGGTGATAAGCCTCTTGCATAACATTATGGTACTTTGAAGGGTCTATGAGAAGAACTTACGCTATTTCAGCATTGAGTACGAATTTGGAAGTCCAATGCCGTCAGGGGGAAGAGTTTCGGGTTGCTTGATTTCTGTCTAGCCTTAATTCCAAGTACAGTGTATTCAGCGATCAAATTTTGGCTAGCGAAAAGCTTCCTACTGCTGTCAATACCTAATCTCGTCTTCAGCGGGCCGCTATCAATCGTGATTCTTCTTCCTCATCAAAGTAGTCACCTACCCTAGTTTCTGGTGATAGCAGTCGTGGTGGTTTTCGTGGCGGTCATGGAGGTCGTTTTAGTTGTCATTGTCCCAACTAGCAATGTTCAAAAAATCGCTAGGCAGTCGGCGGGCTGCGAGGGGGGCCTAGGGACTAGGTGGAGGCCAAGTATTTTAAAGCAAAATTAATAATACAGAGACAATTCTAATATGAAAAAAAAAATCACATTATCAAATATCAACAATGAATTTAATTTGATACTTACCAACAAATTATGCTTCCAACTCACAGTGACACACACCAACAGCACGACAAGCACACGCACACACTCTCGTACTCGCACACACACAATCACACTCTCGCAGGCAGACGCACACACGGGAGGAGAGAGACAAAAAGAAGAAGCCCTAATTTCATAAATCCTAATTTGGAAAAATGAAGGTCAAGGTGCGTACCTCTTGGTCGTCGTCTTCTTCTTCTTCTTCTTCTTCTTCTTCTTCTTCTTCTTCTTCCCAGTCATCTCTCTCTCTCTCTCTCTCTCTCTCTCTCTCTCTCTCTCTCTCTCTTGATCTTAGTAGTTAAACGAATGAATGATTGTGGTGGTTGATGTGTTTATTAGGGTTTTTCCCTTGTTATTATTTCACAAAAATGACAATCTCACCCCCAGGCCTTCTGGGCCTCCAAGGCCCGCCCAGGCCTCCTAGGCCTGGCCTAGACCAGGCCTAAATTACTGTGGGATTTTTGCAAAGGATTAGGTGAAAATCCAGGCGACTGGGCAAGGCCTAGGGCCTAGGTGGAGGCCTAGGAGGATTTTTAGAACACTACCAACTAGGGTGGTAGTCGTGATGGTCGTGGTTCCAATCTTGGTGGATGAGGTGGACGAAACGGCTACAGTAATCACTTAGAGCGGAAGTGCAACTATTGTGGTGGTAATGGACATACTGAGGATTATTGTCAGGATAAGTAATCAAACTTCTAATGCCCTTCTCCCAGTTCATTGCCACAGAGAGCCATAGATGGTCCTATTACAACCACTAGTTCTCATGACGACATCATTTCTCAGCTTAGCGAGATCATCCATAAGTTTTCTTTCTCCTCTCATGTGTCTACTTCCACTGCTACTTTAGCCAACTCAGGTAATTCTGCATTGAGATTATTGATTCTGGAGCTAGTGCTCACATGCCTGGTATACCCTCTCTATTCTCTAACTGTTGCCCTTCTAAATAACGAATTGTGTTAACTGATGGTTCCTTTCAACTAGTGGTTGGAACCGGTGATCTTCATCCCACCAAGTCCATGCGCTTATCGTCTAGTTATTCGGACCTTCTTTTCCCCAACTTATTGTCTGTTAGTCCAATCACCAAATCTTTACAGTGTTCAGTGACGTTTTTTCCATCTTGTGTTTTTCAGGATCTCATAACGAAGAAAGTGGTTGGTTTGGTGCATGAGCGTAATGGGTTAAAAGGATCTCCAACCTATCTCTATCTCTATATAAGTATACTACATACACTAACGCATTAAAAGGAAATCATCTCTTATTTTATCTTTTTTCTTTTTAGGAAAAAAATATTATATCAGTAATATTATATTTATATCCTACAGTAATATTATAAACGTAGGAAACTTTCCAAAATCCCAATATAATCTTTACTATTAGCATTGAACTCTTCCAATTCTAGTTGGATTTTCTTTATACTTTTCCATGACTTACGGCTCTTCACTCTATTAACCTAATTGGTTTTATCAAATCAACTCCATGATTCACGAATTCATATCCAAATTGTTTTCTTTCTTCTTCTTATTTTGGGATCTTTTTAACTCCTGCGATTCTTCCTATTCTAGTTGGTTCTTCAATTATGCATAATACTAGATACCGTCCACGTGCAAGGAACGTGGTGTAGTGTATGGGTACTCGATGTGCCTTCAAGTAGTGTATTGCCTTGAAATGAGACATTTTTTTTTTCCTTTTGTTGCACATAATTAACCAGACTTGTCAAAAATTTGTCTTTACATTTAATCTAGCATGAAAATATCATCTTTAACATTGGACCAATAGATACAAGTGGTGCAAATATTAATTTATTGTGGAATAGTTAAAAGTCTGAAGAAGCAATTGGAAGAAATAATTTCAATTTCATAGAACATTAAAATAAGAAGGAAAAAAAAAATGGAACCACTCTTCAACAATCAAAATCAAATTGGCTTTCAAAATTACAATATTTGAACCCAAGTTAAAAATATTTTGAGACCAAATTACAATATGTTGGCATTAAATTTGGATGGATGATTATCCAAAATCGTAAACGAGTATCATAGCAGATTCGCTACTTCAATTTTAAAAAAAAAAACTGACATTAAAGAAAGTGGCCCTTGTGATTAGAACCAAACCTAGCTCATGAGACGTCTTTAGGAACTTTGAGGGTACTACGTGACATATAGATAGGGTACCTAGAACCAATGTGAGTGGGTTATTTGAGTAGGACTCACGGCCCTATATAGATGGTGGGTCCCACCCAAAAAAAAATTCCAGAAGCTCAGTCCCTAAAACGCATCCAAATAAAGCCAAAACAAAGAATAATTGAAAAATGGTAAAACGATCTTTCAATACCAAGTCCCATTATTTGTGGGTCCAAATGTGTGGGTCCAATCCAAAATAAAAATATGGAAGCGCAGTCCTTAAAACACCCCAGATAAAGCCAAAACAAAGACCAAATGAAAAAGGGTAAAACGACCTTATTGTGGGTCCCACCCAAAATTTAAAAAAAAAATGGAAGTGCATTCCTTAAAACGCCCCCAAATAAATTCAAAACAAAATGAAAAAGGGTAAAACGGTCTTTCAATAATCGGTCCCATTATTTGTGGGTCCAACCCAAAATAAAAAAATGAAAGCGTAGTCCCTGAAACACCCCCAAATAAAGCCAAAATAAAGAACAAATGAAAATGGCAAAACGGTCTTTCAATACTCGGTCACATTATATGTGGGTCCCACCCAAAATAAAAATCTAGAAGCGCAGAATAAAGTAAAAACCAAAAAAAAAATGAAAAAGGGTAAAACGGTCCCATTATTTGTGGGTCTCACCCAAAATAAAAATATGGAAGCGCAGTCCCTAAAACGCCCCCAAATAAAGCCAAATTATAACATGTTGACGCCAATTTAGACGGTAAGATATATCATTAAAAACACCAAGGGTGTATCCTAGAAGATCCCAACAAACACTCTATTCGTAGAATGGATGCATAAGAGGACGTGTTTGGCTGAAACCAAATGCAAAGGCACTAAAAAAAACTTACAAGCAATGGGAGGCCAAACAAGTCACAAAGTATAGGCTGGATGCATAAGGGGACGTGTTTGGCTAAAACCAATGCAAAGGCACTAAAAACGCTTTAAAGCAATTGGAAGGCCAAACAAGTCACAAATAAATGCGTACATTTTGGCAGCCAATTTATTGGACTTAATTGAATTGAAAATCTCCCCTCGCAAAATCCTTACCTAACCTATTAACCCCAAAGAAAATACGCCCCCAAATAAGGGCAAAATGGTCTTTCAATAACTGTTTTACTCTTTTCTTAAGGTTATAGATATACAAGTTTATTATTAGTCTCCCTTACTTTTCTTATTATAATCACGTAAGTTTATGAACTCACTCGTTGCCCTTTTTCTTCCCTCAATTCCTCTCTCTTTAGCTTTAGTATAATGGTGTTTGGAAAGAAAAAAAAAAGAGTGGAGGATGATTTATCATCTATGCCTGAGAATAGTAATAATAAATCATGGATGCATAATGTTGATGTGGAAGATTTAGACCTAGAAGATGATGTTGAAGGAGAACATGTTGACATAGAAGACAATAATCAATCTAAGCCTTTAATGGATGAAGTGATTGTACAAGGAGCAGTCAAAAGGAAAAAATCCAGGTGGTGCAAAAATTTGGACATGCAAACATTGCAACAAAACAATTTTCAAGCTCCTATACTCACATTCATTATCAATTTTTTTTTTGGAGCACCACCTGGAGTAAAAGCACAAATAAATAGATGTAGTGCTATGTTAAGTAATCCTGACATAAACAGTCCAAAATGAAGAGAAAAAAAATGGAGTTTCCTCATCGCTTAAAAATTCAACACTTATAAGGAGAAAGGCTCCATCTGCGAAGACAATTGAAGGTTCGTTTCAATTGTTGGATAGAGATGATGCTGATGTGAAGGTGGTGAAGGCACTATGCGCTAATGGCATTCCAATCAACTTGCTAAGAAATCCTAAATTTCATGAGATGATTCAAGCCATTAAATTTAATAGAGGTCCCAAAGCTAATAAGGCTCCTTTTGAAAAGGCTAGAAGTCTAGAACTACTATTTTGGATGATCTTTTTCTCCCAACTCTTCTGACAGTCTAGAACTACTATTTTGGATGAGGTTAAACGAAACGTGGAAAAAGACTCGACTCCTGTAAAAGACACTTGGTATCATCATGGAATGTCCATAGTGTCTGATAGGTGGACGAATGTCAAGAAACAACAGCTAATCAACACCATCATGCTAATAGCCACGGTGCAATATTTTTGTAAGCTGAGGATTTTGAAGGCATCATAAAAAACGAGTGCTAAAATTGTCGAGCTTTTACTTAAAGCAATTGAGGAAGTGGGGGCATCAAATGTATAGCATGTGGTGACTAACAATGCAGCCAATTGCAAGAGTGCTGGAAAAGAGGTTGAGGAAGAAGATGAGGGCAAAAATGTCCTTTGGTAGTGTTTAGTTAGGGCTTTCTTGGTGAAGAGGAAGAAGATGAGGGCAAAAATGTCCTTTGGTAGTGTCCAATTTTGAAAAACATAAGAAGTCGATGTAAAGTTAATTTTTTTAGTTTTAAACCCTTCTAACTTGTATACCTATCTCTGGATTGTGATATTGTGACTTGAGTGGAAAGACGAAAAGGGAGTTTTGAGTGGTTCTTAAGTTTTTAGGTGGAATAGAACAGAACAAGAAAACCAGAACTGATATCAAAAGTTTAAATTAGAAGAAAACATTCAACCCAAAATTATATAGACTGGATAAATATCTAAACACTCATATACCACGAAAAGCCAACTTACAGTGAAATTCAAAAGATCACAAATGAAAACCAAATTTGTTGACAGAATAATGAAATCTGACTCGAGAATTTTTTATTGCAAAGACAGTATATGACATGTGTACTGACCTCCGAAACATATGGAAATTTCTGAGCATTGTAGAGAGGGAATCGGTCGTGCGAGGGACGACTGGTTTTCGCCGCGAATGGTGGCGGCGTGAGGGTCGACGAATGGTAGCTGCGGTTAGAGCTAGGATTGGGGTAACGTTTGCGAGACTGGGAAGGAGAAATATATAGTAGTCGACTTTAAAGTAATTATTGTCCAAAATGACAGAATTAGCATAATACACAAATCAAAATATTCTTATGTAGCTGCACACATATACAAATAATTTTTTTTTTTTTTTTTTGGTTCAAAAGGAAACCAACAAAAGGAGAGTAGCTACCACGAGGGAAGCTAGTACCACAAATATCCGCCATTAAAGACATACAGAGTTCCCTAATAGGGGTAGCTAACAAAACAAGAGTTCCCTAATGGTATACTAAATGGATATTATGTTATTTAAGTAATTATGCAATTACCGTAAAATACAGAACAAACAAGGAAATATCGAAATTAGAGAAATTAATTTGAGAAATTGGGCACGCATCCATAGCCTCCTTTATGTGTAAAGAAGATATCTACAGCCTACAATTCATCAAATTCATTACTGAATTATCATTTTTACCCCCAACATTAAGCCTACACTTTGTACAATTTGGGATATTGACCATTTTACGCTTGATTATTTGTTGCTGTTTTGACTAAGGATTGAATTTCTAGATTATTATTGGGATATTAGGTCTTAGATCCCTTAAAATTAAGTGTATTAGTCAAAAACCCACATAATTTTGCCATTTTTTAAAAAGTCTCTCACTACTTTTTGAATTTGGTGAAAAACCCCGCGCTGGAACTGAAAAATGACTAAGGCAATATTATCTGTCAACTTTAAACCATCATAACTCACTCATTTTTTAGTCTTTTTGAGTGATTTTTTGTTTTTATTTCATGTATTTCTTCGAGATCTACGCAATGGAGTTGAAAATTGTACTAAAGAAAATAATTTGGAACCTCATTTTTTTATTTTATCTTTATCTATTTTGGCAGATAATATTATCTATTTTGATAGAAAATATTAATATTTCCTGTCAACTTTAAACCACCATAACTCACTCTGTTTTTTAGCATTTTTTAGTATTTTTTATTTATGTCATGCATTCTTTGAGATCTACGCAATGGAGTTGAAATTGTACACAAAAAAAAAGTAATTTGGAACCCCATTTTTTTTATTTTATCTGTCAAAAACAGATGTTATTATTTGTTTTGACAATATTATATGTCAACTTTAAACCACCATAACTCACTCATTTTTAGCCTTTTTGAGTGATTTTTTTTTATTCTCTATATTTTTCGAGATCTATGTACCTATGGTGCCAATGTTATGAAAAGAAATATTTTTGTTATATTTATGCAAAAAAAAAAAAAACACAGCTTTTCATATTTGTTTAGCTTTTAGTTTTTTTTTTCTCCAATATTTCATGGTCAATGTTGATCTCGGTTGATAGATCTTATTTTGTTGATTCCAAAATATCAAATTTTACGAAAAACGGACATGTAGAACAAAAGTTAAAACAATTTGAAGTTATTTAGGCATAAAAAGGACCTAATGAGTTAAAGAAAAGTAGTACGGGTTTTATTTGAAATGGTTATGGCTGAAGCCCCCATTTTTCTTTTGGGTGAGACCCACACATAGGGACCCACAAATAATAGGACCTTTTACCCTTTTTTATTTGTTCTTTGTTTTGGCTTTATTTGGAGACGTTTTAGAGCTTCCAAATTTTTATGTTGAGTGGGACCCACAAATAATGGGACTTTTTGAAAGACCATTTTACCCTTTTCATTTGTTCTTTGTTTTGGCTTTATTTGTGGACGTTTTAGAGACTGAGTTTCTAGATTTTTACTTTGGGTGAATTCCACGCATTAGGACCCACAAAATAATTGGACCGGTTATTGAAAGATTGTTTTACCCTTTTTCATTTGTTAGTTGTTTTGGCTTTATTTGGGTGTGTTTTTGTAATATCCTGTATTTTTTGATGTATATTAATAAAGTAGTCGACAACCCGTGCAACGCACGGGCTGTTTAAAATGTAAGAATTTTGAACTAATTTAGTTTTGCTTTTATATATAATTAATTATATAAAAAGATTCAAAATGTTGCAGAATAGCTATTCCTCCCTTCTGCAATAGCATTTTATTGCAGAATTTTTCGGAACAAAAAGTTGTATATGTACCCCCTTTTCCAACCTCAGATGCTAATAAGGTGAGAAAATCGGAGTTACTATAATATGCCTTTACAAACATAGGTCTAAGGTGTGAGTGAACTAGCTCTAAAGGTTGATTATTTCTTAAAACCTTACATGAAAGGCTTTCGAATGCTATGCTACCTAAACAAAACTCACACGTAGGCAGGTCGGCTTTAGGGAGTTGGCCCACAAGCCTCTACGAGCTAATCGAGTCATCCTTTTCTCATCCTACATGTCCGAGTTTAGTATACTAAGTCATAGAATCAACAGATGATTCATTAACTTAAGAAATAGAGAAAGTAGAGTTAACATTTTATCTCTTAAGAAATTATTACATAAATAACCATGTCTAATAAAAACAAACTATGTAACATAATATCCATCCTATTGTCAGTCCTACCCTGCCTCTTACCCTGCTTAATGCACATAGGCCCACCAGCCTTACCCATTCTTCCACTTATGGAAATACTGGTCATGCATACAACTTCCCTTATAGCGGTCTACTACCAGGTAAACATGCCGAGAATAATCAGAACAAATCTTAATTATCTCGTTCTATGTTATGACCTATTTTATGAGTATCCATGAGTTAGACTGAAAACATATCACAACCTGACCCTGAAGTTCACCAGTGCAGGTAGTCCCAATTGAATCATACCGGATTTCAACTTTAGATTCTCGATCATCAAGTGTTTGGGATTTTTCCAACCACTTCGAACTTCAGTACCAGATTCTTCAATCTAGCAGTGGATGTGCTCTAAAACAAATTCGAGCTAATTCTATATTCATAGATCATTGGGTAGATCTTATATACCCAAATTAGATCATCGCCCATGCTGCTTTATCAAAACAAGGCGCGTGTGATGGTCTTTCTATAATTAAATTCTATAGGCCTTTAAGGTCTTTGGCAATATTGGGCCCTAGGTCCAATTTGGGATCAATTGGTTGGATTATTGATTGAGATAAGTTTTCCAAGAGTTCTTTTCTCATTCAAACGTATATGTTACTTTTTGGTACCAATTTCTACATTCAAGAATGTGCACAAGATGTTGACATTATTACGATGCACATTTTTTTTTATAAATGTTTGTTTTAAAATCCAGTTATCAAAATATCTTTCCTTATCACAATTTCAAGATCAAAAAATCGCTAAGCTCGTAGTCATCACTTTACTCTTGTAACTCAAGAAAACATTTATAACTGATTTTTCTAAACAAACATGCATAGATAGTACATAATCTGTCTAACATCATCCACAAATAATATTATAATTGCGCCATACACACATGAATGCGCATGGGCCCTACGTGAGCTCAAATTAATAATCTAGAGCTCATGCTCAATTAATTAATGCATATGTTGTGAAAACAAAGAAATTCATCCATTTACAAATAGGTTTTTCCAAAACATAAAATAAAAAACACTCATCCTCACTTTACATTTATAGCCATAAAAAACAGGGATGCTTTATTTTTCACATATATACAAAAACAACCTTAGAACATACATCGTGATAACATAAGCTCAAAATAAATTGTCAATTTAAGTTGTCCATTCAATCAATCCAGATTAATTAATTAATCACATACGACAAGCACTCATGCGGTCTTTATTACAAGAATGAATGGACTCATTCATCTTTCCATTTTAAAGAGAAGGACAAGAGGTCTCAAGGTAATCCAATCACAAATAACATTAAATAAACGTGCAATGATTCGAGCCTCTAATGTAAAAATAATACACTAATCATTAAATTTGCCCTTCCAAATCTCTCAAATATTTAAAACTAATTAAACAGGGCTTTTAAATTAAACACAATAATTTTAAAACCTCATGGAAAAAATTTAAATAACTGAAAAACTAATTTTTCATTATAAATAAAATTTTTCAAAATTTTATTGGAGCCCAAACAATTATCAATCAATTTAACACCCCATATTAATTTCAAAAATTAATAATCTATTTTGGCTATTTTAAGCAATTGAAAGAATGCCCATAAGCATAAATTTTATGCTCTAAAATACCAAAAGAAATATGAAATAATTTACAAAACAAAATTTTCTCAAGTCCCCAATCAGCGTACAAAAACACCAAGTTGATTTAACTAATTAAGTCAGCTTTAATCAATGATTGGATTCCCCAAAAAAATATTTAAAGTAACTAGTAAATGCTTTAAGGAATTTCCAAGAATAACTTAGAAATGTATTAGGAATAAATAAAAATTCCTGAATTTATGGGAGTCAAAAAGCATTGATTTAACCAACTAAATTGATTATTGTCAAACACATCAACAATAATGATTTAATTTCCAAAAATATGAAATTTAAAGGAATCAAAACTTCCCTTCAGTTTTTCATGGCCCAAAACAGTGTACTAAACACATCGTATTAATTACAAAAATTAATATTAATATTTGGATATTTTAAGCAATTATGAAATTTAACATTACACAGAATAGGTTGTAAATAAGAAAACCCATTAATAACAGAATCAATATTATGAAATTTAAGATCCAAAATATAACATAAACTTAAGCATTTCGATCGCTTTGTATTTACTAGCAACACCTCTACACAACCAAAAACGTATTTATTTTCGAAATCAACAACTAAATCACCATCGATCATCATCTCTGATAATGTACTCTTGAGTCATAATCTTGACCTCTCTTTCTCTCCCCCTCCTTGTCCACACAATAGCACACTGTAAGCTTGTCTTTAGGAATGAGAGAAACTGAGAAAAGAAAAAAAAAACACCCACAGCAGAAAAAGCAAAAAATAGAGATTTTTTTTTATGTGTTTTGAATTCAAGAAACCCAAACCCACCTTTTATAACCATCTGGAACCACAAATTTTTTTCCCAAACATTTGAGTTAAAAATTGAACTTTCTTTATTATCAAGGTCAAATAAGCATGACAACGACCACCAAGTAATAACAATTTAGAAAGCAAAATTTCTGACTGTACGTGAGCATATAAGTATTTGTGTGTGTATACATGTGTGTGAAACTATGTGTTGAGAAATAAAATTAATCAATTCACTGAGTAGGACTGGCAAAAAGAGAAGTAAAATTCAGATTACCTTGAGAGAATTTTGAATGTTCACTCCAAATTTTTGATTAAATCACATGAGCCCTAGATCTCCCTAAAGCAAGGTATATAGTAGTTATCGAACATATTTAGATAGTCAGGGAACACAAAGAATAAACTTACTTGAAAATTTAAAATTTTCAAAAACAAATCAGTAAGCAGAAATCAAACTCAAAATCAAGAGCAAAAGGTGGGGAATTCCACTTTAAGGTAACAAAATGAAAACACAAACTAATATCTTGATTGCTTCACCTAGGCTGCTGCAGCCATATTTGAGACAACAGAGCTGGGTATAATCAAACAAATATAAATAGAGAGAGAAAAGAGTACCAATGCGGGAGAGACTTGTTAATTAAGAAACTCTATAGAGATGAGTCATGAACCAACCTTGGCCTGTACACAAATAACCAAAAATAAAATAAAATCATTGCATAGATTGCCTACATAATAGAGGAATATAAATGTACAATACCAACATTACGCATGTAATAACGAATAAATGATCAGATACTGCAAATTGAAAAAAAAACAATATGAGAGATTTTTGGCACTAATTTTACTACTCCTATAATCTTTTTAGCAATAATATGTGATGGATTTAGGTTTCGAAAAACTTAAAATTGTGCACAGCGGAAAACAAGTTTCAAAAACTTATTGGTATGCTCGGATCTACTACTTATCAACTCTATAGATGCGTGGGGAGAAGGTTAGTACGCAATACCTTAGTGTCTTGAACCCAATTCTGACTATGTCTTTTTGTTCAATATCTAGCAGCTTCTTCTAAGCGATCTTCACCCTTATGTCTCCTCGAACACTTCTCGGAGAGGCTAGGGTTGGTGGGAACCCTAATAGAGGGGAAAAGAAGGTTTGGGAGCCCGAAACAGGTTTCTGCAGCTTTTTGGAATTAAAACGACGTTCAAACTTTTTCTATACGCAGTTGCCCTATTTATAGATTTCCAAACCGACTTTAGAGTTCAATCGATTGAAACGATTTCGATCAATGAAAACATCAATTGATTGAAACTCTTCCAATCAATTGGCTCAATGCCCTTATGCCTTTCCAAGCATTCTGGCGGAGCTAAGAATGGGACCTCCTAGGTTCTTTATTGTTGGCTCAGACCAGTTGTTAATTCCAATGATCAAACTCTTTGATCAAAAAATTAACCAATTGATCAGTTAACGTTAACTCCACTATATAATGATAACTGCACTCCAACGCAAAAGAATATATCCGAAGTGATAGCTAGACTTGTATGGTGTACTGATGTCCCCCTACCATCAGCATTCGTATTCATATTCAGGTAGTCGGATAAACTGTTACTGTCAACCTAAATGATGATTGCGTCTTCCATTCTCAAGGGAATGCTTATTCTCTATCAGAGGGTAGATACTATTTTGACAATATATGTTCACAACCCTATGAATGTGACTTACCCAAGATACCCAGGTGTTGATCTTTAAGACTTCACTGATTGGTAAGTCAAAGCAGTCACATCCATAGTCTGTGTTTATAATCGTCTCAAGATTAAGAACAAGTACCTTATACAAGTTATGAGTTCCTATCGACTATCGACGGTTTTATATGTCAATAGGAATCTCATGGTCCGTCAATGCATTATAAGCACTAGCATATTAACTAAGAGTCATACTCTAGTGATTAAGATTCTTCACTGCATCCGATGGTAATAAATCATGCTACAGTGTATACCCGATGAGATATCCAGTCTCATCATCCACTATGACAATTTCTAAGTATCAAAGAATAGTAATTTGTATCTCACTTGTATGTATCTCATACATACACGAATTACCTACTATGATACTTTAGGATCATAAACATTCATCTCATGAAACATACACAATAAATTGCATGAATGATATCCATATATAAAATGCCAAATGTCTCATACATAGAGACCGGGTTTGAGGGCACAATCCCAACAATATGATGCATATCAGATAATAGTAACTTTAGCAGTCCAAATCTAAGCAAAAATTTGAAAAATTCAAGTCATGTGTGTCCCCTGCTCAACACTGAACCTGGTCCAACCAAAAAAACAAAAAAAATTCCAAATGGTTTTCTGTTTGATTCAAGAGTTGGCATTCTACACTCTCCTTCACTTTCTACCACTTGAAGATGCCAATAATAAAAACTCAAACTTTTAGCATTAGAAATTACAATTACTTTAAATGAATATTAAAATCACATGAACTCAAAAGTAAAAATTAAATATAAAAAAGTAGCAGCATTGAAATTTCCTTTCAGACATTTCCCTCTGTTTGTACAGGCAATTCTAAGCTCTTTAAAGGCTTCAACACATGATTGTGAGAAGGGGACTCACGATATAAATACGATTTTGGCAGAACCTTAAGATTAGGGCAAATAGTATAACCCTAAGAACAATAGATATAAACATCAGTAAAAATATTTGGGAAAATAGAAACAGAGGCGAAGAGATGTTACCGCGATCAAGGTCGAAGTCGAGGATGTCTTGTCTTTAAGGTATAAAATTACCATTTGAGTGAGGGAAGAGATCACAAGCGAAGTCGAACTTTCTTTAACGGTGAATGATGGAAAATTTATAGGAAAAAAACAAGAAAAAGATGAAATGATATATACATGTATATACGCATTTAATGAAAGAAAAATGGATCTTTTTAAAAAATTTTTTTTAAATTTTGAACTGGCAATCACAATAATAATATTACATAGCCAAAAGACCAATGACTAACAACTCTAGACACTCACATGAGCAAGAATACAAACACTTGCTGAGCAACCAACACCTATGACCAATCGTAACTGGACCGAAAATGAAAACCCCCCAAATCAGCTAGAACATAAACAATTTAGAAAGACAATCACAATTGCACTGATCAAACAACACCTAACATGAAAACTTTGTATAACAAATATAAATACTCAAGCAGCCCAGAGGAATACCCAGCAGAATTACAACCAAAATCAAACAGCCACGTGCAGCAAACCAGCGAGAATACACGCCGCAAACAATTCAATCCATCCTAACGAAATCATAAAATGTTGACAAACCCCACCACAAAGCTCCAGGTAGTGGTGAAGAAGGAATTATAAACAGACTTAAGCTTTGCCAAAAGGACTATACGTTTGTCAGGGATTAAGAGTTGACCAGTTGGAAGGAGATGAAAAGGCATAATGAGGCTATTAAACCATTTCATATACATAAAAGGAAAATTGTCACAAATAAGAAACTAGAACTTTAAACAAAAAACTCGAGAACAAAATCATATACATGAAAGAAAAATGAAAATAGCACTTAAGGAGAGCAAACTCAAAACGGAATGATTCCATTGCAATGGTTTCAGATCAATGGCCAATAATTACTAATATTCGTCTTTTCTCAAAAGCACCAAAAACCTTAAAAAGTTTGATGGCAGCATGCTTCTCTGGAACAAAAGCTTGGGACTTATAAATGGATGCCTTCTATGCCATCAAGAAGATATAGAGGAGGCAAGAACCTTAAGTTGGATCACTATATGAACAACTAAGTTATTCATGCTCAAAATATAGCCGAAAACAGAAATGGGTCACCTACAATTATAAGAGATGGGATAAGTTTTCATTTTAATTAAATAAGAAAAACAAAAAATAGTTTTAGAAAATTACTTTTTTTTATTGTTCCCAAATGTGAATGCCAGAATTAATTACCATATGCTTTGATAGTTGAACCACCTAAAACAATTTCTAACTAAAATTCATCTGACTATAATAGAAGGGAGGGGGATAGTAAGTACAAAATAATAGGAAAACTTCAAAACATGGCAGAACTGTCTACTTTCTTTCCCTTTTTAGAATTTTCTTACAAACCAAACAATGGATATAACAATAGTTTGCATACTAAAATAGTTGGTAAATTGTACTAACAAACTCACCAATAGGTCTCTCTCTCTCTCTATATATATATTTAAAGGCAATTGTCTGCCTGTTGAAAACATATATAAAATAGGGTATACTATGTTTCTTCTCCACTGTGTTTATATTAATGTTGAATGGCTGCATTTTACAAATGAAAATTATGCATAAACTCAGAAGAGCAAGGTCAGTATTATGTAAATTATGCATAAACTCAGAGTAGAAGGAAAATTGAATGAATTATTTGCTTTACCCTTTCACAAGTAGAGATTGGATGGTGAATTATTAGCTAGTCTGTCCTGCTAAGGTGAAAATCAATTTTTGGATGTTCAATGACAATGGCCGAACTGAGTACCTATATATAGATCAGGTTAAAAAATGCATCACTAACTCCATTGAACACATGGATTCAACGAAAGGATCATCAAACTATTTCAAAAAAAAATTAATTGGGGAAAAAATGGTTCACAAATATGTAATAGATGTGCCTTCTCATTGGGTCCAATAGTCTAAATTTCCCTTCTAAGAACATAAGAAAAGGGTATCATGATTCCACAAAAATTTAACTAATAAAAGAAGTTTGATGTCAAATTGAATAAACATCTAACTACTTACACGTAGTTTACATCTCGGTTCATATCCTCTTTTTAGCTGGCTTCTATAGATTGCCGTAGAGATCCCCAATCTTTTGGCATGTTAATTACTTGAAGTGATGTAAATAAGATCGTCGCCGTTGATCGTCTTACGCTTCTCTCTCTGGCACTTGTCGGAGACCTCGCCGGTGATAAAGCTGATGGATTCTGAAACGCACTCTTGAACTGTCTCTTTTGCGACTTTTGAGATCTTCACGTTTGCTAGTAAAGCCTTCTTCATGATACGGCTCACGTTTGCGATTGGGAGGAGTCAGTCTTGTTCTCTGTTGTAATTCTTGTTGTTGTGGCCGCCAGACTCATTGTCTGAGTCCGCTATGAATTTCGACAAGAATTTCTGAGCTATTATTCATTTGTTTCTCAGAGATAATTGGGGAAATAATTAGGGTTTTGGAGAAGAAGAGAGTGAAAATGAACTTCACTGGATCGAATTAGTACCAAAACCTCAAAACTTATTTTTTTTTTCCTTAATTCGATCGAATTCACTTGTTTCTCAGCCAAATTTACGAAATCAGTGGTTGTGAACTCATAAATTTGGGGAAATAGCTAGGGTTTTGGAGAGGAAGAGAGTGTAAATCAAACTTCACTAGATTGATCAATACAAAAACCTCAAAATCGACTTTTTTTCCTAATTCGATCGAATTAGCGATTCAAATCACAGAAATAGAACGAAATTAAAGCTTTCAAACAGAAGTAGATCCAAAAAGGTACTGGGAATTCGATTTTTTGATGCCGAAAAAGAGTTTTGTAGGAAACCTTTTGGTCGATATATATACACACATATATATTATAATAATAATATTAAACAGAAGTAGATAAAAAATGTCAACGGGAATTCGGTTTCCCGATGCCAGAAAAGAGAGTTTTGAAGGAGACCTTTTTGGTCGAGAGATATATATACACACATATATATAGATGTATCTATATATAGATATAGATATACTACTATATATTTTTGGTGGGAGAGGTGGAAGTGAGAGATAATTTTATACTTCGGTCATGGATGGAGATTCAAGAGACCTTTAGAAAAAGATAGAGAAAAAGCAATAACCCACCACGAATCCTTTGTCTCCCGGAGCAAGTTTGGCGAATACGATGAGGCAAGACTTGATCGATTGAGGTGTGTATTTAAGGCTAGGACGTTTGGAGAAGATGAAGTGATATGACGGTGGAGGAAACAAAATCAAATCGTGCTTTTTATTTAGGGCTGAACTTTAGAGTGAGAAAGCCACGTGGATAAAAGGTTAAAGAAGAAAAAGCCACATAGGCGCCACGTAGCACAATATGGGAAGGTTTTTGGCCTTGCTTTATATATATAATAGATGAGATTTAGTTTGTTTGCCGTGATTGTTCCTGTAAATCCTTTCCCAATCAATTCGACTTGGTTCAATCAATTGCTTCATGCCCTTCCCAATCGATTGTACCCATATCAATTGATTGAACGTTGACCTCCTTGACCAAATTGATTGAACCCATGTCAATCGATTGACAATTGACCGACTATTCCCAATCGATTGGACCCTTCTCAATCGATTGAACGGGGCATAACTTGGTCTCCAAGTTTGTGCAGGGAGTTGACACCTGCCACCCTCTTTCCCTATATATATGTGATATATTCGTGTATTTGTGTGTGTGTATGTGTGTGTCTGTGCATGTTTGACACATTAGAGAGGGAGAAGAGATATTTGTTATATATATACCCACATATATATACACTTATACCACACATATATACATACATATATACCCACACACTGAAGGAAAAGGAGAAGAAGAAGAAGAAAGGAAAGGAAAATAGAAAGAGAAGAGAAGGAGAGCAAGAGAAAGAGAAAGAAAGAGAGAGAAAAAAGACTCCATTGGAGCTTCAAACCCAAGTTCACCCAAACATGCCCTTGTTCATTTGGTGAGTCCCAAACTCACTCAGTAGCTTAGGTGTAATGTTTTTAGAAGTTTAAAAGAAGAAAAAATGAACCCAAATGGCATTCTCGAAATCCAGGGCGCATCTACCCAATTCTGGGAGAAGATGACGTTCTCAATCGATTGGAAAGGTTCCAATCAAGTGAAGTTTTCCCAATCGATTGAATAAATATTCAATCGATTGGATGAGACCCAATCGATAGAAATAAATTTCAATCGATTTATATTACTTTTTGACCCAATTGATTGAACCATTGTCTCAATCGATTGGTACTTACAGAATACTAATATTTCCTGTTGTTTATGATATGAACTATTTAGCTATTTTAATATTGTTTCATGCTTTCGATATACAATATTGTTGTAATAAAGAGATAATGCAACACTGAAATGAGATAATGTTGAATAATGGGTTAACGTTTCGTAACATTAGATATTGTAGTAGTCATAAACCATTTGGGTTGTCGTTCATTTTATTTAATGTAGTCAGGCCATATATGATGAAGATCATGACGAGGATGTGGACGGTAACAGAGAGAAGGAGCTTGAGGATGACAACGAGAAGCTAGAGGATGATCCAGAGGACCCAGATCCAGTTGATGTAGACGTTATAGTTGGAGAGGACGTCGTAGTAGCAGAGGTTGATGTACCAGAGGAGGATGCCATAGTACCAGAGGCACTTGTAGAGCCTATAGCATAGATGGATGCTATAGCACAGATGGCAGCAGTATGGGTAGTAGAGATGGCCGTACAACCCGATAGATTTATTAGAGGAGAGGCTGAGTTAGCAGAGGCTATCACAGTAGTCAAGGGATTTGCCGCTACTGCTGAGCTGGAGATGGATGATGTGGATGAAGGTGATGATGATGTGATGGTTGAGGATTGGGATGTGAGGATCATGATGGGAGATCTCGACGCACCTATGGAGGATGATCCACTCGAGGAGATTAATATTACACTCGAGGATGAGGCTCCACTGTTTGGATTAGATTTGGATGACTTTTGAGCCAGGATGTTTAGGGTTTAGATTTTGCGAATATATTCTGGACATGTTGTCCATTTTACTTTTGAGGATTTTAGAGATGGCTATTGCACATAGCCTTTTTGTATAGGTAGCAGCCATTGATGGTGGCATTGTAAATAGTTGACTTTAGCGCTATATTAGCTTGTGTCCCATGCAGTACACAGTTTGACTAGTGCGTACTGTGCGGTACATCTTTTGATATATATGAGTTCTACTTTTGGATATATCTAAGATATGATTCAAATTTTACTATATGCTTATGATATAGAACTAATAGTTCATCCCATCTATCGTTTATCTTGATTGTTGTTTCTTCGCAAAGATTGTCAGCTAATCGATATGTCTTTTTGTAGGTACACATCACTCGAGCCAACATGGTAGGACCTAGGAGGAATCAACCACGTTTAGGAGCACCTATCCAGGAGGGTATGGACCCCTACAGGAGTCTTCGAAGCTTTCAGGTGACGAATAGAGCATGTGGGTGATACTTGTAATCATGCCACACATCAGCCCCCTGTCAACCACCCGGTTGCATTGCCACCACCACCAAGGCAGACTGGCGATAAACTATTAGAACGTTTCTGTACGTTGCATCCGGAGAAGTTTAATGGGCTGACAGAACAATGGAAGGCAGAATAGTGGTTCCATGAGATGGAGTTAATCTTTGAAGCCCTCAAAGGTAATGAGCAGGGCAAGCATCGCCTGTCCACTTTTCAGCTAACCTATGCTGCTGTTGACTGGTGGGAGGCAGAATAAGCTACAATAGGAATCGATGCTACGAGAAGGATGCCTTGGGAGACGTTTAAAGGAACGTTCCTGGAAAGGTAATTTTTAGAGGATGAAAAGGACCAAAAAGAGAAGAATTTCATGAGCCTAGTCCAAGGAGGTTGGATTATAAGAATATACGACGCAATTTGAGCGATTATTGCGATTCGCTCAACACATGATTGACACACCTAGAAGAAGGTCAAGCGTTTTCACCAAGGACTTAACTCCCACCTTCAACATATGATGATTGGTTATCTCAATTAGTCATTTAAAGGATTGGTACTGTAATACCCTGTATTTTCAGTATGTATTAATACAATAAGATTCTGTATGAATACCCTTATTATACTTATATTTTCATTTCCAATCGATTGAAGTCTTATCATTCGATTGAAGTGATGGTCTTCTCAATCAATTGAAGCCACATCAATCGATTGAAATCCTGCCGACATAAATACAATGATTGCATCCCAGTTTAATCGATTGAACCCTTGTCAATTGAGTGAAAGTGTGCCACCTGTTATCAATCGATTGAAGCTGTTTCAATCGATTAAAAATGTCAGGATTTTTATCCTTGGTTCACGCAGCAGCTGCCACTAGGCCAGCTTTTTTTCCTATATATATACTTGACCTTCGGGTATGTGGGTGGGTTTCCTAGACTAGAGAGAGAGTAGAGAGATATATATTATATCTATATACACATACTCATATATATATATATATATATTCATATACATACACACAATGACTTCAATCGATTGAAATGACTTCAATTGATCGAACTTACTTTCACCTAGTCGATTGAAAATGACTTCAATTGATTGAGACCATCTATATCCCAATCGACTGAAAATGACTCAATCGATTGGAACTCACAGAATGTTATTATTTCCTTTTGTTGATACTACGTACTGC
The DNA here is from genome assembly GCA_033977485.1 of Hydrangea macrophylla. Taxonomy (NCBI): domain Eukaryota; kingdom Viridiplantae; phylum Streptophyta; class Magnoliopsida; order Cornales; family Hydrangeaceae; genus Hydrangea; species Hydrangea macrophylla. Next base: position 42,349,112 of record CM066993.1, read on the forward strand.
TTAGTTGATTAAATATCGCTACATGATTTCTATAAGCAATACTGTGGAATCAAGAGACAAAGAGATGCGATAACGAGATAAAATGGTGAGGAACGTATTCAGGTTTGGAACGTTAGTAAGCATTGATCCTAATCGGGTTTGATAATCCGTTCACTTCAATCAGAGTAATCAGGCCACATGGGACTATTATGTGTCGATAGTAGTATGACGTTAGGTTAGTTTGATAAGTTATGGGAAAGTTGCAGGAACAGGCATTGGTCAATCATATGTCCTACGAGGCGGTGGACTGTTAGTATGTCCTAAAATGCGGTGGACTGGATCAATATCCCTAAGATAGTTGGTAATCCAATCATATATCCTATGAGGCGGTGAACTATTAATATGTCCTAAAATGCGGTGGACCGGGATTACGGGTAGATGTTGTTAAGTCGTGGCATTAGAACTGATGTGTCTTTGCTCAAAGCATTAAATCCCTGACATGTGGAGGACTATTCATATATTCTAATAAGGCGGGGGATGGACTGATGTAGATGTCTATGACTTGCGGTGGACTGTGAATATGTATTCTCAAAATGCGGTAGACAGATATAGGTGTCTATGGCTTGCAGTGGATTGTGAATATGTATTCTCAAACGCGATAGACAGAGCATTGGTGTATCCAGGAGTATGACAATCTAGTCCGTTCATTAATGAGTAGAATTTTGTTGGTGTTGGGATTGTGCCCTTAAACCCGGTCTTTATGTATGTGACATTTGGCATTTAATATATGGATATCATTTATACATTTAATTATGTGTAATTTATGAGATGATTGTTAGTAATCCTTAAGTATCATAGTAGGTAATTCGTGTATGTATGAGATACATAAATGTGAAATACGAATTACTATTCATTGATACTTAAAACTTGTCACAGTGGATGATGAGACTAGATATCTCATCAGGAATACACTATAGCATGATTAACTGCCATTGGATGGAATGATGAATCTCAATCACTAGAGTGTGACTTTTAGTTAATATGCTAGTACAGACCATGAACTTTCCTGCTGACATCTAAAACCGTCAATAGTCAATAGGAACTTATAACTTGTATAAGGTACGTGCTCTCAATCTTGAGATGATTATGAACACGAACTATGGATGTGACTGCTTTGATTTACCAATCAGTGAGGTCATCAAGATCAACACCTAGGTATCTTGGGTAAGTCATCTTTATAGGGTTGAGAACATATATTGTCAAGATAAAATCTACCCACTGGTAAAGAGTAAGCATTCCCTGAGAATGTCACCTAGTTGATTACTGAGAACTGTAGTCTTGTTGATAAGTAGTTATCAACATGTTTGGTAATCATGAGAGGTGAATGAAACTTAAGGAATGTAAGATACAATCATCATTCAGGTTGACAGTAATAGTTATTCAACTACCTGAAAATTATTATGAATGCTGATGGTGGAGGGACATTAGTACACAATACAAGTCTAGTTATCGCTTCAGATATGTTCTTTTGAGTTGGAGTGCGGTTATTGTTATATAGTGGAGCTAATGTTAACTGATCAATTGGTTATTTAGATGATCAAAGAGATTGATCATAGTTATTGACAACTGATCTGAGCCAACAATGAAGAACCTAGGAGGTTCCACTCTTGGCTCTGCAAAAATACTTAGAAAGGCAGAAAGAGGAAGTTCAATCGATTGAAGACTGGTCTCTTTCAATCGATTGAAAGTGTTTTAATCGATTGAAACCCAAAGGTCGTTTTGAAAATCTATAAATAGGAGAGCTGTGTGCAGAATGAAGTTGAACATCATTTTTACTACTCCAGCCCTCCAGAAATTATTTTAGAGTTTTCTTAGCCTCCTTAACCTCTCTATTGGGCACACATATCAAAGTCATTTGATCTGATCGAGGTGACGAGTACCTCTCTAATGATTTTATTGATCACCTCGTACAGAATGCTATTCAGTCACAGTTGACTGCACCCGGTACACCTCAGCAGAACGATGTAGCGGAGAGAAGGAACCGGACTCTTTTAGACATGACTAGGTCGATGATGAGTTATTCGGAATTGCCATCATTTCTTTAAGGTTATGCTTTGGAAACCACTATGTACATACTAAATCTAGTTCCAAGAAAATCTGTTCCTAAGACACCGCGGGAGATGTGGATTAAACGCAAGCCCTCTTTGCAACATCTCCGGATATGGGGGTGTCCAACACATGCACTAAAAGGAAAGATGAGCAAGTTGGAAACTAGATCGGAAGCATGTTATTTTATAGGGTATCCAAAGGGTATTTATGGTTGGAATTTTTATGATTCGAGAGAACAGAAAGTGTTTGTTAGTACAAATGCTGTTTTCTTGGAGGATGATTATATCATGAACCATAAACTTAAAGGAAGGATAGATCTGAGAGAAATAGATGGAGAGCCCTCTAATCCTCCAACAGTTGAAAACAATGTAAGATAGGAAAATACCACATCTTCACCCATTTCCGCACCGGTACCTCGTCGTAGTGGGAGGATGGTCAGCCAGCCTGATAGATACATGTTCTTAGGAGAAGTTTTTGAAGCTGTCTTCATAGGATCTAAATCTGATCCTGCCACGTATGAAGAGGCAATGCTTGATGTTGATTCAGCTCATTGGGTTAAAGCTATAAAGGCTGAATTGGAATCTATGGATTCTAATAAGGTCTGGGTTCTCGTAGAAGCACCTGGCAATATTAAACCCATTGGCTATAAGTGGGTCTACAAGAGGAAAAGAGGATCAGATGGAAAGGTTGAGACCTTTAAGGCTAGGAAACCTTTAATACTCAGAGAGAGGGCATTGACTATTAGGAAACCTTCTCACCGATAGCCATGCTTAAATCCATTAGAATATTCTTATCCATTGCTATATGCCTAGATTTTGAGATCTGGTAGATGGATGTCAAGCTTGCATTCTTGAATCACAATCTTGAGGAGGACATCTATATGCAACAACCCAAATGGTTCATAGCTGGCAAAAAAGGTAATTTGGTATGCAAGCTGCAAAAGTCCATTTATGGACTTATGCAGGCATCCAGGAGTTGGAACATTCGATTTGACCAAGCGGTCAAGTCATTTGGTTTCATACAGAATCTGGATGAACGTTGTGTATACAAGAAATGTGAAGGTAAGGTGGTGGCTTTTCTTGTTCTTTATGTTGATGACATTCTACTCATTGGAAATGATGTAGGGCATTATCATCAATTACGGTTTGGCTAGCTAGTATTTTCAATATGAAAGATCCAGGAGATGCGAGCTATTTGCTCGGGATAAAGCTCTTTTGAGATCATAAGCGAAAGATAATGAGATTCTCTCAAGCTGGTTATATAGATAAAATACTAACTAGGTTTTCTATGGGCAATTCGAAGAAAGGTTTGCTACATTTTAGGTATGGTCTTGTGTTCTCCAAGACACAGGAGGAGAGGAATCGCATGGCAAGAATTCCCTATGCCTCGGTATGTATGCGATGTTATGCACTAGACCAGATAGCAGCTTTGCCATTGTCATGGTTAGAAGGTATCAGTCGAATCCTGGTCCAGAGCACTAGACATCCGTCAAGCACATTCTTAAGTACTTGAGAAGGACTAATGATTATAAGCTTATGTATGGCAGAGATGAGTTAATTCCAATGGGATACACTGACTCGGACTTTATGTCAGATAAAGATTCGAGGAAGTTGACACCGGGACCTCTCTTTACCCTAGGAAGTGGTGTTAGTTGGAGGAGCATTAAGCAGAAAATGCGTTGCAGACCTAACTACAAAAGCTGAGTATGTGACTGCTTGTGAAGCCACAAAGGAAGCTGTTTGGCTTAAGAAGTTCCTCATGGAACTCGAGGTGGTACCAGCATCATTGTCACCTATTACGTTATGCTGCGATAATAGTGGGGCAGTGGCACAGTGTCACACCCCAGAACAACAAAAATAGAGAAATAAATTCCTTTTTGCGTCCATAGGGAATGACGGGTGAATGTCACTCAATTATCCACACCACATAGTATTAGTCACTAAAAACAAGAATAGTGATATAATCAAACTGAACATAGAAATACAATAGTTCTAACTATTACAAATCAGAGTTGTCCACAGAATCATAACAGGTCTGAAGACAACATATGGCCAAGTACCCATTTACTAGCATAATTGACACGAAGATTTTCTTGTGCGCTCTTGTGTAATACCCAAGTGTAAGTAGACATGCAAGTAGTAACTGGTAAGACCAGGTCGATCCCACAGGGAAGGTGTTGACCTATTAACTTAGACTAAACTCAAAAGAAAGAGAAAAATTTCAAGATCCAAATAATAACGTGGAACACGAAGTTCCACAACTATAACTACTAAACGAAAGCAATTTAAATTAAACTAAAGAACTAATTAGCTAACTAAAGCAATATTTCAAAAACGGATTTTACTTTAAGAAGAAAATATTGGGATTACACGAATCCACAGCGATCTAACCACCTACCATGCAGTTACATTGAAGCACTAAGGAGTACATTACCTACAATATTCCGTATTTCTCTTAAAATAAAGAATCCATAGCCCTTTCATGACCGGGACTATATCATCACAGTTAACTTGAAACACGTGAAAGCGGTTTAAACCAATAGTTAAGACTCGCACCTACAATGGTATTAGCATTGAAGGTGGTTTGCAAAAGATATTGAAAGAAAATGCCTTAGGGCCTTAAGTTTGGAAACTGTTTTGACAAACTAAGTATTTAGGGACAGTATGATAACAAATCTCAAAAACAGAAGGTCCTGGAATACTGCAGGGAACATCCTCAAGAATCAGAGAGTTCGATCGATCGATGAGCGTTCGATCGATCGAAAGCCTTCATCCCTCAATCGATCGAAATGTCTTAGATCGCTTGACTATCTCTGATTCGATTGATCGAACTCTCTTAGATCGATCGAACACAGGATTTATTCTGCTGCATGGCAGAGGCTGGAGATCACTGTTTCATCGTGATCTCCCAACCCTAGGACTACACAGACATTGTCTGGAGTGTCACAGATTGGTTTTTAACATAAAGAAACATTAAGGCTGCGTTTGTTTTAACTTTAAACATAAAAATACTAAAAAATACAGATTAACGATTGAAATAGCATGCAACACAATGATTACCACTATATAAACCACAACTGAATGTAAATAAACACTAATAAAGAACCTGGATTGGAAAGAACTTCAATTAATCACTGAAAAACGAATCCACAAGCAATATTCAAGAGTTTAAACCTACAAAAAACAAACAAACCCTCTATCTCTCTCTATAAACTAATGTAAAAACAATGTTGTGCATCCCCTGGGACGTATACAATACGTATATATATAGAAAACCTAAAGGCTAGGGTTAAAAATCCGCAACTGCTGCGTACGCGAAAGTTTCTTAAAATACCATGTTCGATCGATCGAACATTTCTCGATCGATTGAGCATCTGGAACTCAAGCGCTTTAACCTTCTTAAAGCGATCGAACTCTCGATCGTTCGAAGATCTTCGATCGCTTGAACTTTGCACTTTAACTTTGAATTCTCTTGTTTGCACTCTTGCATTCCAGTTGTCCTGATATTCATTTCTTTATTCCACACAGCAGTGATCTGCACAAACAATAGCTAAAATAATACAAGTTATCATAGATTAATCATATTGTATGAAAACTAGCGTTGTAGTGCAAATTGCAGATAAAACGGGAAGTTGTGATCAAAACCAATGTAATTTATTCTTTTAGCGCGGTTGTATTTTACAAATACCCCCGCTTTGCACAACCCCCAACTAGCTTATTGCTAGTCCCTAGCGATAAAGCAAAAATAAAAACTACTACAACGACTAAAACGAAAAACAACAAAAACTAAAACATCCTAAACTAAGAAAGAGAAAGAAAAAACCCTAACTCAGTTTCGCAGGAATCGCGGTTGCACTTAGCTAATGCAACAAGCCGTTAAACCCCTAGGTTTCCCTAGTGGACGAGTGTTATCTCGTGAGGGTTTGTAGTGAATTTACCCACAAAATTCTCCAATTTTAAGCTCAAAAAGATATAGAACAACTTTAGACACTCCTCCATTTAACTATTAATTTAGCTCTACAAAGATGTATTATCCTCAAACAAAACATGAAAGAAATCCACATGCTCCCCTATACCACCAAGTAAGATATAACATATGTATCACAATTATGTATCCGTGTGTGTGTGAAATTTAACAACTTTGCATCCAACCTTATTTAGAGTTATTTAGACTATTGCACCTCAAAAACTTGCAGTTTCACTCAATTCTCTCATTGGTTTACACTCAAAAGGAACGTCTCTCAGAAACTTGCTTTATAATGACCGCATATCGTATGAAAGCTTTGACAAGAATAATGTTCTAGATACTAATGCTTTCACACGTGACTCTATGAAAAACGAACATTTTAAGGTGTATAGTCTCATAAACAGAATACTACTTACTAGAGGAGCGAAATACCGTGGATCACTCAATTCACAATTCCATGTTCAAATTAATTGTTAAGTATCCTTAAGACTTTGAATTTCGGCTTTTATTTGTGTAGAGAAGAGTGTGCTATTCAGTATGTGATGGGATTTCAACTTCTCTTTTCATTCTTTTCATATCTCCAACCCATCTTCCATTCATTTTGCGTGCTTTCTTTCATCCATCATTCATCCATATTATTATCATTTTTTTTATTATCCCACAACTACTTCCTTCTACTTCACATACTTTGATGACTCATTCTTAATAAATTTATAGTAAGGCTCATTGAGTTCAAGGTATAGATTAAGGACTTGGATTCTTGTAATCACATTGGAAATATTTAATTAGTGTGGGATTGTAATACCCTGTATTTTGGTATATTAATAAGACCCGGTATTTCATTTCTATATTCGTATAAACTTTCTCTTCCTTTTGGTGAATTTTGATACCAATCGATTGACATATTCCCAATCGATTGACACTTTTCTGATATCAATCGATTGATAAGTTATCCCAATCGATTTACATTCAACCGACTAAAAGTGATTACGTGTCAACATTTCCAATCGATTGACATGATCCCAATCGATTGACATTGTTTCCAATCGATTGACTACAAATATCTGTTGCCAATCGATTGACTGGTGTCTCAATCGATTGACATAACCTAAGAAATGTTTTCTTCTTTCCTTCAGCTTTAAACGCGTGGCACTCCCTTATGTCTATATATATGTTTCATTTAGTGGCCTTGGGGCTGTTTTTCAGACCTTGGGAGAGAAATATACATACCTCTTGAGTTATACATACATATATCTATATCTATACATATATACACACCCTCACACACACTCACTCCTTCGGCAGCTGGGAGAAAGAAGAAGAAAGAAGACAGAAAGAAGAAGAAAGAAGAAAGGAGGAGACAGAGAGGGAAGACAGAGACAGAGAAGAGGAGAAAGAGAGAGAGAGTTTGAAGTTTTCAAAACTTAAACACACCCAAACGCACCCTAGGTGAGTTCTAACTCACTTGGTCCCTTTATATGAAGTTTATATAAGCTATTATGATGTTTAGATGGGTTACATGCATGTTGTGTACGTTTATATATGCTGTTTTTACAAACTGCTGGAGAAGACGTAGTTCCAATCGATTGACATAAATCTCAATCGATTGACATCAGTTGCATCCCAATCGATTGAATAGGATTCCAATCGATTGACATTATTCCAATCGATTGACATATTTCTCAATCGATTGACATAACTTTTATTCCAATCGATTGAACTTTTGTTCCAATCGATTGACATGATCAGTACATGGATTCTTTTGCCCGTTTATTTTATAAGAGGTTTAGTTGTTCGATTTCCAATTCGGGAATTCCATTATGCGATTATGGGGTAGACAGGAGTAATGTGACACCAAAGATTTATGGATAATGAATAAAAAGTAATATGAAGTCGTGGGTTGACGTGTTGTTCCTGATATGAGTTCGATATCCGTTTCTTTTAATCCGAGTAGTCAGGCCACATTGGGAATTGTCATGTGTCGATATAGAATGGAACGTAAGTAGGTTTGGTAAGTTCCGGGAATGGTACGTGGATGGATGATTGGTCACGATATGCTCTTAAAAGCGGTGAACCGGACCATGGTTCTTAAAAGCGGTGAGCTGGACCAAGAAGTCTTAAGATAGACTGGATGATCTGTGATATGCTCTTAAAAGCGGTGAACCGGACCATGGTTCTTAAAAGCGGTGAGCTGGGATCACTAGTAGATGACGTTAAGTCGTGGCAATAGATTGATATGCCTTGTTCGAAACGTTATATCCCTGAAATGCGGTGAACAGGACCATTGTTCTTAAAAGCTGGGGACAGACTGACGTGAAGTCCATGACATGCGGTGAGCAGGACCATTGCTCTTAAAAGCGATGGACAGAATAAGGGTGTATCCCTAGAGTTAAACGATTGAGTCTGTTCATGACATCTGAATACGTTGAGTTCGGTATTTGAGTAATAAGACGATAAGGGTCGGTTTATAAGAATGAATAGAAGAACAAGATAATGCTATTTTATAATAAGATGTTAACTCTTGTTTTTATAAGCTTGTGTTTACTTCAGATAACTGGTACCTCGTTAGTTTATGCTCACTCAGCTCTCAGTAAGCTGACGGCCTTTTATTGCCTGGACATTCCCCGTCCAGAATATCCTGCCCCTTGTTTTACAGGTAATGACCAGTACACTGATGAGTGTTATCTAGAGGAAGGCCCCACCGATGACGATTACACCAGGAAGGATTATCCTTATGCCAGTTGAAGACTGAAGATGTTATAATTAGATTTAATTTCAGTTGTTCTGTTAAACTTTTGTTAATGGGTACTTGGGCATTTGTTGTCTTCAGACCTGTTATGATCCTGTGGACCATACTCTGATATTTTGTAATAGTTAACACTGTGTGTTATTCTCAGTTGGTTACTGTTGCTTTTCTTTTGGACTAGTACTGTGTGGTGTGGATTATTAGTGACTTTCACCTGTCATTCCTTATGGACCCATAAAGGAAATTTATTTTTCTCTATTTATGCTGCTCCGGGGCGTGACAGGATTTTTGGTATCAGAGCCTGCGTTTGGTACTCTAGGTTGTGATACTTTTGTTCACTAAGTATTTCCACACCATCTGGTCCTAGTGTTGTTAAGATTCTTTGAGAGGAGATATGAGTATAAGATAAGTTCGTCTTCCTGACGATAGATAGTTTCCTTTGCAGGATAGCATGGATCCGGAGTTTCACCTGTTTGTTACCGATGCTTATGGAGGACATATTATCCATGGAGATACCGTGGAGCCAGCTGACCCAGAGTTTTATCGTGAGCGTGTACGCCAGATAGCTAGTCGACATTTAGAGGAGGACATGTGGAGAGCACTTTATGTGACCAGGAGTACTCACCCGACCCAGATGCGCATGGATGCTTACCACTTAGCGAGAGTTGGCAGAGACATTTGCCAGGAGATGTTGCGACTAGTTTTGAGTAAACCAGAGATGGATGAGATTGAGTTGAGAGCTATTGTAGCCGGTCCGCCAGAGCCCGTAGTTGCACCAGCAGCAGCTCCAGCAGCCCCACCATCACCAGTACCCGTCCCAGAGCCAGAGTCTGAGCCGATTGAGGATGAGCATCCCGATGAGGACATGGACGGAGATGGAGAGGAGGAGCCGATAGATGACGAGGACCCAGTAGAGGATGAGCATGCAGGTGATGATGACCCTGAGGATGACCCCGAGGAGATAGTTGTGCCAGAGGTACCAGTTGTGCTTCAGATACCAGCCGGACCGATTATGCATATGGCAGCCATGGCCGATATGGCAGTAGGATGGATAGCTCAGATGATAGCACAACCAGCAGATTTTGTTATGGGAGAGGTGGCTATAGCAGGAGCTCTTGACATAGCTGACGGTTTTGCTGCAGTAGCTGTTGATGTCGCTAACCAAGCGATAGTAGACGTGATGGAGGACGATGATGCAGAGATGATAGAGGATTGGGATATAGGAGTAGTAGTCGGAGATCTTGTCGCACCAGTTGAGGATGATCCACTCGAGGAGATGGATATTGACCCAGAGGACGAGGCACCACCAGCAGGATCAGATGCTGACAACTTTTGAGTCAGGATCGGCAGGGCTTAATTTTGTTAGTTTATATTAGGACATGTTGTCCACTAGATTTTTGGGAGCTTGAGAGATAGCTATTTGACCATAGCTTTGTATAGTATTAGCTGACTTTAGTTGTTGTAACTCTTGTCCCATATGGTACACAGTTTGATTAGTGTGTACTATACGGTACATCTTTTGATATATATATATACGAGCAGTACTTTTGGTTATTGTTTGATTATTGCGTTGTGCAGTGTTGTTTAGTAGAATGGTTAGTTTTGCTGTTTCTTGTTCTATCTTGAGTTCGTTTCTACGAGAAGACTTTCAGCTGATCAATATGTCGTTTGTAGGCGATACTCGTTATCATCATGGTAGGACCCTTGAGAAATCACCAAGCACGTAATGGAGCACCTATACCGGAAGGGATGGATCCGACGGGAATTTTCGAAGCATTTATGCAGAGAATGGAGCATGTGGGGGATACTTATAATCACTCCACCCACCAGAGACCTTTTGTACCCCCGCCACCAAGACAGACTGGAGATAAGCTGTTAGCAAATTTTCGTGGGCTACGTCCCGAAAAGTTTGATGGACTAACAGAACCATGGAAGGCAGAGCAATGGATAAGAGAGATGGAGTTAATATTTGGAGCATTGGAATGCAATGAACAAGAGAAACGTCGCCTTGCTACGTTTCAGCTCACCTATGCCGCCGCAGATTGGTGGGAAGCTGAGCAAGCCACTGTTGGGATCGATGCCGCTAGAGCTATGTCGTGGGAGACATTCAAAGGCAGATTTTTGGAGAAGTATTTTCCCGAAGATGAGAGAGATCAACAGGAAAGGAACTTTCTCAATTTGATCCAAGGAGGATGGAATGTACGGGAATATACAACACAGTTCGAGCGTCTATCCAGATTTGCTCAGCACATGATAGACACGCCGCAAAAGAAGGTTAAGAGATTTCACCAAGGACTGAACCCCCACCTTAGACATATGATGGTTGGTTATCTGAACCAGTCATATGAGGAAATTGTTAGATTTGCTACAGGGTTAGAAAAGGATGCTAATCCAGTACAGCAACCCCAGACAAATCGACCTCAGTCGTAACGAGGGTTTCAACAGAGAAATTTCCCTAATCGACCACCGAGAAATACCCAAGGATGGAGACCTCAGGAAAATTTTCAAGGAAACAAGAGAATCTGGGAAGGAACCAGGAAACCGCAGCAGAGTTATAATCGACCTCAACAATATCGCCAGCAGGGGTCACAGCCACAGGCATTACTAACAGCCCCACCCAGCAATAGTGGAGGATGTTTTAACTGTGGAAAGCCAGGACATATTGCAAGGAACTGCACAGCCCATAGATCTAATCGCAGGCCAGATATCGTCTGTCGCAACTGCAACAAACCAGGGCACGTGAGGAAGGATTGTCATGCGCCACGAGGAGGATACTACGGGGCACCAGTGCAAGGAATTCAAGGACCTCCTGATCAGACAAGGATGAACGCTATTATTCCGGAAGGAGCAGGCTTTAATGCTGATGAGCAGCAACATTTGGAAGGTACACTTGTACTCTTTCATAGTCCAGTTAAAGCTTTATTTGATACTGGAGCCGCACGTTCTTTTATTGCTGTTAAGATTGTGCGTCAGTTGGGTTTAGAACCCCAGACACTTGAGTCAACACTGAATGCTGTGTCACCGTTGGGAGTGACAGTTAAGTTGAGTAAGGTGTGTAGAGATTGCCCTTTGACTTTGGGAGATAGGAATCTGCCAGCAGACTTAGTCGTTCTGTCGATGTCAGAATTTGATGTTATCCTAGGGATGGATTGGTTAACTAAGTACAGTGCCAATTTGGATTGCCCTACTAGGACGATTGTATTTCCAAAACAAGGAAAGCCGACGATCAGATTTCATTGTCAACCGACAAGCGACCTGTTTCTTACGAGTAGTTTGGCTACGATCATTAGTACAAGTACGGAGCTTACGATGGATCAAATTCCTATTGCACGAGACTTTCAGGATGTATTTCAGGATATTAAAGGACTTCCACCGAAAAGAGAAATAGACTTCTGTGTGGAATTAGTACCTGATACATTGCCTATTTCTAAGACTCCATACAGAATGGCACCAACTGAGATGTTAGAATTGAAGAAGCAAGTTCAAGAACTCGAGGATCTAGGATTTGTTCGACCAAGTACGTCGCCTTGGGGAGCACCAGTTCTGTTTGTAAAGAAGAAGGACGGAACACTTCGACTCTGTATAGACTACAGGGAGTTGAACAAGGTTACGATTAAGAATAGATATCCGTTACCTCGGATAGATGATCTATTCGACCAGTTACAAGGATCTAGGATCTTCTCCAAGATCGATTTACGTTCAGGATACCACCAGCTGTTAGTTCGATCAGACGATGTATCGAAGACTGCATTCAGGACAAGATACGGCCATTACGAGTTTCTAGTTATGCCTTTTGGATTGACGAATGCGCCAGCAGTATTTATGGACTTGATGAATAGAGTATTCAGACTATATCTGGATAAGTTCATTATTGTGTTCATTGATGATATACTGATCTACTCAAAGACAGAAGAGGATCACAAGGAGCATTTACAAGTTGCCTTGCAGACACTTCGAGATAGCAAGTTGTATGCAAAGTTCAGCAAGTGTGAGTTTTGGCTACAGGAAGTCAAGTTCTTGGGACACGTTATATCTCAGGAAGGTATTTCGGTAGACTCATCTAAGATTGATACAGTCTTAAGCTGGAACAGACCGACGAATGCAACCGAAGTCAGAAGTTTCCTTGGTTTAGCGGGATATTACCGAAGATTTGTCGAAGGATTTTCCAAGTTAGCAGGACCATTGACAAATTTAACAAGGAAGGAGACGAAGTATGAATGGACAGACAAGCATGAGGGTGCATTTCAAGAGTTAAAAGAAAGATTGACTTCTGCACCAGTACTTGCATTACCTAAGAGTGGAGAGAAGTATGTGATCTACAGTGATGCATCGTACCAAGGACTTGGATGTGTGCTTATGCAAGATGGAAATGTTATCGCATATGGATCGAGACAACTAAAGGTACATGAGAAGAATTATCCTACGCATGATCTGGAATTAGCAGCAATAGTGTTTGCATTGAAAATTTGGAGACACTATCTCTACGGAGAAAAGTTTGACTTATTTTCTGATCATAAGAGCTTGAAGTATTTGTTCTCTCAAAAGGAGTTAAATATGCGACAGCGGAGATGGATGGAGTTACTCAAAGACTATGACTTTTCTTTGCAATACCATCCCGGCAAAGCAAATGTAGTAGCAGACGCTTTGAGCCGTAAACCTCGATTAGTGATCGCTGCATTACTAATTAGAGAATGGAGAGCATTAGAAGTTTTAGCCGAATTTGATCTTCAGCCAGTGGAGCCAATGAAAGGACAACATTTTGGATGTCTGATGGTACAACCGACTTTGATCAGTCGTATCAAAGAGGCTCAACAGACAACAGAGGATTTGAAGTTATGGTTCACCAAGATGTCAGCCAAGGAACCAGAAGTCTGGAGTATAAGTACAGATGGAACCTTACGATGTAAGGGTAGACTCTGTGTACCTAATGAAGAAAATCTCCGGAAGGAAATATTGGATGAAGCACATAAGTCACGAATGACTATTCATCCCGGAAGTACGAAGATGTACAAAGACTTGAAGAGAAATTTTTGGTGGGAAGGAATGAAGAGAGATGTGGCAGAGTATGTAGCTCAGTGTCTTACTTGTAAACAAGTAAAGGCAGAACATCAGAGACCACCTGGATTGTTACAGCCGTTACCTATTCCTCAATGGAAATGGGAACACATAACCATGGATTTTGTGGTAGGATTGCCGAAGTCACAGCAGAATCACGATGCTATATGGGTAATCGTGGATCGACTTACTAAGACGGCACATTTTATTGCCTATAGCATGACATACTCAGTAGAACGTTTGAGCCGAATGTATCTACAACACGTTGTATGATTACATGGAGTGCCTGTATCTATTGTGTCAGACAGAGATTCGCGCTTTACTGCAGAATTTTGGAAGAGTCTCCAGACAGCGATGGGAACGACATTGAACTTGAGTTCAGCTTTTCATCCACAGACAGATGGACAGACGGAACGAGTTAATCAAGTGATGGAAGATATGTTACGAGCTTGTGTCATTGATTTTGAGAGTACTTGGGAGATACACTTACCTCTGATTGAGTTCGCCTATAATAATAGTTATCATTCGAGTATAGATATGGCGCCATTCGAAGCTTTGTACGGAAGACCTTGCCGATCGCCGCTATGTTGGACCGAAGTCGGAGATAGTCAACTTCTTGGGCCAGAGATGGTACGAGAAACCAGTGAGAAGATTCAAGTTGTACGTGAGAAGATGAAGACAGCCCAGACCAGATACAAGAGTTATGCTGACAAGCGACGCAAAGACTTGGAGTTTGTCGTTGGAGATCACGTATTACTCAAGGTTTCACCTGTTCGAGGAATCGTCAGATTTGGTCAGAAAAGGGGCAAGTTATCGCCACGTTTCATCGGACCATTCGAGATTCTGGAGCGTGTTGGAAAAGTTGCTTATCGCCTTGCGTTGCCACCAAAGATGTCAGGAGTGCACAACGTTTTTCACATCAGTATGCTGAGGAAGTGTGTTCACAACCCAGCGCACGAGATCAACTTTGAGGATATCGAAGTCAACAGCGACGTTACGTTCAATGAAGGACCTGTTCGTATTCTAGATCGAGGAATCAAGAAACTCAGGAACAAAGAGATTCCGTTAGTCAAGATTCAGTGGAAACATCATGATGAAGGAGAAGCTTCGTGGGAACTAGAGTCAGAGATGCGCGAGAAGTTTTCGTTTTTGTTTTAGACCTTGTTGCTTTTGATTTCGAGGACGAAATCTTTTGTTGAGTGGTGGATGATGTAATACCCTGTATTTTGGTATATTAATAAGACCCGGTATTTCATTTCTATATTCGTATAAACTTTCTCTTCCTTTTGGTGAATTTTGATACCAATCGATTGACATATTCCCAATCGATTGACACTTTTCTGATATCAATCGATTGATAAGTTATCCCAATCGATTTACATTCAACCGACTAAAAGTGATTACGTGTCAACATTTCCAATCGATTGACATGATCCCAATCGATTGACATTGTTTCCAATCGATTGACTACAAATATCTGTTGCCAATCGATTGACTGGTGTCTCAATCGATTGACATAACCTGAGAAATGTTTTCTTCTTTCCTTCAGCTTTAAACGCGTGGCACTCCCTTATGTCTATATATATGTTTCATTTAGTGGCCTTGGGGCTGTTTTTCAGACCTTGGGAGAGAAATATACATACCTCTTGAGTTATACATACATATATCTATATCTATACATATATACACACCCTCACACACACTCACTCCTTCGGCAGCTGGGAGAAAGAAGAAGAAAGAAGACAGAAAGAAGAAGAAAGAAGAAAGGAGGAGACAGAGAGGGAAGACAGAGACAGAGAAGAGGAGAAAGAGAGAGAGAGTTTGAAGTTTTCAAAACTTAAACACACCCAAACGCACCCTAGGTGAGTTCTAACTCACTTGGTCCCTTTATATGAAGTTTATATAAGCTATTATGATGTTTAGATGGGTTACATGCATGTTGTGTACGTTTATATATGCTGTTTTTACAAACTGCTGGAGAAGACGTAGTTCCAATCGATTGACATAAATCTCAATCGATTGACATCAGTTGCATCCCAATCGATTGAATAGGATTCCAATCGATTGACATTATTCCAATCGATTGACATATTTCTCAATCGATTGACATAACTTTTATTCCAATCGATTGAACTTTTGTTCCAATCGATTGACATGATCAGTACATGGATTCTTTTGCCCGTTTATTTTATAAGAGGTTTAGTTGTTCGATTTCCAATTCGGGAATTCCATTATGCGATTATGGGGTAGACAGGAGTAATGTGACACCAAAGATTTATGGATAATGAATAAAAAGTAATATGAAGTCGTGGGTTGACGTGTTGTTCCTGATATGAGTTCGATATCCGTTTCTTTTAATCCGAGTAGTCAGGCCACATTGGGAATTGTCATGTGTCGATATAGAATGGAACGTAAGTAGGTTTGGTAAGTTCCGGGAATGGTACGTGGATGGATGATTGGTCACGATATGCTCTTAAAAGCGGTGAACCGGACCATGGTTCTTAAAAGCGGTGAGCTGGACCAAGAAGTCTTAAGATAGACTGGATGATCTGTGATATGCTCTTAAAAGCGGTGAACCGGACCATGGTTCTTAAAAGCGGTGAGCTGGGATCACTAGTAGATGACGTTAAGTCGTGGCAATAGATTGATATGCCTTGTTCGAAACGTTATATCCCTGAAATGCGGTGAACAGGACCATTGTTCTTAAAAGCTGGGGACAGACTGACGTGAAGTCCATGACATGCGGTGAGCAGGACCATTGCTCTTAAAAGCGATGGACAGAATAAGGGTGTATCCCTAGAGTTAAACGATTGAGTCTGTTCATGACATCTGAATACGTTGAGTTCGGTATTTGAGTAATAAGACGATAAGGGTCGGTTTATAAGAATGAATAGAAGAACAAGATAATGCTATTTTATAATAAGATGTTAACTCTTGTTTTTATAAGCTTGTGTTTACTTCAGATAACTGGTACCTCGTTAGTTTATGCTCACTCAGCTCTCAGTAAGCTGACGGCCTTTTATTGCCTGGACATTCCCCGTCCAGAATATCCTGCCCCTTGTTTTACAGGTAATGACCAGTACACTGATGAGTGTTATCTAGAGGAAGGCCCCACCGATGACGATTACACCAGGAAGGATTATCCTTATGCCAGTTGAAGACTGAAGATGTTATAATTAGATTTAATTTCAGTTGTTCTGTTAAACTTTTGTTAATGGGTACTTGGGCATTTGTTGTCTTCAGACCTGTTATGATCCTGTGGACCATACTCTGATATTTTGTAATAGTTAACACTGTGTGTTATTCTCAGTTGGTTACTGTTGCTTTTCTTTTGGACTAGTACTGTGTGGTGTGGATTATTAGTGACTTTCACCTGTCATTCCTTATGGACCCATAAAGGAAATTTATTTTTCTCTATTTATGCTGCTCCGGGGCGTGACAGGGATCAGGGATGAAACAATTCCTTGAATGTAGGTGAAAGATATATCAGGTTAAAGAATGGGCAATCGATGGCTTAAATCATTTTTTCAACTTTTAATTTTAGCACTTAAGTGTTCATTGAGTTTAATTGGTAAATCCTGAACGTTCTCCTCTAATAAGCAGTCAAACCTTTTAAAGAAAAAATGAGACTTTTTCAATGAATTTACTAAGTATAAACAAGAAAGACCATTCGATATTATATGGGAATTCCCTCAGAAATGACGATTGGCTCAATAGCTCACTAAGGGTTATTAGCTTCCACTACTTGTTCTTTGGCACAATAGTCGTATTAACTCATATTTTCAGGTTGTCTACATAGCTGCCAATTAGTGCATGTAGGTATTGGATACATAATAGATTCACACATGCAATCCATCTCAGTGATAACAGAAAAACGCGTGAACTTAATCCATAAAGAGATGAGAATATTACAAATGTATCATCGCCTAGTAACAAGTAAGAAGGAGGGATTATCTAGAGTTATTCTATCGATAAAGTTCAATTTTTTTTAACAGATTGTATTTTAACTAAATCATTGATATATCCAAGTGCTAGCAATGACAATTGCGGGTGCATACCTATCTATTTCCTATCCCCTACCCCCAACTGAAAACAACGAAGTCCCCAGAAGTTGATTTTCAATAATTAAAATAGATGGGTATCACCTGTATAGAGCAATTCAATGATAGCAAGCATAGCAACCTGCCACAGAAGTATAAAACACAACCTCCAAAACAAAAAGGATCAATAGATAAAGATAAAGCAACAAAAACCAGGATCCAAACAATATAAACCACTGGAATGATAAAGGAATAAAATAACAGCAGTGATAAATAATGTCCATACATATACAAACTATCCAAAATATCATACAATATCCAACCCCACCAGTCTCCAAAAATACAACCAAATATACAAAAACCCAAAAATACAATAACACACCCCCCCAGAAAATGCTACTCGGCTCCTGACGGATCATCATCGGCCACGTCAGAGGGAATCTCAATAGGTGCATGTGATGGCGGAGCAGAAACAAGAGCTGTAGCGGGAGGTGGTGGCGGAGAGGTAGATGGACCTGGAGGATCAGAAGATGGAGGTGCAGTAGAATAAGACGGATCAGCGGTAGGTGGTACTGCAGTCGGTGTAGAAGCAGATGGACCGGTAGTGGGCTGTGCAGAAGGGGTAGCAGTAGGATGGGAAGTGGAATGAACAGACTGATCTACCCCAATCTGGATCAATATCGCCTCGAGCAGGGTCGTCATCTGATCCATCCGGCCCTCAAGTCTAATCCTGGCCTCTCTCTCCTCCAATAACAACTCATAAACCGTCGGGAGAGGCACAGAGGAAGAAGACTCTCCCTGGGCCTGAGTCTGCGACCACTGTCGTAACCCGAACTGCTGCACGGCAGCAACCGGATCATCCTCCTCCTCATCTGTATCAAGCTCCTCAGCCTCTGTGGGCGTCCCTGAAGCAGCTCCCTCTGTATCTGTCCTACCGCGCCTCTTCTTTGCTCCAACCTTCGCTTTCCCCTTCCCCTTTCTTTTCCTCTTCTGGGCATCTGAGCGGCGGGTGGCCGCCTCTCCGAATCTGCTAGGAGAAGCACGTAGATCGTCTCCCGCTAGCTCAGGAAAACCTGCCTGAGCCATGACTCTGTGAATCGCCCAAGCACCTTTCAGGTGCTTCTTGGAGGCGATGAAGCGGGTGGGATGGATCATGAAGTCTATGTAGAGCCGCGGTAAGCAGACCGGCTGTCCTGTCCGAATTGCATATAAGACTCCCGCATACTAAGCCGCGATCTTCTCTTGGTAGGAGGTCAAGAGGAGGCAATTGCTGAGGACCAGGTGCCGCATGTGATAACCATCTGTGAGGAAATGGTCCTCAATCAAAGACTCTCCATTCCAAGAAGGAACGGCGTCTCTAGTGAGCTCGCGGATAATAGCAGACGGTGGGGTCTCAGGCGCGTCAGGCCGATGGTGGCATATATAATCTGGTACCTCTGGTACCCCCAAGGCGGCTGAAACTGTGGCGGGACTGATTACGAACTCCCGGCCCCGGAAGAAAGAACGGTAAGTGAATGGGGCGACCGGGTCGCGTATCATAGTCGCGCACGCACTCGGATCCAAGAAAGATTTACTCTCTTTGTCAACGAGAGTAAATGGAACCAGTGGGGCATGGAGCAAATCCTCGTCAGAAAGCACGGGTACTCCGACCAAACTGGCTTGAGAGGACGCTCGATCATCACCTTCTGCGTCTGGAAGGAACGGTCTACCACACCCGATCCTCGTCGTTCCGGAACCCATAATCGGGTACCGGATCAGGTACAGTGAGGCTGAAGGGCTTGGACTTGTGGTAGCCTGTTATGGGATTCATCATGGCAGCCCTGAAAATAGAAGAAAACACAACACAGATCAGGACAACGAAGAGAAAATAAGAAACTGCTACTGTTATAGTTCGATCGATCTAACTTAGTTCGATCGATTGAACTGGAGTAGGCTTCGATCGCTCGAGAAAATCTCGATCGATCGATCGATCGAACAAGGGTCAGCTTCGATCGCTTGAGCCCTGCTCGATCGATCGAGCGCAGAGAAATTCAGCGATCAGAAAAAACGAACGGGAAAAAGAAAAAGAAACAAAAATGAACGACAAAAATGAAATCCTAAGACCAAGGGGACACCCCCTTGGGATTTTTCTAACAAAAATGAAGAAAAGAGGGCTCGTGGAGCCTACCTCGGTATACACGCAAACCCGTGGGGGTGAAGGGATGATGAGGATGATGATTCTAGCGTCCACTTGAGATGAGTGGATGGGGGAGACACCAAAATCGCCAATTCGCCCTCTCCCTATCTTTGATCGCTCGAGTGTGTGAGTTGAGGGAACTGAAGAGGTGTACTGAAGACGCCTCGTTTAAAACAACGTTCGATCGATCGAACAAAGTTAGATCGATCGAAAGGAAAACTTTCAATCGATTTAAGAAAGAGTTCAAGCGCTTGAGGAAGCAGGGTCTTCGATCAATCGAAAGTGGTTCAATCGATCGAACACAATAATTAAAGAACTCTTTTGGAAAAGTGAACCAAAACACCCCCAACTATCAAAAACAGATCTGGACATGCAGAGATACTTAAAAGCAGTTCAACCACAGACATGTAAGCCAGAATGGACATCACCAAAAAATAAAATTGCAAAGATTTATTAATGTAAGATTGAAAATGCAGTCAATTTGCAAAATTATAACTCCCCACTTGGTGCTTAGACCTTATTACAAAGAAAAACTAATGAAAATAAAACAAAAACTAGAAACCCTTTGTCCAACATTACACTTCAATTGAGAAAAGAATGAATTAACTAGCATAACACATTGAAGTGGAGCACTAATCTTCGAATTTGAAAACTTCTTCGTCCTCCATTGCTTCGAACACCACCAGATCATTGAAATTGGACTCCAAACTTGACAGTTCCCGTTCCCAAAATAATCTGAAAGCGGCAAGGATGTCATTCAGCATGTCTGGAGTTTCTAGAGAATTAAGTTCACACATGGGAGGAGACTGCGGTGGAGACATAGATAATGGAGTATAAGTCCGCAGTTGTCCTTCTTCTTGCGGTGGGGTGCCAGGGGACTGCGTGTGAGGCCCATGGAAAAGCTGATGTAGAAGGAATATTGGGATACCATTGAAGAACATAGTGACAATCCTGGACAAGGAGAACACAAAAATCCACAGAAAGAAATTAAGACAACGAAAAAAAAGAAATAAACACGAAAGGAATAACAAGAAACAGAAACAAAACAAAAAGAAATGTGACGAAGTTCCAACCTCACTATTGGAATGGAGTCCCAAAGTGCACTAGCTTGTAAAGGGCATTAGAGCCTGAATAGTAAATAGCTCAAGTGCATATAGCGATATGGGACCATCTCGGGAACAAGGAAGTCGTCAACGAAAGTATAAACTGCATTGTGACGTTCCGGGACAACATCATGTAGGTCGTGATCCTCCCATGGCTCCCACATATCATCATTTTCCCATTGGGCCATGAGTGCATCATCCACCATTCTCCATATGTATAGGTCTTCTTCCTTATCCACATCATAGTCATCAGGAAATTCCATATTTTCATATGGATTGATGTCAAGGAGGGCAGGTGGGTATGGAAGGTACCCTTGGGAGGCATCAATGAGGGTGTTGGCTTCTGATCCTTGGTGAAACAAGGGGCAGAATGCAAGTTCATCAGCAGTCCAAGAAACACTGCGACACTCCGAATTAGCCCAAAAGCCGAGTGAATGGACATCATCACCTCTCATATATGCACCTGCAATTGAGGGGGTTAAGGTAAAGCGGGTTAGAACAAGGTCACAAAAACAAACGAACAAACAAAGATCTAAAACAAAAGAGAAAAACTAAAATGCAGGGAAAGATAAAGAACACAACAAGAAGATGGAACACCACTTTGGATTTTAAGTGGAAGAATAGTTGGGCTCATCCAGTTGGATGTGCTCAACTTCAGTTTGGAAGTTTTCCAAGAACGGCTTCAATCTTTGTCCATTGACCTTGAAACACTCATCGTTCTTTGGATTGACGAGCTCAACCGCCCCATGTAGAAAGATAGATTTAACAATAAAGGGGCCTGTCCAACGGTATCGGAGCTTTCCTGGAAAAAGGTGGAGGCGAGAGTCGTACAACAAGACTTTCTGCCCCGGCTCAAATGATTTACGAAAAATCGTACGATCGTGGCGAGCCTTCAACCTTTCCTTATGCAACTTAGCAGAGTCATACGCGTCTCTTCGTATTTCCTCAAGCTCTGCAAGTTGGAGCTTACGTAACTGACCTTCCTCTTTGATATCAAAATTCAATGAGCGTGTCGCCCTGTAAGCTTTATGCTCTATCTCAACAGGGAGGTGGCATGCTTTTCCGTATACCAACCTATACAGGGACATCCCTAGATTCGTCTTATATGCAGTACGGTATGCCTATAAAGCATTCGTCAACTTATATGCCCAATCTTTGCGGTTGGAACTAACCGTCTTTTCAAGAATATGCTTGATTTCTCGGTTAGCCAACTCTGCTTGCCCATTTAACTGTGGATGGTAGGCTAGAGCGATCTTATGCTGAACCCCATACTTCTTGAGAAGTGACTCCAAAGGCCTATTACAGAAAATGCTTGCCTTGGTCACTTAGTAAAGCTCTCGGGGTTCCAAAACGAGACAGGATATGCTCTCTTAGAAAAGACATGACCGTTCTGTGGTCATTACGTCTCGTTGGTATTGCCTCTACCCATTTAGACACATACTCAACAGTAAGGAGTATGTATTCACAATTATTGGATTTGGGAAATGGGCCCATAAATTCTATGCCCCAACAATCGAATATCTCAATTGTGATGATAGGGGTTAGAGGCATAGAATTCCTTTTTGAGATGGTTCCAAGCTTTTGACAGCGTTGGCATGTCTTGCAAAAGGATTACGCATCTTTAAAAATGGTGGGCCAGTAGAAACCGCTTTGCAGAACCTTTTGTGCAGTCTTCTGTGAAGCAAAATGTCCGCCACAAGCCTCAGAATGGCAAGATGCTAAAATAATGGTTATGTCCTCGTTAGGAACGCAGCGTCTGATGACCTGATCAGCACAGTACTTGAAAAGGTACGGGTCATCAAAAAAGAAATGACGCGCGAATGAGAGGAACCGTTTCTTATCTTGGCTTGACAAATGACTAGGGGTTTCTCCCGTGACTAGGTAGTTCACAACATCAGCATACCAAGGTAGAGCATTCATTGCTAGTAGCTGCTCATCTGGGAACTCATCCTTGATGGATTGAGGCTCAGTATTGTCGACAAAAGTCAACCGAGACAAATGGTCCGCAACCACATTCTCCACTCCTTTCTTATCCTTGATTGTCAGTCGAACTCTTGGAGTAAGAGTATCCAGCAGATAAGTTGTTGTTTAGCATCTTTCTTGGACAACAGATACTTGAGGGCTGAGTGGTCTGTAAAATAGACAATCGGTGACCCTATCAGATAAGACCTGAATTTGTCCAAGGCAAACACTACAGCCAACAGCTCCTTTTTCAGTAGTAGTGTAGTTCATTTGAGCTTCATTCAAGGTTTGGCTGGCATAATATATCACGTAAGGCCTGTTGTCCTTCCTCTGTCCTAGGACTGCACCAATGGCGTAATCACTGGCGTCGCACATTAGTTCAAAAGGCAAACTCCAGTCGGGTGCCTGTATTATAGGTACGGAGGTAAGGAGCTCTTTTAGGTCCTCGAAAGATTTTTGGCAACTCTCGGACCACTCAAACGGTGCATCCTTAACAAGGAGTTGACAAAGGGGTCGAGAAATTGCACTGAAGTTCTGGATAAACCGACGGTAGAATCCTGCATGCCCCAAGAAAGAACGGATGTCTCTTACTATGCGGGGGACAGGTAGATTCGAGATTATGTTGATTTTGGCCTTGTCCACTTGGATTCCCCCATCGGAGATTATGTGGCCTAGGACTATTCCCTTAGTCACCATGAAGTGACACTTCTCCCAGTTTAAAACCAGATGTTTGTCCTCATAACGCGTTAGTACATGCTCCAGATTATCGAGGCAATCATCAAAACTATGGCCGAACACAGAAAAGTCATCCATGAAAACTTAAAGAATATGTTCGACCATGTCACTGAATATGCTTAGCATGCACCGCTGAAAGGTCGCAGGTGCATTACATAAGCCAAACGGCATCCGGCGGTAGGCGAAAGTACCAAATGGACAAGTGAATGTTGTTTTCTCCTAATCTTTAGGAGCAATCTCAATTTGATTACAACCACTATATCCATCCAGAAAGCAATAATACTTGTGACCTACCACGCGTTCGAGCATTTGATCCATGAATGGCAAGGAAAAGTGATCTTTCCGAGTCACGGTGTTTAACTTTCTGTAGTCAATACACATCCTCCATCCAGTGGGGACACGCGTTGGTACTAACTCACCTTCTTTATTCGGGATGACTGTGATGCCGGCTTTCTTAGGAACCACTTGGGTCGGACTAACCCACGGGCTATTGGATATCGGATAAATCATCCCAACATCAAGTAGTTTGAGCACTTCCTTTTTAACTACTTCTTGCATGTTGGGATTGAGACGCCTTTGCATTTGCCTTGAAGGTTTGGCGTCTTCCTCCAGATATATCTTATGAGTGCAGATGGATGGACTTATACCTTTGAGATCAGCAATCGTCCATCTCATAGCATCCTTATGCTTTTTCAGCATTTGTACTAGCTTACCCTCCTGTTCAAGAGTTAAAGCAGATGAAATAATCACAGGGTAAGTCTTTCCAGTTCCTAGGAATGCATATTTGAGCTCTTTAGGTAGCTCCTTTAATTCTAACTCCGGGAATTGAAAACTTGAGGGCATTACTAGCTTTGTTTTAGGAGGCAATGGTTCATATGGCGTTACCCACATGCACTCTGCTCTATCCTCCTCTATTTTATCCATCATAAGACACGTCTGATTCAGGTCAGCATCCAATGGGGTTGACTCCTCAGGCTGATAGACATCGCCAAATTGTGTCATCACCACTTCCAAAGGATCTTTATAGTCGACCAAGTCAATTTCATCTTCAATGACCGTGTCAATGTAATGGACTTCTTCTTCATCATCGTATTCTTCAGGTCGGGGATTAGAAAAGATTTTGACATTCAATGTCATATTCCCGAATACGATGGTCATAATACCACTTCTGATTTTGATCGTGGCATCAATAGTGTTGAGGAATGGACGTCCAAAAATAACCGGGATATGTGCACAAGGGTTAGACACAGGTTCCGTGTCCAATATCACAAAATCAACCGGAAAGACAAAAGAGTCTATTTGGACAAGGACGTCCTCCAACATTCCTCTAGGGTACTTCACCGATCTGTCTGCCAGTTGTAAAGCTACTCGGGTAGGTTTGAGTTCACCCAACCCCAGCTGTTTATAAACTGAATATGGCAGCAGATTCACACTCGCTCCTAGATCGAGGAGTGCATTATCTATCTTTTGATTCCCAATCCTACATGAGACAGTAGGTGTACCGGGGTCTTTGAGTTTTGGAGGCAACTCGTTTTGAATTATCGTGCTTGCTTGGCAAGCGACATAAGCGTGTTTCTTCACACTTTGCCTCCTCTTGACCGTGCATAGATCCTTGAGATACTTAGCATAGGCCGGTACTTGCTTGATTGCATCTAGGAGTGGAAGGTTAATCTTAACCTGTTTAAATAATTCCAGGAACTCTTGATTCTTTGTCTCATTCTTGGGCTTCTTCAACCGTTAAGGATAAGGCACAGGGAAAGGGCATTTTGGTGGTTCATCCTTAACAGGCTCCTTTCCAGGCCTTTGCTCAACTTCTTCTTCTACTCTAGGAGCTTTAGTGTTTGAATTTATTACATCGTCATTAGTAGACGGCTCCTCTTCTTGAGTAGACGGTTGCTCAAGCTCTTTCTCCTCCACTTCCTCCTCTTCATACACTTCGGGTGTAGGCAGAGGCATGCTTTTCTCGATGATTTTGCCGCTTCTTAGGGTAGTTACAGCTTTAGCATGTTCGTGATTGTTGGGACCATTGTTGTGTCCCTTAGGGTTTGGAAGTGGTTGGCCAGGGAATGTTCCTCCTGAACCCTCTTGCCGTGCATCTATCCTCTCCAATGTTGCAGACATTCTACTCATCATTTGGATGAGTTGCTGCGTTAGATTAGCATTAGCGAGCGGCTCCTCGTCTTGCACCTTCTTGTGTGGTGGCACGTAGACATTGGTCTGCGGCGCATTGGAGGGTTGAGCTTGCTTGTAGTTGTGGTTCTGTTTTGATTATATTGCTAGGACGGTCTATTGTTCTGCCCTTGATATTGATTGTTGTAGGACTGTTGTTGATATTGATTTTGGGTCCCAGCGTTGTTTCTCCAATCAAAACCTGGGTGATTCCATCTATTGTTATTTTGAAAGTTATTATTGGAATTCCCCGCCCTCTGAAGCCTTGCATAGCATTCATTTCCATAGGGGCTTGTTCTTGAAAATACGGCACATTGGGACAATATTGAGTTGTATGTCCCAACATGTTGCATGTGCCGCATGGTTCTTCAGGCATAACCTGCCTAGAACTCTCTCCTCTCATACCTAACTCTTCCACCTTCTTTGCCAGTTCCTCATACTTGCTCATCAGATGATCTTCACTTTTCAGTTGGTACAAGCTTTTATCTTCCACACTCGATATCTAAGTTCGTGGTATATCTTCAGAGTTAGACCATTCATGAGCATGTTCGGCTAGCCACTCGAAATGAGCTTCAGCCTCTTCAGTGTTCTTTCGAAGGAATGGTCCGGAACTCATAGTTTCAACCAACTTTTTTGTTTCACCATCCAGTCCTTCATAGAAATGACTGATGGTGCGCCATTTCTCATATCCGTGATGTGGACATGAGAGGAGCAAATCTTTGAAACACTCCCAAGTTTGGGTGAAGGTTTCATTACTCCTCTGCTTGTATGAGCTTATTTGGCGTTTTAGCTCTGTGGTCATGCGAGATGGAAAGAATTTCTTCAAAAATGCAGTATTCATCGTATGCCAAGTGAAGATTGAATTCGGCTTAAGGGTGAGCAGCCACGCTTTTGCTTTATCCTTCAAAGTAAAAGGAAATAGCATCAAGCGCATCACATCCACAGGACAGGTTTGGGAGAATGTTTTTCAAACATCCTCGAAATCCTTGACGTGTAGATATGCCTTATCGCTTTCCATTCCGTGAAATGTTGGGAGGAGTTGAATCATCCCATTGCGAAATTGAAATTCGCCAGCATATGGGGGAACGAGAATGCAAGAGGGGGTGGGTGCGTGCTTGGGTTGCATGAGGTCGCACAGAGGACGTAAGGAATCATCCATTTGTACAATTAGATTATCACCATTTTCGCTTTGGTCATCAGCCATTGAATCAGTGGGTGTAATCACAGGGTTGATAGAACTGGAAGAATTAGATGAATATAAGGGATTTCCAAAAATTCCTTGGATGGAACTATTGGACATGAAAGGGAGAACCTAAGAAGATTAGGATCCTAAAGAAAACTCAAAGAAAAAAGAAAAATTGAAATAGATAGAGAAAGATTGAGGTACTCTAAGAAACTGATCGTCGCCTTCCCCTACAACGGCGCCAAAAACTTGACACGAAGATTTTCTTGTGCGCTCTTGTGCAATACCCAAGTGTAGGTAGACGTGCAAGTAGTAACTGGTAAGACCAGGTCGATCCCACAGGGAAGGTGTTGACCTATTAACTTAGACAAAACTCAAAAGAAAGAGAAAAATTTCAAGATCCAAATAATAACGTGGAACACGAAGTTCCACAACTATAACTACTAAACGAAAGCAATTTAAATTAAACTAAAGAACTAATTAGCTAACTAAAGTAATATTTCAAAAATGGATTTTACTTTAAGAAGAAAATGTTGGGATTACACGAATCCACATCGATCTAACCACCTACCATGCAGTTACATTGAAGCACTAAGGAGTACATTACCTACAGTATTCCGTATGTCTCTTAAAATAAAGAATCCATAGCCCTTTCATGACTGGGACTATATCATCACAGTTAACTTGAAACACGTGAAAGCGGTTTAAACCAATAGTTAAGACTCGCACCTACAATGGTATTAGCATTGAAGGTGGTTTGCAAAAGATATTGAAAGAAAATGCCTTAGGGCCTTAAGTTTGGAAACTATTTTGACAAACTAAGCATTTAGGGACAGTATGATAACAAATCTCAAAAACAGAAGGTCCTGGAATATTGCAGGGAACATCCTCAAGAGTCAGAGAGTTCGATCGATCGATGAGCGTTCGATCGATCGAAAGAGTTCATCCCTCAATCGATCGAAATGTCTTAGATCGCTTGACTATCTCTGATTCGATCGATCAAACTCTCTTCGATCGATCGAACACAGGATTTATTCTGCTGCATGGCAGAGGCTGGAGATCACTGTTTCATCGTGATCTCCCAACCCTAGGACTACACAGACATTGTCTGGAGTGTCACAAATTGGTTTTTAACGTAAAAAAACATTAAGGCTGCGTTTGTTTTAACTTTAAACATAAAAATACTAAAAACTACAGATTAACGATTGAAATAGCATGCAACACAATGATTACCACTATATAAACCACAACTGAATGTAAATAAACACTAATAAAGAACCTGGATCGGAAAGAACTTCAATTAATCACTGAAAATTGAATCCACAAGCAATATTCAAGAGTTTAAACCTACAAAAAACAAACAAACCCTCTATCTCTCTCTATAAACTGATGTAAAAACAATGTTTGGCATCCCCTGGGACGTATACAATACGTATATATATAGAAAACCTAAAGGCTAGGGTTAAAAATCTGCAACTGCTGTGTACGCGAAAGTTTCTGAAAACACCATTTTCGATCGATCGAACATTTCTCGATCGATTGAGCATCTGGAACTCAAGCGCTTTAACCTTCTTAAAGCGACCGAACTCTCGATCGCTCGAATATCTTCGATCGCTCGAACTTTGCACTTTAACTTTGAATTCTCTTGTTTGCACTCTTGCATTCCAGTTATCCTGATATTCATTTCTTTATTCCACACAGCAGTGATTTGCACAAACAATAACTAAAACAATACAACTTATCATTGATTAATCATATTGTATGAAAACTAGCATTGTAGTGCAAATTGCAGATCAAACGGGAAGTTGTGATCAAAACCAATGTAATTTATTCTTTTAGCGCGGTTGTATTTTAAAAATACCCCCGCTTTGCAGTAATAAAGTTCATCAAAAACATAAAACTATATAACTATCTTCAGATCTTTAGCTGGCATAAGGGTAGTCGTCAGCGTAACTACCTTCTCCAGTATAACCCTCATCAGTGGGGCCGCTTGTTGTGTATTCCCCTTCAGGGTAGTTGCCGTCGTCATACGCTCCATAATCTTCATTAAGAGGGGCAGGGTAATCTGGACGGG
Source organism: Hydrangea macrophylla (assembly GCA_033977485.1). Classification (NCBI taxonomy): domain Eukaryota; kingdom Viridiplantae; phylum Streptophyta; class Magnoliopsida; order Cornales; family Hydrangeaceae; genus Hydrangea; species Hydrangea macrophylla. The sequence continues at coordinate 42,378,409 of CM066993.1, forward strand.
GAATGTCCAGGCAATAACGGCCGTTAGCTTACTGAGAGCTAAGTGAATAGAAACTCACATGGTAATGTATAAACAAGTTATGAGGTGCATATGATATGGTTCTACGGTAGTAATATCTTCTCTTTATTCAACCTCGCGTTACCCGAATCCACGTCTTATTATTCCAAGACTAATAGACACTGACTCATAAGACACATATCTGATTGTATATTCCTGGATACACCACTACTGTGTTTGTTGCGCTTGAGAACATAGAGTACATACTCTTAGCCCACTGAAATTCATGGATACAATGCTTCAAACAACGGCATATCATTCTATAGCCACGACTTTTCGACACTTTGCCAGTGATCCCTCATCCACCGTTCATTAAGGATATACATAGATCACCTGGGCATCTCTGAACTACTTGGTCTCGCCCACTGCTCGTTAAGGATATAACCCATCCACCACATGTGAAAGCATAACATGACCAAGCGTCCACCCACGTAACATTCCCAGAACTTATCAAATCTACTTACGTTCAGTACTAATACTGACACCTAACAATTCCTATGTGGCTTGACTACTCTGATTAAAAGAACGGATATCGAACTCATCATGAACCATATCGCATCTAACATCATCACGTTAAATCCGTTATTCTTAATCGTACTTATCTTTGTTGTTACATTATCCCTGATCAACCCATAGTCGCATAATGGAAGTCCGAATTGAAAATCGAGCAATCGAACCCTTAATGCAATAAATGAAGGAAACAATTCATGTTCTGCCAAGTTCGACCACTTTTGTCTCAAGCGATCGAGAATAATTCGATCGATCGAACTTCACTCTCTTCAATCGATTGAAGAAATTGAAGTTCGATCGATCGAATTATTCTCGATCGCTTGAGACAAAAGTGGTCTCGATCGATTGAAGTCATTTCGATCGATTGAGACTCGGGGTGTTTTGATCAATTGAACTCAGTTCGATTGCTCGAAAGTCGTCTTCTCCAGAGGTTCTGGGTAGTGAACATCCAGAGGCACTAGGGGGTGTTTTGGGTCTATTTATTTATGTCTAAAACTTACAAAACAATATATAATGAGACCGAGTGAGGTTAGAACTCACCGAATGTGGCTAAGGGCGTGTTTAGCAAGCTTTGAGCTTCCGAGCCTCCAATGGTCTCCTCTCTCTCTCTCTCTCTTAGCCTTTGTCTCTTTCTCTCTCTCTCTCTCTCTCTCTTTGCTTCTCCTCCTTCTTCTCTTCTTCTTCTCCCCGTCTGTCTGTCTGTCTGTCTCTCTCTCTCTGTCTCTCTAACTGTATATATATAGTATGATATGTGTGTGTATATATATGTATGGATGTGTATATATTTATAAACAACACACACACTTTCTCTCAAAATGCTCTGGGTTCATAAAACCCCTCACACACAAACAATGCAAGTATATATAGGGAAAGGAGGCCCCAATTGGCAGTTTCTACGCGAACTGAAGTTAAGATATTCTGCTATGTTCGATCGATCGAAGTGAGTTCGATCGCTTGAGAACAAATCGGCCAGGTTCGATCGATTGAGACCGATTCAATCGATTGAAAAAGGGAACACGTAATAAATTCATGTCGGCTGGGTTTTGATCGATTGAAATAGGTTCGATCGCTTGAGAAAAGAAACTTCTCGATCGCTTGAGACTAGCTCGATCGATCGAAAGTAAAACTTCAAGTATAGACAAGGGAAGTATACAGAATCTTATTGTATTAAATAAATACTGAAAATATAGGGTATTACATCATCCACCACTCATTAAAGATTTCGTCCTCGAAATCAAAAGTAACAGACTCAAAACAAAAACGGAAACTTCTCTTGCATCTTTGACTCTAATTCCCACGAAGCTTATCCTTCATCATGATGCTTCCACTGAATCTTCACTAATAGGATCTCCTTATTTCTGAGCTACTTGGTGCCACGATCTAGGATCTGTACTGGCCCTTCGTTGAACGTAAAGTTATCATTGACTTCTATATCCTCAAAGTTGATCTCGTGTGCCGGGTTATGAGCACACTTCCTCAGCATACTGATGTGGAAAACATTGTGCACTCCTGACATCTTCGGTGGCAATGTAAGTCGATAAGCAACTTTCCCAACATGTTCTAGAATCTCGAATGGTCCGATGAATCGTGACGATAACTTGCCTCTCTTCTGATCAAATTGTATGATTCCTCGAACAGGTGAAACTTTAAGCAGCACGTGATCTCCAATGGCAAACTCCAAGTCTTTGCGTCGCTTGTCTGCGTAGCTCTTATGTCGGGTCTGGGCTGTCTTCATCTTTTCACGTACAATCTGGATCTTCTCGCTGGTTTCTTATACCATTTCTGGCCCAAGAAGGTGAGTATCTCTGACTTCGGCCCAACATAATGACGATCGGTAAGGTCTTCCGTACAAACTTCAAACGGCACCATCCCTATGCTCGTATGTTAACTATTATTGTAGGTGAATTCGATTAAGGGCAAGTGCATCTCCCAAGAACTCTCAAAATGATAACGCAAGCACGTAACATATCTTCCATTACTTGATTGACTCGACTCGTTCTGTCTATCGATCGGTCTGCGGATAAAAGGCTGAAATCAAGTTCAATGCGTTCCCATTGCTGTCTAAAGACTCTTCCAAAACTCTGCAGTAAAACGCGAATCTCGATCTGATACGATAGAAATAGGTACACTGTGTAATCGTACAACTTGCTGTAGATACATCTGGCTCAATAGTTACACTGGATACGTCATACTATAGGCAATGAAATGTGCCGTCTTCGTAAGTCGATCCACGATTACCCAGATAGCATTGTGGTTCTACTATGACTTCGGCAAACCTACCATGAAATCCATGGTTATGTGTTCCTATTTGTATTGGAGATCGGTAATGGTTGTAGAAGTCCAGGTGGTTTCTGATGTTCTACCTTTACTTATTTACAAGTAAGACACTGAGCTACATACTCAGTTACTTCTCTCTTCATTCCTTCCCACCAGAAATTCCTCTTCAAGTCTTTGTACATCTTCGTACCTCCAGGATGAATAGTCATTCGTGATTTGTGTGCTTCATCCAATATTTCTTTTTAGAGATTTTCTTCGTCAGGTACACAGAGTCTACCTTTACATCGTAAGGCTCCGTCTGTACCAATACTCTAGACTTCTGGTTCCTTAGCTGACATCTTGGCAAACCATAACTTTAAATCTTCCATCATCTGTTGTGCTTCTATGATAAGGCTGATCAAAGTTGGTTGTACTATAAGGCATCCAAGTTGTTGTCCTTCTGTTGGTTCTACTGGCTGTAAGTCAAACTCGGCTAACACTTCCAATGCTTTCAATTCTCGAATTAGTAATGCAGCAATTACTAATCGAGGTTTATGACTCAAAGCATCCACTACGACATTTGCTTTACCCGGATGGTACTGTAACAAAAAGTCATAGTCCTTGAGTAACTCCATCCATCTCCGTTGTAGCATGTTCAGCTCCTTTTGAGAAAACAAATACTTCAAGCTCTTATGATTGAAAAAAAGATCAAACTTCTCTCCATGCAGATAGTGTCTCCAAATCTTCAATGCAAACACTATTGCTACTAATTCCAGATCATGCGTGAGATAGTTCTTCTCATGTACCTTCAACTGTCTTGATCCATACGCAATCACGTTCATGTCTTGCATAAGCATACAACCAAGTCCTTGGTACGATGCATCACTGTAGATGATATACCTTTCTCCACTCTTAGGTATCGCAAGTACCGGTGCTGAGGTAAATCTTTCCTTTAGCTCTTGGAATGCACCCTCTTACTTGTCTATCCATTCATACTTCGTCTCCTTTCTCGTCAAATTCGTCAAAGGTCATGCTATCTTGGAAAATCCTTCTACGAATCTCTGATAATATCCCACTAGGCCAAGAAAATTCCTGACCTCTGTCGCATTAGTTGGTCTATTCTAGCTTAAAACTGCATCGATCTTAGATGAATCCACGGAGATACTATCCTGTAAAATAACATGTCCGAGAAACTTAACCTCCTGTAGCCAAAACTCATACTTACTAAACTTCGCATACAACTTAGTATCTCGAAGCGTCCACAAAGCAATCTGTAAGTGCTCCTTGTGATCTTCCTCTATCTTGGAATAAATTAAGATATCGTCGATGAACACTATAATGAATTGATCCAGATATGGTCTGAATATTCTATTCATCATGTCCATGAATACTGCCGGCACATTCGTTAATCCAAAAGGCATAACTAGAAACTCATAATGTCCGTACCTTATTCGGAATGCCGTCTTTGACATATCTTCTAGTCGAACCAAAAGCTAATGATATCCTAAATGCAGATCGATCTTTGAAAATATCCTTGATCCTTGCAACTGGTCAAACAGATCGTCGATTCGAGGAAGTGGATATCTATTCTTAATCGTTACCTTGTTAAACTCTTTGTAGTCCATACAGAGTCGAAGCATCCCCTCCTTCTTCTTTACGAATAGAATTGGTGCTCCCCAAGGTGACGTACTCGGACGAAAAAAACCTAAATCTTCAAGCTCTTGAACTTGCTTCTTCAGTTCCAACATCTCAGTTGGCACCATTCGATACGGAGTCTTAGAAATTGGTAATTTCCCAAGTACTAATTCTATACAAAAGTCTATCTCTCGCTTGGGTGGAATTCCTTTAATATCCTGGAAAATATCCTAAAAATCTTATACCGTAGGAATCTGATCCATCGTAGGTTCCGTACTCGTACTACTGACTGCAGTTAAACAACTTGTGAAAAATATGTCGCTCGTCGGCTGACACTGAAATCTAATCGTCACACGTCTAGGAATCGGAAATACAATCGTCCTGGTAGGGAAATCTAAGTTGGCACTGTACTTAGTCAACCAATCCATCCCTTGGATAATGTCGAACTCTGACATTGACAAAACTACCAAGTTGGCTGAAAGATTCTGATTTTCCAAAGTTAACGGGCAATCCTTACATACTTTACCCAGCTTAACAATCACTCCCAAAGGTGACACAACATTTAGTGCTGGCTCAAGTATCTAGGGTTCTAGACCCAACTGACGCACAATCTTATTAGCAATAAATGAACATGTAGCTCTAGTATCAAATAATGCTTAGCTAGACTATGAAAGAGTACAGGCGTACCTTCCAAATGTTGCTACTCCTCTGTATTAAAGCCTGCCTCTACAGGAATAATGGCATTCATCCGCGTCTGATCTGTGGGTCTTTGTATTCCCTGAACTGGTGCCCTATAATGTCCTCCTCGTGGCCCACGACAATCCCTACTTAAGTGCCCCGGCTTGTGGCTATTCCGACAGATAGTATCCGTCTGGTTGTTAACCCTGGCGGCTGTGCAGAACTTGGAAATGTGCCCTGGCTTCCCATAATTAAAACATCCCCCGCTGCTTGATGGTGGTGCAGTAAGCAGCGCCGAGGCTGTGGTCCCTACTGTCGATACGGTTGGGATCGAGGATAAACTTGCTGGGGCTTCTTGGTTCCTTCCTAGGTTCTCTTGTTGCCTTGAAAATTACCATGAGGTCTCCACCCTTGGGTATTTCTTGGCAGCTGGTTCTGGAAATTCCTCTGTGACTGAAAACCTCTCGACGGCTGGGGTCTACCCATCTATTGTTGTTGTGCTGGATAGGCGTCCTTCTCTAACCCTGCAGCAAATCTGACAATCTGCTCAAACGACTGATTTAGATGACCAACCATTATATGTCTGAGGTGGGGATTCAATCCTTGGTGAAATCTCTTCACCTTCTTCTGTGGTGTATCGATCATGTGCGGAGCAAATCGGGACAATCACTGAAATTGTGTAGTATATTCTCTTACAGTCCATCCTCCTTGGACCAAGCTCATGAAATTCTTCTCCTATTGATCTCTTTCGTCTTCTGGGAAATACTTTTCCAGAAATCTCTCCTGGAACATTCCCCATGGCATTCTTCATGTAACTTCAGCTCCTATCATAGCTCTTTCAGCTTCCCACCAATCCGCGATAGCGTAGGTGAGTTAAAATGTAGCTAGGTGGCATTTTTCCTATTCACTGCACTCTAGTGCTTCATAGATCAATTCCATCTCTCTTATCCACTGTTCGGCCTTCCATGGTTCTGTTAACCCATCGAACTTTTTGGGACGTAGTCCACAAAAAATTGCCAGTAACTTATCACCAGTTTGTCTCGGTGGTGGCGGTGCAACAGGTCTCTGGTGTGTAGAGTGGTTATAAGTATCTCCCACATGTTCCATTATCTGCATAAATACCTCAAAGACGCCCGTTAAATCCATGCCTTCTGGAATAGGGGCTCCTAATCGTGCTTGATTCCTCGGTCTAACCATAATTATATCGTGTGAAGTGTACCTACAAGGACCTATCAATTAGCTGAAAAGTTTTCTTGTAGAAACGAAATAAGATAGAGCGAGAAGCAACAAGAGCTAATAGTTCTACTAATCAGCATATAACAACTCAAACATATAATTAATATAAAAAAGTACTGCTCGTATATATATATATATCAAAATATGTACCATAGAGTACACAGTAGTCGTACCATGTACTACGTGGGACATAAGCAACGCAGTGCTAAGGTCAGCTATACAAGACTACTAATACTACTATTGATAATATCTATACAAAGGTATGGTCAAATAGCTATCTCTTAAGCTCCCAAAAATCGTGTGGACAACATGTCCTGATATAAAATTAGCAAAATCTTAACCCCCTCTAGATCCTGACTCAAAAGTCGTCAGCGTCTGATCCGACTGGTAGAGCCTCATCCTCTGAATCAATATCCATCTCCTCAAGTAGATCATCCTCAACAGGTGCGACAATATCTCCAACTACTACTCTAATATCCCAATCCTCTATCACATATGCATCAGCGTCCTCCATCACGTCTGCTATCGCCTGGTTGGCGACATCGACAGCTACTGTGACAAATCCATCAGCTCCTGCTATCGTAGCCTCTCCCATAATGAATCGTGTTGGCTGAGCGACCATCTCAACTATCCATCCTACTGCCATATTGGCCATAGCTGCCATATGTAGAATAGGTTCGGCTAGTAAAACATGCATAATAGGTACCTCTGGGACAACTACCTCATCCTCCTCTGGAACATCCCCCATAATCTCATCTCCCTCGAATACTGCGTCGACTAGGTCCTCTGGCTCTAGCTCCTCATCGGGAACAAACTCCTGCTCTACTGGATCATCCTCCGGCTCATCATCATCTATAAGCTCCTCCTTTCCATCCCCGTCCATGTCCTCATCAGGATGCTCATCCTCTACTGGATCCTCATCAGTTCCATCCTCTGGCTCTGGGTCTTCCTCACCCTGAATCAGCTCAGGCTCTGGTACTGGTACATCAGGTACCAGTGACGGGGGTGCTACTACCTGTGCAAATACAACTACAGGCTCTGGTACTAGTACATCAGGTACCGGTGATGGGGGTGCTACTGCTTGTGCAGATACAACTATAGGCTTTGGTGGAACAGGTCCGCCTAGGATAGCTCGCGACACTATCTCGTCCATCTCTGGATTACTCTGAATTAATCTAGCCATCTCCTGGTATATGGCTGCTCGGGTTATAGCATAGTGATACGCATTCATGCACATCTTTGTCGGGTGTGTCGTGCCCACAACATAGAGAGAAGTCCACATCCTCTCCTCTAAATAATGACTAGCTGTCTGGCGAATATGGCTAAGATATATATCTGGAATGGCTGGCTCTACTGTGTCCCTATGAATAACATATTTTCCAAAAGAATCATCCATAAACAGGTGGAAGTCTGGATCCATGCTAACCTGTAAAGAGTTATCTGTCGTCAAGAGGACGAACTTATCTTATCATATCTCATCTCAGGGATCTTAAAATACTAGGACCAGATGGTGTGGCACCAATAGTGAACGAAAGTATCAAACCTAGAGCTCTGATGCCAAAAAATCCTATCACGCCCTAGAACAAAAAAAATAGAGAAAAATAAATTTCCTTTTTGGGTCCATAGGGAATGACGGGTGAATGTCACTCAATTATCCACACTACACAGTACTAGTCACTAAAAACAGGAATAATGATATAATCAAACTGAACATAGAAATGCAATAGTTCTAACTATTACAAATCAGAGTTGTCCACAGGATCATAACAGGTCTGAAGACAACATATGCCCAAGTACCCGTTTACTAGCATAATAAAGTTCAACAGAAACATAAAACTAAATAACTATCTTCAGATCTTTAGCTGGTATACGTGTAGTCATCAGCATAACCGCCTTCTCTAGCATAACCCTTATCAGTGGGGCCACCTGCTGTGTATTCCCCTTCAGGTAGTAGCCATCGTTATATGCTCCATAATCTGCATTAAGAGGGGTAGGGTAATCTGGACGGGGAATATCCAAGCAATAACGGCCGTCAGCTTACTGAGAGCTGAGTGAATAAAAACTCACAATGTAACGTATAAACAAGTTATGAGGTGCATATGATATGGTTTTATGATAGTAATATCTTTTCTTTAGTCAACCTTGCATTACCCGAATCCACGTCTTATTATTCCAAGACCGATAGACACTGACTCATAAGACACATATCTAATTGTACTGTAATATTCCTGGATACACCACTGCTTTGTTCATCATGCTTGACAATATAGAGTACATACTCTTAGCCCACTGAAATTCATAGATACAATGCTTCAAACAATGGCATATCATTCTATAGTCATGACTTATCGATACTTTGCCAGTGATCCCCCATCCACCACTCGTTAAGGATATACATAGATCACCTGGCCATCTCTGAACTACTTAATCTCGCCCACTGCTCGTTAAGGATAACCCATCCACCGTATGTGAAAGCATAACATGACCAAGCATCCACCCACGTACCATTCCCAGAGCTTATCAAACCTACTTACGTTCAGTACTAATGCCGACAAATTCCTATGTGACCTGACTACTCTGATTAAAAGAACAGATATCAAACTCATCATGAACCATATCGCATCTAACGTCATCACGTTAAATCCATTACTCTTAATCATCCTTATCTTTGTTGTTACATTATCTCCTGATCAACCTATACTCGCATAATGGAAGTTTGAATCGAAAATCGAACAATCGAACCCTTAATATAATAAACGAAGGAAACAATTCATGTTCTGCCAAGTTCAATCGATTGAAGTCCATTCAATCGATTGAAGAAAGTGAAGTTCGATCAATCAAATTATTCTCGATCGCTTGAGAAGAAAGTGGCCTCGATCGATTGAAGTCATTTCGATCGATTGAGACTCGGGGTGTTTCGATCGATTAAACTCTGTTTGATTGCTCAATAGTCATCTTCTCTAGAGGTTCTGGGCAGTGAATGTCCAGAGGCACTAGGGGGTGTTTTGGGTCTATTTATTTATGTCTAAAACTTGCAAAACAATATATAATGAGACCGAGTGAGTTTAGAACTCACCAAATGTGGCTAAGGGCTTGTTTGGCAAGCTTTGAGCTTCCGAGCCTCCAATGATCTCGTCTCTCTCTCTCTCTCTCTCTCTCTCTCTCTCTCTCTCTCTCTTTCTCTCTCTTTCTCTCTCTCTCTCTCTCTTTGCTTCTCCTCCTCCTTCTTCTTCTTCTCCTCGTCTGTCTCTGTCTCTGTCTTTAACTGTATATATATAGTATGATATATATGTGTATGTATATGTATGGATGTATATATATAAACAACATACACACACACACGCACGCACTCTCTCTCTCTCAAAATGCTCTGGGTTCAGAAAACCCTCATATACAAACAATGCAATTATCTATAGGGAAAGGAGGCCCCAGGTGGCAGTTTCTGTGTGAATTGAAGTTGAGATATTCTGCTACGTTCGATTGATCGAAGTGAGTTCGATCGCTTGCGAACAGATCGGCCAGATTCGATCGATTGAGATAGATTCGATCGATTGAAAAAGGGAACACATAATAAATTAATGTCGGCAGGGTTTTGATCGATTGAAATAGGTTCGATCGCTTGAGAAAAGAAACTTCTCGATCGCTTGAGACAAGCTCGATCGATCAAAAGTGAAACTTCAGGTATAGACAAGGGAAGTATACAAAATCTTATTGTATTAAATAAATAATGAAATTACAGGTATTACACATAATCCAAGGAGCCAAGGAACCACGAAAAGGGAAAGCACGTAGAAAGGAAGTATCATCTCATTCGATACATAGTCCAACGTGGAAATGTGACTGTCACCAAGATTGCCACCGCTGACAATCTTACGGATCCGTTTACAAAGGCTTTGCCACAGAAAGTCTTTGATCGTCATTTAGATAGTTTAGGTCTCAGATGTAGTGGGTTATGAGTGCAAGTGGGAGTTTGTTGGGATTGTGCCCTCAATCCCTGTCTTTATGTATGTGACATTTGGCATTTTATATATGGATATCATTTATACATTTAATTATGTGTAATTCATGAGATGATTGTTTGTAATTCTTAAGTATCATAGTAGGTAATTCGTGTATGTATGAGATACATATATGTAAGTTACGAATTACTATTCTTTGATACTTAGAACTTGTCACAATGGATGATGAGACTGGATATCTCATTAGGAATACACTGTAGCATGATTAACTACCATTGGATGGAATGATGAATCTCAATCACTAGAGTGTATTGATACATGACTTCCCATTGTGGCCTGACTACTCTGATTGAAATGAAACTTATATCAAACTGATTCCTAACTACCAGGTTATCTGACGTTACGAACGTTCTCACCTTACTCTTAATCATATCTCATTATCGCGTTGCAGTATTCTTATTCATCCAATATTGTATAATGAAGATACGAATAATAATTACACCACGAAGCAGTTCACATCATATATAAATAGAGATATCCCAAATCTGTAAGTACCAATTGATTGAAGTCATTTTCAATCAATTAAGAAAAGTTGGGTTCAATCAATTAAAGCATCTTCAATCGATTGAGAAGAGTTGGTGTCAATCGATTGATATATGTTCAATCAATTGAGGGAACAACAAGTTCAATCGATTGAAACCAGTTCAATCGATCGAACATCGTCTTCTCCAAAAACTGGGCAGAGATGCCCATAATTGCTGGGATGCCTTTAGGTCCATTATTTCACGTCCAAAACTTGTAAAACCATACACCAATGCTACCGAGTGAGTTTAGAACTCATCAAAATGTAAGGGGTGTGTTTGGGTGTGAGTTCTTGGAGCTTGGCTTCCAATGGAAATCTTATAACCGCATTGTCATCTACTCAAACCAACAAATACCATGATAGGGAGGATGCTATTGTTAAACATATCTTATTAACATAATCAGAGGCTACAACAGAAACTCACAGGTCACAGTCTACTAAAAACTATTACAATAGTTGGCTTATAATCTGAAGCCTACAACAAGTAGTAACATAATTATGACATATAAATAAACTAACTATTACAAAGCAACACGTCTTCATCTTCAAGCCTTCAGCTCCAAGTCCGGCAAAACATCAGTCTCCCATTAATCCTCAATACCTGCAAAGCTCTAGACATTGGAATGTCCAGGGCATAAATGCTGGCATGAAATAAAATTGTGCACTCTTGTGCAACACCGAAGTGTAGGTGATCGTGCAAGTAATAAATCTGGTAAGACCAGGTCAACCCTACAGAGAAGGTGATAGATAACTAACTTAGACTATTCTCAAAAAGAAAATAAAAAATCAATAATTTAAGAGCAGGTGTAGAACACGAAGTTCTACGATTAACAACTACTAAATAAAGCAAGTAATCTAAGCTAACAATGAACTAATTTAATTACGTGGATTTTCTAACAGTTTTACTTCATAAGAAAGAAACGTTGGGATCACACGCATCCACACTGACCTAACCATCTACCATGCACATTCATTAACGCTCTATGGAGTACACCCATCTTCAGCATTCCGTAGTTTCCTAAGGGTAAAGAATCAATAGCCCTTACATGACCGGGACTATATCATCACAATTAATTTAAAATACGTAAAAGACAATTCGAAATAATAGTTGAGACTAGCACTATGAATGGTGTAAGCATTCAAAGTGGTTTGCAAAAGTTATTGAAGAAAATAGCCTTAAGGCTTTAAGTTTCAAAACTGTTTTGACAAACTGAGCTTACCTAGACAGTTTGATAACAAATCTTAAAAACAGAAAGTCTTGGAATACTTAAAAGGATCTTCTCAGGAATTCGTAGGTTCAATTGATTGAAAATCTCTCGATCGAACGAACTTCATCATCCTTCAATCGATCGAAATGTCTTCGATTGCTTGGCTGTATCTCTGGTTCAATTGATCGAAATGTCTTCGATCGAACGAACACAGGTTTTCTCTACAGTGCACGACAGAGGCTGGAGATCACTGTTTCATCATGATCTCCCAACTACTGGACTACTCAGACATGATTTGGGTTTCAGAAAACATGTTTTTAACGTTTGAAAACATTAAGGCTATGTTTGGTTAGTGTTTAAACATGAAAATTATATAAAACTATGGATTTGAACTGTAAACATGCAAAACCTACGATGGAAACTGGCTATGACTATTGGAAACTAATGACAGAATATAAATAAACAACAACATGAAACCCAGAATACGAACTTGTATTAAGCTTGGAATGGAAATCCAACTTAATCAATATCTAAGCATGAAAAACCTATAAAAACCAATGTAAACTCTCTCTCTCTCTCTCGATGTAAAACTGAACAAAAGTAAAAGTGGGCGTCCTCTAGGACGTGTTTACATTGAGTATATATAGGTAGAACCTAAGCTAGGGTTAAAAATACGTGTTCCACTACGCTGCCCATAAAAACTGGTAAAGCCATGCTCGATCGATCGAACCTAAGGTAGGTTTAAAAATATGTGTTCCACTACGCTGCCCATAAAAATTGGTAAAGCCATGCTCGATCGATCGAACCACGTTCGATCACTTGAATGACATTAATCTTCAATCGCTTGAGAAGTATTCGATCGCTCGAACCTTTAATCGCTTGAACATCTTCGATCAATCGAACTCTTCTTTTCAACTTTGACATATTCTCTTTGAACTTATGCTTTACCCTTTTCCTGTACTTCATTCCTGCTCTTAACAACAAAGCATATCTGCACATAGAAGAGTCTAATACAACAGAAATCATCATGGAATCATATCATTGTATCAGAATATCCAATGTAATACAACTATAGGTAAAATGGGGAATTATGAACTTATATATATATATATATGATATTTTAATGAACGTTTGGAACAATTCAAAAATCTGAATTAAGCTAGGTTTTTTTGTGGAGAAATCTAACTCATTTATCTACAAATAACTCTTCTATAGCTCAGTCTAGAAAGCAATCCTTCATAGGTGAAATGCATGCACAACGCAGTGTTATAAATCTGGGAAACTGAAACTTCCAGCAGAATGTATTTTAGTAAAATGAATATTTGGAACAGTTCAAAAATCTGAATTAAGCTGATGGTGATTTTGAAGATTGGTACCAGAACCTAAAATACCAAACCCGAAAATAAAAGATGATGGTGATTTTGAAGATTGGTTGAATACGTTTGACTTTAAAATAGGAATTATTCAGTTCAAAACCATCCCAATGACCTTTTCATCTAACATGGTTTTCACTTTCCCAATGGAGTTTATGGCCAAGTCAAACCAACCAACGGCCATGAATAGGGATGTATATAAGCAAGATGGGGACATACTGATACTCGATCTTTTTAAAGAACTCAGAAAGGTGGTTAATGGAGGGCCAATGCCTAAAGACTCCTTATCAGACGAAAAAAATATAGAAATGTCCGATCAGTAATTAGATCAACCCAGAATCACCATATGGAAGCCCAGGGCCGACCAAGACAACCATACTAAAGGAAGGAAGTCGATAAAGTTGTTTTTGGAGAAGCCATCTTATGAAATGACCTAGCACTTAAAACTACTTTATATCAGAGGCCATGTAGAAGGGGTTCTAGTGAATAGAATTTTGATTGATGGAGGATCAACCATCAACATTATGCCTCAGACTATGCTAAAAAGCTTGCATAAGTTTGAGGCAGACCTGATCCCAATAGAGTTAAGTGTACAAAGTTTTACAGGCTCGACATCAAAAACCAAAAGGATACTACCTGTGGAATTGATAATAGGCAGCAGGACCACAATGGCTGCCTTTTTCGTAATAGAAACCTCGGCCTCATACATACGTTGTTGGGCTGAGACTAGATTCACCAAATTACTGCATTCCTTCTACTCTACACTAACTCATAATCTTTTGGAATGGAGATGATATAGAGGTGGTCGAAGTAGACACAAGGCCATTTCAAGCAAAGGTACATTCAGCGGATGTACTCTTATACGCAAAACACACTGGGCCTATCAAGCTTCGCAGTCTTACCAAAGAGGGTAGGCCAAGTGCAGCTACGTGCATCAAAGAATCTGCTTTATACATCAACAAGTATTATAAAAATTCCCATCAGACTGAAGGAGTGTGGCCGATGGAACTTATCCAACCGGAAGTGGAAGATGAAACAACTTTGTGAGCTTCAAAGGCAACTGGCTTGGAAAGCCAGTTTAGCCAGGTTACAAGCCTTTATGACCGACCAAGGAATGCAGGTCGGTCTGGAGGAAAGTTTCACTAACCTAGCAGATTGTTTATTTGAAGAGGAGGCTTTAAAAGAAGAAATGGTTCAATTGGAGGAGTTGGAAACAGCCCAGACCAAATTGGATGATTTAAATGCCGACGTCCAAGACTCACTCTTGGAGATCAATTTGGGCTCTGAAGGAGAGCATTAACCAATTTATGTTAGCCAATTACTGGAATTTGACTTCTAGAACAAATTAATTGCTGTGCTGAGGGAATATAAGGATTATTTTGCCTGGGACTTTGACGAAATGCCAGGCCTGGCAAGAGAATTGGTAGAACACCATTTGTTTATTCGAGAAGGGTATAGGCCATTCAAGCAATTGCCCAGAAAAATGTCTCCCGAAGTCACCTCCAAAGTAAAGGAGGAGATCGAGAGACTCTTGAAGGCAGTATTTATTAGAACCACAAGATACATTGAATGGCTATCTAATGTAGTCCATGTGATTAAAAAGAATGGGAAGAACACAATTTGCATTGCCTTTAGGAATATAAATCTTGCATTACCAAAGGATGAATATCCTATGCCTATGGCCGATCAGCTGATTGATTCGGCCTCAAAGCACCATATTTTTATCGCCTAAGAGGATGCTACAAAGATAGCTTTTAGATGTCTTGGGGGCAATTAGAACCTTTGAATGGGTTATCATGCCCTTTAGACTCAAGAATGGTGGGGCACTGATGTTGTCAATATCAAGATATAAAAAGTATATACTTTACTTTTCTAAGGATTTGTAGCAGTGAAAGTAAAGGTCGAACCCACAGAGATTGAAATACTACAATGCTTTAATTTTAAAACCTAAATTTAGTTAATTATGAATAACGAGATTTTGATTTGAATTTAATTAAACTAAGAACAATAAAATAAATCTAAATTAAGAAAGCGATTTAAAAGTGTTTTTATGAATATATTTAAAGGAACCTAGGATTGCAAATCCACCACTAGCTTCATAATAGGAATATTTATGCATTCAATTAGATTATTAAGTTGGATGATAATGGGGAATTGTAGCTACAAGCTCAATTCCTCCGTCAAGAAAATAACTATGGTTCAAGCACCAACATAATCCATCTTCGGTTAGCACGAATTATCCCACACTAAACTAGGGTTGTGGTATAATCCGTCTAATCTAGGCATGGACTATTCGGATACTTGATAGCACAATTCAATTTAAGCACCATTACATGTAAACAATCCATACAAGCACAGCAAATATAGATCATTGAGCACATCACAATCAAAATAGATCTAAGACAAGAATAAACTTTGAAAGTAATGATTTAATCAATAAAAGTACGATTTATTTATAAAAATCCTCGGAACATGTAATCATCATCCATACATAATAAAACTAAAATAAAAACATAAATAAAACTCTATTACTTGGCTAGGGTTTCATTGAAACCCTAAATCTAAGTTTAGTTGGCCATAGAATTGATGAATAGCAAGAGGTTGATGGAGGAGGCCATGGGAATCCTTGGTCTTCTTCTTCTTCTCCTTGCTTTTCTCTCTTCAATGGCTGAAATTATATATGTATATGGCTGTGTATAATGTTTTGTAATGATGTGTAACCCTCAATTTGATTTAGAATAGGATTTATATAGAGTTTGGAGTGATTTAGGAAGCTTTCCTAAGCCAAATCGCACTAAAACAGCTATATTTTGTAATCTGGACGTCATATGCACAAACCACCTTCGCTGGGCACTTTAATTTAACAAAATACGTGTTTTTGATTTTTGCACAGGTCGCTCGCGCGGCCCGCTCGCGCGAGGTCATTTTCGCTGCACTGCGCGACTTTCGTAGAATTACGATAACTTTTTGTTCGGAACTCGGATTGACTTGCCGTTTGAAGCCACGCGTCCGTAACTCAAAGATCTACATTTTATATCTCTGGAGAAATTTCTCAAATCCAAAGTATTCTTTGTCAAAAATGCAATTTTTCGAGACTTCTACTGCATTCAACTTTCACCGGAATCACCGTTTGAGCCCAGAATGACTTCCAAAGCCACTAATCATTGGATTTTTGTGCATTTTCATATTAAAGCTCCAAAACCTACAAAATATAGAATACTTATTAAAAATCACTTAATAACTACATGAAATGAGCTAACAAAGCGTATTTTTAGGACTATAAACGGCAACTATTCGTCGCCGATTAGGCACCTTACCTGAGAGCTATGAACTCAATCTTTCACGATATGATCGGTCATAATATGGAGGTTTACATCGACGATGTCGTAGTTAAATCCAAAAAATAGACCGACCACCTTTTAGATCTCGAAAGAGTGTTTGAGAGAATGAGGAGTCACAAACTAAAGATGAACCCCCTCAAATTTGCCTTTGGGGTATCAGCAGGCAATTTTCTTGGGTTCTTGGTTCATCAAAGAAGGACTGAAGTAGACAAAAACAAAGCATGTGCAATCCAACAAACACAGCCCCCCACTAATAAGGAGTTACAGAGACTCCCAGGGCAGATCAACTTCTTTAGAAGGTTCATCTCTAATTGTGCGGGGAAAACTCAGGTATGGTCACCCTTGTTAAAAATCAAGACCGATGAAGATTTCTACTAGAAGAAGCGCTATCACTTGGCATTTGAAGAGATAAAACGCTATCTATCCATGCCGCCAGTCATGATGCCCCCTAAAGAAAGGAAAGAAATTAAAATTGTATATCTCGGCCTATGAACATTCTATAGGAAGCATGCTAGCTTAGGATAATGAGTTAGGCATGGAGCAAGCCATGTACTATTTAAGTAGGCTATTAACTCCAATCGAGCAATGATATATGCCAATTGAAAATTATGTTTAGCATTGTACTTTTCTTCCCATAAATTAAGAGCATATATGTTTCTTGTTTTAACTTATATCATTTGTCAAATTGATGCGATCAAATATAAGCTTTCCATGCCTATTATGAGAGGCTGGATTGGGAAGTGGGTTTTGGCTAGTATGGAGTTTTCACTCCAATATCGATCTCAGAGATCGGTTAAGGGTCATGCCATAGCCAACTTCCTAACCGATCATCCACCAAACCCAAAATTAGAGGATTTGGCACCAGTAGTTTTTCTAGTGCCAAATGTTTTTCTTGTCCCTTGGACTTTGGTGTTTGATGGGGAAAAACACGAACATAGGTCAGGGGCTAGCATCGTGATCATATCACCTAAGAACAGGAAGACTAAAATGGCATTTAATTTAGGCTTCAGATGCATGAATAATCAGGCCGAATACGAAGCAATGATCATCGGACTGGAGATTCTCCAAGAAATGGGGGCATCCTCAGCCCATATTAATGGTGATTCACAGCTAGTTATCAGACAGATATCAGGTGATTTTTGTGTCAAAAGCTGGGAATTATGTCTATTCCACTCTATAGCCACTCAACTGATCAACGATTTTAATGATGTCACAGTTGCTCATATCCCAAGATTGATTAATTGGGATGCTGATAGGCTTGCGAAAGTAGGTTCAGGATCAATACAGGAGGTTGAGGAGAAAAGTATTACTATCCTTCAACGTTTACTACCTTCGGTAGCTAAAAGGGAATGGTTTGTTGAATCCTCCTCCATTCTACTTAAGCAAGATGATTGGAGGATACCAATCAAGGAATATCACACTCACTCCAATGTAAGGGCAGACCATTGGACTAGGATGTTTGTAGTCTAATTTGTTCTATTAGATGGGGAGCTGTTCAAGAAAGCCATTGGAGATGATGTCATCCTAAATTGTTTGGGCAAAAACGAGGCCATAAGAATCATGTCTAAAGTCCATGAAGGGATTTGTGGAGCCCATCAGGCCTGCACCAAAATGAAATGGTTGATAAGAAGAAATGTATTTTACTGGCCAGCCATGCTTAAAGATTGCATCAATTATGCCAAAGGATGTCAGGCATGTCAAAAGCATGGTCCTATCTAAAGGGTGCTAGCTAATATTCTACATCTAATTATTAAGCCATGGCCTTTCAGAGGATGGGCAATGGACTTAATTGGGAAGGTCCATCCGACTTCTTCTGGGCAACATTGCTTCATCACCGTGTCCACTGATTACTTCACTAAGTGGGTAGAAGCTATACCTGCAAGATCGGTCACTCAGGCCACTATTATAAGGTTCATTGAGCAACATATCATACATCAGTTTGGCTTGCCAGAAACAATCACAGCTGATCAAGGCTTAGTGTTTACTGGAGTTGAGACCACAAGTTTTGCAGAAAGCGTGGGTGTGAAAATTCTCACTTCAACCCCATACTATGCTCAGGCAAATGGGCAAGCTGAGTCATCTAATAAAGTTATTAAAGGAATTCTGGGGAATATGATAAAGGAAAATCCCAGATATTAGGACTCACTCCTTTTTGAAGCACTTTGTGCTTATCGGACATCCAAATGAACAAGTACATGTATGACACCATTTGCTTTAACTTATGGGCATAATGCTATGCTACCCATGGAAGTTACAGTTCGATCAGCAAGAAGGGCATTGCAAAACCAGTTGGAGCCCGCCGATTACACTGAGGCTATGATCACTGAACTAGAAGGGTTGGATGAGCTTAGACTAAATGCTCTGGATTGCCTTAAGTTGCAGAAAAACTGCGCTGCCAAAGCTTACAATAAGAAAGTAAGGGCAAAGTCATTTTATTTGGAGGAGCTCGTTTGGAAAGCCTTTCTTTCTATCGGTGAAAAAGATAGGAGGTATGTCAAGTGGTTCGTTAATTGGGAAGGACCATTTGTGATCTTTAAAGTTTTAAGGGGTAGTGCTTACCAGTTACATGAAATTGATGGTAAAATTCATCCAAGATTAATTAATGGTTAGTAGTTAAAGTCCTATTATCCTACACTTTGGGAAACTACAGATTTCGAATTCAGACCAAATCCAGACAGAATATGAACCAATCACCAATCAAGAGTAAAGCGTGCATAGGAAAGAGGAGGATGTTTCATTCTTATTTTTGAAAAAGCATTTACAAAGAAATCAAAAGAAGAAAAGACGCAACTAGGAAAAGAACAAAACATCTTCATTTTTGAAAAAGCATTTACAAAGAAATCAAAAGAAGAAAAGACGTAACTAGTAAAAGAGCAAAATAAAGACCGACAAGGCTAGTCCTCATTGGCCTAAGCTACATCGACCTACACCTTTTTGTGCATGGGCTTCTCAGGCTACCTGTCAACATCTTCAAGGTAGCCTGCCAGGAACTCTGCTTCCTCCTCCCACTATCCCGCTTTCGTCTTCCACTGCTGCTTTCCCCGTTTAGAAAAATCAAGGAAGCATTCCAGATTGGTGATCCTCCTCCAAAGAGCCCTTTCCCCGACTAGCAAAGAATCTGGAAGGTCGTCATCCTCGAAATTGCCAAAATCTGGGACCCAAGCATCCTCTGGCTCTGGTGCATCCTCTGGTTTTGGAGCATCCTCAAGTTGGGAGGCTCCTCCCTGGGAACTTTCTCCCACTTCATAAGCCCTTAGTTGGGCTAGGTTATCATCTTCATCGGCCTCAGAGGCCGATTCCTCTTCACTACCAAGAGAGTCATTAGTCTCCAGGATGATGGTGTCCTTGTTCTTTGCTCTAAGGCGAATGCGAAGTCTCTACTCTTGAAGACGAGCAGATCTTTATCCTCCAGCCACTAGAAGCACAGCTGGAGTCTCCTCAGCTGCTGGAGCATCTAGTACATCATCCGCCACTGGAGCTTCTGTGGGATCCATCGGCGCAGCAGTACGAGTAGCACGGACTGCTCGGCGGGGTACGTTCCTGGGAACCGGGTTCGCCCGTAGGTCTTTCCTGAGGGCCCACATTTTTGGTTCAGTGGCAGAGGACCGCCTGAGTGGCCCCATCAGGAAGTCGGATTCCAGATGGGCTTGGATGGCCATCTTGGGAGCCTCTTTTTGGTAGTCTTTTTTCCCTAATCGGAGGATCTTCATCTGATCATGAAAGGCGTTGGCATTAAAAGTACGAGGGAAAATACCATTGCAGTTAGGGGTGGCAATTTTTGACACGACAACCCGTTTTACTGAGACAACCCGATTATGACACGACACGACACGATTAAATTTAAAAAGTGCATATTTTTTATTGAATAATACTCAAAACTAAAAATCAACCCAAAATCACGCAACCCGTTTATGACCCGATTATGACACGTCTAACCCGAATTGCCACCCCTAATTGCAGTGGGCAGGCATAAAGTTGCCTGAAATTAGCACACATGGGAATTTTTCCTAGTCTTTGTTGGGATGGTTGAGCACGTCTACTACATTGTACCCCCTTGAAGGTATGCAGTAGACCTTTTCCCTGGTGCAAATAAGCTGGTAGTAATCCAGAATGGTTTACACTACCATGCTCGACCATAGACGCCCGTTGAGCATGTCGAATCCATGGAAAAAACGAAGGGTATTTGGAGTGCACACGTGGAGGGCTAGCCCCAAAGTTGTCAAGAAATCTGCCACACCGACGGGAAGAAGAAAGTGGACACCAACCACCAGCGGCATATAGGCACTAGGGGTGTAAGAAAAACCACAAACCGCAAATCGACCAAACCAAAAACCAATTGGTCGATTTTTTAAATGTATATACAAGCTAAAACCGACAGCAAAACCGACCAAACCCCTTAAAAACCGATCGACTGACTGATTTACACCCCTATTGGTTAGTTTTCATACACCAAAAAAATCGAAAATAATTAACCGATCGACCGACCGATTTACACCCCTAATAGGCACTGATGAGGATGAAGCCCTCAGGAATGACAGAACCAGCCACGTATGGTTGAACATGTACATCATCAGGTATCTCATAATTGGCCCTGAAATTAGCACGAGCCTCTTCAGTGCTTAGGAAATTTTTTTGCCATGGATGCTATGTATGCAGAGGAAGAGAGAGCTAGAGGGGGTTGGGAGTTTTGGAAGTAAGAGGATGCTTGAGCTTGTGCAAGTAAAGAATGTCCTGAAATCACACGAAGAGTACTTAATAAAGGATCACCCCACTTCGCAAGGAAATGGTTCAGTTTGGAAAACCTTCCCCTTTTGCCGCCTAAAAAACTACACATCTTCTGAATAGATCTTGGCCCTACATGTGTCCCTTGTCTGAACAATCAAACGACTCTTAATAAACTCCGCGTACCTTTCCCATATGTGAAAGCAGCTGAAGGGACACCCCATTTAATGAAGGCCATCATTAAGTTCATTCTTTGAGAAATGAATAGCCAACCACGACCGTCTATGTGTCATGATTTGGAACAACAGTGTCTTATGCATAACAACTGTATTAATTGAATATGACGTCTAGAGTCACGAACTTAGAAGAAAACCCTCTAGCCTGTTAAATAGATCGACAGGTCTGGTACCCATCGGCCTTCAACACTCCTAACTCCTTTTAGAAATAAAATTAATAAATAGAATTGAAGGGAGTTAACATGTAGACAAGTCACAAAGTACAAAAGGAAAAGGAGCTTTCTCATTTCATTGTACATATATGGAAAAAGGGTTACAAGGGCAGCACAAACTAATTTCCCATTCATTACATATACCATAGTCAAAACAGGAGTGTGGCCGATGAAAATTTTCCTAACTTTCCCTTAGGTTGACCCAGGCTTCCTCCACCCTCTTTTCATCCTTCACCACATAGCAAAGATTGGCAGACCAATCCTTAGCACTAGAAAAAAGGGGTTATAGATTGTCAGTTTAGGCTTTGGTCTCTTAGCTAGTCCTTACCATTGAAGCATCAATAATGCCTATGCTTTTAAGGTAGTCTCTCTCTTATGCTTTATAATCCGCCACAACTTTGCGGAGAACACAAGGGCCTATTGTGTTTTTTCAAGCCTGTCATCAAGTTTGCCCCATTTGGCAATTGCCCCTTCGAACCACTGCTTAGTAGTGACCACCTTTTCAAAATTTACATTGTAGGACAGCAACCTCAGCTCAAAATGAGCCTGAGTAGTGGTGGCCGCTTTGAAAATGGTTCGCCAAGTAGGAAACTGCTCTTTTAGTTCCATCAGGAGAGATGACTATTCATGGGTTAAAGAAGGGTCTTGCTGTAAGAGGAAAATTGCTAAGCTGCCTAAAAAAGGGGAAGGGGTGTCATTTAGAGTAATGGAGGAAAGTTTGTTGATCAATTCCCTTGCACGCTGTAGTTCCTCGGGCATGGCTGGTTGGATGATGGATGTATCCACTCTGAGAAAATCCACATCTAGTTGATTAAAAAAGGAGGCATGGTGCAAAGGTGAAACACCAGAGGTCCCCTGAACACATCACAAAACAAAAGAGTCAAGGAAGTCATTTAGGGACAGAAAGAGCTGAATAAAAATCCACCAAAGGATAAAAATACCTGAGGGGAAGGTAGATTCTCGCCCGATTAGCCCACCACGATGGCCGATGAGGTTTCTGTAGCTACGACTAATGAAGATGTTGTTCCCACATCAGTAATAGGAACTTCATCTTTCTCCCCGACCTCTGTGGTATCAGGAGTAGTGGCTGGAAGGGTAGAAGTGTTTGCAGGAGGATTGGAGCCAAGAGTTATCAAAGGACGCTCTGTGCCCTCGGGGGTAAGAGGGTCCAAGACATCAGAAACAACTAGATTCATCACCCATGTGATCTTGTCTAGTATATCCTCTCCTATATGTTCCTCCTCGGCCACATTTTCCTCCACTAAGGCTATTTGTTCTTTCCCTTGCTCTTCTGGAGCATCTTCTTCCTTATTGGTCAAGGAAACCGCCGCCGCCTTTCTACCTTTTACAAATGAGGATACCATGGATTTTTGTCTCAATCATTTGGCCGGTGGAGGGATCTCTTCTATTAGGATGGCCAAAGGAATAATATCCTTGTCAGCTTGTTGTTCGGCCAACGAAGGAGAAGCCACTTTAATGGATGGATGACTCTTAGTCAGCCTCTTCGTTGTTGGAGGTTTAGCAGGAGCCACTGCCTGTCCAAACATAAAATTTTAGGGGGATTCAGGCAAAACTAAGGAAAGCTTGAAGAATTTATAAAGGAAATGTTGTTTACCTAGGCTGAGGACTCTTTTCTTTTCTTCGTCCCTAGGACCTAGGTTGTTCCCTTCTGCACAGGGGCATGGTTTTTCTTTTTCTTCGTCTTCTTCTTCTTCTCAACATTTGTCGTGGAGGTCGAGACAACATCAGGTAATATAACATTCCTTCCCACATCCACAGAGAGTTTCTGCAGCAAAATAGAAACGGGCTCTCCAAAGAAAAGTTTGGACCTCTCGGCCCACCAGGCGTCAAAAGCAAGAGTGGTCCTTGAGAACTTGGTAAAAGGCCAGAAGGTAAAGTTTTTCTTAGCAAAGTCAGAGGCCTCTTTCACCGGCTTCACCTGGGTTACATTGGTAAGTATTACTTGGCCAATAAGATCCTCATTCACCAACTCAAAAGGAGGGATCAGCACCATGTGGGTCAACCCAAACTGCGAGCAAAGAGTTGAGGGTGGTAGAACTTGGCCCCACATTTATTACTACTCTTGGGAAAAGAAGGGCTAAAGATTATGTCCCAACAGATGAGGTAACTAGAAAAAATTTGGTGATATAGGTCCTGTGTCACTCAGTCATCACTGATCGATTGAGTTGGAAGTCTGAGAAATGAAGGAAGACTCGAAAAGATGGGAAAGGTAGAAAGAAGGAGGGAGCCAAAGACCGATCTCATAGAAGAATAAGAAACAAGCATCAAAAGTGTGGCCTTTAGGCTCAACATATGCAAAATGATGAGCAAAGATTGCTGCATTAGAAGAAGGGACATCGGCCGGGTGAAACTCTGGGAAATAAAAATGAAACCAGGGCTGAAGGAGCCATACCATACCTCTGGCATTTTTGTAACTCAAAAGAAGGAAATCCTTTACTTCTTGACACAAATAGGACCAGACAATTACTGTCAGGGCCATCGGCCTCGCTTGGCTTAATTCCCAGGCAAGGGGAATATGCTCTTTGGTAATCATCTGGGTAGTCGAGCAAAAAATGAATCGATTGAGCCATTATAGAAGAAAGGCCATATGTTCTTCTTCTGTTACATCGGAGCCATCCTTCCCATAGTAGTATGTGATAAACCCTCCGTAAGAATTGATGGTCCTCTTGGTGGATGAATTCCCTTTTTCAGGGATGCTTTTGGGAAAAGTGAAGTTGGCTTGACCTCCATCAAAACTTGGGGAGACCTCCTCCCCATGAGGATGGAAGGGCAAAAGAAGACTAATATCCTGAATCGTTGGCCCCATCAGCCCCCATTTGAACATAAAGCAATTCTGGGATTGGGACCAGAGGGCTAGGGCTGCAAAGAATAGGGCCCAATCACTTCTTGTTTCCACATAGTCTCTTTCGCCGCGGTAACTCGGTCCACCCATTCCACCTAGCCAGGGATCAAAGAAGGCCAACCCCTCACTAGAAAAGTTTGTTTATAACTTTGCCAAAAATGCCCCAAGTTAAAAAGGGAATCACCTTCAATAGAAGGAGATAAGGGGGTAAAATTTTTAGGGCAGCCCCAAAGAAGGCAGGACCTAACCCAACAATAGTAGGAAAGGTCCCTGTAGCTGCCAAATCAACAGAGGAGGATCTGGAGGACCTAGTGGCCATTGAGACAGATATCATAGTTGGAGAGGATGATGCAGTAGTAGGGGGAGATGAGATTATGGAGGTAGTCGAGGAGGATGTTCCTGAGGAAGAGGTAGTCGTACCTGAGATACCAGTGATACCTGAGTTACCAGCAGGACATATATTACATATGGCAGCCATGACCAATATGGCAGTAGGATGGGTTGTTGAGATGGTCATTCAACTAGCTGGATTTGTTATGGGAGAGGCTGGACTAATGGGGGCTATTGGCATAGCCAATGGATTAGCTGCAGTAGCCATCGATGTTGCTAATCAAGCAATGGAAGACATGGTGGAGGACATTGATGCGGAGATGGTTGAGGATTGGGATATTAAAGTTGTGGTTGGAGATCTTGCCGTACCTGTTGGGGATGATCTACTTGAGGAGATGCTTATCGTTTAAGAGGATGAGGCACCACCAACTGGATCAGATACTGACGATTTTTGAGTCAGGATCTGTAGGGTTTAGATTTTGATAGTTTTATCAGGACATGTTGTCTACTTGATTTTTGGGAGCTTGAGAGATAGCTATTCGACCATAGCTTTTTACCACCAGTAGTAGCATTGTATATAGCTGACCTTAGTAGTGTAATAGCTTATGTACCACATAGTACACCATTTGACTATTGTGTACTCTGCAGTACATTTTTTGTTATATATATATATGAGCATTACTTTTGATATATATATATATATGTGGTATGTTTGAGTTGATACAAGCTGATTAGTAGAATTGTTAGTTCACACTGCTTATCGCTTTATCTTGATTTCGTTTCTTCGAGATGACTTTCAGCTAATCGATAGGTCTTTTGTAGGTACACATCACTAGATCATGATGGTGGGAGTGAGAAGGAATCCACCTCGACTAGGAGCACCTATTCCAGAAGGCATGTATCCGTTAGGTGTCTTCGAGGAATTCATGCAGAGAATGGAGCATGTAGGGGATACCTACAACTATGCCACCCATCAACGACCTGTTCAGAGCCCTACTGCACCTCCGATAACGCATACAGGAGATAAGCTGGTAGAACATTTTTGTGGACTGTATCCCAAGAAGTTTGATGGGTTGACAGAACCGTGGAAATGGAGCAATGGCTTCATGAAATGGAGCTGATCTTTGAAGCATTAGAGTGTAATGAGTAGGAGAATCGTCGTCTTGCCACTTTCTAGCTGACTTACGCCACTGCAGATTAGTGGGAGGCTAAAAGTGCCACTATCAAGATGAACACTGCAAGGGTAATGTCCTAGCAGACATTCAAGGGTAGATTTATAGAGAAGTACTTTCCAGAAGACGAGAAGGATTAGCATAAGAAGAACTTTCTCAGCTGAGTTCAGGGAAGTTGGACTATGAGGGAGTATACAACTCAGTTTGAACGATTGTCGAGATTCGCTCCACACATGATCAACACCTCGTAGAAGAAGGTGAAGAGATTTCATCAAGGATTAAATCCCCATTTTTTCCATATGATGATTGGCTACCTCAACCAAAGTTTTAAAGGACTTGTTAGACTTGCTATGAGTCTGGAAAAAGATGCCTATCCGGCACAGCAACAACAGATGAACCGACCCCAATCGTCAAGGAACTTCCAATAGAGGAATTTATAAAGTTCGTCATCAAGGAATACCCAAGGCCTCAGGCTAACTTTCAGGGAAACAAGAGAACTTGGGAAGGAACTCAGAAACCTCAACAGAATTGTCCTTGACCTCAACATTACCAACAGCGAGGACCACCACCTCAAGCACTGCTTACAGCCTCGCCACTAAACAATGAAGGATGTTTTAATTGTGGGATTCCAGGACATCTTGCCAGGAACTACACTGCCCCTGGAATTAATCGCAGGCCGGACATCGTCTGCCGAAACTGTAATATGCCTGACCATTTGAGTAGGGATTGCCGCATACCTTGTGAAGGTTATTATGGGGCACTGGCATAGGGACTTTGAGGACTTCCAGATCAGACCTGAGTGAACGCCATCATTTTAGGGGAAGCAAGCTTTAACGTGGAGGAACAACAGAACTTGGAAGGTACGCTTGTACTCTTTCACAGTCAAGTTAAAGCTTTATTCGATACTAGTGCTGCACGTTCGTTTATTGCTGTTAGGATTGTGCGTTAGTTGGGTCTAGAACCCCAGGCACTTGAGCTAGCGTTACCATTGGGAGTGACTGTTAAGTTGGGAAAAGCGTGCAAAGAATGCCCATTGTCCCTGGAGGATCAAAATCTTTAGGTAGACTTGGTAGTTCTGTCAATGTTAGAGTTTGACGTTATACTAGGAATGGATTTGCTGAACAAGTACAATGCCAACTTAGATTACCCTACTAGGACTATTGTGTTTCCAACACCAGGATGTCCTACGATCAGATTCCAGTGTCATTTGATGAGCGACATATTCTTGACAAGTTGTGTAGCTACAATCCGGAGAACGAAGTTGTGTAGCTACAATCCGGAGAACGAGTACGGAACATACGATGGATCAGATCCCTATTGTACAAGATTCAAGGATGTATTCCAGGATATTAAAGGACTTCCACTGAAAAGGGAGATAGACTTTTGTGTGGAATTAGCACCTGGAATACTACTAATTTCCAAGACTCCGTACCAGATGGCACCAACTAAGATGTTGGAACTAAAGAAGCAAGTTCAAGAACTCAAGGATTTAGGTTTTGTTCGCCCAAGTATGTCACCATGGGGAGCACCGGTACTATTTGTGAAGAAGAAGGATGGGATGCTTCGACTCTGTATCGACCATAGGGAGTTGAACAAGGTTACGATCAAGAGCCGATATCCACTTCCTCAGATAGATGACCTATTCAATCAATTACAAGAATCAAGGATATTTTCAAAGATCGATCTACGGCCGGGATACCATCAGTTGTTAGTTTAACCAGAAGATGTGTCAAAAACTGCGTTCAGGACTAGATACGGGCATTTTGAGTTTCTAGTTATGCCGTTTAGATTGACTAATGCCCCATCAATATTCATGGACTTAATTAATAGAGTATTCAGACTATATCTAGATCAATTCATTATAGTGTTCATCGATGGCATCATGATCTATTCCAAGACAGAGGAGGATCACAAGGAGCACTTGCAGATTGTTCTATAGACACTCAAAGATAGTAAGCTGTAAGTGAAGTTCAGTAAGTGCGAGTTTTGGCTACAAGAGGTCAAATTCTTGGGACATGTTATATCCTAGGATGTTATCTCAGTAGACTCAACTAAGATCGATGCAGTCTTAAGCTGGAATAGGCCAAACAATACGACAAAAGTTAGGAGTTTTCTTGGTCTAGCTAGATACTATCGGAGATTCGTAGAAGGATTCTCCAAGATTTCAGGACCATTGATGAATTTGATTAGAAAAGAAACAAAGTATGAATGGATTGATAAGTACGAGGGAGCATTCCAAGAGTTAAAGTAAAGATTGACTTTTGCGCCAGTACTTGCGACACCTAAGAGCGGAAAGCAATTTACCATCTACAGCGATGCATCACACCAAGGACTTGGCGTGTGTTTATGCAAGATGGGAATGTGATTACGTATGGATCGAGATAGTTGAAGGTACATGAGAAGAACTATCCTACGCATGATCTGGAGTTGGCAGCAATATTGCATTGAAGATTTGGAGACACTATCTCTATGGAGAAAAGTTTGATATATTCTCGGATCATAAGAGCTTGAGGTACTTATTCTCTCAAAAAGAGTTGAACATGCAACATAGAAGATGGATGGAGTTACTCAACGACTATGACTTTTCATTACAATACCATTCGGGTAAAAAAAATGTGGTAGCTGACGCTTTGAGCCATCGATCTCGACTCGTGATTGCTGCATTATTGATTTGAGAATGGCAAACATTGGAGGTTCTAGCTGAATTCGACCTTCAGCCAGTGGAATCAACAGAAGGACAACATTTGGGATGTCTCATTCTTCAGCCAACTCTGATTAGCATATCATAGAAGCTCAATAGACAATAGAGGATTTGATGTTATGGTTCTCTAAGATGTCAGCGAAGGAACCAGAAGTATGGAGTATCAACAGATGGAGCTTTACGATGTAAGGGAAGACTTTGTGTGCCTGATGAAGATAATCTCCGAAAAGACATTTTGGATGAAGCACATAAGTCACGGATGACTGTTCATCCTAGAGGTACGAAGATGTACAGGGACCTGAAGAGAAATTTCTGGTAGGAAGGGATGAAGCGAGAAGTAGCTAAGTATGTATCCCAGTGTCTTACTTGTAAACAAGTAAAGGCGGAACATCAAAAACCATTGGGACTTCTACAACTGCTACTGATTCCCCAATAGAAATGGGAACACATTACCATGAATTTCGTGGTAGGATTACTGAAGTCTCAGCAGAACCACGATGCTATTTGGGTGATAGTTGATCGACTCACGAAGACGGTGCATTTTATCACCTACAGCATGCTGTATCCAGTGGAACGATTGAGCCGGATGTATCTATAACATATTGTACGACTACACAGCGTACTTGTCTCTATCGTGTCAGATCGAGATTCGCGCTTCACTGCAAAATTCTGAAAGAGTCTTCAGACAACAATAGGTACAACACTAACCTTGAGTTCAGCCTTTCATCTGCAGACAGACGGCCAAACTGAATGAGTCAATCAAGTAATGGAAGATATGCTACGAGCCTGCGTCATCGATTTTGAGAGTTCTTGGGAGACACATCTACCTTTGATCGAGTTCGCTTACAATAATAGTGACCATACAAGCATAAGAATGGCACCGTTTGAAGCTTTATACTAGAGACCTTGCCGATCGTTGCTATATTGGGCCAAAGTCGGAGATACTCAACTCCTTGGGCTAAAAATGGTATGAGAAACAAGCCAGAAGGTTCAAATTATAAGTAAAAAGATTAAGACAGCTCAGACCTGACACAAGAGTTATGTTGACAAGCAACGCAAAGACTTGGAGTTCGCAGTTAGAGATCATGTAATACTCAAGGTCTCACCCGTTCGAGGCATCGTCAGATTTGGTCACAAGAGAGGCAAGCTGTCGTAGCAATTCATCAGACCATTCGAGATTCTGGAGCATGTTGGAAAGGTTGCTTTTCGACTAGCATTGCTGCCAAAGATGTCAACAGTTCATAACATTTTCCATATCAGTATGCTGAGAATCGTAGAGATCAACTTTGAAGACATTGAAGTCAACGACAACGACACATTCAACAAAAGACCAGTGAGAATCCTAGATCATGGAATCAAGTAGCTCAGGAACAAGGAGATCCCTTTAGTGAAGGTTCAGTGGAAGTATCATGATGAAGGAGAAGCTTCGTGAGAACTAGAGTCTGAGATGCGAGAGAAGTTTCCATTTTTGTTTTAAACCCCGCTTACTTTTGATTTTGAGGATGAAATCTTTTAATAAGTGGTGGATAATGTAATACCCTATATTTTGGGATGTATATATTAATATATAAGACCTGGTATTGTTTCTGTATACATATATGTCCCTTACCCTTTTGTTAGACAATTTTGTGTCCCAATCGATTGCCCTGTTGCCCCAATCGACTACCACTTTTTGGTTACCAATTGATTGCCATCCTGCCAACCTGAATCCATTACGTGGCATATCCCAATCAATTGTCCTTCCTTCTAATTGATTGCCATAAAATATTTGATACCAATCGATTGCCACTGAGCCCAATCGATTGCCACATGAAGAGATAAGTTTTTAACTTTGCTTCATTTTTTGACATGTGGCACCCTCATTCTCTATATATATGAGATGGTTTTGTGCCCTTGGGCTTGGTTAATAGTCTTGAGAGAGAGAGATAGACCTTAGATATATATACACTCAAACATACATATTTATATATATATATATACAAATATACATAAACATACACACACACAAACACTCTCTGGGTAGAGAGGAGAAGAAGAAAAGAAAAAGGAAAAGAAGAGGAGAAGAAGAAGAAATAGAGAAGAGACAGAGAGACAAAGACAAAAAGAGAAAGAAAAGGAGGAAAGAGAGAGAGAGCTTAAGGCTCCATAGTCAAACACACACCAAACACACCCTTAGGTGAGTTCTAAACTCACTTGGTCTCATTATGTGATGTTTATACAAGATTATATGAAGTTTAGACATAGCAAACACGTCCTTAAGACGTTTATATATGCTGGACGAAGCTTCTGCTAGAGAAGATGAAGTCCCAATCGATTGACTCTTTTCCTAATCGATTGCCATCAGATCCCAATCGATTGGATAATTTTTCATTCAATTGCCATTAATTTTTACCCAATCGATTGCCAAAGTTTGAAATCGATTGGCATTGCTTTGGATCGAATTGATTGCCATTTCCCCCAATCAATTGTTATAATTTTTATCCCAATCGATTGGACCCTTCTCCCAATTGATAGGCCGTTACAGAGTATGGATTATTCCTCTTTTTTTTTATTGTTATTATAATCAGGGTTTGATCGTTCAGATATCGTTTCGTACTTCTGTTATGTGACTATGGGGTAATAAGGGATAATGTGACATCCAAGAATAGCATATTTATGAATAAAAGGAATAATGTTAATACTTTAGATTTTATGTCATTTCGTGAATGAGTTTGGTATCCGTTCATTTCAATCAGAGTAGTCAGGCCACAAATGGGAAGTTATTTATCAGTGTTAGTACGAAATTAGGTAGGTTTGATAAGTTCTAGGAATTGTGCGTGAACAGACGTTAGGTCGTGATATGTTCTTAAAAGGCGATGAGCTGTGCATATGCTCTTAAAAGGCTGTGAGCTGGACCAAGTAGTACTAAGATAGCCGGTGGATGCATGATATGTTCTTAAAAGTCAGTGAGCTATTAATATGCACTTAAAAGGCGGTGAGCTGGGATCACTGGTAGTCATCTCTAAGTCGTGGCAATAGATGATATGCTATTGTTCGAAACGTTATGTCCCTGTATTGTGGTGAGCTATGCATATGTACTTAAAAGCTGGGGACGGACTAACGTGGAGTCCATAACATGCGGTGAGCTACGAATATGCTATTAAAAGTGGTGGACGCAATGATGGTATATCTATATGAGTTAAACAATTGAGTCTGATCTTTCAGTCAAAGTACATTGGTTATCGGTCTTAGGTTAACAAGACAATGATGGTTGGGTACGACGAGATGGAATAAAGAGAAGATAGTATGTATTAGAACCTAATTTATATCGCTTCATAACTTGTTTATACTTTAGATAATTGGTACCTTGTGAGTTTTTATTCACTCAACTCTCAGTAAGCTGACAACCATTATTGCCTGAATATTCCCCGTCCAGACTACCCTGTCCCTATTAATGCAAGTGATGGAGCTTACGATGATGGCTACTACCCAGAGGGGGAATATGAAGAGGGTGGCCCCACTAATAACAGTTATGCTAGGGAGGATTACGATGCTGACGATTACATTTATGCCAGCTGAAGATCTAAAGATAGATATTAGTTTATGCTTCCACTGTAGACTTTTCTAATGTTGTTATAATTAAGACTTATATAATATATATCTAGTTTGGTTTTTATTATCATGCTCTTTACTTACTGTTGCTTAGAACTGTGTGGTGTGGACAATTTAGTGACATTCACCAGTCGTTTCCTAGGGACCCAAAAAGGAAATTTATTTTTCTATATATTTGCTATTCCGGGGTGTGACACGTGGCCTAGCCTATTGTAATTATTGCTGGTAAGATCTGTCCGTTGGCGAACTCTAGGGGCTGTGCAAAACTTTGCAATGTGTCCAGGGACTCCGCAGTTAAAACATCATCCATTGTTCGATTGCTGGGCAGCAAAGAGTGCCTGAGGTTATAGTCCTCGATGTTGATATTGTTGAGGTTGAGGGTAAGCAGTTTGAGGTTTCCTGGTTCCATCCCAGGTAAGCAGGCTTGGAAAATCCTTTGAAAATTTCCTGACGGTGGTGGTCGGTTCACTTGTTGTCGCTGCACTGGATATGCATCCTTCTCCAGACACACAGCAAGTCTTACCAGTCCCTCAAAATCCTGGTTAAGGTGACCGATCATCATATGGCAAAGGTGAGGGTTAAGTCCTTGGTGAAATCTCTTTACCTACTTCTGGGGTGTGTTAATCATGTGTGGAGCGAATCTCAACAATCGCTCGAATTGGGTGATATATTCCCTTACAGTCCAAAATCCTTGGACTAAGCTGAGAAAGTTCTTATCCTACTAATCCTTCTCGTCCTCTGGAACATAATTTTCCAGGAATCTGCCTTTGAATGTCCCCCAAGGCATTACCCTTGCAGCATTCACTCCAATGGTCGCCCGCTCGGCCTCCCACAAGTTAGCAGCAGCGTAACTCAATCAGAACGTAGCAAGGCAGCATGTATCATGTTCGTTACATTCCAGAGCTTCAAAGATAAGCTCCATCTCATGTAGCCATTGTTCTACCTGCCATGGCTCCGTTAGCCCATCGAACTTCTCCGGGCGTAAGCCACAGAAACGTTCTAGCAGCTTATCTCTGATTTATCTCGGCAGGGGTGGTGCGACAGGGTGTTGGTCAGGCCGTTGGTGGGTAGCATGGTTATAGGTGTTTCCAACATGTTCCACCCTCAGCATGAAAGCCACAAAAATGCCCATTGGGACCATATCCTCCGGAATAGGGGCTCCTAATCATGCTTGATTCCTCAGTCTAACCATAATGGTCTTGTGTCTAGTGTACCTACAAAAGACCTACTGATTAGCTGACAGTCTTTGCGAAGAAATAATAATCAAGATAAAATAATAAACGGAACAAACTATTAGTTCTACTCATATTCACATAACAAAATTAAGCTCATAGCACAACATCTCCAAAAAGATGATACTCGAATATATATATATATATATCCATCAAAAGATGTACCGCGGAGTACACACTAGTCAGGCTGTGTACCATGTGGGACATAAACTATTACAACGCTAGAGTCAACTACACATATTGCCACTACTAATGGCTACTAACTATACAAAAGAGCTATGGTCAAATAGCTATCCCTGAAATCCTCAAAATAAGTTGGACAACATGTCCTGATATATACTAAAAATCTAACTCCCCCAAAGTCCTGACTCAGTAGTCATTCACGTCTGATCCATACAAGGAAGCCTCATCCTCAAATGAAAAATCTCACTCCTTGGGTGGATTGTCCCCCCATAGGTGCATCAAGATCTCCTATTCTGATCTCGACATCCTAATCCTCCATCATCACCTCATCCATAGTGTCTACTGCTGGATCCGTGGCATCAGCAGCTGCAACGGTGAATCCCTCGGCTACTGCAATGGCCTCTCTTAGCTCAGCCTCTCCTAGAATGAATCCCTCTGGCTGTGCGAACATCCCTGCTACCCACTCTGCTGCCATCTAGGCAATGGCTGCCTTCTGTACTATGGGTCCTGCTGTGGACATGCGGCCCCGGGGTCCACGTCACTTCGTTTTTAAAATTGATTTTTGTTTGAAATCGTTGAAAGGTCTATGAAAAAGATACAGAGTTGCCACTTGGTCTTTAGGGAACAAAGAAACCCAATTTGACTCACCTAAATGGATAAAGGACACCGGCCTTTCATAACCAAAGTACTTGGCTACAGGTTTTGGTACGAGAGAGGAAGGAGCCTTCACAAAGACTAAAACACCCTCAACTCGCCCCATCTCTCGACGGGCCTCAATCAGCATCCAAAAAATCATCTTGTACTATGTTTGGTTCGACAGTTAATATTATGATAAGTATATTACATTGCACAAGAATCTTGAAATGGAAGATCAAAAGATAAGATATTATTCATCGAAGCCTTATATCACACAATGCAAAGTGAAAGATCACACATAATAAACCTAGGAAAAAGTCTAATCACATATCAAGTAATCAAGTTTTCCTAATCTAGAGGGGACATGAACTATTCTTGAAACAAATAATTAAAGAAGTTAAAATATGCTTAGCAAGCTAGAATGTATGCATGTGGATTCTTGAGAAAAGAAGACCTCTCAATCCCCGAGATGGATGAGAAAAGAAGATTTGATCTAAGGGAAGCATGAAGTGTGTGATCAACTTCATTCTGTATAATCTTCTTGGATTCGGAGTCACAAAGACCCCAAATCTTGCATGAATGGAATGTATGATCCTAGAAAGTGCAAGGTTGTAGTGTGCTTGTGATCATGTATTTCTCTAAAGTGACTTAGAAGTCTAAAATATGCATGAATGGATGAAAAATGTTATTGTAGGATGTGTACAAAAGTGGTATGAACAACTTCCTAAGATGTAGGCTAATTTGGAATGCATGTGAACATCTAATCAATGAATGGAAGTTAAAGCATGCTTGCTATGAATAGTGGACAGAAGAGTGAACTGATTTTGTAAAATGGAAAAGTGAGGTTATGAATGTTTTTAATTCATGAATATTTATGAAGATCATCCCTACTGTGTCTAGAACACATATCAAAAAGACAAATCAATATTGAAGTTGTATAATGAGAAAAATCATATAAATAAGAGAGGTTACTCAAAAATAGAATCTGTACTGTCGACTAAAATGTAGAAATATCTTTGAAAATGAAAACAAAACATTTGGAGGCCCATATTATACAGAAAGTTCCCTAAGACACTAAAGTTAAAGGGAAAAAGAAATAGGGGCCACTCTTTTTGGAAACGTTTCTAGAAAACAAGTTGAAAGTCAACTAAAGCTGTTGTGACTGAAAAATAGAATGTTTGGAAGGAATGTTTGGGTCAAAATAGAATCCTTCCAAGTGTTTTAAAATTCAACCAAAAATCATGGATGTTCCTTGGTGAGTTAGGAAGACTTTCCAAGTGATATTGCATTCATCCATTGAGTATTGAACTCAGAATGGCATTTTCAAGTTGAGAAGCTCACTGTTTTGGGGGGTTTTTGAGAAATCAAACATTTATTTCTTGAAATCAAAATGTGGGAGTTTTAGAGGGGTTTTGAAATAGGGGATTTTGAGAGTGTATTTCCAGCACTAAATGGAGATTATAACCACTTGAAACATTAACTTCAAATTCATCAACAAGAGCTTCCAAAGATTGTTTGCAAGAATAGTTTATTTTGATTATAACTTCAAGTATGCTTAGGAAAGTATTGAAGTTGTAATTATCATCCATCAAACATATTTTTGAAGTCAAGAGTTACTATCCACGAGGATTCACTCCCTTCAAACAATATGTCATCATCTGGATGATGATGAACAAGAAAATAAACAAAAGGAAACAAAAATAAAAAAGAAATGATATAAAGAGAGATGAGCATCAAGTAAATAAGCAAGTAATCAATAGCAATCAATAGATGATAATCAACGAGACATTGGACTTGTGGCTTGGTGTTTCACTCATATGTGGTGACATTTGGATATGGAAGTGGCTTTCTAACTCTTGAATGCTCAAGAATGGTGGTTGGGAGTGATAGATATGAGGTATAAAGAGAAGTAATTAAGGGAAAACAAACTTAAAACTCACTTTTCAATAGAAAAATAGTGGGAAGAAGCTCTCTTTCTCTCCTCTAACCTTAACTGTATCTCTACAACTTTTTAAGCTTTGCACTTGCCACCCCCAAAATAAGGAGTCCAGGGGGGTTTATATAGGCCAATTTGGGGGGGAGATTGGGATTTTAAAAGTGCTCCCATTGGTCCCAAACATCTGTAAACAAGTAACTACATCGTTTTGGCTTTCAATTATTCAAAATTAACCCCCAAAATAAAATTACAAAAAATGGATAGTCTGGGGAAGAGTGCCGTAGCAGTAGTGGGCTAGTGCCACGGTGACACTACTCCTCGGACACCCAAATTATTCTGTTTAGGCCTAGAGGTTCCGGTATTTGCGAAAAAGCCCTATTTCGTCCGAAATTTACAAAAAATGCATACGAACTCCAAATTGAGCTTGTGATATACCATTGGAAAGGTAATAGTCTACTTTCCATAAAAAATAGTTTGGAGTCAGGTTGTTTTGAAAAGTTTTGCGGTATTCGCGATAAAAGCTGATTTGATTGCCTTTTTTACCTTGAGAAATTCATAATTAATTCATTTTAAGTCTAGTAATTGCGTGAGCTATACCGTTGGAAAGCTATCAACCTCTAGTATCCATGAAAAATATTTGAATAATGATACAGTGCTCCGATTTTGAAGTCAACTTTTAGGTCAAATCGGTCAAACCGGGGACATCCGGGAAGTTCTGGGAACCTCTAGGAGCTCCCAGGAGCAAACGATTTCATTCGATTTTGCTTTGAAACTCATTTCAGTACTTTTCATACGGTTTAGGGTGACCTCGAAACTTTTGACTGAGTTCAAAAAATTTCGGTCAAACCCTGGTCAAACCGGTCAACGGGGACATTCCGGGACTTCTGGGAGCCTCTGGGAGCTGACGATTTCATCCGATTTTTCTTTGAAACTCATTTTATTACTTTTCCTATGACGTAGTGTGTTCTTAGAACTTTTGGTCCAAATCTGGGAGCATTTGGACTTTTAGGGGGCATTTTGGTCATTTGTACCACTTTTTGAGCATTTTGAGAAATGGAACTGACTTCTGGGAGTCCTTTCAGAGTCTTTTCAATTATCGGGATCCACCAAGCTATGGGTCTCCTAAATCTGATAGCCGACAAAATGGCGTGTCTACAGTTTGCCCCTCTTTGTCATGAACTTGCGAGGCAACGCATGTCGCAAGCGAGTGCCAAAGCCTTGAAGACATGTCTTTTGGAGGCTTTAGACTTAGGATAAAAGCATTTCAAAGATACAAGGATAAAAACATGATGCTGATGCTAGTGCTGGTCGTGCTTCGCATGAGCTGCCAACATATCTCAAGGGAAATTAGACCAGGACGTAGTTCGGGTATAGACAAGGGACGAACTATTGGGATTGTGCCCTCAAACCCAGTCTTTATGTATTTAACATTTGGCATTTTATATATGGATATCAGTTTACATTTTACTATGTGCGTTATCATGAGATGATTATTGTAATCCATAAGTATCATAGTAGGTAATTCATGTATGTATGAGATACATACAAGAGAGATGTGAATTAATATTCTTTGATACTTAGAACTCATCACAGTGGATGATGAGACCGGATATCTCATCAGGTATACACTATAGCATTATTAACTACCATTGGATGGAGTGATGAATCTCAATCACTAGAGTGTAACTCTTAGTTAATATGCTAGTGCTTATAGTGCATTGACAGACCATGAGATTCCTATTGATATATAAAACTTTCAACAGTCGATAGGAACTCATAACTTGTATAAGGTACGCGTTCTCAATCTTGAGACGATTATGGACACAAACTATGCGTGTGACTACTTTGACTTACCAATCAGTGAGGTCTTAAAGATCAACACCTGGTATCTTGGGTATGTCACATTCATAGGGTTGTGAACATGTATTGTCAAGATAGAATCTACCCTCTGATAAAGAGTAAGCATTCCCTTAAGAATGTCATCGGGTTGATTACTGAGAACTGTAGTCTTGTTGATAAGTAGATATCAACATTTGGTAATCATAAGAGATGAATGAGACTTAAGGAATGGAAGATGTAATCATCATTCAGGTTGACAGTAACAGTTATCCGACTTCCTTAATATGATTATGAATTCTGACGGTAGAGGGACATTAGTACACCATACAAGTCTAGTTATTACTTTGAATTTGTTCATTTACATTGGAGTTCAGTTATCGTTTTATAGTGGAGTTAACGATAACTGATTAGTTGGTTGATTTTCTAATCAAAGAGTTTGATCATGGGAATTAAAAACTAGTCTGAGCCAACAGTAAATGACCTAGGAGGTCCCACTCTTAGCTCTGCCAGAATGCTTGGAAATGAAAATGAGGATCTGGTCAAGGCAAGTTCAATCAATCGAAGTACTTTCGATCAATTGAAGTCAAGACAGGTCCAATCAATCGAACTAGATTCAGTCGATCGAAGGTTTGATTGATCAAAAGTGTTTCAATTGATTGAACTCTAAAGTCGGTTTGGAAATCTATAAATAGGGCAGCTGCGTACAGAATTTGTTAATCATCGTTTTTATTCACACAAGGCTGTAGAAACAATTTTAGGGTTTCCGTAGAATTCCTATCCTCACTATTTAGGTTCCCACCAACCCTAGCCACTCCGGGAGCATTCATAGGAGACATAGGAGTGAAGACCATCTAGTGGAAGTTGCTGCACTATCAAAGAGAGAAGAGAATTAGAATTGGGTTCAAGACTTGAAGGTAATACTCTTCTCCTACTTGTATCTACGCATCTTTAGAGTTCACAATTAGAAGATCCGGGCTACCAATAAATGTTTTAAACATGTTTTTCCACTGCATTTATAATTTAAGTTTTTTGAAACCTAAATCCATCACGATCCATACACGCGAATGCATAACAAAATAGGCAGATGCTATGTTATGAGAATGGTATGTAATGCATGGGTGTGGTATGGATTTGGCATCGAGCCCTATCATGCCTAGTGTTATGATCTTAGCATGAGGTGGTACTTGTGGGGGTGCCACTCCAAGTGGACTTGTATTATGCTTATGCTTTGACTTTAGAGATGTGGTTGACTCAGATAAGGACACCAAGGTTTTGAAGACTATGGTTCTTGGGGCAAGCTTTTGAATTTTGGGAAGTACGCTCTGTGAGTAATCGGGTATAGAGTCCTTGAGAATGACAGTCGAAGATGAAGTTAGGGAGATAGCTGACAGATGCAGAAGTCCCAGATATCGAAGAATAGATGGGGCAACCTGAGATAACTGACGAACTCGGAAGTCCCGGATGTCGAAGAATAGATGGGGTAGCCCGAGATAACCTGCGGACGCGGAAGTCCCGGATATCGAAGAGTAAACAGGGTAGCCTGAGATAACTGACCGACGCGAAAGTCCCAGATATCAAAGAGTAGATGAGGTAGCCTGATGCAACTGACGGACGCGAAAGTCCCAGATGTCGAAGAGTAGATGGGGTAGCCCGAGATAATCGACGGACATGGAAGTCTCGAAAGCCGTAGAGACAGACATGGAAGCCCCAAAAATCCAGCCATGAACATGGAAGCCCAAGTGGTAGACATGGAAGGCCAAGTGGTGGACATAGAAGCCTTAGATGTTAAGCGACGGATATGGAAGCCCTAGAGACGGATATAGAATCCCTAGATGTTAAGCGACAAACATGGAAGCCCCAGATGACCGACGGACGTGGAGCCTTGGAAATCAAGTGATAGACATGGAAGCCCTAGATATCGAGCAACGAATGGGGAAGCCTAAGTTAATCGATGGACGCAGAGTCCTGGATATCAAGCGATATGGGGAAGCCCAAGAAATGGACATGGAAGCCCAAGATATTAGAGAGTAGTTTGGTTTTGGTGGTGTTCCATGGTGATCAATCCACAAAACCGGTTCAGGCTTCTGGGAGCCTTTTCTCTATTTTCTTCTACTGAGGATCGTAGAGGACTCTCTGGGAACCTTTCTTAACTATTTTTCTTCAACTTTCTGATCAAGAACCAGGATTCACTTCTGAACCTCTCACGGTTGATCGAATCTTGCAACGATCGGTCTAAAAAGCCAATTCGGGCCTCTGGGAGCTAATTTCTTTCTAGGGGTAGTCTGGTCTCTCTAGGAATCTCTCTTGACTATTTATCTTCATTCTTTGATCTAGAATCAAGATTCACATCCGAACCTACTAAAGGTTGGTCAAATCTTGCAATGATTGCTCTGAAAAGCTGATTCAGGCCTCCGAGAGCTGATTTTTTCCCTGTGTTTTCCTGTTGGAGATAGTCCGAGATACTTTCAAACTGCTGGCGATAAATCTGCATCACTCTTGGAGAAATAGGTCACTGGGGGCCAATCTGGGCTTGAAATGGGTTAAAATGGAGTGAATCAAAGCAAAATGGCGCAAAGCAGTGCCATGGCGGCAATAGGCCACTACTGCGGAGGTACTGGGCCACTGCCATGGTGGCATTGGGTGGCCAAAATCCATTATTGTATATCTTGAGTTTTGGAGCATTTTGATCTCATTCTTGGCCATTTCGGGGAGTTTTTGGAGCCTAAACCCGTCAAAAATCAATTTGTGCACGCCCGGGTGAGTAATCTTTTGCCCCAATTTGAATTTTGATTGGTGTTTTATTTTTCCTTGAATTTCATGGAGAAAGTTTGGTTCCAACTTCCATTTTCCTTGCAGCTATAGGGCTTCAAGCTCAAAGAGGCTCTCTAAGAAGGCCAATGAGCGAGTGAGGATCAAGAGCCAACCTCCAGAGTTGATTTTACGAACCCCTAGTATCATCTTTCTACCGCGGCTCAAGCGAGTCAGGTATGTAAAACTTTCGACAATTCGGGACCATTTTTGTGCATTGTGCTAGTTTTGTGAACTGTAGTGTGCACCTAGATGTTGTAGGATGTTAGTTTTGTGCTCATTTTTTGATTATGTGAAGTTGGACTTTGGAGTCGTGAATGATGTCGTAGGATGTTAGTTTTGTGCTCATTTTTTGATTATGTGAAGTTGGACTTTGGAGTCATGAATAGTGATTTTGTGCCTGTTTTTGCTATTTCTGGCATGTGCAGGTGCCAGACGTGGTTCTAAAAAGCCATGGTAGTCTCGCTCATGCCTTTATGTGGTACACCCATCTGTCGCCCACTGTTCAGCAAATGGTTAATGAGGCAGGATTTGGCAGTTTTGTTCGCCTGGTTTCAAAGAGCACTAACGATATGACACACTTTTATGCCCTTGCTGAGAGACGGTGGGATACAACCAATACTTTCCGTCTTCCATTTGGCGAGATGATGATGACGCCCTTCGACTTTTCGATGATCACTAGCTTGAAGGTTGGTGGGAAGTGCCTATTCCCGGATTACCCATATGAGACCAATCCTGATGCTGCCGAGACTCTGTTGGGGCTATTCCTCTGAATCTAGAGGTCCATCGATTTACCTACGATTAGCTTTATAAGACTTATGCGAAGGGATTGCACAACCTCAATGATCATCAGCTTTTATGAGCCTTTGTCTTGTATGTCCTTGGTTGTTCCATCTTTGTGACTCAGAATGACAGGGTGAGTTTGAGGCTCCTTGCCTACTTGGTGGATGTGGATGAGATTCCTTCTTTTGATTAGGGCGGTTGTAGACACCCCATTTTTTCAGCTATCAGATTTAGGAGACCCATAGCTTGGTGGTTCACAATGATCGCAAAAGACTCGAAAGGACTCCTGGGAGTCAGCTCTATCTCTCAGAATGCTCAGAATGACCAAAATGCCCCTGAAAGACCGGAAAACTCCCAGATTTGGTCCCAAAGTTCTGAAAACATGCTATGTCGTAAAAAAAAAAAGCAATAAAATGAGTTTTTAAGAGAAATCAGATGAAATCGTCAGCTCCCAGAGACCCCCGGAAGTCCCGGAAGTTCCCGGAAAGTCCCCGTTGACCGGTTTGACCAAGGTTTGACTAGGTTTGACCAAGGTTTGACCAGGTTTGACCAAGTTTGACCAAGTTTGACCAAAATCGTCCG
This sequence comes from Hydrangea macrophylla, assembly GCA_033977485.1. Classification (NCBI taxonomy): domain Eukaryota; kingdom Viridiplantae; phylum Streptophyta; class Magnoliopsida; order Cornales; family Hydrangeaceae; genus Hydrangea; species Hydrangea macrophylla. The sequence goes on from CM066993.1 coordinate 42,421,071, forward strand.
AATTCACCAAAATCATTTTAAATCATGGGAAAAGTGTTAAAACAAGTTCCAAAAGAAAATCGAGCGAAAACATCAACTCCCGGAGGTTTCCAGAACTTCCCGGGAATCCCAGGTTTGACCAGTTTGACCAAAATTTGACTTTGGAACCGGGGCGCCGAAACAATTTTCAAATATTTTTCATGGATACTAGAGGTCAATAGCTTTCCAACGGTATATCGCACATAATTTCTGGATTTAAAACGAATTTATTATGAATTTCCAAAGGCGAAAAAGGCGATCAAATCGGCTTTTATCGCGAATACCGCAAAACTTTTCAAAGTGACCTATCCCCGAACTATTTATTATGTAAAGTAGACTCCATTACCTTTCCAACGGTATATCATAACCTCAATTTGGAGTTTGTATGTATTTTCTGTGAATTTCGGACGAAATAGGGCCTTTTCACGAATACCGGAACTTCAGGGGGCCTAAACAGCATTATCTGGACTAAGGAGGAGCACTGCCGCCGCGGCATTGGCCCAGTGCCGCCGCGACACTCTCCTCCAGAACAGTGTATTTTTGTAATAATTTTTGTGGCCCCATTTTGATTAATTAAAAACCAAAACGACATAGTTTTATGATTTCAGATGTTTGGAGCCAATGGGAATACTTTCTAAATCCCAAAACCACCCCAAGTTGGCCTATATAAGCACCCCATTACTCTTCATTTTGGGGGAGTCAAATGTGAGTTTTGGAAAAGTTTGGGAGAGAAAGTTGTAGAGATAAGGTTAGAGTAGAGAGAAAAGAAGCTTTCTTCTTTGATTTTCAAAACAAAAGTGAGTTCTAACTTTGTTTTTATTTCATTACTCCTATTTACTCCAACATTCAATACTCCCAACCACCATTTTAGTGAGCATTCAAGAGAGTGGAAGCTTCTTCCATGTCTAGTGTCATTACATATGAGTGAAACACCAATCTACAAGTCTCATGCTTCATGAATATCATCTATTGATCATCATCTATTTGCTTGTTTATTTATTGTTCATCTCTTCTTATCCCATTTCTTTTTGATTTTCTTTATTTACTTACTAGTTCATCATCATCTAAGTGATGACATGAAGTTTGGGGTGAGTGAATCCTTATGGATAGTAGCTCTTGACCTCAAAAACATGTTTGATAGATGATGATCATAACCTCAATACTTCCAAGGTATTCTTGGAATGTATTGAAGTTATGTTCAAAAATAAAATAAATCTCTCCAACAATCTTGGAGGTTCTTAATGATGAGTTTGATGTTGGTATTCTAAGTGGCTATAATCCTTTTTGAGTATTGAAAATATGTTTTCAAAACATCCATTTCAAAACCCCTCTTAATCCCTCTCATTTGGTTTCAAGAAATAAAACTTTGTTTTCTCCAAAATCTTCAAAACAATGAGTCAAAACAGTGAGTGACTTGGGTTCAAAGATTTCTCTAGAACTCAATACTCAACATATGGATGCAAGGCCACTTGGAAAGTCTTTTTAACTCATTGGAGAACATCCATGATTTTTGGTTTGACTTGGAAGTACTTGGAAATGGTCCATTTGGATCCCAACATTCCTTCCAAACATTCTGTTTTTGCTGTCACAGCAGCTAGGTCCACTTCCAACCTCTTTTACAGAAAACTTTTCCAAAAGGTGTGGTCCTAACTTATTTTTCCCTTAATATTCAATGTCTTAGGGAACTTTCTGTATACAATGGGCCCTTAGATCATTCTTTTTCATTTTCTAAAATTTTCTAACATTTCAGTCGACAGTACGGACTCTGTTTCTGAGTGACCTGTGTTGTTTATATGATTTCTCTCAATATGTGATAGCTATTCAAAATTGGCTTTTTGGGTTGTATTCTATACATAATAAGGAACATCTCCATAAAAAATAATGCATTGAAAACATTCCTAACCCCCCTTTTCAAATTTCCAAAGATGATGCTACTGTTCTGTCCACTATTCACAGCAAGTATACCTTAATTTCCATTCTTCGATTTGATGCTTATATGCATTCCAAATTAGTTCATATCTTAGGAAGTAGTTCATACTACATTTGTATACATCCCATGTTGATTTAATTCATTCATTCATACACATTTTAGACTTCTAGGTCACTCTATGAATCCATGTACACAAAACACACTACAACCTTTGCACATTTTTAGATACACACAATACATTCATGCAAGATTTGGGGTTTTTGTAACTCTTAATCTAAGAAGATTATAAGGAATGGTCAAGATCACACGTTCATGCTTCCCCTTTGATCTAATCATCCTTTCTCATCCGTCCCGGGGATTGAGAGATTTTCTTTTCTCAAAAATAACATGCATCATTCTAGCTTGCTAAGCATACTCTAATTCTTTGATTATTTGTTTCAAGAACCATTAATGTCCCCTTTAGATTAAGGAAACTTAATTACTCGACATGTGATTAGACAATTTTTCCTAGGTTTATTTGTGTGATCTTTCACTTTACATTGCATGATATTTGACTTAGATCTGATGAATGATATCTTATCTTTAGATCTTCCATTTTAAATCTTCTTATGTGATGTAATATACTATCATAGTATTATTTGTCGAACCAAACATAGTATAAGATGATTATTTGGATGCTAATTGAGGCCCGTCGGAAGACGGGGCGAGTTGAGGGTGTTTTAGTCGCGACAAAGACTCCTTCCTCTCTCGTACCAAAACCCCGAACCAAGTTCTTTGGTTATGAAGGGCCGGTGCCCTTTATCCATTTGGGTGAGTCAAAATTAGGTTTCTTGGTTCCTTAAAGACCAAGTGGCGACTCTGTATCTGTTTTCAACAGACCCTTTCATTTTCTTTCCTTGATTCAAATCAATTTCAAAGCAATCTCAAACAAGAGAGAAGTGGTCCGATTCCGGTGTCCACAATCTGGCGACTCCACTGGGGACTTTTTATTTTAAAACAAAATAATACAGAGGTTTGACTCATAAGAAGCATCCTTAAAATCATCTTTTTACTGTGTTTGGTTCACCGCATTGCACTCTTGCATTTCCCCCTCCGACTGTGTCTGAAACGCGGCGCTGACATTGTTCAGGTTTTGCTGTGCCAGGGCACAAGTCACCGTTGATACTGTACCTTCCAAGGTATATCAAAAAGAGTAAAAACCTCCGTACTGTCTCTCTGACGGTATATTGGAACTCTCGTCAACGGACCCTCTTTGACTAAACCCAGCCTTTGCATATAGATTCCTGTAGAACCTTTCATAGGACTGCTCATTTATCTTTTCAGATAGGACAATGTGATATAACTGCTGTATGCCCTGGCGGGATTACCTGCGCGATGTAGACGCTTATGTGGCATAGAACAGAACCTCTTTCTTATGAATCCCAAGGCAATCACTCACATGTAATCACATTGAGTTGACCTGCCTAAGCATCATGACAAGGATGTCTGCTCCATGCTCGCAAAGATATACACCGCAAACCTTGTTTGTCGGTCTTGAGACATAGGAGTATGAAAACCTGCTAGAAAGTATGATCACTATCACCGTACTTACCAGTTTCTCCCAGAAACCCTTTCCAGATGTCCCAGATATAACCATATTTACCAGTTTCTCCCAGAAACTCTGTCCAGATGTCCCAGACATAACCATACTTACCAGTTTCTCCCAGAAACTCTGTCCAGATGTCCCAGATATAACCATATTTACCAGTTTCTCCCAGAAACTCTGTCCAGATGTCCCAGACATAACCATACTTACCAGTTTCTCCCAGAAACTCTGTCCAGATGTCCCAGACATAACCATACTTACCAGTTTCTCCCAGAAACTCTGTCCAGATGTCCCAGATATACCCGTATTAACTAGTGTCTCTCGGAAACTCTGCTCAAAACTGTACCCGGATATCCCGTTTTCTCCCAGAAACTCTGTCCAAATCAACCAAGAATGCCCAGTCCTTCTTAGAAGCCTCCGTAAACCCTGGAAATCCCTGTTATCCCCTGGTGATCGTACTGGAAAGTAAGATTGGCACACTCTATATGGTTAGGACCTTAATTGCTTAACCGCTATCTGTTAGAAATAGGAACATCATGTAGATTAGGGCTTACATCCGCATGCTTGCCTCCCATGCATACACCATCCCCATCTCTCTGCACGCACTGTCTCGAGTCAGTCCACGTCACTGTCTTTGTCTGTCTAAAAGTCATCACTGTCAGGATCTGATACACCCCTTTCTCTCAAAATCTGTCAGGTCAGTATAGATTCCCAAGGTCAGCAGCCGGAATCCTCGTTGTGGACCAGGAGTTCGGATAATCGTTTAGTCAGAATCAGTCCGACAGCCCGCTTCAACATGAATAGAAAAGAATTGGAAAACAAGGTCACCGAGTTGGGAGCAACCATAAGCCAACAGTCCGACAGCCTAGCCCAAGTCCTGAGGTTCATGGAAGAACTAAAGCAGCAGCAGCCACAACTCCCGCCCGGGTTTCCGCCACCGGGGTTTGAACCTCCTCTACATGAGAATAATGGGGAGGAAAACTGGTTTCAAGGGGTCCCACCGCTTGCGTATGAGAAGAAGCTCCAAGAGAAAATGGACAAGGTCGACAAGCTGGAGAGCGTACTAAGGAAAAGCAAGGGGGTCGATGATTACATGTTAGACCTGGAAGGCCTTTTTGAGCCTGTCAAGTTGAAACTGCCAGAGAACTTCAAAATGCCTGCCATCGACCGCTTTGACGGAACTGGGAACCCAAAAAGTCACGTAAAGCTGTGTATGAGTATCTTCCAGTCCATGGGTTGTACCCAGGAGCACATTGCAATGCTGTTCCCACAAACTCTGGCAAAATCTGCACTATCATGGTTCCTGACCTTGGAAGCCTCCAAAACCCGGGCCTGGGAAGATATCGTTCGAGTTTTTGTCGATCATTACTCCTACAACCAGGAGCTGGATGTCACTATCAGGGATTTGGAAATGACCCGGCAAAGCAACAATGAATCCTTCGCTGCGTTTCTAAGCAGGTGGAGGAACAAGGTAGCCCAAATGACCCACCGGCCGATTGAGAAAGAGCAAGTGAGAATGCTAATCCGGAATCTACAGCCGCTCTACCATGAGAAATTATTCTACCAGTCCATCTCCACCTTTGAGGAGTTGTTTGAAGTCGGAACCCGAATCGAAGACGCTATCAGGGAAGTAAAGATCAAAAAGGAAGACCCTCCGAGTCAGCCAAGAAGGCCCAACTACTCCCGGAATCCCCCGGATGTCAATGCCCTTAGCAGCCTACCCATGGCATACCCTCCAAGGCCATACCAACCCTCCAACCAGGCAAATCCCTCCAACTGCCCTTTCCAGAAAAAGCCCCCCTCGCAATTTCGCCAAGCTAGAAATCTCTCTCTCCTCAGCCTTGGACCGCCTCCTCAAAAAGGGCCATCTCCAACTACTCCAGTCTCGAAATACCCCACCCCCGCCTAACTGTGATATGTCCAAACGATGCGCCTACCACCAAGCCCCCGGCCATAACACCGATGACTGCATGCGCCTTCGCCATGATATTCAAGACCTCATTGACCAGAATATCATCAAGCCACCCCCGAAGCAGCCCCATATCACCCAAAATCCTCTGCCAAACCACCAAAATATCAGCCTCATCGATTTCAACCCTATATCCTTCAACCCTGCTGCCTATATCACCCCCCTAGGACAACCCTTACCCCTCATTGACATCCCGGACTCTTTGGGAATTCATCTGGTCGAAGGGGAGAATGACGAGTGGCTGTAACAGCTAGACGATGAGCAAGACTTGTTCTTCCTGGAAGAGCATGACCTAGGGGTGGTAGACCTCAAATGGTATGATCCCGACAAAGAAAGTGACGCTTCTATTTGGGACGAGCCCGAAAAACCATTTGTGGGGACGGATTGTGATTGGTTCAAGAAAGACGGGACTGTAGAAGGACCCACTCCTGCCGAAATTGATCACCTAACCAGGTCAGGCCATCATTATCAGCCTCCACAGCCCGCCGTTGATGCAACCGAGAAAGATCCAGTCAAGGACAAAGGGAAGGGTAAGATGGACGAGATCATTGAGGAAGATAATGAGTTGATAAAGCAGCTAAAGAAGACCCAAGCACATCTCTCGATGTGGGATATCATGGTAACATCCTACAAGCATAGGCAAACCGTGTTGAATGCCTTGGCTGGGATTGAAGTTCCTATCGAAACCGCACCGGAGGACATGGTGTCTTTCTTGGGCGCACTTACCCCCGACCCGATCATTACATTTTCTGATGAGGACTTGCCACCGGAAGGATCCGCGCATAACAAAGCATTATACATCACTGTTGGATGTAAAGGGCAGCAGGTCCCATTTTGTCTGGTCGATACAGGTTCTGCTTTGAATGTTTATGCCTTAAGAACTGCCACTGCTTTGGGGGTCAATATCCTTGACATTACGCCGTCTGTGCAATCCGTGAGGGCCTATGATAACACCAGGAGAAATGTGATGGGGACTGTCTCTCTACAAATCCGGGTAGGGTCTTTGGTGAGCACTGAGATTTTTCAAGTCATGGACATACCTGCCTCGTTCAATCTGCTGATTGGAAGGCCCTGACTTCATGCCAACAAAGCTGTATCGTCCACTGTGCATCAAATGATCAAATACATTCATGAGAAGGAAGTAAAGATCATCCTTGGTAATAGTTGGGGTAATGAAGCTTTCCCAAACTACGCTCCCATTTTTGAAGTCCAAATACCTGAGCTAGAAGAAGGAGAAATCGGAGGATTCTTCATGGAAGAAGTCCACATGATCAAAGATGAGGACCGATTCCCTGAGGTCCACTCCGCAGTGGTCAACATTGTCTGCAAAATGAACTACTTCCCCGGAATGGGATTGGGCCGACGCCAGCAAGGAATTCGGGAGTTCCCGCAGATCAAGGGGCAACAAGGCACTTTTGGGTTGGGGTACAAGCCCACTGAAGAAGACATCGAGCTGCAGAGGCCATGGAAGAAAAGGGTAATGGGTCTCCCACCATACCGCAAGACTTTGAATGGACAGTTCATAAAAGAAGGGGATGACTTCCCTTACTTCGGGTTCCCTGAACCCTGGATCCATCAAACCACTGGGAAAAGGCACCCCGGGCTTGAAATTTTCGCTGACTGCGAAAGGCCCCCATATCAAGACCCGTTCTATCCCGAAGAAGTTGAGAAGACCCCGGAGGAAGACTGGTTGAAATACCTGGACACTGAAGCCATCAAGAAAATATAGGAAGAATCCGCTGAGGAGAAGGAAGAAAAGAGGGCCAAGAGCCAAGATGATCAGATCAAGCCAACTGAGGAGGGTCTGAGCAACCAGGCTGTAGAGTCATCTATATGTGTCTCCCAATCCCCTATTCCCTCGGAGTCTGTACTACCAATTATCGAGTCTGTACCAGAGTCGGCTGCTGTAAGCCCACCACTGTCCAATGTAATCACTTCACCTGTCATGAATGAAATAAAAGACGATTCTGCTTACCCCTCTGTGTCTACCACTTGTGAATGCATAGATCCTTCCGAGGATCTCCCAATTGAATTTAAGCAACTAATCGAAAAACCACCTGCTTATGAAATAATTGAAGATACTTTATCAGTTAACCTAGGTGAAACAGATAATCCACAAATTGTGCAAATTGGCTCAACTCTTAATAAAGAAGAAAAAGAAAAATTAACTCTCTTGCTAAAAGAATTCAAAGATGTTTTTGCTTGGTCTTACGAAGACATGCCTGGGGTCGATCCCGACATTGTCCAACATCATATTCCTCTCCTCCCCAATTCTAAACCTATCAAGCAGAAACTGAGGCGCATGAGGCCGGAATGGGCGCTCAAGGTTAAAGAAGAAGTAGAGAAGCAATTCAAAGCAGGGTTCATCATTGTCACCGAATATCCAGAATGGGTCGCCAATATCGTGCCAGTCCCAAAGAAGGATGGAAAAGTTCGTGTGTGCGTCGACTTCCGTGATCTAAACAAAGCCAGTCCCAAGGATGACTTCCCGCTTCCCCACATTGACGTCTTGGTAGATAACACCGCAGGACATGAGCTACTGTCGTTCATGGATGGTTTCTCAGGGTATAATCAGATTTTGATGGCGCCAGAAGATCGGGAAAAGACGACATTCACCACCCCTTGGGGAACCTACTGTTATAGAGTAATGCCCTTCGGACTCAAGAATGCGGGGGTGACTTACCAAAGAGCTGCCACTACTCTGCTGCATGATATGATTCACAAGGAGGTAGAAGTGTACGTAGACAACATGATTGTGAAATCCAAGGACAAACAAGGGCACCTGGTAGCATTAGAAAAGTTTTTCGAAAGGTTGTGCAAATACAAGATGAGGTTGAATCCAAAGAAGTACACTTTCGGTGTGACCTCCGGTAAACTCCTGGGTTTTCTCATCACACAAAGGGGGATAGAGGTGGATCCCTCCAAGATCAAGGCAATCCTAGAAATGACACCACCACGGAATGAAAAAGAAGTAAGGGGGTTCCTCGGAAGAATCCAATTCATCAGCCGTTTCATTTCCAAGCTCACCACCACGTGCGATCCTCTGTTCCGATTGTTGAGAAAAGGGGAGAAGTTCCAATGGGATGACCAATGCCAAGCCGCTTTCGACAAAATAAAAGCCTACCTTCAAAATCCACCTATCCTCTCCCCACCCGTTCCTCATAAGCCTTTATTCCTTTACCTATCCATCTCCGAAAATGCCATGGGCTGCATGCTAGCCCAAGAAGGAGAAGAAAGCCACTCCAAAAAAGCCATATATTACCTCAGCAAGAGGATGACCGGGTATGAGCTCAACTACTCTACCCTTGAAAAAACATATTGGGCCTTGGTTTGGTGCACTCGCCGACTAAGGCACTACATGCTGGCCTTCCCGGTTGTGCTCATATCCCGCATGGATCCTCTAAAATACCTCCTCGAAAAACCTGCCCTGACCGGTCGTATATCCCGTTGGTTACTTCTACTATCCAAATTCAATATCAAGTATGTCACAAGCAAGTCGGTAAAAGGGAGAACCGTAGCTGAGCATCTCGCAGAACATGCTGTCGAATCCGAAGAAAGTGGAGACTTTCCATTTCCAGACGAAAGTATCATGGAAGTCAAGGAAGAACAGTGGAAGTTGTACTTTGATGGAGCAGCCAACATGAAAGGATACGGAGTAGGAATGATTCTCGTATCACCAAGCGGGGACCACACTCCATTGGCAGTCAAGCTCAACTATAACTCCACCAACAATACCGCCGAATACGAAGCATGCATTCTGGGAATGGAAGCGGCCATAGAGCTTAAGGCTCGGAAGATAGACGTCTTCGGGGACTCAAACCTCATCATATCACAAGCTAGAGGAGAATGGAGAGTAAAAGAAGAAAGGTTGAAGCCCTATCATGATCGTCTCGACCAACTCAAAAGGCAGTTCGAAAATATCACATTCCTCTACTTGCCCAGGGAAGAGAACCAGCTGGCAGATTCCTTGGCTACTTTAGCTTCGATGATCAAAATTCCTGTGGGAGTCAGGATGATGCCCTTGGTAATTGAGCAGAGGTACGAGCCTTCGTTCAACATAATCGCCACAATCGAAGAAGAAGAGAATGGGACACCATGGTATCAGGATGTCTGAGATTTCATAGAAAAGGGGACGTACCCCCAAGAGTCTACCGAGAAAGACAAGAGGGCCATTCGAAGATTCGCACCGCAATTCATCATTTGTGGTGGGAAATTGTTGAAGAAAGGATACAATGGTCATAACCTGACTTGCTTGTTCGGGAAGAGCTCCCGAAGAATGATGGAGGAAATACACGAAGGGGTATGCGGTCCGCACATGAACGGTCACATGCTGGCCAAGAAAATCGTAAGACAGGGGTACTACTGGACAACTCTGGAGAAAGATTGTTGCGAATACATAAGAAAGTGTCACAAATGCCAGATCCATGCAAACATGATGCACGTACCACCATCTCTTCTATACAGCATGACTTCGCCTTGGCCATTCTCAACCTGGGGAATCGATATCATCGGAGAAATCATCTCGAAAGCCTCAAACGGAAATCGGTACATCCTGGTGGCCATAGATTACTTCACAAAATGGGTAGAAGCTGCACCTTACACCAAGTTGGGGGCCAAGGAAGTGGCCAAATTCATCAGGAGAAATCTCATCTGCCGCTATGGAGTCCCCCATGAGATTATTTCGGACAACGGGAGTCATTTCAAAGCAGAAGTAAGGGATCTATTTGAAGAGTACAAAATCACCTATCACAAGTCGTCGCCGTATAGGCCGCAAACCAATGGGGCAGTCGAAGCTGCAAATAAGAATGTCAAGGCCATACTGTAGAAATCAGCCGATACCTACAAGGACTGGCATGAAAAGCTACCGTTCACACTTTGGGGATACAGAACGTCGATAAGGACGTCCACAGGAGCAACCCCTTACTCGCTGGTGTATGGGATGGAAGTGGTGCTCCCAGTCGAGATAGAGCTACCGTCTCTACGCGTAATGGCAGAATGTGAAATTTCAGAATCAGATTGGTTGAGAGAAAGATACGAGGAGTTGGCTCTCATAGATGAGAAGCGCCTAGCGGCAGTCGACCACGTCCGAATCTATCAAAAGAGGATAGCCTGTGCTTTCAACAAAAGGGTTCGTCCGAGAAAGATTGTCAAGGGCGACCTTGTCCTTAAGGAATTAGGAGCTCCGATCTTCGATCCACGCGGAAAATTCAAGCCTAAATGGGTCGGCCCTTATATCGTCAAAACCATTCTTTCCGGAGGAGCAACTTATCTCATGGACCTCGATGGTGTCGAATTCAAAGAACCAATCAACATGGACCGCCTCAAAAAGTACTATGCTTGACCATTCCATAACCCATTTTCTTCAAACCTGGCCTTGAACTACGCTCAACCTGATTCCCACTCGGGGATACGTAGGCAACCACATCGGTTCGGTCGCTCCACCCACAAAAAATAACCTTTTCTTTCAAAACTTTGGCCCGAACTACGTTGGACCTGATCCCCGCTTGGGGGTACGTAGGCAGACTTTCAAAAAAGAAGGGTGGCTCGCTAGGTTGAAAATCCGAAAGGACGCCTAGGCAAAAATTAGAGCTAAATCCAAAGTGAGCAATAACAAAAGAGAGAAAATGGCTCGCTAGGTCACCTCCTTGGTGCCTAGGCAAAATTATGAGCATGTGAGAAAATAAAGTCGCGGTCCTTACCATAACCCATAAATCACCCTCCACACTAGGGGCAAACTTCGGCCACTCGCCTCGTTTGCCTGAACCTCTTCTACACTAGGGACAAACGTCGATCATCTACCTCGTTTGCCTCACAACCACACATATCCCAAACTAGGGGCAAACTTCGGCCACCCGCCTCTTTTGCCTCTAATCGCCCTAGCATGACCAAGCAAGTACCAAAAGCAACAACCAATTGAAATCTCGGTTACAAAATGTTTTTCAGAAAGCTAAAATGCATAAAATGAGGTTCCCAAAGTAACCAAGGTTCACCAATAAAAACTTCGAATATTACATAAGCAGGAATAACTAAAGAAATAAAAGTCTTTCAAAAAGCAATCACACATGTTCAAAGACACTTGGAGGGATGGGCAGAATCAGTCAGGTCTAGTTTTATCTTAGTGTCTTTTATTTCTTCAAAGGTCTTTAGAAGTAGGCCTTTACTCGGTCTGTCCAACCATCAACAAAAGCAGCAATAGTGGTAGCCCTGATCCTGGAAGCAAAGACCCTCTCAGTGAACCCCCAGGGAACCTCCTGAACCTGCCCATACTGTCTGGCCAAACGGCGAGGATGATAGAAAGAAGTCTCTCTCAGACCCATCAACCACACTCTCTGGTGACCCCTGAGGCTCGTGGTGATAGCATAAAGGCCCCAACGCCTCACAATCTAGCAAATATCAGCTTCGGATAAGGCACCCATCATGCCCACCCAGTCGGCAAAAGTATAGTGAGAGTGAAGCACGGCTCTACGAAAGTAAACCGGTGGTATGCGGCCCGTCCACAGCTGAAGGCGCTCGTATAGCCAAGCCTGTAACACCAAAGGCGCCCCAGAAAGAAGAGGAGTCCCTTGGTTGAGGGCCTTATCCAAGCCATTCAAGGTCTCAGCTAGGACCATAGCCATGGGGTTCTTACCTACCTTCAGTCCGAGACATACATGCACTAAGTCGCTAGAAGTACTCGAGAACAAGAAGTGCGAAGTCATACACAGAATCAGAGCAGCCCCACGAGCAGCATCATATACGCTGGGATTCCCAGGACTGGCGTACCGGGCAATGATAGAAGCAATGTTGAGAACCTCACCTTGAATCAACCGGCAGGAAATAGTGATGGAACAATTCAGATATTCAGCCAAGCCTCGTGTAGGACTGAGGGAGTCGGCAGAAGGGAGAATCAAGTCGGAGTCAGAATCAAAGCCAAGAATAGCGCAGAACTCCTCAAACATGGGGCATATCTCCAGGCCGTTGAAGTTGAAGACATGGTTCACCGGGTCCCAGTGACCAATGGCAGCACGCAAGAACTCAGTGTTCAAAGTCACCTGGCAAAGAGGAAACAGCTCGGTCAAGCCGTAGCTAAAGAGATTGATCCGCTCCACGCCATCCGTAATGTTCAGCCAAGTTGTGAGTTGAGCGGGATCATACAAAGCCATATTCTCTGTCACGGCTCTAGCAAAATTCGAAATTTCGGCAGCACCTCCCCGTTTCACGGACTATCCCACCTGCAAGGCAAAAGCACTCACTATCACAAAACTGCCCATCGCAGTAATATCCGGCAATCACAGTGCACATATATCAACAAGCACACAACTGCGCCTCTAAACCGGAAGCTATCCGGCCTAAAAGGCGAAACATCATAAATACTCTGTCAAAAGGTCACAAACTGTTCTACACATCATCCTACACTGTCCAAATAATCATATCCCCAGTACAACCCAATCGAAAACAGAAAAAGAAAAAAATAAAATAAAATGCCCTCTTGGTAGGCCTCAGTCTTCCTCTTCTTCGTCCTCTGTCGGACCACCCGGAGTGTACATCGTCGACGGCCTCCTCCTACCACCTCTGCATCTTGGACCAGTCCTCGATGAGCCAGCCCCGCCTCCACGGTACTGCACACACAAATAAAATGAGAGAAGTTAGTAAGGGAACAACAAAAAGTACAAAAAAATAGAGTCGGGTCAGAGACTTACCAAAGACGCCATCTGGTTGGCGGCAAACTGCCGCATACCATCCATCTGCCAAGGGTAAAGTCTAGGGTTAGAACCTCATAATCTTAAGAAAGTGCAAAATTAGAGACATACCCGGTGGTCTCGTGCGAGGACCAAGGACCGTAAGCTAGCCGCCAAGGCGTAACCCTCCTCAGCGTAACTCCAAGGAACATTGAGGACGCCCGCTGGCTGAGTAGGGTACCCGCATGTGACTCGTGGCACCTCCATCACTTGGGGAGTGCCATCAGCGCCTAGAACGTTGACGGTCCAATCCCAAGGAGGGATAGGGTCAGGAGCCTGAGGAGCCTGTCTCCTGTACATCTCGCGAAGCTGTAGGCACAGAAAAAGTTAGGAAAAGACGAATCAAAAACATAGGTAATGAATAAAAGGCAAAAATGAAAAAGAAACTTACCTCCAGGAGCGGGAAGTTAGGCATCAGGAAACGGCTGCGGTAAGCCTCGTAACTGGTCTCGGAGAGAAAATGGTCCCAAACATCAGTGCCGGCCAAGGCTGCCAGCAGAGCATCACCAGAGAGGTCACTAGCATCCATCAAAGGGGGATTATGAGGGACGCGATACCGGGAACCACCAACCACCTGCCGAGACACCCGCTTACCAAGAACCACTGTCTGCACTCAATACTCTCCATCAGAAGGCGGTAAGAGGTAAGAGATTTGGCTGCTTGTATCTCCTCTGGGGCAGCATAGGCGACGCCTCCCAAGGCGTCCAATCGACACTAGAGGCCGTCAGCTCAGTTAAGAAGTTTCTGAGCAAAACAATCCGGTGGGCCCCACTCTTCACCCCAACAACGTCCCTCCGCCATCTCAAGCCTCTTGGGAACAGAGGCACAGGAGCCATGCCATCCTCGTCTTTGCCTGACTCGTCCGCAGGAGAGGGAGCCAACATCTTCAGGTATTCAAAGCTCCAAAGATGCACAAACAAAGGAAAAAGTCAGAACAAGTATAGAAATCAAGAAATAACAAATGAAAGAAGGTACAGTACGTACCTCCCAAGCTCACCAGAATCCCCCAGTAGATTTAACGTCGCCCCGAGAGACCTCGCCCATGTGCTTATAAAGATGGGCCAAGGCAGCACCACCCCAGTTGTAGGTGGGGATCTCATCAATAGTCGCCAGGCGAGAAAGGAATCTCAGGCTCACCCGGTCATTCCGCGTCGCAAAGATTGAGCACCCGAGAACATACAGAAGATAAACCCTCAAAAGCTGGGAATTGTTCAGATTGTGATTACCTCTGCCATAGGCCCGGTAAAGCCAGCCGCAGGGAAACCAATGCCTCTCCAGGTTAGGGGGAACAGCCCCAATCAACATCTCCACCGCCTCTGGGTCGATCTCGTAAAAGTAATCTAGAATCAGGTGCTTCCCGCCAACCCTCAAGCCCGTAATCATGGAGAAGTCGAAGGGCGTCATGGTCATCTCTCCGAACGGCAGGTGGAAAGTATTGGTGGTATCCCACCACCTCTCAGCCAGAGCGTAGAAATGGGCCAAATCATTGCTGCTTTTCGAAACGAGACGGACGAAGCCTCCGAACCCAGCATCATCAACCATCCTCTTAACGGTGGTGAAAGCTGAGTATACCACAGAAAAGCATGAGCAAGGCTACCGTGGCCTTTTAATGTCACTTCCGGCACCTGCACATACCAAAAAAAAAAGATGCACAAAATCACTATTCACAACCCGAGAGCCAAAATCGCAGAACCAGCATTTAAGCACAAATCGAACTTCTAACGATCTCTAGGTGCATACTACGACTCGCAAAACTAGCACAATACATGAAGGTGGTCCTAAAATGTCGAAAGTTTCACATACCAAGCTCGCTAGAGCCGAGGCCGAAAGATGGCGTTGGGGGTCCCGTAAAATCAAGTCCGGGGTGTGCATCTCGGCCTTCATCCGTCCCTTGGCCTTCTTAGACGGTCTCCTTGAGCTCGAAGCCATGGATCTACAAAGAAAATGGAAGTCTCAGTTAAACTTTCTTCTTGAAAATTTGGGCAAACCAAAACACCAATCAAAAATCCAACTACGGGGAAAGATTACTCACCTGAGCGCGCACAAGCTGCGTTTTGATGAATTTTGGCTCCAAAAACACCCCAAAATGGCCAAGAATGAGCTTCAAAAGCTCAAAAACCCGAGATATAAGAAGATGAAGTCTGGTCATCCAGTGTCGCCGCGGCACTGGCCAACTGTCGTCGCGGCAGTGGCCCAGTGCCGCCGCGGCACTGCTTCTCGTGGGCCCCGCTTTGCTTCGTTTTGCTCTGTTTTGCCCCATTTTGGCCCGTTTTGGCCTTTTTCAGCCCGTTTTTGGCCCCAATCAGCCTCGGTGGCCCAATCCAGTCAAGACTTATGAGGTTTTATCCCAAGCAGACTAAAAGTTGTCAGAACTACCTCCAGCAGGCAGAAACTGGGAAAAATCGGCTCCCGAAGACCCGAATCGGCCGTTTCAAGACAACCGTCGCAAATTTCGATCAAACGCGAGAATTCTGGTAACGGATCCTGGTTTTTAGCTAATGCACCAAATAATCAAGAAAAGAGATTCCCCGAGAACCCTGCATTATCCCCCGAGGACAAAAGCAGACCAATACCAGCTCCCGGAGGCCCTGACCGGCTCTCTTGGATTGAGCGCCAAAAGATTTGATCAAACCGTGAGAGGTTCAGAGATGGATCCTGGTTCCCGATCAAGAAAAGAGATTCCCCGAGAACCCTGCGTTATCCCCCGAGGACAAAAGCAGACCAATACCAGCTCCCGGAGGCCCTGACCGGCTCTCTTGGATTGAGCGCCGAAAGATTTGATCAACCGTGAGAGGTTCAGAGATGGGTCCTGGTTCCAGATCAAGGAAATAAAAGAGATTCTCCAAGAACACCAACGTCATCCCCCGAGGATGGAAACCAAAAAGATATCAGCACCCACTACCAGCAGCAGGGAGTAACAAAAGAGGAACCGACCCCCGAAAGTCGGCCGTCAGGAACAATCAGAACATCATCCAGATCTCCTGATTATCAAGAATTTTCTCACAGCTTTATCACAAGATCCCCCGGTCACCTTTGGATATCGTCTTCTAAACAAAGCGCAACTGATCTATCTCACTCGTTCCAGAAGTTTGCCCCCAGACCCGGAGCCTTCTAAAACTTCGATGTCCTTATCCGAGTCGTCCATCACGTCACAGTCGCGAGCGCTAGCACGACACCAGCCCACTCGGAGTGGCACACCCCACAGCACCTGATCATACTAGCGTCATAACACTAGACATGATAGGACTCATGACACAATTCATATCACATCCATGCATTGCATATCACTCTTGTTGAGCACGTGTGATTCATTTCTTTGTGCCCCGAACTACGTCCTGGTCTGATTCCCCTTGGAATACGTAGGCAGCTCACGCAGAGCACGACCAGCACTAACCTCATCATCCTTGCATCTTTTGCAACATTTTTTTATCCTAGATCTATAGCCTCCAAAAAGTCTTGTCTCTTCAAAGCTTTAACACTCGCTTGCGACATGCGTTGCCTCGCAAGTTCATGCCAAAGAGGGGTAAACTGTAGACACCCCATTTTGTCGGCTATCAGATTTAGGAGACCCATAGCTTGGTGGTTCACAATGATCGCAAAAGACTCGAAAGGACTCCTGGGAGTCAGCTCTATCTCTCAGAATGCTCAGAATGACCAAAATGCCCCTGAAAGACCGGAAAACTCCTAGATTTGGTCCCAAAGTTATGAAAACATGCTATGTCGTAAAAAAAGCAATAAAATGAGTTTTTAAGAGAAATCAGATGAAATCGTCAGCTCCCAGAGACCCCCGGAAGTCCCGGAAGTTCCCGGAAAGTCCCCGTTGACCGGTTTGACCAAGGTTTGACTAGGTTTGACCAAGGTTTGACCAGGTTTGACCAAGTTTGACCAAGTTTGACCGAAATCATCCGAATTCACCAAAATCATTTTAAATCATGGGAAAAGTGTTAAAACAAGTTCCAAAAGAAAATCGAGCGAAAACATCAACTCCCGGAGGTTTCCAGAACTTCCCGGGAATCCCAGGTTTGACCAGTTTGACCAAAATTTGACTTTGGAACCGGGGCGCCAAAACAATTTTCAAATACTTTTCATGGATACTAGAGGTCAATAGCTTTCCAACGGTATATCGCACATAATTTCTGGATTTAAAACGAATTTATTATGAATTTCCAAAGGCGAAAAAGGCGATCAAATCGGCTTTTATCGCGAATACCGCAAAACTTTTCAAAGTGACCTATCCCCGAACTATTTTTTATGTAAAGTAGACTCCATTACCTTTCCAACGGTATATCATAACCTCAATTTGGAGTTCGTATGTATTTTCTGTGAATTTCGGACGAAATATGACCTTTTCGCGAATACCGGAACTTCAGGGGGCCTAAACAGCATTATCTGGACGAAGGAGGAGCACTGCCGCCGTGGCACTGGCCCAGTGCCACCGCGACACTCTCCTCCAGAACAGTGTATTTTTGTAATAATTTTTGTGACCCTATTTTGATTAATTAAAAACCAAAACGACATAGTTTTATGATTTCAGATGTTTGGAGCCAATGGGAATACTTTCTAAATCCCAAAACCACCCCAAGTTGGCCTATATAAGCACCCCATTACTCTTCATTTTGGGGGAGTCAAATGTGAGTTTTGGAAAAGTTTAGGAGAGAAAGTTGTAGAGATAAGGTTAGAGTAGAGAGAAAAGAAGCTTTCTTCTTTGATTTTCAAAACAAAAGTGAGTTTTAACTTTGTTTTTATTTCATTACTCCTATTTACTCCAACATTCAATACTCCCAACCACCATTTTAGTGAGTATTCAAGAAAGTGGAAGCTTCTTCCATGTCTAGTGTCATTACATATGAGTGAAACACCAATCTACAAGTCTCATGCTTCATGAATATCATCTATTGATCATCATCTATTTGCTTGTTTATTTATTGTTCATCTCTTCTTATCCCATTTCTTTTTGATTTTCTTTATTTACTTACTAGTTCATCATCATCTAAGTGATGACATGAAGTTTGGGGTGAGTGAATCCTTATGGATAGTAGCTCTTGACCTCAAAAACATGTTTGATAGATGATGATCATAACCTCAATACTTCCAAGGTATTCTTGGAATGTAATGAAGTTATGTTCAAAAATAAAATAAATCTCTCCAACAATCTTGGAGGTTCTTAATGATGAGTTTGATGTTGGTATTCTAAGTGGCTATAATCCTTTTTGAGTATTGAAAATATGTTTTCAAAACATCCATTTCAAAACCCCTCTTAATCCCTCTCATTTGGTTTCAAGAAACAAAACTTTGTTTTCTCCAAAATCTTCAAAACAATGAGTCAAAACAGTGAGTGACTTGGGTTCAAAGATTTCTCTAGAACTCAATACTCAACATATGGATGCAAGGCCCCTTGGAAAGTCTTCTTAACTCATTGGAGAACATCCATGATTTTTGGTTTGACTTGAAAGTACTTGGAAATGGTCCATTTGGATCCTAACATTCCTTCCAAACATTCTGTTTTTGCTGTCACAGCAGCTAGGTCCACTTCCAACCTCTTTTACAGAAAACTTTTCCAAAAAGGGTGGTCCTAACTTATTTTTCCCTTACAATTCAATGTCGTAGGGAACTTGCTGTATAAAATGGGCCCTTAGATCATTCTTTTTCATTTTCTAAGATTTTCTAACATTTCAGACGACAGTACGGACTCTGTTTCTGAGTGACCTGTGTTGTTTATATGATTTCTCTCAATCTGTGATAGCTATTCAAGATTGTCTTTTTGGGTTGTATTCTAGACATAATAAGGAACATCTCCATAAAAAATCATGCATTGAAAACATTCCTAACCCCTCTTTTCAAATTTCCAAAGATGATGCTACTGTTCTGTCCACTATTCACAGCAAGTATACCTTAATTTCCATTCTTCGATTTGATGCTTATATGCATTCCAAATTAGTTCATATCTTAGGAAGTAGTTCATGCTACATTTGTATACATCCCATGTTGATTTAATTCATTCATTCATACACATTTTAGACTTCTAGGTCACTCTATGAATCCATGTACACAAAACACACTACAACCTTTGCACATTTTTAGATACACACAATACATTCATGCAAGATTTGGGGTTTTTGTAACTCTTAATCTAAGAAGATTATAAGGAATGGTCAAGATCACACGTTCATGCTTCCCCTTTGATCTAATCATCCTTTCTCATCCGTCCCGGGGATTGAGAGATTTTCTTTTCTCAAAAATAACATGCATCATTCTAGCTTGCTAAGCATACTCTAATTCTTTGATTATTTGTTTCAAGAACCATTAATGTCCCCTTTAGATTAAGGAAACTTAATTACTCGACATGTGATTAGACGATTTTTCCTAGGTTTATTTGTGTGATCTTTCACTTTACATTGCATGATATTTGACTTAGATCTGATGAATGATATCTTATCTTTAGATCTTCCATTTTAAATCTTCTTATGTGATGTAATATACTATCATAGTATTATTTGTCGAACCAAACATAGTATAAGATGATTATTTGGATGCTAATTGAGGCTCGTCGGAAGACGGGGCGAGTTGAGGGTGTTTTAGTCGCGACAAAGACTCCTTCCTCTCTCGTACCAAAACCCCGAACCAAGTTCTTTGGTTATGAAGGGCCGGTGCCCTTTATCCATTTGGGTGAGTCAAAATTAGGTTTCTTGGTTCCTTAAAGACCAAGTGGCGACTCTGTATCTGTTTTCAACAGACCCTTTCGTTTTCTTTCCTTGATTCAAATCAATTTCAAAGCAATCTCAAACAAGAGAGAAGTGGTCCGATTCCGGTGTCCACAGCGGTGCTGCCTTAGCTCATCTTTACCAGCATATGGGTGAGGTTTCCCGTAATGGTATTACATACTGGAGGATTTTGGCGAGTCTGGGAGGTATATCCTGAGACTTTTCAGTTTTTATTTCTATTTTCTACTTCTATTTCTGCTTTCTGATCTTGGTATGCTTTCTATGTAGCTTTGGAGTTTTGAATATCTCAAGATATTGGCTCCTTCCCCTACTGATGAGTCAGGTGAAGACGAGGATGGCATGACTCCTGTGCCTTTGTTGTCCCGGGGCTTGTGATGGTGAAGAGATGTTACCGGGGATAAGAATGGAGCCCATCGCATCATTCTGCTGAGGAATTTTCTTTTTGAGTTGACTGTTGATAGCATAGAATGGACACCTTAGGAAGGCGTTTCTTATGCCACTCTTGAGGATATTTAGGGGGTCAAGTCCCTCAATTCCCGCCGCTTCCTGATGGAGAGTTCCGTTGGTAAGCAGTGGTACCTTAGGGAATGAGTGTCGCGGTAGGTGATTGGTGGTCCCAGTTACTATATCCCTCTTACCCCTTACATGATGAATGCTGACGATCTTTTGGGTACTGCCCTACGGACAGATCTGATTAGTACTGATGCCTGGGATCTCTTCTGCTCTGAAGTTCGTTATGAGACCTACCATGGCCGGTTTCTAATGCCCAACTTTCCACTTTTAGATGTGAGTTTTGTTTTATGTTTTTGTCTCTATTCATCACCTATGTTTTTGACTCGTCTTTCCTAACTTATTTTTGTGCCTACAGGTTCGCGGGCTATATAGGAGACAGGCTCCTCTAGCCTTTGATCCTATCCCTCCTTGGGACTGGACCGTCAACGTCTTGGGTGCTAATGGCTCCCCCCAGGTCATGGAGGTATGACAGGTAACAAGCAGGTACCCTACCCAACCAGTAGGCATCCTCAATGTCCTATAGAGCTATACAGAGGAGGGTCACGCCTTGGTAGATCGCTTACAGTCTTTAGCCCTCACGCGAGAGCATCAGGTATGTCTCTAATTTTGCGCCTCTTATGGTTATGAAATTCTAATCCTAGGCTTTTATTTTGACAGATGGACGGCATGTGACAGTTTGCCACTGCTCAGATGACGTCCCTAGTATGTTTCTGACTCAACTCCATTTTGGACTTCTATAGATTGATTGCTTGATTATTTCTGTCTTATCTGTGTGTACAGTGTCATAGGGTTAGCGCTGGCTCTTCAAGGTACAGGCCAATGTGTAGGGGCAGCAGAAGACCATCGCTGACATATACTCCATGCGGCCCTACAGAGGATGGAGGATTGAAGCCTCCAAATGGGGACTTTCGTTTTATCTCCATTTTATGTTTTTGATTGGGTTGTATTAGTATTTTATGAGATTTGTGGATGACGGATGATGTGTAGGATGATTTGTCACCTTTGATAAGATATTTGCATGTTTTGCCCTTAGGCAGATAGCTTTCGGTTCGGAGGTGCAATTGTGTGCTTATTTTAGTTGATGATCGTGTGACAATAAATATGTGTACTATGATTATGTGATTGTTGGTGCTATTGTGATGGGCAATTTTGTGATTATGAGTGCGTGTTTGCTTTGCAGATGGGATAGTTCGTGAAACGAGGAGGTGCTGCCAAAATTTTGAATTTTGCTAAAGCCGCGACAGAAAGCATGACACCGTTTGACCCCGCTCATCTTAATGCTTGGCTGAACATACGGACAGTGTTGAATGGATCAATCTCTTTAGTTACGGCCTGATCGAACTATTCTTTCTTCGCTAAACGGCCCCAAATGCTGAGATCATGCATGCTGCCATTGCTCACTGGGATCCAGTGGATTATGTCTTCAAATTCAATGGCCTGGAGGTGTGCCCCATGTTTGAGGAATTTTGTGCTATTCTTTGCTTCGACCAAGACTCGGACCTAATTCTTCCTCCTGTTGACACCCCCAGTCCTACTCGTGGCTTGGCTGAATATATTGACTACTCTGCTACTATTTCTCGACGATTGGTTCAAGGTGAGGTTCTTAACATTGCAACCGTCATTGAAGATTACACTTACCCTAGGAATGCTGATGTTTATGATGCTACTCACGGAGCTTCTCTGATCTTGTGCATGACTTCGCATTTCCTATTCTCGAGCACTTCTAGTGCCTTAGTGAATGTTTGCCTTTGGATGATGCTTTCAACAGAGGGACTCGCCTTCTTTCTAGGGCACCTTTGGTGTTGCAGGCCTGGCTGTACGAGCATCTTCAGCTGTGGGTAGGCCGCGCGCTGCCAGTTTATTTTCACAGGGTTGTGCTTTATCCTCACTACACTTTTGCGGACTAGATTTGCCTGATGAGTACTCGTTCGGAGTCTGATATTTTCAGGGTTGTGAGGCACTGGGGCCTTCATGCTGTAACCACAAGTCTTGGAGATTACCAGAGAGTGTGGCTAATAGGTCTGAGAGAGACATCTTTCTATCATCTGCGTCGATTGGCGAGATAGTATAGGTAGGTTCAAGAGGCTCCCCAAAGAGTTACCGAGGGGTCCTTGCTTCCAGAGTCAGAGCTGCCACTATTGATGCTTTTATTCATGGTTGGACATACCGGGTGAAAGCCTATTTTAAAAGACCAAGACCTTTGAAGAAATAAAAGACACAAAACTTGATCAGTTTTGCTTATCCTTTTAGTGTCTTTGACCTTTGTGATTGCTTTTGAAAACTTTTTCTTTTCAATTGTTCCTGTTTATGTAATATTCAAAGTTTGTTTATTTGATGAGCCTAGATTATTTTGAGAATCTTTAAATCATGCATTTTGGCTTCTGAGAACATTTTGTAACAAGTTTCTGATTAGACATTGCTTTGGTTCTTGTTTGGGCGTGCCTGGGTGGTTTAGGGGCAAACAAGGCAGGTAGCCGAAGTTTGCCCCTAGTTTGGGATGCAGATGGCTTTGAGGCAAACAAGGTAGATGACCGAGGTTTGCCCCTAGTTTGAGGGAGCTTTGGACAATCGAGGCATGTGACCGAAGTTTGCTCCTAGTGTGAAGGGTGATTTCTGGGTTAGGGTAAGGACTGTGACTTTATTTTACTCAGATACTCATAATTTTTGCCTAGGCACCGATGAAGTGTCCTAGCGAGCTCTTTTCTCTCTTTTGTTATTGGTCTCTTTAGAATTAGCTCTAACTTTTGCCTAGGCGCCCTTTTGGGTTTTCGACCTAGCGAGCCATCCTTCTTTTCTTTTTGAAAGTCTGCCTACGTACCCCCGAGTGGGGATCAGGTCCAACGTAGTTTGGGCCAAGGTAGGGAGGAATTGGGTTGTCTTTTGGTGGGTGAGATGACCGAACCGATGTGGTTGTCTACGTATCCCCGAGCGAAAATCAGGTCAAGCGTAGTTCAGGGCAAGGTCTTGAAGGAAAAAAGGGATATTTTTGGTAGGTGAGATGACCGAACTGATGTGGTTGTCTACATATCCCCGATCAGGAATCAGGTTGAGCGTAGAACAGGGCCGAATTGAGTTAAGTCAAGCATAGTACTTTTTGAGGCGATCGAGATTCATTGGTTTTTGAATTCGATACCGTCGAGGTCCATAAGATAAGTCGCTCCTCCAGAAAGGATGGTTTTGATGATGTATGGCCCTACCGATTTTGGTTTGAATTTCCCACGTGGATCGAAAACTGGGGCTCACAGTTCTTTGAGGGCAAGGTCACCTTTGACTATCTTTCTTGGACAAACTCTCTTGTTGAAAGTGCGAGCTATCCATTTTTGATAGGTTGGGACATGGTCAACCACTGCGAGGTGCTTTTCATCTGTGAGTGTCAACTCTTCGTATCTTTCCCTCAGCCAATCGGATTATGAGATTTTGCATTCGGCCATTACTCGCAGGGACGGTAGCTCTATCTAGACTAGGAGTAGTGCTTCCATCCCATATACTAGTGAATAAAGAGTCACTCCTGTGGACGTCCTTATTGATGTTCTGTATCCCCAAAGTACGAATGGCAGTTTCTCGTGCCAATCTTTGTTAGTGTCAGCCGATTTCTGAAGTATGGGCTTGACATTCTTGTTTGTGACCTCGACTGCCCCATTGGTTTGTGACCTATACGGTGATGACTTATGATAAGTGATCTTATATTCATTGAACAGATCCCTGACTTCTGCTTTGAAGTGACTTCTATTGTCCGAAACGATTTCCTGAGGGACCCGATAGCGGCACATGAGTTTCCTCTTGATGAATTTGGCCACTTCTTTGGCCCCTAGCTTGGTGTAGGATGCAACTTCAACCCACTTTATGAAGTAGTCAATGGCTACTAGGATGTATCTATTCCCATTTGAAAGTGCACTTCTTCAGATTCAATCTCATCTTGTATTTGTGCAATCTTCTAAAGAATTTCTCCAATGCTACCAAGTGTCCTTCCCTATCCTTGGATTTCACGATCATGTCATCCACGTACACCTATACTTCTTTATGAATCATATCATGCAACAGGGTGGTAGCGACCTTGTGGTAGGTTGCTCCGGCATTCTTGAGTCCAAAAGGCATCACCCAATACTAGTAAGTTCCCCATGGCGTGGTAAAGGTCAGTTTTTCTTGGTCTTTCGGTACCATCAAGATTTGCTTATACCCTGAGAAACCATCTATGAATGATAACAGTTCGTGGCTTGTGTGTTGTCTACCAATACGTCGATGTAGGGGAGCGGGAAATCATCCTTCAGACTGGCTTTGTTTAGATCGCAGAGGTCGACGCATACGCAAACTTTTTCATCCTTCTTGGGGATTGGTACGATGTTGGCAACCCATTCTGGATACTCTGGGACGACAATGAATCCCGCTTTAAATTATTTCTTGACTTCTTCTTTGACCTTGAGTGCCTATTTTGGTCTCATGTGCCTTAGTTTCTACTTGACAGGTTTTGAATTAGGAAGAAGAGGAATATGATATTGGACAATATCGGAGTCGACCCCAGGCAAGTCGTCGTAGGACCAAGCAAAAACATCTTTGAATTCTTTTAGTAAGATAGTTTTTCTTTTTCTTCTTCATTAAGCGTTGAGCCAGTTTGCACAATTTGTGGGTTATCTTGATTACATAGATTAATCGATAAAGTATCTTTGATTATTTCACAAGTAGGTGGTTTTTCAATTTAGTGCTTAAGTTTAATTGGAAGATCCTCGGAGGGATCTGTGCATCCACAATTATTAGACACAGAGGAGTAAGTAGAATCGTCTTTCATTTCATTGACCATGGGTGGAATGGTTACATTAGATAGTGGTGGACCTACAACGGCCGACTTGGATACATACTCGATAATTGGAAGTATAGACTCCGGGGGAATAGGAGATAGGGAGACACAGACAGATGACTCTACAACCTGGTTGCTCAGACCCTCCTCAAATGGTACGATCTGATCATCTTGGCTCTCAGCCCTCTTTCCTTCCCTCTCTTTAGCAAGTTCCTCCCACATCTTGTTAAGTGCTTCGGTGTCTAGATACTTCATCCAATCCTCCTCTAGGGTCTTGATGTGTCACGTCCTGGAACAGCAAAAATAGTAAAAAATTAAATTTCCTTTTTGAGTCCATAGGGAATGACGGGTGAAGTCACTCAATTGTCTACACCACACAGTACTAGCCAACTAATAAGACAAGACAGTAGTAAAACCAAACTGAATATATTACAACCATCCTAATAATTACAATATCAGAGTTTGCAATAGGAACATAAAAGGTATGGAGACAATATATGCCCAGGTACCCTTCATAAAAGTTTAACCGAAATATAAAACTAATATCTACCTTCGTCTCTTTAGCTAGTGTAGATGTAATCGTCAGTGTCGTAGTCTTCCCCGACATAACCATCATTAGTGGGGCCATCTTCTATATATTCTCCCTTCGGGTAGTAGTCGTCATCATAAGCTCCATCACATGCATTGATAGGGATAGGGTAGTCTGGACGGGGAATGTCTAGGCAATAATGGCCGTCAGCTTACTGAGAGCTAATTGAATAGAAACTAATGAGGTACTAGTTATCTGAAGTATAAATAAGTTATCACGACTCGAGTTAGGTTATAATATAATAATATCTTTCTCTTTATTCCACCATATCTTAACCAACCATTATCGTCTTGTTATCCTAAGACCGATAACCAACGTCCTTTGATTAAAAGAACATACTCAATTGTTTAACTCATATAGATATGCCATCATTCTATCCACAGCTCGTTGATAAGTGGGTGTATTTTTATAATACAACCACACTATAACAAGAAAACAACATAGTTTAGTCTACAATTTCTCGTCTTATCTGCAGTTGTTTTACATTGCCAGTTTATGTACAATGAAATGAATCTATGGTGAGTTTGGTTGTATTAGATGTTATTATGTGCAGATATGCTACGTTGTTATGAGCAGGAATGAATTACAGGAAAAGGGTAAAGTCAAAGTACAAAGGAGACATTGCAAAGTTGAAAAGAGGACTACAAGCGATCGAAGAAGGCTCGAGTGATCGAAATCTCCTCAAGCGCTTGAAGAATGTTGAAGTTCACGAGATCGAACCTGGTTCGTTCGATCGATCGAGCATGGCTTTTCCAAAATTTTGCGGGCAGTGCAGCAGAAGCGTATTGTCAACCCTAGCTTAGGTTTATCTATAAATATATGTTGTAAACACGTCTCAAAGGACGTCCACTTTTTGTTTTATCAGTTTTAGATAGAGAGAGAGAGAGAGAGAGAGAGAGAGAGAGAGAGAGAGAGTTTACATTGGTTTTTGTAGGTTTGTGGTGGATTGTTCAAGACTAGTGATTGTTTACTCAAGTTTAATTTCAGTTGCAAGTTCCATGTTTTTATAGTATTGCTTTCTTAATATTCTGCAAGTTATTTTCGTGGTTGTAATCTGCTTTAGTCGTAGAGTTCTATGCTAGAAGTAGTTATCAATAGTTTCCCTTATATTTTATGTTTAAAGATCAACCAAACACAGCCTTAGTCATGTTTAACGTTAAAAACTTATTTTCTGCAATCCTAAACATGTCTGAGTAGTCCAGTAGTTGGGAGATCTCCAGCCTCTGCCATTCACTGGAGAGAAAACCTACGTTCAATCGATCGAAGTTATTTCGATCGATCGAACCAGAGACAAAGTCAAGCGATCGAAGACATTTCGATCGATTTAATGATGATGCAAATCGATCGATCGATAACGCCTCGATCGATTGAGCATGAGAATTCCTGAGATGATCCTTTTAAGTATTCTAAGACTTTCTGTTTTTAAGATTTTTTAAGATTTGTTATCAAACTGTCCAAGTAAGCTCAGTTTGTCTAAACAATTTTAAAACTTGAGGCCTTAAGGCTATTTTCTTCAATGTCTTTTGCAAACCTCTATGAATGCTAACACTATTCATAGTGCAAGTCTAAACCATTGTTTTAATCTGTCTTCTAAGTATTTTAAATCAACTGTGATGATATAGTTCTGGTCATGTAAGGGCTATTGATTCTTTATCTTTAGAAAATACGGAATATTGATGAGGGATGTACTGCATAGGGCATTAATGAATGTGCATGGTATGGCTAGGTCATTGTTGATTCGTGTGTCCTAACTCACTTGTTGAAAAAATTGTTTTACTTATTTTAAAAACCCTTTTAAATCGAGTGAATGATGAAGGCAACAAATGCAAGATTATGTCAACTTGAGTCTCACCATCAATGTCGGAACCCAGAACTTCCTGTACTTTGAAATAAGTAATCATTTTAAAAACATGCTCTTTTATTGAAGTTCCTTCCAACATTGTGGTGTCCATGACTAACTCCAATGCTCTAAGCCTTGCAGTTCAGTTCCCCAAGCATCTCCTCGAGGTTCAATATTATAGCACGGGTAGTGTGAAAAGGTTGATGTTTCTGCTTGAACACGTCAGACATAGAGTCTAAGATGCTAGAGCAAGCCATACCATCAACTCTTATCCACTGCCAATATTGATCCGCAAGATCTATTGGGGTGTCATGGCATGGAATATGTGGATAGGGAATTGTAAGAATGTATTTATATCCATTCATAGTTAATAATTCATCCAGTTCCAGTTTCCATTCAACGTAGTTATTTCCAATTAGCTTATTCTGGATCATGGGTATAGCAAGTGGGCTGGACATAATGAATCAGAAATACAAATAATATAACAGAATTACAATATGGAAATCATGAATATGACAATTTATATGATACATTGGAAGACCCCTAACCAACTCATTAATTGTCTTTAGGATATCAAGCCTATGAAATTAAGTTTTCGTGTAGCGATCATAACCTCATTGCTTGATTGGGAAACCCATCATAAATGTCGTGCAACTCTTACAAAACAACTCATGACTCCTGAACTTTTGGTCTGTAAGTTTCTGGATAATGCTCCGTGTGAAATCCCTTATCCATAGCGTAGCTAGTGTTCACCATTAACTAGAATCCAATGACAACCGCCTCAAGTAGTGCCTCAGTGTAGTGGTCACCCTCTAACACGTCTCATTGATTCTATCCAAAGGAAGTTCATATCTAGTAACCAATGAATAGTCTATCCTCCGTATGGAATGATCACCCATGATTGGGTGACAGAATATACTATCTACCTTACAATGAACTGTTTATGGAAGACCGCGGGAGTTATAAAAATAAGTCCCTCTCCTACTAGATTTTTATAAGAAGTACATATCTAGTAATCAATAAGAAATACCCTCCGTATGGAATGATCACTCATAAATGAGTGACACAGAGTATTTCTCATACTTACAATGTACTAATAGGAATTTTTTAATTTTTTTTAAAAGAGAATGTTTCTTCACATTGCCCATAAACATCCAGTGTTTACTAATGTGTTGAAACGGTTTTTTAATTTTTATTTTAGAAAAATTGTTTTATGTGCATGCAAGTAGTAACAGTATTAAATGCCAATCACAACCAAGCACATAAAACAAAAATATAAAATTGAAATAAAAGCATTCAACAATGCCTCTATCTCTCATGGATCTATCTCCATAGTACTTCCTTCTTGGTTTGATTCCAAGTGATGGATAGAGACGCTGTTGATGTGAAGGTGGTGAAGGCACTATGCGCTAATGGCATTCCATTTAACGTGCTACGAAATCCTGAATTTCATGAGATGATCCAAGCCATTAATGGAGGTCCCAAAGGTTACAAGACTCCTTCTTTTGAAAAGGCTAGAACTACTATTTTGGACGAGGTTAAACGAAACGTGGAAAAAGACTTGACTCCGATGAAAGACACTTGATATTCTCATGGAGTGTCCATTGTGTCTGATGGGTGGACGAATGTCAAGAAATAGCCGCTAATAAACATAATCGCTGCCAATAGCCGTGGTGCAATGTTTTTGTATGCTCAAGACTTTGAAGGCATTGAAAAAACAGGTGCAAGAATTGCTGAGTTTTTACTTAAAGCAATTGAGGAAGTAGGGTCATCAAATGTATTACAAGTGGTGACTGACAATGCATCCAATTGCAAGAGTGCTGGAAAAGAGGTTGAGAAGGTACACAAACACATTTTTTGGTCACCTTGTGTTGTCCATACTTTGAATCTTATTTTCAAAGTGCAAGTCATCTTGCAAAGAATTCAGCTTTTCACTCGAGAACCAAGCACATCGACATCAAGTACCATTTCATTCGCTCACTTTTGGAGGATGGACAGTTCACTTTGGAGAAAATTCATATAAACGATAATCTTGCAGATATGTTTACCAAGGTGGTCACTGTGGAGAAACTGAAGAAATGTTCAGCTTCTATTTGTCTTCAAGACTAGAAGACAATGATTTTCTCACACCAGCACTATTTGTTTTGATGGAGGTGACAGCTATTTCTTACTCTCTTAGATCAGTCTTCAAGTGGGAGATTGTTGGGTTTGTGAAGTCTGATCCACTCCGATACCGGGGGTTCGAGGGGCGGGCCCCCCGAGTTGGACGAGCAGTCCAACGCAATTCGGTCCCTAACGACCCGAATTGCGCCGAATTTTATTTCGGGCCAAGGGTATTATAGTAATTTTCAGTGTAACCCTAGTGGGATATATTATCCCTTCTATGTGCAGCCGCTGTAAATTGAAAAAGCTGCGTTTTTTAGAGAAACTTTGTAACCCTTTTCTTGAATATAGTGAACTGGTGTGAGAGGCTGTGGAGGTAGGCAATTTGGCTGAACCACAGGGTAAATCTTGTGTCGTTGTTTGCCTGTTTCTTGTTTTCTGTGTGCGTTTGCATTGTGTGTGTTACAGGTCATATTCGCAACATAGCCTACAGCAAACAACGCTTGATTTTTTTTTCTTCTTAAAATAGCTTATTTTTTAAGGGGAGCCTTGCGCAACGGTAAGAGTTGCCGTCGTGTGACCAAAAGGTCACGAGTTCGAATCGTGGAAACAGCCTCTTGCAAAAAAGCAGGATAAGGCTGCGTACAATTGACCCAATGTGCTCCAACCCTTCCCCGGACCCCGCACTGCGGAAGCTTCGTGCACCGGGCTGCCCTTTTTTAAAATAGCTTATTTTTTCATGAATTAGATGATGTACGCAAGAAACAGAACAATCGTATTACCTCCAGATCAATGTAGTTTGGGTCTTTCCCAATTGATTTAAGAAACTTATCAAGATCACGTGCATTAAGAGCTGAAACCAGAAGTAATCATGTGAGAAAATCATGATCATGCTTTGACATTGATACAAGAAAGTCATTTTAAACACAATTGGTTTCTAAAGAATCTTGACTGTGATACTAGAAAAAACTTCACCAAAATAGGCGATCAGTGTGAAACACTTTGGCGCCGACTATTATAGGTATTATCATGGTTGTCTAATCGCTAATCGGTTTGCATAGTTATGAACTGTGAATTGTAACAAATCGTGAATTATAAGATTCGCTTTTTCTTAGAAAATAAATGATGATATATGACACTGTATACATATAAATACAAATATAGTGCTTAATCAATAAAAACTGTAAAATAACTCTTTAACATAAGACTCGTGCAATATAAAGGCTCAAAAAGTAGAAAGCTTTCCACTTGAATCGTGACTCGCTATCTGCTAAGAAAGAACATGCAGCTAAGAAACCAGCACTCCTTGGCTGAATAAGTTATTCAATGGTAACTTCGGTAAAACTGACCATCAACTGGTTGTAACGAAAAGAATAGCCCAAAGAACAGCGGAATCTGGAGAAGGAGAGACTCACAAAGTAGCAGCAGTGCACACAAGGAACCCAATGCAAGCATTCATTCCTATGGCATGTTTCCCCTTGAATTGAATTGCCTTATTCGAACTTCAGATAAGAGTTTACATAGAAATTGATCCTCTAGAATAGACTCAATTAAAAAATCGTAAATGTACAACATGTTATACTTACAAGTACGAATATTCCCATCTCAAGAAAATGTAGAAACAACAGCATTGGAAGAAAAAGATGATGTTTCTCAATTTTCTAAATGATATCATACAAGACGACAGATGAAAATATACTCATATATTACCCATTTCCTAGAAAAAGTTATATCGTATGATCATAATTTTGGTAAACCAATTCACGATTAGAAAAGAATGATCCTCTTATGGATGAAGCTCAGACTATGGAAGAAGAAGAAGAAGAAGGAATTAAGGAGAAGGTATCCGCAACAACTGCTATTATTGTGGGACAACTCATAATCAACTACTATGAGCATTACGATTAACTCATAAATGGATAGATAATAAAGTTGCACTTACAGATGGACATATCATTGCTTAGTGGGTGGAAGAAGCAGCAGTCCTGAGTTTGAATCCTTGATCTAACACCAATGAGACATGCCTTTACCCAAAAAAAAAAAAAGAAAAAAGAAGAGGATTCTTAGGCTTAGTTTGGCCCCTATGTGGCTTTTTAAAAGGAGCTTATGGAATTTATTACTAAGTTGTTTGATAATTTTGCACAAGTAACACAATACTCTTCAAAAAAAAAATCATAAAACCAAAAAGCTACCATGAGCTTTTAAAAGCTCCATTCTAGAGCTTTTAAAAGCTCCCTCCAAAAAAGCCCTAAGTTCAATTTTTGCAAAGCTCATAAACTAGTACCAAATGATTTAACATGAAATTGTGCTTTAAAAAAGGAGAAGCACCAAAATGGGGGCCAAACTAAGCCTTAATACTGGCAGCTCATTCATCTAAGACAAAAATGTATGATCTTTATGGGCAGCCTGCAGAAGATAAAATATGTACCGTGCTGATTCATTCACCAGTGCAAACGGAGTAACACAACCCAATGGCACCTTGATAAATAAAAAATAACAACAAAAAGAAGAAAGAAAGAAAGAATTAAGCAAGAAAGCATATTATTGAATGAATCACAATCAAATATACGTCAAAGTAAGTATATTATTTACTAATATTGTGTCTCCAGTGAAGTCCATGTTTCCGGACGTGCATTTCCAACTACATAGAGCATGAAATGACCTAGCTACACGTAACCAGTTTAGTGCATGCCAGGAGGGCCATTATTCACCAGATTTACACAAGACAACTCCAAATCAAATATTTTTAGATGGCTATAGAGGGAAAGGATTCATATAGCCGACCCCAATTGATTGGGACACAAGGCTTGGTTTGATTTGGTTTGGTTTGGTTTGGTTATAACTTATAAGGTATGACACAAGCAAAAGAAAATGCTAAACCACTGTGGAACTGCTTTATGGTAAATGCATTCCAAAACATGGAACATTATCTGCAATGAACTTGGCCCAAAATATCGGTCGATACCGAGACAGATAAGCCGAGTCAACTCAGTAGCGGTGAGTCCCAAATCAATTCTGAGACACAATACACAATTATTCAAATTGTTTTTGAACCAATGTGCAAATTTTATCGGTAAATGATTCGGAATCGGCAAGTCGGATCGTGATACATCTGCTGAACAAAACTAAAAACTTTTTTCTTTTAATTTTATTATTTTTAAATGCAACTTAGTAGACTTGCTAACATTGATTTTTGTTCTACGTGTGCATTTGGAATTTATGAAATTAATAAAGCCTAAAAATTTTATCAATGTAACACTAGGATCAGAATTAAAACAGAGACTCCAGACATGAATGCCAAACGGCGCTTTAAACTGGTCAACAAGAAACCCTATGCCTAGAAAAATAAAACCCAAAAGAGAAATTAAAAGCAGAAGCAACCTGAAGTATTTCTGCCAGTGCCCCTTCAGGAGCCATTCTCAAACCGGCTTTTCCCAAACCAAGCCTCTGTGATAGAACTGCTCAGGTTCATGGTCAGATATAATCTCATAAACATTGAGGAGACTGATAACATGTATAAGCCAAAACCAATCATATAATAATACATAAAATAAGTCTAGTGAAAATGCCAGCTGACCCTTGATAATGAGAGGATGAGATGAACGAATAGTCAGTTTCTTCCATATTAGTTAATAAATTAGTAATCAAGCAATCTGATTTGAGAATAATATATTTACCTTTCAAATCTACTTTCGTATCTGCCAAAGTAGAAACTACATAAAACCGATGTTTCTTATCCTGCTGATAGATCAAATTTAATTAATCCCTTATAATTTCTTGAGCTCCTCTACTTAACTTATCTAATATGTTGGATACAAAATCCACCTGCAGGGTTTGACATAATCAAAACTTATAAGCTTTTTCAAGGGGATATCATCAATCCCAAAATTGAGACATGGATTCCATCATTAATTAATATCCACCACACAATTAATATTACCACCCAATCCAATGAGATATTGACCCATTTAAGGATCTCACCATTTTAGGAATCAAAGTGTAAATATCAAATGTACGTGTCTACAAATTAACTTAGAATTTAGAGCATAAGCACTCATAATAGCCATGAGGTATTAATTATCTTATAAGTCAGTATAAAGATAATTACCCCAAGTAAGTCCCGTTTAATACACAAAGTGTACCAGCATAGTGAGTTGAAACTGTACCGTTTTCCGTAAGCAAGACAAACATACTACAACACCATGCTGCAGTCCTACCGATGGTGTGTCCAATCCATCTACGATTGTAAACCAAAATCTTACATTCTACAATATCCGATGGTCTGATCTTCCCTGTGCAAGCCGAACTCTACACACCAAACCACCTACTATGTAGAGTGAAAGACACACATGCATAATATTAAATAAACAATATAATACAAATATTGCCCACACAGATTCTCATAAAAAATAGATTAACTGATTTTATTAAATGAATAATAAATCAACTACATAAAGCATGACTTTTAGTATATATCCCTAACAGTTATTCTATTTCAAATCATTGATTTATGATAAGAAGTATTGACTATTAGTTTTTCATTTTTAATAAAACTTTTTAAATATATAATGAAATAAAGATGGTTGTGGGTGAATTATTGACGAGAACCCTCACGAGACTTCACTCGTCCGACTAGGGACACCTAGGGGTTTAAAACGCCTGTTGCATATGCTAAATGCAATCGCGATCCATGCGAAATTGGAGTAGTATTTTTAGTAGTAGTTTATTTTGATGTTCTTTTTGCTCGAGAACTAGCAAAATGTAGGTTTGGGGGTGTGATCAAGAGAGAACAAATCCTAATTACACGTCTTAATTCACATTTGCTATCTCGTTTTATTCCATTTTAGTGTATTTTTACTTCATTTTCTGTTTTCTGTCAGGAATTGGAGAAAAGTAAGGATTCCAAGCTAAATGGGGTGAAAAAGCAGAAGAAAAGAAGCTGAAAAAGCCACATCGCACGCACGGCCCGCTCGCGCGAAAGTCCGGAAATCGCTCGCGCTACCCGCTTGCGCAACCTCCCAATATTGCGCTCGCGTGGCCCGCTCGCGCGATCCATACAAAAAATCAAAGACACATATTTCACTTTACTGAAGACTCCTATGCAAACAAAACTGTCAAATTACGTCCAGACTGTATAATATAGCAGTTTTAGTGCGTATCGGGCTAGAAAAGCTTCCAAAACTTGTTCCAAACTCCATATATACTTTGTTTTTATTCATTTTTTAGGGGAGACTATATTATACACATACACATACAGTCATATACAACAATATACACAGCCATTGAAGAGAGGAAAGCAAGGAGAAGAAGAAGAAGACCAAGGATTCTCATGGCCTCCTCCATCAACCTCTTGCCGTTCATCAATTCCATGGCCAACTAAATCTAGATTTAGGGTTTCAATGAAACTCTAGCCAAGTAATAGGGAGTTATTTATGTTTTTATTTTAGGTTTATTATGTATGGATGATGATTACATGTTTCGAGGATTTTTATAAATAAATCGAACTTCTATTGATTAAATCATTACTTTCAAAGTTTATTCTTGTCGTAGATCTATTTTGACTGTGATGTACTCAATGATCTATATTTGTCGTGCTTGTATAGATTATTTACATGTAATAGTACTTAATTGAATTGTGCTATCAAGTATCCGAATAGTCCATGCCTAGGTTAGACGAATTATGCCACAACCTTAATTTAGTGTGGGATAATTCATGCTAATCGAAGATGAATTATGTTGGTGCTTGAACCATGGTTATTTTCTTGACGGAGGAATTGGGCTTGTAGTTACAATTCTCCATTATCACCCAATTTAATAAGCTAATTGAATTCATAAATACCCTTATTATGAAGCTAGTGGTGGATTTGCAATCCTAGGTTCTCTAAACATATTATAAAAACAACTTTTTAATTGCTTTCATAATTTAGATTTATTTTAATTAGTTTCATTAGTTTAATTACAATTCAAATAAAAATCCGTTTTCTTAATTAATTAGATTTAGATTTTAAAACTAAAAGTTGTAGTAATTCAATCTCTATGGGTTCGACATTTACTTCCACACTACAAATTCCTAGAAAGTAAAGTATACTTTTATATCTTGATTTTGACAATATCACTCTCCTTGACTTATGTGCGAGTGTTAATCTCTTACCTTACTACGTCAACAAACAACTAGGTCTAGGTGAACTGAAACCCACGGCCGCTACGATACAATTAGCGGATCGTTCTGTTAAAATCCCTAGAGGAATCATCGAAGACGTTTTAGTTAAAGTTGATAAATGTTACTATCCCATCAATTTCATGGTTCTTGACACCGAACCCGTGCTAGATGCTAGGAGACACACTCCTGTCATTCTAGGTTGTCCATTCTTAGCTACGGCCAACGCTCGTGTGAATTGTCGTACGAGGGTAATGAAAGTGTCATTTGGGAATATGAATTTAAAATTAAACATTTTTAACGCCATTGATCAACCTCCTAATAACGATGATTACCTTTATAAGGCAGATAGTGAGGAAAGACGAACTACTGAATCCAATAGCGTAATAAGTTTGAGTGAGGAGAACAATATTGTGAATGATGAGCAGACAAATTTGAATAATCTGGATCCTAATGACGAATTTACGCGGAAGGTGAGAAATCGATTTAAACACGATCAAGGTGAAAAGTTGAATGAATTAATTCATAGCGCCGTTCTTTCTGCTTTCCACCGGAATCTCCCTAATACCTGCAAGGGTTCACAGTCCGAGTTACAACCTCTATAAATCTTGAGCTAGAATGGTCTAGCTGAAGACGTAAAAGACAGAGCTTCTTGGAAGGCAATCCAAGCTTTATTTTGTTTGTTTCTCCTATTTTTGAACTTTTATTGGGTCATTTTAAGTCCTTTTTGAGTTTTCTGGACAGCTTTGGGGGTTGGAGTAAATTTATTTTGAACTTATACACATCAAACAAGTAAAACGAGAGGAAAAGACCAAGTCACGCGCGCGACCCGCTCGAGTGATAGGTCGCTTGCGCTGCTCACTCGCGCGAGATTGTACCTTAGAGAAAAATTTTCAAAGTTTTTTATATATAGCCTCAGGTTCATGTCGCGCCACAAATCGCGCGCGTGAGGGGTTCGCTCGCGCGACCCGCTGATGCGATTTATGGACTTAGAAATTTTTCTTTAGTTTTTTTTAAAAAAAAAACAGGCCTCAGTATTACCTCTCAGAGGGCATACGCACGTGAAGGTCGCTCGCGCGCTCTGTTCTCTTATCTTCTTTCTCCCAAACCTGGTCAGTTGTTTGCTCGAGTCGCTCATTGTTTTCAAAGTTCAGTTTGTGCTTGTTCTGGTTTATTTTCATTGTGTCTTTTGAGTTTAGCTTAGTTTCTAAAAAATTAAAATAAAAATAATAAAAAAAAAGGTACACCACGGTCTGTATTTCATATATATATCTCTATTAGCTATAATTTTTTTTTGTCCAATATTAACAAGTGAATTAGTGTTTTCATTTGGAGCAATTGAACTTTATTGCCATATTCATTTACGTTTACCTGGTTTGTGATTGTAGAGATCGAGGTATTATCGTTCCTTCCTTCCGTACTCTCCTTCTTTCATTTTATTGTTTCATTGGGGACAATGAAAGGTTTAGGTTTGGGGGTATACACATTATTATGCACCGATTTTTTTAAAAAAAATTCGATACTTATGCTTAAATAAATGATTTTACCTACGTTTTTGCAATCTTAATTCGATACTTCTTGTTATGTAACTTGAATTGTTATAGAATGCTATACTTGAGAAGATGTGATTAAACATTTCTTGAAGTCATGATGCGATGTTTTAGGATATGTATCGTTCGAATCGTAGTTTTATATCATAAATTTGCACACAAAGCTGTGCATTGCACGTAGTCGCTTGAATACATGTTTAATGTGAACTGTAATATGATTCGGATTTCTAGATAACATAAGGTGGAGACTAGACCCCGTGAACTTTTGAGCCTATCTTTTTAATTTAGAGGATTATAAATACATTTTGTGTATATCAAATTTCATTGAAATAGCGCATTAACTCTTTGTTTAGTCTCACTATTCTTGTTTTGGTTAATAGTCAAGTTAAAATATTTGTTACAATGCTAAATAATCTTCCGTTATAAATATTGAAGAACCATTGATCGTAGGAAATGATGGTAGGCCCTCTTTGTTTACTATCGACCGATAATGATACAAATTTCCTTAGTTCGCCCCTTTGAGCCGTTAAAATTTTTTTTTCTTTAATAACCATTTTTCTTTTTTTGCTCCAACTTGACCAACTTGGAGTTCACCACTAAGAGATTGATCAACTTTTAGTGGTGATAAGGCGGTGTGTCGATTGAGAAGAAGAAGAAGAAAACAAGATGATGTTTAGGGTAGTTGCCTTGGTATTCAATGAATATTCGTTTTAAAAGCAACGAAGAAAAAAAAGGAAAGAATAAGGTTGGAAGAAGAAAAAAAAAAGAAGAAAAAAAGAGGAAAGAAATTGAAAAAAAAAATGAAAGAAGAATATGAAAAGATGAAAGTTGGTAGAAGAATGAATGAAAAAAATTGAACATGCCTTACAATGCCATTCTGAAAACTACCTAATGAATCTTTTCTATCATTTTTCATTGCCTGAGCCACGTTACAACCTTTGAAAAGTCCTATTTAATCATTGAAAACATGGTTCGAATATGTAAATGATAGGAGGGGGATTAAAACATGGTAACGATTAATTTTTCTTGACTGTTAGCGTCCTATCCATGAGACTACTTTTCTTTCGTGTCATGCGTCTTTTACGAGTCATATGTGAGCATTTCTCATTTTGAAAACATATTTCGTTGGCTCGCATATATATACCTGAGAAATTACACATGTTTCTGAGTGTTTCATTTGAGAGTGTAATAAACGATGTGAGATTCGTAGTCGAACCATAGTTGGATGGTTATCCTTATAGTCCAAGTTCATGGCATGCGCATGTTTATTTGACTACCACATCACACACGTACAATTTTATGTGAAAATCTATTGATTTATACGATGCATGTGCTTGGGATTGTTTTTCATAACGTAGATGGACGTTTTTGATTCTGTTTCTTTTTGTTCGTTATTCTATTTCAAATCACTGCTTTATGATAAGGAGTATTGAATGATTATGTTTTTCAACTTTAATAAAAAAAATTTTAATTTATAAGTTAATAAAGATGGTTGTGGGTGACTTGTTGACGAGAACCCTCACGAGACTTCCCTCGTCCGACTAGGGACACCTAGAGGTTTAAAAGGCTTGTTGGATATGCTAAATCCAATCGTGATCCATGCGAAAATGGAGTAGGAATTTTATTTGTATTAGTATTTTTATTTTTTTGATATTTTTGCTCGAGTACTAGCAACATGTAGGTTTGAGGGTATGATCGGGACAGAACAAATCCTAATTACACGCCTTAATTCACATTTATTAGTACTTTTTATTCTGTTTTATTGTATTTTGATTTCGTTTTCCATTTTCTGTCAGGATTTGGAAGAAAGCAAGAATCCGGGCTAAATAAGGAGAAAAAGCAGACAGAAAGAAGCAGAAAAGTCACCTCGCGTGCGGCCCGCTCGCGCGACATTCTAACCCATCGCTCGCGCGACCCGCTCGCTCGGCCTCCCAAAATCACGCTTGCACGATCTGTACAAAAATCCAAAAATGCGTAATTTAGTGTACTAAAGATCGCTACGCAAACGAAACCGCCTAATTATGTCTGGAATGTAAAATAAAGCAGTTTTAGTGTGAATAGGTTTTGGAAAGCCTCAAAACTTGCTCCAAATCTATATATATATCCTATTGTAAATCAGTTTTTAGGTTAGACAATATTATTACACAACAATATACTTTCAGCCATTGAAGAGAGAAAAGCAAGGAGAAGAAGAAGAAGACCAAGGATTCCCATGGTCTCCTCCATCAACATCTTGTCAATCTTCAATTCTATGGCCGCTTAAACAGAGATCTAGGGTTTCAATGAAACCCTAGCCAAGTAATAGGGTGTATTTTATGATTTTCTTTTAGATTTATTATGTATGTATGGATGATGATTACATGTTCAGAGGATTTTTTATAATAAAATTGAACTTTTATTGATTAAATCATTGCTTTCAAAGTTTATTCTTGTCTTAGATCTATTTTGAATGTGATGTGC
The DNA here is from genome assembly GCA_033977485.1 of Hydrangea macrophylla. Lineage (NCBI taxonomy): Eukaryota > Viridiplantae > Streptophyta > Magnoliopsida > Cornales > Hydrangeaceae > Hydrangea > Hydrangea macrophylla. Next base: position 42,461,017 of record CM066993.1, read on the forward strand.
TCAATGATCTATATTTGATGTGCTTGTATAGATTATTTACATGTAATGGTGCTTATTTGAATTGTGATATCAAGTAGCCAAATAGTTCATGCCTAGGAAACACGGATTGTGCCGCAACCCTAGTTTAGTGTGAGACAATCCGAGCTAACCGAAGATGAATTATGTTAGTGCTTGAATCGTAGTTATCTTCTTGATGGAGGAATTGGGCTTGTAGCTACAATTCCCCATTATCATCCAATGTAATAAACTAATTGAATGCATAAATACCCTTACTATGAAGCTAGTAGTGGATTTGCAATCCTAGGTTCACTTTAAATATCGTTTAAAACAGCTTTTAATTGCTTTCATATTTAGATTTATTTTTATCGATCTTAGTTTAAATCAAAATCAAAATCAAATTACCGTTTTCTTAATTAACAGATTTAGATTTTAAAATTAAAGTGCTTTAGTAATTCAATCTCTGTGGGTTCGACATTTACTTCCACACTACAAATCTTTTAAAGTAAATCATACTTTTTATCTTGATTCTGACAACATCAATCATCAATGAATCTTCTTATATAAGATTTAAAATTTTTGAAATCCTAATTCATCATGTTTTCATAATACATATTGCATACAACTCAAACGAGGTGGCTTTGATACTAGTTGTTGGAAAACTAGATCCAGTGCGCAGTAGAAAAAGGAATAGATACAGTTCAAAACTTTTAAGATCTACTTCTCGTTTAGTTGTATATAATACAATACATATATATATATACACTACTTATATAAATATATATAATCATACCAAAATAGATCTGTTGGATCCTTACGAGAACTCTTCTCTTGAATAGACGTAGAACTTCTTTCTTCCTTGTGTTGTTGATGAAGATCTTCTTCTCCAAACTCCAGAAATCTTTACTCCTATGGCTTTCGGATGTTTCCAAATACTAGGGTTTGGTTGGAAACCCCTAAGGAACAATATGGGAAGGTTTCCAGGGATCAGAGATTGATCTGGGACGTCTAGGGCAAGTAAGCATTACGCGCAACGTACGTAACAATTTCTAATAATTTAAGCTAACACTGTCAGAATTTGAGTCTAATTGAATAAATTTTTGAAGTTCAAGGACCCAATTAAAAAAAATTTAAGTTTATGGTCCCAATTGAAAACAAGCAGTGGCAGACCCAGGATTTTGTCTTAGGATGGACCAAGTTTATTGAATTTGACTTTAATAGTAAACAAGTTTCATGCGGGGGTTCGGGGGCAGCCCCGAGGCAAATTTTTTTGGTCTATTTATGCATATCTTTTGTGTGAAACAAAGAGTTGAATAGATTTAGGCCTTATATGTCTTACGAAGTGAGTCAATACCCCATTACCCAACTTATGAGATAAACAATGTCTAAATCTATTCAACACACCTACTGACTATAATAGTCCTTCAAATGGGAATATTAAAATGATATTATTAATTAATCCTGCACTATTTGGCATACCCAAAAAATGGACGATTGAATTAATATGGACTATTAGTTCGATTTCTTGTGTCTCTAGATTAGTCCTGCAAAATAGACGTGGTCTTAGGTAGGGTGGCAATTCGGGCTAGACGTGTAGTAATCGGGTCATAAATGGGTTGCGTGGTTTTGGTTTGATTTTAAGTTTTGAGTACTATTTAATAAAAAATATAAACTTTTTTAATTTAATCGTGCCGTGTCGTGTCATAATCGGGTTGTCTCAGCAAACAGTGTTGTCGTGTCAGAAATTGCCACCCCTAGCCGACCCAACTCTTAGGGCTTTAATTTTTTCAACTAACTTTTATATGGATGATATATGTTGAAAATGTTAAAAATTTCGAAGGGCCAATTAATGAATTAGCTTTAAAATATTAAAATTTTGGGAGGGTCAATTATTAAGGGCTCGCATGGTAACGTAGTTGTTTTTTTATTTTCAGTTTTGATTTTGATTTTTTGTATTGAATTAGAGTCAGGAATCAATACAAAAACTGAAAACAAAAAACAACGATGTTACCATGCGAGCCCTAAATTAACTTCAAAATATTAAAATTACACATGTATCCCACAAAAATTCAACAAATTTGGGGGAATCATGGCCCCCTTTGGTCTAGCAATAGGTTCGCCCCTGAAAACAGATGTATAATTTAATAGATTAAAGTGTAATTTATTCTTAATTTTAAAAGTATAAAAAGGTAAAGTGAAAATGGACCGAAGCTCGAGACCAAAATTTATTCAACCCCTCTTTTTATCTTTCTCTCTTTGAGCACCATGTAAATGCATGCCCATTCCATATGCATCGGGCAATTGTAAAGAAATTCGGATGTAGCGTCAATTAGAGAACATATTCATTATAATGTTAGTTATATTGATGATGTATTATAACAACTCTATTTAAACACTTGTGCTTCTCAATTTTAAGGAAAACATAAGCTTAGACATTGCTAATAACCGCCATATACATCTCATAGTTATAAAAGCTTGCAAATCAGAAATTATATACTTTAAAACTAGGTGGAAGAGTTATCTTTTCACTGAGAATTCTTCGGTACAATTAAGTGGTTTGCGTATACCTACAACATACTAGTTTTGATCAGAAATAATTGTTCCCGAGAACATTTGTTCCATACTAAGAAACATTTAATATTTCCGATCATGGTACAATTGTTTCTTATCGGAAACAATCATTCTCACCCAAAACTACCATGATGTAGGTACACCCAAACCAATTGGGCAAACCGAAGAGTTTTTCATTTTTACTTGGATATTGCTAATAACCCCTCATTTTTTCAAATTAGCAACCTCCATTTTTTTCCCGGAAAATATTTAGCAACCTCCATTATCAACCACGGTTCATGAACGATGTTAGTTGGTGATGATAATATAGTATCTTTGCATTGATAATGGAACTATTTCTGTTCTTTCAATCCAACTAGTGTGGGTGCTATACTTAAAAAGTAGGTACTGAAATAGAAGGTAACATTGTCATTAATTGGAGCATCCACAGTGGTGTACAACACATTTAAACTTGGTAAGATAGTGAAACTTAAGTGTGTTACGCCTGAGTTTACCAATGGTACAGAGAAACAGAAGAGTTTCAACCGTCCAAATTCCAAACAGCATAGACTCAAGAGTTTAAATTTGAAACGGTCAAGCCATAGCCGTGTAAATTCAAAACGGTAATGTCATGACAGTTTGATGAAGGAAACGTGTAGGGTTTTTAAAAAGCAACTTGACAAGAGTTTACCAATATGAAGACTTACATGTGATGACTAAAAATTTAGGTTAAATTCGAAATGGTCAAGTGCTGAGTGATTGCAAGGCCGGCCCTGATTATAGACCATCATCTAGGGCACCTCAATTTTTGGCGTTTAATTAGGGCTCTAATCTAGACTATTTTATAAAGAGAAATGGAGGGGTACCCATTCACTTTTGACTACCTCTCGTTATTACATTATAACCATTAAACTTACCCTTTCAAAAAAATATAATCAAAGCCCTCAATGGTCATTAGAACTCAAAACAAAACTCACCCAACTCAAACATGAAAAACTGTTCCCACAAACAAAGCCTTTTAAAAACCGTCCTATGTTAATTTCCAAAAACCGTCTCCATCTTCCTTAAATTTGGGAAACAGAGTGAAAAGTGAAAAATAAATATGCCTTTTAGAGAGAGTGAAATTTTGTGTGTTAGTATGTATGTTTTGGAGCATGTTCATGTTTCCAATTGTGACATATATGCACTTCACTAAATGTGAGAAGATTGTGCAAGTACCAATCCCATTAACCATGCATGTGTCACATATACAAGTAAGATAGTGGTACACTCAATTAAATATTAGCCAGTTAAATCATCGAGAAGCGAGTGGAATCAGGCCCAAAGATTCACCATGGGCCCATTAATTCTGACAATACATATTGCCCATCCACTCAGTGGGCCCTACGTGACATATGATACATAAAGAAGAAGCCCAAGACCACTGACGTCACTAACTTATAACCAACCAGAACCCACTAGGCACGCTGTGGAAAGTGACATACATGGAGAAAGGTAGTGGGCCGACGTGGATAGAAGAAGCAAAGAGAAGGTATATAACTGAGTCGGGAAGCATTGAGGGAGGTAGGCCATTTTCTATCATTTCATAGTTCCATACGTTGGAGATCGGAAAAAGTAACTGCTTAAGCATCGGAGGAGGTTCTAGGAAAATAACCCCCATCGGCCTTTCTTGTTGTTTTGTATGTTTGCAGGAGAACTCCAGCGAACTGGATCGCGATTACTTCTGGAAGATTTTGGGGAACATCAGTTGGCGCCGTCTGTGGGAACGATAAAGTGTAGCTCTCACCTTTTGTTAAAGTGAGCGCTCATCCAAATATCATGGAAGAAAACAGTTCACTTAGTGAAAAAGTTAGCCATGTGGAGACCAAGAACCCAGAGGATCCTGGTGCTCAAGTGACTGATTATTCTAGTGAAAGTCAGGCGATGCCCAGCCAAATGGAGGCTGTGATGCAGCAAATCAAATCTCTTACTGAAACAGTTGAGGTGTTGGTGAAACAACAAGCGAATCAAACATCGTTTCATAAGGAATCGGAAGTTAAAAATTTCGACCAAAAAGATCAGTACGTGCAGCAAGGTGCTGACCCGCCAGTTAATACAAATGCAGGAGGATTGAAGGAAGATGTGGCGGAGTCCTACATGAAGAGCGAAGCGCTGCACGGAGAGAATCAGGAGTGGAGAATTATCTTGGGGCTGACAGAGCCTCCCTTTTCTGAGCAGATCATGGCCGAGCGGTTGCCAAAGAAGATCATCTTGCCGAAAGTGGAACGTTACGATGGAAAGGCCGGCCCTATAGAGCATTTGTGCCACTATCAGCATGCCATAGCCCTGCATGATTGCAGTGAAGCACTCTTGTGCTGGGTATTCTCAAACACCCTCACGGGAGCAGCTTTGTCGTGGTTCAGACATTTACCTCCGAGATCAGTCGATTTGTTTGCTGTGATGGCAACAAAGTTCGTTAATCGGTTTATCACGAGCCGAAAGTTGAAGAAGGGGCCGGATCATCTCCTAACCATCAAACAGTCAAAGGAAGAGTCATTAAGGGATTACATAACACGATTCAATGCTGAACTCGTCAATGTTGACGGGTGTGAGGGAGGTTTTGCTACTGTAGCGTTAAGGGCAGGTCTTCAGCCTGGTCTGTTTTGGAAGTCTATCACGAAGAGACCACCTCTAGACAAAGCTGACCTATTAACAAGGGCTCAGAAGTACATAACTCTAGAGGATATGGATTCGACCCGTCGAGATTGTAAGCGGTTGATCGATCCTAGAGGGAGTTCTAGAGGGGTGAAGGAAGAAAGGAAGAAGGGAAGATCGCCAAATCACTCAGGTAGGAGAATAACACGCCGTAGAGATAGATTCTCGAGGTCCAATCACTACACACCTTTGAATGCGTCTTTGTCTCAGATTTTGAGACAGGTTAAAGGAAAGGAACAACTAAGTTGGCCGGGAAAGTTGAAGGGGGAACCCGAAAACCGAGATCAAAATAGGTTTTGCGATTTTCATAAGGATCATGGGCATACTACGGATGAATGCCGAATCCTGAAAAGGGAAATTAAGGAGTTGATCCGAAGAGGCCGCCTCAGGGAGTACGTCAGGAGAAATGACAGAGTGGGACCGACACGGGATCGGACGAACAAGGATCAGATGAAAGACAAATCAGATCAACGTCCAGCGGATCAGCCTCCTCGACCTAATGTTATTTACACTATCCATGGTTGCACCAGAGATTCTGGATATTTGAACCGAGCAAAGAAACGCTTCTCTCGAGTAGTCATGTGGGGACCGACGCGAGTTCTCAGTATGGAGCAGAGGTTTAAAACACCAGCCCCAGTAATTACCTTTGGGGACGAAGATATGATTGGAGTACACGTTCCCCAAGCCGATGCCCTGGTGGTAACTCTAGCTATTGCATACTACGATGTAAGAAGGATCCTCATTGACAATGGAAGTAATATCAATGTAATTTCTTACACGCTCTGGAGAAAATGAACACCGATCTTGGGCAGATGAGGGGATCCACTAGGAAGATCACCGGATTTAGTGGAGAAGTCATGGAGCCGGTAGGCGAGATCAGATTGCCCGTCACTATTGGAAAGGCTACCAATTACATATCCGGAGTGGATGAATTCTCAGTGATAAATGCACCATCACCTTATAATGCCATAATGGGGCGTCAGTGGCTCCATGACATAAAGATCATACCATCATCGTATTACCAGTGCATGAAGTTGGCTCTCAGAGGTGAAGTGGTATCCATCAGAGGCGATCAGAAAGTTTCAAGGGAATGTCACGCTACTTGATTCAGATATGTCAGGGAGAAATAGCACTTACAGCACCCTGGAGGCCAGGCGAGACAAGGACGCATGGATGATGACTCTGACCTGGTACCACCAGGAATTTGTGATGATCGACCTGACTCTCTTAAACCCGGGGAGGAGGTAGAAGAAGTTAACCTTGACAAAGGAAATAAGGAAAAGAAAGTGAAGAATGGAGCTCGTCTCACGGGTGCACTCAGGAAGGAGTTGGTCCAGTTTTTAACTGAACACCAGCACGTCTTCGCATGGTCTACTGGAGATTTGATTGGAATAGATCCCGAGATAATTTCACACCGGTTAATGGTAAATTCAGAGCATCCGCCAGTCCGACAGAAAAGAAGAAAGTTCGCAACGGAAAGGCATCAAGTCATTAACGCTGAAGTAGAAAGATTACTAGAATCCGGGCATATTAAGGAAATGTTTTACCCGGAGTGGTTGGCTAACACCGTTGTAGTCCCTAAGAAAGGGGGAAAATGGAGAGTCTGTGTGGATTATACAGACCTCAATTGGGCTTGTCCTAAAGACAGTTTCCCAATTTCGAAGATAGACCAGTTGGTTGATGTGACAGCTGGGAATGAGTTGCTTTCTTTTATGGATGCATATTCGGGATATAACCAGATTCGGATGTACCCAGGTGACGAAGAGAAAACCTCTTTCATCACGGAGAGGGGCCTTTATTGTTATAAGGTGATGCCATTTGGATTGAAAAACGCAGGAGCCACTTATCAGAGGTTGGTAAATGGGATGTTTCATCACCAATTGGGAAAAACGATGGAAATTTATATGGATGACATGTTAGTCAAAAGCAAGGACAGGACAGATCATGTCAGGCATTTAAGGGAAGCCTTCACAGTTCTTGATAAATATGACTTGAAGTTGAACCCAGCCAAGTGCGCTTTTGGGGTGTCATCAGGGAAGTTTCTAGGATTTCTGGTGTCTGAAAGAGGAATAGAAGCAGATCCGGATCAAATCAGAGCGCTTCAGGAAATGATTCCACCTCGAAATAAGAAAGAAGTACAAGCCCTCAATGGAAGGTTAGCAGCTCTCAACAGATTCATCTCCAAAGCATCTGATAAATGTTTGCCGTTCTTCAGAGTACTTAAGGGGAACAAGAATTTTGAGTGGACAGAATATTGTGAAGAAGCTTTTTAGAGTTTGAAGAATTATTTGGGAAACCCTGTAATGTTAAGCACCCCGAATCAAGGAGAGGAGCTTTTCCTGTACTTAGGCGCTTCAGATCACGCCGTTAGCTCAGCCCTCGTGAAGTTAGATGCTGGGGTTCAGAAGCCAATCTACTACACCAGTAAGACCCTCTCGAAAAACGAATAGAGTTATCCTGAACTCGAAAAACTAGCTTTTGCTTTGTTAAGTTCTACTCGTAAATTACGGCCTTATTTTCAAGCACACACAATAGTAGTACCCACTGCACACCCACTTAGATCTGTGTTGCATAAGCCTGATACCTCTGGACGCCTCATGAAGTGGGCAATAGAACTGGGTGAATTTGATATTAAATTTGTCCCAAGGGTAGCAATCAAAGCACAGGCCTTTGCAGACTTCATTACGAAATTCCAAGCAAGACCGGGGGTCGAGATACAACCTGAAACAGCATGGGGTCAGGAAATCTGGAAATTATACACCGATGGAGCTTCTAGCCGGAGGGGAAGTAGAGCTGGTGTCGTCCTGATTACACCTGAGCAGGTCCAGTTGGAAAGAGCAGTGGCCTTCTGCTTTAAAGCCTCGAACAACGAAGCTGAATATGAAGCCCTGATCACGGGGCTACAAATGGCAAAATTGTGTGGAGCTGAGAATCTTCAAGTTCACTGCGATTCCCAATTGGTTGTAGAGCAGATGAAAGAAGGTTTTGACCTCAAGGATGAAAGAATGCGGTTGTATAATCAAATAGCACGGAGATTGGCAGATCAATTCAGTAATTTTGCAATAGTCAAGATAGCCGGAGAAGATGATCACCGAGCAGATGCCTTATCAAAATTGGCAGCAGCGTTGGAATTTGCATCGGAAGGCGAAGTGAAGATTGGTGTTCAAGAACTACCCAGTATTTCTCAAATGCCTAGGGTATGTGTAGTAAATTTAGAAGAATACAGAGACACATGGATCATGCCTATTTACCTTATCTAACAAAAGGGACACTACCTGAAGATAAAGTATCAGCTCGAAAGTTAAGGATAAAGTCAGCTAGGTACGTTGTGTACGAAGGAGCCTTATACAGGAGGTCGTTCACACAACCTCTCCTTCGCTGTCTAACGCCATATCAAAGTGAATATGTACTAAGGGAAATTCATGAAGGCATATGTGGCAACCATATGGGGTCAAGATCAGTATCCCACCGAGCGCTAACTCTGGGTTATTTCTGGCCCCACATGAGGGAGGACGCTCGACAATTGGTTCAAAAATGTGAGAAGTGTCAAAGGTTTGCTAATTATACGCACATCCCAGGTCGCCAATGACCCCAATTGTTAGCCCCTGGCCATTCATACAGTGGGGGATGGACCTGGTGGGACCGCTTCCCAGAGCAATAGGAGGGAAAAAGTTTGTTTTAATCGCAGTTGATTATTTCACCAAATGGGCTGAAGCCGAAGCTTTGGTTAAGATCGGTCAAAAGGAGATGAAAAATTTCGTGTGGAAGAGTATTGTGTGCAGATTTGGAATCCCAGAAGTAGTAATCACAGACAACGGCACACAATTCGAGGGGGGAATATTCCAGGATTTCTGCCATGGCATGGGTATTAGCCATCATTTTTCATCTCCCGGACACCCTCAAGGAAATGGACAAGCCGAGGTAACTAATCGTTCAATTATAGACGCCATGAAGAAAAGGTTGGATCGAGCTAAAGGTAACTGGTTAAATGAGCTCCCCGGGATATTGTGGGCATACCGGACTACTCAATGAACTTCGACGGGAGAATCGCTATTCATGTTAGCATATGGTACTGAGGCGGTACTCCCAGTTGAAATTGGTATGCCTTCATCACGAACAACATTTTGTAATTCAGAACACAATGGGCAAGCTATTCGGGAGAATTTGGACTTGTTGGAAGAAGTACGAGATCAAGCTCTGGTAAAAATTGCAGCATATCAGCAAAGAGTTACAAAAAGATACGACCAGGGAGTCAAGCCTAAATATTTTCAGTTGGGAGATTTAGTACTAAGAAGGATTTTCCCCAGTACAAAAGAGTCAGGAGTAGGGAAGCTGAACCCCAACTGAGAAGGACCCTATAAGATAATCAAGATTAACAGGCCAGGCACATATTGGTTGGAAGATATGAATGCGAAGCAAGTTCCAAGGCCATGGAATGTAGAGCACCTTAGAAAATATTTCTGCTAGTTAGAGTTATTTTCCCAGTTATTGTAAATACGCAAGTTTTCATTCCATGTAAATACACAATTCTCAGTTTCTGTGAGTATTCAAGGCAATGCTTTATATGCAAAGTCCAACCAACATGTTATGACGCGTGTAGTTCACCAAGTTACGGGATCATGAATCCCGAAGTGAACATAAGATCTCACCTCAGACCTGAGATGAGTGTAAAGAGTTCACCAAGTTATGGGATCATGAATCCCGAAGTGAACATAAGATCTCACCTCAGACCTGAGATGAGTGTAAAGAGTTCATCAAGTTACGGGATCATGAATCCCGAAGTGAACATAAGATCTCACCTCAGACCTGAGATGAGTGTAAAGAGTTCACCAAGTCACGGGATCATGAACTCCGAATTGAACATAATATCTCACCTCAGACCTGAGATGAGTGTAAAGAGTTCACCAAGTTATGGGATCATGAATCCCGAAGTGAACATAAGATCTCACCTCAGACCTGAGATGAGTGTAAAGAGTTCACCAAGTTACGGGATCATGAATCCCGAAGTGAACATAAGATCTCATGTCAGACCTGACCTGAGTGTAAAGAGTTCACCAAGTCACGGGATCATGAACTCCGAAGTGAACGTAAGATCTCACCTCAGACCTGAGATGAGTGTAAAGAGTTCACCAAGTCACAGGATCATGAACTCCGAAGTGAACATAAGATCTCACCTCAGACCTGAGATGAGTGTAAAGAGTTCACCAAGTTATGGGATCATGAATCCCGAAGTGAACATAAGATCTCACCTCAGACCTGAGATGAGTGTAAAGAGTTCACCAAGTTACGGGATCATGAATCCCGAAGTGAACATAAGATCTCATGTCAGACCTGACCTGAGTATAAAGAGTTCACCAAGTCACGGGATCATGAACTCCAAAGTGAACAAAAGATCTCACCTCAGACCTGAGATGAGTGTAAAGAGTTCACCAAGCCACGGGATCATGAACTCCGAAGTGAACGAAAGATATCAAGTCAGACCTGATCTGAATGTAACTAGTTCACCAAGGGGTAGGATCATGAGTTCTTAAATGAACAATAAGATTTTGGGTCCTACCCGGTTTGAGCACAAATAGTTCATTAAGCATGGCATCATAGGTCCCAGAATAAACTATTAAATTTCAAGATTGCCAGAATAAAGGTTTCGCAGAGCAAAACATAATCACAAACGTCCCACATCAAGAATTACTAATAACAAAAGATGAAAAATAATTACAGGAACATATCTTGTCACCAGATTTGTTCAAAATTCCATCAGGTCATCACCAAACCACGATTGTATAAACAAAATATACACAAAAAGTTGTAGTCTTAAAAGAGAAAGGCAGATGGGGTAGGAAAGGTCAAACTTCGTCAGGAAGGGAAGTCAAGCGGGTGTCAGCATCACTCTGTGCAGGAATCGCGGAAGCTGATCTTGCGGTAGGATCGGATACAGGTGGAGTGACTCCAGAGCTAGTTTCACCTTCGAGGGAAATAGTATATTCTGCAGTAAATTCTACATCGGGATCCAACAGAGCAAGGTCTATATCGGGAAAACGTGCCTTGAGTTGGCTCACACACTCCATAACTTTACCTCTGCATTCTTCCCAACCCTTGTCGAACCCATCTTGGGCGAAATCAGTGCCCTTAGCCACCAGTTCATCCAACTTTTCTTTAAAGTACATCTCAGCAGCTCATTTCTTTTCCACTTTGAGTTGCGCGAGATGGGCAGCTTTGTCTTTTTCTCTTCCTTCTTTCTCCAACAGAAGATCAGCAGCCACTTTCTGAGCCTGAGCTCGAGCATCATTTAGAAGAGAATTAGAAGTTTCTTTCCCTGTATTGGCTTCCTCCAAGCTCTTCTGTAATTCCTCGACTTGAGATAACAGCTTTGAGTTTTTCAATACCTGCTATTCTAGCTGATGCTCGAGATCAACTCCCTTGCAATTCAGCCTTCCTAGAGCCGATTGGAGATACAGCGCCTAAAATTAATAAAGCATATAAGTAAAAATCCTTACACAGAGGCGTGTGAAAATGCACAATGAATAGGAGTGTGGAGGAGTATAGGGGAAGTTCCGATCTAGAGAGGGGATAGATGTACCTTGGTCAGGTATTCAGTAATCTTGAGGGTCATCTCAGAAGCTTTCCTGGCCTCTATTTGGGCGGGGAATCTGTTAGCTGCTTGCTTAAGGTAGCCTTGTATATAACGGTTCAGGTTCCCGGGTCCCCTCGGCAATTTGGAAGTATTTGCTGATTTCCCACTACTCATTATGTGACCAATATCCAACCCGGTAGAGGTATCTGGGGGATGCAATCGGGGAGATTGCCGAATTGATGGAGGAGTGTTGATTGGATGATGTGGGAGATCGGGTGATTTAGAGTCCGGGAGTGAAGAAGAAGGTGGAAGGATCTGGATGTCACTATCATCTGGCTCGTTTGTCAGCCTCAAGCTATGAGCAGCCTGAGCTTGGGCCTCAGCACCAGGAGGATTAGCAGGTTTCCTCTTTCGGCGAACTAACTACGCCCCAGCTACTCTTGCACTGACCTCATCCATCGTGACCAGTCCCGCTGAAAGAAGAGCCTCTTGTGTAATTATCCTATCCGCAAGCCTAACCTCAGGTACCAGCCACGCCTTAAGTTTCTCACGACGAGCTTCGGTAATGAGAGCCCGAGCTCTGGTTTCCGGAGCTGCAGAAATAACAATAACCATTAGAAATCAAGCAAAGGAGGTCGCGATATAAGCAGCATGTAGAGTAAATCTTACGAGGACTGCCCACTCTCCTGGGAACATTCCCAATATCACCCCTGATAAAAAAGAAAGTATTTTTCCAGCCTTTGTGAGATGTGGGAAGATCCTGTATGGCTTGAAATCTCTTTTCACCAGTAACATAGAATCCACTACCCTTTTTAGACTTAATTTGCATTACTGTTCTAAGGGTCCCTAAATCTAGATCTACCACATTGCGATCAGCTAAAATCAAGGAACCAACTAGCATCTGCCACCCATTAGGAGCCAATTGAGAGGGGCAGAGATGGTGGAACCTTAAGAAATCACAGAAGAATGGATGAAGAGGAATCCTAATCCCTAAACGGAAAAAATAAGTGTAGAAAGCAATTTCTCCCTCTTGCGGTTTGTATACAACCTCCCCAGGGATAGGAGCCCTACATTCAAGTTCGGGTGGGATTAGGTATCTCTCCTTGAGTAGTTATAACGTTTGAGAGGTTATAATAGACGGCTCAGAAGGTCCTGAGGGTTCGATTGGACGACGCTGAGAAGATTGAGCCTCCATCTCACAACCTTCCACGGTCAAAGTCCCCAAAGGATCGCAGACGTCAATACTTTCAGTACGAGATGACAACATAAAACTAAGAAGAAAGCGATAAGTAAGAGAGGAATTACTGACCTAGAAGACGAGAGAAGATGAAAGACCTTTAGTTGCTCCAACGGATAAAAGAAAGTAAAAGAAATTCACAACTAACCTGTAGGTGTATGATCAGCGAGAGTGATTGCAATGATGAAAGACGTGATGTTCCAGTAGCAGGCGCCCAAATTTCGAGGCATCGTTTGGAAAAAGAAGCGTCAGATTCAAATATCGGTAAAATCGCGTCCATTTGTAACCTCTATCCAACGGCTAAGAATAGAGGATTTTTTTTTGGGGGGGGGAGTAGCTGGTACACCCAATTAAATATTAGCCGGTTAAATCATCGAGAAGCGAGTGGAATCAGGCCCAAAGATTCACCATGGGCCCATTAATTCTGACAAGACATATTGCCCATCCACTCAGTGGGCCCTACGTGACATATGATACATAAAGAAGAAGCCCAAGACCACTGACGTCACTAACTTACAACCAACCAGAACCCACTAGGCACGCTGTGGAAAGTGACATATGTGGAGAAAGGTAGTGGGCCGATGTGGATAGAAGAAGCAAAGAGAAGGTATATAACTGAGTCGGGAAGCATTGAGGGAGGTAGGCCATTTTCTATCATTTCATAGTTCCATACGTTGGAGATCGGAAAAAGTAACTGCTTAAGCATCGGAGGAGGTTCCGGGAAAATAACCCCCGTCGGCCTTTCTTGTTGTTTTGTATGTTTGCAGGAGAACTCCAGCGAACTGGATCGCGATTACTGATCAGCGACGAATAGTTGCCGTTTATAGTCCTAAAAATACGCTTTGTTAGCCCATTTCATGTAGTTATTAAGTGAATTTTAATAAGTGCTCTATATTTTGTAGGTTTTGGAGCTTTAATATGAAAATGCACAAAAATCCAATGATTAGTGGCTTTGGAAGTCATTCTGGGCTCAAAAGATGATTCCGGTGAAGGATGAATGCAGTAGCAGCCTCGGAAAATTGCATTTTTGACAAGTAATACTTCAGATTTGAGAAATTTCTCCAGAGATATAAAATGTAGATCTTCGAGTTACGGACGCGTGGCCGCAAACGGTGAGTCAATCCGAGGTCCGAGTCAAAAGTTATCGCAATTCTACGAAAGTTGCGCAGAGCAGCGAAAAATCTGAGAAAATTCTGGAAAATGCCCAGGTCGCTGGAGCGACCCGCGCGCGCGACCCTTTGAAAAAGTCAAAGTTGTGTATTTTGAAGCCCTAAAGAGCCCTGTGCGATCCGAATTGGTTAAATACGTCCAGAAACGTAAAAACAGCAGTTTTAGTGCGAATTGACTTAGGAAAGCTTCCTAAATCCTTCCAAACTCTATATAAATCCTATTCTAAATCAATTTTGAGATTACATATCATTACACACTAATATACACATCAATATACAGCCATATTATACATTATTTTTAGCCATTTTTGAAGAGAGGAAAGCAAGGAGAAGAAGAAGAAGACCAAGGATTCACATGGCCTCCTCTATCAACCTCTTGCTATTCATCAATTCTATGGACAACTAAACTCTAGATCTAGGGTTTCAATGAAACCCTAGCCAAGTAATAGGGTTTTATTTATGTTTTTATTTTAGTTTTATTATGTATGGATGATGATTACATGTTTAGAGGATTTTTATAAATAAATCGTACTTCTATTGATTAAATCATTACTTTCAAAGTTTATTCTTGTCTTAGATCTATTTTGACTGTGATGTGCTCAATGATCTATACTTGCTGTGCTTGTTTAGATTATTTACATGTAATGGTGCTTAAATTGAATTGTGCTATCAAGTATCCGAATAGTCCATGCCTAGATTAGACGGATTATACCACAACCCTAGTTTAGTGTGGGATAATTCGTGCTAACCGAAGATGGATTATGTTGGTGCTTGAACCATGGTTATTTTCTTGACGGAGGAATTGGGCTTGTAGCTACAATTTCCCATTATCATCCAACTTAATAGGCTAAAATGATTCATAAATATTCCTATTATGAAGCTAGTGGTGGATTTGCAATCCTAGGTTCCCTTTAAATATCTTTAAAACAACTTTAATTGCTTTCATAATTTAGATTTACTTTTACTGTTCTTAGTTTTATTAAAATCAAATCAAAATCTATTTTCTTAATTAATTAGATTTAGGTTTTAAAATTAAGAGTCGTAGTAATTCAATCTCTGTGGGTTCGACCTTTGCTTTCACTACTACAAATCCTTAGAAAAAGTAAAGTACACTTTTATATCTTGATATTGACAACATCAATTACTTCTGGAAGATTTTGGGGAACATCAGATAGTAACGTTTATCTTTCCATTCACTGTAATAGTTATTGCTTACTCTTTTTTTTTTTTACGAGGATAGTTATTGTTTTTTGATATTTGCATTGTGTTCATTCTTAAAAAAATAATAATAATGAAATAAAATAAAATTTCATGATCTTCTCTGTTTCTACTACTTTCTTCATATAATTAGCACAGTTTATTGGTTAAGTTTAGGAATATGTATCACACAGAACACATTGCACACACAACGTGTGTGCCCCTCCACTAGTTAGACATAATAATAATAATAATAATAATAATAATAATAATAAAAATAATAATAATAAAGGCCCTTCAAAAAAAAATTTAAAGGCCCCAATTTTGGTTTAATATATATAATGAATAATGCTATATATGCTTCCTATATTTGAATTCTAAATTTGATTCCCAAATAGCTTAACACACATCTTAAATATTTGTCCCAACTTATTTTCATCCCATTTAGTATTAGTTTTAGCCCAAACCAAATTGTTTTACCATAAACCCAAACTTTACAATTACAATCATTGATCAACCCTTACTAAGCTTTGTTTGGCTCATGGATTTACTAAGGGAAAGAAAATAAGAAAGGAAACTAAAACGAGTCCGCTTGTGGCCGAGTGGTAAGTTTATTGGGTGTACTACCCAAGAGGTTTAGTGTTCTAGTCATGGGGAGCGTGGCCACTGGAGTATTCACCCGGCGCCTCCAGGCCTCGGGGGATTAGTCGAGGTGCGCGCAAGCTGGCCCGGACACCCCCGATTACCAAAAAAAAAAAAGGAAAAGAAAACATAGTGATAACTAAATTGAATATTCAAAATTTTTGAGTGTCTCCCTATTTCTTAAGTTCCACTTATATTTTAAATATTGCTAATGTTTCTTTATTATTTAAGCATGGAGGAAAAAATAATAATAATAATCACCTCGGATCGCTATCCTCACTCCCATGTGGGTCCAGTACAGGGGGTTCGCCTACATAGGGCCCCCAAAGAGTCAAGATAAGCCCTGACCGTTTGATGTCATACAGTAAAAAATTATCCGTTTGACTATCAATCTGTCATGCCTTGACCATTTGTTAACTACACCACTACAAAGGAAAGGTCCACTTTTTCGTACCATAACTTAACTTAACTTACCTTAAATTTTTTTTCTAAACTCACCTACACCACTGTGTGTAGATGCTCGATGGCATAAGATTTAATCTCTCTATTTGCTATATCAGGCAATACGTTGATTTCATAAAATTTTATCTACTTTTCACAACTGTACTTACCTGAGGAAAAAAAAATGTCACTTGAGAAATATTAGATTTTTCAAAATACGTTGTAATCTAGACATACATTGAAAAGGACTGAACCGCACTCCAATGCCGTACCTTGTGTCATGTGGGTATTGTCTTAGTATACTATTGATCCAAATAATGTTCATATAATTAACACTTGCACATATGGACTAATAATGCATGAACAACCACCACAGGACACAAAGCAGAGCAGTGAAGCGGTGTCCTGTTTGAAAAAGTTTTAGAGGAAGTTATGATATTTACGCTGTCCAATATCGAAGATTCGGTCAAGAGGAAACATTTGAATTAATCAGTAAATAAAAAGTGGATTTTGTTTAGCTTCCAGCTTCATTTTCTTTTCTTTTCTTTTCTTTTCTTTTCTTTTTTTTCACTATCATTCTGTTTTTAAAATAGAAATTATTTCTCCGCTTCCACATGCATATCATATTAATTAGTTGTAATGTTTATTGAGTTCCTTTTCAAAGAATAAATACATATATATGCTTTATACACGCATACAGATGTTTAATGTGGAAGACATAGGTATCTATCTCTATATCTATATAAAACTGCAGTGCTTATCTAACGGCCAAACAATTTTTTTTCTCTCTCTCTCTCTCTCTCTTCTATATCTCATACAATATATGCTCTACTGGAATATTAACTAGAGTTCACACTTGCTATATGAACTAGTACCAATCCCACCACCTTCCGTACCTTAGTACTTTAATGAAAGCGACATTGTTATCCAATCCAATCTGTATTAAAAAGTGCTGATTATAGAGCTAGCAGAAGTGGGGCAGATAGGTTAGGCTAAGGGCCAGTTTGGGCACACTTAAAGACTGTTTTGGGTAGCATGAGAATTGGTTCCATGATTCACAAAGCAAGCGACTTCAGATAGTTTTGTATTTGTGCAGCTACTCTTTGACTATATAGAGTTCTAGCCAAATTCCTGGTTTTCATTTTAAAAAAAAAAAACAGTTTTGTACTGTAGATTTTCCATCTATGTTTTTATTAGAATTAAGATTACATTGGTTTGATAAAGAACTAATTTTAAGATAGATACCCACTTGTGTGCAAAAAATTTACATTCACCAACGACTTTATAGATTTGGTTCTCTTATAAACCAAAGATCCCAAGAGACTAGTTAAGAATTAATGCATAACCAATATCAGGTTCAGTGTCCAACTCTGATGTTTGAACACTGGCTTCATATTGCTCTAAGATTTGATATTAGATTGGAAACAAACTCTTACACAATAAAGCATCCATCTACCAAAGACTTGATAATCAGTATATAAAACCGTTCACTTATAAACCATCGAACCAATTAGTAACGTTCCCAAACAGCCCCTGATGACACGAGACTACATCCTGTTAGCATCATTAATATGGAAATGGATGAGATATGGTTGGGAGGATGGGCGAAAATGCACTATAGGCTTTCAATCTTGAAATATGTTGGAGGATGAAGAGGCAAGATCCATGTGGTGGGTAAGGTCTAAGAAGCATCCAATCCTCGCCCTTTCTATACATCTATGATTCTATATATATATATATATATGTGTATATATATATATAGAGAGAGAGAGAGAGAGGGAGAGAGAGAGAAACTTCCAGGAAAAGGGTTCATGGTATCACCAACCATATCCATAGTAAGAGCATCTTCAATGGGCTACCAAATTCACTATCAAAGTCATAAAATGATAGCTCATCAAATTTAACCCACTCCAATGCAAGGTCAAATGCTCTACCAAAAAATGACAAAGTCATTTACATTGTCAAATTTGAGAGCTCAAATGACTTTTGTCAAATGAGTGGGCCCTACAAATATTTGCAATACCAATGGATATATTTTGTGCTTTTACTTTTATACCCTTCTAAATGTCTATAAGTAAAAAACTTGAACCCAAATTTTATATTGTGCTCTCTTGTCTAATTTTATTATTTATTTTTTTTCCTTACAATGGTTGGTTGAGTGTAACAATCCAATTATTGGTAAGTTGCAGTCACAAAATAAATGAGTGTCTCCATCTCCATGATTATGTAAATATTTTTTTTAATTAATTTTTTTTTTTTATGATTAATGAAAATGTTAAGTTCTTGTTGAATTTATTAAGCCGTAGAGATTCATAAATTAACATTTTATTACAAATATGCATACTAGCATTTAGCTGTATTGTAGATGAAAGTTGACTAAGAGAATGGTAGTTGACCCAAAATTTGGTAGTTTGAATGAAATCTACCATTAGAGCAGTATTGTCAAAATATAGCTTTTTGATACTGTAACAGTGTCAAATTATAACTTTGAGATAAAAAAAAATAACTTTTGCATTGGAGATGCTCGGGCCTAATGACTGAGTAATGCCCTCCAGTTGGCTCTTGGTTAGCATATAGACAATACAATCTTGAGAGACGAACTTGTTTGACTTTTTTTCTATGGCAGAGAACTTGTTAGAGTAAAGGTATGAAAGTACACTTTTTACATTAGGTTACATAACAAGAAGTGAGGAATAAGATAAATACAATATTTCAATAATGCAAATATAATAGTATGGTTCAAACATCAACTTCAATGCAACTTTACAGTGGACCATTTCAGTATGATTAATGCTATGTCTTCCAAATTTAAATCACAAATTCTCATTCTAAATAATGTGAATGGATCCACTGAATTTTAATTGGAGAATATTAAAGTGACCCTACAATAGTCAATGAGTCCATTAGATTTTGATTGATGCCACGTCATTTGAATTGAGATTTGAAATTTGAATTTAGGAAGCATGCATTACTCTTCCAGTAGGTAGTAGTACTCCAAAAAAAAAAAAAAAACAAATTCACGAGGTTTAGACTCCTTTTGGTTCATGATTACTAAAAGGCTAAAGAAAAAGTGTTCTTTCCATGTGTTTAATCAAATTACAGGTTCTTCAGCAAAAAAAAAAAAAAAAAAAATCAAATTACAGGTTGAGAAACTCTCGAAAGTGGTAGAATGAAAAAGGAGAGAGTACATGCATGAATAAATCTTAGGCTTCTTTCTCTCATATTTTCATGTTCTTTCAGTTGCTCTCTAGTAACATCTTTTTATAGATCGCAACCTAAAAAAGAAATATGAATCTTTGCTTTTTCTCTTGTTCTCTAAATTTTGCCAACAAACCAAGCCCCTAATGTAATTCTTTGCATTGTAAAACTAATGGAAACCTAGAAAACATGTATTTTAGAAGCCTAATGACTTTTTCTTCCTGTCACTTGCATAACGATAATTAGATCTCTTTGAGAGAGAGAGAGAGAGAGAGAGAGAGAGAGAGAGGACCAAAACATGGCACATAAAGGTTTCTATTTACCGAAAAGGTTAAAGGGGTTGGGGCTCCATGTGCCAGACTACCAGTACGTCGCCTCGCGTATGTGGATCCCCATCTCCAACTCGGAAGTGGAAGAAATGACTTGCTTGCCAATTAAGGGACAATTATATTAGCATAAATCTTTCAAACAAGTTGAAAATCAAGAAGTTTATGTAATTGAAAATCATTCCGCCTGTGTCCTGTTTATTCTTTACTTTTTCATAGTGGGCATGGAACCCGGATAAGTGATGAGGGTTGCTTTACAGCATAAAACTTTGTCAGATCTCTTATGTATAGGAGTAAACTTTACAGAAATGCATACTAAATATGTATTTTCAAACACATGATTGCTTACGGAGGGGTAATGTTGTTTTGAGCATGGTCATACGGTTAGATAAAAGTTTAATACCGAACAACTTGAATATGCTTATAAATTAGAAATCACACTATATTGGCCTACATCGGCCAATTCATGGACAATCCAGGATCAGATTAACACAATTCATACGATATATTCATTTCGTAAAAACTAAGTTATGCTATTAAAAAAGAAAGAAAATAAGCATCATTTTATTGACTAGTTTGATCTTGCCAGGCTTTTCACTAGGAGAACACAATGCCATTTAAGAATGAATTATCCTTGTGTTTGCTCCTCTTTCCTACTGACATCTATGCATGTATGTTAAAGTGTTTGGCTTGCTTCACATCGTTATAAATAAAATATATAAAAAAAAAAAAAAAAAAAAAGCACACATTATTGACTAATTTATACATGTGTGTGTGTGTGCGCGCGTGTTATATGTACACACATGATTAGTTATTTTCTAAAAAAAGTGAATCTTAAGATTCACGATTCATAATTTTGGAAAAACAATTCACCAATTGACAACATGTTATGAGTATGAAAGAACCAATCAGAATATAAATGTGTCTTCTCGCTAGCCATTTTTTATGGACCTTTGAGAGAGTGATAGAGTAGACAGGCAGATGAAGAAAACCTCTAACCCTCTGCCCATCTTTAGAAAGAGATGTATCTAGACCAGAAATTTCAGCCCTCCTAGGCATTGTGGTCTTGCCATTTGAAATCCAGAAATATATGACCATTGCACTTCAGAGTTCAGGTACCATAATCAAACAGGACCTCCAAGACTCAAAATCTACTCTGGTCTTTTGATACACAACCAGTCAGGAAATGGGTATCACCTGCAAGTTTGAATTCAATGTTATTTCACAAGGGTACCAAATATGAAATCACATTTAAAGCAGAAATTGCTGGTGAACTTGTGTATGGCCCTATACAAACTGCTACTAATCCCAACCCCGTCTATCGTTTTAGTAACGCACCAAGCCCACTGCCCAGTAACATGAAAGAGTCTGTAGGCGTGGCCCAAAATGCTTAAGCCTAAGTTACTAGTTGCAAGTTTGTGATGTTCTTAAAAGCCAATCACACTTTTTCTTAATATAATCCTATGTCTCCATATAAAGGGGAGAGGGAGATAAGAGGGGGGTGAGGGGGTGAATTTGTTGACTAGGCTTTCCATATCCTTGTCTATTATATCTGTAAAACCTATAACGTATTTATCTGTGAAGGCAGCCGTACCACCATCTAGTTAGTATCAACTATTAAGTATTAACAATTGTAGAAAAATTAAAGGTCTGAACTCTGAATAGAAAAAGCAAACCACCAACGGTAACGAGCTTGCATAATAGAGCTGTCCATAAACCTCATACAAAGGGAGTGTCCATAAACCCGTTTCACAATATTGCAGTCTATACAATGAAAGTTTTAGAGATTCACCATGAAGCAGTTTGCGTTTTCAGTAAACAATGATAACAAGTATGATGATGAAACCATGACTTTTAACGTAAAGACATAGTTGTGGTCTCAGGTGCACAACTCTATTAGGAACGCGCAAGGTACACGCTGAAAGTCTCAGGTGGTACCTTGCCCCTGTAGCAGTTAGACATATTTCCCTTGTCAGGCATTATTTCAGCTCACGACAAGTAATATTCACTCCTGAAGCACTCCATTTGCTTTTTAACCTTTCTCCCTCCAGTGCAATGCTGCAATTAATGCTATCAAATCTCTCTCTCTCTCTCTCTCTCTCTCTCTCTCTCTCTCTCTCTCTCTCTCTCTCTCTCTCTCTCCATTTGATTCCCAACATCTTTTCAACCATCAATTCCGGCACCCTATCATAAGCTATGTTCCATCTCTCCAAAAAATATATATATATATATATATCCGATTGTCATCAACTTGAGAAATTACTTAGTGAGACCGTCACGCCTCGTCATCATGCTGAAGTGGTGTGACGTCTCAATATGTGAGCCCATATGGCCCCAATTTTATGACAAATGGTTGCTTCTTTAAGCAACATATCATATCCTTACTACTTGTCATGTGCATACTATTTGTAGAGGTCACATGGTCCTATGTGATTGGGGAGTCACATCATAACATATAACAGAAAAGAGATCTACATAAACTATTTCAGTCTTATTTACAAACATAGGATCTCTGTTGTAGAATCTTACGATTCTCAGATTCAAATCAAAACGATTCGATACGATCTCCTAAATGACACGAATAGGTATGCTGAATCTATGTACTGATGTACTCCCGGGTGAATCTTACGATTCACATCCTAATACATGAATCTGACAATACTTACAGTTCTTACGATTCACACTATTGTCGGATCTGAGGCTTTTTTTTTTTTTTCATCTGTTTTCTATTTCTTTTTTATTTGTATTTTGGAAAGAAAAAAGAAAAACCCGATTCTTAACCTTACGCAGAGCCACTTTGGATTGTTTGTACAAGACCCAACCATTTTTCTTCCCCTTTCTCTACTTTCCACACATTTTAGGATCACTTTCAAGATCAAGAGAGGAACATTTTGAAATATCTTTCTCTACAAGTGTCCAAATCGAATTCTGTTTTTTCCACTTGTTTCTACTTACAAGAGAAAGTTATTAGAGGCAGCTAATAAGATTTTGAAGAAGTTTCGAGGTTGGAGCTTTTGGGGGGGTAAGTTTATTCTATTTTTTAAAAAATTTCAAAAGTCTGAGTTTATTTTACTGTTTTTCTTTAGAAATGGCATCAGAAAACAAAAGGGAAAAAAAGGTGTTTCCAAGTTTTGGTGAATTCTTATTTTGGTGTTTATCTTGGTATGTTAGTGCTTTTCAATTTGTCACCGAATCTTACGATTCACGATTCTATTCCATTCGCGATTAGGAGAAATGACATTTCAATTCACAATATGAATCACATAATCACATTTTGACAACTATGCATAGGAGATTATCAAACATTTTGAAGGTGCACATAATTCTTAGTTTCTCTTCACCGCCTTTTTCTTTTTGGCCTTTTAAGCTTCACTTTTGCACTCAATGGTCCCCGTCCTTCCATATGAAGCACGGTCACGAACACTCCGACACGGTACGGGCACGTCGACGCGACAAAATTCTAAAAAAAATGCACATCTGAAGTGTCAGTGCCCGTGCGTCAAGCACGATACGACACGCGACACGTTACCTTATTAGATGTGTCGGTGCTTCCTAGTTCCTTCCATCTACTTTACATTAAACAAATACAACAAATAATTTTTAGATTCAAATCTCTTGAGAGTTTTTAACCACAAGGTCTATATCACCAAGTTCCCTATGACCCTAAGTGGCCTAGATATTTCAATGGACCTTTGTTGCACAGTTTGAGAAAACCCTACTCCAATTTGTTACTTAAAACCCTCATTACAAAACAATGTCTCTTTTAGCTTATTTTCTTTTAACCAACAAAATTACACGGATAGATATTTGGGGTGACAAGCTTTCCTTTAGGCGAAAAGTCTTGGCCTATTAAAGCTGTCTGTAAACACATGAATGACAAAAGACAGGTTCGCTACAAATAATATTCCCCAAAAACTTATTTGGAACTATAAATTGTTCGAATAATCAAATCATGCATAGAAAGAAAGACAAAACCACTGTGAACCATAGCTTATAAGCCTTATATGATAGCAAACTACTATGTTTACTAGGGGGGAGAATGACTATCAAAACAGCAGAAAATTATAACTTCCAGCTGAGTTAACTTGCAGTAACTATTCAATTTTCACATTACCAATTGTTGATTCAAAATAAGTTTGAACAAAATTTCAGTATTATTGCAATTTACATGCTATTAAAGTATCTTTTATACAAGAAAAATACTCACGGCAGTTGCTCGGTTTGCTCCTTTTTCAACAAATGCTAGTGCAGGGTCTGACTAGCTATGATAGGCAAGACCAATAATGTAATCTTGAAATGTAGCCATCACATACCCCAAGTTCAAAGTTAATACTTACAAGCACCCACTCCCCAAAACTTATGATAATTAATCCGGTTGAAACGATTTGAAGTTCGGAAAAAAAAAAAATCAACAGAACCTCCTAACATCATATGGATGCTAATGCAAACTCACTATGCCAAATGAGCTTCTATATGCTTAATATGGGAAAATTTGCAAGAAAATATTTCCTACCAGATCTAGCAATTATCAGCAACAGAATATGATACATTTGAGAGCAATCAAATCAAAAATATAATGTTGAGTCCAAATGAGATCATACCCGCACGATTTCGCTGTCATGCTGAGTGCTCAGCATTCTGAGAATCTCCCTCAAAGGCACTCAGGGATTTGATTATGGACTCATAAACCTTAATTCCTTCTAAGTACACAGTATCCTTCAGAAACTGCAGAAAAGAAAAAATTACTCAGCAATTGAAGCATTATGGCTTGTTGGACATCCGATGAACGTGAATGGGCCTATTCGTAATTAGCTAGTATCGACATCCATCATCTTGAACCAGTCTATAGCAAAAAAAAAACTGGAAAATTTAGTCATGTATACGTAGTCATTTTTAGGTTTCCTTAATACAATATAACACATGATTTAGAACAATTACACCATTTTTCAAACGACCCAATTCAAGATCATGGATCTATACAGTAACATACTTTACAAATTGTAAAGGCTCGAATTCACTTCAATACCATCTTTTTTTTTTTTTTTTTGAAGTTTCACATTAGACCCTCTATTATTAATTTCATTATTCAATACCATCTATTTTTTTTTCGAAGTTTCACATTAGACCCTCTATTATTAATTTCATTATTGCATCCCTTAAGGCCATCAAGCTTTCAATTAATTTCAATTGAGGATAACTGATAACAGACATGATGATTAAGGCCTTACACAATTGTCCTCAACTGAATGTGATGTAAAAATCAAGGGCCTTATGTGATGCAATAAGAGAGTCTAAATTTTTTTTGATGAAAATAGTGAGTACCAAAGTGTTTTTAACTTAATTGTAAATCAGTCCATTCAAATACATGGACGCGCAAACAAACCCTAAGACAATAGAGCGAAGGTAGATCCGAAAACTTGTCAAACCTCGTTATGATCATGAAGTAAGATGGGAGTGTTCTTCATCGGGGAGAAACCAAGACTTGGAATCCCCAGTTGTCTCATGAATCGAGCATCAGTAGTTGAAGCCAAAATTTCGGGCTTTGAAAGTTTTCCTCCAGCTGCCAAGACAGCTTGCCTGAAAACAGACCACCATGGGTTGGAATCATTAGTGGCTGTCATTAAAGGGCGCCCCATAAGGTCTCTTAATGGTCCTTTCTCGGTTATCTGCGATTTTAAACGAAAATCATGTACTTTTTTAGTCACGGAGATAACAGAAATGAGAGAGATGGAAATTTTGAATATCTAAGGCTCCGTTTCGTTTGTGGATTTCAAGAAGGAAAAGTAAAAGCAGAGAACATATTTCCCTTGTACTAAAGATAGTGCTTTCTTCATGGGTAAAGATAGTATTTCGAATGAGTATTGTAGCTTCCTTGAAGCTGTCCGTGACCACCAATCTCCTATTATTAAAAATCTAAATACACTATGCTAGAAAAAGCATTACTAAAGTCAATAATGAGGAACACTATCCTGTTCGTCGTTGATACCTATCATGTAACCAGTGTAATTAAAACCACTTAATAACATATAGAAAGTTGTAAAACATTTTCTTGCAATAATTGACTATATAAAACTTGATTCATTAGAGGGGAGCCTTGGCGCAATGGTAAGGTTGCTCCATTGTGACCTGGAGGTCACGGGTTCGAATCTGGAAACAGCCTCTCTGCTTACAGGGGTAAGGCTGCGTACATCTCACCCTCCCCAGACCTCGCAATGGCGGGAGCCTCGTGCACTGGGCTGCCCTTTTTTATAAAACTTGATTCATTGATGTTTATCATTTGATGCAAATTTTACTATAACCAAATTAAATGGAGACACATGACTTATAATCCTCTTCTTTTCTTTCATACATAAGACTAATCATCCGACCCGGTTGATTAATTTGCAGTTGTGCCCACCAAAGATCTCCACAAGTTTTGGTTCATGGACAGAAATCTTCAAAAGGATATAATGACAACTTCTCAAAGATTTCAGTGTTGATTCACTTTAGCTATCATCCAACATCCTAAAGTTCAAGAGAACAACAAGTACAGGGTAACATGCAGTTCAGTTCATGAGTGGCGTTGATAACAATCCTGCCAAAAGGAATTGCAGTTCTCCAATAAGGTGGCAGCAGAATGTTGTCTGAAAAATTGAATCGTTGCACTGTGCATTATATGGCATTTAAGAATGTCTAAAGCCCAACTTTAAGAAAGCAAATCTGCCAAACGGATTTTATTCACACACTGTAACAACATGTAATTTCACTTAATATCTAATTCATTTCCCATATTTCTAATTGTAATTCCCATGTTTTATTACAATACTTGCTTTTATTTTATTAGAGATTCTTTAATTGGGATCAAACGGTAATTTTATAAAATTCATAAATACCTGTGCTATAATTTCACCACCTGTGATTTTTATAAAGTAGCTGTGTTGAATTTCAAATCTGTATTTTCAAACGGTGAAATATTTATTTTTGACTCAACTGTATTTTTATAAAACCAAAAAAATATTTCTCACATTAAAATCAATTTTCTGTATTTTGTGGTGATCACCGCGCCACGAAAATACTGGTTTATGTTCGAAAACTGTCCGCGCCGCCGTGGGACTCCCACAGTTTGGGAATCTCCACCAATCAAGAGGTGACACTTGCTTTTTGATCATTAATGCAACTAATCATTAGTTACGATTGTTTGGATGATATATTTGAGTGCGTGTTAACTTAGTGTCATAAGTTGTTTTACCCAAACAATATAAGTGATTCCTAGAAAACTTGATAGTGCCTAGTTTGACTATGCTAAATTTATGCGTGTTAATGTTGGGTCTTAAACTACATTTCCCAAACACTTCAAATTTGACCCCCTATAATTCTAAACCACCTCTTCAAATTGTGAGGGTGTACATACGTATGTAATATCATCATATTAGAGCTGTGTATATTATGCTATTAGGAATATTAGAAATCAAATTAGTTGAGTATTGGAGAGGGAACTTGGAGCCCAAGTTCACCAATTTTGGCTATCCTATATATCACTCACATACTCTCTCATTAATACACATTCTGCAACTAAAATCATCAAAAAAAAAAAAAAAAAAAAAAAAAAAGAGAGCTTGACAGGAGAATTATACATAAATTCTAGTGAGAGAAAGCATCATTCCATAGCCAAGCTTGAAGTATGGATTGCTTATTCTTGTTTCTTTCTCAATAACTTCTTAAATCCCTATCACAGTGAGTATTCTAAACTCACTTAGAATGTAAATTTCATGCTTAGTTGCTGTTGTATTTGTTTAATGTAGAATTACCATTGTTAATTTATCCATGGAAGCTCTAGCTTGAAAATCTTAAATTTTCAACCTTGACCAAAATTCAGTTTTAGAGATAATTATGAAAGATTTCAGTATGTAGAGGCTATGGTTAAAAGTATTAGAGTCTAAATCATTCATATGAGAAAGTATATTAGAAATTAAGTTTTGACACCTCTCGGTTTTTCGTAAAATCCGAAAGCTACAAATCGATTCATGTTAAATCGTTTATATATTCGTAATCCTTGCGGAAAAATGAAGAGAATCATATACTATAAGTTATATTTACTTTCGAAATCAAACTCGGTCAAAAATAGGGTATAAAACTGAAACAGGGGAATTTTGACGAAGAAGATGAAGTCTTAGCAGTGACTCGCGCGTGCGATCGCGCGAGCGGCCCGCGTGAGCGACTTGTGTAGATTTTGACAATTAGAAAACTTTTTAAAAAAATTCGAAAAAGTGACATATCGCACGAGCGGCCCGCGCGCGCGACCTTGCCATTTCTGCTTTTTGTTTGCTTTCTATTAAGGGACTATTTGGATGAAGTTTTTAAGGTTTTTAAAGTTTTGCTTGGAAAATATATTAAAGCAGAATCTGTTTCGTTACGTTTTAGTTATAAAGGAATGATTATGGTTTCGATTCTTCTCGTATTACATGACTATCGTTCCCAGTACTTTATATTTTCTGTATATAGTTACATGTCATACATGGGGAGTCAGTTGTACATGCATGTGAGTGTTGGTCAGTGTGGAAAGAGTATGTAGATGAGATTGTGTGTTGGACACTCCCTGGTAATGGTGTACCAAAGTGTGATGTTTTGAGAACGCGGTTAGAGCATCTTTGAAATGCGACGGTGACAAAACTTAGACACTCCCTGGCGCCCATGGCAGCGCTAAAGTGTGTGACACCGACTTGGACATTCCCTAGCACCCGTGGTAGTGCTAAAGTGTGGCATACTGTACACTCCCTGACACACGTGGTATGGCTAAAGTGTGAAGCAATTTGACACTCCCTGGTACCCCATACTAAAGTGTGAGGCAAACTGGACACTCACTGGTACCCCTGTACTAAAATGTGGTCACCTTAGTGTTTTCAAGATACTGGAGTGAGAGTGTGGGTTGATGTGTTGTCGAGAGAAGAGTCGGTAAGATGAAAATGGTTGCAATGTTCCTGTTAGAGGATAATATTGTAAAAAGTGTAATGTTATAGTGTCCCACATCGGTTAGATTGTAAAAGTGTAGCTTGTAGCTAAGCCTATATATATTAGGCTCTTGTAATCATTTTGATAATTAATCAAATATATTATTTCTCCTCTTTTACAGTTCCCATGCACGGTCACATGATCTATGGATTGAAGATTATAATATTATCCTTATTGTTTTATTATGCGAGCTCATTTTCTATACTGCTAACCTGTTGAATAATGAAACTGTGAAGTGGAAAATAGTAAGTGAGTATGCTTACATTCAAGCATATGTTTTTAATACTCACCAGCTTCATAAAGCTGACGGTGTTGATGCACCCTGGACATTCGTGTCTAGGCTTTTCAGGTTATGACCCGGCAGAACCGTACAATTATGTGAACTGAGAACAACTACCCGAAGAGGAAATTATTATCTTATGTTTTAAAATGAACTTGTAGTAAGGATTACTGTAATAGATATTATTATTATTTTGTTTTTGCAAGGCGGGTTGTGCCTTTAGTTAATCACGGGCTGTAATAATTATTAATTTGGAAAAATTTTATAAGTCTGGATTGTTCTTACTCTGATTTACATTATTATTATACTGTTCAACGTTTGGGACGAAATCGATCCTTCAAACTGTCACGACCTACGAGTCCATAAAGGAAATTAAACGCTTTCCTTATTTATGCTACGTCGGGGAGTGACACACACATCACTCATATAAATATATATATATATATATACACGGTAGCGACCGCGTGCGAGGCACGCAGCAGCTCCCTTTTGATTCTGATTTTATGTAGTATAGATTTATTCGACATTGCGTACATAAGCATGTGAGTTTCATCTTATGCAGTATTTTTTGAACTATGGTTCTAAAATTTATAAGTATTCTACAATGTTGTGTCACAACGTTCAATTTTAAACCTAATGTTGACAGTTTTTTTTTTTAATTATTGTATACAATATTACAATGTCCACGTTAGCAAATCCTTATATCGAAACTTGATGATTTTTAATTAAGTTCATGAGTTTTAAACTTTTTCACTTATTGTTAATTGATATTTTTTAACTGTTTGTTGATATCTTTTAATGAATAGTAAGACATGAATGTGACGCATGTGAAGATGTCATTGTTTTTGTTGATGTTGGTGATGGATTTTAATTAGAGGATGTTCAAGTGGAACCGTCATTATTTCCAGTATCACATGTGTTGAGATCCATTATCTAATGAAAATTTAGTGTTGAAAATTCAATTTGAGAAGCAAATTTGGTGTCATCTACAAAAAATTTACATGCCTACTGTCCCAATTTTTTTAAATCCAATTTCAATCAATGTTTTGGAGAGAAGATACTCTTTCTTTCCAACTACTAAATGAACTTTTGTTGTAAAATTTATAAGTTGTCAAATTGTACATGACGATTTGGAGTAACTCTTTATAACATTTGGAACAACTCTCCGAAACAGTTGGGAGCAACGTTTTGGTGCAAGTTGACAATGTTGAAAATATAAAGTAGACTAAATCACAAAATAACTGTTCAAAAGTTCGATGATTTTAAATTTTGTTGACGCTTTTAACATTGTAGAAATGTTTCACAATGTTAAATTTTAAACCTATTGTTGATATTTATTAAAATTACTGCGTACAATTTATGACTGAAATGTAATCATTCATATGAAATGGTACCGAAGACCAAATAGACGAAATATAGCAATTTGATTTTGGAACTGTTCTACCAAAAATGACTGAATTCATAAAAAAGTTGACTTAATTGTAAATATTTGCAATAAAGTTGACTAAAATATAATTTTAAAATTAAAAAGTTGACCAAGATATACTAAGCCTTCATATTTTGAACCTAAATGTAATTATTTTTAAAATTGACTGAAATCTAAATAGATGCAATAAAGTTGACTTGAATCTAATTAAAAGTTGATTAAAATATTTAAATTTAGAAGGAAAAGTTAACCTACATGTAATTAGCCATCATATTTGACTAAAAGTTGACCAAGATGTAATTAGACGTAATATAGTCGATTCATTTGTGTTTTTGATATCAATTTAATTTTGAAAAATTGACTTGAAGATAATTATTAGTCTAAAATGACAAAATTACCCTCACACAAATCAATATATCTTTATTAGGGATGTACAAATTTGACCGAAACCCGACCCGACCGACCGGCCCGAACCGAACCCGACCGAAACTTTGGGCAAATCGGTCTTGCGGTCGGCGATCGGGTTGATAGTTAGTAGAAACCGAAAGTTTGGTCGGTGTATGGGTGAGACAAATGGTGCCCCGAACCCGACCGAAACTTTTGAGTAAAAATACCCTTATAATATAAAGCTAACCCTAATAATCAGTCATCACTCCTCACACATTTCATTTCTTCTCCAGATCTGCACCTCTCCTCTCCTCCGGCCTCCCTTCCCCACACTTAGTGCCACTCACCACCACACCAGTCCGGCAGGCAGTCCCTCCTCGGCTATCCAGTCTTCCTTCACTTCCGTTCTTACCTTCCTCTCTCATCGCCCAATCAACCTCCAGATCTACGCCACCTCCTCTCTCCCTTGTCCAGATCTACAGCCGCCGGTGCCTTTAGAGCTTCAGCCAACGCCATCCACGGCGCCTCCTTCTCCAGATCTGCCATTCAAATTTAAAAAAAAAAGGCGACTGCGATTGTTACTGCAGAGAGTCGTGTCCAGTCAACCTTCGTTCCGGTATGCACATGGACATACATACATACGCATAAATATATATAGATATATACATATATACATATGATCGTGTATTGATTGCTTTTGGAGATTTGCTTTAATCAAGTTGTGTTGGTAAAAACATACGCTACTTTTTGGTCGAATTAATAAAATTTTGATTTTGAGATTTATTGTTTTGATTCTGTTGATATGAATTTAATGGAGTAGTTGAATTTGAAGGTTGAGTTTTGTTTGGATGTAGCTCAGAGATGTTGTTACTGTTCAAGTGACTCTAAGATCCTGGGACAACATACACTACTTTTTCTTTTTCTTTTTTCTATTTTACTTGTTGACTTTCTAATTTAATTCATTCCCCCCCCCCCCCCCCCCTTTTTATTTTATTTTTTTCAGGTTCAAGTATTGGCAAAGTTTGTGCATGAATGATGAATCTATGGTATTGAATTGTTGGATGTTGGTGCTTGGTGAATTGATGGTTATTGGATAATTCATAATTCGGATTTTTATTCTCCGGTGGATTGGGATTTTTAGCTTTTTGTTGGTAATGTAACATTATGTTGTACTTGTAATTTGGTAGGATTGAACTTTGATATGCTAGGATTTTGATATGCTTGGACTTAGATTTTTATCCATTTGTTGAACTTTGATATATGGTTGGAACTTAGATTTTCTAGACTTGTAATTTGTATTGTAATTTGGTTGGCTACTAGGCTTGATGTGGAGGTTGGATTTGAAGGCTTTTCATGAGTTTCTAGATTTTCAAGGCATGGATAAGAAATGGTTTGAATTTGAATTGGTTGAATTTGAAGGTTGGATTTGAAGGTTGGATAAGCATGGACAACTTACAATCTAAGCATGGATAAAAACCTTCAAGGCATGGATAAGTGAAATTCTCTCTCTCTCTCTCTAGATTTTCAATCATGGACAATTTTTACAAAAATGGAAAAAATTAAAAATTACAAAAAAAACCACCTTGAAAGGTCAATCAGTGGCCAAATGGCCATATAAGTGGCCCAAATTCTGGTAAAAAAAGAAATTACTAGCCCAAATCAGTGGCCCAAAATCAGAGGCTCATTATCAATGGCCCATTCCAATGACCCGAACCCGACCGAACACTCCGACCGAAACCCGAATACCCCACCCTGACCGAAACCGAATGCCCTTCGGTCAGTTTCAGTGCCTCCATAAGCCACCCCGAAATACTCGGTTCGGTCTCCGCCACCCTATAAATCCCGACCGAACCCAACCAAGTACATCCCTAATCTTTATGATGAATGTAGATATATGAGTAAATATGATATAGTAGAGGGGCAAAATGGGTGTCAATGGAACCTAAAGGAAGCTTGGATGATAACGTACGCTTTTTTGGTGCGAATCTTCCAGAAATACCCTCCAGATGCCTAGAACAAAACTTAGACCCAAGAGTAAAGGGTAAGGGGATAGATGAAATAGAAGAGGGTAAAATGGTAATTCAATTCGGCAATTCGATGAGACGTGTCAGTTTAAGCCTCTTATATATAGGTTTTGATTTGATTTTGATATATATGAGTGTGTGTACCGAAATTACGGTCCCCTCTATTTAGTAATCCCGTAAAGAATTAAAACATGAACTGTAACAGCACCACCGAGAACACAAACAACTCATTCCATACACTGAAACATATTCCAAATCCTTGGAGCGTCAAAATTGCACAATATGGTAAAAATTATCAACTGAAATATAAGATATGAAGCATCTAATAGACTAATACCATCACTAACCTCATACGTCATGTTCCTCGTAGCTGGCGCCCATTCCTCTGCAATTCTTTTCTTCATAAGATCTGGGTCAACCGTTGGTGGCATACGAATATCAAATCCAGCTTCCGCCTCAGATGGTTGCATATTCATTACAAATCCCTGTACAGTGCACCCATTATTTGCAATAATTGAAACATATATCCATCTACATATACATGTGTGTATGCATATGTTCAGTAAGAAGCTCAATAATAGACCAATAAATCAATCTCATTTGCAACACAAATATGCATACACAGTCAAGCATAAAACACTCAAATTGACATACGTTTACAGATATATATATATATATATATGAGTGTGATCATGAAACTCACAGTTGGGGATGGAATTCCAGCTTTTAAATAGACAGGATTAACTGAAATAACTTCTGAGTTAGTGGCCAATCCAGCCTTAACCAAATCAAACTGAACTCCCCTGAATTTAGTCATAATTTCAATACTAATCATCAAATTCTCCATTGCACTATTATCATACAACCTCGACCCATGTCCCGGCGTACCCACAGCCCTAATCACCATATGCCAAGGTGATCGATCCGCATAAAAAACCCTATATTCGTCGTTGGTCGAAGCTTGTCCCTCATCCAACACAAACCCAACATTCAATTCCTCAAACTCTCTCGATTTCACAAACTTCGCCATCCCATCGAAACCACCAATCTCCTCATCGGGAACGTATAATACATGAACGCTCCGAACTGGTTCAAATCGGAACTCGTTCTTTAGGGTTCTGATTGCTTCGAGGTACTGAAGGGAAATGCACTTGTCGTCTTGCGCGCCGCGTGCGAAGATTTCACCGTCGTCGGAGCGGACGGCGGAGAAGGGGTGATGGGCCCACTTGGAGAGCTCGGCGGGGACGGAATCGAGGTGGGAGTTGAGGAGGATTGAAGGGCGGTTAGGGTTTGAGCCTTGCCAGGTTACGAGGAGGATGGGTTTGGTTGGGGTTAGGGTTAGGGTTAGGGTTTGGAGGCCGATGGAGTTGGCTAGGGTTTTGAGGAAGGTGACTGCGGAGGTGTAGTCTGGGTTTGGGTGGGCTGTGTTGATTCTCAGGTATTGTTGGAAGCGAGTGATGGGAGAGTCGTCGTGTTTGTGGTGGTGGGGTGGGGGTGATGCGGAGAGGAGAGAGAGCGAGAGGAAGAGTGAGAGTGAGAGTGAGAGGAGAGAGAAACGGTGGTGGTGGTGGTGGCGATGGTGGTAGGGCCGGTGGTCGGAGTTGGACATGGTAAGAAAAGTGGAAGTTTTCAGGTGATCCTAAGCAGTTACACGTGGAGTGGGTTTGTATTTGTACAGTTGTACTCTTAACTTAGTTGGAATTTGTCTCCAATCAACACTTTTTAAGTGCTTTTTTAAGAATATATCTAGGTTCTTGTTTAAAGTCCAATTTTTTTTTTTTTTTTTCGAGAATTTTATTTTGTTAAGATCCAATTTCCCCCCCTTTTTCATTTTCAAATCTCTCTTTTTTTTTTCAAATCCCTTTTTTTTTTTTTTTTTTTGCATTTTTAGATCTATACTTTTTTTCTTTTTTTCTTTTCTTTCTTCAGACCTCATTTTGTGTTAAAAATATTAATTTAGTTATTATCCAAAACTTATATCCGAGCACAATCAAACGCACGATTAGGATATAACAACTTATCCGACAGTTTTCTCCAGCACGTTCCAAACACAGGACTGCATAAAGGAATACTATCCTATCAAATCTTGCCTTATCCTGTTCTATCCGACAGTTTTATCCGGTCTGCCAAACGAGGCCTTAAAAGTCCAAATTTTTTTTTCTCGTGAGAATAATTGTAAGATAACATGTTTAAAGAATTTTATTAGACTGGACACGGACTCCTATGTAAAAAAACAGATACTCACCAAATCAGGTTCTTACAAGACCTAGATTTAAATTGGACTTGGACTAAACTAGGTCCTGTTTTAGGCTTCCCGAACAGGCCCTAAGATTCACAAATCCAAGCTTTAACCAATTCAAGCTTCACTCATTTACTTTTGGACACCACTTTGATGAAGTTTCTTAGGTACATTCCAAACTGCTCCTCATTGATGTTCCGCCACGTGTAAAACACCTACTCAAGATTTAACCAAGAGTTTACGCAGTTAGAGCAACAACAGTGGTGTAGTTTGATAGGATAAATTAGGTTATAACACCTACGGTTGTAAACTATGGTGTAGTTTAAAATAAAAAAAAAATGGTAGTGAAACCTAATTTTAGCCTACCACTAATTTTTTTTACCATACGAACAAACGGCGGAGTTGCTGGGCCGCTAGTTGGTGAGCGGGTCGGCAGTGACATGTTGGAGCCGTGAGTGTAATTAAAAAAAAAAGAGGAGGAAAAGCTTTCTTTGAATTTGCATCTTATTAAAATAAATAATTAGTTAGTGTGTGAAGTTAATGTTTTTAAACACCATATTATGTAACAGTTCAAATGTTTTATAGCAGCCAAACGGATCACTGAAGCCTTTGCTCGAATGTTTTAATTCCCTTCGGTTCTTAGCTGTTATCCATAATATTTCATAACTTTCGTTTCTTTTGGTTGGTTAAAAAAGGAGCTAAATGTCATTCTTGAATAGAGATATAAATTGGTTCACCTACAAACTCTCTCTATATATATATATATATATACATAGAACTAAGAAAACAGTGTACGAGAGATACTTCTTCAATGGTGGTTAGATACTTCTACAATGGTTGTGAGTAAACTACACTTAGAAAAGAAAATATCTATCAAAACAGAGAGTTTTTATTTTCCAAAAACAAAGTTTTTCATTTTGTTGTTACCGAGCAACTATATCAGAAAGAGTGTTTAGTATACCAGTTTTTCTTGGTGCAAAGAAAAATCTGAGACAAAGGAAATTATGGGCTGTTTTATCCTGGGGACGACGTGGCAAGTACGAACTGCTTGCACACTTTGGGCAGAGCCGCGAAACGTCTTAAAGAGAGCGAGATCCGCGACTCGGCCCAAAATTTGTCAAGAGGCTACTGATCAGGTGATTTTGTTCCTATTCTATTTACAATTCCAACAAATTTTAAGACGATAATTTTCTGCCTTAATTTATGGATCATCCTCTTAGTCCCCATAGATCTACAAGTCCTTCTAAATTTGAGAATCTTTCATGTTTTGAAAAATTGATGACCCCAGAAATTTGAGTGTGGTTGATATTAAAGCCACGACAGCTTGGGTAGATAATTGTTATTTTTATGAAAAAATTATTATTTTGTTGTGATCGCACTTTGGAGACCCTCTTCATGGGCAAAATTTGATATCCTCACATACAATATTATATTATGTACTTTGTATGTACTGTACGCAAATAAGTATGTTACTACTTGCTATTGAGATTGTGATGATTTTGAGTTAGATTATGTACAGAAGAAAGTGTGAATTGTTATGTAGAGGGATTTTGTGATTGAAACTAACACAAGCAACGGAACCGCATTGATTATAGAAGAATCACCCAATCGTCTGACCGGTCGGCTCCGAGTTGACCCAGTTTTTGTGGATCTGACATGGACTCAGCATGAAATAAGGCCACATCATTTCCCTTCCAATAATGCCCTTGCCTCAGCAAAGGATTCTACCATCTGGTTTTCCTTTCAATGCATTATTGTTTGCTCTCAGGGTAGTTAGCATGTTGGGGTCCCTTTTTTTGGGCCTTTAGCCTAGGTTGGTGACTTTAGGTCACTGGAAGACCTATAACAATCAAAATAAAATAAAAATGAATTCCTTTCGTTTACGAGCACTCAAAGGAACCAATTTAATTAGATAATGAAGTTGAGAACTCAATATGGAACCTTAAACATGTAATGATGTTGGAATATATTTTAATAAAATATTATTGCTTTTAAAGAATATAGCTATAGAAATTATGGACATAACTTTTGCATGTGGCTTAATATAAAAGGAGATGGAGTTATAAAAAGTACTCCACTTTATACAATTTTAAATCTTGTGAACGTTATGTTGTGTATACATAACGTATAGGCTCATAAGAATACAAACGTTTTTGTTGCAACATTTTGATCAGATTAATTTCTGTTGTATATATAGTTATACATATATACACTCATGATTATCATCATCATAAAAGCTGAAAAAGAAAAAATATATGGTTTGTCCCTCAAATTCTTTTGTCTCCCATATTTGCATATTGTATATTATGTATGAATATGTAATATTCTGTATATGGGGCCGCACACATTTAGGCTGCATACAAATGCGTGCGTGGATTTGTATATATGGTATGGATATTATTGGGCATGACATGTTTGCGTAAACCTGCATATCATTTTGACCCAATAACTTTGGCTCATGATATCTTATTTATTTGTGGTCAAATAGAGATATTCAAATATTTTGGGGACAAGCTTTATTGAACCGTGTGTGTTTTGGTTTAATAGGATACCCCACTCTAAAACAAAAATTACTCTTTTGAATATTGAAAAAAAAAAAACGAATGTCATTATTTTTTAATATTGAGTTATTTGGTTTGTGATATGATTTTTAATCCTAAGGAATTTGCTTAGTTAAGGTGTAGACCATGCCTTTTTGGGAGATGTATTTTACAGTACAGTTAGTAGATTTTTTGGACATAAAAATCTATTTGACTGTTAAATCTATTACTAGAATTTTAGACATAAAATTTGATGTGGCGACTTTTGAGTCTATTGATGTCAATTTTTATGAGCATGTGCTACTTTTAAAATTGAGGAATAGTGGGGGTTCTAAAACTCCTGTTTTTTGTCCAATCTATATATTGAGTTTAGAGGGCATGATAGAGATCATTGCACATAATTTGGACCATAAAAGAGTAAGTAAGCTAAGTGCTAAAAAGACTTTGGGAGTGATTTTTACATTTTCTCTAGGAAAAGATCTTACTTATTGAAATGATGCTTTTACTTCTTCAATGCTTGTTCTTGAAAAGAAGCCATTCAGGTTGAGATAGATTTTATTATGTCCAACAGGACTTGTGGACTTACTACCTAGATATGAAATGATAGAAAGTCAATGGAACCTTTTAAATTTTAAACCTGAGAGTTTATTAAAATATGTGAAGCTACCTTTGTAGCTAAGGGTTTTAATTAAGTTAAAAGAAAATATTGATTTGGATACCTGATCTCCTATTTTACATCCATATAATTTTATTGTGCTGATATTTATGATTTATTTATCAAATGAATTTTAAATTATTTTTTTAAATGGAGATTTAGAGGACAATTTTGTTTCGATAAATTGAAGAGTTTATAGATATTAAGAATAAAATGTGTATGCATGTGCACTATTTATATGGTTTAGTGAGGCGCCCAAATGGTGGTATGAAAAGTTTGATCGAACTATTTTTCTAAATGGTTTCAAATTTATTGAAAGTACCAAATATATTTATTTATCAAACAAGGATGGAGTATGTGTTGTGATATGTTTATATGGAGATAGTCTATTACTTTTTGGTTCTAAGAGACCAAGTTGATCGTCACTTATTCTTGATATCATATGAGTAACAATCACAATTGTTACTAGAGATACTCTCCAGTGGAGAATGAAATATTTGGTGTTTCACACAATACCAAGGTTATGGTACTAGAGATGTAAAATTGAATTTTACCTCCAGGGAGAAATAAATTTTAGAAATGTGTTGTATACCCCGGAGATAAGAAGAAATTATTTTTAAATTTCTTTTTTTTGGCATACTTCAAAATTTTGAAAGATTTTCATTTTCTAGTTTTCAGGGGTGGTTATTAAACTAATTGTTTTTTGATGAAATCCGTGTGCAATTTTGAAGTTAGGAATGGAATTGGAAGAGTTGCTAGATTTAAAATATATATTAAAAAAAAAACCTATTGATTTTGGTATTTTCTATAAAAAGTTTCCTCTGTATTTGGAGAATACAGTGATGTCAAGTGCTATATTCCTTAACGGAAGACACTAAACACACAAGTGGGTATATCTATCTTCAGTATTAGAGTGTCGTTAAGAAAGCCACGTGTTACCTGAAAAAGGAGCATGAACTTCATATTAAATTATGATTAAATTATGAGTAGTTTACCGCTGTCCTTAAAGGATTTAGCGATGCTGACTGGAATACCTTTTCAGACGACTCCAAGAGCACTAGTAGATACCTTTTTAGTATTGTTGGGGCAATGTAATGAAAGTGTAAGAAATAGACTATTTTGGTTAAGTCCACGCTGGAGTTAGAGTTGATACCATTAGCTCCAGCTAGTGAGGGATACTTGGCTAAAAAGCCTGCTATGAGATACCCCTTTGAGGGAGAGACTGATACCAGCTGTTTTATCCATTGCGATAGTACCGCAGCTATTGCAAAAATTACAAAACCGTTATAACGGTAAAAGGCGACAGATATGTCGCAAGAGCAGCACTATTAGAGAGCTTGTCTCTGCTATAGCTGTAAGAGTGGACAATGTACAGTCTGAGGATAATGTAGTTAATCCT
The DNA here is from genome assembly GCA_033977485.1 of Hydrangea macrophylla. Taxonomy (NCBI): domain Eukaryota; kingdom Viridiplantae; phylum Streptophyta; class Magnoliopsida; order Cornales; family Hydrangeaceae; genus Hydrangea; species Hydrangea macrophylla. The sequence goes on from CM066993.1 coordinate 42,500,977, forward strand.
TTGACGAAAGGACTAACTCAAAAGAAGGTTTGTAAAGCCTAGAAAGGGATGGGACTAAAGCCCACAGACAGTTGAGTCAGTTGTGATGGTAACCCAACCTATAGACTAGATATCCCAAGAAATAGGTTCAAAGGATAATAACAAGTTATGAAGTGATGTAAATGGAATCATGCTACTATTATGATACAGGGTTAACACTCCAAGTCCATCCCTAAGAAGCATGACATCCTGAAGCAGTAAAAGGATGAGTTACTTTAACTCTTAATGAGATCTAAACTCTATGTTGAGTGGGATACCTAGCTACACGAGCATCCTTGTTAGACTCACCTATGCGATTGTGGAAGTGTGGCTGCTTCCTATGGAATTTGGGCAAATTCTCTAAAGCTTTCACTATACTGGGATCTAAGCACATGGCCATAAAGTGTTGGCTTTTAAACTACACATTAGTAAGGTTGTGTGTGTAGTGTTGTCTGAGAGAGTTCAAAACTACGGTTACTCTAGTATAATCGGAAGCACTATCACTATGTAAAGGTTCAAGTCGAAAAACACCTTTACTTATGCACAATCTTACGATCAGTTGCTCGATGAACATAAAAAAAAATTTCAATTACAAGTGGGGGATTGTTGGAGCCATGAGTGTAATTAAAAAAAAAAAGAGGAGGAAAAGCTTTCTTTGAATTTGTATCTTATTAAAATAAATAATTAGTTAGTGTGTGAAGTTAATGTTTTTAAATACCATATTATGTAACAATTCAAATGTTTTATAGCAGCCAAACGGATCACTGAAGCCTTTGCTCGAATGTTTTAATTCCCTTCGATTACTAGCTGTTATCCATAATATTTCATAACTTTCGTTTCTTTTGGTTGGTTAAAAAAGGAGCTAAATGTCATTCTTGAATAGAGATATAAATTGGTTCACCTATAAACTCTCTATGTATACATAGAACTAAGAAAACAATGTATGAGAGATACTTCTACAATGGTTGTTAGTAAACTACACTTAGAAAAGAAAATATCTATCAAAACAGAGAGTTTTTATTTCCCAAAAACAAAGTTTTTCATTTTGTTGTTACCGACCAACTATATCGAAAAGGGTGTTTAGTATACCAGTTTTTCTTGGTGCAAAAAAAATCTGAGACAGAGGAAATTCTGGGCTGTTTTATCCTGGGGACAACGTGGCAAGTACGAACTGCTTGCACACTTTGGGCAGAGCCGTGAAACGTCTTAAAGAGAGCGAGATCCGCGACTCGGCCCAAGATTTGTCAAGAGGCTACTGATCAGGTGATTTTGTTCCTATTCTATTTACAGTTCCAACATGACATTGCTGGCTAGAGCCGGTAGGCAGAGAGACTGTCCTTTAACTTTGGGCTGATAGAGGCCTTGCCGTGTGGGAATCCATACGTGGCCGGCAAACACTTTGCAGTCTATAGTGTGGTCGGCAATCCCTTGGGCTTTTTGTCATGCACCAGTTTATAAATTTTATTTTACCGTTGGCTCCAATGGTCAAAAAACCAACGATTATATTTTTTAGTTAGTGTATATATATATATCAGGACCTTCTTCCTCAAACTAACATCAAACTGTTGTCAGTTTAACACAATTTTTCATTCTGTGTGAGTAATTGTACTGTTTTCTCAAATATGGCTGGATGCATTAGACAGTTCATCATCTGTCACACATATATGAGGGTAAGTACAAATTAGATGTCAAAAATAGTCAACCAGGAGCAACGTTTTGGAACACTCTCAAAGCCAAGTACAACGCTCATCCAAAAATTGACATTAAACGGAACAGTGGTAGTTTGCAATCACATTGTTCAACGATTTCACAAATAGTGATGATGTATGCATCAAATGAAGTGGATTGGGTAAGAATTAAACAAAAAGTGTTTAGCATATTACAATTTTTTTTTCCTGATAAAGTCGTGAATTACTAACTTATTAAACATTCCATTAACATTGCAGATTAATCGAGCCTATCAAGAATACCAATCGCAAGCAAAAAAAAAAAAAAACCTTTTTGTTTGACAATTATTACCAGATTTTAAAGGAACTGCCGAAATTTGTTCCAAGTACGGCAAGGATGAACACGCAAAGTTACACGTCCAATGGTAATGAAACATCATCTCCAACAACTCTTGTGGGCACCGTCAACTTAAGCGATGATTCTCCTATTGACATTGAAGGACCGTCAGACAGGCTGCCAGGAAAGAAAGGTGAGAAACAATGACAAAATAGAAAGGCAAGGGTGAACAGTGTCACTGTGAACACTAAAATTCTCGAGCGTGTTGAGAAATTGACTATAGAGTATGCTAAGAGTATGGAGGAAAACCGTCAATCAAGAATGCATTTCGAGTCACACATGGAGGAGCTCATAAAATTGAGAAAACATGAGATGGAAAATAATGCACGAAAAGAGGACGAGCTACTACAAATTAGGAAGAATGAGATGGAAATTAAGCTATGCAAAGAGGAAGACATAATGATGACTACTTATACATGCAACATGAATGCAGTCCAACAAAATTATTCAATATTAGACTGGAAGAGATTATCCAAAGGGGCCTACAACTTCAACATGCATCAGGATCATCTTCTAGTCTTCATTAAATTTGTTCAAATATGTTGTTGTACTTTGACGACATCCTATTGACGCGTTTTCTTATCACACCCAAGTGTAGGTGATCGTACAAGTAATAAAGTTCTGAAAGTCTAGGTCGAACCCACAGGGAACGGAAAACAAAGATAAGCAATAACTATTTTGTCACTAAAAAGAAATAAAAGATGATGGATTTTTGTGGGGTTTTACTAAACTACTAATATATATATATATATTTTTGCAATAAAACTAATTAAAAGCTATTTTTTCCTAAGTAGTTTACGGTAAAGATTTTAATAGTGCAATATAAATTAACTAAGATACTAGTAAGAAAATGAAGAAAAATGAAATAAAAGCTAAAATTACATTAAATGACTTTATGGATATTATTATAGCGAAAGATAGAAACAATACAAATATTTAAGTAAAACTATTAAAAACAAGAAATATTAATTAACTTGAGAGAAATGATTTAAAGGAATTGGGAATATACAAACCAACAGTAAATTCCACAATTTTTGTGAATTTGAAAAGGATTTGGCATTTAAAACTGCAGAGTCATTCTTCATATGAAAATAAACTTTCACTAGTCACGGTCATATCAAGTGTGTCAGGTTTGACATGAAACGACGTTGTTTGGTTTAAAGAAAAATAAAAAGGCAATTGGGTAGTAGCCAGGTTCGGACCGTGACCTGCTGCGGACGCGGGTTATTCGGCGCCCAATCCCCGCCACTTTGCTACTACACAATTGTAATCTTTTAGCTTTCCTTTTGACAAGCGGGGGTATTTGTAAAATACAACCGCGTTAAAAGAAGAAATGTAATGATTTAGTTTACAATTCCTCCATTTATCTGCAATTTGAATTACAATGCTAGTTTATACACATATTGATTAAACTATGATAAGTTGTTTGTTTTAGCTGTAATTTGTGCAGATTAACAGTTGCTGTGTGAAGAATTTAAAGAGAATGATAAAAGGAAGTGCTGAATTCTAATGAAGACAATCAAAAGTTGAAATATGGAGTTCGATCGATTGAAGATCATTCGATCGATCGAAGTTTCGATCGATCGAGAGAAGTTAAAGCGATCGAAGTTCCAGAAGTTCAATCGATCAAGAAATGTTCGATCGATCGAACATGCCTTTTATCATATTATACGCGCACGCAGCAGAGAGGGATGTTTTACCCTAGCATTAGGTTATTAGTATATAAACTCGTATTGTGTACGTAGATAAGGACGCCCACATTACTTTTATCAGTTTTGAGAGAGAGAGAGAGGTTTTGCATTGTTTTGTAGGTTCACAAGCGTGGGTATTGATTGTTGGATTGATTCTTCGGTAGTTTAATCAAAGTTATACTTCCAGGTTCCTTATTTATTGTTCATTTACATTCTGCATTTAGTCTGTAGTACTATAATCTGTTAGACGCGTAGTTTTGAATGCTAGATAAGTGCACACTATTGTTCTACATAGTTTTAATGCTTAAATCTCATCCAAATGCATTTTTAATGGAGTTTTACGTTAAGAATAAATCTGTGACAATCCAGACTATGTATGAGTAGTCTCCGGGTTGGGAGATCACGATGAAATCGTGATCTCAGGCCACTGCCATGCAGCAGATTAATCTCTGTGTTCGATCAATCGAAGTATCTCGATCGATCGGACCAGAGACATTGTCGAGCGATTGAAGTCAGTTCGATCGATCGAGAGATGAAGATATTCGATCGATCGAAAGCGCGTCGATCGATCGAACATTCTGATTCTTGAGAATATTCTATGCAGTATTCCTAGACTTTTTGTTTTACTGGATTGTTATCAAATTGTCCCAAAACGCTCAGTTTGTCAAAACAGTCTTTAAACTTTAAGCCTTAAGGCATTTTCCTTCAATATATTTTGCAAACCACCCTCAATGCTAACACCATTGTAGGTGAGAGTCTAAACTATTGTTTTAAACCGCCTTTATGTATTTCAAACGTAAACGTGATGATATAGTCCCGGTCATGAAAGGACTATGGATTCTTTATCTTAAGAGAAGTATGGAATACTGTAGAGAGTGTACTCCATCGAGCTTCAACGTTATTGCATGGTAGATGGCTAGGTTGCGGTGGATTCGTGTAATCCCAACATTCCTTTTTAATAAAGAAAAACACTTTTCAAATCACTGCTTTAGTCAATTAGTTGGTAATAAGTTAATCTAGTTTAATTGCTTCAGTTTAGTAGTTGTTAAACTGTAGAACTTTGTGTTCTACATCTTATAAAAGAATTATTGAATTTTATTTTCCTTGTTTGAGAATATTCTAAGCATTTAGTTTAACACCTTCCCTGTGGGATCGACCTGGACTTAATCCAGTTTACTACTTGCACGATTACCTACACTTGGGTATAGCACACAAGCGCACAACTTTTTAGTCGTGTCAAGTTTTTGGCGCCGTTGTCGGGGAAGGCGACAAGCTAACACTTCGATTACCTTAATCTTTCTTTATCTTTTTCTGTTTTTCTGTTTCTTTTGTTCTTTAGATTAAAAATTTCTTAGGATCTTTCCCTTTATGTCCGATAATTCCATCGAAGGAATTTACGGAAACCCGTTCTATTTATCCAATTCATCTAGTTCGATTAACCCCATAGTTACACCGTTCGACTCGATTGCTGACATTCAAAGTAAAAACGGTGATAATGTGGTCTTACCAATCGACGAATCATTGTGTCCTTTGTGTGACCTCATGACACCCGAACACGCGCCTACGCCGTCTTGTATTCTCATTCCACCTCACGCAGGCGAATTCCAATTTCGAAATGGAATGATTCAACTCCTTCCTACCTTTCATGGAATGGAGAGCGAGAAGGCGTATCTACATGTCAAGGACTTTGAGGACGTTTGTAATACTTTCTCACAGAATTGTCCTGTAGATGTAACACGTTTGATGCTATTTCCTTTCACCTTGAAGGATAAAGCAAAAGCGTGGTTACTCACCTTAAAACCCAATTCAATCTACACATGGCATGTGATGAACACTGCTTTCCTGAAAAAATTCTTTCCACCTCGCATGACCACCGAGCTTAAAAGACAAATAAACTCTTACAAACAAAAGAGCAATGAAACCTTCACCCAAACTTGGGAGCGTTTCAAGGATTTGCTACTCTCATGCCCACATCATGAATACGAGAAATGGCGAACCATAAGCTATTTCTATGAAGGGTTGAATGGGGAAACTAAAAAGTTGGTCGAGACCATGAGTTCAGGGCCATTTCTTCGCAAAAACACGGAGGAGGCTGAAGCTCATTTTGAGTGGCTAGCCGAACACGCCCATGACTGGTCAAATTCAGATGATGTCCCACGATCACAGATCTCCTGTGTAGAAGAGAAAAGTTTATATCAACTAAAAAGTGAGGATCATCTTATGAACAAATATGAAGAACTAGCAAAGAAAGTGGAAGAATTGGGGATGAAAGGAGAGAGTTTTAGGCAGTTTTTGCCTGAAGAACCATGTGGCACATGTAATATGCTGGGACACACTACTCAATACTGTCCCAATGTGCCATATTTTCAAGAGCAACCCCCCATGGAAATGAATGCCATGCAAGGGTATAGGGGGGCGGGGAATTCCTACAACAATTACAATTCACAAAATAATAACAATAGATGGAATCACCCCGTGTTTGATTGGAAAAACAACACTGGGACCCAAAACCAATTCCAACAACAACAGCCCTATAATAACAATAACCAACATCAAGGGCAATACAACAGGCAGTCCCAGCCATTCAATCAAAATAGGTCAAACAACTATAACAACGCTCAACCCTCGCTTAATTAGCAGGCGAATGTCTATGTGCCACCTCACAAGAAGGTGCAAGAGGAAGATCCACTCTCTAACGCGAATTTAACGCAATAATTAATCCAAATGATGAGCAAATTGTCCGCGACATTAGAGAGGATGGATGCACGACAAGAGGGTTCGAGTGGCACATTTCCCGCTCAACCACTTCCAAACCCTAAGGGTTACAACAATGGCCCTCCTAATCATGAACAGGCAAAAGCCGTGACTACATTAAGAAGCGGCAAAGTCATAGGGCAAGACATGCCTCATTCTACTCCCGAGGAGTATGAAGAGGAGGAAGTGGTAATCAGGAGCAAACCATCTACTCAAGTAGAAGAGTTGTCCACTAATGACAAACCATTAGAACCAAATAAGGACGCTTCTAAAGAAGTAGAAGAAGTGGAGAGAAGGCCGGGAAAGGAGCCTATCATTGACGAATTACCCAAATGCCCTTTCCCTGCGCCATACCCTCAAAGGTTCAAAAAGCCTTAGAATGAGGCAAAGAATCAGGAGTTTTTGGAGTTGTTCAAACAAGTTAAAATCAATCTCCCGCTCCTCGATGCAATCAAACAAGTGCCAGCCTATGCTAAGTATCTCAAAGACTTATGCACGGTAAAAAGGAGGCAAAGTGTGAAAAAATGTGCTTATGTCGCTTGCCAAGCAAGTGCAATCATTCAAAATGAATTGCCTCCAAAGCTAAAAGACCCTGGCACACCAACTGTCTCGTGTAGAATTGGGAATCAAAGGATAGACAACGCACTCCTTGATTTAGGAGCTAGTGTAAACCTGCTGCCATACTCAGTATATAAACAATTAGGGTTGGGTGAACTCAAACCCACCCGAGTTGCATTGCAATTGACAGACAGGTCAGTCAAATATCCTAGGGGAATATTGGAGGACGTTCTGGTGCAAATAGACACTTTTGTCTTCTCGGTAGATTTTGTGATTCTAGACACAGAACCTGTGTCTAACCCATGTTCACAAATCCCGGTAATCTTTGGCCATCCATTCCTCAACACCATTGATGCCACAATCCAAATAAGAAGTGGTATCATGACCATCGTATTCGGGAACATGACTTTAAATGTCAAGATTTTTTCAAATCCCCGACCTGAAGAATACGAAGATGACGAAGAAGTTAACTTCATCGAAACAGTCATCGAGGATGAGGCTGATCTTATAGAATACAAAGATCCGGTGGAGGTAGTTGTGTCACAATTCGACGCTACCTATCAACCTAATGATTCTACCCCATTGGACGCTGCTGATCGGGAGAGAACAAATCCTATTTATACGCCTTAACGAGCATTTGTTAGTTCCTTTTTATCCTGTTTTTGTATATTTTTACTTCGTTTTCTATTTTCTGACAGGTTTTGGAAGAAATCAAGTATATCAGGTTCAACAGGGTGAAAAAGCACAAAGAAAGAAGCTGAAAAAGCCAAGTCGCGCGCGCGAGAAACTGAGAATCGCTCGCGCGAAAACCCAGAATTCGCTCGCGCGATCCGCGCGCGCGAAGTGCCAAATGTCGCGCTCGCGCGACCCGCTCGCGTGATATGTGTAAAAACCAAATATGCGTATTTCAGTATACTGAAGACTCCTGTCCAAACGAAACTGCTGAACGACGTCCAGATTGTAAAATATATCAGTTTCAGTTCGTTTCGGGTTAGGAAAGCTTCCAAAACTTGTTGTAAATCTATATATACCCTATTTTAATTCAATTAAAGGGTTGGCAATTAATATACACACAATATACAACCATACTTTCAGCCATTGAAGGGAGGGAAGCAAGGAGAAGAAGAAGAAGACCAAGGGTTTCCATGGCCTCCTCCATCAACTACTTGCCATCTATCACTTCCATGGACGGCTAGATCATAGATCTAGGGTTTCAATGAAGCCCTAGACGAGTAATAGGATTTTATTTATGTTTTTATTTTAGTTTTATTATGTATGGATGACAGTCACATGTTTAGAGGATTTTTATACATAAATCGTACTTCTAGTGATTAAATCATTACGTTCAGAATTTATTCTTGTCTTAGATCTATTTTGACTGTGATGTGCTCAACGATCTATGCTTGCTGTGCTTGTTTAGATTGTTTACATGTGATGGTGCTTTATTGATTTGTGCTATCAAGTATCTGAATAGTCCATGCCTAGGTTAGACGGATTAGATCACAACCCTAGTTTAGTGTGGGATAATTCGTGCTAACCGAAGATGGATTATGTTGGTGCTTGAACCATGATTATCTTCTTGTCGGAGGAATTGGGCTTGTAGCTACAATTCCCCATTATCATCCAACGTAATAAGCTAAAGTAATTCATAAATATTCCTATTATGAAGCTAGTGGTGGATTTGCAATCCTAGGTTCCCTTAAACATTATTTAAAACAACTATTTTAATTGCTTTCATAATTTAGATTTATTTTTATGTTCATAGTTAAATTAAATTCAAAATCAAAACTCGTTTTCATAATTAATTAGATTTAGGTTATAAAATTAAACTGTGTAGTATTCAATCTCTGTGGGTTCGACCTTTACTTCCACACTGCAAATCTTTCGAAAGTAAAGCATAAGTTAAGCATACTTTTTATATCTTGATATTGACAACATCAATTTTTGGCGCCGTTGCCGGGGATTGCATTACTACCTTTAGTTTTATAATCCTAGTTTAGTTAATTCGTAAATATTAGAAGTAGGTACTAATTTTCTTATTTTTCGTTTTTTATTTTTAAGTACTAACTTTTCTTTTTATTTTATAGGTTTTCGAGTCATCAAATTCCAACGTTTCCGAGTGGAGTAGCTAATTACATCAAAGGAGCTTACGCAAATAAAATAAATAAAAATTAAGTAAATTGCTCGCTTTAACTTCGCATCAAACCACTGTAAGTCAGGGCGCTGTGACGCAATTACTTGCATTAGGTTAGTTGTGGAGTGAACACTGCATTAGCTAGGAAACCCGGGGCGCTGGGCTTGACGCGGTCATTGCATTACAGGATAATTTGCATGCATCATAGTAGTTGTGTGCCTGTTGCCCAATTTGCGTGATTGCTATTTGTTTCTTTTGTTTAGTTAGTCGTTTTAGTTTCTTTTCCTTTGTTTTAGTTTATGTTAGGTACACGTTCAAATAAACCGGAATTAAAACCTTTCGACTCTGAACTTGAACGCACCCTAAGAGTTAATAAGTCTTCAAACTTAACTTCTAGCGCTAAGTTTTTAATAGACGATGATTTGACACCAAAACCAACGTCTTTATTTGAGTTCGAAATACGTAGAACCCTTACAAGATTAAAGAAACTACGCTTTCATAACATAGAACCGATTAAAATGGCAGACATTGGAAATAACAATAACAACCAACATAATAACGGAGATAATATGAATAACCTTAATATACCGCCACCTCCTCCACTTATAAATTATTTTATTCCTACTACTTACACGCCACAAGCCGGTATCGAATTACCGGAGGCGACGGCAGCTCACTTTGAGATAAAGTCGTCTACCATCTCGCTACTTCCGTCTTTCCATGGCCGTCTAAATGAAGATCCATATCAACACTTAGGAGATTTTCAGGCTATATGCTCTACTTTGAAAATCCAAAATTTAAATGATGATGAATTAAAATTGCGGCTCTTTCCATTTTCTTTAAGAGACAAAGCGAAGTATTGGCTTCAATCACTTGAGCCAAACACAATTAAAACATGGGAAGCCTTACACACCGCATTTTTACAAAAGTTTTTTCCTATTATGCGTACAAATCAAATAAGGAAATCTATCACTAATTTTATAATGCAAGATGGGGAAACGCTTTACGATACGTGGGAGAAATTTAAAGAATTATTACGCTCTTGCCCACATCATCAGGTTCCTAAGTGGCAACTTGTTCAGGTCTTCTACGAGGGACTAATTCCCTCAGTCCGTAATACCGTCGACGCCGTTTGTGCGGGAACTTTCCTACACAAAAGCGTCGACGAGGCCTGGAAAATTTTTGAAACTTTAAGCGAGAACTCGATGCATCAGGCTGTGTCGGTACGTTCGGAAGGATATCTTCCTCCACCCAAACGAGAGGTGAAGTTTGAGTCGAGTCATTCTATTGAATTTCAAGAATTATCTAAAAAACTGGACCGACTTATGACAATGAATCAAGCGACAACCGCACCTCCTCACGAAGTATGTGAATTGTGTTCAAATCCTTCACATAATATCTTTGCATGTCCTTCTGCATCTCAATATCCGGAATTTATGGAGCAACACGTAAATGCTATGCAACAATTCCCACAAAATAATTATACTCCTAGGTCGAACAATTTTCCTAATACTTATCGACCCCAATATCAACAAAATCAATACCAACACCCTCCTCCCAATCCTAATCCTCCAAGGACTAACGCTTTTGAGGAGACGGTGTTGGCTTCCCTTAAGAATATTGAAACTCAAGTCCAAGCACAAGCACAAATAGTGCACTCTCATACACAGTCCATTGCGAAGCTTGAGTCCCAAATGGGACAAATAGCTACTGCGGTGAGTCGTAGAAACGAGGGGAAGTTGCCTGCGCAAACTGTTCAAAACCCTAAGGGACAATACGAAAAAGGGGGGTCGAGTGAGAGCGTGAACGCTGTTTCGACTAGGATGACTAGTAGAGAAGAGGAAGTTGTTGAAATTCCGGATACGAGTGAGAAGATTATAAATAATAACTCAAATAATGAGGGTGAGGAAACGAATAGAAATAAGGACGATAAAGAATCGGTCCGAACCAACTATGTTCCAAAGTTACCTTTTCCACCAAACGTTGAGGGACCGTCACATTTGCCCAAGAAAGGGTCAAAAATGGAAGATATACTCGAGGTGTTTAAACAAGTTAAAATCAATATCCCTTTGCTCGACGCTATAAAACAAATTCCCGCGTATGCTAAATGTTTAAAAGACCTTTGTACTCAAAAGCGCAAAATACGCAGTCATACTCCGAAAAAGGTCTTTCTCACGAAAAAAGTAAGTTCTATTTTTCAACACGCTCCTCCGAAGTATAAGGATCCCGGTACGCCTACGATTTCATGTGTCATAGGTGACACTATCATTCATCGGGCTCTCCTTGACTTAGGAGCTAGTGTTAATCTCATACCTTATCATGTCTATAAACAACTAGGTCTAGGTGAACTGAAGCCTACGGCCGCTATAATACAATTAGCGGATTGTTCTATTAAAATACCTAGAGGAATCGTCGAGGACGTCTTGGTTAAGGTTGATAAATGCTATTTTCCTGTCGACTTCATGGTCCTTGACACTGAACCCGTGCTAGATTCTAGGAAACACACTCCTGTCATTCTAGGCCGTCCATTCTTAGCAACCGCTAACGCACGTGTTAACTGTCGGACGGGGGTAATGAAAGTGTCGTTTGGGAACATGAACTTAAAATTAAACGTTTTTAATGCTATGGATCAACCTCCTAAAGACGACGATTACCTATGTGAGGCGGAAGGTGAGGTAAGATGGTATACTGAGCCTAACAAAGCAATAAATGTGAGTAACGACAAAGATATAACGGATGATGAGTGGATGAATCCTAATACCACGGACCCTAATGAAGAAATTACTCGAAAGGTAAAGAATCGATGTAATAATGATAAAGGTGAGCCGTCAAAAGAATTAACACGTAGCGACCTTATTTCGACGTTTCACTGGAATCTCCCTAATGCCCTAATGGGTACAAAATCTGATTTACGACCTCCATAAATCTTGAGCTAGAACGGTCTAGCTAAAGACGTAAAAGTTAGCTCTTCTTGGGAGGCAACCCAAGCTTAATTTCGTCATTTTCTTTGATTTTGGGTGTTTTTGGGTCATTTTATTCTGTTTTTGAGGTTCTGGACAGGTCTGGGAGGTTAGAGTAAAATTATTTTTAATTTCTATACATAAAATAAGTGAACTGAGAGAAAACATCAAACTCGCGCGCGCGGCCTGCTCGCGCGAGACGTCGCTCGGCGGCCCGCTGGCGCGAGTTTGCCCCTTACACGTTTTTCTTTGCTTTTCTTTATTTGAGCTCTCAGGTTCTTGTCGCGCCTGGTATCGCGGGCGCGAGGCACCTCGCTTGCGCGAGATATCATTAAAAAAAAAAAAATTGAAAATCGCTCGCGCGACGGCCGCTCACGCGGATCGCTCGCGCGATTTCCCCTTTTCTTGATATTTGCTTTTCTTTTCTGTATCCTTCACCCATACCTGCTCAGGTAGTTTTTCCATTTCTGTTTTTGTTTCTTAGGTACTTTTAGATCGAGTCTTTGATTGTTTTCATAAGTCTGGTTATGTTTTATTTCCTTATAGCTTATTTTCGTGTTGTCTTCATAGTTTTGTTTCTTTAGTTATACTTCTTTTAGTTGTTTTTATTATTTTGTTTGTTTAATTTTCTTTTGTTAAGAAGTAACAGGTAACATTGAACTTTATTGTCATATTCCTTTGTGTTAACATGTTCTGTGTTTGCCGAGATCGAGGTATTATCGTTCCTTACTTAAGTTTTCTCATTTCTTTTATTTTATTGTTTCATTGGGGACAATGAAAGGTTTAGGTTTGGGGGTATGCACTCACACATGCACATTATTTTATGCAAATTTAAAAAAAAAAAAAATTTGATAAGTGTGTTTAAATAAACGATGATACCGACGTTTTTGCAATTTCAATTTGATACTTTTTTATAGAGAACTTTGAATTGTTATAGAATGGTAAACAAGGGAAGATGTGATTAAACATTTGCTGAAGTTATGATATGACGTTTTAAGTTATGTATTGTTTGAATCGTAGTTTTATATCATAGATTTGCACATAAACCTATGCACTGCACGTAGTCATTGGAATACATGTTGGTTGTGAACTATAATATGATTCGGATTTCTAGATAACACAAGGTGGAGACTAAACCCGGTGAGCTTTTGAGCCTATCTTTTCTTTTTAGAGGGTTATAAATGCACATGATGTTTGTCGAATTTCATTTGGAATAGTGCATTAACTTGTTGTTTAGTCTCATTATTCTTGTTTTGGTTGATAGTCAAGTTAAAATATTTGTTACCATGCTAAATAATCTTCCATTGTAAACATTGAAGAACCGTATTACCCTAGGAAATGATTTTAGGCCCTCTTTGTTTACTGCCGACCGATAAAAGATAAAAATTTCCTTAGTTCACCCTTTTGAGCCGTTACAATGCCTCTTTTTCTTTGTTCACCATTATCCTCTTTAAAAGCTCCAACTTGATCAACTTGGAGTATACCACTGGAAGAGTGATCAACTTTTAGTAGTATTAAGGCGATGTGTTGATTGAGAAGAAGAAAATAAGATGCTATTGGGGTAGTTGCTTGGTCTTCGATGAATAATCATTTGAGAAGCAAGAAAAGAAAAAGGAAAAGAAACATAATACAGAAGAGGAAGGTTGAAAAAAAAAAAATGAAAAATGAAAGAAAAGAAGAAAAATGAATGAAAAGGAATGAAGAGAAAGAAAAGATGAAAGTTTGTAGAAGAAGAATGAAAGAAATCGAATATGCCTTACAATGCCATTCTGAAACTACTTGATATATCCGTTCTATCCTTTTTCATTATTTGAGCCATGTTACAACCTTTGAAAAGTCCTATTTGATCCTGGAAAACATGGTTTGGATATGTAAACGATGGGAGGGGGATTAAAACATGGTAATGATTAATTTTTCTTGATTATTGGCATCCTATCCATGAGACTACTATTCTTTCGTGTCATGCGTCCTTTCGAGTCATATGTGAGCATTTCTCGTTTTGAAAACATATTTCCTTTACTCACATATTTTAGATAAATTACACGTGTTTTTGAGTGTTTCATTTGAGAGTGTAATTGACATTGCGAGATTCGTAGTCGAGACATAGTTAATTGGTTATCCGAAGTATATTCCAAGTTTATGACATGCGCGTGTTCATTTGACTATTATATCACACACGTGCAATTTTATGAGAAATTCTATTGATTTATACGATTCATGTACTTGGGATTGTTTTTCAGGACGTAAGTAGACATTTGATTCCGTTTCTTCTTGTTCGTTATTCTATTTCAAATCATTGTTTTATAATAAGGAGTATTGCATATTATGTTTTTCATTTTGAATAAAACTTTTTAAGTTTACAAGTTAATAAAGATGGTTGTGGGTGACTTGTTGACGAGAACCCTCACGAGACTTTACTCGTCCGACTAGGGACACCTAGAGGTTTAAAAGGCTTGTTGCATATGCTAAATGCAATCGTGATCCATGCGAAAATGGAATAGATTTTTATTAGTAGTTTTTATTTTAGTTTTGCTCGAGGACTAGCAAAATGTAGGTTTGGGGGTGTGATCGGGAGAGAACAAATCCTATTTATACGCCTTAACGAGCATTTGTTAGTTCCTTTTTATCCTGTTTTTGTATATTTTTACTTCGTTTTCTATTTTCTGACAGGTTTTGGAAGAAATCAAGTATATCAGGTTCAACAGGGTGAAAAAGCACAAAGAAAGAAGCTGAAAAAGCCAAGTCGCGCGCGCGAGCCGCGCGCGCGAGAAACTGAGAATCGCTCGCGCGAAAACCCAGAATTCGCTCGCGCGATCCGCGCGCGCGAAGTGCCAAATGTCGCGCTCGCGCGACCCGCTCGCGTGATATGTGTAAAAACCAAATATGCGTATTTCAGTATACTGAAGACTCCTGTCCAAACGAAACTGCTGAACGACGTCCAGATTGTAAAATATATCAGTTTCAGTTCGTTTCGGGTTAGGAAAGCTTCCAAAACTTGTTGTAAATCTATATATACCCTATTTTAATTCAATTAAAGGGTTGGCAATTAATATACACACAATATACAACCATACTTTCAGCCATTGAAGGGAGGGAAGCAAGGAGAAGAAGAAGAAGACCAAGGGTTTCCATGGCCTCCTCCATCAACTACTTGCCATCTATCACTTCCATGGACGGCTAGATCATAGATCTAGGGTTTCAATGAAGCCCTAGACGAGTAATAGGGTTTTATTTATGTTTTTATTTTAGTTTTATTATGTATGGATGACAGTCACATGTTTAGAGGATTTTTATACATAAATCGTACTTCTAGTGATTAAATCATTACGTTCAGAATTTATTCTTGTCTTAGATCTATTTTGACTGTGATGTGCTCAACGATCTATGCTTGCTGTGCTTGTTTAGATTGTTTACATGTGATGGTGCTTTATTGATTTGTGCTATCAAGTATCCGAATAGTCCATGCCTAGGTTAGACGGATTAGATCACAACCCTAGTTTAGTGTGGGATAATTCGTGCTAACCGAAGATGGATTATGTTGGTGCTTGAACCATGATTATCTTCTTGTCGGAGGAATTGGGCTTGTAGCTACAATTCCCCATTATCATCCAACGTAATAAGCTAAAGTAATTCATAAATATTCCTATTATGAAGCTAGTGGTGGATTTGCAATCCTAGGTTCCCTTAAACATTATTTAAAACAACTATTTTAATTGCTTTCATAATTTAGATTTATTTTTATGTTCATAGTTAAATTAAATTCAAAATCAAAACTCGTTTTCATAATTAATTAGATTTAGGTTATAAAATTAAACTGTGTAGTATTCAATCTCTGTGGGTTCGACCTTTACTTCCACACTGCAAATCTTTCGAAAGTAAAGCATAAGTTAAGCATACTTTTATATCTTGATTCTGACAAGATCAATTGCCCTAAATCACGCCTGCCTCATGATGGAAACAAAGGAGGAAGATAGAGATGAATGCATGTGGGTCACACCATATGAACCCTTACCTCCAAAAACCAAGTTAACTATGCCTTCGAATTTTCAGTTTCCTGATTTGGAATTAGAGGAGCTTCCAAAAGAGCTCAAATACGCTTTTCTAGGAACTGAAAAGACTTACCCTGTTATAATCTCATCTACGTTAAATTCCGAACAAGAGGATAAGTTGATTCAAATGCTCAAACTGCACAAGGGAGCATTGGGATGGACTATTGCCGACCTAAAAGGTATAAGCCCATCCATTTGCACACATAGATATATCTGGAGGATGACGCTAAACCTTCGCGACAAATGCAGAGGAGTCTAAATCCAAATATGCAAGAAGTAGTGAAAAAAGAAGTCTTAAAACTTCTATACATTGGGATAATATACCCTATCTCTGATAGCCCTTGGGTTAGCCCTACCTAGGTGGTGCCCAAAAAGGCTGGTATAATGGTTATCCCAAACAAAGACGGTGAACTAGTACCAACACGCGTCCCCACTGGATGGCGGATGTGTATTGATTACCGCAAGTTAAATACTGTGACCCGAAAAGACCACTTTCCATTGCCATTCATGGATCAGATACTAGAACGAGTGGCGGGTCACAAGTATTATTGTTTCTTGGACGGATACAGTGGGTACAACCAAATTGAAATTGCTCCTGAAGATCAGGAGAAAACGACATTTACATGTCTGTTCGGCACGTTCGCTTACCGCCGTATGCCTTTTGGCCTATGCAATGCACCTGCTACCTTTCAGCGGTGCATGTTAAGTATTTTCAGTGATATGGTTAAACAAACACTCGAGGTCTTTATGGACGATTTCTCAGTGTTTGGCCATAGTTTCAATAATTGCCTAGAAAATCTTGAGAAAGTGTTAGCGAGATGCGAGGACAAACACCTGGTACTAAACTGGGAAAAGTATCACTTTATGGTGACCAAATGAATTGTCCTCGGCCACATTATCTCTGACAAAGGTATCCAAGTCGATAAAGCAAAAATTGATATAATTTCGAATTTGCCTGTCCCTCGAACAGTCCGAGACATCCGTTCTTTTTCTGGGACATGCTAGGTTCTATCGACGCTTTATCCAAAACTTTAGTGCAATCTCTCGACCACTGTGCCAACTCTTAGTCAAAGACGCACCTTTCGAGTGGTCAGATAACTGTCAAACATCTTTTGACGCACTAAAGGAACACCTTACCTCCGCACCGATAATACAGGCACCCGACTGGGGTTTGCCATTTGAGCTAATGTGCGATGCTAGCGACTATGCCATTGGTGCAGTCCTAGGACAGAGGAAGGACGACAAGCCTTATGTTATATACTATGCCAGTCGAACACTCAATGAAGCTCAAATGAACTATACAACTACTGAAAAAGAGCTACTGGCAATTGTCTTCGCTCTGGATAAATTCCGATCTTATCTGATAGGGTCCCCAATAGTCTATTATACAGATCACTCGGCCCTCAAGTACCTGTTATCTAAGAAAGATGCGAAACAGAGGCTTATCCGATGGATACTCCTACTCCAAGAATTCGATATCACTATCAAAGATAAAAAAGGGAGTAGAGAATGTGGTTGCTGACCACCTATCTCAGTTAACATTCACAGATAATACTGAGCCCATGCCAATTATGGCAATCTAGGGTTTACCCTGGTATGCTGACATAGTAAATTATCTGGCTGCAGGAGAAATTCCCAGACACTGGTCAAATCAAGACAGGAAGCGGTTCCTCTCGTTTGCACGCCATTTCTTTTTCGATGACCCTTATTTATTCAAGTATTGTGCTGATCAGGTCATCAGGCGTTGCGTCCCTAATGAGGATATAACCGTAATTCTAGCCTTATACCACTCTGAAGCGTGTGGTGGCCATTTTTCTTCCCAAAAGACCGCACAAAAAGTCCTACACAGTGGATTTTATTGGCCCACCATATTTAAGGACGCTTATTCTTTCTGCAAATCGTGCCAACGCTGTCAAAAGCTAGGTACTATTTCAAAAAGAACTTCTATGCCCTTAACCCCTATTATCATAATTGAAATATTCGATTGTTGGGGCATAGACTTTATGGGCCCGTTCCCTAAATCAAACAACTGCGAATGCATACTCCTAGCTGTGGAGTACGTATCAAAATGGGTGGAAGCACTACCGACGAGACGTAATGACCACAAAACAGTCATGTTTTTTCTTAAGGAAAATATTTTATCGCGTTTCGGAACCCCAAAAGCGTTATTGAGTGACCAAGGTAAGCATTTCTGCAATAGGCCTTTGGAAGCACTACTCAAGAAATATGGGGTACACCATAAAATCGCTCTAGCGTACCACCCACAAACAAACGGGCAGGCGGAGTTGGCTAACCGTGAAATCAAGCACATCTTAGAGAAAACAGTAAGTTTCAACAGAAAGGACTGGGCCTATAAATTGACTGACGCTCTGTGGGCATACCGCACAGCCTTTAAGACAAATCTGGGAATGTCTCCATATAGGTTAGTGTATGGTAAGGCGTGTCACCTTCCTGTCGAAATAGAACACAAAGCTTATTGGGCAACACGCTCATTAAATTTTGACATTAGGGTGGGAGGACATCTCCGGAAACTCCAGTTGGCTGAACTGGAAGAAATCCGTCGAGATGCTTATGACAATGCCAAACTCCACAAGGAACGGTTGAAGGCGCGCCACGATCAAATGATCATTCGTAAATCTTTCGAGCAGGGGCAAAAAGTTTTATTATATAATTCACGCCTTCATCTCTTCCCAGGCAAACTCCGATCTCGGTGGACAAGACCTTTCACAGTCAAATCTGTCTTTCCATACGGAGCAGTTGAGCTATTTAACCCTAAGAACGACGAAAGTTTCAAGGTCAATGGCCAAAGGTTGAAACCGTTCTTAGAAGATTTCCAACCCGAGGTCGAGCACATCCAACTGGATGAGCCCGACTATACTTCAAACTAAAACGCCCGAGTGCATTCTCCCAATGTTGTTGTACTTTTTCTTTTCCTACCTTTCATTTTGTTTTATCTTTTGTCTGTCTTTTTGAATGTGACTTCGATTCTTAATCTGCTATTTTGAGCTGTCTTTCCCTTGCAGGATATCAGGATGCGGGATGACGACGTTCATTCTATAGGGTCATGGGCTGATTCTGAATATCAGAACCCACCTTGGACTGCCGACAAGATAGCATTTTGCTTATCTCCCTATCAAGGACCAGGGGCAGATGATATAGTGGACCTGACCCATGGGTATATCCCTTATGATCCTGCTCTCCTCCAAATCAACCCATTCCCGCATATGGACCTTTCTGGAGAGGAAGGAGAACCTGAAGGGTATGCTGTTGAAGAAGTGGATGACGCACTATTGGAACAATAGGAAAATGACTCAATGTCGGAGCCATGGGAAGAAGAGGACTTACAAGATGTGGTGCCCGAACGCCACAATGCTGTTTTTACATATGTTGATGACTTCATGGTCATCCATGTGGTTCCCTACATCTATGAGCATGTCAGTTACTTGCTATTCAGGCTTCAATGCCCTCTACCAGCTAGTGCATCTGGGGATATCTGGCCAATAGTGAGGTTAATTTTGGGTCACATTCCTGTCATTTTCTTTTCATTTTGCTCTATTAATCTCTTCCTTTTTGTTTTTATGTTGCTCTTGTTAACTTATTTTCTCCGTTTCATTTTTGTTTCCCTTTGTCAGGAATATCACTATGAATCTACCATTCCCACCGTTGTACCTTCCACATCAACTCTTTCATGGATTTGGGCCATATATACGGTCCCCGAATACTCCGCCGCAAGAGGAAAATCTGTTGCGCAATCATACTCCTTTATCCTTGTCTCCATGCGGATCACCTCTTGCCTGTGATATCAATTCCTTGCAGAGTTCAGACTTGTTTGATGATGTCCTCGCTGCTTTCCGACTGTTCTGGGAAAGGGAATCATCAAGTTTAGACTCTACATTTGAAGTTCTGGCGGTGAAAGAGGCTGTGGAGGAAGAGATCTTCCTGCTGGAAAAATAGTGTTTCAATCCATTTGTTTTATGTCATTTCATATCTTCTTTAATAAATTGGAGTGTATTCTTGAACAAAGTGGTATTAATTTCAGTTTTATGTTAGTTTTCTTTTTCAATAAGGTTTTGAATACCATTTGTGGGGGCTATAAGATTGCACAGGGATGCTATTTTAAGGATTTAGTTATTTAAATTTGCAATTATCTACTATGAGGTTGACGTTTTTGGCTTACATATTCTGGCAATGCACTGTTTTATCATTATTCTGTATGTCCAGAGTCAAATTGGTTAGTTGGGGGTGTGTAATTTCTCAATTCAAGGGACTTGTAGAATTTCTATTCTCGATCGATCGAACTTATCTCGATCGATCGAGGGTGTCATCACCTCGAGCGCTTGAGAAGGACTCAATCGATCGAACATTCGATCGATCGAAAATACTCGATCGATCGACACTCGTTTTTAAACGAGGTGTCTTTCAGAATTTTCATTCAGTCTCTCCTTCTCTCTCCTTTACTCGAGCGATAGAACACAGTGAGCGACTCCCATGATTTTGGCCTCCCCCACTTCAAACTACATCTATTAAGGAGCTCCGGGTCTCCCGGATCGTCAGTGGCACCACTGGCACCCTACACCCAGCGCGTCTCTCGAGGTGAGCCCCCGAGTCACCCCTCGTATTTCTTTTCCTTTCAAATTCATATGGGGGTGCCTCCCATTGATTCTTTAACTCATTTTCTTAGTTTTATTATCGTATTTGTTGTTTTTGGGCCATCCCCACTCTCAATCGTTTCAACTGCCACTTCGCTGTTCTCGATCGATCGAACTGGTTTTGATCGATTGAGCCCAGCTACTGTTCGATCGATTGAACATTCTCGAGTGATCGACCTTGAAATATCTTCGATCGATCGAACAAGACTTTGATCGATCGAAGTGTGGCAGTTCCTTTATCTTTATTTTTGCCCTGTTCTAATGTGTTCTCTCATTGCTTCTTCCTTTTCAGGGCTTTATCATGAATCCGATCACTGGCTACCATAAAGCCAAGCCATTCGACCTCGCTATACCCGACCCAGTTCCAGATCACGGGTTTTAAAACGAGGAAGATCTCGTTTGGTTCACCCGTTACTTCCAGTCGCGAAAGGTCATGATCGAGTGTCCCCTTGAGACTGCCTGGTTTGCTACTCCGTGGTACCTTGCACGGATACGTGCCATGCCCCAGTGGTATGCACTATTCTCCCAGCCGAAGGATGTGAATCTATCTTGGATTCGGGAGGCGTGCGCGACGATGATCCGGGATCCGGTTGCTCCATTCACCCTTCGCTCATTTTTTTGTGGCCGGGAGATCATCTTCAGCCCGGCCACCGTAGCTGCTGCTCTTGGGGTACCAGAGGTACCAAATTGTGTATGCCCACATCGCCCAGACACACCTCAGCTATCACCGACCATCATTATCCGAGAGATTACCGGGGGAGCTCTTCCGACATGGGATGGCGAGGCTCTCATTCCCGACCTCTACCTCACAGACAATTACCATATGCTTCACCTCGCCCTGAGCAATTGCTTATTGGTTACTTCCTACAGAGAAAAGATCGCGGCGTGGTATGCTCGGGTATTATATGCTATTAGGACTCGGCAGCCAGTCTGTTTACCCCGCCTTTACATCGACTTCATGCGACACCCTACACGCTACATTCAGGCTAAAAAGCACCTGAAGGGTGCTTGGGCTATTCATAGGGTGATCGAGCATGCGGGTATCATTCCTTTGGCGGGAGATGTGACTGTCCAGTCCCACAGTCATTTTGGAGAGACAGCTTCCCGCCGATCCGATGCGCAAAAAAGGAAGCGAAAAGGAAAAGGCAAGGCGAAGGTGGGAGAGAAGAGGAGACGTGGAGGTGGGACAGATACTGAGGGAGCCGCTTCTGGGATGCCCACAGAGGCTGAGGAGCGTGATTCGGAGGAGGAGTTCGACCCTGTCGAGGAGGTGGCTAGATTTGAGTTGAGACAGAGGTCTCAGGCTCGTACCCAGGGAGAGTCTTCTTCTGTGCCTCTCCCGATAATTCATGAGTTGTTATTAGAGGAGAGAGAGGCCAGGATTCGACTCGAGGGTAAGGTGGATGTGATGACTACCTTGCTGGAGGCGATCTTGATACAGATCGGCGTTGACCAGGCGGCTCATACAGCTGCACCTACTGTACCCAGCGATCCACCTACAGCATCTCCTGCCACTTCCACCGTCCCACCTACTACATCTGCTGCTCTGTCACCCACCATTGGCCTATCCTCTTCTGTTCCTACTGATCCTTCATCCTCTGATCCCACGGTAGATCTTTCCGCTCCTTCTACATCTGCTGTACCACCCACTGCCCCATCATCATCAGCGGGACCACCTGCTTCAGAGATACCACTTCCACCTCTTCTTGTCGTGACCGACACATCAGTTTCTACTCCAGCCGCCATGATTGCAAGTGATTCGGCTACCGCTACTACGGGTGTCGAGGGTGGAGTTATGGATGCTCCTGCTTTTGATTGACATTTTATCTGATGTTCCCGATGAGGGGTAGTCTGTTGGTTTCAGTTTATGTTTTTTTTTGGTTGGTTTGGTGTATTCTGGGTTGTGTGTTGGATATTTTTGGACATTGTTGGGCTCTTGTTTATGTTGTCGGTTGATTGGGCTAGTTGGATTTGTGTTTATATGGCATATATATATATTATTTTCACTGTTCTGTCCCTTCACTTTACTATATTTCCAGTGCGTAGTTTTATTTTATGCTTGGATCTGATGCTTTATATTTCCTATCTTTTTGATCTTTGCTGCTTGGAGTGTGTATGTTTTCTGTACAGGTTGTTACTATTACGATTCTTACGATGATATTTCAGGTGATATCTCTCTATCTATTTTTGAAAATCACGTACTGAGGACATTGTAATTTTCAGTTGGGGGTGGGATATAGATAGATAATCACATGTGCGTGTTTTTACTTAGTAACCTGAATCACTCTCTCTATTAAAAAAAATCATATAATCTACATGCAATTTCAAATTTAAAAAAAAAAAATTTTTTTTTTCAAACTATTAACCAAGTTTTTGAATTAAATGGGTAGAATAATTTTGAATTTTCACTTCTATTTAGCTGTTGTCAAGCAATGACATAACCATTTTATTCTCATCCTTTTATGAATTAAGTTCATGCGTTTTTCTAAGTTCTCTAGGATGAATACATATGTTGACCATTCCTGTATCCAAATTACTTGCACGTATTAATAGCTATGCAGAAAACTTTAAATAAGAGTTAATACGACTTTTGTGCTTTAAAGGACGAAGTAGTGAAAACTAGTTACCCTTAGTGAGCTTTTGAAACCAATCTTCAATTCTGAGGGAATTATCACATTAAAACTCGAATTGTTTTCATTGAAAATGCCAATTAAAATTCGTTGACTAGTCTCTATTTCTTCATTTTGGCTGTTTGTTAGAGGGGAATGTTCAGGATTTACTAATTAGACTCAATGAACATTGAAGTGTTAAAATTAAGAAGTTGAGAAAATGACTTAAGCCATTGTATTTGTTCTTTACCTTCTCCATTTACCTATATTGACATCTCTGAATATGTGCTGTTCTTAACCCCTCGCCTAATAAATCATGTCAAATCCATTATGAAATTCGTAATTCCTGACTTTATACCTTGACCTAAATATACCCCATTGCACACCCAATGTGATTGAATTATTGAAGTATAAGGAGGGAATAGTGGTGAGAATGACTGCATATATATGATCTAAAAAAAATGAAAAAAAAAAATGAAGGATGATATGTATGAGGAGGATGATTGGAATAACGTGAAGAAATTACTGAATATAACCTCCTGTTGAAGATGTGAAAGTTCTTATCCTTTTAATCCTACCCTACTAAATAAAAAATCCGTCAAGTCAAAGTCTTAATGATTTTCAACAATTTAGTTTAAACATGGAAGTGTGATTTGAGTTATCCACGGTATTTCGCTCCTCTAGTAAGTGGTATTCCTTTCATGAGACTATACACTCTAAAATGTTCGTCTTTTATAGAGTCAAGTATTAAAGCATTAGTATCCGAAAAACTACTCCTATCAAAGCTTTCATACCATGTGCGATTATCATTCACCAAGTTTCTGTGAGATGTTCATTTCTGAGTGAAATAACTACGTGAGAATTGAGTTGAAACTAC
Source organism: Hydrangea macrophylla (assembly GCA_033977485.1). Classification (NCBI taxonomy): domain Eukaryota; kingdom Viridiplantae; phylum Streptophyta; class Magnoliopsida; order Cornales; family Hydrangeaceae; genus Hydrangea; species Hydrangea macrophylla. The sequence goes on from CM066993.1 coordinate 42,525,340, forward strand.
AAGTTCTGAGAGTATGATAGTTTAAACAGCTCTAAATAAAGTTCAATGTATAGCTGTTAATTTCACACACACACGGATACATGGATGTGATGCTTATGTTATTTTTATCTTGGTGACATGAGGAACATGTGCATTTTTTTCATGGTTTGAATGAGGATGATATGATTTGTGGAGCTAAATTAACAGTTGAATAATAGAGATTGTTTAAAAGTTATTCTATATCTTTTTTAGCTTAATCAGAGAATTTTGTGGGTATATTCACTGCAAACCCTCACGAGACAACACTCGTCCACTAGGGGAAACCTAGGGGTTTAACGGCTTGTTGCGTTAGCTAAATGCAACCGCGATTCCTGCGAAAGTGAGTTAGGTAGTTTCTTTCTTGTTTTAGTCTAGTTTACCTTAGTTTTATTTATTTTATTAGTCATTATAGTTATAGTGTAGCTTGATCTTATTTTCGCTCTATTGCTAGGGACTAGCAACTCGCTAGTTGGGGGTTGTGACAAATGGGGGTATTTGTAAAATACAACCGCGCTAAAAGAAGAAAATGTATTGATTTAGTTTATAATTCCTCCATTTATCTGCAATTTGAATTATAATGCTAGTTTATACACATATTGATTAAACTATGATAAGTTGTTTGTTTTAGCTGTAATTTGTGCAGATTAACAGTTGCTGTGTGATGAATTTAAAGAGAATGATAAAAGGAAGTGCTGAATTCTAATGAAGACAATCAAAAGTTGAAATATGGAGTTCGATCGATTGAAGATCATTCGATCGATCGAAGTTTCGATCGATCGAGAGAAGTTAAAGCGATCGAAGTTCCAGAAGTTCAATCGATCGAGAAATGTTCGATCGATCGAACATGCCTTTTATCAGATTATACGCGCACGCAGCAGAGAGGGATGTTTTACCCTAGCATTAGGTTATTAGTATATAAACTCGTATTGTGTACGTAGATAAGGACGCCCACATTACTTTTATCAGTTTTGAGAGAGAGAGATAGGTTTTACATTGTTTTGTAGGTTCACAAGCTTGGGTATTGATTGTTGGATTGATTCTTCGCTAGTTTAATCAAAGTTATACTTCCAGGTTCCTTATTTATTGTTCATTTACATTCTGCATTTAGTCTGTAGTACTATAATCAGTTAGACGCGTAGTTTTGAATGCTAGATAAGTGCACACTATTGTTCTACATAGTTTTAATGCTTAAATCTCATCCAAACGCATCTTTAATGGAGTTTTACGTTAAGAATAAATCTGTGACAATCCAGACTATGTATGAGTAGTCTCCGGGTTGGGAGATCACGATAAAATCGTGATCTCAGGCCTCTGCCATGCAGCAGATTAATCTCTGTGTTCGATCGATCGAAGTATCTCGATCGATCGGACCAGAGACATTGTCGAGCGATCGAAGTCAGTTCGATCGATCGAGAGATGAAGATATTCGATCGATCGAAAGCGCGTCGATCGATCGAACATTCTGATTCGTGAGAATATTCTATGCAGTATTCCTAGACTTTTTGTTTTACTGGATTGTTATCAAATTGTACCAAAACGCTCAGTTTGTCAAAACAGTCTTTAAACTTTAAGCCTTAAGGCATTTTCCTTCAATATATTTTGCAAACCACCCTCAATGCTAACACCATTGTAGGTGAGAGTCTAAACTATTGTTTTAAACCGCCTTTATGTATTTCAAACGTAAACGTGATGATATAGTCCCGGTCATGAAAGGACTATGGATTCTTTATCTTAAGAGAAGTACGGAATACTGTAGAGAGTGTACTCCAACGAGCTTCAACGTTATTGCGTGGTAGATGGCTAGGTTGCGGTGGATTCGTGTAATCCCAACATTCCTTTATAATTAAGAAAAACACTTTTCATATCACTGCTTTAGTCAATTAGTTGGTAATTAGTTAATCTAGTTTAATTGCTTCAGTTTAGTAGTTGTTAAACTGTAGAACTTTGTGTTCTACATCTTATAAAAGAATTATTGAATTTTATTTTCCTTGTTTGAGAATAATCTAAGCATTTAGTTTAACACCTTCCCTGTGGGATCGACCTGGACTTAATCCAGTTTACTACTTGCACGATTACCTACACTTGGGTATAGCACACAAGCGCACAACTTTTTAGTCGTGTCACCTTTTGATGGCATAAAGGCTAGTGCCAGCAAAGGGTTTCTTCTGCTCAGAAACAAGTGAGCGTACCATTGACGTCTGGTAATCGACTATTAGATCTATTTTTTATACTTTCAGCCAACAAGAGAGGCTAGACTCAACCCTCCACTCCTTGCAACTATCAACTAAGATCTAATTAAAGAGAGCTTAGAGGGGGTGGGTGGGAATTTTATTTAAAAACTAAAAATATTTATATTAAAAAGAATATATACATTCAGAAACTTAATTTTTTTTTTCTTTTTTAGAATAGAAAACTTAGAAGGAAAAACGACATTTGTTTTTTTGTTTTTTTAAACAAAAAAACTAGAACACACAAAAAGAAAAAAAAAACTACATTTCTCTCTCTCTCTCTCTCTCTCTCTCTCTCTCTTTTAGAAAAGTCCAAGACAATAGTACAATAATGATAATAAGGAAAATTATGGTATAAAGTTCAAAAATCAAAAGAGCGCTGATCTGTTCGTCATTCATTTAAAAAAAACAGAAAACTTGGAAGAAAAAAAAAACAATGAGATTTTTTTTTTTAACAAGGGCAACGCAGCATTATCATAACTGTAATTAAGAAAATGGCAAGGTAAAGTTCAAAATATATAAGACCAATAGCTAGCGCGTCGTCTATTTTTTTGTTTTATTATTTATTTATTTATTTATAAGAAAATGCAAAATATCACATATCTCTAGAAAATCTGAGAACCTGGTAGGACCGTGGATTGAGTGGTATTTCCAACCTTCTTTGGTGAGTGGGTACCTAAAACTTATATATTATATTTGTTAAATAATGGAAAAGAGAGAAAATAGAAAATCTAAAAAAACTAAAAAAATTTTAAGATTTAAGCCAAAATCGAAAAAAATAGAGAATAAAATCAAAATCAAGTTTTTCTCTGGATTATAGATCTTACCTTTTGTGATCGACAGAGTGGATCTTGATTTTGGATTGAGAAAATTTTAGAAAATGGAAAATAAAATGAGAGAGGGAGATCGGGGGAGAGAGTGAGAGAGTTGCAGAGAGTGAGAGAGAGATCGCGGCGAGAGGGAAGAAGAAAAGAAAGGAAAAAGAGAGATGGGTAAAGTTTTTACGGTTTGAAGCCCTATATATAGCCATTTTCTCTTTTTTCAGTGTATCTCTTTCTAAAAAGATTAAGGTTTTTTTTTTTGTTTTTTTGTTTAAAGAAATAAAGATAAAACAAACAAACAAGTGTTAATCGTGAAACCGTCCCCCCAACTGAGTCTGACATTGTTCTCAATAAGTGAGATGAGAAAAAGAAGCCAAGGATAACTACTGTAATAAAAAGAAATAAACAAAGAAAATATAGAATAATAATGACAAAATTTATATATATATATAAATAAATGTACTATCACTGTGTTGAGATAAAGTTATCAAGAATCACTGTACAATTGATCTTTTGAACTGCAATTTCCAATGATCGATATTGTATTCAAATTTTTCTATCTGGCAGTTTTAGCAACATAGTTTTTAAACCAGCAATACTTCTGGTGTACCTTTTTATTTTGGACTGTAATGGGATAGTTTAAACATACAATTTAGTACATTTATTAGATAGCAGTATTTGAGATTTGTAAGACTTGATAAAAAAGAAAAATCAAAACTCATAAAATAGTAAGTGCAAGTGGTTCTAATACTTAAAACACAGTAATGATTTTTTTTTTTTCATTTATATATAAAAAGAAAAGTACAATTACAATAAAAATGAAGACAGGAATTTTTTTTGAACATATCTAGACGTGGCTTGGGGTTATTGCCCATGAAAGATGATCATTTCGAGGTCTAGGACAGTAGACTCGAAACCTCAAGTAGGTGTCATAATCACATATGTCCGGATCATCATACATGGTTACTTCCATGAATATATCATATATGACAATGATTCTTTGAGGAATGAATTGTTCAATGAAGACATGGACTAGAGATGTCCCCTATTCGAGTAGGAAAAAGAACCAATCCCTCTGAAAGGCGTACCTTAACAATTCCCCGTTAACAACTCTAGTTAACAAACGCCCCCATCCAAATATGATGTCATTGTCATCATATATAAATGGGGAATTGTTCTAAGGATGTTAGGTATCTCTCCCATTCATTTTCTTCATATTCATGATATAATTCTTGAAACACCTCATATTGAGCTTGTTCCCATACATCGTAGTTTGTACTAATATTCTGCCAGTCATCTAATCCATCAAATACTGGTTCAGCATTCCACTCCCTAGGGGTGTCAGGTTCCACTAAATAATCAATTTCTTCATCAGTGTCGTCATAAATTTTATCGACACACCTAGCGTAGAACATTTCATCCTCGTCAGAGTCCATGAGATATTTGAAATGTGGGCGTGTATCATCATCTGACAAAGTTCTATCCTCTGAAGGATATTGTTATTGTTAGACCAACTGGCATGGTTTATACTCATTCTTGTACCTCTACGATGATGAAATGGGTTCATATCTCTTTGTTACCTGTGACATTAGATAATATGTTATAATTCCTGAAAAATATTAAATAGTAAGAAAAAAAATTTAAAATAAAAATAAAAATAAAATTCCATGTACAATTCTAATCATGATTTATGAATTTAAGAGGTATCATAGTTGGGGTCCTCTAAAGGAAAGGACTCCAACTCAGTTTCAAAATCTCCTAAGAACGGCTTTAATTTATGCCTACTAACTTTAAATGTATTTCCATCTTTAGGGTCCTCAATCACGATAGTTCCATAGGGATAAACATTTTTAACTATATACGGACCAGTCCATCGAGATTTCAATTTTCTTTTAAGAAAATGTAGTTTTGAATTATATAATAGAACTTTTTGCGCATGGGTAAATCTTTGATAAACAAGAGTATTAAGACATTTTTCTGTAGAGTATCCCATCATATGACATGTACTGCAAAGTTTTAATTTCTTTTTAGATTGAGAAGGATTAGCTTTTTCCAATTTAAGAGCTACTAGCTTGCGAGCTAATTCTTCAATTCTTAGTACTAATTCATCTTCTGTTTGTGATTGCTGTGAACTTTTAGCATTTTCTTTCCTAGCAATTTCTTCTTTTTCCCATTGTGGAGCGTTTTCGCCAAGCCAATCAAAGTATGATTCAGCTTCGTCATTATTTTAAAAATATTCCCCTTGATACATGGCGTCAATTATTTCCTTTGATTCTGGATCTAATGTTTCATAAAAGAAATGAATTATACGCCATTTTTTAAATCCATGATGTGGACAGGTTTGTAGGAGATCTATAAAAATATTCAGTCTTTAATGCATGGTTCCTTATCTTTTTGAGTGAAAAGTTTATATTCTCGCATCAAGCTATAAGTTAAATTTTTGTGATAGAATTTATTTAGAAAAACTTCATTCATATCATGCCATGAAGTTATAGATCCAGGATGGAGAGATAAAAGCCAAAATTCAGCTTCATTTTTTAAAGAAAAAAGGAAAAGTTTGAGATAGATTATCTTAGTAGGACAAGTTTAATCAACAAATGTATCACAAACTTCTTCAAATTCACGAATATGAACATAAGCATTTTCTTTTTTAATTCCGTGGTAAGTTGGTAAGCATGGTAGCATGTTATGTCTAAAATGAAAATTTCCTGTATGTGTAGGTAGAGTGATGCAAGAAGGAGTGATCATTATTTATGGGATAAATAGATTACATAAAGACCATTGTTCATACTCTGATACGACATGTTGTGGTATATTATCCCCATATTCATTATAAGTATCATCAGTTATTCCTTCCATGCCTTCAATTTCAGCCATGATTCTAGGAAACTGTATACTAGATAAATCACTAGAAATATTAGAATTATGTGATACTTGATATAAAGCTTCAGTAGTATCTAAGGACATATGAAGTAAAAGAAAAATTAAGTTTTTAAAAATATTGTTATTATTATTATTTATAGCTATAGTAAAAATAAAACTCTTTTTTTTTTTTATATATATATTTTTTAGAAGATATGTTCATATATGTATATATATGCTCTTTTTTTTTTAAGATAAACACTTACATACTTATAAGTAAATATTTTTATATATTTCACAAGGAAAAATTATATATAGGTTTTTTTAATTATTATTATTTTTTATGTTATCATTATTTAAAAGAAAAAAAGACTAGATTATTTATAAGGTAGAATAAGTATATATATGTACTCAAAAAAAAGAAAAAGTATATATATAGATATAGATATAATGAGAGAAATAGTTTTAAACCTAATTTATTTATTTATTTTTTATTTTTTTTATTAACCGTTCCCCGGCAACGGCGCCAAACACTTGACGACATCCTATTGACGCGTTTTCTTATCACACCCAAGCGTAGGTGATCCTACAAGTAATAAAGTTCTGGAAGTCCAGGTCGAACCCACAGGGAACGGGAAACAAAGATAGGCAATAACTATTTTGTCACTAAAAAGAAAATAAAAGATGATGGATTTCTGTGGGGTTTTACTAAACTACTAATTTATATATATTTTTTTGCAATAAAACTAATTAAAAGCTATTTTTTCCTAAGCAGTTTACGGTAAAGATTTTTACAGTGCAAAATAAATTAACTAATATACTAGTAAGAAAAGGAAGAAAAAAGAAATAAAAGCTAAATTTACATTAAATGACTTTATGGATATTATTATAGCGAAAGATAGAAACAATACAAATATTTAAGCAAAACTATTAAAAACAAGAAATATTAATTAACTTGAGAGAAATGATTTAAAGGAATTGGGAATATGCAAACCAACACTAGATTCCACAACTTTTGTGCATTTGAAAAAGTTTTGGCATTTAAGACTGTAGTGTCATTCTTTATTTGAAAATAAACTTTTCACTAGTCAGGGTCATATAAAGTGTGGCAGGTTTGATATGAAACGACGCCGTTTGGTTTAAAGAAAAAAAAGGCAATTAGGCAGTAGCCAGGTTCGAACCATGACCCGCCGCGGACGTGGGTTATTCGGCACCCAGTCCCCACCACTCTGCCACTACACAATTCCCTGTCTATTAGTGGATAGAAATATATATAAACACATATTTGAAATGTAACCTTTGTCATATGAATTGTTTGAGTATGCTAGGTGTGTTTTATGACAAAAGGCATAGTTTGACAATCCACATAATTATATTCTGATTTCAAATATGTAATCTTTTGAGGCCAATATAGGCATAGTATATAAATATGATAAATGATCATAAACTATAGATACATAGATATTTTTGGGCCATAAATGGAAAAACAACCCATCTAGGTAAATTTGTCCATTTAAGATTAGTGCACAAAAGCTGTGGTTTCTAAGTTTTTATTGCATATCCCCAATTAAAGTTTTAGCCTACCATTTTAGAATTGAAACTGTCTTCCAAATAAAATTAAATATAAATTAAATAGATGCATACAATCACTGTCCAATTAAAATTAAAGTTGCAAAACTAAGGTAAGAGTGAAAACTAATATTAATATATATTTTCTTCACTTAAAATGAGGTGGGGTTGAATGTATGGAATCTACAAAATAAAAAAGTTTAATACAATTAGGCTAAAACATAAATAAAGGGAAATACTGAATCAATAATAAAATACTAAACATTTGACTTTGAATTCTTGTGGGATCACAGTGGTTGAACTCTAAAAACACAAGCAAAGCCAAACCAAATCCTAATCTAATTTGGTAGTAAGATATGGATATGGTATGCTTGGGGCTTTGATAGGTGATTATAACAACTACGTGGCTAAGAAATTTGGCATTTACTTACAAAATCTATCTTCTAGTGAATGAAAATATTGCTATAAAAACTGAAAATTTGGGATTTCAAACTATTTTAGGTGACAACTATAAGTACTACTAGACTAAAAATCTTAAATCTAAATTTTACTAGGAATATTTTACTACTACAAAGTGACAAAAGTTGTACAAAAAAACAAATATTTTATTCTAAGAAATACAGTACACAAAGTTTTGCTACGTATTTTTTAACATGAAATCATCAATTACATAAAAGTATATTTTTACAACTACTAGAACTAGAAAAGACAAAGAAAAACTAAAATTTCCTACTACTAGGGACAATATGAAGTGCTCACATGATAACCTCCCTAAACTAGTCTCTCCCTAACAGTGTGTGTGAAGTTATTGCAGCTTGTTGGTTGTGTGTGTTGTTTGTTGAAGCTGCTGCTTGCCTTTTTATAGGCGAAGATTTTGACGAATTTCGTCACTTTGCTCGTCAGCTGGCAATTTCTTTTTTGCGCCTTCTCATTTTTTCTTCAGTTCTCTGACAGTTCGTTTGAAAAATTGTAGCTGAGAGAGAGAGAGAGAGATAGAGAGAGAGTGTGTGTGTGTGTGTGTGAGAGAGAGAGAGAGAAACGAATTGTAAAAACATCACCATCACCATTTCCATACAATGATGTTTATTTTATTTTTTTATTTATTCTTTCTTTCATTCGTTTAGGACACTATTTATGTTTTGACTATGGGATATACTATAGTGTATTTGCTACTTCTTTCCTTACCTTTATTTCACTTCATTTTTACCTAAACATATAAAATGTATAAAAATAAATAATTATGTGCATTTGAGTGACATCACCATTAAATTATATTAATTCAAATATGCATGTAAAACTAGAAATTTGAGGGATTAAATGAACATTTTGTCTATTATATTGGCACATAAATGTGCAATATTTAGTGTTTGTCGTACTCCTAATTTAATGAAATAAAAGATAAATAGCTAAATTATTAGTACTTCGTGGTTGTGGTTCAGAATGCATAGACCATATATGTTCAACTAGATTGTCACGACTCAAGTCTCGCTCAGTAAGATATTGTCTGTTTTGGGCCCAAACCTGCACATATTTGTTCTTGGGCTACTACCCAAAAGGCCTCTCACTAGGGAGACTTGGAACCACACATATATAACACATTACTTTTCCACACCCAGGTGATGTGGGACGAACTTCCCATAGTGTGTAGCCTACCAGCACTTAGGCACCTACAGCAGCCCGCCTACAACACCAGAGTCGTTATAATGGTATCAGAGCCAACCCTGGTCCCATAAGGGCGCCGTGGGTAGTGTGGCAGAGGAGTAGAGGCTCCGGAGAGGGGTAGGCCCAGAGGTAGTATACCTTGTGCATGCTAATGGGCTGCTCTGTGGTCACTAATGATCTGCTTCCACATCGACTAGCCAAGGGGAGAACCGGGCCTACGCGACGAGGACGCCGCGTCTTGAAGTGGGGGAGATTGTGAGATCCCGTCCCACATCGGATAAACATAAAACGTTAGTCTGATATATGTAGAACCAAGGGGACTGCTACTAACAACTTGGGCTTAAGCATTTTAATGGCCAAGTTGTTAGTAGTAGTCCCCTTGGTTCTATATATATCATACTAACGTTTTTTATTTATCCGATGTGGGACGGGATCTCACAATCTCCCCACTCAAAGACACGGCGTCCTCGTCGCATAGGTCCAGTTCTTCCCTTGGCTGGTCGATGTGGAAGCAGATCATTAGTAACCACAGAGCAGCCCATTAGCGTGCACAAGGTATACTACCTCGGGGCCTCTATCCCTCTCAGGAGCCTCTACTCTTCTGCCACATCGCCATGGTGCCTTTACAGGACTAGGGTTGGCTCTGGTACCATTTGTTACGCCCTAAGTGGTCCACTAGCCTAACAACTTGACGGGCCTGCCACATTGGCCCTTAAAATGCTTAAGCCCAAGTTGTTAGTAGTAGTCCCCTTGGTTCTATAAATATCAGACTAACGTTTTATGTTTATCCGATGTGGGACGGGATCTCACATAGATCATCACATAGTTGTTGGTGAATTTGTTTATCGTGCATTTTTGCAGCACATGCCATCTACTCGTAAAATTTACTAGAAGGGTCTCGTGTAATTTCTGGCATCGACTCACTATTATCGTATTCAGCACGTTAGTTGCAATCACGACGTTCATCCTCAATGATCATGTTATGCAGAATAATGCATGCTTTTCCTTATGATGGCAAGCGCATCTCTATTCCATAACTTTGATGGCTCATGTACAAAGGCAAAATGACTCTGGAGAATACCAAATGCACGTTCAGCGTCTTTTTGTGCACTTTTTTAATATTGAGACAACACTTTTTTGTTTATGTGTGGTTAGGGTTTTATAACTTTTGCCAATTGTAGCTAATTTTGGGTAGATATTGTCGGCAAGATAGTATTCCATGTCATAATTGTTGCCATTGATCGTGTATTGCATCGATGGATAATGGCCATGCAACAAGTCTTCAGATACATTAGACAGGTGTAGCACATTCAGGCTTTGTACAAAATAGTCATCGTACTCGGCCACCGGTTGAAGAATATGAATGAATAGACATCGTCGCATATGAAACCGGCGATGAAAATCTGTGTACGTTGGTTCCTCTACGAAGTAATCTTTCCATAGCGCAATTGCCCTTAGCTCTTTGTCGGTTTACTAAGTGTTGACTTCTAATCGCTATCGTGTCATGAATTATATTCGACTAAGCACGCCATTTTCGTAACTCAATAAAGATTATAGCATCTTATCGTTGTCATTTGTGAATGTAGCATGCTATTAAGCGACGTGAATGTCTTCTAAACTGCGATGCCCGATAATAACATAAATAGAATGAGGCACAATTTTGTGAGATAGTTCAGTATATTGGAACAATTTTGTTCCAAGTTCAGTGGGTTGGTACAAAAAAAAAACACTAGATTGATGGCATTATATATAGGATTGAAAATTTTGTTGCCATATGAAATATTTACAACTTAGTAAAAAACTATTCGTTATGAAATATTTAGTAAAAAGGGCAGCCCAGTGCGCGAGGCACCCTCCATTGCGGGGTCTGAGGAGAGTGAGATGTACGCAGCCTTACCCCTGCAAGCAAAGAGGCTATTTCCATTTTCGAACCTGTTGTGAACCATTTAGTAGTTACTCAAATTTATCCATTGTGAATTATTTTTAACTTGTTCAAATATAGCCATTGTGAATTATTTACAACTTAGTCCAATATAGCCATTGTGCATTACTCTGAAAAGGGTGCAAATTCCAACCGTTGTGCATAAGTGTTTTCTCACTATAGCCATTATGAACAGTTTTTATATGCACTATATATAATCTGATGGATACCACCCAATTATTGAAATGTTAATATTACACAGCATAAAATATAACTGCTCGTGATACTGGTTCCACAATGTATTGTAAAAGTGTCATCTGGTTGCATATGTTTTGGGAAAGAGTTAAACGGGTCACCAAGGTTGGTAAGAGGAAAGGTAGGTCAGTAAGCACTCAAAGTAGAGGTGCTACCAGATCTCTAAAGTTAAGCAATCTCTATATCCTTTTCAGCAATAATTTCTTCTCACATATGGGTCTCAGTCATGATTATATCTTACAACGCACGTGCATAATTACAAGCATCCAGTACAACTCCCTCCACTGCTCATCTGATTGTGCAGATGTTGGTGGACATACAAGTTGACGGGGGTTTGCAATCCCTATAGTCATCGTGGCACCACCTGGTATGGATACTGCCATCCATGCTACTGGGTTTTCCCTCGATTAAATCAAAATGAAGAATAAAGAGTCGACGCTTAATTTTAAGAAAAGAAATTAAGAAACCATTTAAATGCTACTATTCTGTAAAGTCAGAGATTTCTAGGTCTCGAGATTATGGAATGAGAGGGAAAGGAGCCTGGTGGGACTAAAGCACCCCCTCCCATCCTATCATGGACAGACCTCTAGTCACCATCCTTTTATTCAATTGAAAAGATTGTGTGTCCCAAATAATACATAGATATAGATATACATAGCACAAGCAAGTCTAAAGGGGTGCAAGATTGCTAAAAAAGGACATCCAAAACCAAGTAGGTTCAAATAGCACACGATATGATATGCACAAAGGGAACAAGGAAACTCACCGGGATCCAGCTACGATAGGGAAACGTGTAATGCAAGCATTAATAGAAACCTAAAAAAATGGTCTCTAATTCACATAAACACATAAGGCATCGCCCTAATCGAATGTGTCGTGTATGGAGTTGCAAAATCGATAAAATAATTAAGACTAAATAAATTAGAGGGAACATGAGGAATCATACCTTGATAGCGCTACAAAACAAAGGGTTAGTCTAGATGGATGAGCATGATAGAATAAGAATTCTCCTAGATCTAACGAGATGGGAAAATAACGAACCCTTGAATTATTTCCTATCAAGGAAATCACAACGCTTCCACGGATATACGAGTCTCAGCGAGAAGGTCAAAAGAGACCTTAACCTAGTGCCGACATAATGTCAACATGGAAGTGACATGATCTTAACATGATCGGAAAGAATTCTCATCTAAGTTAACAATTATATTTCATCAACAATCTAGGTTCTAACATTCCTAAGATACAAGAACTATCCCTAAACATGACAACAAAGAATGCATGATAGTAAACAAGGTATAAATTAATTGATTTGGATCATCCAATCTCTGGATTTAGGTTTAATTATTCATAATCAAAACATGTTTCAAGCCTTAAGGCCTTAAGAAGTCATTTGGATCCAAATTAGCAAGGTTCATCAAGTCTGTCTCAGGATTTCAGAAATTACAGAACAGAAACAAAAACTTCAAAAATTAGAAAATAGTGGTTCCCATGGTTTGATTTGGATTATTTTCATCTATAACATGCTTTTGTGAGTCGAGTTTCTAAATCAAAAACAAAATGAAAGATCACATGGCTCAAACTCGGGGAATTAATCTTGGATCAAAGGTCACTCAGATTCTGTCAACTCTCTATCCAGTAAGCTTTCACGATTTATTAAAAATAGAATATCAACCCTGAGACACTCAAATTTCCTAGAGATTTTCACTAACTCATCAAGGTTCATGGAAAAATATTTAAATAAATTAAGGTTCTTATCCATTCATTTTAAGAGAATCTCACTATTTTGGAATTATGGACAGAGAGTGACTCGTTCACTAAATCCATAACCAAACCACATAGATCACATAATTGAGATAAAATAAAAATTGCAGTGGTAGATTAATGTGTTATGAACACATTCCAATCGGTCTCATCTAATTCCAACGGATCATGAATTTATGAAAATTCTTTGATCGCAGATTGCCATTAGAATCACAGCTCCTTTGATGATAATGTTCATGATTGGAAACCAAACTTGATCTATGATTCTATGGAGAATCTGTAGGGAAAAAATGTTTTGAAAACTTATTTTATGCGCAGTGGTAAAACAAAGCTCAAAAACTTTTGGTATGCTTGGATCTACTACTCAATTCCATAGATGCGTAGAACAAGAGGGAGAGAACATGATACCTTACAGTCTTGAACCCAATTCTAAATATGGCTTCCTTTTGCAATATCCAGTAGCAATATCTAGGTGAACTTCACCCTTATGTCTCCTCGAACGCTTTTCGGAGAGGCTAGAGATGGTAGGATCTCTAATGGAGAGGATAGAGAAGGTTTAGGAACCCTAGAACAGTTTCTGCAGCTTTGAATTATAAAACGACATTATCCTTTATTTTACACACAGCTGCCCTATTTATAGATTCCCAAACCGACTTTAGGTTTCGATCGATTGAAACACGTTCGATTGATCGAACCTTTAATCGATCGAAACATGTTCGATCGATCGAACTGAACCAGAGTTCAATCAATCAATCAAAAACTTTTGATCGATCGAACCTTCAATCGATTGAAACCTATTCAATCAATTCAACATGATTGAAACTCTTTCAATCCATTCGGAAAGAATTCTTGCGGAGTTAAGAGTGGGACCTCCTAGGCTCTTAATTACGGGCTCCGATTAATTATTATTCCATCTAGTCAATACTCTTTAACTAAGGAATCAATAGATAATCAATTATCATTAATGCCACTATAAAATGATAATTGCACCCTAGTGCTTAAGAACAAAATCACACATACATAAGCGATTACTAGACTTGTATAATATGATACAGATGTCCCTCTACCAGACAGTGTTCATATTTATCATTGGGATGTATGTTTTAAGATACTGTCGATCCAATAGATAGATACATCTTATATTCCTTGAGTATCATTCACTATGCTTGGATTAACAAACATGTCAACAATACACTTTGTTGACAAGGCTGACCAGCTCTCAGTAATCACTCCTAGTGACATTCTAGCTCGAGGGGACACTTACTGTTCATTTTATAGACGAGGGCAGAATTCCATCTTGACAATACATGTTCCCAACATTGCATATCTGATTACCCAAGACACCCAGGTGTTGATCATGCAAGACCTCAATAATTGGTAAGTCAAAGCAACCAAGCAAACAACTTGTGTCCATGATTATCTCATGATTAAGGACATGTAAATTTTGAGTTTCTATTGATGTTGACAGTGTTTAGGTTTCAATAGGTTTAACTCAGGCCCGTCAATGCAATACGTGCAATAGCATATTAACCAAGAGTCAAACACTCTTACGAATGAGATTCATCATTCTACCCCATAGACGTTGATCATGCTACACTGTACACCTGATAAGTTATCTAGACTTATCATCCATTGTGACTTATTTGAAACAACAAGGATTTGTGATTCATATCTCACATGTGTAATCACATACACAAATGAATCACATACAATGATATGTTTAAGGATTTCAGTCTAATATTCATCTCATGAACTAACATACATAAGTGCATTATGATATTCCATTTTCCAACTAACTTGTTTGAGGGCATACTCCCAACAAACTCCCACTTGCACTCATAACCATATATTGTTAAGACTAAAATCAACGTTGTCTACGGAATTGTCAAAATCCTTAACCTGTAAGGTTTTGCATAGGGCTGTAGACACCCCATTTTGTCGGCTATGAGATTTAGGAGACCCATAGCTCGGTGGTTCACAATGATCGAAAAAGACTCAAAAAAAGGACTCTTGGAAGTTAGTTCTATCTCTCAAAATGCTCAGAATGATAAAAATGCCCCTGAAAGCCCAAAAACTCCCAGATTTGGACCGAAAGTTCTGGAAACATACTGTGTCGTAAGGAAAGTTGTAAAATGAGTTTTCAAGAGAAATCAAAAGAAATTATCGGCTCCCAAAGACCCCGGAAAGTCCCGAAAGTTCCCGGAAAGTCCCCGTTGACCGGTTTGACCAGGTTTGACTAAGGTTTGACCGAAATCATCCAAATTTGCCGAAAATTCCCGAGATCATTCTAGATCATGTGGAAAATACTAAAACAAGTTTTTAAAAAAAATCGAACAAAGACGTCAGCTCCCGGAGGTTCCCAGAACTTCTTAGAGGTTCCTGGCTTGACCAGTTTGACCAAAAGTTGACTTTAAAACTGGAGCACCGTATTATTTTTCAAATATTTTTCATGGATACGATAGCTCAATAGCTTTCCAACGGTATATCGCACATAATTCCTGGATTTAAAACAAATTTATTATGAATTTCTGAAGGTAAAAAAGGCGATCAAATTGGCTTTTATCACGAATACCGCAAAACTTTTCAAAGTGACCTATCTCCAAAATATTTTTTTATGTAAAGTAGACTCCATTACCTTTCTAACGATATATTACAACTTTATTTTGGAGTTCATATGCATTTTCTGTGAATTTCGGACGAAATAGGGCCTTTTCGCGAATACCGGAACCTCTGGGGGCCTAAATACAATTTTTTGGACATCTGAGGAGCAGTGCAGCAGCGGCACTGGGCCACTGCCATAGCAGCACATGGCCAGTGCCGCGGCGGCACTTAACCCCTGCAGAGTCCATTTTTGTAATTTATTTTGGGGGTCCAAATTGAATAATTGAAGACCAAAACGATGTAGTTTTATGTTCACAGATGTTTGGGACCAATGGGAGCACTTTCTAAATCCCAAAACCACCCTAAATTGACCTATATAAACCCCCCTTTGCTCTTTATTTTAGGGGGGCCAAGTGCAAAGCTTGATAAAGTTGTAGAAAGAAAGAGAGATAGAGATAGATTTAGAAGTGAGAAAGGAGATTAAAACCACTTGGGAGTTTTAAAGGGGTTTTGAAATAGGGGTTTTGAAATTGTATTTCCAGCACTCAAAGGGAATTAAAACCACTTGGGAAACCACCATCAAACTCATCATCAAGAACTCCCAATATTTCTTGCACAAACATAATTTTGTTTGAGAATATGACTTCAATAATACATATGAATGTATTGAAGTTAGAATCATCATCCATTAAACATGTCTTTGAGGTCAAGAGCTACTATCCATAAGGATTCACTCTCCTCAAACAACATGCCATCTAGATGATGATAAGCATGTAAGTAATCAAAGAAAAATAAAAAAAAATGAGGAAAGAAGAGATGAACATTAATGTAAACAAGCAAGTAATAGCAATCAATAGATGATAATCAATGTAATTTTGGACTTGTAGCTTGGTGTTTCACTCACAGATATTGACATTTGGACATGGAAGTAGCTTTCTAACTCATAAATGCTTAGAAAAATGGTGGTTGGGTGTATTGATGATGAAGTATATAGAAGAATGGTGGAGGAAAACAAGATTGGAACTCACTTTCTATAGAAAAATAGTAGGAGGAAGCTCCTTTCTCACTTCTAAATCTATCTCTATCTCTATTTCTTTCTACAACTTTATCAAGTTTTGCACTTGGCCCCCTAAAATGAAGAGCAAATGGGGGTTTATATAGGCCAATTTGGGGGTGGTTTTGGGATTTAGAAAATGCTCCCATTGGTCCCAAACATCTGTGAACATAAAACTATATCGTTTTGGTCTTCAATTATTTAATTTGGACCCCTCAAAATAAATTACAAAAATGGACTCTGCAGGGGTTGAGTGCCGCCGCGACACTGACCATGTGCCGCCATAGTAGTGGCCCAGTGCCGTCGCGGCACTGCTCCTCAGATGCCCAAAAAATTGTATTTAGGCCCCCAGAGGTTCATGTATTCGCGAAAAGGCCCTATTTCGTCCGAAATTCACAGAAAATGCATATGAACTCCAAAATGAGGTTGTGATATACCGTTGGAAAGGTAATGGATTCTACGTTACATAAAAAATATTTTTAAGATAGGTCACTTCAAAAAGTTTTGCGGTATTCGCGATAAAAGCCAATTTGATGGCATTTTTTACCTTCAGAATTTCATAATAAATTTGTTTTAAATCCAGGAATTATGTGCAATATACCGTTGGAAAGCTATTAACCTCTAGTATCCATGAAAAATGATTGAAAAATGATACAGTGCTCCAGTTTTAAAGTCAACTTTTGGTCAAATTGGTCAAACCAGAGACCTCCAGGAAGTTCTGGGAACTTCTGCGAGCTCCCGGGAGCTGACGTCTTTGTTCGACTTTCTTTAAAAACTTGTTTATTATTTTCCACATGATCTAGAATGATCTCGGAACTTTTCGACAAATTTGGATGATTTTGGTTAAACCTTGGTCAAACCTGATCAAACCTGGTCAAATCGGTCAACGGGGACTTTTCGGGAACTTCCGGGGGTCTTTGGGAGCCGACGATTTGTTTTGATTTTGCTTGAAAACCCATTTTACGACTTTCCTTACGACATAGTATGTTTCCAAAACTTTCAGTCAAAATCTGAGAGTTTTTGGGATTTTAGGGGCTATTTTGTCATTCTGAGCATTTTGAGAGATAGAACTAACTTCCAGGAGTCCTTTTTTTAAGTCTTTTTCGATCATTGTGAACCACCAAGCTATGGGTCTCCTAAATCTGATAGCCGACAAAATAGGGAGTCTACAATTTGCCCCTCTTGGACATGAACTTGCAAGGCGACGCATGTCGCAAGCGAGTGCCAAAGCTTTGAAGACACAGGCCTTTTTGGAGGCTATAGATTTAGGATAAGAAAGCGTTGCAAAAGATGTAATGATAGAGACATGATGCTGGGGCTAGGGCTGGTCGTACTCTGTGTGAGCTGCCTTCGTATCCCAAGGGGAATCAGACCAGGACGTAGATCGGGGTACAAAGGAACAAATCACACATGCACAACACGACAGGCAAATGCTATGCTATGAGGATGATATGCAATGCATGGATGTGATATGATTGTGTACATGAGTCCAATTATGCCTAGCATTCCGATCTTAGTATGAGCAGGTGCTGTGAGTTGTGCCACTCCGAGTGGGCTGGTATTGTGCTAGAGTTCATCTGATTCTTAAGCAGTAGTCAATTCTGATGAAGATATCAAAGTATTTGAAGACTCTGGGCCTCAGGGCAAACTTTCAAATTACGGGAAGTGTGCTTTGTGAGTGAATAGAATCGGATGTGTGGTCCTTGAGGAGGACAGTTAAAGATAATCGACAGACATGGAAGTCGTGGATACCAAGTGATGGATGAGGAAGTTCAAGATAGCCAATCGGAGAAGGATTTTGCCATAACCGCCAAGCGAGAAAGCTCACAATAGCTGATGGGTGGTGAGGGGACTCATAATTTTAGACAAAAGAGTGAGAAAGCTCACGATAAATGAGAAAGCTCATGATTTGGACAGAGGTGTGAGGAAGCTCATAATAAGTGAGAAAGCTCACAATTTTAGACAAAAGGGTGAGGAAGCTCACGATAAGTGAGAAAGCTCATGATTTTGGATGAAGGACTGAAGAAGCTCACGATAAGTGAGAAAGCTCACGATTTTGTATAAAGGAGTGAGGAAGCTCACGATAAGTGAGAAAGCTCACAATTTTGGACAAAGGAGTGAGGAAGCTCACGATAAATAAGAAAGCTCATGATTTTGGACGAAGGAGTGAGGAAGCTCACGATAAGTGAGAAAGCTCACGATTTGGACAAAGGAGTGAGGAAGCTCACGATAAGTGAGAAAGCTCATGATTTGGACAAAGGTGTGAGGAAGCTCATAATAAGTGAGAAATCTCACGATTTTGGACAAAGGAGTGAGCAGAAAGAAATAGGTAAATATGAGAGTTTTTGAAATAAGTGAGAAAGCTCACGATTTTGGACAAAGGAGTGAGGAAGCCACGATAAGTGAGAAAGCTCATGATTTTGGATAAAGGAGTGCGAAAGCTCACGATAAGTGCGAAAGCTCACTATAAATGAGAAAACTCAAGATTTTGGATAAAGGAGTGAGGAAGCTCACGATAAGTGAGAAAGCTCACGATTTGGACAAAGGTGTGAGGAAGCTCATAATAAGTGAGGAAGCTCACGATTTTGGACAAAGGGGTGAGGAAGCTCACGATAAGTGAGAAAGCTCATGGTTTTGGACGAAGGACTGAGGAAGCTCACGATAAGTGAGAAAGCTCACGATTTTGTATAAAGGAGTGAGGAAGCTCACGATAAGTGAGAAACCTAACGATTTTGGACAAAGGAGTGAGGAAGCTCACGATAAATAAGAAAGCTCACGATTTTGGACGAAGGAGTGAGGAAGTGTGGATACCGGGATTCCACCTCTTTTGTTTGTTTTTGTTTCGAAATTGTTTTGGAGAAAAGGAAAGAAAAGGAAAGGTCTATTGAAAACAGATACAGAGTCGCCACTTGGTCTTTAGGGAACCAAGAAACCCAAATTTGACTCACCCAAGCGGATAAGGGCACCAGCCCTTCATAACCAAAGAACTTGGTTCGGGGTTTTGATACGAGAGAGGAAGGAGCCTTTGTCACGACTAAAACACCCTCAACTCGCCCCATCTTTTGACGGGCCTCAATTAGCATCCAAATAATCATCTTCTACTATGTTTGGTTCGACAATTAATATTTATGATAAGTATATTACATTGCATAAGAATCTTGAAATTGAAGATCTAAAGATAAGATATCATTCATAAGATCTAAGTCAAATATCATACAATGTAAAGTGAAAGATCACACAAATAAACCTAGGAAAGATCGTCTAATCATGTATCAAATAATCAAGACTTCCTAATCTAAAGGGGACATGGATTGTTCTTGAAACAAATAATCAAAGAAATCAAAATATGCTTAGCAAGCTAGCATGATGCATGTTATTCTTTGAGAAAAGAAGATCTCTCATTCCCCGGGACGGATGAGAAAGGATGATTAAATCGAGGGGAAGCATGAACGTGTGATCATGATCGTTCCTTATAATCTCCGTAGATTAAGAGTTACAAAAATCCCAAATCTTGCATGAATGCAATGTATGCATCTAGGATGTGCCAAGGTTGTAGGGTGTTTTGGTGTTCATGGATTCCTAGAATGACTTAGAAGTCTAAAATGTGTATGAATGAATGAATGAAATCAACATGGGATATGTACAAGTGTAGTGTGAACTACTTCCTAAGATATGAACTAATTTGGAGTGCATATAAGCATCAAATCAAAGAATAAAAGTTAAAATGTGCTTGCTGTGAATAGTGGACAGAACAGTAACTAGATCTTTTGAAAATTGAAAAGAGGGGTTAGAAATGTTTTCAATGCATGATTTTTATGGAGATCTTCCTTATTGTGTCTAGAACACAACGCAAAAAGCCAATCTTTAATGACTATTACAGATTGAGAGAAATCATATGAACAATGGAGGTTACCCAGAAACAGAGTTCATACTGTCGACTGAAATGTAAATAAATTTAGAAAATAATAAAACAAATGATCAAGAGGCCCACTTTATACAGAAAGTTCCCTAAGACATTGAAGTTCAAGGGAAAAATAATTTAGGACTACTATTTTTGGAAACGTTTTCTGTAAAATAAGTTGAAAGTAGACCAAGCTGCTGTAACAGCAAAAACAAAATATCTGGAGAGAATGTTTGGGTCCAAATGGACCATTTTCAAGTATTTTCAAGTCAAACCAAAAATCATGGGTGTTCTCTAATGAGTTAGGAAGACTTTACAAGTGGTCTTGCATCCATACATTGAGTATTGAGTTCTAGAGAAATCTTTGAACTCGGATCACTCACTGTTTTGACTCACTGTTTTGAAGATTTTGGGAAAAACTAGAGTTTTTCTTTCTTGAGATCAAAATGAGGGGGTTGAAGAGGGGTTTTGAAGTAGTTGGTTTGAAAGTATATTTTCAACATCAAATAGAGATTATGACATCTTGGAATATCAACATCAAACTCATCATCAAGAACCCCCAATATTATTGGAGAGATTCATTTTTATTTTAAATATAACTTCAAGGATACCTTGGAGGTATTGAAGTTATAATCATCATCTATTAAACATGTTTTTGAGGTCAAGAGCTACTATCCATAAGGATTCACTCACCTCAAACTTCATGTCATCATTTAGATGATGATGAACTATAAGTAAAACATAGAAAATAAAAAAGAAATGAGGTAAGAGGAGATGAACATTGTATATAAGCAAGAAAATAAACAATCAATAGATGATATTCAATGGTGGAACCACAAGCTTTCAACCTCTCATATATGTGTGTATGTTGGTGTAGATTGCTCTCTAACTCATTGGAAACTCAAAGAAGATGAAGAAAATGAATTGAAATCTAGTAAATACTAGTTTAGTTTTGAGAAAACTAAATAAAAAAACTCACATTTGGCTTGGATTTGAAGAAGAAGATCTTGATTTCTCTCTCTATTTCTTCCTAACTTTCTATATCTCTCTCTAATGGCTTCCAAGCTCTCCTCTAAATGGAAGTAAATGGGTCTCCTTTATAGGCCAACTTGGGGAGGTATTTTGGGTTTTAAAAAGTCTCTAATTGGTTCAAAATCCCGGAATAATCAAAACTATGTCGTTTTATTTGTTGAAAATTTGAATTAAAACCCAAAAATTAACAAAAAATTACAAAAAAAATGAAAAATCACTCAGAGTGCTGCCGCAGCACTTGGCCACTGCCAACGTGGCTGTGGGCCAGTGCCGCCGAGGCAGTCAACTCCCCCGTTGACCAAAAATTGCATTTTAGCCCCCGAAACTCCCGGAATTCGCGAAACGGCCCTATTTCGTCTGAAATTGACAGAAAATTCATACGAAATCCAAATTGAGATTGTGATATACCGTTGGAAAGGTATTGAGGTCTACTTTCCATAAAAAAATATTTTGGAGTTGGGTCACTTTGGAAAGTTTTGCGATATTCGCGATAAAAGCCGAATTGATCACATTTTTCACCTTCAGAAATTCATAACAAATTCGTTTTAGATCCAGAAATTATGTGCGATATACCGTTGGAAAGCTATTGACCTCTAGTATTTGATAAAAAAATTTTAACGTCGAAAAGGAGACTTTGATTTTTGGTCAAACTTGTAGTCAAATCAGTCAAACAGTGCACTTCCAAGAAATTTTGGGAAGTTCTGGGAGCCTCCAAAGACTGACGTTTTCGTCCGATTTTCTTTTAAAACATATTTTAAGACTTTTCACATGATCTAGGATGATCTCAGAACTTTTGGGCGAATTTGGATGATTTTGGTTAAACCTTGGTCAAACTTGGTCAAACCTTGGTCAAACCGGTCAACAGAGACTTTCCGAGAACTTTCGGGACTTCTGGGGGTCTCTGGGAGTTTACGATTTCAAATATTTATCTTTTAAAATACATTTTTTTTCGTTTGGAACAACATCGAATGATTTCTGAGATTTTGGGCCAATCTAGGAGAATTTTGGGCTTTTAGGGGCATTTTGGTCATTTCTGCAAATTCTTTGACTTCTTGAGAGTTAGAGGCAATCTCTGAAAATCCGATCTTTCTAATCATCGAGGTTTGACATGCTTGTGGCCTCCTAAATCTGTTAGCCGACAAAATGGGGTGTCTATTGTTTGCCCCTCTTTGGCATGAACTTGCGAAGCAACGCATGTCGCAAGCGAGTGCCAAAGCTTTGAAGAGACAGGACTTTTTGGAGGCTATAGATTTAGGATAAAAAGCGTTGCAAAAGATGCAATGATGATGCTGAGGTCAGTGCTAGTTGTGCTCTTTGTGAGCTGCCTACGTATCCCAAGGGGAATCAGACCAGGACGTAGTTCGGGGCACAAAGGAACAAATCACACATGCACAACAAGGTAGGCGGATGCTATGCTATGAGGATGATATGGAATGCGTGGATGTGATATGAATTGCGTCATGAGTCCTATCATGCCTAGTGTTCTGATCCTAGTATGAGTTGGTGCTGTAGGGTGTGTGCCACTCCGAGTGGACTTATGTCGTGCTAGTGTTTCTGACTGTGATGTAGTATTGACCCGAATAGGGACACCAAGGCTTGAAGACTCTGGGTCTTGGAGCAAACTTTTGAATTTTGGAAAGTGTGCTTCGCAAGCGAACGTAATTGGATGTGGGGTCCCAGAGGACTATAATCGGAGATGCAGTTTGACAGATAACCGACGGACATGGAAGCCCTGGAAATTAAGAGACGGACACAAAAGTCTTGAGCCGTCAAGTGATGGACATAAAATCCCGAGATGATGAACATGGAAGCCCCATTAATGGACATAGAAGCCTAAGATTTTGAATGAGAATGATGAACACGGCATATTTTGAATGAGAGTGATGGTAAACTAATGATGATTAATGAACTGACGATGTACGAATCGAGATGATGAGTCGATAATGAACTACTGTGACTATCATGGATTGGATCAATAATTGGGCTAACCGTGACCAGAAGAAGTGACGATGCATGAATCGAGATGATGAGTCAACAGTGAACTACTGTGACTATCATGGATTGGATCAACAGTTGGACTAACTGTGACCAGAAGAAGTGACGATGTACGAATCGAGATGATGAGTCAACAGTGAACTACTGTGACTATCATGGATTGGATTAACAGTTAGACTAACCGTGACCAGAAGAAGTGACGATGTACGAATCGAGATGATGAGTCAACAGTGAACTACTGTGACTATCATGGATTGGATCAACAGTTGGACTAACCGTGACCAGAAGGAGTGACGATGTACGAATCGAGATGATGAATCGACAGTGAACCACTGTGACTATCATAGATTGGACTGACGATGTACGAATCGAGATGACGAGTCGACAGTGAACTACTATGACTGTTATGGGTTGGACTGACGATGTACTAATCGAGAAGACGAGTCAACAGTGAACTAATGTGACTGTCGTGATTGAACTGACAATGTACGAATCGAGAAGATGAGTCGACAGTGAACTACTATGACTGTCATGGATTGAACTAACGATGTACTAATCGAGATGACGAGTTGACAGTGAGCTACTGTGACTGTCATGATTGAACTGAAGATGTACGAATCGAGATGACGAGTCGACAGTGAACTACTGTGACTATCATGGATTGAACTGAAGATGTACCAATCGAGATGACGAGTCGACAGTGAACTATTGTGACAGTCATGGATTGAACTGACGATGTACTAATCGAGATGACGAGTCGACAGTGAACTACTGTGACTGTCATAATTGAACTAAAGATGTACGAATCGAGATGACGAGTCGACAGTGAACTACTGTGGTTGTCATGGATTGAACTGACGATGTACTAATCGAGATGATGAGTTGACAGTGAACTACTGTGACTGTCATGATTGAACTGAAGATGTACGAATCGAGATGACGAGTCGATAGTGAACTACTATGATTGTCATGGATTGAACTAACGATGTACTAATCGAGATGACGAGTCGACAGTGAACTACTGTGACTGTCATGGATTGAACTGATGATGTACAAATCGAGATGACGAGTCGATAGTGAACTACTGTGACTGTCATGATTGAACTGACGATGTACAATTTGATATGCCTGCTGGGGATTAAACTAAATCTGCTGGGGATGAAGCGACTCTTTCTGGGATCTCTCTTCAACTAATTCTCTTGACCGGGAACCAGGATTCAAATTCGAATCTCTCATAGTTGATCAAATCTTACTAGCCCAGAACCGAGATCCATCTCTGAATCTCTCGCGGTTGATAAAATCTTTGTGGTGCCCAATCCAAGATCAATCAACAGCCACTCATGGACATGTGTTGCTTGGAGATGAAGGAAAATCAACAGCCACTCATGGACTCATGTTGCATGGACGAGGGAAGGTGATCAACAGCCACTCATGGACTTATGTTGCATGAAGGAAGATTAACAGCCACTCATGGACTTATGTTGTAAGGAGATGATGGTCAACTTTCGATGGTTTGGAAAGGGATGAAATTCGCATTTGCCCTAAGTTTGTACGCTTCTCATGCTAACGCCTTAACCGGTGCAGTAATGGTGTTTAGTACTCCTGCTTGTATTGGCATGCTCTTTATAACTTGATTTGAAAATTTTATTAGTCACTATTGACTTACACATTTGAGACTACAACAGACTCAAAAACTTGACAGACATTGACGCACGAGGACGACACATTTGACACCAAAATGAAACAAGCTCGTCTTGTCAAAACTTGATGTGCCTTAGCTTTTAGAGTAAAAGATGCTCTATTTCAAAATTTTCAAAACAACTTGGTAACTTGAAAACTCGCCCTCGGTGTGAAGGGATTGTGTTAGGCAAACGGAGTTTGCCCCTAGTTTGAGGTGTACAAAGTGGGATTCATAAGCAAACGAGGTGGGTGACCGAAGTTTGCCCTTAGTTTGGATGATGATTTATTGGAGGTTTTGGGCAAACGAGGTAGGTGACCGAAGTTTGCCCCTTGTATGAAGGGTAGATAGTAAAAGTCAGGCAAACGAGGCGGGTAGCCGAAGTTTGCCCCTAGTGTGGAAGGTGATTTTCTGGCTTGAGGCATGGACCGTGACTTTAATCTCTCAAATGCTCATAACTTTTGCCTAGGCACCAGTGAGGTGACCTAGCAAGCTCTTTTCTCTCTTTTGTTATTTCTCACCTTGGATTTAACTCTAATTTTTGCCTAGGCGTCCTTTCGGATTTTCGACCTAGCGAGCCATCCTTCTTTTCTTTTTGAAAGTCTGCCTACATACCCCCTAGCGGGGATCAGGTCCAACGTAGTTCGGGCCAAAGTCATGAAAGAAGGGGGGGTTGATTATGATGGTGTCGACCGAACCGATGCGGTTGCCTACGTATCCCTGAGTGGGAATCAGGTCTAGCGTAGTTCAAGTCAGGGCTTGAAAGAAATTGGGTATGAGGGTTTCTCAAGTCAATCGTTAAATGAGTTCAAACTTGAGCCACTTGTGGTAGCTTTGAATAAAAGGATTCAGTTTCAATCTCCCTTTCTTTTCTTTTTCTTTTTCTTTTTGTTTTGTTTTGAGGATTGATCCTTTTCACTTTCACCTAGCCAGTCAATTTTGCTTTTTAATGTAGTCGATTCTTGTGAGATCTTTCAATCGCAATCTCAGAATTCCAGAATGTGCATGTCAGCTCTCGGAATTTATTTGTGGTCATTCTGTGCCTTTTGAAATGTGATCTTGGCACGTTCTTAAGATGTATCTTGAAGCGTATAATTCTCTCATTTGTTTCATCAAAATCTTCTCCAACATTTTGACTGGCTAGGGTCAGATTTTGGAAATCAACACCTTTTTCAGCTCTAACTTTTGCCTAGGTGCCCTTTCGGGTTGTCAACCCAATGAGCCTTTTCTTTTCTTTTCTTTTCTTTTTCTTTCTTTTTTTTTTGTTGTTTTTTTTTGAAAGTGGAGATGAAACTCACTGAAATGTTTGGCTACCATCAAGGGCTAAGTTTGCATTGCTTTCAATCGGACAGATTGCGTGGCTCCTAATTGGATTGGGCTTAAGGCTTCGATATGGTGGAAAAAGGGTGTTGGGCAAGCCCCATGTCAGTTTCAAGTATGTCTTTTCAAGATTGAGGCAAGAGCATCTTTAAATTCTTAAAGTAAGACTATTCAATTCTCAGCTCTTCATCAGTGTCAGCGTGAAATTGACTTTAACCTTTCAGGATTCTTTTTTGTTTTGTTGTAAAAAAATTAATAGCAGAGTAATATCCATGGTAGTTTGAAAAGTGACACTTCAGTTTAGTGATTCATGCATTTATGACTAGGCACATCAAATTAAGAAAAATGAGATTTCATTCCATCAATAGAGAAGGTTTACAGACTTATTAACAACTCGATGACAGACAGACTCGATCACAAGACTAGAATTGAAATGGACTCGGAACATAGAACAGACTCAACTTGACTCGACCGGTCTCAAATGGAGTGTCTTTGCGACCCATTTATTATTCTTATTCTATTTTTTTTAGTAGAAGTTCCAAACACCATCACTTTACTGTGTAGCTTCAACATTCATTAGCATCGACGGAAGGGATCATTCGATCGGTTAGTCCAAGCCAAGATAGTGGATGGGATTAGGATAGGGGACATCTTCTATAAGGTTCTGAATGTCATGGCGGAGGCGGATGCACTGATCGGTGGTATGGCCTAGATTTTGGTGATAAGCACATCGTAAGCTCATGTTGTAGTGGGAGGGTACAGGATCTGGTAGCGGCTTATGAGGGAGGAGCTGCAGTTGGCCCTTTTTGAGTAGGTGGTCCAAGGCTGTAGAAAGAGGAACATCAAGTTTGGAGAATTCGCGAGGGCCTTTAGGGCGATTTGGCGGAATGGACTGGTATGGACGAAGGGCGCAGGCCATTGATTGGTTGCTAAGTGCATTGATATCCGGGGAGTCCAGGGGGTAGTTAGGTCTCTTGGACTGGTGTTGGGGTTCATCCTTTTTGAACTTTCCTTCTCTGATGGCATCCTATATTCTGGTGCCTATTTCAAATAGCTCTTCGAATGTGGAGATGGATTGGTAGAATAGCTTGTCATGATATACTGGTTGCATGTTCTTGACCAGCATACGTACTTGCTCTTTCTCAACAGGTCTGTGGATCATTTGAGCCACTTTATTCTTCCATCTGCTCAAGAACGCAGTGAATGACTCATTGAAGTTCTGCCTGGTAGTCCCTAGATCCCGGATGGTGACATCAAACTCTTGGTTGTAAGAGTAGTGATCAATAAAAGTTCTAGCAACGTCTTCCCAGACTCGGGTCTTGGAGGCTTCAAGGGTTAGGAACCAGGATAGTGCGGCATTCTTAAGGGTTTGCGGGAACAGCATCGCAATGTGCTCATGAGTGCAGCCCATCGATTGGAAGATGCTTATGCACAACTTGATGTGACTTTTTGGATTCCCTGTTCCATCAAAACGGTCAATTTTAGGCATTTTGAAGTTCTCGGGCAGCCTAAGCTTGATGGGCTCAAAGAGGCTTTCTAGGTCTAACATGTAATCATCAACCCCTTTGCTCTTCCTCAACACACTTTCAAGCTTGTCAACTTTATCCATTTTCTCATGGAGCTTCTTCTCATATGCAAGTGACAGGATCCCTTGAAATCAGTCTTCTTCCCCATTATTCTCGGGAGGCGGTCCAAACCCAGGCAGTGGTGGTGGTATGAACCCTGGTTATGGTGGGAAACCAGGTGGGTACTGTGGCTGCTGTTGTTTCAATTCTTCCATGAAACTCAAAACTTAGGCCAGGCGATCAGATTGCTGGCGTATGGTTATTCCCAACATAGTGACCTTATTTTCCAATTCTTCTTGATTCATGCTGAAGTAACTTGGTGGGCAGATCTTGACCAAATGACTGTTTGAACTTCCAACCCAGGACGAGGATCCCAGTGGCTAACTTTGGGAATCTATACAAACTTTTAGATTCGAGAGGAGAAGTGTATCAGATTCTGACAGAGGCAATCAGACAGACAGTGACAGTGACAGGTATGGAAAGACTTGTGTACAGACTGACTGAGACAGTGCGTACAGACTGGTAGGAATTGTGTATGCATATGAGACAAGCATGCGAATGCGAGCCCTAATCTATATTATGCTCCTATTTCTAAAAGATAGCAGCTAAACAAATAAGGTCCTAGCCATACAGAGTGTGCTAACCTTACTTTCCAGTGTGATCACCAAGGGATAACAGGGATTTCTGGGATACTTCGGGAATTTTGGATAGAGTTTCTGGGAGAAATAGGAATTTGGAAGATTCGGAGAAATTTCTAGAAGTCATTTAAGTTTCTAGGAGAAATAGGGATTTCTAGTTGATTTGGACTGAGCTTCTAGGAAAAATTAGGAAATCAGAATTTCTGGGAGAAATTGGTACATCTAGGCATTTTTGGGAAGTTTGGATGGAGTTGCTGGAATTTTTGGGAAATCTTAGAGATTTGGATAGAGCTTATGGGAAAACATGAAAATTTGGGTAAGTTGGACAGAGTTTCTGGGAGAAACAAGTATACCGGAGTTTCTGGGAGAAATTGAGATTTCTGGGTAATCTGAGAGATTTGGACAGAGCTTCTGCGAGAATAGGTATAACTGGGTAAGTCGGACAGAGTTTCTGGGAGAAACAAGTGTATCGGAGTTTCTAAGAAAAATTGAGGTTTCTGGGTATTCTGGGGGAAGCAAGAATATCTGGGGGGACATAAGTATATCGGAGTTTCTGGAAGAAATTGAGATTTCTGGGTAATCTGGGGAGAAATAGGGATTTCTAGGAAATCTGGGTGATTCGGACAGAGTTTCTTGGAGAAACAGGGATATCCTGATGAGTTGGGTAGAGTTTCTTGGAGAAACAGGGATATCCTGATGAGTTGGGTAGAGTTTCTGGAAGAAATAGGGATATACGACGGGAATAGGTGATGATGGTGATCATACTGTCTAGCAAGTTTTCATACTCCTATGTCTCAGGGCCAACAAACAAGGTTTGCGGTGTATATCTTTGTGAGCATGGAACAGACATCCTTATCATGGTGCCTAGGCAAGTCAACTCAATGTGATCACATGTGAGTGATTGCCTTGGGAATCATAAGAAAGTGGTTCTGTTCTATGCCACATAAGCGTCTACACCGCGCAGGTAATCCCGCCAGGGCATACAACAGTTATATCACATTGTCCTATCTGAAAAGATGAATGAACAGTCCTATGAAAGGTTCTACAGGAATCTATATGCAAAGGCTTAGTTTAGTCAAAGAGGGTCCGTTGACGAGAGTTCCAATATACCGTCAGAGAGACAGTACGGAGGTTTTTACTCTTTTTTATATACCTTGGAAGGTACAGTAAAAACGGTGACTTGTGCCCTGGCACAGCAAGACCTGAACAATGTTAGCGCCGCGTTTCAGACACAGTCGGAGGGAAAATGCAGAAGTGCAATGCGGTGAACCAAACACAGTGAAAAGATTATTTTAAGGATGCTTCTTACGAGTCAAACCTCTGTACTATTTTGTTTTAAAAATAAAAAAATATCCCTAGCAGAGTCGCCAGATTGTGGATACCGGGATTCCACCTCTTTAGTTTGTTTTTGTTTCGAAATTGTTTTGGAGAAAAGGAAAGGTCTGTTGAAAACAGATACAGAGTCGCCACTTGGTCTTTAGGGAACCAAGAAATCCAAATTTGACTCACCCAAGCGGATAAGGGCACAGGCCCTTCATAACCAAAGAACTTGGTTCGGGGTTTTGGTACGAGAGAGGAAGGAGCCTTTGTCACGACTAAAAGACACCCTCAACTCGCCCCATCTTTCGACGGGCCTCAATTAGCATCCAAATAATCATCTTCTACTATATTTGGTTCGACAATTAATATTTATGATAAGAATATTACATTGCATAAGAATCTTGAAATTGAAGATCTAAAGGTAAGATATCATTGATAAGATCTAAGTTAAATATCATACAATGTAAAGTGAAAGATCACACAAATAAACCTAGGAAAAATCGTCTAATCATGTATCAAATAATCAAGACTTCCTAATCTAAAGGGGACATGGATTGTTCTTGAAACAAATAATCAAAGAAATCAAAATATGCTTAGCAAGCTAGCATGATGCATGTTATTCTTCGAGAAAAGAAGATCTCTCATTCCCCGGGACGGATGAGAAAGGATGATTAGATCGAGGGGAAGCATGAACGTGTGATCGTGATCGTTCCTTATAATCTCCCTAGATTAAGAGTTACAAAAACCCCAAATCTTGCATGAATGCAATGTATGCATCTAGGATGTGCCCAGGTTGTAGGGTGTTTTGGTGTTCATGGATTCCTAGAATGACTTAGAAGTCTAAAATGTGTATTAATGAATGAATGAAATTAAAATGGGATATGTACAAATATAGTGTGAACTACTTCCTAAGATATGAACTAATTTGGAGTGCATATAAGCATCAAATCAAAGAATAAAAGTTAAAATGTGCTTGCTGTGAATAGTGGACAGAACAGTAACTAGATCTTTTGAAAATTGAAAAGAGGGGTTAGAAATGTTTTCAATGCATGATTTTTATGGAGATCTTCCTTATTGTGTCTAGAACACAACGCAAAAAGCCAATCTTTAATAACTATTACAGATTGAGAGAAATCATATGAACAATGGAGGTTACCCAGAAACAGAGTTCGTACTGTCGACTGAAATGTAAATAAATCTTAGAAAATAATAAAACAAATGATCAAGAGGCCCATTTTATACAGAAATTTCCCTAAGACATTGAAGTTCAAGGGAAAAATAATTTAGGACTACTATTTTTGGAAACGTTTTTTGTAAAATAAGTTGAAAGTAGACCAAGCTGCTGTGACAGCAAAAACTGAATATCTGGAGAGAATGTTTGGGTCCAAATGGACCATTTTCAAGTATTTTCAAGTCAAACCAAAAATCTTGGGTGTTCTCTAATGAGTTAGGAAGACTTTCCAAGTGGTCTTGCATCCATACATTGAGTATTGAGTTCTAGAGAAATCTTTGAACTCGGATCACTCACTGTTTTGACTCACTGTTTTGAAGATTTTGGGAAAAACTAGAGTTTTTCTTTCTTGAGACCAAAATGAGGGGGTTGAAGAGGGGTTTTGAAATAGTTGGTTTGAAAGTATATTTTCAACATCAAATAGAGATTATGACCTCTTGGAATATCAACATCAAACTCATCATCAAGAACCCCCAATATTATTGGAGAGATTCATTTTTATTTTAAATATAACTTCAAGGATACCTTGGAGGTATTGAAGTTATAATCATCATCTATTAAACATGTTTTTGAGGTCAAGAGCTACTATCTATAAGGATTCACTCACCTCAAACTTCATGTCATCATTTAGATGATGATGAACTATAAGTAAAACATAGAAAATAAAAAAGAAATGAGGTAAGAGGAGATGAACATTGTATATAAGCAAGAAAATAAACAATCAATAGATGATATTCAATGGTGGAACCACAAGCTTTCAACCTCTCATATATGTGTGTATGTTGGTGTAGATTGCTCTCTAACTCATTGGAAACTCAAAGAAGATGATTGAAGAAAATGAATTGAAATCTAGTAAATACTAGTTTAGTTTTGAGAAAACTAAATAAAAAAACTCACATTTGGCTTGGATTTGAAGAATAAGATCTTGATTTCTCTCTCTATTTCTTCCTAACTTTCTATATCTCTCTCTAATGGCTTCCAAGCTCTCCTCTAAATGGAAGTAAATGGGTCTCCTTTATAGGCCAACTTGGGGAGGTATTTTGGGTTTTAAAAAGTCTCTAATTGGTCCAAAATCCCGGAATACTCAAAACTATGTCGTTTTATTTGTTGAAAATTTGAATTAAAACCCAAAAATTAACCAAAAATTACAAAAAAATGAAAAATCACTCAGAGTGCTACCGCGTCACTTGGCCACTTCCGACGCGGCAGTGGGCCAGTGCCGCCGCAGCAGTCAACTCCCCTGTTGACCAAAAATTGCACTTTAGCCCCCGAAACTCCCGGAATTCGCGAAACAGCCCTATTTCGTCCGAAATTCGCAGAAAATTCATACAAAATCCAAATTGAGATTGTAATATATCGTTGGAAAGGTGTTGAGGTCTACTTTCCAAAAAAAAAAATAGTTTAGAGTTGGGTCACTTTGGAAAGTTTTGCGGTATTCGCGATAAAAGTCGAATTGATTGCATTTTTCACCTTCAGAAATTCATAACAAATTCGTTTTAGATCCAGAAATTATGTGCGATATACCGTTGAAAAGCTATTGACCTCTAGTATCTGATAAAAATATTTCAACGTAGAAAAGGAGACTTTGATTTTTGGTCAAACTTGCAGTCAAATCTGTCAAACAGTGCACTTCCAAGAAATTCAGGGAAGTTCTGGGAGCCTCCAAAGACTGACGTTTCCGTCCGATTTTCTTTTAAAACATATTTTAAGACTTTTCACATAATCTAGGATGATCTCGGAACTTTTGGGCGAATTTGGATGATTTTGGTCAAACTTGGTCAAACCTTGATCAAACCGGTCAACGGAGACTTTCCGGGAACTTTCGGGACTTCCGGGGGTCTCTAGGAGTTTACGATTTCAAATATTTATCTTTGAAAATACATTTTTTTTCGTTTGGAACAACATCGAATGATTTCTGAGATTCTGAGCCAATCCTGGAGAATTTTGGGCTTTTAGGGGCATTTTGGTCATTTCTGCAAATTCTTTGACTTCTTGAGAGTTAGAGGCAATCTCTGAAAATCCGATCTTTCTAATCATCGAGGTTTGACATGCTTGTGGCCTCCTAAATCTGTTAGCCGACAAAATGGGGTGTCTACAGGAAGCTCACGATAAATGAGAATGCACATGATTTGGACAAAGGTATGAGGAAGCTCATAATAAGTGAGAAAGCTCACGATTTTGGACAAAGGAGTGAGGAAGCTCATGATTAGTGAGAAAGCTCAAGGTTTTGGACAAAGGTGTGAGGAAGCTCATAATAAGTGAGAAAGCTTATGATTTTGGACAAAGGAGTGAGGAAGCTCACGATAAGAGAGAAAGCTCATGATTTTGGACAAAGGTGTGAGGAAGCTCATGATAAGTGACAAAGCTCACGATTTTGGACAAAGGAGTGAGGAAGCTCACGATAAGTGAGAAAGCTCACGAATTGGACAAAGGAGTGAGGAAGCTCACGATAAATTAGAAAGCTCATGATTTGGACAAAGGTGTGAGGAAGCTCATGATAAGTGAGAAAGCTCACGATTTTGGATAAAGGAGTGAGGAAGGTCACGATAAGTGAGAAAGCTCACGATTTGGACAAAAGAGTGAGGAAGCTCACGATAAGTGAGAAAGCTCATGATTTGGATAAAGGTGTGAGGAAGCTCATAATAAGTGAGAAAGCTCACACTTTTGATAAAGGAGTGAGGAAGCTCATGATAAGTGAGAAAGCTCACGATTTTGGACAAAGGAGTGAGGAAGCTCATGATAAGTGAGAAAGCTCACGATTTTGGACAAAGGTGTGAGAAAGCTCATAATAAGTGAGAAAGCTCACGATTTTGGACAAAGGAGTGAGTAAGCTCACGATAAGTGAGAAAGCTCACAATTTCGGACAAAGGTGTGAGGAAGCTCATGATAAGTGACAAAGCTCACGATTTTGGACGAAGGACTGAGGAAGCTCACGATAAGTGAGAAAGCTCACAATTCTGAACAAAGGAGTGAGGATGCTCACGATAAGTGAGAAAGCTCACGATTTGGACAAAGGAGCGAGAAAGCTCACAAAAAATGAGAAAGCTCATGATTTGGACAAAGGTGTGAGGAAGCTCATGATAAATGAGAAAGCTCATGATTTGGACGAAGGTGTGAGGAAGCTCATAATAAATGAGAAAGCTCACGATTTTAGATGAAGGAGTGAGGAAGCTCACGATAAGTGAGAAAGCTCGCGACAATCGAGGAGGCTCACGATAACCAACAGACACGGAGCCTTGGATTGTGAATAGGCAAATGCTTGCCCTAGGAGTCGGCATTTTTTGACTGCGGGCGGGTTTTTCAATCGTTGGCTAATTTTTATGATCACTAATCTGGAAATTTGGTTTAGACTTCTGCTGGGGATGGTAGAGGATTCTCTGAGAATCTCTCTTAACTGTTTTAAATTCTTGACTGAGAACCAGGATTCAAATCCGAATCTCTCACGGTTAATCAAATCTTGCAATGGTCGGTCTGAAATGCCTATTCAGGCCTCCAAGATGATTGAGGGACGTAGATGTCCCGATAGCAAAGAGTAGACGGGGTACCCCGAGATAACTGATGGACACGAAAGTCCTACCTTAATCTAGAGGGTCTACAATGAATGATTTGCCTCAATTTAGAGGGCTGACAACGAAAGATTTGCCTCAATCTAGAGGGCTGATGACAACAGATTTGCCTCAATCTAGAGGGTTGACAACGATAAATTTGCCTCAAACTAGAGGACTGACAATGAAGCATTTGCCTCATTCTAGAGGGAACGATGAACATGACATATTTTGAATAAGAGTTATGGTGAACTAAAGATGTTTAATGAACTAATGATGTACGAATCGAGATGATGAGTAGACAATAAACTACTGTGACTATCACATTTTGGACCAACAGTTTGACTAACTGTGATCAGAAGGACTGACGATGTACGAATCGAGATGACGAGTTGATAGTGAACTACTATGACTATCATGGGTTGGACCTGTTAGGGATATATACTAAAAGCCATGCTTTATGTAGTTGATTTATTATTCATTTAATAAAATCAGTTAATCCATTTTTTATGAGAATCTGTGTGGGCAATGTTTGTATTATATTATTTATTTAATATTATGCATGTGTCTCTCATTCTATATAGTAGGTGGTTTGGTGTGTAGAGTTCGGCTTACACACGGAAGATCAGGCCATCAGATATTATAGAATGTAAGATTTTGGTTTACAGTCTTAGATGGGATTGGACACACCATCGGTAGGACTGCAGCATGGTGTTGTAGTAGGTTTGTCTACGAAAAACGGTATAGTTTCAACTCACTATGCTGGTACACTTTGTGTATTAAACGGGACTGACTTGGGGTAATTATCTTTATACTGACTTATAAGATAATTAATGCCTCATCGCTATTATGAGTGCTTATGCTCTAAATCCTAAGTTAATTTGTAGACACGTACATTTGTTATTTACACTTTGATTCCTAAAAGGGTGAGATCCTTAAATGGGTCAATACCTCATTGGATTGTGTGGCAATATTAATTGTGTGGTGGATATTAATTAATGATGGAATCCATGTCTCAATTTTGAGATTGATGATATCCCCTTGAGAAAGCTTATAAGTTTTGATTATGTCAAACCCTGCAGGTGGATTTTGTATCCGACATATCAGATAAGTTAAGCAGAGGATCTCAAGGAATTTTAAGAAATTAATTAAATATGATTGTCAGTAATTATATTTAATTAATGGATATCTGTAACCTTAACATGGGGAGATAATAAGCATTTAATAACATGGAGCTCGAAATATATTTTTGAGATAAGGGTAGGAGTGCAATTAAAATTCTTTAGTGGTATGAATTATAATTTATGGAAATAGGAATCTGATTCAGTTCGAATTAGGGTTTCCTAATTCCATAAGGAAGCCTATTCCTTATTGACTTCTTATGGTCCCTATCGTAGCCTATATATATGCTGCTTTGGCTCTCTCCTCAGCTAGCGTTTTTCTATATAGAGAATTGTAACTCGGAATAGAAAAGAGAGCGTAAAAGAGGGAGAGCAGAAAACAGAAAGGATTTCGAAAGAGCCCACACTTAGTTCGATATTCTGGCAGTAAAGGAATACGGTAGAAGATCGTGAGCTGTTATCGAGCCCGTGTTCTCGATTCGTCTACTACAGCAATCCGTTTTAGCAGTTTAAGGTAACCCTAGTTCCGCCCTTGTAGGGTTATCGTAGTTTTCACGTAATATTTTTGCAGTACCAACTTATACATGCTGTCAATGGA
The DNA here is from genome assembly GCA_033977485.1 of Hydrangea macrophylla. Taxonomy (NCBI): domain Eukaryota; kingdom Viridiplantae; phylum Streptophyta; class Magnoliopsida; order Cornales; family Hydrangeaceae; genus Hydrangea; species Hydrangea macrophylla. Next base: position 42,562,036 of record CM066993.1, read on the forward strand.
TTCTGGGAACACAGTTTCCTAACAGGAGTACCAACGGTTGGACTAACCGTGATTAGAAGGAATGACAATGAACGAATGGAGATGACGAGTCGATAGTGAATTACTGTGACTGTCATAGATTGGACTGACGATGTACTAATCGATGAGCCTACTGGGGATGAAGCGACTCTACTGGGGAGGAATGGATAAGATGCACACTACTAGGGAAGAAGGCAATACGCTTATTGGTGGGAGTAAAGGTACGATTCTATTCAGGATGAAGGATACGTAGATGATCTACGGCGGCTATAGATCTGACATTAATGGAGGACGATGATCAACGGCCACTCATGGATTTATGTTGCATGGATGAGGAAAGATAGCCACTCATGGACTTATGTCGTTAGGGAGAAGGAAGATCAACAGCCACTCATGGACTTATATTGCATAAACGAAGAAAGATGATCAACAACCACTCATGGACTTACGTTGCTAGGAGATGATGGTTAACTTTTGGCGGCTTGGAAAGGGATGAGATTTGCCCCAAGTTTGGACACTTCTCATACTGACGCCTTGATTGGTGCTGTGATAGTGTTTGGTTCTCTTGCTGGTATTGTCCTTGGAATGCTCTTAAAAATTTTATAATTTGATTTGAAAAATTCATTATTAGTCACTATTGACTTACACATTTGAGACTACGATAGACTCAAAGACTGACAGAAATCGACGCACGTGCGAGGGCGACACATTTGACACCAAATTGGAAGAAGGTCGACTTTGCCAAGATTTGATGTGCATTTTGTTAGGGATATATACTAAAAGCCATGCTTTATGTAGTTGATTTATTATTTATTTAATAAAATCAGTTATTCCATTTTTTATGAGAATCTGTGTGGGCAATGTTTGTATTATATTATTTATTTAATATTATGCAATGGTGTCTCTCATTCTATATAGTAGGTGGTTTGGTGTGTAGAGTTCGGCTTACACACGGAAGATCAGGCCATCAGATATTATAGAATGTAAGATTTTGGTTTACAGTCTTAGATGGGATTGGACACACCATCGGTAGGACTGCTGCATGGTGTTGTAGTAGGTTTGTCTTGACTGCGGGAAACGGTATAGTTTCAACTCACCATGCTGGTACATTTTGTGTATTAAACAGGACCGACTTGGGGTAATTGTCTTTATACTGACTTATAAGATAATTAATACCTCATGGCTATTATGAGTGCTTATGCTCTAAATCCTAAGTTAATTTGTAGACACGTACATTTGATATTTACACTTTGATCCCTAAAAGGGTGAGATCCTTAAATGGGTCAATATCTCATTGGATTGGGTGGCAATATTAATTGTGTGGTGGATATTAATTAATGATGGAATCCATGTCTCAATTTTGGGATTGATGATATCCCCTTGAGAAAGCTTATAAGTTTTGATTATGTCAAACCCTGCAGGTGGATTTTGTATCCGACATATCAGATAAGTTAAGCAGAGGATCTCAAGGAATTTTAAGAAATTAATTAAATATGATTGTCAGTAATTATATTTAATTAATGGATATCTGTAATCTTAACATGGGGAGATAATAAGCATTTAATAACATGGAGCTCGAAATATATTTTTGAGATAAGGGTAGGAGTGCAATTATAATTCTTTAGTGGTATGAATTATAATTTATGGAAATAGGAATCTGATTCAGTTCGAATTAGGGTTTCCTAATTTCATTAGGAAGCCTATTCCTTATTGACTTCTTATGGTCCCTATCGTAGCCTATATATATGCTGCCTTGGCTCTTCTCTCAGGTTGCATGATTTTATATTCTAAGCTTCCCTTGACCTCCTAGCTTTCTTCTAGAAGGGTTTCCACCAAACCCTAGTCTCTGTGAGCATTCAAGAGACATAGGAGTGTAGATCGCTAGCGTCGGACAACGCTCACTAAAAGAGCTTCGGACTGCTCGATACTGATCGAAAGTTGCTGAATTTTTTACACAACGTTCCTGACGTCGAGACGGAGCTGCTGTTAAAAATTCAAGTAAATCGGAGATCGTTTGATCCTCCTGACGAACACATCTTTGTCGGATCAATGTGATCAGGATTGAATCGTCATAGCAATCAAAGAGAGTGTTATAACTGGGAATAGAAAATAGAACGTAAAGAGGGAAGAGCAGAAAACTAAAAGGATTTCGAAAGAGCCCACACTCAGTTCGATATTCTGGCAGCAAAGGAATACGGTAGAAGATCGTGAGCTGTTATCGAGCCCGTGTTCTCGATTCATCTACTACAGTAATCCAATTTTGCAGTTCAAGGTAACCCTAGTTCCGCCCTTGTAGGGTTATTATAGTTTTCACGTAAAAGTTTTGCAGTACCAACTTATATGCACTGTCAACGGATTCTGGGAACGCAATTTCCTAACAGTGGTATCAGAGCAACGTTGATTCTGCGTATGGGTTGGATGCAACCATGTTGTCCAATAAAACAGATCTTATGCGTGTTTTGATGGATGGATAGAACGTAGAACTGTGCTAACCCTTGTTTTGCAGCGTTCTTATTCCACTATTATGGTCACTGATTTTGTGTGATTGGATCCCACGATGGGTTTATTCGTGGTTAATATTGTTGTTTTGATATAGCATGTGAACTCCTTTATGGAGGCATAGGATTTGTATGTATTGGATCCCACGCTTGATTGATGCGTGGTTAATTTACTGCAAATATATAGCATGTGAACTCCTTTACGGAGGCATAGGGTTTGTGTAATATATCTCAAGTAAATCCGTGAAGACAGTTCGTGAAGACAGTTTACAAGCAGTTTCAGAAAGCAATCTGGAGGCAATTTTTGGAGGCTATTTCAGAAAAGAGTTCTGGAAGGCAGTTGCGTAGTGGAGACATAGAGTTAATTGGGTTCCATGAAGATTTCTTCACAAGAGTTGCAGCTTGACCATAATAGTGGGATTCCTATTTTATTGTGGTTTCCTTATTTATGTGTGATTGAATGATTATTATTGTTTCATGTTTAATGAATAGGACAACATGGATAATTGTTCCTAGACCTATTTCAGATGTCTAGCTGCATGTTTAATTTAATTAATTTAAAATGATGGACAACTACATGTGTATTTAGAAATAAAACTAATTCCATAATTTGAAAACATAAGTACTTATTTTCTAAAATCATGAGAATAGAATGATTTTATTATCTACACATGTGGGTTTCACAAGTAAGGATGAATTAATCCTTGTCAAGTATTCCATTATTTTTTATTAATTAAATTAAAAGTTTTTCTAAAAAAATTATAACCCTCAATTTTTTTTAAAAAATTCTAAGTGGGAGAGGGAATTTATCAAGTATAAATCCCATGGTCCCCATCACTGGTTTGTAGATGATATGATTAATTTTGTGTGATGGCTCTAGTGTCATCCTCCCTATCGGACATAGTTGATCATGGAATCATCAGTACAAACTTCTTTAAAAGAATGTTTTGGGTGATTGTTGGTGTGGATCACCTCTCCATCAGAGGTGTTCCTCACAGAACTCTTGACCTAGAATTAAGTGATGGTATACACTTAGCTATAAATAATAATATCCTCTCCATCTGAGTCACTGTTATTATTTATAAGACCAAAGCAAGTCAGCAGTTTAATTTTATTAGGCAAAGTACATTGCCTGGATAGTAAAATTAAAAGGCAATTGTCTATCTGAACAAATGATGGATAGTATATGGCTTCCCATCGAGTCATACTATTCACGGTGTATCAGGTTGCTGGCGGATTCCTTTCAAATATGGTAGAGGGAACCAATATTTTCAAATCGAATCCATAGTAATTTTTGCCCAAACGTAATTATTTATGTTGTGTGATTCTCAGGCTTTTAAATGGGTACTTTCAATCCACTTGCTGTTATACTTAAAGAAAACAAACTTACTGGACCAAACTATATAGACTGGAAAAGGAATTTGGATATTGTGTTAACTGCTGAAGAGTACAAGTTTGTGCTTACTCAAGTATGTCCTGAGCAACCTGGTGAGGGGGCAACCGCTGAGGAAACCCAGGCTCACAAGAAATGGGTCAAGGCTGATGAGATGGCGCGGTGTTACATTTTGGCATCCATGTCAAATGTTCTGCAACATCAGCATCAGTCAATGACCAGTGCCTATGACATGATGGAGAGCCTCCGAGAGATGTTCGGGGATCAAAGTCGTGCTGCTAGGCAGGTTGCTATGAAAGACTTGATGAACACAACTATGGCTGAGGGGACGCCTGTAAGGGATCATGTTCTTAAGATGATATCTTTTCTTAATGAACTAGAGATCCTTGGAGCTGAAATTGACGGGGAAACCCAGGTCGATATCGTACTCCAGTCACTGCCAGAGTCTTTTAAGCAATTCCGCCTCAATTACAACATGAATAAATTTAAATATACCTTGGCGGAGCTGCTTAAAGAACTTCAGGCAGCTGAGGGTCTCAACAGAAAGTCAGGGAGTGCTCTTGTGTTTGAGAAAGGTTCTACTTCAAAGCCGAAAGGCAAGAAGAAAATGAAAAAGGCTCAAAAGAAGGCCGCGGGTCCTCCGCCAATCCAAAGGCCACGAGGACAACCGGGAAAGCCTAAAGGCAAATGTTTTGTTTGCAAGCAGCCAGGACACTGGAAGAAGCAATGTCCAGTTTATCTCGCCAGACAGAACAATCAAGGTAAATCTCATTTACTAGTTGTTGAATCGTGTTTAGCGGTCCGATCTACCGGTACCTGGTGTGTAGATACGGGAGCCACTGATCATGTATGCAATTCTTTGCAGGGGTTCCAGGGAACCAGGCAGCTCAGTGATGGAGAGATTTATCTATATATGGGAAATGCTACGAGAGTAGCAGCAGTTGCAGTAGGAGATCTACATCTTAGTTTTGGTAGAGATAGAATTTTAATATTAAGAAATTGCTTTTATGTACCTTCTATTAGAAGGAATTTAGTTTCAGTTTCTAGTTTAGTAAAGAATGGATATTCAGTTCATTTTAATAAAGTAGTAGTTATTAAAGAAAATAAACGTTTTATTTGTTCTGGTCAATTGGTAGATGATCTTTATATTATAAATCCTATCTCTCCTATACTGCAACTTAATGAATTGAATAACACAAATAGTTTGCCATTTAAGAGAAAAGAACCTTCGAGGATGAACCAAACGCATCTTTGGCACTTACGCCTTGGTCATATTAATTTGAAAAGGATTCAAAGACTGGTTCAAAATGGGCCATTAGGCTCATTGGAAGTGGAGGCACTTCCAGTTTGTGAATCCTGCTTGGAAGGTAAAATGACCAAGAGGCCATTCTCGGCCAAGGGCTATAGAGCAAGAGAGCTGTTGGAACTGGTTCACTCTGATTTGTGTGGTCCTATGACTGTCCAAGCAAGAGGGGGATTTGAGTACTTTGTCACTTTCATCGATGATTACTCAAGGTATGGGTACATTTATTTGATGCGGCGTAAGTCTGAATGCTTTGAGAAATTCAAAGACTTCAAGGCTGAAACGGAGAAGCGTCTAGGTAAATGTATCAAGACACTACGATCTGATCGTGGTGGAGAGTACCTCTTAGGAGAGTTTAGGGAATACTTATTGGAGCAAGGGATTACATCCCAATTGTCTGCACCCCGTATGCCTCAGCAGAACGGTGTGGCAGAAAGAAGGAACAGGACTCTTATGGACATGGTAAGATCTATGATGAGTTATTCGGATTTACCAATTTCCTTTTGGGGACACGCATTAGAGACAGCCGCATACATTCTAAACTTGGTACCATCTAAGTCAGTACCTACTACTCCCACGGAATTGTGGACTGGGCGAAAGCCTAGTCTGCGGCATGTTCGGATCTGGGGTAGTCCAGCACATGTGCTGAAAGGGAACGCAGAAAAGTTGGAATCAAGAACAGAAGTATGTTTCTTTGTTGGGTATCCAAGAGGAACTAAAGGTGGTCTGTTTTATAGTCCTAAGGATCAGAAGGTTATTGTTAGCACCAATGCCACATTCTTAGAAGAGGACTATGTTATGGACCACAAGCCCAGAAGCCGTATTGTTCTAGAGGAAATGAGAGGAAAGACACCGACATATACTTCTTCGATACCAACGGTACGAGAAGAAACACCACAAGAAAGAGTTATCGATATTCCATTACCACGTCGTAGTGGGAGGATTATCGAAACTCGTGTAGATCCCGAACCAACCATTAACACGCAGGTTCCTGAACCAGTACAACGTGTAGATAATGGTGTATTAGGTTCAGAATCTTCACAACAAAATATCAGTGATACACAGACACGGGTTGTGCCTCGTCGTAGTGGGAGGGTTATTATTCAACCTGACCGGTATATGTTCTTGGGAGAGTCTTATGACCGGGTCCCTGACGAACAAGGTACCGACCCCTGTAACTACAATGAAGCACTCCAAGATAAAGATGCAGATCTTTGGCAAAAGGCTATGAAGTCTGAAATGGAGTCCATGTACTCCAATCAAGTCTGGGATCTTGTAGAACCACCTAATGAAATAAAACCCATTGGATGTAAGTGGATCTATAAGAAGAAGAGAGGAGCAGACGGTAAGGTGGAAACCTTTAAAGCAAGGCTTGTTGCGAAAGGGTTCACTCAAAAAGAAGGAATCGATTATGAGGAAACTTTTTCGCCGGTGGCAATGCTGAAGTCTATCCGGATTCTCTTATCCATTGCTGCACATTTCGATTATGAAATTTGGCAAATGGATGTCAGGACAGCATTTCTAAATGGAAATCTTGACGAGTGCATCTATATGATGCAACCAGACGGGTTCATTGCGAAGGGCCAAGAACACATGTTGTGCAAGCTTAAGAAGTCCATTTATGGACTTAAGCAGGCATCTAGGTCTTGGAATATCCGTTTTGATCAAGCAATCAAGTCTTTTGGTTTTGATCAATGTGCGGATGAATCTTGTGTGTACAAGAAACATGATGGAAGAGTGGTGGTGTTCTTAGTACTTTATGTGGATGATATCTTGCTAATCGGAAACGATGTGGGGGTATTATCTTCTGTAAGGGTATGGTTATCCAGTCAATTCGATATGAAGGACTTGGGAGAAGCCGGTCACATCCTAGGGATCAAGCTTATGCGAGATCGCAAGAATAGGATGTTGGGCTTGTCACAAGGCACTTATATTGACAATATTCTTGCAAGGTTTAGCATGCAAAATTCCAAGAAGGGATTCCTTCCCTTCAGACATGGAATTACTCTATCTAAGGATCAGTGTCCTAAGACACCTGATGAGATAGAGAAGATGAAGGCAGTTCCTTATGCCTCGGCAGTAGGAAGCCTAATGTATGCTATGCTATGTACTAGACCTGACATCTGCTTTGCTGTTGGCATGGTTAGTAGATATCACTCTAATCCAGGGCAAGAACATTGGACTGCGGTGAAAAATATTCTCAAGTACCTGAAAAGGACTCGAGACTATATGTTAGTTTACCAAGCAGACAGTTTTGTACCCATTGGGTACACAGATTCTGATTTTATGTCAGATAGGGATTCTAGAAAGTCTACCTCAGGATATATGTTTACCCTAGGAGGTAAAGCCATTAGTTGGAGTGAGGTGTGTCACTTCATGGCTTTGAGTCTAAGTGGGAGATTGTTAGGGATATATACTAAAAGCCATGCTTTATGTAGTTGATTTATTATTTATTTAATAAAATCAGTTAATCCATTTTTTATGAGAATCTGTGTGGGCAATGTTTGTATTATATTATTTATTTAATATTATGCAATGGTGTCTCTCATTCTATATAGTAGGTGGTTTGGTGTGTAGAGTTCGGCTTACACACGGAAGATCAGGCCATCAGATATTATAGAATGTAAGATTTTGGTTTACAGTCTTAGATGGGATTGGACACACCATCGGTAGGACTGCTGCATGGTGTTGTAGTAGGTTTGTCTTGACTGCGGGAAACGGTATAGTTTCAACTCACCATGCTGGTACATTTTGTGTATTAAACAGGACCGACTTGGGGTAATTGTCTTTATACTGACTTATAAGATAATTAATACCTCATGGCTATTATGAGTGCTTATGCTCTAAATCCTAAGTTAATTTGTAGACACGTACATTTGATATTTACACTTTGATCCCTAAAAGGGTGAGATCCTTAAATGGGTCAATATCTCATTGGATTGGGTGGCAATATTAATTGTGTGGTGGATATTAATTAATGATGGAATCCATGTCTCAATTTTGGGATTGATGATATCCCCTTGAGAAAGCTTATAAGTTTTGATTATGTCAAACCCTGCAGGTGGATTTTGTATCCGACATATCAGATAAGTTAAGCAGAGGATCTCAAGGAATTTTAAGAAATTAATTAAATATGATTGTCAGTAATTATATTTAATTAATGGATATCTGTAATCTTAACATGGGGAGATAATAAGCATTTAATAACATGAGCTCGAAATATATTTTTGAGATAAGGGTAGGAGTGCAATTATAATTCTTTAGTGGTATGAATTATAATTTATGGAAATAGGAATCTGATTCAGTTCGAATTAGGGTTTCCTAATTCCATTAGGAAGCCTATTCCTTATTGACTTCTTATGGTCCCTATCGTAGCCTATATATATGCTGCCTTGGCTCTTCTCTCAGGTTGCATGATTTTATATTCTAAGCTTCCCTTGACCTCCTAGCTTTCTTCTAGAAGGGTTTCCACCAAACCCTAGTCTCTGTGAGCATTCAAGAGACATAGGAGTGTAGATCGCTAGCGTCGGACAACGCTCACTAAAAGAGCTTCGGACTGCTCGATACTGATCGAAAGTTGCTGAATTTTTTACACAACGTTCCTGACGTCGAGACGGAGCTGCTGTTAAAAATTCAAGTAAATCGGAGATCGTTTGATCCTCCTGACGAACACATCTTTGTCGGATCAATGTGATCAGGATTGAATCGTCATAGCAATCAAAGAGAGTGTTATAACTGGGAATAGAAAATAGAACGTAAAGAGGGAAGAGCAGAAAACTAAAAGGATTTCGAAAGAGCCCACACTCAGTTCGATATTCTGGCAGCAAAGGAATACGGTAGAAGATCGTGAGCTGTTATCGAGCCCGTGTTCTCGATTCATCTACTACAGTAATCCAATTTTGCAGTTCAAGGTAACCCTAGTTCCGCCCTTGTAGGGTTATTATAGTTTTCACGTAAAATTTTTGCAGTACCAACTTATATGCACTGTCAACGGATTCTGGGAACGCAATTTCCTAACACATTTGTCATAGATGATACCATTTCACTCCTCATCTTAACATGGTAGCACTTTGCTGATAAATCTGATTTTTAAAAATTCCTCCCTATTGATCTAGTCGATTCTCTGTTTTTCCCAGGATGTGCTTTGAATTAGTGCCTTAGCTTATAGAATAAAAGATACTCCATTTAAAAAGAAATTCAAAATAACTTGGTGACTTAAAAACTTTCCCTTGGTGTGAAGGGATCGTGTTAGGCAAACGGAGTTTACCCCTAGTTTGAGGTGTGAAAAGTAGAATTCATAGGCAAACGAGGTAGGTGACCGAAGTTTGCCCCAAGTTTGGACGATGGTTCTTTGAAGGTTTTGGGAAAACAAGGTAGGTGACCAAAGTTTGCCCCTTGTATGAAGGGTAGATACTAAATTAAGACAAACGAGGCGGGTAGCTGAAGTTTGCCCCTAGTGTGGAAGGTGATTTCTGGCTGGAGGCAAGGACCGTGACTTTAATCTCTCAATTGCTCATAACTTTTGCCTAGGCACTAGTGAAGTGACCTAGCGAGCTCTTTTCTCTCTTTTGTTATTACTCACCTTGGATTTAGCTCTAATTTTTGCCTAGGCGTCCTTTCGGATTTTCGACCTAGTGAGCCATCATTCTTTTTTTTTTTAAAAGTCTGCCTACATACCCCCGAGCGGGGATCGGGTCCAACGTAGTCGGGCCAGGACCTTGAAAGAAGAGGGTTTAATATTGGTGTCGACCGAACCGATGTGGTTGCCTACGTATCCCCGAGTAGGAATCAGGTCAACCGTAGTTCAAGGAAAGGCTTGAAGGAAATTGGTTTGATTATGATGGTGTCGACAGAACCGATGTGGTTGCCTACGTATCCCCGAGTGGGAATCAGGTCGAGCGTAGTTTAAGGCAAGGCTTAAAGGAAATTGGTTGAGGGTTTTTCAAACCAATTGTCAAAGAAGTTCAAACTTAGATCACTTGTGGTAGCCTTGAATAAGGAGAGTGAATCCTTATGGATAGTAGCTCTTGACTCAAAGACATGTTTGATGGATGATGATTCTAACTTCAGTACATTCATATGTATTATTGAAGTCATATTCTCAAACAAAACTATGTTTGTGCAAGAAATATTGGGAGTTCTGGATGATGAGTTTGATGGTGGTTTCAATCCCCTTTGAGTGCTAGAAATACACTTTCAAAACCCCTATTTCAAAACCCCTTTAAAACCCCCAACATTTGGATTCCAACAAACAAGCCTTGTTTTACCAAAAATCTTCAAAACAGTGAACAATCTGAGTTCAAAGATTTCTCTAGGACTCAATACTCAAAGTGCTAACATGAGACCACTTGGAAAGCCTTCTTAACTCATTAAAGAACACCCATGATTTTTGGTTTGACTTGGAAATATTTGGAAGTGGTCCATTTGGACCAAACATTCTCTTTAGATATTCTATTTTTGCTGTCACATCAGCTTGGTTGAATTGCAACTTGTCTTTCAGAAAACGTTTCCAAAAAGTGTGGTCCCAAATTGTTTTTCCCTTGAACTTCAGTGTCTTAAGAAACTGTATGTATAATATGGGCCTCTAGATCTTTTATTTTCATTTTCTAAGATTTTTCAATATTTCAGTCGATAGTACAAACTCTGTTTCTGAGTAACCTCTATTTTTTATATGATTACTCTCAATCTGTAATAGTTAGTGAAGATTGGCTTTTTGATTTGGGTTCTAGACACAATAAGGATGATCTCCATAAAAAATCATGCATTGAAAACATTCCTAACCCCACTTTTCATTTTCTACAAGATCAAGTCACTGTTATGTCCTCTACTCACAGCAAGCATTCTTTTACTTTAATTCTTTGATTTGATACTTTCATACACTCTAAATTAGCTCATCTCTTAGGAAGTAGTTCATACTACATTTGTACATATTCTATGATGATTTCCTTCATGCATTCATGCATACTTTAGACATCTAAGTCACTTTAGAAAGTCCATGTACACAAACACACTACAACCTTTGTACACTTTAAGACCATGCATTGCATTCATGCAAGATTTGGGGGTTTTGTGACTCCTAATCTAAGAAGATTACATGGAATGAACTTGATCACACGTTCATGTTTCCCATCGATTAATTCTTCCTTTCTCATTCGTCCCGAGGATTGAGAGGTCTTCTTTTCTCAAAGATTAATATGCATCATTCTAGCTTGCTAAACACATTTTGTTCTCTTTGATTATTTGTTTCAAGAACAATTCATGTCCCCTTTTAGATTAGAGGATTTTTCTTAGGTTTGTTTGTGTGATCTTTCACTTTACATTGTGTGATATTTGGCTTAGATCTTATGAATGATATCTTATCTTTTGATCTTCCATTTCAAAATTCTTGTGTGATGTAATATACTATCATAGTATTAATTGTCGAACCATACATAGTATAAGATGATTATTCGGATGCTAATTGTGGCCCGTCGAAAGACGGGGCGAGTTGAGGGTGTTTTAGTCGCGACAAAGGCTCCTTCCTCTCTCGTACCAAATCCCCGAGCCAAGTTCTTTGGTTATGAAAGGCCGGTGCCCTTTATCCGTTTGGGTGAGTCAAATTGGATTTCTTGGTTCCCTAAAGAGCAAGTGGCGACTTTGTATCTGTTTTCAACTGACCTTTTCTTTTTCTCTTTCAAAACAAACAGGAAAGGAAAGCAGAATTTCGCGTGTCCACAATCTGGCGAATCTGCTGGGGATTTATTTTCAAAACAAAATAATACAGAGGTTTGACTCATAAGAAGCATCCTTAAAATTATCTTTTTACTGTGTCTGGTTCACCGCATTGAACTCTTGCATTTCCCCCCTCCGACTGTGTCTGAAACGCGGTGCTGACATTGTTCAGGTCTTACTGTGCCAGAGCACAAGTCACCGTTGATACTGTACCTTCCAAGGTATATTAAAAAGAGTAAAAACCTTCGTACTATCTCTCCGACGGTATATTGGAACTCTCGTCAATGGACCCTCTTTGACTAAACCCAGCCTTTGCATATAGATTCCTGTAGAACCTTTCATAGGACTGTTCATTTATCTTTTCAGATAGGACAATATGACATAATTGCTGTATGCCCTGACGGGATTACCTACGCGGTGTAGACGTTTATGTGGCATGAGGCAGAACCTCTTTCTTATGATTCCCAAGGCAATCACTTACATGTGAACCACATTGAGTTGACCTGCCTAGGCACCAAGGTAAGGATGTCTGCTCCATGTCCACAAAGATATACACCGCAAGCCTTGTTTGTTGGTCCTAAGATAAAGGAGTATGGAAACTTGCTAGACAATATGATCACCATCATATTCGACCAGTTTTTCCCAGAAACTCGTCAAACTCATAACCAGTTTCTCCTAGAAGCTTTGTCCAAACTTACCCAGATATAACCAGTTTCTCCACGAAACTCTGTCCAAACTTACCCAGATATAACCAGTTTATCCCAGAAACTCTGTCCAAACTTACCCAGATATAACTAAGAAACTCTGTCCAAACTTACCCAGATATAACTAGTTTCTCCCAGAAACTCTGCCCATCACAAAACAACAGTTTCTCTCAAAAACTCTGTCAAAATTTTCCAGCCCAAGTATACCAATTTCTCCTAGAAACCATGTCTAAATTTCCTAGAAATTTCCAAAACACCATTTTCTCCTAGAAACTCTTTCCAAATTCCCCAGAAATGCACAGATATACTTGTTTCTCCCAGGAACCATGTCTAAATTTCCTAGAAATTTCCAAAACACCAGTCTCTCCCAAAAATCCTCTCCAAATTTCTTAAAAGTACCGAGATATACTTGTTTCTCCCAGAAACCATGTCTAAACTTCCTAGAAATTTCCAAAACACCTATCTTTCCCAAAAAACCCTCTCCAAATTTCCCAGAAGTACCGAGATATACTTGTTCTCCTAGAAACTCGGTCCTAATCACCCAGATATTCCTGCTTCTCCTAGAAATCCTATTCGAACTCCCCAGGAATCTTTGTCTCACCCAAAATCCCAAAAAATCCATGTTTCTCCCAAACCTCTACCCAAGCTTCCTAGGAGTTCCCATTTCCCAAAAATACCTAGAATACTAGTTTCTCCCAGAAGTTTAGTCCAAATCACTGAGAGACCCCTGTTTCACCCAAAAACTCTAAAATCCCTATTTCTCTCAGAAACTCTAATATACCTGTCTCTTTCGAAAACTTTGCCCAATTTATCCAGATTTTCCAGAAATTCTAGTTTCACCCAAAAATCCCTGTTTTCCCCCAGATTACCCAGAAATCTCAATTTTTCCCAGAAACTCTGTCCAACTTACCCAAATGTACTTGTTTTCCAAGAAGCTCTGTCCAAATCTCCCCAAATTCCCCCAAAACCCCAGTAACTCCGTGCAAACTTCCCAGAAATGTCTAGATTTACCAATTTCTCCCAGAAATTCTAATTTCCCAGTTTCTCCTAGAAGCTCCATCCAATCTGCCTAGATTTCCCAGAAATCCCCGTTCACTCCAAAAACCTTGGAATCCCTGCTTGTCCCAGAAACCTTTCCCAATTTACCAATTTCTCCCAGAAATTCTGATTTCATAGTTTTCCCAGAAGCTCTATCCAATCCGCCTAGATTTCCCAAAAATCCCTGTTTATCCAAGAAACCTTAGAATCCCCGCTTTTCCTAGAAACCTTTCCCATTTACCTTGTTTCTCCCAGAAACTCTGGTTTTGCAGTTCCTCCTAGACATTCTGCCAAACTCACCTAGAAATACATGTTTCTTTCAGAAACTTTGTTCAAATCACCTAGATTTCCTAGAAATCCCTGTTTCCTAGAGACACTGCCAAAATTCACCAGATTTCCCAAAAATCTCTACTTATAAAATTTCCCAGATTCTCATTCCTCAAAGAACAAACTTGTCTTTCTCACCCTCCCCATGATGGCAATCATCCTGGAAAAAAAAGTTAGCACACTCTATATGGTTAGGACCTTACTTGCTTAACTGCTATATGTTAGAAGTAGGGGCGTCATTTAGATTAGGCCTTGCATCTGCATGCTTGTCTCATATGCATACACAATTCATGTCAGTTCACATGCACGCACATCCCGTCAGTCTCTACACATCAAATGCATGCGTATCCTCATCCTCACCCATCTTAATCATTGTACAGAAATCGTATACTTACTACAACTGTCCTCAGTTCGCATCATTAAATCCTTCAAAACTCTGATCATCTCCTCCCTCTAGGGGCCTATAAAAAGTGCTTTGCGCCTCTGCTAATATGGGTTTTTACTTCTATTTGCAGAAAACGTAGCCCCGGGTAAGGACACTATTGTACCTCCCCAAATTCATTATCGTTATCGCGAACTAGCCCAGGCTATCAATGGCCTACCAAGCTCTTGAAGGGAAAGTGAACAAACTATAAACCACTGTTGAACATCTAAGTTTAAGGATAAGCCGATTTGAGAAGATGGTGTAGAGAGTCAATAAAAGGAAGTATGGGTTGTCCGACACTGTCTATCCAAGCCCATTTCCACATCCGAATCCTTACTCGTATCCAAGTCCACACCCTTGCCTAGGTAATACTATTCCATATCCAAACACAAGAGCCACTCCTAGGACCCACTTGAACTCAAAGTTTAACAAAACCTGCAACCCAAGAACCTTTACCAACCTGGGTATGCTGTTGTCTATTATCCTTGATAACCTCATAAAAAAGGGGCACCTCCAACTCCTTCAACCTCGTGTCGATCCCCCACCACCTAACTGTAACCTATCCAAATGTTGTGCCTACCACCAAGGCCCAGGCCACGACACCGACAGCTGCATGCGCCTTTGCCATGATATCTAAGACCTCATCAATCAGAAAATCATCAAGCCATCACCCATCCAACCCTATGTCAACAAAAATGTCAGCTTCATCGAACCTAAAGCCCCTGGCTCATCTGTTCAAATGATCCATTTTACTGATACCCATGAATGTTGAACTTGTGCCGGTGAAGCGATGGTGTTTGGGACTTTTGCTAGCAAAACAAATGAGGATGCTCTTTCAAAAAAAAAGAAGAAGAAGAATAAGCGAGTAACCGTGATACTCCATTGGAGACCAAGCCGAGTCTAATCGAGACTGTCCTATGTTTTGAATCTATTTCAAGTTTTGTCTTGTTGTTGAGTCTGTCAGTTTTCAAGTTGCTATGAGCCTGTGTCGAGTAATGTAATCCTTGTTCTTTTGATGGAATGAAATCTCAATTTTTTTGCCTAATCAGATGTGTCTAGTCATCAATGCACGAATCATCGAACTGAAATGTCAATTTCAAATTACCATGGATATTACTCTGCTAATAAATTTTTGCATCAAACAAAAAAGGAATCCTGAAAAGGTTAAAGTCGATTTTACGCTGGCACTGATGAAGAGCCGAGAATTGAATAGTCTTACTTTTAGAATTTAAAAGATGCTTTTGCTCAAATCTCAAAAAGACATACTTGAAACTGACTTGGGGCTTGCCCAGTACCCTTTTTCCACCATTTCGAAGTCTTAAGCCTAATCTAATTGGGAGCCATGCAATCTGTCCGATTAGAAGCAATGCAGACTTAGTCCTTGATGGTAGCCAAACATTTCAGCGAGTTTCATCTCCACTTTAAAAAAAAAGAAAAAAGAAAGGAAGAAAAGAAAAGAAAAGAAAAGAAAAGAAAAAGCTCGCTAGGTCGAAAACTCGAAAGGGCACCTAGGCAATAGTTAGAGTTGAAAATGTATTGATTTCCAAGATCTGACCTTAACCAGTCAAAATGATGGGAAAAATGAAAGAAAGAAAATTTTGGTGATACAGAGAATTGTAAACTTTGAGGTACATCATGAGAATGTGTCTAGATCATATTTCAAAAAGCTCCGAACGACTACAAAGAAATTCTGAGAGCAGACATGCACATTATGTAATTTCGAGATTGCGATCGAAAGATCTCACATGAATCAACTACGTGAAAAGCAAAATTGACTGGCTAGGTTAAAGTGAAAAGGATCAATCCTCAAAACAAAAAAAGGGGGAAGACTGAAACTGAATCTTCTTATTCAAGGTGACAAGCGGGGGTATTTGTAAAATACTACCGCGCTAAAAGAAGAAAATGTACTAATTTAGTTTACAATTCCCTTGTTTATCTGCAGTTTGAATTACAATGCCAGTTTTCACACATTATGATTAATCTATGATAAGTTGTGTGTTTTAGCTATAATTTGTGCAGATTACCGTTGCCGTGTGGAGAATTGGAAAATAACGATAAAAGGAAGTGATGGGTTTCAAAGAAGACATTATTCAAAGCTGAAGCATAGAGTTTGAGCGATCGAAGAAGGCTCAAGCGATCGAGGGTTCGATCGATTGAGAGAAGCTCAAGAGATCGAAGATCCCAGAAGTTCAATCGATCGAGAGATGTTCGATCAATCGAACATGGCTTTTATCAGAACATGCGCGCACGCTGCGGGGACATTGGTTGAAACCCTAGTTTTAGGTTTTTCTATATATATATATATATCAGTTGCATTCACGAAAAAAGGACGCCCACATTATTTTTCATCAGTTTTATATAGAGAGAAAAAGTTTCTTCTTGTTTTGTAGGGATTTACAAAGGAGGTCTAGTGTTCAATTGGATTCTTAAAAGTTTAATACTATTTCTTCATTTCAGGTTACTCCTTTATTGTTCATTTACATTCTGCATGTAGTTTAGAGTAGTTTAATCAGTAATCAAGTAATTTTGTACGCTAGATAACTTAACACTATTAGTTTTTATAAATTTATGATTAAAACACAAACAAACGCATCCTTAATGAATTTTTACAGTAAAAACGACTCTGTGCTACTCCAGACTATGTCTGAGTAGTCCCCAGGTTGGGAAATCACGATGAAACTGTGATCTCAAGCCTTTTCCATGCAGCAGAATAATTCCTGTGTTCGATCGATCGAAACAGAGACATTGTCAATCGATCGAAGTCAATTCGATCGATCGAGGGAAGAAGATATTCGATCGATCGAAAGCGCGTCGATCGATCGAACTCTCGGATTCTTGAGAACAGTCTATGCAGTATTCCTAGACTTTCTGCTTTACTGATTTGTTATCAAACTGTCCCCAAACGCTCAGTTTGTCAAAAACAGTCTGTAAACTTAAAGCCTTAAGGCATTTTTCTTCAATACATTTTGCAAACCACCCTCAATGCTAACACCATTGTAGGTACGAGTCTTAACTATTGTTTTAAACCGCTTTCATGTATTTCAAACTTAATTGTGATGACATAGTCTCGGGCATGAAAGGACTATGGATTCTTTATCTTTTGATAAATACAGAATACTGTAGAGAATGTGCTCCATTGAACTTCAACGTAACTGCATGGTAGATGGCTAGGTCGCGGTGAATTCGTGTAATCCCAACATTCCCTTTTATTAAGAAAGAAACACGTTTTAAAATATCGTTTTAAATTATTAGTTAATCGTTAGATTAATCTAGTTTATTTACTTTGTCTTTAGTATTTGATAAACTGTGGAACTCCGTGTTCTACATCCCTTTAAAATATTGATTTTTATTTCCTTGTTTAGAGATTAATCTAGGTTTTTAGTTTATCACCTTCCTTGTGGGATCGACCTGGACTTAACCAAATTACTACTTGCACGATTACCTACACTTGGGTATAGCACACAAGCCCACACAAAAAAAATTCTCGTGTCACAAGGCTACCACAAGTGACCTAAGTTTGAACTTCTTTGACGATTAGTTTGAAAAACCCTCAACCAATTTCCTTCAAGCCTTGCCTTAAACTACGCTTGACCTGATTCCCACTCGGGGATACGTAGGCAACCACATTGGTTCGGTCGGTACCATCATAATTAAACCAATTTCCTTCAAGCCTTGCCTTGAACTACGCTCGACCTGATTTCTACTTGGGGATACATAGGCAACCACATCAGTTCGGTCGACACCAATATTAAACCCTCTTCTTTCAAGGTCCTGGCCCAACTACATTGGACCTGATCCCCTCTCGGGAGTACGTAGGCAGACTTTTAAAAAAAAAAGAAAAGAAGGATGGCTCGCTAGGTCGAAAATCCGAAAGGACGCCTAGGAAAAAATTAGAGCTAAATCCAAGGTGAGCAATAACAAAAGAGAGAAAAGCGCTCGCTAGGTCACTTCACTAGTGCCTAGAAAAATGTTATGAGCATTTGAGAGATTAAAGTCACGGTCCTTGCCTCCAGCTAGAAATCGCCTTCCACACTAGGGGCAAACTTCGGCTACCCATCTCGTTTGCCTAAATTTACTATCTACCCTTCATATAAGGGGCAAACTTCGGTCACCTACATTGTTTGCCCAAAACCTTCAAAGAACCATCATCCAAACTAGGGGCAAACTTCGGTCACCTACCTCGTTTGCCTATGAATTCTACTTTTTACACCTCAAACTAGGGGCAAACTCCGTTTACCTAACACGATCCCTTCACACCAGGGGAAAGTTTTCAAGTCACCAAGTAATTTTGAATTTTTTTTTGAAATGGAGTATCTTTTATTCTATAAGCTAAGGCACTAATTCAAAGCACATCCTGGGGAAAGTAGAGAATCGACTAGATCAATAGGGAGGAATTTTCAAAAATCGGATTTATCAGCAAAGTGCCACCATGTTAAGATGAGGAGTGAAATTGTATCATTTATGATCAATACACATCAAATCTTGGCATAGTCGAGCTTCTTCCAATTTGGTGTCAAATGTGTCACCCTCGTACGTGCGTCGATGTCTGTCAGTCTTTGAGTCTATCGTAGTCTCAAATGTGTAAGTCAACAGTGACTAATAATGAATTTTTCAAATCAAATTATAAAATTTTTAAGAGCATTCCAAGGACAATACAAGCAAGAGAACCAAACACAATCACAGCACCAGTCAAGGCGTCAGTATGAGAAGTGTCCAAACTTGGGGCAAATCTCATCCCTTTCCAAGCCGCCGAAAGTTAACCATCATCTCCTAGCAACGTAAGTCCATGAGTGGCTGTTGATCATCTTTCTTCGTTCATGCAATATAAGTCCATGAGTGGCTATTTATCTTCCTTCACCCTAACAACATAAGTCCATGAGTGGCTATCTTTCCTCATCCATGCAACATAAGTCCATGAGTGGCCATTGATCATCGTCCTCCATCAATGTCAGATCTATAGCCACCGTAGATCATCTACATTTCCTTCATCCTAAATAGAATAAAACCTTTACTCCCATCAGCGAGCGTATTACCTTCTTCCCTAGCAGTATGCATCTTATCCATTCCTCCCCAGTAGAGTCGCTTCATCCCCAGCATGCTTATCGATTAGTACATCGTCAGTCCAATCCATGAAAGTCACAATGATTCACTATCGACTCGTCATCTTAATTCGTTCATTGTCAGTTCTTCTAATCGCGGTTAGTCCAACCATTGGTCCAACCCATGATAGTCATAGTAGTTCACTGTCAACTTGTCATCTCAATTCGTACATCGTCAGTCCTTTTGATCACGGTTAGTCCAACAGTTGGTCCAAAATGTGATAGTCACAGTAGTTCATTGTCTACTCATCATCTCGATTCGTGCATCGTCTGTTTATTAATGATCATTAGTTCACCATAACTCTTATTCAAAATATATCATGATCATCATCCCCTCTAGATTGAGGCAAATGCTTCATTGTCAGTCCTCTAGTTTGAGGCAAATCTATCATTGTCAACCCTCTAGATTGAGGCAAATCTGTTGTCATTAGCCCTCTAGATTAAGGCAAATCCTTCGTTGTCAGCCCTCTAAATTGAGGCAAATCTTTCATTGTAGACCCTCTGGATTGAGGTAGGACTTTCGTGTCCATCAGTTATCTCGGGCTACCCCGTCTACTCTTTGCTATTTGGGACATCCACATCCTCAATCATCTTGGAGGCTTGAATAGGTTTTTTGGACTGTCCAATGCAAGATTTGATTAACCGTGAGAGATTCGGATTTGAATCCAGGTTCTCGGTCCAGAATTTAAAACAGTTAAGAGAGATTCTAAGAGAATTCTCTACCATCACCAGTAGAAGTCTAAACTAAATTTCCAGATTAGTCATCATAAAAATCGGCCAATAATTGAAAAACACGCCCGCAGTCAAAAGACGCCGACTCCTAGGGCAAGCATTTGCCTATTCATAATCCAAGGCTCCGTGTCAGTTGGTTATCGTGAGCCTCCTCGATTGTCGTGAGCTTTCTCACTTATCGTGAGCTTCCTCACTCCTTCGTCCAAAATCGTGAGCTTTCTCATTTATTATGAGCTTCCTCACACCTTCATCCAAATCATGAGCTTTTTCATTCATTGTGAGCTTCCTCACACCTTTGTCCAAATCACGAGCTTTCTCACTCCTTTGTCCAAATCGTGAGCTTTCTCACTTATCGTGAGCATCCTCACTCCTTTGTTCAGAATCGTGAGTTTTCTCACTTATCGTGAGCTTCCTCGGTCATTCATCCAAAATCGTGAGTTTCTCACTTATCATGAGCTTCCTCACACCTTCGTCCAAAATTGTGAGCTTTCTCACATATCGTGTGCTTCTTCACTCCTTTGTCCAAAATCTTGAGCTTTTTCACTTATTATGAGCTTCCATACACCTTTGTCCAAAATCGTGAGCTTTCTTACTAATCATGAGCTTCCTCACTCCTTTGTCCAAAATCATGAGCTTTCTCACTTATCATGAGCTTCCTCACTCCTTTGTCCAAAATTGTGAGCTTTCTCACTTATTATGAGCTTTCTCACACCTTTGTCCAAATCATGAGCTTTCTCACTTATCGTGAGCTTTCTCACTCCTTTGTCCAAATCGTGAGCTTCCTCACTCATTTATCCAAAATTGTGAGCTTTCTCACTTATCGTGAGCTTCCTCACACCTTTGTCCAAATCATGAGCTTTCTCATTTATCGTGAGCTTCCTCACTCCTTTGTCCAAATCATGAGCTTTCTCACTTATCGTGAGCTTCCTCACTTCTTTGTCCAGACTCGTGAGCCTTCTCACTTATCGTGAGCTTCCTCAGTCCTTCGTCCAAAATCGCGAGCTTTCTCACTTATCGTGAGCGTCCTCACTCCTTAGTCGAAAATCGTGAGCTTTCTCACTTATTATGAGCTTCATCACTCGTTTGTCCAAAATTGTGAGCTTTCTCACTTATTATGAGCTTTCTCACACCTTTGTCCAAATCATGAGCTTTCTCATTTATCGTTAGCTTCCTTACTCCTTTGTCCAAATCGTGAGCTTTCTCACTTATTATGAGCTTCCTCACTCCTTTATCATGAGCTTCCTCACACCTTTGTCCAAATCATGAGCTTTTCATTTATCATGAGCTTCCTCACTCCTTCGTCCAAATCTTGAGCTTTCTCACTTATCGTGAGCTTCCTCACTCCTTTGTCCAAAATCGTGAGCTTTCTCACTTATTATGAGCTTCCTCACACCTTTGTCCAAATCGTGAGCTTTCTCACTTATTGTGAGGTTCCTCACTCCTTTATCCAAAATCGCGAGCTTTCTTATTTATTGTGAGCTTTCTCACTTATCATGAGCTTTCTCACTTATCATGAGCTTACTCACTCCTTTAACCAAAACCGTGAGATTCCTCACTCCTTTGTCCAAAATTGTGAGCTTTCTAACTTATTTTGAAAACTCTCATATATACCTGTTTCTTTCTCCTCACTGCTTTGTCCAAAATCGTGAGCTTTCTCACTTATTATGAGCTTCCTCACACCTTTGTCCAAATCATGAGCTTTCTCATTTATCGTGAGCTTCTTCACTCCTTTGTCGAAATCGTGAGCTTTCTCACTTATCGTGAGCTTCCTCACTCCTTTGTCCAAAATCGTGAGGTTTATCATTTATCGTGAGCTTCCTCATACCTTTGTCAAAATCATGAGCTTTCTTATTTATCGTGAGCTTTCTCACTCCTTTGTCCAAATCGTGAGCTTTCTCACTTATCGTGAGCTTCCTCACTCCTTTGTCCAAAATCGTGAGCTTTCTCATTTATCGTGAGCTTCCTCACTCCTTTGTCCAAAATCGTGAGCTTTCTCACTTATCGTGAGCTTTCTCACTCCTTTATCCAAAATTGTGAGCTTTCTCACTTATCGTGAGCTTCCTCACTCCTTTATCCAAAATTGTGAGCTTTCTCACTTATCGTGAGCTTCCTCAGTCCTTCATCCAAAATTGTGAGCTTTCTCACTTATCGTGAGCTTCCTCACCCCTTTGTCCAAAATCATGAGCTTTCTCACTTATTATAAGCTTCCTCACACCTTTGTCCAAAATCATGAGCTTTCTTATTTATCGTGAGCTTCCTCACTCCTTTGTCCAAAATTGTGAGCCCCCTCACCAACCATAAGCTATTGTGAGCTTTTTCGCTTGTCGGTTATCGCGAAATCCTTCTCCGATTAGCTATCTTGAACTTCCTCATCCATCGCTTGGTATCCAGGACTTCCGTGTCTGTTGATTATCTTTAACTGTCATCCTTAAGGACCCCACATCTGATTTTATTCACTCGCAAAGCACACTTTCCGTTATTTGAAAAGTTTGCCCCGAGGCCCAGAGTCTTCAAATACTTTGATATTTTCATCAGAATTGACCGCTGTTTAAGAGTCAAATGAACTCTACCACAACACCAGCCCACTTGGAGTGGCACAACTCACAGCACCTGCTCATACTAAGATCAGAATGCTAGGCATAATAGGACTCATGTACACAATCATATCACATCCATGCATTGCATATCATCCTCATAGCATAGCATTTGCCCGTCTTGTTGTGCATGTGTGATTTGTTCCTTTGTACCCCGAACTATGTCCTGGTCTGATTCTCCTTGGGATACGTAGGCAGCTCACATAAAGCACGACCAGCCCTAGCCCCAGCATCATGTCTCTATCATTACATATTTTGCAACGCTTTTTTATCCTAAATCTATAGCCTCCAAAAAGACCTGTCTCTTCAAAGCTTTGGCACTCGCTTGCGACATGTGTTGCCTCGCAAGTTAATTAATATTTCCTATTTTTAATAACTTTGCTTGAATATTTGTATTATTTCCATCTTTCGCTATAATAAAATCCAAAAAGCTCATTTCATGAAAATGTAGCTTTTATTTATTTTTCTTCCTTTTCTTACTAGTATCTTAACTAATTTATTTTGCACTGTTAAAATCTTTACCGTAAACTACTTAGGAAGAAAATAGCTTTTAATTAGTTTTATTGCAAAAAAATATAAAAACTAGTAGTTTAGTAAAACCCCACAAAAATTCATCGTCTTTTATTTTCTTTTTAGTGACAAAATAGTTACTACCTATCTTTGTTTTCCATTCCCTGTGGGTTCGACCTGTACTTCCAGAACTTTATTACTTGTACGATCACCTACACTTGGGTGTTGATAAGAAAACGTGTCAATAGGATGTCGTCACTCACCATTGTGATCAATTCAAAAGCAACGATATTCTTTTACCAATTACTCTTCATTCAAAACCTTTTGAATTTCTTCAAAAAATTGAGGATGAACGTGCAATATGTAATCTATATCAGTATCTAGAGTAGCTAAAACTACTTTACAACTCTAATGTTTTATTGGCTCACATACGTGAGTATGCCCTAATTCTAAGATGTCCTCGGGTTTGTGACCTTTCAAAAGAAAGGCCACCTGATCATATTACCCTCTAAATATGATTGACAAATAGGTAGTGGTCTTAGCAACCAAAAGAGTTTAGAATCCAATCCTTCACTCCCAATTTATCCTATTTAGATTTTAATATTATTTAACCTCTAAACCAAAGATTTATAGAATTAGTTGAAGGTCCTATCCTTTCAGATGGTAAAATACCCATGAGTTATTTAAATACTATGTTAGATGATATATGAGAAACAAGAGTAAATATGTGAGATACTTGCTTGATAAGTTAATAGATCACATTAAAAGAACACTTTCTTTAATCAGCAATTTCAGTACCAAAATCAAAAGTATAAATATTATTCATTAATTCAAAATTGAAATCCATCTAATAACTCTAAAGTTTTATTACAATATAAAACTACTAATCTAATAGTAATTCTTGCATCAGATTCTAAAAGCAATCAAGATCATCTAATCATTGCACATTCTTATTTTCCAATCCCCTGCAACAATTACAGATATAATCAAAAAAATTAGAATCAGTGCCCTAAGTAGTTAAAGTATCAGTTTTCCAACTTACTTCAAAAACACTGATAGGATCATACCTTGCCTTTTGGCAGTCAAGTATTCCACATAGTTTCTTTTTTAATGCCCTCTCACGCCACAATGGAAACACTTTCCTTTTGGCATAGCACCAGCCTTTCCCTTTCCAAGTCTTGCCTTCTTCCCAATAGTTGGGTTAGGCTCACCTATCCTTGATTCTTGCTTCTCCTTCTCTAAACTATGCCCTTAGGCTTTAGTTCTAGAAGATGAAGCCAGTCCAATGTTCTAAACATTTGACTCCTCTATGCTATATCCTTCGTTGCCTCAAGAGAGCTCATCAACTCACTTGTTGAAAAAACTAATTTACTCATTTTAAAAGCCCTTTTAAATTGAGTGAATGATGAAGGCAACGAATGCAAGATTATGTCAACTTGAGTCTCACCATCAATGTCAAAACCCAGATCTTCTAGTACTTTGAAATGAGTAACCATTTTAAAACATGCTCTCTTATTGAAGTTCCTTCCAACATTCTAGTGTCCATGACTAACTCCAAGGCTCTAAGCCTTGCAGTTCGGCTCAGTTCTCCAAACATCTCCTCGAGGTTCAATATTAGAGCACGAGCAGTGCAAAAAGGTTGATGTTGTTGTTGTTGTTCAACACATCAGACAAAGAGTCTAAGATGTTAGAGCGAGCTATATGATCAACTCTTATCCACTGTCAATATTCATCCGCAAGATCTATTGGAGTGTCAAGGCATGGAATAGGTGGACAGGGAATGGTAAAAACGTATTTACATACATTAGCAGTTAATAATTCATCCAGTTCCAGTTTCCATTCAACGTAGTTATTTTCAATTAGCTTATTTTCGATCATGGTTATAGCATGTGGGCTAGACATAATGAATCTGAAATACAAATAATATAAGAATATTACAATATAGAAATCATGAATATGATACATTGGAATTCCCTTAACCAACTCATTAATTGTCTTCAGAATGTCAAACCTATGAAATTAAGTCTCCTTGTGGCAATCATAACCTCATATCTTGATTGGGAAACCCATTAAGAATGTAGTGCAACTCTTACAAAACAACTCATGACTTCTGAACTGTTGGTCTCTAAGTTTCTGGATAATGTTCCGTGTGGAATCCCTTACCCATAGCTTAGATAGTGTTCACCATTAACTAGAATCCAATGACAACCGCCTCAAGTAGTGGCCCAGTGTAGTGGTCACCCTCTAACACGTCTCATTGATCTATCTAAAGGAAGTTCATATCTAAAAACCAATGAATAGTGTATCCTTCATATGTAATGATAACCCATGGCTGAATGACACTGAATATACTATCCACCTTACAATGAACCGTTTATAGAAGACCGTGGGAGTTATAAAAATAAATCCCTCTCCCACTAGATTTTTATAAGAAGTTCATATCTAGTAATCAATAAGAAATACCCTCCAATGGAATGATCACTCATAAATAAGTGACACAGAGTATCTCTCATACTTACAATGAACTAATAGCAATTTTTAATTTTGAAAAAGAAAATGTTTCTTCACATTGCCCATAAACATCCAATGTTTACTAATGTGTTGAAACGGTTTTGATTTTTATTTTAGAAAACTTGTTTTACATACATGCAAGTAGTAACAATATATAAAATGCCAATTATAACTAAGCACATAAAACAAAAAAACTAAAATTGAAATAAAAACATTCAACAGTGCATCTATCTCTTATGGCTTTATCTCCATAGAACCTCCCTCTTAGTTTGATCACCTCCGGCTCCATCTTCATGGACAACGACTTGTTATCCATCTTCACGGACTATCTAATTCTATTACATTGGTCCTATGCTTTTTTTGAAGCTTACAATTTGTCTAGAAATAGAAAACAACAATAAATATAAAAAATTGCTAAGGAAATCGGTGTGACTTTCCTTTTCATAGGATTGAAGTCGCATCGCCCTTTACACATACCTTGAAACCAAATGAAAATAAAATATACACCAATCATAAATTTAAATACAAAATTTAAATCATCATTGCCATGGGAGATAGCGGTCTAACTTTGCTACAAAAAAGGTTAGACATACATATATCCACACATATATACATAACAATATATATATATCTATTGGAACCCCTGACTGATTCACAAACCTCGTAAACACTTTGTGAAGTGAATAGTACTTAAAACAGCATCATAAATTCTCTGTCACACTTCGATCAACCGATCGATCGAAGAAGGTTCGATCGATCGAACATTCAATCAATCGACACTTTTTGATCGATTAAAACAGAATGTTTCATAAACCGATTTAAAATTTTTTAGAATAGTATTAAATATTAAAATAAATAATTTTCAAAACTTTTAACATTGTGGAAAAATTCTGGATAGAGAATCACTTTCGATCGATCGAACTGACATTAATCGATCAAACAAAACAATGTTTGATTGATCAAAACTAGTTCGATCGCTTGAATCTGCATTATTTTGATCGATCGAAACACTTTCAATCGATCGAACACAAGCAGTTTTGATCGATCGATAGAAACACTTTCGATCGATCGATCGAAACACTTTCGATCGATCGAAACTCTTTCGATCGATCAAAACTGCCATGCATCCAATGCAATCATAGATTTGTTCTCTGCTGCAAAACTTATGCAAAAATAGATTATGATGATGCAATTTCAAAAACAGTCCTAAAATAACATATAAATCAAAACTAGGGTTCCAAAACGCATCTATAGATCCAATAAACGAGGCTCTGATACCAATTGTAGGGAAAATAGGTTTTGAAAACTTATTTTATGTGCAGTGAAAAAATAAAGTTAAAAAACTTTTGGTATGCCCGGATCTACTACTTATCAATTCCATAGATGCGTAGAACAAGAGGGAGAGAACATGATACCTTACGGTTTTGAACCCAATTCTGAATATGGCTTCCTTTTCCAATATCCAGCAGCAATCTCTAGGTGATCTTCACCCTTATGTCTCCTCGAACGCTTTACGGAGAGGCTAGAGATGGTGGGATCTCTAATGGAGGATAGAGAAGGTTTAGGAACCCTAAAACAATTTTTGCAGCTCTGGAATCATAAAATGACGTTTACCTTTATTTTGCACGCAGCTGCCCTATTTATAAATTACCAAACTGACTTTAGGTTTTGATCGATTGAAACACGTTCGAACCTTCAATCAATCAAACATGTTCGATCGATCGAACATGTTCGATCGATCGAATTGAACCAGAGTTCAATTGATCGAAAACTTTTGATCGATCGAACCTTCAATCGATTGAAACCTGTTCAATAAATTGAACATGATTTAAACTCTTTCAATCCATTGGTTCATCATCCTTATTTGCCTTTCCAAACATTCTTGCGGAGCTAAGAGTGGGACCTTCTAGACTCTTAATTACTGGCTCCGATTAATTATTATTCCATCTAGTCAATACTCTTTAACTATGGAATCAATAGTGAATCAATTATCATTAATGCCACTATAAAATGATAATTGTACTCCAGTGCATAAGAACAAAGTCACACGTACTTAAGTGATTACTAGACTTGCATAATATGATTCAGATGTCCCTTTACCAATCAGTATTCATATTTATCATTGGGATGTATGCTTTAAGATTTTGTCAACCCAATAGATAGATCCATCTTTCCTTGTCCTTTTACAATGATCTCAACATGTAAAGTGTGACTTAAGGGTATTAAGTATGCACTAAAGAACAGGGTCATTTGGGATATTCTAAAGATCTAAGGAGGGTTCTAGAAACAATTTATTTTTCAAAACTGTGTCCAGAGCAATACTCAATGAATAGGCTGTGGCACTCAGAGAGTACCTGTCATACCCCAACCTACCCCGGGGGATTAGGACACATGTAACAAGACTATACGTATCCCAAACTACACTATGTAGGAAGAAAACATGAATTAAACCACTTTAAGAGCTTTACTGCGACAAAACAGCCCCAAGGGCAAAATGGTCATTTATAAAATATGATCAAATTTTATACCAAAAGATAGAATTTTGAGTCCTACTTCCACCGCAAAAAAAGGCGCACGAATCTGAGTTTTTTAGAAAGAGTTATGGACGTTTCCGTAAAAGTCGACGTGCAACAAAATTCGTGAGCGGATCAATCAGCCCTTTGTACCCAGATCGATCCATCTCGCTGTTTTTCTCGCAGAATGTCTCTCAAGAAGTCTGGATCAATACGCCCTTTAGCTCGGATCGATCTGGATTCTGCAGAACAGCTTCCTGCTGCTAAAAACCCTATTTTTACCATTCCAAAACATTACCAAGTTCCCCAGTTGATCCCAAACATCATAAAATCTTTTGGAAACACTTCCAAAACACTCATGAACATTTCAACAATGTATTTAAGCTACCACAAACACTCAAAACATGATTTAAATCTTATTCAAATGAAAAACTAGTCATAAACACTCCAATTCCAAAAAAGTAATAAAGAAATGGAAATTTCTTTACCATGATGAGTTTAAAATCCTTATAACAACTTGTTTTAACCAAAACATCCAAATATGTTTGTGGCATCAAATCAAACTCGACGGAATGGTCCAACACCACCCATTACACAAAACCAACTATAACATGAAAATTTACATAACACTTTCGAAGTTAAACTCCAAATTCCCAAGTACTTTATATTACAACATGAGTCTAAGGAATTCAAAATGACAAGTTGCACCCTACTACAAGTTCAAGGAGAACATATAAACAGGTCCCAATCTCTCCCCTTCCCAAGCACGCTACTTCCTCTTCGGATATTGCTCCGAATCTGTGGTGGTTGTTATTTACCACAATAGAAAAGGAAAAACGGTGTTCTTAAGCATTATGCTTAGTGAGCAATCTAAACATGACTGAATGCTTAACATGTGCAATGCTACAATTTAACACAATTTTCATATTTGTAATCGCTTAATCACCTATTCAATGATTCATTCAGACCCGAGGACCTCCCCTGGTCCCGTGGTCACTTCTATTCCTTGGACTTCTGTATTTATCGAATTCTTCTTCTTCATCCACCCTCATTACTCCCAACAATAAATCATTTTCTTGGTGTTCATTGATTACCACATATCCATATAAGCAAATAAACATGTAAGCAATATTCATGTAATTGACATATAATTCAAAATAATGCATTCTTATGGCTCCTAAGCATAAATCATCATCTCTAAACATCATTGAGGCATTGAGCACATTTAAACACAATCATTCTTTAGTTTAGAAAACTCACCTTCAACAAGTTCTACCCACAATCAAGCCAATATATGCAGCCCTAAGTTCACTCCGGAGAAATTCCTACATGAACTCGGTGAATCGCGTGTCACCGATTAGTATGAGCTACCAAAATTTGATGATTAAAACGTAAAATAAAGGTATAGGAACGATCGTCTCACCTCCACGAGTTTGGATACTGCTTTGGTTCGCGAATTGGACGTCGGACGACGACAGAACGACGTGAATTGGATGTTGGCGTCTCGTGTTCTCTTCTCTCTCTCCGAGCTCTCTCTTTTCTTGGTTGATTTCTATAAATTTGGATATTACTCTCCCTCTTGACACACATGCAACATGCAATGTGTTGTCAAGCCCACATTTTCCCCACTTTTCTTTTACACCCCCGGAATTCTTAAGTTCTTATTGTGAAATCCCCCAAACATTCCATTAACTACCCAATTATCTAATGGATGCTTGTCTAAGCTCCGTACGGCTCCCACGTGTGGTCCCAAATATTTTGTGAAGTTGTTATCGCCCTACAATTTATGAATCATTTTAATTTATGCCCTTATTAACAACAACTAAACTAGCATTTTAGCAACTAACATATTAATCAATGCAATATGAAAGCTATTAAACATATCTCCAATTTATCATATAAAATTCATCTATTCATTTAAATGCGACTTATATTGTCCGGGCTCTTCACTGGGTCCCATGTCATTACCTGTCCCACCTTACTGGGGACTTTTCCAATAGTGTTCTTCTCTGAACACTTTTCATGGGCGAGTTCAAAGGCTCCCCTTAACCCATTTTATGCACTAATGATATAAATTAATGCATATTGCCATAATAATTAGCCCTTTTTTCAGGTACGGGTGTTACAGTGCCGCACTGGCACTCAGCGAGTGCTGGCTCACAGTCCCCGAGCGCCGACTCTTGCTTTTTTCATTATTATTTTGGTTTTTATTTTTCTTTTTCTTTTTTATATTAATTTTATCCTTTGAAAATCCTTATCTAATCCATCTAGCTCCAAAACTTATAAATAAACTATCTTTGGAAAGACTTTGAAGCCTAGAACAGGTTAATTTCATTCCGAAGACCTAATTTTCTTGATTTTTTTATTATTAAATTTGTGCTTTCCTTTTAAAATTATAATAAAAAAGGTAAAATAAGAGTTTTGTGTTCTTGGATCTTAAGGACTACCCCAAGCGCTCTTGTTTCTATATCATGCGTACTTTTACGCAAAGGTCACAAAAATGCATACATAGAGACCTTTTTGCTCTTTTTTGGTTCAAAAATAGGTTAAAAGGTTTTCAGAAGTCCATGAAGCATCCTTTGAAGACCGTCAAATCATGCCAGATGGTATTATCACTGCATCCAAGGGTGATTCCCCCTAAGTTCGACAGTTCGGTCAAAATTGGGGTGTCTACACCTGGTGCCGCTATCTCAAAGGTAGTAGACATATGTAGTGTCTGTGAAGCATGTGTGAATGATTGGTAAGATGTTTGTATCGCGTAAACTCCTGGGCTATAGGTTGCTGTAGGTCATTGAGGCAGACATATGTGTGGAGACAGACAGTTATGTAGCTTATGCCATCTGTATTCACATAGCATGTTAGTGGCGGTATAATTGTGCCATGTGAAACCTCGTTCCAATATTCATCGTATGATTGTTGAGAGACTACTGTGACATATAGTGAAGTTGGTGACCAACCAAAAGCACAAAGCCTAAAAAATTCCTCTTCAGTTATATTAGCCATTAGAACAGGCGGGTTGTGCAGAATGCCAATAGTGCCAGTCAACTGTCTGTAACAACAATCTCCTGAATACCACGAGTCCCCAAGACCAAATCCCACAACACAACCATCTGCAACAACAATGCATATGCATGCTAGATTGATGGTTCTTAATTGTGATTAGAATTACTGAAAGCCCTCAAACATATGGCATCCGGCGAACGCATCTCCAGCTATTGCTGATGAGAGGCATATTAGAATCTCAAATTGCCACTAGATAACATTGATTGCTCCATTCGAGACCATTTAATTATTCTAGGCTAGTAGTCAAATTCAGGTTCGCATAGCACGAGCATCGAAGTGTGAGTGTATTCATACAAGAAGTACTGCAATGTTGAATGAAGATCGTTGTTTATTTGATGTAGTTGATCAAAGATAACTCGCATGAAATAAATTAACATACATTTTTTTTAACACGTACCTAAATGAATTACCAAAAACGATCGAGACTTTTGATGGAATGTCTACATGTGTCGAGTGCAAAATAGATACATGCCAATATGGCGGACCCCCAACCATAGGTACCGATCTTATGAACATAATCAACCAATGGAAATCATCCAATGAGAATCATAGAATTGACATTTGGGTAGAAAACACCATCGAGTTGTGCAATACATTGTTGAAGATAGCAAAGTATTGTTGTGAATTTAAAATGCGGAACCAAATTCCCCCAAATAAACATACACACGTGAACAATAATTAAACATGCACACTAACCACCTACATCCACACTCGAGAGACCAATTCTTTCACTATTGATAATAAACAATTGGTACAAGACACTTTAGATTAAATCCCATAATCCAACTCTCACATCCTTTGTACACCCACTCTCAATACCCAAAGAACTCACACTTTTTCACCCTAGACCATGCACCCCTATGTGGCTAGACTCCCAACTTGGTACACCACATGCTTCCTAAATTCCTATATAACATCCCTTATATAGAGTTTGCAACCCATTACTTATTGAACAAGTAATACAACTTTATCACAAAGGAAACCAAAGTACACTAGGAATCTGGCCAAATCATAATCCCTAAGTTAATGGGATTTTCCCACATGTGATATATATCAAACAATCACCCCATATATCATATGTGGGGCAACTTCTCAATCAATATATCACACATGACTAGCACCCCTCAATTGGAGTACCTACAAAGCTGACCGATTTGCAACCGTTTTACCATTGAACGTCTTTTGTACTAGCATGCACTCCCCTGAATCAACTTGGTCTCAACACCTCTGATTCGTTAAACCGTGGCCAATACATGTGCAGCTTCCCAAAGTTAATTATATCCATTAACTCCACCAGCCTCGATCTCTTTCTTTCCAACAAGATTTCCCCTCAACGTCATCTGAACCATGAAAAAGACCATTCATGAACTTGCAAGAATTTTTCCATTGAGTACTTGGGAGTATAACTCTACCAACCAGATGACAAAAAAAATCCATACTTCTCTCTTTTTCTTTATCACCGTACTATAACACTAATGTCACCGTGCGCCTCTACCCACCATAGATCTGACCACCATGGCTCTAATACCACTTGCTGGGAATTTAAAACGCGGAACCAAATTTCCCTAAATAAAAATGCACACACACACACACACATGAAATATAATTAAACATGCACACCAACCGCCTACATCCATACCCGAGAGACCAGTTCTTTCACTATTGAGAATAAACAATTGGTACAAGACACTTTGGATTAAATCCCATAACCCAATCCTCACACCATATATACACCCACTCTCAATACCCAAAGAACTTACACTCTCTCACCCTAGACCATGCACCCCCATATAGGGAGACTCCCAACTTGGTACACCAAGGGCTTCTTAAATTCCTATATAACATCCCCTTTATATAGAGTTTGCAACCCATTACTTATTGGACAAGTAATACAACTCTATCACAAAGGAAACTAAAGTACAATATGAATCTAGCCAAATCATAATCCTTAAGGTAATGGGATTATCCTGTATGTGATATTGTGGACACGCGGGATTCCACCTCTCGTTTTGATTTGAGATTTGTTTGAAATTGATTTGGATCAAAGGAAAGAAAAGGAGGTCTGTTGAATACAGATACAGAGTCGCCACTTGGTCTTTAAGGAACCAAGAAACCTAATTTTGACTCACCCAAACGGATAAAGGGCACCGACCCTTCATAACCAAAGAACTTGGTTTGGGGTTTTGGTACGAGAGAAGAAGGAGCCTTTGTCGAGACTAAAACACCCTCAACTCGCCCCGTCTTTCGACGAGCCTCAATTAGCATCCAAATAATCATCTTATACTATGTATGGTTCGACATTTAATACTATGATAGTATATTACATCACATAAGAAAATTTGAAATGGAAGATCTAAAGATAAGATATCATTCATAAGGTCTAAATCAAATATCACACAATGCAAAGTGAAAGATCACATAAATAAACTTAGAAAAAAATTGTCTAATAATGTATCAAGTAATTAAGTTTCCTTAATCTAAAGGGGACATGAATTGTTCTTGAAACAAATAAATGAAGAAATCAAAATATGCTTAGCAAGCTAGTATGATGCATGTTAATCTGTGAGAAAAGAAGACCTCTCAATCCCCGGGACGGATGAGAAAGGATGATTAGATAGAGGGGAAGCATGAACGTGTGATCATGATCATTCCTTATAATCTTCTTAGATTAGGAGTCACAAAAGCCCCAAATCTTTGCATGGATGAAATGTACGTATCTAGAATGTGCCAAGGTTGTAGTGTGCTTTGTGTTCATGGATTCCTAGAATGACTTAGAAGTCTAGAGTGTGTATGAATGAAATCATCATGAGATATGTACAAATGTAGTATGAACTAATTCCTAAGACATGAGCTAATTTGGAGTGAATGTAAGCATCAAATCAAAGGGGGAAAGTAAAAATGTGCTTGCTGTGAATAGTGGACAGAACAGTAACTAGATTTTTTGAAAATTGAAACGATGGGTTAGGAACGTTTTCAATGCATTTTTTTTATGGAGATATTTCTTATTGTGTCTAGAACACAACCCAAAAAGCCAATCTTTAATAACTATCACAGATTGAGAGAAATCATATGAACAATGGAGGTCACTCAGAAATAGAGTCCGTACTGTTGACTGAAATGTTGAAATATCTTAGAAAATGAAAACAAATGATCTGGAGGACCATTTTATACAGAAAGTTCTCTAAGACATTGAAGTTTAAGGGGAAAATAAGTTGGGATCACCACTTTTGGAAATGTTTTCTGAAAAAAGAAGTTGGAAGTCAACCAAGCTGCAGTTACGGCAGAGGCAGAATGTCTGGAAGGAATGTTTGGGTCCAAATGGACTATTTTCAAGTATTTCCAAGGCAAACCAAAAACCATGGGTATTCTCTAATGAGTTAGGAAGATTTTCCAAGTGGTCTTGCCTCCATACATTAAGTATTGAGTTCTAGAGAAATCTTTGAACTCAGATCACTCACTATTTTGACTCACTGTTTTGAAGATTTTGGGGAAAAACTTGAGTTTTCTTTCTTGAAATCAAAATGAGAGGGATTGAGAGGGGTTTTGAAATAGAGGTTTTGAAAGTATATTTTAAACATCAAATAGAGATTAAAACCTCTCAGAATATCATCAAACTCATCATCAAGAACCCCCAATATTATTAGAGAGATTCATTTTTATTTGAACATAACTTCAAGGATACCTTGGAGGTATTGAAGTTATAATCATCATCTATCAAACATGTTGCGGTCAAGAGCTACTATCCATAAGGATTCACTCACCTCAAACTTCATGTCATCATCTAGATGATGATGAACTAGTAAGTAAATAAAGAAAATAAAAAAGAAATGAGGTAAGAAGAGATGAACATTGTATAAACAAGCAAGTAAATAACAATCAATAGATGATAATCAATGTGATATTGGACTTGTAGCTTGGTGTTTCACTCATAGATGTTGACATTTAGACATAGAAGTAGCTTCCTAACTCAAAAATGCTTAGAGAAATGGTGGTTGGGTGTATTGATGATGAAATATATAGAAGAATAGTGGAGGAAAACAAGATTGAAACTTACTTTCTATAGAAAAATAGTAGGAGGAAGCTCCTTTCTCTCTTCTAAATCTATCTCTATCTTTCTTTCTCTCTACAACTTCTATGGACTTTGCACTTGGACCCCCAAAATGAAGAGCAATGGGGGATTTATATAGGCCAATTTGGGGTGGTTTTGGGATTTTAGAAGTGTTCCCATTGGCTCCAAACATCTGAAAACATAGAACTACGTTGTTTTGGTTTTTAATTAATCAAAATGGAACCCCAAAAATATATGCAAAAACATACTGTTCTGGAGGAGAGTGCCGCGGTGGCATTGGGCCTGTGCCACGATGGTAGTTGGCCAGTGTCACAGAGGCACTGCTCCTCAGACGCCCAAAAATTTACAGTTAGGCCCCCAGAGGTTCCGATATTCGCGAAAAGACCCTATTTCGTCTGAAATTCACAAAAAATGCGTACGAACTCCAAATTAAGGTTATGATATACCGTTGGAAAGGTAATGGAGTCTACTTTACATAAAAAATAGTTTGGGGATAGGTCACTTTGAAAAGGTTTGCAATATTTACGATAAAAGCCGATTTGATCGCCTTTTTCGCCTTCGGAAATTCTTAGTAAACTCGTTTTAAATTCAAAAATTACGTGCGATATACCGTTGGAAAGATATTGACCTCTAGTATCTATAAAAAATATTTGAAAATTGTTATGGTGCTCCGGTTCTAAAGTCAAATTTTTGTCAAACTGGTCAAATCTGGGATTTCCGGGAAGTTCTAGGAACCTCTGGGAGCTCCCAGGAGTTGACGTTTTCGTGCGATCTTATTTTAAAACTCATTTTAATAGTTTTCACATGATCTAGAATGATCCTGACGAACTTGGACAATTTCGGTCAAACTTGGTCAAACCGGTCAACGGGGACTTTCCGGGAACTTCTGGGTCTTCTTAGGGTCTCTGGGAGCTGACGATTTCATCCGATTTTACTTAAAAACTCATTTTATAACTTTTCTTATGACGTAGCATGTTTCTAGAGCTTTTGGTCCAAATCTGGGAGCTTTCGGACTTTTAGGGGCATTTTGGTCATTATGAGCATTTAGAGAAATATAACTAACTTCCAGGAGTCTTTTTGAGTCTTTTTCGATCATTGTGAACCACCAAGCTATGGGTCTCCTAAATCTGATAGCCGACAAAATGGGGTATCTACAGTTTGCCCCTCTTTGGCATGAACTTGCGAGGCAACGTATATCGCAAGCGAGTGCCAAAGCTTTGAAGAGACAGGTCTTTTGGAGGCTATAGATTTAGGATAAAAGCGTTGCAAAAGATGCAATGATGCTGAGGCTAGTGCTGGTCGTGCTCTGCGTGAGATGCCTACGTATCCCAAGGGGAATCAGACGAGGACGTAGTTCGGGGTACAAAGGAATAAATCGCACATGCACAACGAGACAGGCAGATGCTATGTTATGAGGATGGTATGCAATGCATGGATGTGATATGAATTGTGTCATGAGTCCTATCATGCCTAGTGTTCTAATCCTTGTACGAGCTGGTACTGTGGGGTGTACCTACTCCGAGTGGACTTGTGTCGTGCTAGTGTTTCTGACTGTGATGCCGTTATTGACCCGAATAGGAACACCAAGGTTTGAAGACTCTGGGTCTTGGAGCAAACTTCTGAATTTTGGGAAGTGTGCTTCACAAGCAAATGTAGTCAGATGTAGGGTCCCTGAGGACGTTAATGAAATTTGATAGATAATCGATGGACATAGAAGTCCTGGGCACAAAAACCCTAAGAACTCAAGACATGAAAACCAGAGATGTCAAGCGACGGACACGGAAGCACCATTAATGAAAGCCTAAGATTTTGAATGAGAATGATGGACACAACATACTGACGATGCACGAATCGAGATGACGAGTAGTTAGTGAGCTATGTCACTGTTATGGGTTGGACCAACAGTTGGACTAACCATGATCAGAAGAACTGACCATGCACTAATTAAGGTGACGAGTCAACAGCGAACTACTGTGACTGTCATGGATTGGACTGATGATGACGAGTCGACAGTGAACTATTGTGACTGTCATGGATTGCACTGATGATGTACGAATCGAGATGGCGAGTCGACAGTGAACTACTGTGATTGTCATGGATTAAACTGACGATGTACGAATTGAGATGACGAGTCAACAGTGAACTACTGTGACTATCATAGATTGAACTGACGATGTATGAATCGAGATGAGGAGTCGACAGTGAACTACTGTGACTGTCAGGATTGAACTGCCGATGTACGAATCGAGATGATGAGCCGACAGTGAACTACTGTGGCTATCATGGATTGAACTGACGATGTACGAATCGATATGACGAGTCGACAGTGAACTACTGTGACTATACTATATTGAACTGACGATGTACGAATCGAGATGATGAGTCGACAGTGAACTACTGTGACTGTCGTGATTGAACTAAAGATGTACAAATCGAGATGACGAGTCGACAGTGAACTACTGTGACTATACTATATTGAACTGACGATGTACGAATCGAGATGAAGAGTCGACAGTGAACTACTGTGACTGTCGTGATTGAACTAAAGATGTACAAATCGAGATGACGAGTCGACAGTGAACTACTGTGACTATCATAATTGAACTGACAATGTACGAATCGAGATGACGAGTCGACAGTGAACTACTGTGACTGTCATGATTGAACTGACGATATACGAATTGAGATGACGAGTCGACAGTGAACTACTGTGACTGTCATAGATTAAACTGAAGATGTACGAATCGATATACCTGTTGGGGATTAAACTGAATCTGCTGGGGATTAAACTGAATCTGCTGGGGATGAAGCGACTCTTTCTGGGATCTCTCTTCAACTACTTCTCTTGACCGGGAACCAGGATTCAAATTCGAATCTCTCATAGTTGATCAAATCTTGCTGGCCCATAGCCGGGATCCATCTCTGAATCTCCCGCGGTTGATCAAATCTTTGCGGTGCCCAATCCAAGATCAATCAATAGCCACTCATGGACTTATGTTGCTTGGAGATGAAGGAAAATCAACAGCCACTCATGGACTTATGTTGCATGGACGAGGGAAGGTGATCAACAGCCACTCATGTACTTATGTTGCAAGGAGATGATGGTCAACTTTTGATGGTTTGGAAAGGGATGAAATTCGCATTTGCCCTAAGTTTGGACGCTTCTCATGTTGACGCCTTAACCGGTGCAGTAATGGTGTTTGGTACTCCTGCTTGTATTGGCATGCTCTTTATAACTTGATTTGAAAATTTTATTAGTCACTATTGACTTACACATTTGAGACTACAACAGACTCAAAAACTTGACAGACATTTACGCTCGAGGATGACACATTTAACACCAAAATGAAACAAGCTCGTTGATCGGGAGAGAACAAATCCTATTTATACGCCTTAAAACGCGTTTGTTAGTACCTTTTTATCCTATTTTTGTATATTTTTACTTTATTCGCTATTTTCTCACAGGATTTGGAAGAAATCAAGTATACCTGGCTAAACAGGGTGAAAAAGCAAGAAAAAAGAAGCTGAAATATCAACATCGCGCACGCGACCCGCTCGCGCGGAAACCCAGAAAATCGCTCGCGCGATCCGCGCGGGCGACTTCCCAATATCGCGCTCGCGCGGCCCGTTCGCGCGACATGTGTAAAATTGGAACTTGCGTATTTCAGTATACTGATGATTCCTACGCGAAAGAAACTGCCTAATTACGTTCAGATTGCAAAATATAGCAGTTTTAGTGCAATTCGGGTTAGGAAAGCTTCCAAAACTTGTTGTAAATCTATATATACCCGATTTTACTTCAATTAAAGGGTTGGTCATTAAGAGACACATCCTATATACAACCATATATACATACTTTTAGCCATTGAAGAGAGGAAAGCAAGGAGAAGAAGAAGAAGACCAAGGATTCCCATGGCCTCCTCCATCAACCTCTTGCTATTCATCAATTCTATGGCCAACTAAACCTAGATCTAGGGTTTCAATGAAACCCTAGCCAAGTAATAGGGTTTTATTTATGTTTTTATTTTAGTTTTATTATGTATGGATGATGATTACATGTTTAGAGGATTTTTATAAATAAAGCGTACTTCTATTGATTAAATCATTACTTTCAAAGTTTATTCTTGTCTTAGATCTATTTTGACTGTGATGTGCTCAATGATCTATACTTGCTGTGCTTGTTTAGATTATTTACATGTAATGGTGCTTAAATTGAATTGTGCTATCAAGTATCCGAATAGTCTATGCCTAGATTAGACGGATTATACCACAACCCTAGTTTAGTGTGGGATAATTCGTGCTAACCGAAGATGGATTATGTTGGTGCTTGAACCATAGTTATTTTCTTGACGGAGGAATTGAGCTTGTAGTTACAATTCCCCATTATCATCCAACTTAATAGGCTAAAGTGATTCATAAATATTCCTATTATGAAGCTAGTGGTGGATTTGCAATCCTAGGTTCCCTCTAAATATCTTTAAAACAACTTTAATTGCTTTTATAATTTAGATTTACTTTTATTGTTCTTAGTTTTATTACAATCAAATCAAAATATGTTTTTCTTAATTAATTAGATTTAGGTTTTAAAATTAAAGCGCGGTAGTTAATCAATCTCTGTGGGTTCGACCTTTACTTCCACACTGCAAATCTTTAGAAAAGTAAAGTATACTTTTATATCTTGATATTGACAACATCAATTTTTGACGCCGTTGCCGGGGATTGCAAATTACTACCTTTAGTTTTAAAATCTTAGTTTAGTTAATTCGTAAATATTAGATTAGGTTTTCTTTTACTTATTTTTTCCGTTTTATTTTGAGTCACTAACTTTTCTTTTTATTTTTGTAATTTCTTAGGTACACAAAATTCTAGCATTTCGAGTGGAGCAGCTGTGCACGTCAAATGAGCTTACGCGAAAAAAAAAAAACAAGTAATTCGCTTCCTTTAATTTGCCTCAAACCACTGTAAGTCAGGGCGTTGTGACGCACTATTTGCATTAGTTTAGGGTGACTTGCACTGCATTAGCTAGGAAACCCGGGGCGCTGGGCTTGACGTGGTCATTGCATTACAGGATAATATTCATGCATCATAGTAGTACTGTGTGCTTGCTTGTTGTCTTGCTTGCGTGATTATTTTTTGTTTTTATTTTAGTCAGTCTTTATTTTAGTTTATTTTCTTTTTAGCTTATGTTTGGTACACGTTCAAATAAACCTGAATTGCATTTCATCGATCTTGAACTTGAACATACTTTAAGAATTAGTAAGTCCGCAACCCAAGCTTCTAGAGCTAGGTTGCAAGACGACGAATCAACGCCGATTCCGTCGTCATTGTTTGAGGCCGAAATTCAAAGTACCCTTAAACGGTTAAGGAGAACTCGAACTTTTAAAATCGAACCGATTAAAATGGCTGACGGAAACAATGGAAATAATATGAATAATCTTAATATACCGCCACCTCCTCCACTTAAAGACTACTTTATTCCCATGACTTACAAGCCACAAACATGTATCGACTTACCGGAGGCGACGGCATCTCACTTTGAGATAAAGTCGTCTACTATCTCGCTACTTCAATCTTTCCATGGCCGTCTAAATGAAGATCCATATCAACACTTAGGAGATTCTCAGGATATATGCTCTACTCTGAAAATTCAAAACTTAAATGATGATGAATTGAAACTGCGGCTCTTTCCATTCTCTTTAAAAGATAAAGCTAAATACTGGCTCCAATCTTTGGAGCCAAACACAATTAGAACATGGGAAGCCTTACACACCGCATTTTTATAAAAGTTTTTCCCTATTATGCGTACAAATCAGATAAGGAAATCCATAACAAATTTTGTAATGCAAGATGGGGAATCACTTTACGACAAGTGGGAAAAATTTAAAGAATTATTACGCTCGTGTCCACATCATCAGGTTCCTAAGTGGCAGTTGGTACAGGTCTTTTACGAGGGACTTATTCCCTCTGTCCGTAATACCGTCGATGCCGTTTGTGCGGGTACTTTCCTACACAAAAGCGCCGACGAGGCCTGGAAAATATTTGAAACATTGAGTGAGAATTCGATGCATCAGGCTGTGTCAGTACGTTCCGAGGGATATCATTCACAACCTAAGAGAGAGGTAAAGTTTGAGTCAAGTCAGTCAATTGAAATAAAGAACTATCTAAAAAACTGGACCGACTTTTAACAATGAACAAAACGACAGCCTCACTAGCTCATGAAATTTGTGCATTATGTTCTGATCCGTCATGTTCTATCCTTGCATGTCCATCGGCGAGTCAATTTCCGGAATTCATGGAGCAACACATTAATTCTATTCAACAATACCCACGAAATAATTATATTTCAACTACTAATAATCCGGACGCGCCATGGCGAAACCATCCTAACTTCTCGTGGAAAAATAATAATAATAATAATCCTAATGAGGCGACTAATTTTCCTAATGCATATCGACCTCAGTTTCAACCTAATCAATACCAACAATCGCCTCCTAATTCAAACCCTCCAAGGGGTAACATTTTTGAGGAAAAAGGTGTTGGCATCCCTTAATAAAATCGAAACACAAGTACAGGCACAAGCACAAATAGTGCACTTACACACACAATCCATTGCAAAGCTTGAATCCCAAATGGGACAACTAGCTACTGCGGTGAGTCGTAGAAACGAGGGGAAGTTGCCTGCGCAAACTATTCAAAATCCTAAGGGACAATACGAGAATGGGGGGTCGAGTAAGCAAGTGAATGCCGTTTCGACTAGGACGACAATTCGAGATGAGGAGATTGTTGTAATTCCAGATGAGGGTGAGAAAAATAAAAATAAAAATTTGAATAAAGAAAAGGGTGAGGACGTGGATAGAAATAAGAAAGAAAAAGAACCGGTCCCAACGAATTATATTCCAAGAATGCCATATCCACCAAACGTTGAGGGACCGTCACATTTGTCTAAGAAAGGGTCAAAAATGGAAGATGTACTCGAGGTATTCAAACAAGTAAAAATTAATATTCCATTCCTCGATGCTATTAAACAAATTCCCGCTTCCGCTAAATGTTTAAAAGACCTGTGCACTCAAAAGCACAAAATACGGAGTCATACTCCGAAAAAGGTCTTCCTCACAGAAAATGTAAGCTCAATTTTCCAACATGCTCCCCCAAAGTATAAGGATCCCGGAACACCTACGATTTCCTGTGTCATATGTGACACTGTCATCCATAGGGCTCTCCTTGACTTAGGTGCAAGTGTTAATCTTTTACCTTACTCCGTTTACAAACAACTAGGACTAGGTGAACTTAAGCCACGGCCGCTACTATACAATTAGCGGATCGTTCTATTAAAATTCCTAGAGGAATCGTCGAAGACGTCTTAGTAAAAGTTGACAAATGTTACTATCCCGTCGATTTCATGGTTCTTAATACTGAACCCGTACTAGATGCTAGGAAACATACTCCTGTCATCTTAGGCCGTCCGTTCTTAGCCACGGCTAACGCACGTGTCAACTGTCGAACGGGGGTAATGAAAGTGTCGTTTGGGAACATGAACTTAAAATTGAACGTCTTTAACGCTATTGATCAACCTTCCAAGGACGACGATGTTTACCTATGTGAGACAGAGAGTGGGGTGAGGCGAACAATTGAACCTAATATCATAATAAATGTGAGTGAGGAGAATAATATAGGGGAAAATGAGCGGATGAATTTGAATAATTTAGATCCTAATGACGAATTTACCCAAAAGGTGAAGAATCGATTTGAAACCGAAAAGGAGGAATCATTACATGAAGTAATACGAAGCGATATTGTTTCTGCTTGCCACTGAGCTCTTCCTGATATCCTTAGGGGTACAAAATCTGAGTTACGGCCTCCATAAATCTTGAGCTAGAACGGTCTAGCTAAAGACGTAAAAGAAAGCGCTTCTTGGGAGGCAACCCAAACTTTAATTCGTTTGTTTTAATGATTTTTGCATGTTTTCGGGTTGTTTTGGTCTGTTTTTGAGTTTTCTGAATAGGTTTGGGGGTCGGGAATAATTTATTTTGGACTTATATATATTTTTATACTGAAAAAGAGGAAAAGACCAAAGTCGCGCGCGCGACCCGCTCGCGCGACATGTCGCTCGCGCGGCCCACTCGCGCGAGATTCTCCCATAGACAAAATTTTTAAAGTTTTTATATATATATAGCCTCAGTATCTATTCGCGCTTGAATTCGCGCGCGCGAGGGGTTTGATCGCACGACCCGCTCGCTCGAGCTTGTGCCTTAGAAACTTTTCTAAAAATAATAAAAAAGAGGCCTCAGGTTTACCTCGCGGAGGGATTCACGCGAGCGAGGATCGCTCGCGAGGTCCGCTCGCGCGAGGTGGGGATTTTCCACTTGTTCTTGTTGGTCTTTTATCTTCTGTTTCCCATACCGGGTTAGTTATTTCCTTTTCTGTTTGTTCTTTTTAGTTCTTTTCATTTAAGTTTGTCTTTGTTTAGATAGTTTTATTTCTATTGGTTTTCTTTTCATTACATTCTTTTACTTATAGTTTAGTTTCTATTTAAAAAAAAAAAAAAAAAACTTATATGTTAGTTTTTATTATTTATTTGTTTGTTTAATTTTCTTTTGTTGAGAAGTAACAGGTAACATTGAACTTTATTACCATATTCCTTTGTGTTCACCTGTTCTATGCTTGTCGAAATCGAGGTATTATCGTTCCTTCCTTATGTACTTTCCTTTCTTTTGTTTTATTGTTTCATTGGGGGAAATGAAAGGTTTAGGTTTGGGGGTATGCACACACATGCACATTATTACACTAAATTTTCAAAAATTTTGAAATTTGTTTTCAATATTTGTGCTTAAATAAACGATGTCACCTACGGTTTTGCAATCTCAATTTGATACTTCTTGTTATGTAACCTGGATTGTTATAGAATGGTAAACATGAGAAGATGTGATTAAATATTTGCTAAAGTTATGATGTAACGTTTTAGGTTATGTATCGTTTGAATCGTAGTTTTATATCATAGATTTGCACACAAACCTATGCACTGCACGTAGTCGTTTGAATACATGTTTGATGTGAACTATAATATGATTCAGATTTCTAGATAACACAAGGTGGAGACTAAACCCGGTGAGCTTTTGAGCCTATCTTTTCTTTTTAGAGGGTTATAAATACATCTTGTGTTTGTCGAATTTCATTGAAATAGCGCATCTACTCGTCGTTTATTCTCATTATTCTTGTTTTGGTTGATAGTCAAGTTAAAATATTTGTTACCATGCTAAAT
The DNA here is from genome assembly GCA_033977485.1 of Hydrangea macrophylla. Lineage (NCBI taxonomy): Eukaryota > Viridiplantae > Streptophyta > Magnoliopsida > Cornales > Hydrangeaceae > Hydrangea > Hydrangea macrophylla. The sequence continues at coordinate 42,606,802 of CM066993.1, forward strand.
AATCTTCCGTTGTAAACATTGAAGAACCGTATGACCATAGGAAATGATGGTAGGCCTTCTTTGTTTATTACCGACCGATAAATGATAAATGTCCTTAGTTCACCCTTTGAGCCATTAAAGTGCCATTTTATCTTTAAATTACTACCATTATCCTGTTTTTGCTCCAATTTGGCCAACTTGGAGTTCACCCCTGAAAGATTGATCAACTTTTAGTGGTGTTAAGGCGATGTGTGATTGAGAAGAAGAAGAAAATAAGATGATGTTTGGGGTGGTTGCCTTGTTATTCAATGAACATTTGTTTCAAAAGCAACGAGGAGAAAAAGAACGAGAAGGAAAGAAAAAAGATAAGGATTAAAAAAAAAAAGAGAAAAGTTGAAAGTAGAAAGAAGAATAGAACAGAAAGAAAAAAAAAAGAAAAAAATATATGAAAAGAAAGGGAATGAAAAGATGAAGTTGGTAGAAGAGACGAATGAAGAAACCGAACATGCCTTACAATGCCGTTCTAAAACTACCTAACAAATCATTTCTATCCTTTTTCATTGCCTGAGCAACATTACAACCTTTGAAAAGCCCTGTTTGATCCTAGGAAACATGGTTTGGATATGAAAACGATGGGAGGGGGATTAAAACATGGTAATGATTAATTTTTCTTGATTGTTGGCATCCTATCCATGAGACTATTATTCTTTCGCGTCATGCATCTTTTTCGAGTCATATGTGAGCATTTATTGTTTTGAAATCATATTTCCTTTGCTCATATATTTGAGAAATTACACCTGTTTCTGAGTGTTTTATTTGAGAAGTGTAATTAACATTGTGAGATTCGTAGTCGAGACATAGTTAGATGGTCATCCGAGTATATTCCAAGTTCATGACATACGCGTGTTCATTTGACTACCACATCACACACGTGCGATTTTATGAGAAACTCTATTGATTCATATGATGCATGTGCTTGGGATTGTTTTTCATGGTGTAGATAAACGTTTGATTCAGTTTCTTCTTGTTCGTTATTTTATTTCAAATCATGGTTCTATGATGAAGGAATATTGAATATTATATTCTTCATTTTTAATAAAAGTTTTTGAATTGATAAGTTAATAAAGATGGTTGTGGGTGACTTGTTGACGAGAACCCTCACGAGACTTTACTCGTCCGACTAGGGACACCTAGGGGTTTAAAAGGCTTGTTGCATACGCTAAATGCAATCGTGATCCATGCAAAAATGGAGTAGTATTTTTATTAGTAGTTTAATTTTTATTTTAGTTTTGCTCGAGGACTAGCAAAATGTAGGTTTGGGGGTGTGATCGGGAGAGAACAAATCCTATTTATACGCCTTAAAACGCGTTTGTTAGTACCTTTTTATCCTATTTTTATATATTTTTACTTTATTCTCTATTTTCTAACAGGATTTGGAATAAATCAAGTATACCAGGCTAAACAGGGTGAAAAAGCAAGAAAAAAGAAGCTGAAAAATCAACATCGCGCGCGCAACCCGCTCGCGCGGAAACCCAGAAAATCGCTAGCGCGACTTCCCAATATCGCGCGACCCGCTCGCGCGACATGTGTAAAAATGGAACTTGCGTATTTCAGTATACTGATGATTCCTACGCGAAAGAAACTGCCTAATTACGTTCAGATTGCAAAATATAGCCGTTTTAGTGCAATTCGGGTTAGGAAAGTTTCCAAAACTTGTTGTAAATCTATATATACCCTATTTTACTTCAATTAAAGGGTTGGTCATTAAGAGACACATTCTATATACAACCATATATACATACTTTTAGCCATTGAAGAGAGGAAAGCAAGGAGAAGAAGAAGAAGACCAAGGATTCCCATGGCCTCCTCCATCAACCTCTTGTTATTCATCAATTCTATGGCCAACTAAACCTGGATCTAGGATTTCAATGAAACCCTAGTCAAGTAATAGGGTTTTATTTATGTTTTTATTTTAGTTTTATTATGTATGGATGATGATTACATGTTTAGAGGATTTTTATAAATAAAGCGTACTTCTATTGATTAAATCATTACTTTCAAAGTTTATTCTTGTCTTAGATCTATTTTGACTGTGATGTGCTCAATGATCTATACGTGCTGTGCTTGTTTAGATTATTTACATGTAATGGTGCTTAAATTGAAATGTGCTATCAAGTATCCGAATAATCCATGCCTAGATTAGACGGATTATACCACAACCCTAGTTTAGTGTGGGATAATTCGTGCTAACCGAAGATGGATTATGTTGGTGCTTGAACCATAGTTATTTTCTTGACGGAGGAATTGGGCTTGTAGTTACAATTCCCCATTATCATCCAACTTAATAGGCTAAAGTGATTCATAAATGTTCCTATTATAAAGCTAGTGGTGGATTTGCAATCCTAGGTTCCCTCTAAATATCTTTAAAACAACTTTAATTGCTTTTATAATTTAGATTTACTTTTATTGTTCTTAGTTTTATTAAAATCAAATCAAAATATGTGTTTCTTAATTAATTAGATTTAGGTTTTAAAATTAAAGCGCGGTAGTTAATCAATCTCTGTGGGTTCGACCTTTACTTCCACACTGCAAATCTTTAGAAAAGTAAAGTATACTTTTATATCTTGATATTGACAACATCACTCGTCTTGTTAAAACTTGATGTGCTTTTGTCATAAACGATGTACCATTTCTCTTTTGGTGTTCACCTCTCATCTTAACATGGTAGCACTTTGCTGATAAATCTGATTTTTAAAAATTCTTCCCTAGTGATCTAGTCAATTTTCTACTTCTCCCAGGAAGTGCTTTGAATTAGTGTCTTAGCTTTTAGAGTAAAAGATGCTCTATTTCAAAATTTTCAAAACAACTTGGTAACTTGAAAACTTGCCCTCGGTGTGAAGGGATTGTGTTAGGCAAACGGAGTTTGCCCCTAGTTTGAGGTGTACAAAGTGGGATTCATAAGCAAACGAGGTGGGTAACCGAAGTTTTCCCCTAGTTTGGATGATGGTTTATTGGAGGTTTTGGGCAAACGAGGTAGGTGACCGAAGTTTTCCCCTTGTATGAAGGGTAGATAGTAAAAGTCAAGCAAACGAGGCGGGTAGCCGAAGTTTGCCCCTAGTGTGGAAGGTGATTTTTTGGCTTGAGGCATAGACCATGACTTTAATCTCTCAAATGCTCATAACTTTTGCCTAGGCACCAGTGAGGTGACCTAGCAAGCTCTTTTCTCTATTTTGTTATTGCTCACCTTGGATTTAACTCTAATTTTTGCCTAGGCTTCCTTTCGGATTTTCGACCTAGCGAGCCATCCTTCTTTTCTTTTTGAAAGTCTACCTACATATCCCCTAGCAGGGATCAGGTCCAACGTAGTTCGGGCCAAAGTCTTGAAAGAAGGGGGAGTTGATTATGATGGTGTCGACCGAACCAATGCGGTTGCCTACGTATCCCCGAGTAGGAATCAGGTCGAGCGTAGTTCAAGGCAAGGCTTGAAGGAAATTGGTTTGATTATGATGGTGTTGACCGAACCGATGTGGTTGCCTACGTATCCCCGAGTGGGACTCAGGTCAAGCGTAGTTGAAGGCAAGGCTTGAAATAAGGGGTTTGAGGTATGAGGGTTTTTTCAAACCAATCGTCAAAGAAGTTCAAACTCGGGTTACTTATGGTAGCCTTGAAGAGGAGGATTCAGTTTCCATCTCCCTTTCTTTTTTTTTTCTTTTCTTTTTCTTTTTCTTTTTCTTTTTTTTTCTTTTTCTTTTTCTTTTGTTTTGAGGATTGATCCTTTTCACTTTCGCCTAGCCAGTCAATTTTGCGTTTCATGTAATTGATTCTTGCAAGATCTTTCAATCGCAATCTTAGAATTCCAAAATGTGCATGTCAGCTCTCGGAATTTTGTGGTTGTTCCGTGCCTTTGGAAATGTGATCTAGGCACATTCTTATGATGTACCTTGAAGCATACAATTTTTATCAAAATTTTCTTCAACCTTTTGACTGGCTAGGGTCAGATTTTGGAAATCAACACCTTTTTAGCTCTCACTTTTGCCTAGGTGCCCTTTTCAGGTTTTCAACCTAGCGAGCTTCTCTTTTCTTTTTTTTTTTTGAAGGGGGAAGAAACTCATTGAAATGTTTGGCTACCAACAAGGACCAAGTTCGCATGGCTATCAATTGGGTTGGGTCCAAGGCTTTGAAATGGTAGAAATGGTGGAAAGGGTGTTGGGCAAGCCCCAAATCAGTCTCAAGTATGTCTTTTCAAGATTTGAGCAAAAGCATCTTTAAATTCTTAAAGTAAGACTATTCAATTCTCAGCTCTTCTTTGTGGTCAGCGCGAAATCGACTTTGGCTTGTTTGGGATTCTCTCTTTTTTTTTGTTTGATGAAAAAATTTATTAGCAGAGTAATGTCCATGGTAATTTGAAAAGTGACATTTTCAGTTCAGCGATTGATGCACTTATGAATATACACATCAGATTAGGCAAAATGAGACTTCATTCCATCAGAAGAGAAGGATTATATTACTCGATACAGACTCACAACAACTCGATGACAGACAGACTCGACCACAAGATCAAACTTGAAATAGACACAAAATATAGAACAGACTCGACTTGGTCTCAAATGGAGTGTCTTTGTGACCCATTTATTATTGTTATTTTTTTTAGCAGAAGTTCCAAACACTATCAACTCACCGCGTAGCTTATACAATCCTCAGCGAAGGGGATCATTTGAAAGGACCGGCCAGGGGCTTAGGTGACATGGGGTTGAATGGGTGGTGGCTCAATGATTCTTCGGTCAATGAGGTCTTGGATATCATGGCGGAGACGTATGCACCGGTCGGTGTCATGGCCTGGGCCTTGGTGGTAGGCACATCGTTTGGACAGGTTATAGTTAGGTGGTGGGGGATCGGCACGAGGCTAAAGGAGTTGGAGGTGTCCCTTTTTTAGCAGGCGGCCTAAGGCTACGGAGGGGGAGATATCTAGCTTGGAAAATTCACGGGGTACCCTATTTTGGTAAGGGCGGCTAGGCGAGCTGGTTTGGTTTGTGAGCTGGTATGATTGGGGAGAATAGGCCATGGGTTGGTTACTAAGGGCGTTGACATCCAAAGGGTTTCGGGAGTAGTCGGGCCTCTTGGACTGGCTTTGTGATTCTTCATTCTTGATTTTCCCTTCCCTGATTGCATCCTCAATTCTAGTCCCAATCTCAAATAGTTCTTCAAATGTTGAGATGGACTGGTAGAATAGTTTTTCATGGTACAGCGGCAGTAGATTCTTGATCAATATCCGAACTTGTTCCTTTTCGACTGGCCGGTGGGTCATTTGGGCCACTTTGTTCCTCTATCTGCTCAAGAACGCAGTGAAGGACTCATTGAAGTTCTGCCGGGTAGTCTCCAGATCCTGGATGGTGACATCAAGCTCTTGGTTATAGGAGTAATGATCAACGAAGACCTGGACTATATCTTCCCAAGTCCGCGTCTTAGAAACCTCCAAGGTCAGAAACCAGGATAGAGCAGCCTTGGCGAGGGTTTGAGGGAACAACATTGCAATGTGCTCATGGGTGCAGCCCATTGATTGGAAAACACTCATTCAGAACTTTACGTGGCTCTTCGGATTCCTAGTTCCATCAAAACGATCAATTTCAGGCATCTTGAAGTTCTCAGGTAGCTTTAATTTGTTGGGGTCAAACAATCCTTCTAGATCTAACATGTAATCGTCGACCCCCTTACTCTTTCTCAGTATGTTATCAAGCTTGTTGACCTTATCCAGTTTTTCTTGAATTTTCTTATTAAGTGCAGGTGGTGGGCCCCATTAAACCAATCATCATCTACATTGTTCTCGGGAGGTGGTGCAAACCCAGCAGTGGTGGTGGTATAAACCCCGGTGGTTGTAAGAACCCAGGTGGGTATTGTGCTGGTTGTTGTTTCAGTTCTTCCATAAAGGCTAAAACTTGGGCCAACCGGTCAGACTGTTGGTTGATCATTTCTGTCATTCTTGCCTCCAAACCTTCTGGATCCATAAAGCTGACTTTCGGTTGAGTGATTCTGACAAGGTGACTCCCTAATCCTCTGACTCACAAATGCAGATCCCGGGTGCTCAAAACTTGTAGTGACATACATGTGTGAAAAGAATGTGTCAGACTTTTAATAGTGATGATTGAGATGACAACTATAGTGATGTTAACAAACGTGGACTGACTCGTGTACAGCCTGACTGAAATAGTGCGTGCAGACCGATAAGAATGGTGTATGCAAATGAGACAAGTATGCGGATGTAAGCCCTAATCTATATGATGCTCCTATTTCTAACAGATAGCAGTTAAACAAATAAGGTCCTAACCATATAGAGTGTGCCAACCTTACTTTTCAGTATGAACACCAAGGGATAATAGGGATTTCCGGGATACTTCAGAAATTTTGGACAGAGTTTCTGGGAGAAACAAGGATTTGGAAGATTCGGAGAAATTTCTAGAAGTCATTTGAGTTTCTAGGAGAAATAGGGATTTCTGGCTGATTTGGACTGAGCTTCTAGGAGAAATTGGGAAATCAGAATTTCTGGGAGAAATTGGTACATCTAGGCATTTTTGGGAAGTTTGGATGGAGTTGCTGGAATGTTTGGGAAATCTTGGAGATTTGGATAGAGCTTATGGGAAAACATGAAAATTTGGGTAAGTTGGACAGAGTTTCTGGGAGAAACAAGTATATCAGAGTTTCAGGGAAAAATTGAGATTTCTGGGTAATATGAGAGATTTGGACAGAGTTTCTGGGAAAACAGGTATAAATGGGTAAGTCGGACAGAGTTTCTGAGAGAAACAAGTATATCGGAGTTTCTAAGAAAAACTAAGATTTCTGGGTATTCTGGGGGAAGCAAGAATATCTGGGGGACATAAGTATATCGGAGTTTCTGGAAGAAATTGAGATTTCTGGGTAATCTAGGGAGAAATAGGGATTTCTAGGAAATCTGGGTGATTCGAACAGAGTTTCTAGGAGAAACAGGGATATCCTGATGAGTTGGGTAGAGTTTCTGGAAGAAATAGGGATATACGACGGGAATAGGTGATGATGGTGATCACACTTGCTAGCAAGTTTTCATACTCCTATGTCTCAGGACCAACAAACAAGGTTTGCGGTGTACATCTTTGTGAGCATAGAGCAGACATCCTTATCATGGTGCCTAGGCAAGTCAACTCAATGTGATCACATGTGAGTGATTGCCTTGGGAATCATAAGAAAGAGGTTATGTTCTATGCCACATAAGCGTCTACACCGCGCAGGTAATCCCGCCAGGGCATATAGCAGTTATATCACATTGTCCTATCTGAAAAGATAAATGACCAGTCCTATGAAAGGTTCTACATGAATCTATATGCAAAGGCTAGGTTTAGTCAAAGAGGGTCCGTTGACGAGAGTTCCAATATACCGTCGGAGAGACAGTACGGAGGTTTTTACTCTTTTTGATATACCTTGGAAGGTACAGTATCAACGATGACTTGTGCCCTGGCACAGCAAGACCTGAACAATGTCAGCGCCGCGTTACAGACACAGTCGGAGAGGGGGAAATGCAAGAGTGCAATGCGGTGAACCAGACACAGTAAAAAGATGATTTTAAGGATGCTTCTTATGAGTCAAACCTCTGTATTATTTTGTTTTAAAATAAAATAATCCCCAGCAGAGTCGCCAGATTGTGGACACGCGGGATTCCACCTCTTGTTTTGATTTGAGATTTGTTTAAAATTGATTTGGATCAACGGAAAGAAAAGGAGGTCTGTTGAAAACAGATATAGAGTCGCCACTTGGTCTTTAAGGAACCAAGAAACCTAATTTTGGCTCACCCAAACAGATAAAGGGCACCGGCCCTTCATAACCAAAGAACTTGGTTCGGGGTTTTGGTACGTGAGAGGAAGGAGCCTTTGTCGCGACTAAAACACCCTCAACTCGCCCCGTCTTTCGACGGGCCTCAATTAGCATCCGAATAATAATCTTATACTATGTAGGTTCGACAATTAATACTATGATAGTATATTACATCACATAAGAAAATTTGAAATGAAAGATCTAAAGATAAGATATCATTCATAAGGTCTAAGCCAAATATCACACAATGCAAAGTGAAAGATCACACAAATAAACCTAGGAAAAAATCGTCTAATAACGTATCAAGTAATTAAGTTTCCCTAATCTAAAGGGGACATGAATTGTTCTTGAAACAAATAAATGAAGAAATTGAAATATACTTAGCAAGCTAGTATGATGCATGTTAATCTTTGAGAAAAGAAGACCTCTCAATCCCCGGGACGGATGAGAAAGGATGATTAGATCGAGGGAAAGCATGAACGTGTGATCATGATCATTCCTTATAATCTTCTTAGATTAGGAGTCACAAAAGCCTCAAATCTTTGCATGGATGAAATGTATGTATCTAGAATGTGCCAAGGTTATAGTGTGCTCTATGTTCATGGATTCCTAGAATGACTTAGAAGTCTAGAATGTGTATGAATGAAATCATCATGAGATATGTACAAATGTAGTATAAACTAATTCCTAAGACATGAGCTAATTTGGAGTGCATGTAAGCATTAAATCAAAGGGGGAAAGTAAAAATGTGCTTGCTGTGAATAGTGGACAGAACAGTAACTAGATCTTTTGAAAATTGAAAAGAGGGGTTAGAAATGTTTTCAATGCTTGCTTTTTTATGGAGATCTTTCTTATTGTGTCTAGAACACAACCCAAAAAGCCAATCTTTAATAACTATCACAGATTGAGAGAAATCATATGAACAATGGAGGTCACTCAGAAACAGAGTCCGTACTGTCGACTGAAATGTTGAAAAATCTTAGAAAATGAAAACAAATGATCTAGAGACTCATTTTATAAAAACGTTCTCTACGACATTGAAGTTTAAGGGAGAAATAAGTTGGGACCACCCCTTTTGGAAAAGTTTTCTGAAAAAAGAAGTTGAAAGTCAACCAAGCTGCTGTGACAGCAGAGGCAGAATGTCTGTAAGAAATGTTTGGGTCCAAATGGACTATTTTCAAGTATTTCCAAGTCAAACCAAAAATCATGGGTATTCTCTAATGAGTTAGGAAGATTTTTTAAGCGGTCTTGCCTCCATACATTGAGTATTGAGTTCTAGAGAAATCTTTGAACTCAGATCACTCACTGTTTTGACTCACTGTTTTGAAGATTTTGGGAAAAAACTTGAGTTTTCTTTCTTGAAATCAAAATGAGAGGGATTGAGAGGGGTTTTGAAATAGAGGTTTTGAAAGAATATTTTCAACATGAAATAGAGATTATAACCTCTTGGAATATCAACATCAAACTCATCATCAAGAACCCCCAATATTATTGGAGAGATTCATTTCTATTTGAACATAACTTCAAGGATACCTTGGAGGTATTGAAGTTATAATCATCATCTATCAAACATGTTTTTGAGGTCAAGAGCTACTATCCATAAGGATTCACTCACCTCAAACTTCATGTCATCATCTAGATGATGATGAACTAGTAAGTAAATAAAGAAAATCAAAAAGAAATGAGGTAAGAAGAGATGAACATTGTATAAACAAGCAAGTAAATACCAATCAATAGATGATAATCAATGTGATATTGGACTTGTAGCTCGGTGTTTCACTCACAGTTGTTAACATTTGGATATGGAAGTAGCTTCCTAACTCAAAAATGCTTAGAGTAATGGTGGTTGGGTGTATTGACGATGAAATAGATAGAAGAATAGTGGAGGAAAACAAGATTGAAACTCACTTTCTATAGAAAAATAGTAGGAGGAAGCTCCTTTCTCTCTTCTAAATCTATCTCTATCTTTCTTTCTCTTTACAACTTCTATGGACTTTGCACTTGGCCCCCCCAAAATGAAGAGCAATGGGGGGTTTATATAGGCCAATTTGGGGTGGTTTTGGGATTTTAGAAGTGTTTCCATTGGCTCCAAACATCTGAAAACATAGAATTACGTCGTTTTGGTTTTTAATTAATCAAAATGGAACCCCAAAAATATTTTAAAAAATATACTGTTCTGGAGGAGAGTGCCGTGGCGGCAATGGGCCTGTACCGCAGCGGCAGTGGGTCAAACGCCCAAAAATTTACGTTTAGGCCCCCAGAGGTTCCGGTATTCGCGAAAAGGCCCTATTTCGTCCAAAATTCACAGAAAATGTGTACGAACTCCAAATTAAGGTTGTGATATACCATTGGAAAGGTAATGGAGTCTAATTTACATAAACAATATTTCGGGGATAGGTCACTTTGAAAAGTTTTGCGGTATTTGCGATAAAAGCCGATTTGATCGCCTTTTTCGCCTTCGGAAATTCTTAGTAAACTCGTTTTAAATCCGAAAATTATGTGCGATATATCGTTGGAAAGCTATTGACCTCTAGTATCCATGAAAAATATTTGAAAATTGTTACCGTGCTCTGATTCTAAAGTCAAATTCTGGTCAAACTGGTCAAACTTGGGATTTCTGGGAAGTTCTGGGAACCTCTGTTCTGGGAACCTCTGGGAGCTCTCAGGAGTTGAGGTTTTCGTGCGATCTTCTTTTAAAACTCATTTTAATACTTTCCACATGATCTAGAATGATCCCGGCGAATTTGGACGATTTCGGTCAAACTTGGTCAAACCTTGGTCAAACCGGTCAACGGGGACTTTTCAGGAACTTCCGGGGGTCTTTGGGAGCTGACGATTTCATCCGATTTTACTTAAAAACTCATTTGATCACTTTTCTTACGACGCAGCATGTTTTCAGAGCTTTTGGTCCAAATCTGGAAGCTTTCAGACTTTTAGGGGCATTTTGGTCATTATGAGCATTTTGAGAAATAGAACTAACTTCCAGGAGTCCTTTTGAGTCTTTTTCGATCATTGTGAACCACCAAGCTATGGGTCTCCTAAATCTGATAGCCGACAAAAAGGGGGTGTCTACAGATATATATATATATCCCAACAAGTACATCATCAAATTCTATACCACCCAATTTATATGTATCAAACGATGCCCTCGGGAAAAAAATACTCATGCAATAGTAACCTCAGGAGCATCAAGATATGTACTATCATTGTAACCGACTACGGGTCTCCCGTACCAATTGCAATGCTTCATATTTGACAATTTCAATATGTATAGTGTAATTGGCTAAATATTTTATGATATTTACAATATCTTCCAATTGTATCTGTAAAGTACAATACCTGTGATAAAAGTGAAATCATATGGTATGATGCCTAGCTCGATGTAGGGTAGGTGAAACATGTGCGTCATGTCCCACCAACGCTCGACAGTTGACTCCAATAAATGTTGATCGGAATTCGGCATTTCCTCAGAAAGAACTCGAGAGCATCCAGCAGCGTCAATGATGTCTTTTATTTGACGCCACCGGGATAGGCACCTGTACAAAGCCTACAGATTCTTCCAACTTCCTTGCATTTTGTACAACATCCCTTGTTTTTTGGGCTTTGTTTGACCATCCGATGCATGTTTGTTGTCATCCACAACATGCAAAAATTGTTGGGATGGAACCTTTGATTGTGTACTCGTGCTCGTAAACCGTCGCTTAGTACTTCTTTTACTGAATAATCAATTCACGATTGTATAAAACACTTTAAAATGTTTACAAATACCACCAAATATGCAATTTTTTAAATTTAAATTTACTTTACTATAAACTACAGTACAAATATTGATTGAAAAAAACAATTAGTCTTCTATAATAAAGTACTTTAACAAAGTTTACTAGAAAATGATTGAATATTAACTGCATAAAGCTTTTTCCAAAAATAATTTAAAAAAAAACTTGATTTATAATGACACTTCTACTAGAAAAAAAACTCTTGTGGATATGGATTGTTCAAGAGATGGAGTTTAAGTTAGCACCAGAAAAAAAATCTAAGTAGTGGAGTTTAATTAGTAAAAAATGTGATCGTTGGGACAGAGCTGTTGGGGCCCAACCGACAGAGAGGCTGTCGGTTGAGAGTATCTGGAAGAGACATTGCCATATGGGCTAGCCGGCATTGCATCTTCCATGTGGGGCTAGCCGACAGTCTCTCTACCAGTTCACAGGGGGCCAATACTAGGGTGTACAAAAAAAACCGACCCCAAAATTGAGGGCATACGGTCGATTTTCAAAACATATAGTCCAAGAAGAAAACTGAACCGACTGACCAAAACACCCCAAAACCCCAACCGAACCGAGCCTATTGGTCGATTTTTTTATGTGCCAAAATCGACCAAAAATTGACCATTAACACCCTTAGCCAACACTTACTTTGCCGTTTGATCACTACACCACTGTACCATAAACTCGTACCATAAACTAGCCTAATTTTAGCTTACATTTAGCAACACCACTGCAGTTGATCTTAATTTAACGTTGAAATGAAAAACTATTAAGCAAAAGATTCCAATCTTGTAGCTTTAATGTGAGGTTTTCTTCATTATCTTCATGGGAAGAACCAAGTGAATCCAAGGAAGTTGAACCCAACAGTCCAACACCAGTGCCACTAACCAAGTATGTTAATCAAGAAGAAATCCTAGAGATGGAAATTGGGGGAGGGAGAGAGAGAGAGAGAGAGAGAGAGAGAGAGAGAGAGAGAGAGAGAGAGAGAGAGAGAGAGAGAGAGAGAGAGAGAGAGAGAGGGATATTCCATAGAAAATTGCATGCTTAGATATTTATATACTTATATATACTTATTTTACCTTATAAATAATCTAGTTTTCTCTTTAAAAAAATAGTACCATTGATAATAATAATAATAAAAACTATAGATAATTTTTGCCTTATTAAATATATAGAAATCTATATTTATAAGTATGTACATGTTCATCTTTTAAAAAAAAGCATATATATATACATATATAAACCTATCTTCTACAAAATAAAAAAATACATAAAATTTAAAAAAGCTTTTTTACTTAGCTATAAATAATAATAATATTTTTACCACTTAGTTTTTCTTTTACTTCATATGTCCTTAGATACTACTAAGCTTTATATCAAGTACCACATAATTCTAATATTTCTAGTAATTCATCTAGTATACAATTTCCTAGAATAATGGCTAAAATTGAAGGTGTAGAAGGTGTGAATAAATTAAATAATCAAGAAAACAACAAAGGGAAAAGAGAAAAGAGAGCTAGAGTTCCTCATAACACAAAAAATGAATGAATGAATACAATAGAAAAGAAGAGACAATAATAGTGTATCTAGGTATACAATATTACCCTAATAGAAAGTAAAAGACTAAACTACCCTAAAGCTAATAAAACTAATAATTCTAATAGCTAACTCTAATACCCCGCCTCAAACTCACGATGCTGCAACTAGAAGCATAGAGAGTTTGCCAACTAAAAAACGAAAATGTTGAGTCAGATGTGACTTTGTAAACAAATCAGCAATCTGCGTGGAAGAAGAAACGAAAGGCAAAGTGATAGCTCCATGCTTAAGGTGATGACGAGTAATGTGACAATCAATCTCTATATGCCTGGTCCTCTCATGGAAAACTGAATTGTGAGCAATCTAAATAGCACTTTTATTATCACAATACATAGGTGAAGGGCGAGGAAAGGAGACACCTATATCTGTAAGTAGCCGGTGTAACCAAATAACCTCACGTGTAGTCGAAGCCATAGCACGATACTCAGCTTTTATGGAAGACACATCAACAACATCTTGCTTCTTGCTCTTCCAAGAAATGAGAGAATCACCCAAAAATATACAATATCCAGTAACAGACTTGCGATCTGTAGGATCACCGGCCCAATCAGCATCAGAGTATGTACGCAGCTCCAAAGAAGAAGATGACGAAAGTAAAAGACTTTGAAACCGAGTGCCTCTCAAGTACCTCAAAGTACAATGAACAGCAGCCCAATGAACTGTAGTAGTGGAAGTAACAAACTGACTAATAATATGAACATCATGAGCAATATTCGGATAAGTAACAGTAAGATTAACCAAGCTACCAACAATAGTGCGATATAAGGTAGGATCAGGTAAAGGAACACCATCAGAAGGAGAAAGACGAACATTAAGCTCCAAAGGGGTATCAAGAATCTTATTATCAGTGAGGCGAGCAAGCTCAAGAATGTCACTGTAGACACCCAATTTTGACCACACTGATAGGATTTAGGGCGGACAACGTCTTGGAGGATTCGATGATGAAAAGTACCCCGTGGAAGGTACTGGATTCCACACAACTGAAAGATCGAATTCAGAAAGTGACTTCAAGCTCAGAAAAGCCCTTTTCCATGGATAAATCCCGATTTTGTCAAAATTGTCTCTCAGAATTCATATTTACTCAGGTTATATGAACATTAAGTGTTCTAAACCCAGTATTCTAGGTATCCAGAGATTCAATTTTAAAGAAAAGTTCAAAATCAACGCACATTTGAAAGTAATTTTGAAAAAGACGTCGTTTGATTTCAGAAAGATGACGAAAGTTCCGGAGTACTCCCAGGCTTCAATTGGACTTCAATTCTCATTTCAAAACCTCTGGGAATATTTTTATATTGAAATTCAACCTGACAGATTTCCAACGGTATGTAAACGAATGATTTTGGACACCAAAAAGCATTTTTACAAAAATCTGGAAAAGCAGTGCACGTAATATTTGAAACAGGGCTTGTGGGTGACCAGAGGAGCAAGAAAAATAGGTAGCGGTTTTGGATTGTGGGTGGCGGGTCCCACCATAACCGCCACCTACATATTGTGTTCCCCATCATTTTTTTTGGTTCCAGACCCTTCTAGAAGGCTCCCACTGCGAGGAAATTGCCTGGAAATTGCGTTTAGGCACTGAAATGGCCATTTTAACCCTTTTCTGCTCTTTGAAAATTCTGTTTTAACCTTGTAACTGAAAAACTAAGCCTTCAAAACTCTATATATAGATCCAAATAAGATCATCTTTGAAACAAAAGAGATAGATAAAAGAGTACACACAAGTACATGCAAGAGAATATACAAGATATAAAGGAATATACTTAGAATTCAAGAGAGATTTCAAGAGAGTAGAAGTGAGCTATGAATTAGAATTTCCTAAACTAATCTCAAGATAATAGGATTAGATGATTTTAACACCAATTGCCTCCCTTAACTTCCATGGATGAGTGCTTGAAGAACACTTGAAGAAGAAGATCTTCAATTCAACTTTGGTTATATAATTGAGAATCCTCTAAGAGGTAAACGCTATAACTCATCTCTAATTCCTATTATATATATATAGATCTATAAGATTTGGATCTAGCTTAGTTTTATTTTATTTTTAGAACACTCATCTTCTTCATCTCTTGTTCTTCACATGCTCACATAGCTAGATCCAAATCTCTTTTGATTTTCATTGATAATTCATAATTAGAGATTGTTTTTCACTTTGATTTTCAATTTTGATTTCATTCTTATGTTTTAATTTAAATCCATGCATACATGATTATATATACATCTATCTATTTTGAATTCTATGATGGTTTAGAAGTATGATCTATGAGAGGGATGGTTCCTATATTCATACCCATCTCTTGATTATTTCTATTACCTAGAACTCCTATTGAAATTCATCTCTAATAGGATATTTGTAAGTCCCTTTGATCCATGATCTAAAGTTCTTCATAGAACTTGAGGGATAAATTGATTGAGAATTATGTTAATCAAGTAGATCTATGAGTTTGATCTCTCAAAATAAGCTTCAACCATCACATAAGATGTTTTCCTTACACTTTAAAATGAACTAGATGAAAATTCAGCAAAACAGATTGGCTTTGTCCATAAGATTTGGTCCATCAAAACTCATAGTTTGATGGATTTCAAATTTTATGGGTAAACTTTGATGAATTAACTTTCATCCTGTCCATTTTGAGAGCTTCTAGGATCGATATGCTATTTTTAGAAATTGTTGAGAAATCAGTTGACAGATTTGAACATAGTCTCTTTGTACTTGAATTTTAGAAAATTTATAATAGTTATCGATGTTCCACTTTTTGGGGATGATTCCTAACTCATGTATCTATATGCCGATGTAAAATTGTGAGCATTCGATCGAGTTAAGATCATTTTCGAAGCATTTGAAGTTGATACTACTATTTTGGAATTTTCTAAGTTTAACTACAATTATGATTATGTATACAAAATGGTCATACCTTGATCATTCAACAAAAAATGATGAATAAAACTTGGTTTAGAAATCATCTAGGATAATTGGATGAGAGATCAAAAGTTTAAATCTACTTGATTAACATGATTCATGAATTTCTATTATGCTTCTATTATGTTTTGCATTCTTTTGTCAAATGATACCAAATTTCTAGAATAATAGAGTCTGTTTAAAACACTTTTTCAGAAAGCTTATGATCATGACATATCCATGGGATTATTTTTTTTTTCATAAACTACAGTGAAATAGAATTCTTTTGACACCAAATAGAGCTTCACATGATTTTTATATAATTAAGTATGATTTTAACAAGAACAGTGGACAGTCCTGATCCACTGTTCCCAAAACACTTATTCTCAAACTTCAAAAATGGCAAAGAGGTTCTACTTTTTGGAGAAGTTTCCTAAGACATGTATCTAACTTTCTGTAAAAGGTTTTTAACCTAGCTTATGTTTAAGACCACGTTTGATAGGATTCACTAGAGGTTTCTGAATCTGGAAATTTGATTGATGACATTTTCTACTTGTTTTTTCATGCATATCATTTGTTTTCTTGTGCTTTTGCAATGTTTGGGTATTCCTTGGTGTCTTAGTGCAGAGAATTGAATGGTGTGGATCCGGACTTCGATTTGTGGGTTTGCCTCGTCTACATGTGGCTTAGTGCCCATGTATCGTGTACCTTGTCTATCCTTTCTCTTATAATTTTTCTAGGTTTACAACTTTATTTCCAACGACACAATTTCTTTAGGATAGTTTCCGTTTATATGATTATTTGTTAGAGACATCTTATCTAGGATTGTTGCATGATTTCATTACATGTTTCCATTTCTTTTTGCTTTCGCGACTCCGCTTGAGTAAACCCAATGTAAGTCTTCTTGTTCGCTTTTGTATATCATGACATGTTTCTTTTATTTGCATCGGTTCTGGGCGGGAATAGCCACTGTAAGTATACCTCTCTCTTGTATTGCATGTACATCCAACTTCTACTTGATTTAATCTCTTGAAATGATTTTCATTAGATGTTCCCTTTTTGACATGTATATATTATCTAGTATGTTTGAGGAAACAACACCAAATATGAATTAAGAACAAGGATATTTGAATCAAGGCCTACCATTCGGTAGTAAGAGGAGGGGGTGCTTTAGTCCTGCTTGGGCTCCTTCCCCTCTTGTACCAAGACCCCCAAACCTAGTTTCTGGTAATGAACGAGTAACCTTATTCAATTTTGGGCAAGTAAAACTTGGGTTTCCTAATTCCCGATAAAAATTAGGTGGTGACTCTTTGTCTCTAGGACCGCGTGAGGAAGTTCTAGTTTTCCCTGAAGTGTGCTCCTTGGGATACGTCCTGGGACACTATTGAGGGAAGACGCCAGGACCTCATCCGAGCGGCACGTGTCAATAGTCACTTGTATACTTAGATTGAGAAAGAAGATAACCTTTTGGAGAAAAGGCCACTTCAATCCCCCAAAAAAAATGTAGTGGACCTAAGTCCTTCATTTCAAAACAACGAGCTAATTCAGACTTCAACATTGCAATCCCATAAGCATCATCACCAGTAATAATCATCTCATCAACATACAAAGAAAGCATAATACGACCAACAGTGGTACACCTGATAAAGAGAGCTGAATCATACTTACTCGGAGAAAATCCAAATGAGGTAATCACAGTGGAAAACTTCTCAAACCAAGCTCGAGGGGCTTATTTACGACCATAAAAGGCTTTCTTAAGCCTGCAAACTTCACCAGGACCATGAGGAACACCCGGAGGAGGAACCATATAAACCTCCTCTTGGAGGTCTCCATTCAAGAAAGCATTTTTAACATCCACCTGAGTTATATGCCATTGACGAACAGAAACAACTGCAATAAGAGCACGAACAGTAGTCATTTTAGCAACAGGAACAAAAGTCTCCTCGTAATCCATACCATATTGCTGGGAAAAACCCTTGGCAACCAATCTTGCTTTGTACCTCTCAACAGACCCATCTGACTTGGTTTTGATTTTATAAACCCAACGAGAACCAATAGCGCTCTTACCAGAAGGTAAGGGAACCAAACTCTGAGTGTCTGTCTTATACAATGCAGAGAGTTCCTCTACCATAGCCTACTGCCAAAGAGGATCAAGAGCTGCCTTTTTATAGGATAGAGGCTCAGAGAGATCATGAACTGAAGCTAAAAAAGAAGCAAAAGAATTTGAATAACAAGAATAAACAAAATCAGGTGATTGAGTGGACTTACGAGTGCGAGCAGGATAACGAGGAGGTTCCACAGCCTCATCAAGTGTTTGGGTGGCCTCTGGAAGGGAGGTAACATCAGGCGGCAAGGTACTAGTATCAGCAGAAATAGAACCATGTTGTGAGACAACATTAGTGGTGCCTGGGGCTCGAGAGGGCACACTATCAGTATCATCAGAGAATGGGTTAAGATGGATGAGATCAGATTCAGTCAACTCATGATGATTATCAGGAATAGAAAAGAAGGGTATGTGCTCGAGAAACATAACATGGCGAGAGGCATATAGTTTCTTACTAATTGGGTCAAAGCAACGATATCCCTTTTGACCCTCACCATAACCTAGAAAAATACGAATAGTAGACTTTGGTGACAATTTAGTACGCTTTACGCGAGGTCAAAGGACAAAACAAGTACAACCAAACACCTTTAAAGAAGAATAATCAAGAGCATGCCCATATAATTTTTCAAAAGGTGACAGACCTGAGCAGTGAGAGGACGAAATTTTATTAACTAGATGGACAGCAGTAAGGACATCCTCTCCCCAAAAATGAATAGGGGCATATGCAGATAATAAAAGAGAGCGAGCAATTTCAACAATATCAAAGAAGTCTGAACAATGTTTCATAAGATAAACCCAACAGTAACGAGTGCAATCATCAATAAATGATACATAATATCGAGACCCCCCCTCTTGTAGTAACAGGAGAGGGTCCCACACATTAGAATGAACTAAATCAAATGGTGCAAGAGAATAAGAAATACTTCTATTAAAAGGTAAAGCTAAAAATTTTTCCAGTTTACAACCACTACAATAAAAAATATCATGAGTTTGCAAATCTCCTAATTGTCCTGTAGAAGCTAAAAATTTTAAACGAGAGGCTGAAACATGACCAAGGCGAGAATGCCATAAATAAAAACTAGATGAAGAAGAACTCAAACGAAAGGATGACAAATCAATACTAGAAGCTGCAACCACTGGTACATTGAGCTTGTCCAAGATGTATAATCCCCCTTGCCTACGGCCTGTCCCAATCAGTGTCTGAGACTGCGGATCCTGTACATGACAAAAAGTAGAAGAAAAAGAGACTAAGTAACCTGCATCACAAAGCTGACCAACAGAAACAAGATTCATAGTAAGTTTGGGAATGTGGTAAACACTAGAGAGAGATACAAGAGATGTGACAACAGACCCAACACCTGTTAATGGCATGTGAGTACCATCAGCAGTCATAATAGGCAAAGAAGAAGCAGGACATAAGGATGCAAAAGACGACAAGTCAGGTGACATATGATTAGAAGCTCCAGAGTCTAAGACCCAAATACCTGAGGACATACCTGAAGACACACCTAGTGAAGAGGTGGCCATAGTATGTGGCTGTGTGGCAAGGAACTTCTGAAATTGCTCAGCAAGGGAGGGCATGGACAGAGTGGATGGGGAAGGGGAATCGGGTCCAAATGAGTCTGATGGTGGTACAATTACTACAGTGTTAGGCTGTGAAGGCCTATACAAATGTTGCTGGGATTGGTTGTCAGATTTCCAATGAGGAGGTTGAGGTTACTTTGTTGTGGTGGTTGACCATGTGAGGGCTGGTTACTGCTATTGGGCTGGTTTGCTCGACCCGATCTAGGATACTGAGCCTTCCAATGACCCTTCTCCTTATAGTAGCTGCATACATTACTACCAACTCTCGAGTAATGCTTATTCTAATTGTTGGATGGTGGTTGAAAAGGGGCTACTAAAACAGACAGAGTAGAGTCGGAGAGAATTCCCTTTCTAGACTGAGTCTTGAGACGTATTTCCTCGGCTTCTAACTCATGAACAACAAAATCAATTGACGAAAGTGGGCTACGATGGAGACTGGACCCACGAAGGCCCTCAAAATCATCACTTAGAGCCATCAAAAACTGAACCAGACGTTGTTTCTCCCTACTAGCGATATATGGTGCAAACGCCCGTAATTCAGGCGACTCCATAAGAGCCAACTGATCCCAAAAATCTGTCATTGTAGAATAGAACTTCTGAATACTCAAATTTTTTTGTTCAAGGGCACGAATATAACACTTTAATTGGTACTAATTGGTTGAAGCGAATCATCGCGTTCAGCAGCCATTATGAAAACGAAGCAATTGAATAACACAAAACAAATGAACCAAAATCAAAGACAGATCCAAAAACACAAATTAAATGAACCAAAATCAGGGACAGATCCAAAAACGAATGCGAATCAGTGCGAATTCGATCCAAATACGAATCTGAATTAGCGAGAAATACAAAAATGAACCAGAATCATCTGAAAAAAGAGAAAAGAAGAGCTAGAGTTTCTCATAACACAAAAACTGAATGAATGAATACAGTAGAAAAGAAGAGACAATAATAGTATATCTAGGTATACAATATTACCCTAATAGAAAGTAAAAGACTAAACTACTCTAAAGCTAATAAAACTAATAATTCTAATAGCTAACTCTAATAGAAGGAATAGATGATGATGCTCATAGTGAATATGGGGATAATATACCACAACCTGTTTTACCAGAGCATGAACAATGCTCTTTACGTGATTTATTTACCCCAGAAAGAAACATTACTCCTTCTTGCATCACCTTACCTAGACATACAGGAAATTTATACTTTAGCCAAGGCATGATTCCACTCTTACCAACTTTCCATAGAATGGGGTTAGAACGTGCTTCTCTTTATATTCGTGAATTTGAAGAAGTTTGTAGTACATTCTCTTATCAAAGATGTCCTATTGAAAGATAAAGCTAAAGCTTGGCTTTTATCTCTCCGTCCTGGATCTATAACTTCATGGCATGATATAAATGAAGCCTTTATAAAACCAATTTATCCTAAAAATTTAACTAATAGTATGATGCGTCAAATTAAACTTTTTACTCAAAAAGAAATGGAACCATTCCCTGAAGTTTAGGAACGTTTTAAAGATCTCCTACTAGCTTGTCCACATCATGGATTTGAAAAATGGCATTAATTTAATTTCTTTATGAAGGATTAGAACCAAAATCAAAGATATTAGTTGAAACTATGTGTCAAGGAGAATTTTTGAGTAAAGCTGTCGACGAAGCTGAATCATATTTTGATTGGCTTGGCAAAAATGCTTCCCAGTGGGAAAAATAAGAAATTGGTAGAACGAAAAAAAGCTAAAAGTTTATACCAATTACAATCAGAAGATGAATTAACACTGAAATATGAAGAATTAGCACGTAAAGTAGAAGCTATAACAATAGAAAAAAATAATCCGCCTAAGAAGAAAAGAGAACTTTGTGACAACTGTCATACTTTAGGACACTCTGCGAATGAATGTCCTAATAGTTCAACTTGTCAAGAACCAGCTCCAGCAGAGCTAAATGCTGTGAATAATTATAGGGGTCCCCAAAACTTCTATGGTAATTCATACCAATCTAATTGGAGAAATCCTCCATATCATATGTATACCAAAGAGGGTATTCTACAATTTCAATCTCAACGCCAACCTCCTCAAAATAATCAATATTTACCTCCTCCACCTCAATTTCAACAAACAGAAAATACATATCCTAATACACAGCAAAAGTCTATTATTTATGTGCCTCCACACAAGAAAGTGCAAGAGGAACCTTTATAGTCTATGATGCAACAATTAATACAAATCATGGGAAAACTACAAACATCTGTGGATAGGATTAGTAATCAACACAATTCTAAAGGAAAAAGCATTTTTCCTGCCCAACCACAACCTATTCCAAGAGGACAACTACAAGGTGATCCCTCAACTTCTGGTAATAGTCAACATGAACAAGTAAAAGCTATAACTATTCTAAGAAGTGGTAAGTCTATTGGACAAGAAATTTCACCTTCTTTAGAAAAACTGAGCCTACAAATAAGGATGATAATATGCTAGAAATTGAGGAAGAAATAGATGAAGATAAAATTACTAATAAAGTTGAAGTTCAAGTTGAAGTTGAAACCCTTGAAAAACAATAAATTTCTCAAGAAAATGAAACATCTGATTCACCAGCGGAAAAAGAAATCGAGGAAATTCCTGAATATTCTTTTCCAATTCCTTATCCACAACGTTTGAAAAAACACCAAAATACTAAGAATCAGGAATATTAAGAATTATTTAAACAAGTGCACATTAATATTCCTCTCATAGATGCAATTAATCAAGTACCTGCTTATGCAAAATTTTTAAAAGATTTATGTACTGTCAAACATAAGCAAAATGTAAGAAAGGATGCGTATTCCACTGATTTCGTTGAAGAAATTAATTCCATCGTAGAGCATAATTTACCAACAAAATTTAAAGACCCAAGTACACCAACAATATCGTGTATTATTGAAAATCACAAAATCAATCACGCACTCCTTGACTTAGGATCTAGTGTAAACTTGCTTCCTTATTCTGTTTATCAACAGCTTGGATTAGGTGAACTAAAGCCTACTTGTATGATATTACAACTTGTTGATAGATCTACAAAATATCTGCGAGGAATTTTGGAAGATGTTCTTGTAAAAGTTGACAAATTTATTTTCCCAGTAGATTTTGTCATCTTTAATACAGAACCAGTAATAGATGCTAATGTGCAAATATCAGTCATTTTTGGAAGGCCCTTCTTGGCTACCATTGATACCACTATTCTAATCCGTAGTGGTATGATGACTGTGGTATTTGAAAATATGACTTTGAATATTAAAGTTTTTTTCTAATCCACAACATCAAGAAGATGAGAATATCGAAGAAGTTTGTGCTATTGAATCTCTATCACGAGAATATTTTAACTTGACTTGTTATAAGTATAATTTGTTATTAATAACTCTATTCAAAAGCTAGACAGTATTAATCTACAAAAACATCTTATGAGTCAAGTATATTTTAATGAAGATTCAACAGAAGAAATAATTCAAGAAGCAATGTGGACCACACATTTTGAACCTTTACCACCAAAGACTATATTAATACTTCCATCTAATTTATAAACTCCATAGTTGGAACTAAAAGAACTACCTAAAGAGCTTAAATATGCTTTCCTTGGTAGTAATGACACCTACCTTGTAATTATATCGTCTCTTTTGAACTTTGGTTTCCCATCCCTCATTTTATTTTTATAGATTTAAAAAAAAAATTCAGCACATTCAATAATTTTTGTCAGGTCAGACTTTAAAATGATCCTGCATGTACATCTGGCTTTCATTATTTGGTCCGATTGGAGTAATTTGCACGAACCCAATGTCATCAGATATATCTAGTACGGTGGTTGACCCTAGAGGTAACAAAAACCAGGTAATGCCAGAGTTATTTCCTAGCCTCTTACTGATGTTTTAGCTTACTAGTGGTTCTAGACCCATCTCTTTTACTAGAGGTGGATGGCAATCGTGACAACTTGGATGCTCCGGATTGCGTAGCCTCTTTTGTATAGGTGCAAAGGATACTAGTCGCACCATATATGTATCCAACCTAGTGGATGCGCTTAGGAATTTTTAGAAGTTTTTCTTATACTTCTACATAGGATAAATTTGACACGATAATGTTATTTTGGGTATGTTAATAGCGTACAACACATTGTCACAGGTTTAACTATTTTCAAATGCTAGAAACTCTTTAAACATTAAATATTTTGAAACAGTGTGAAAATATTTATTGAATCCAAATGGATGAGTAAACATAAACTATATAGTTTAAAGACAAGTAGTGGAAACTAACTAACCCATGTGAGCTTTTGTGAGGGTTACTGCTCCTTTCAGTCTCATTCTCTTTATCATATCACTCGTTGAAAGTCTCACTATTCTTTTTGATTGATCATTAGAAGAGAACGTTTCTAAATTACTTGAATGAACAAAGTCAATCTATTTTAAAAACGATTGAGGCAATCTTTTCTTTCAAATGTACCCTCTTCACCTAATATTGCCTTATTCTCAATTCTCTCCAAATCATGCCTTGCTCCACCTGGGAGTACAAATCTCACTTCTATATCCAGGTATGTGATTGGACTGTAATGATATTACAAGAAGTGGTGAAGAAAGAAAGGAGTTGATTTATAAAAATTAAGAAACTAAAAAAAAAGAGATGAAAAAAAAACCGTACAAGTGATAAAAAGGAAGAGAAAAAGAAGAGATTGGAATGAATTCCGCAAACACTCTAATCACATGCTTAAAACAAATACACCCCAAATCTCCTAATTCTCTTAATTTCTACCCAATACCAATCAAAGTCCTAATGATTTGAAAGAAATTGATTTTTAAATTTAAGTGATAAGGATGCTCTCCACGGTAGATCGCTCTCTAATGCTAAGTATCCTTTCATGAGACTTATTTTACTTCAATTGCCTATATATTAAGTCATCAAAATGGAAGCAACTTCCCTGTCTTTGCTTTCCTACCATGTGAGATGTTCTCTACACCAGCTTCTGAGAGTTTCTCATTAAAAGAGTGAAATCCCAGTGACATTTGAGTTAAACTACAAGTTTTATGACTGCTGTTGATTATGTAAACTTTGAAGTTAAGATTAGTTGCTTGACTTTTTAAGCACACACTGTAAGTTTAAAGAGTATAAAAAATGCCGCCATTGACAAACTGTGAATATGTGTGTTGCATTATTATTACATACTTGGAAATTTCATTTTATTGCCAAATTTAATCTTATCTGTTGTAAAAGGAAAAAATCTACTTCTATTTTTACATTTTGAAATTTAAAATTGAATTTTGTGGGTATATTCACTGCAAATCCTAATAAGACAACACTCGACCACTAGCTATGGGTTTAACGGCTTGTTGCATGTGCTAAATGCAATTGCGATTCCTGCGATATTCAGTTAGGTTTTATTTTCCTTAGTCTACTCCTACTTTTAATAAAACTTTTAGAACAATTTCTCTTTCACTTCATTACTAGGGACTAGCAATAAGCTAGTTGAGGGGTGTGACTGATGTTGTCAATATCAAGATATAAAAGTATACTTTACTTTTCTAAAGATTTGTAGTGTGGAAGTAAAGGTCGAACCCACAGAGATTGATTAACTACCGCGCTTTAATTTTAAAACTTAAATCTAATTAATTAAGAAAAACAGATTTTGATTTAATTTTAATAAAACTAAGAACAATAAAAGTAAATCTATATTATAAAAGCAATTAAAGTTGTTTTAAAGATATTTAGAGGGAACCCAGGATTGCAAATCCACCACTAGCTTCATAATAGGAATATTTATGAATCACTTTAGCTTATTACGTTGGATGATAATGGGGAATTGTAGCTACAATCCCAATTCCTCCGTCAAAAAAATAACTATGGTTCAAGCACCAACATAATCCATCTTCTGTTAGCACGAATTATCCCACACTAAACTAGGGTTGTGGTATAATCCGTCTAATCTATGCATGGACTATTCGGATACTTGATAGCACAATTCAATTTAAGCACCATTACATGTAAATAATCTAAACAAGCACAGCAAGTATAGATCATTGAGCACATCACAGTCAAAATAGATCTAAGACAAGAATAAACTTTGAAAGTAATGATTTAATCAATGGAAGTACGATTTATTTATAAAAATCCTCTAAACATGTAATCATCATCCATACATAATAAAACTAAAATAAATACATAAATAAAACCCTATTACTTGGCTAGGGTTTCATTGAAACCCTAGATCTAGGTTTAGTTGGCCATAGAATTGATGAATAGCAAGAGGTTGATGGAGGAGGCCATGGAAATTCTTGGTCTTTTTCTTCTTCTCCTTGCTTTTCTCTCTTCAATGGCTGAAATTTTAGTTGTATATGACTGTATCTAATGTTGTGTAATGATGTGTAACCTTAAATTTGAGTTAGAATAGGATTTATATAGAGTTTGGAAGGATTTAGGAAGCTTTCCTAAGCCAAATTGCACTAAAACTGCTGTTTTTACGTTTCTGGACGTATTCAACCAATTCGGATCGCACAGGGGCCTTCAGGACCTCGAAATATGCGTTTTTGACTTTTTCAACAGGTCGCTCGCGCGGGTCGCTCCAGCGACCTGGGCATTTTCCAGATTTTTCTCAGATTTCCGCTACTCTGCGCGACTTTCGTAGAATTACGATAACTTTTGACTCGGACCTCGTATTGACTCACCATTTGCTGCCACGCGTCCGTAACTCGAAGATCTACAGTTTATATCTCTGGAGAAATTTCTCAAATCTGAAGTATTCCTTGTCATAAATGCAATTTTCCGAGACTGCTACTGCATTCATCCTTCACCGGAATCACCGTTTGAGCCCAGAATGACTTCCAAAGCCACTAATCATTGGATTTTTGTGCATTTTCATGTTAAAGCTCCAAAACCTACAAAATATAGAATACTTATTAAAAATCACTTAATAACTACATGAAATTGGCTAACAAAGCGTATTTTTAGGACTATAAACGGCACTATTCGTGGCCGATCACACCCCCAAACCTACACTTTGCTAGTCCTCGAGCAAAAAGAACAAAAAAATAAAATAAAATTACTACTACAAATACTACTCCATTTTCGTATGGATCACGATTGCATTTAGCATATGCAACAAGCCTTTTAAACCCCTTGGTGTCCCTAGTCGGACGAGTGAAGTCTCGTGAGGGTTCTCGTCAACAAGTCACCCACAACCATCTTTATTAACTTGTAAATTTAAAAACTTTTATTAAAAACAAAGAACATAATATTCAATACTCCTTCATCATATAACAAAGATTTAAAATAGAATAACGAACATAAAGAAACATAATGAAACATCCACCTAAATCATGAAAAACAATCTCAAGCACATGCATCGTATAAATCAATAGAGTTCCTCATACAATTGCACGTGAGTGATATGGTAGTCAAATAAACATACGCATGTCATGAACTTGGAATATAACTCGGATAACCATTTAACTATGTCTCGACTACGAATCTCACAATGTCAATTACATTCTCAAATGAAACACTCAGAAACAGGTGTAATTTTTCTAATATATGGGAGCAAAGAAATATATTTTCAAAACGAGAAATGCTCACATATGACTCGAACAAGACGCATGACACGAAAGAACAGTAGTCTCATGGATAGGATGCCAATAATCAAGAAAAATTAATCATTACCATGTTTTAATCCCCCTCCCATCGTTTTCATATCCAAACCATATTTCTTAGGATCAAATAGGACTTTTCAAAGGTTGTAATGTGGCTCGGGCAATGAAAAAGGATAGAAATGATTCATTAGGTAGTTTTAGAATGGCATTGTAAGGCATGTTCGATTTCTTTCATTCGTCTCTTCTACCAACTTCATCATTTCATTCCTTTCAAAAACAAAATTTTTCTTCTGTTCTTTTTCTTCTTTTTTTTTTTCAACCTTATTCTTTTTTTTCTATTCTTTTCCTCCTTGTTGCTTTTGAAACGAATATTCAATAAATAACAAGACAACCACCCCAAACATCATCTTATTTTCTTCTTCTTCTTCTTCTTCTTCTTAATCACACATCGCCTTAACACCACTAAAAGTTGATCAATCTTTCAGGGGTGAACTCTAAGTTGGCCAAATTGGAGCAAAAACAGGATAATGGTAGTAATTTAAAGAAAAAAAATGGCACTTTAATGGCTCAAAGGGCGAACTAAGGACATTTATCATTTATCGGTCGGTAATAAACAAAGAAGGCCTACCATCATTTCCTATGGTCATATGGTTCTTTAATGTTTACAACAGAAGCTTATTTAGCATGGTAACAAATATTTTAACTTGACTATCAACCAAAACAAGAATAATGAGACTAAACAACGAGTAGATGCGCTATTTCAATGAAATTCGACAAACACAAGATGTATTTATAACCCTCTAAAAGGAAAAGATAGGCTCAAAAGCTCACTGGGTTTTTAGTCTCCACCTTGTGTTATCTAGAAATCCGAATCATATTATAGTTCATATCAAACATGCAATCAAGTGACTACGTGCAGTGCATAGGTTTGTGTGCAAATCTATGGTATAAAACTACGATTCAAACGATACATAACCTAAAACATTTCATCATGACTTCAGCAAATGTGTAATCACATCTTCTCTTGTTTATCATTCTATAACAATCCAAGTTATCTAACAAGAAGTATCGACTTGAGATTGCAAAACCGTAGGTGACATCGTTTATTTAAGCACAAATATTGAAAACAAATTTCAAAATTTTTGAAAATTTAGTGTAATAATATGCATGTGTGTGCATACCCCCAAACCTAAACCTTTCATTGCCCCCAATGAAACAATAAATCGAAAGAAAGGAAAGTACATAAGGAAGGAACGATAATACCTCGATTTCGACAAGCATAGAACAGGTGAACACAAAGGAATATGGTAATAAAGTTCAATGTTACCTGTTACTTCTTAACAAAAAAAAATTAAACAAACAAATAAATAATAAAAGCTAACATATAAGTTTTTTTTTTTTTTTTTTTAAATAGAAACTAAACTATAAGTAAAAGAACGTAATGAAAAAAAAACAATTAGAAATAAAACTATCTAAACAAAGACAAACTTAAATGAAAAGAACTAAAAAGAACAAATAGAAAAGGAAATAACTAACCATGTATGGGAAACAGAAGATAAAAGACCAACAAGAACAAGTGGAAAATTCCCACCTCGCGCGAGCGGACCGCGCGAGCGACCCTCGCTCGCGCGAATCCCTCGGCGAGGTAAACCTGAGGCCTCTTTTTTATTATTTTTAGAAAAGTTTCTAAGGCACGAGCTCGCACTAGCAGGCTGCGCGAGCGGACCCCTCGCGCGTGCGAATTCAAGCGTAAATAGATACTGAGGCTATATAGATATAAAAACTTGAAAAATTTTGCGCAACTTTGTTTTTTTCTCTTTTTCAGTATGAAAATGTATATAAGTCCAAAATAAATTATTCCCGATCCCCAAACCTGTTCTGAAAACTCAAAAACAGACCAAAACAACCCGAAAACATGCAAAAATCATTAAAACAAACGAATTAAAGCTTGGGTTGCCTCCCAAGAAGCACTTTCTTTTACGTCTTTAGCTAGACCATTCTAGCTCAAGATTTATGGAGGCCGTAACTCAGATTTTGTACCCCTAAGGATATCAGGAAGAGCTCGGTGGCAAGCAGAAACAATATCGCTTCGTATTACTTCATGTAATGATTCCTCCTTTTCGGTTTCAAATCGATTCTTCACCTTTTGGGTAAATTCGTCATTAGGATCTAAATTATTCAAATTCATCTGCTCATTTTTCCCTATATTATTCTCCTCACTCACATTTATTATGTTATTAGGTTCAATTGTTCGCCTCACCCCACTCTCTGTCTCACATAGGTAAGCATCGTCGTCCTTGGAAGGTTGATCAATAGCGTTAAAGACGTTCAATTTTAAGTTCATGTTCCCAAACGACACTTTCATTACCCCCGTTCGACAGTTGACACGTGCGTTAGCCGTGGCTAAGAACGGACGGCCTAAGATGACAGGAGTATGTTTCCTAGCATCTAGTACGGGTTCAGTATTAAGAACCATGAAATCGACGGGATAGTAACATTTGTCAACTTTTACTAAGACGTCTTCGACGATTCCTCTTGGAATTTTAATAGAACAATCCGCTAATTGTATAGTAGCGGCCGTGGGCTTAAGTTCACCTAGTCCTAGTTGTTTGTAAACGGAGTAAGGTAAAAGATTAACACTTGCACCTAAGTCAAGGAGAGCCCTATGGATGACAGTGTCACATATGACACAGGAAATCGTAGGTGTTCCGGGATCCTTATACTTTGGGGGAGCATGTTGGAAAATTGAGCTTACATTTTCTGTGAGGAAGACCTTTTTCGGAGTATGACTCCGTATTTTGTGCTTTTGAGTGCACAGGTCTTTTAAACATTTAGCGGAAGCAGGAATTTGTTTAATAGCAGCGAGGAATGGAATATTAACTTTTACTTGTTTGAATACCTCGAGTACATCTTCCATTTTTGACCCTTTCTTAGTCAAATGTGACGGTCCCTCAACGTTTGGTGGATATGGCATTCTCGGAATATAATTCGTTGGGACCGGTTCTTTTTCTTTCTTATTTCTATCTACGTCCTCACCCTTTTCTTTATTCAAATTTATATTTTTATTTTTCTCACCCTCATCCGGAATTACAACAATCTCCTCATCTCGAATTGTCATCCTAGTCGAAACGGCATTCACTTGCTCACTTGACCCCCCATTCTCGTATTGTCCCTTAGGATTTTGAATAGTTTGCGCAGGCAACTTCCCCTCGTTTCTACGACTCACCGCAGTAGCTAGTTGTCCCATTTAGGATTCAAGCTTCGTAATGTATTGTGTGTGTGAGTGCACTATTTGTGCTTGTGCCTGTACTTGTGTTTCGATTTTATTAAGGGACGCCAACACCTTTTCCTCAAAAATGTTACCCCTTAGAGGGTTTGAATTAGGAGGCGGTTGTTGGTATTGATTAGGTTGAAACTGAGGTCGATATGCATTAGGAAAATTAGTCGCCTCATTAGGATTATTATTATTATTTTTCCATGAGAAGTTAGGATGGTTTCGCCATGGCGCGTCCTGATTATTAGAAGTTGAAATATAATTATTTCGTGGGTATTGTTGAATAGAATTAATGTGTTGCTCCATAAATTCCGGAAATTGACTCGCCGATGGACATGCAAGGATAGAATGTGACGGATCGAAACATAATGCACAAATTTCATGAGCTTGTGAGGCTGTCGTTTTGTTCATTGTTAAAAGTCGGTCAAGTTTTTTAAATAGTTCTTTTATTTTAATTGAATGACTTGACTCGAACTTTACCTCTCTCTTAGGTTGTGAATGATATCCCTCGGAACGTAGTGACACAGCCTGATGCATCGAATTCTCACTCAATGTTTCAAATATTTTCCAGGCCTCGTCGGCGCTTTTGTGTAGGAAAGTACCCGCACAAACGGCATCGACGGTATTACGGACAGAGGGAATAAGTCCCTCGTAAAAGACCTGTACCAACTGCCACTTAGGAACCTGATGATGTGGACACGAGCATAATAATTCTTAAAATTTTTCCCACGTGTCGTAAAGTGATTCCCCATCTTGCATCACAAAATTAGTTATAGATTTCCTTATCTGATTCGTACGCATAATAGGGAAAAACTTTTGTAAAAATGCGATGTGTAAGGCTTCCCATGTTCTAATTGTGTTTGGCTCCAAAGATTGGAGCAAGTATTTAGCTTTATCTTTTAAAGAGAATGGAAAGAGCCGCAGTTTCAATTCATCATCATTTAAGTTTTGAATTTTCAAAGTAGAGCATATATCCTGAAAATCTCCTAAGTGTTGATATGGATCTTCATTTATACGGCCATGGAAAGATGGAAGTAGCGAGATGGTAGACGACTTTATCTCAAAGTGAGATGCCGTCGCCTCCGGTAAGTCGATACATGTTTGTGGCGTGTAAGTCGTGGGAATAAAGTAGTCTTTAAGTGGAGGAGGTGACGGTATATTAAGATTATTCATATTATTTCCGTTGTTTCCGTCAGCCATTTTAATCGGTTCGATTTTAAAAGTTCGCGTTCTCCTTAATCGTTTAAGGGTACTTTGAATTTCGGCCTCAAATAACGATGACGGAATTGGCGTTGATTCGTCGTCTTGCAACCTAGCTCTAGAAGCTTGGGTTGCGGACTTACTAACTCTTAAAGTACGTTCAAGTTCAAGATCGATAAAATGTAATTCAGGTTTATTTGAACGCGTACCAAACATAAACTAAAAGAAAATAAACTAAAAATAACGTCTGACTCTACAAAAACAGAAAACAGTCATGCAAATAAGACAATAAGCAAGCACACAGTACTACTATGATGCATGAATATTATCCTGTAATGCAATGACCGCGTCAAGCCCAGCGCCCCGGGTTTCCTAGCTAATGCAGTGCAAGTCACCCTAAACTAATGCAAATAGTGCGTCACAGCGCTCTGACTTACAGTGGTTTGAGGCAAATTAAAGGAAGCGAATTACTTGTTTTTTTTTTTTTTTTTTTTTTTTTTTCGCGTAAGCTCCTTTGACGTGCACATCTGCTCCACTCGAAATGCTAGAATTTTGTGTACCTAAGAAATTACAAAAATAAAAAGAAAAGTTAGTGACTCAAAATAAAAATGAAAAAATAAAAAAAGGAAAAAAAACCTAATCTAATATTTACGAATTAACTAAACTAAGATTATAAAACTAAAGGTAGTAATTTACAATCCCCGGCAACGGAGCCAAAAATTGATCTTGTCAGGATCAATATATAAAAGTATACTTTACTTTTCTAAAGATTTGCAGTGTGGAAGTAAAAGTTGAACCCACAAAGATTGATTAACTACCGCGCTTTAATTTTAAAACTTAAATCTAATTAATTAAGAAAAATAGATTTTGATTTAATTTTAATAAAACTAAGAACAATAAAGTAAATCTAAATTATAAAAGCAATTAAAGTTATTTTAAAGATATTTAGAGGGAACCTAGGATTGCAAATCCACCACTAGCTTCATAATAGGAATATTTATGAATCACTTTAGCTTATTACGTTGGATGATAATGGGGAATTGTAGCTACAAGCCCAATTCCTCGGTCAAGAAAATAACTATGGTTCAAGCACCAACATAATCCATCTTCGGTTAGCATGAATTATCCCACACTAAACTAGGGCTATGGTATAATCCGTCTAATCTAGGCATGGACTATTCGGATACTTGATAGCACAATTCAATTTAAGCACCATTACATGTAAATAATCTAAACAAGCACAGCAAGTATAGATCATTGAGCACATCACAGTCAAAATAGATCTAAGACAAGAATAAACTTTGAAAGTAATGATTTAATCAATAGAAGTACGATTTATTTATAAAAATCCTCTATACATGTAATCATCATCCATACATAATAAAACTAAAATAAAAACATAAATAAAACCCTATTACTTGGCTAGGGTTTCATTGAAACCCTAGATCTAGGTTTAGTTGGCCATAGAATTGATGAATAGCAAGAGGTTGATGGAGGAGGCCATGGAAATTCTTGGTCTTCTTCTTCTTCTCCTTACTTTTCTCTCTTCAATGGCTGAAATTTTAGTTGTATATGGCTGTATCTAATGTTGTGTAATGATGTGTAACCTTAAATTTGAGTTAGAATAGGATTTATATAGAGTTTGGAAGGATTTAGGAAGCTTTCCTAAGCCAAATTGCACTAAAACTGCTGTTTTTACGTTTCTAGACGTATTCAACCAATTCGGATCGCACAGGGGCCTTCAGGACCTCGAAATACGCATTTTTGACTTTTTCAACAGGTCGCTCGCGCGGGTCGCTCCAGCGACCTGGGCATTTTCCAGATTTTTCTCAGATTTCCGCTACTCTGAGCGACTTTCGTAGAATTACGATAACTTTTGACTCGGACCTCGTATTGACTCACCATTTGCTGCCACGCGTCCGTAACTCGAAGATCTACAGTTTATATCTCTGGAGAAATTTCTCAAATCTGAAGTATTCCTTGTCAAAAATACAATTTTCCGAGGTTGCTACTGCATTCATCCTTCACCGGAATCACCGTTTGAGCCCAGAATGACTTCCAAAGCCACTAATCATTGGATTTTTGTGCATTTTAATGTTAAAGCTCCAAAACCTACAAAATATAGAATACTTATTAAAAATCACTTAATAACTACATGAAATTGGCTAACAAAGCGTATTTTTAGGACTATAAACGGCACTATTCGTCGCCGATCAGTGACAAACAAAGAATATTGCATATCCATGTGCCAATATAATAGATATAGTGCTCATTTAATCCCCAAATTCCTAATTTTACATGCATTTTTAAATTAATATGATTTAATGATGATGTCACTCAAATGTGTGTAACTATGTGCTTTTACATGTTTTATTGCTTAAGTAAAAAAGTGAAGTTGAAATAATGCAATAAAGGGAAGAAAAGACGTAGCAAACACACGGGATTATCTCACATGTGCTTACTACGTTTCTGTCCTAACTTTCAACTAATGAATAAAAAAAGAGAACAAAAAAAAGAATTTGAAAAAGTTGTCAAGGCAGTTAATGCCTTGACAACGATATGTATATGTATATGTAAACTAATAGATTCTCTTTCTCTCTTTCTATCTCTCTTTCTGTCTCTTTCTCTTTTCTCTCTCTTTCTCTCTTTCTCTCTTTCTCTCAGCAGGTCTGTCTGACAGGGGAGGAAAAAATTGGACGAGTGAAGAAAAATTGGCAAACGCACTGCTTTCTCCTGTTCAAATGACGAATGGAATGACGAATTTATACCAAACTTTCGTTTATAAAACTATAGTCATAATTCACTTGAATTTTCTTATTCTTTACATTTTTGTTATTAGCTTTAGATTTAGAAAGTGTGACTAGGAAACAACCAATATATTTACTTTTATAACATCATTCCTTAAATAAATTCAAATGTAGACTTCTATGTTCAACATTTCACATCAAGCATCATCAACTTTTTCTACAGCATTTGAGCTAGCAATCAGATTCTAAATCAAGTTATCTAAATCATATATCAAACATAGAATACAGATAAAGCATAATACCCTAATTAGATGCAAGCATTCAAAAATATATACATCCACGCTACAATCAATCAACATAACAGTGAGAGCATAATACAGTAAACAGAAATCGATCTCTATGTAGAAAAAAACAGGATCCAAGGTTAGGGTTTTCCCCTCTTTTCTAGGTATGGATTTATTTGGAGTTCAAGAAAACCCTTCTCAGTCCAAAATTCCACCATGGAGGAGAGAGAAGATGAAACCCTAACCCTTATGTATATATATACACAGATATTTTGAGAGTGAGAAAGAGAGAGAATGAGAGAATTTGAGACAGATTTGGGTATCGGTTTGATGGATGAAAGAGTGTACGTGTGAATATTCTAACTGGCTGCAGCAACCAGCGGCAACAGGCGGCTTTGTTGCTGGCAGCGGGCGGTGAGCTCTTCACTCTGATCATCACTTCTCTCTCTCTCTCTCTCTCTCTCTCTCTATCATTCTAATATTCTATCGATAAAATTTATGGCTCATTTCTCCTTTTGTTTTCTTTTTTCTTTTTCCTTTTCTTTATGAATTTTGATTCTAGTCAAAATTTGTAACTGCAATTTACTGTTAGAAAATTTGAAAAACCCAAAAGCTATAAATTACCAATGGAATTGAAACAATTGTAACAGAAATTTACCATTACAAATTAGTAAATGAAAATTTCCATTGGAAAACCAAATTCGTTTCTATTAGAAATGTGCCCAAATGGTGTAGTGTAAAAAAGTTTGGAACCCCAAATTTCCAGTTTTTATAACAAGTTCCATTCACTAGAAGACATAATTTGCAAGTAAATGCCAGATTTCTTTGCCACGTAGTTGTTATAATCACCTACTAAAGTCCCAAGCACACCTTATCCATTTCTCATTCCCAAATTAGATTAGGATTTGGTTTGACCTTGCTTGTATTCTTGGAGTTCTTCCACTGTGACCCAGCAAGAAATCAAAGTCAAAGGTTTAGCATTTTATTTTTAGTTCAGTATTTCAATTTATTTATGTTTTATTAGCTTAGATGTACTAAGCTTTGTTATTTTGTAAATTCCACGAATTCAATCCCAACTCATGTCAAGTGAAGAATAAGTATATTAATATTAGCTTTCACTATTACCTTGGTATTATGACCTTAATCTTAGCTAGACGGTGATTGTATACATCTATTTAATTTTTCTTTAAAATTTATTTAGAAGGCAGTTTCAATTCCAAAAATGGTAGGCTAAAGCTTTAATTGGGAATATGCAATAAAAACTCAGAAATCACAACTTCTGTGCACTAATCTCAAATGGGCAAATTTATCTAGATGGATTGTTTTTTCCATTTATGGCCAAAAAATATCTATAGTTTATGACTATTTAATATATTTATAGACTATGGCTATATTGGACTTTAAAGATTGCGTATTTGAAATAAGAATTTAATTGTGTGAATTATCAAACTATGCCTTTTGTCATAAAAAAATACCTAGCATACACAAACAATTTATTTAATAAAATTTATATTTCAAGTATGTGTACAAGTATTGTCGCGCCCGCCCCAAAGATGGGGGGGGGGGGGGTCCTTTTGAGGATCGCAACCGTTTACGTCGAGAAGAGTGAAAGTAGATGAGGTGTGTAAAAAGTGGGAGTAGGGCCGAGTAAGAGTTCAGAGTCGCCATCTAACATTTATTCGGGGAGTTAGGATCCTTGCAAAGACAATCGACACGATCATCTTTGACTTTTTAGCAAAATTGTTTTAAAAAAGAAAGGTCCTTTAAAAGTGTGACTCCTGATAGTCATGCGAAACTAGAGTCCTTGAAGTGGGTTCGGGGACTCGATTATGTTGAGAGAAGATGTTAGGCACCCTTGAGCATCCATGTGACACACGGTTTCCAATTTTAGTGGTTTTCATAGTAGTGGGGCATAAGTAAGAAGTAGTTGAATATATATACAAGAAATTGAACTCGAGCGTCCGTGAAACACAGTCGACGATATGTATGTATATATATATCTCGACTCGAGATAAGTAAAAGATATTTAGAATGTGAGAAAGTATAAGTAGTGGATGGTTATGGCTGCACCCTAGTAAGGGTTGCATATGTATCTCGACCCGAGAATCAGGTCGTATGTAGTTCTGTGCTGTGTATATGCGTGTGAGCGTTTTGGTCGATCTAGACCGTTAGTGTGTAAAATAGTGTTTTTGAGTAAAGTCGGTATAGCTAGGAACTTTAACCTTAAGAAAGTAGTGAGTTATGATAAAGTGTTTTGAGTAGAAGTCGGAGTAGATTGACCGCGCGATGAGTTTTTTGTAATTTTGTTTCTATGATTTTTTGTCTTTTTGTTTTATGTGCCGGAAGTAAGGGTCAGTGCCCAAAGGTTGGTAAACGTGTACCGAAAGTATGGGTCGGCGCCCAGTGATTTGAGAAAGTACATGAAGTAAGGGTCGATGCCCAGTGTAAGTGGTTTCAAAGTAGTCGTGAAGTAATTGATAAGTTCATAGATTTGTTATAACAGTAAGTAAATAAAGCAGTAAAGGTGGATGGACTGGCCAGTGGATTTACAGGGAGGCCACACCACTAAGAGTAATAGTTGAGGATGTTACCTATGCATAGACGACTATTGAAGTTCAATCGATGTTTGTTAAAAAAGAATGAAGGAAATATGAGAAACGTTGCAGAAATAATTCGAGAAGGCCCAAGTCACATTTTGACACAAAATCTACTTAAAAGGATGTCATGTTTGGGTCCGGAAGGGCCGGAACAGTCAGAAAAGCTATAAGTCGGGCCAGAATGGTCCGGGTTGAATTGAGCAGGACCCGCAGGGGTTAAAACTGGTACTTTCTGGGTTAATTTGAAGCTGTGGTTGAGCTGGGCTAATGGGTTTTTGATTTACAAAGATGAAGGTGGTTTTGGTCTAGTGTTTGAGAAAAAACAAAGGTTTTTTTTTTTTTTTTTTTTTTTTTTTTGGGGGGGGGTTCTAGGGATTTTCCAAACAAAGCCTAAGGGAAAAGAGTGAATTGGACCCTTTGTTTTAGGCTTCTAGGGATTTTCAAAATAAAGCCTAAGGGAGAGAGTGAATTGGGAAATTTTGGAAGGGGGGACCTTCTATTTTTAGGGAAAATTTTGATTTTAAAAAATATTAATTAAATAAAAATAAAAATAAAAATAAAAATAATAATGAAGTAATAAAATATGTAGATATTGTGTGTGTGCGCCGCGTTTTCTGGGATTTTTCGGAAAGCTACGTGGTTGAAAACTGGACCGCTGGGTTCTCGTGACTAACACAGAATTTCGAAGTCGGAATTTGATTTTTAAAACTGTCACGCCCCGAAAGCCGAAGCGTGAGGAAAGAGAAAGGATAGAGAATTAGAGAGAATAAAATTAAAATCTTTACACGAAATGCGGAAGAGACTTTGGAAACCCACGGGGATTCCCACAAGGATGACTCACTAATACGTAATTCCTAAATGGAATTACATGCTAATGAGTCCAACAAAATATAGAAGCACTAGAAAATTTAATTAAGAAACTACCCGGGCAAGTACTAGTTTCAAGGAGAGAAAGGAAAATACAATAACTTTGAAAAAATGGCATTTTTTTGATAGTTGCTGAATTTTAAAACACCTATATATGGTTATATCTTTAGATTTTTCACATTCTGTCCGCGTGGGTCCAAGTAAAATTTAATTCTGCACAACTTTCGGCTAATGACATTTTGTCCAATTCCTCACCGTTTGGACAGAAAACTGAAATAACAGTAGCAGTTTCTCCCTTTTTGACAGCAACTTGACAGCATTTCAACATGTTCCCAACTATACCAAATTTTCAAGTTTAAACCTTGGTACAAGACTAAACAAGTCCTAAACAATATATAACACGTATCTAGACCAAACGGAACTTCATCTACTCGAAATTTATTAAAAACGAGGAGTGAAAGAGATGAATAGAGGAAGAATGGGAGAGGGAGAGATTGGGAGAGAGAGATTTTAAAACATTTCTTTTAAAAACAAAATGGACAAATCCGGCAAGGATTTCATACAGATATAATAAGTCTGGTAGGGACAAAACCAAACATAAATGAATCCGGCAAGGATTCCATACGATTACACTGAGTCCGGCAAGGACAAAACCAAACATAAATGAATCCGGCAAGGATTCCATACGATTACACATACATAAAACTTTAAAAAGAGATTCTACCGTCTCGGAAACATAATTTACATAACATAATTAAGTTTAATAAGTAGAAAAGACAAGGACTAACATTTGTCCATCAATTACAACAAGGCTTCCCAAAATGACAAAATATGGAAGTCCAAGCATTAGAAGTTTTGTAATAAAAATAATACAACCATTCTCTTGAAGAGTACTAGACTATTACAAACTTCCCCAACTAGTTAAAATTTACATAAGAACTATCCATATACATGTCTAAGCACAAGTCTTCAAAACAGGACAAAAGATGTCAAGACCCACGCGTCGGGTCTCATGTGCCCTTTACCCTTATCAAGCTCACCTGAAAAATGTTTTGTCGTTTTTATGAGAACGACGGCTCGTAGAAAACATTGAAACAATTCTATATGCTATCCATGACTAAAATGAAATGAGATGCAATGGGTCGCCACCACGGCTACAATGAAATGATTAAAGCCGCAAGGCTATGCGTGATATGTGCACACCTCTCTCACTACCGGACCATGAGCCACCCACGCATGGAGTGTAGCATACCAACTTCCGGGAGCCAACCGAATATAGCTGGAGTTTGAATGTTTCTAAGGGTCATTCTCCCTGTCTCACATCACAACCCACGTCCGGATTTCTTAAATAAAATTCCCTCACATGGGGTTTTTCTCTTTTCAAAACAAAACATTTATGTAGTGTTCATGTAATGCTTGCCGATTTGGCCTCAATGCATATGATGTTGATAATGATTTTAAGAATGGTTCACTACAATATATTAAGCCATAATTCTAGTCCATTAGAGATGATATCAAGAAATTCAAAGAATGTAATTAAATTTCATAATTTAACATTCCTAACGAGAATTTCTAAACTAACGTCCTAACATGTGTTTGCACATAAAGGGAGCATCCTAAGCATATCTAACACCACATAATCAAATTTAACACAACAAGAGCACAAAATTCAATATTTAGCATACAACCTTTAATTTACAACTTTGAGTAATTCTAATGCATGTGTCCAAATTATCATTCTAACATTCCTCTAATTATGTTTAGCACCCCAAAATCACAACTAAAGCATATAAATCACATTATAGTGTAATAATTCCAACATTACAACTTTGAGAAATCCTAATGCATGTGTCCAAATTATCATTCTAAAATTTCTCTAATTATATTTAGCACCACAAAATCACCACTAAAGCATGTAATTCACATTTTAGGCATAATAATTCCAACATTACAACTTAGGGGAAAATCCTACACATGTGACTAAATTCTCTCCTAGCACATATAAATGAACTCAAAGCATCTTAGACATGTATAATATATAAAATTGCACAATGTAAAACTACCTTAGTGTAGGTTTTCCAAAATAAATGGAAAATCACCCAAAATTTGAGAAAGAAGCAAATGATTCCAAATGGCTTCAAGAATATGGAAAGAGAGGTCCTAGGAGACCCAAAAGTCCACTGCATGCACTAATTCCTCAATGAGACTCCATGGATGAAGATGAGAAGTTTGGGTTCTCTATGAAATTTGGGAAAACTAGGGTAGAGGTCACCAAAACGAATTTCGTTGGTACCATTAGAAAGCTTTTGAAAT
The DNA here is from genome assembly GCA_033977485.1 of Hydrangea macrophylla. Taxonomy (NCBI): domain Eukaryota; kingdom Viridiplantae; phylum Streptophyta; class Magnoliopsida; order Cornales; family Hydrangeaceae; genus Hydrangea; species Hydrangea macrophylla. The sequence continues at coordinate 42,647,442 of CM066993.1, forward strand.
TCTAAGAAAGTTTTGTGAAATAGCTAAACTCACGAAAATGATTTCTTGGTGGTCTATTAGGAGGTTGAAGAAGAGGGTTTATGTATACCCATTTTGATAGATGAAGAAGATGAAGAAGAGAGAGAGAGAGAAAGGAAAAGAAAAAAAAAATAAAATGAGGAATGGGGGAGTAATGGCCGGCTCTTTAAGAGTTGGGTGGGGCCCACTTTAAGTTTTGTTTAGTTTTTATTTGTATTAAATGTGTATAGTTGTAATGCATGTGTGTGTGTGTGTGGTCCACTTCTACACTCCAATTTAAAACATGTACCCACATTAACCCTAGTAAAAAAAATATTGTAATAAAATAAAATAATATCAATTAAGAAAAGAAAATAAATAAATGAATAATTAATTAAATATAGTGACACAAGTTCATATAAATTCAAATACTGCCCCAAAATAATTAACAGGCTCACTCTTAATCATTTAATTGGGGTTTTACCCTTAATTAAAATTTTGAATTATGACAATCTACTCCCCTTAAAAGAATTCCATCCCGGAATTCGGAGCAAATAAGCGAAAAAGGGAGCAACGACTTGCTCAAACCTTGACTAACTAATATTATTAAATGAAAGAGACTTACTCTACTCGGGGAAAAGGTAAGGGTAACTCTTCCTAGCTTCATCCTCGTCCTCCCAAGTCGATTCGGAAATACCATGATGATTCCACTGAATTCTTACCAACGGGATAACCCTCCCTCGTAACACACGATCTTTCTTCTCAAGGATACGGATGGGTTGCTCTTCATACGACGCGTCTTCTCCAAGAGGCAACTCGGTCTAATCTATGATATGCGATGGATCGGGGTAATGCTGACGGAGTGGATCGGAGTTACACCTACGAAGCATTGAAACATGAAATACATTGTGAACACTCGAGAGTTGAGGCGGAAGAGCTAAGCGATACGCGACTTCACCAATCCTTTCAAGAATCTCAAACGGTCCCACAAACCGCGGTGCTAATTTCCCGCTTTGTCCAAAACGTTGTAATCCACGACGCGGCGAAACCTTTAGAAACACGTGATTACCAACTTCAAATTCCAAAGGCCGGCGGTGACGGTCGACATAAGATTTCTGACGACTCTGAGCTGAAATCAACTTTTCACGAATCACTTTAATCTTTTCTGACGTCTCTCTAACCATATCGGGTCCATGAAGAATAGTCTCACCTACCTCGCCCCAACATAAAGGAGATCGACACGGGCGGCCATACAACGCATCAAACGGTGCCATCTGAATACTAGCTTGATAACTGTTATTATACGCAAACTCGGCCAATGGCAAATGTTCTTCCCAATTATCACCCAGTTCCATAATACTGGCTCTCAACATGTCCTCTAAGATTTGAATAGTACGCTCGGACTGCCCATCTGTCTGACGATGGAACGCTGTGCTAAGAAGAAGTTGAGTACCCAAAGCTTTCTGCAAACTCTGCCAAAAGTGAGATACAAACTTCGAATCACGATCCAATACAATCGAAACTGGGATACCATGAAGTCTCACAATCTCTCAGATGTAAATCATACTAAGAGTGTCTGCAGTGTCGGTTACCTTAATTGGTAAGAAATGTGCCGATTTAGTCAAACGGTCCACAATGACCCAAATAGCATTATGCTTACGCAAGGTCCTAGGAAGTGCCGTAACAAAGTCCATAGTGATATGCTCCCACTTCCACTCGGGAATAGGGAGAGGTTGTAACAAACCTGCGGGTCTCTGATGCTCGGCCTTTACTTGTTGACAAACTGGACAACTTGCGACGAACTCAACAACTGCTCTTTTCAAGCCTTTCCACCAATACTGACGGCGTAAATCATGGTACATTTTTGTACCCCTCGGATGAACGACGAAGCGGGAATGATGAAATTCTTTCAAAACCTCCTCTCGACAAGCTACGGGAACAAAGACTCGATTTCGAAACCTCAAACCTCTATTATCATCGAAAGTCCAACCCTTTTTCAAATCTCCATTAAGCATACGGGACTTTAAGGACATGGTCTCATCATCGGATTTCTGTAATTCCAAAATTCGGTTCAAAAGTGACGGTTGAACGGTCAAAGTGAACAAAGTAGCTAGATTGGGATTTTCTGTGCAATGAATCTCAAAATCATCAAGGTGTTCAAACATCCTCCACTCTTGGATAGGTAAATAGGCTAAGGTGCCACGGGGTTTACGACTAAGGGCATCGGCCACGACATTAGCCTTACCCGGATGGTATTGCAAGTCAAAGTCATAATCTCCTAAATACTCCATCCAACGGCGTTGTCTCAAATTAAGGTCTCGTTGAGTAAAAATATATTTAAGGCTTTTGTGATCGGAAAATACCTCAAATTTTTCACCATACAAGTAGTGTCTCCAACCTTTTAAAGCAAACACAACGGCGGCAAGCTCTAAATCGTGAGTAGGGTAATTTTTCTCGTGAGGTTTCAATTGTCTCGAACCATAAGCTACGACTTTACCCTCTTGCATTAATACACAACCCAAACCTTTAAGTGAAGCATCACAATAAACGGTATAGTTCAATCCACGCTCGGGAATAACAAGGATAGGTGCCGAAGTCAAACGGTTTTTCAATTGTTGGAAAGCATTTTCACAAGAATCGTCCCATATGAATTTCACCCCCTTCCTAGTAAGCTTAGTCATAGGCATAGCTAAACGGGAAAAGTTCTCAACGAAGCGACGGTAATAACCTGCTAGTCCCAAGAAACTACGAACTTCAAATACATTCTTCGGTGACTGCCAATCTAGAACGGCCTCAATCTTAGAAGGATCAACGGATACCCCATCACCCGAAACAACATGACCCAGAAATTTCACTTCCGATAACCAAAATTCACACTTAGAAAATTTTGCATACAAACGGTGCCCTCTCAAGACTTCTAATACAATTCGAAGATGTTCCTCATGTTTTTCTCTAGAAGGTGAATAGATTAATATGTCGTCTATGAATACAATCACAAACTTATCTAAGAATGGGCTAAAGATGCGGTTCATCAAATCCATGAAAGCGGCGGGTGCATTCGTTAAACCGAATGGCATAACAAGAAACTCGAAATGACCATAACGTGAACGAAAAGCTGTCTTAGGAATGTCACAGTCGCGAACTCGCAATTGATGATAACCCGACCTCAAGTCGATCTTAGAAAAACAAGTTGAACCACGAAGTTGGTCAAAGAGGTCATCAATTCTAGGAAGCGGATATTTGTTCTTTATTGTAACGTGGTTTAGCTTACGATAGTCAATACATAATCGAAGTGATCCATCTTTCTTCTTTGCGAAAAGGACGGGTGCTCCCCAAGGAGAAGTACTAGGACGAATAAAACCTTTGAGTTGTAAATCCTCTAACTGTGTCTTTAATTCTTTCAACTCAGTGGGTGCCATGCGATACGGTGGAATTGAAATTGGTGATGTACCGGGAACTAAATCTATCGCGAATTCATTCTCACGGATAGGTGGCAAACCAGGTAAGTCCTCAGGAAAAACATCGGAATACTCACTAACAATCGGAGGAAATTCAATCAAAGTTGGCTCATCTTCATCGGAAAACAAACTAGCAAGGTAGTCATTATGATTCTTTCTTTTACATAAACTGTGAAGTGAATGCATCGAAAAGTCTAAGTGATCACCCTCAAAACGACCAAGGTCCCCGGAAGGTAACACAAAAGCAACTCTTCTCTTGAAACAATCAACAAAGGCTCGGTAGGTAGTTAACCAGTCCATACCCAAAATTACATCAAAACTAAGCATGTCTATAACGATTAGATCAACAATGATGTTCTTGTCGGCAAGAACAAGTTCACAACCACGACATACCCGATCCAAGGGAACTAAACCTCCAACGGGAGTATCGACTAAAAGTGTAGAAGTTAAATGGCTCACTTCTAAATCCAAGGATGATGCACAAGATGAAGATATAAATGAATATGATGCGCGGGTATCAATAAGCACAGAAGCTCTAGAACTGAACACTAATAACGTACCTCGAATAACTGAAGCATCAGATTTAACTACAGAAGGTGCGGCGGCAGCAAGGTTGAACACAGCAGGAGGTGGCTTAGAAGCTTGTTGTCCTCCTCCACGATGTCCCACATGATGGTACTGACCCCTAGGAGCATTAGACTTAAAGCTCTGAGCAGAAGGAGCTGACGGTGGTGTCAAAAGAGGTGGCCTATAACTCTGCTGATAAGGTCCAGGAAAAGGTGGACGAATTTGTGGTGGTACAACTGCCTGCGATGATGTCTGATTAAATGGACACTCTCTAAATATGTGGTTTGGGTCACCACAACCATAACAATTCCTTGGACCGAAGTTACCCCCTCCACAGGAGCGACCAGAACGATAAGAACCACGGGACTGAGATTGATGTGACTGAGATTTAGGCGGGAGCTGAGAAACTGGCTGAGCTTGAACAGGTATCGGAGAAGAATATGTAGAATGTTGAGGGACATACTCTTGCTTCTGCTTCTTGAATTGGTGTCCACTTGATGAACCTGACTGATTACCCTTCGATGGAGCACGAATTTCCTTATCTTTCTTTGAACTCAAATACTCTTCCTCGAACACAAGTGCTTTCTGAACCACTTTACTATAAGAGTCCAATTCAAACCCAACAACTTTTGCACGAAGTCCCTGACGAAGTCCATTCTCAAAAGTCCTAGCCTTAATTTTATCGTCGGCAGTGATATCGGGTGCAAAACGAGCTAAGTCCCCAAAACGAGCTTCATAATCTGTAACGGACATCTCACCCTGACGAAGATTGAGGAATTCGATTCTCTTGGCATTACGAGCAACTGGTGGAAAATACTTATCGAGGAATAGCTGGGTAAAGGTGTTCCAAGACATACCCTCCAAAGTTTGCGTAGTAAGGACAAGTTCCCACCAAATTTGGGCTCGACCCGCCAATTGAAATGTAGCAGCATCTATGCGGAGGTTATCTTCAACAATACCGAGATGTTCAAAGATACGAGTAATCCTCTTTAACCAAAGCTCCGCTTGAACAGGGTCTGTTTCTCCCGAGAAAACTGGAGGATTCTTTCTACCAAATTCTCTCATAGCCGATTGTGCCCTCGGCTCCCCCTGAACAACAGGTACTACTGGAGCCACGCCGGCAGGAGCTACCGGTGGTGGTGGTATATCATTCCTTGCTGCTTGGGCAGCTTGAGTGAAATCCCTCATAGCAGCGGCCATCTCACGTAAGAACTGAGCTCCATCGGGAACTCCTAGAGTAGATTCAGGTATAGAAGCTGGAGTAGATTCAGTAGTAGGAACTGGAGCAGAAGCGGATGAGGAAGACTGGGCTCCTCGACCTGCGGCTCCACCTCGGCCCCTAGCACGACCTCTAGCACGGCTAGGAGGTCGGCCTCTAGCACGGCCTCTAACACGCGGCGGCATAGCTAGGTAGAGAACAACTACGAGGTAACAAGGGATTAGATTTTTAACATCCTACTATACCTCTAATTCAATCATTTATCGAATCAAGGTTATATTACCATAATCAATGTAAACACATAGAACATGAAAATTTAACATGTAGTCATATAGTCCCGAAGGCATTCAACATATTGGCATGCTCACTAGGCCACTCCATACTCAATGCAATCTCTAAAGAGAACAATGAAAGTACAAATAAAACTTAGACATGTAGTAAATAAAAACAATTTTGCAAGTAAGCCCAAATTTAACTCCCATAGCCCCTAGGTATTCAAACCCGGTTGGCTCTGATACCAATCTGTCACGCCCCGAAAGCCGAAGCGTGAGGAAAGAGAAAGGATAGAGAATTAGAGAGAATAAAATTAAAATCTTTACACGAAATGCGGAAGCGACTTTGGAAACCCACGGGGATTCCCACAAGGATGACTCACTAATACGTAATTCCTAAATGGAATTACATGCTAATGAGTCCAACAAAATATAGAAGCACTAGAAAATTTAATTAAGAAACTACCCGGGCAAGTACTAGTTTCAAGGAGAGAAAGGAAAATACAATAACTTTGAAAAAATGGCATTTTTTTTATAGTTGCTGAATTTTAAAACACCTATATGTGGTTATATCTTTAGATTTTTCACATTCTGTCCGCGTGGGTCCAAGTAAAATTTAATTCTGCACAACTTTCGTCTAATGACATGTTGTCCAATTCCTCACCGTTTGGACAGAAAACTGAAATAACAGTAGCAGTTTCTCCCTTTTTGACAGCAACTTGACAGCATTTCAACATGTTCCCAACTATACCAAATTTTCAAGTTTAAACCTTGGTACAAGACTAAACAAGTCCTAAACAATATATAACACGTATCTAGACCAAACGGAACTTCATCTACTCAAAATTTATTAAAAACGAGGAGTGAAAGAGATGAAAAGAGGAAGAATGGGAGAGGGAGAGATTGGGGAGAGAGAGATTTTAAAACATTTCTTTTAAAAACAAAATGGACAAATCCGGCAAGGATTTCATACAGATATAATGAGTCCGGTAGGGACAAAACCAAACATAAATGAATCCGGCAAGGATTCCATACGATTACACTGAGTCCGGCAAGGACAAAACCAAACATAAATGAATCCGGCAAGGATTCCATACGATTACACATACATAAAACTTTAAAAAGAGATTCTACCGTCTCGGAAACATAATTTACATAACATAATTAAGTTTAATAAGTAGAAAAGACAAGGACTAACATTTGTCCATCAATTACAACAAGGCTTCCCAAAATGACAAAATATGGAAGTCCAAGCATTAGAAGTTTTGTAATAAAAATAATACAACCATTCTCTTGAAGAGTACTAGACTATTACAAACTTCCCCAACTAGTTAAAATTTACATAAGAACTATCCATATACATGTCTAAGCACAAGTCTTCAAAACAGGACAAAAGATGTCAAGACCCACGCGTCGGGTCTCATGTGCCCTTTACCCTTATCAAGCTCACCTGAAAAATGTTTTGTCGTTTTTATGAGAACGACGGCTCGTAGAAAACATTGAAACAATTCTATATGCTATCCATGACTAAAATGAAATGAGATGCAATGGGTCGCCACCACGGCTACAATGAAATGATTAAAGCCGCAAGGCTATGCGTGATATGTGCACACCTCTCTCACTACCGGACCATGAGCCACCCACGCATGGAGTGTAGCATACCAACTTCCGGGAGCCAACCGAATATAGCTGGAGTTTGAATGTTTCTAAGGGTCATTCTCCCTGTCTCACATCACAACCCACGTCCGGATTTCTTAAATAAAATTCCCTCACATGGGGTTTTTCTCTTTTCAAAACAAAACATTTATGTAGTGTTCATGTAATGCTTGCCGATTTGGCCTCAATGCATATGATGTTGATAATGATTTTAAGAATGGTTCACTACAATATATTAAGCCATAATTCTAGTCCATTAGAGATGATATCAAGAAATTCAAAGAATGTAATTAAATTTCATAATTTAACATTCCTAACGAGAATTTCTAAACTAACGTCCTAACATGTGTTTGCACATAAAGGGAGCATCCTAAGCATATCTAACACCACATAATCAAATTTAACACAACAAGAGCACAAAATTCAATATTTAGCATACAACCCTTAATTTACAACTTTGGGTAATTCTAATGCATGTGTCCAAATTATCATTCTAACATTCCTCTAATTATGTTTAGCACCCCAAAATCACAACTAAAGCATATAAATCACATTATAGTGTAATAATTCCAACATTACAACTTTGAGAAATCCTAATGCATGTGTCCAAATTATCATTCTAAAATTCCTCTAATTATATTTAGCACTACAAAATCACCACTAAAGCATGTAATTCACATTTTAGGCATAATAATTCCAACATTACAACTTAGGGGAAAATCCTACACATGTGACTAAATTCTCTCCTAGCACATATAAATGAACTCAAAGCATCTTAGACATGTATAATATATAAAATTGCACAATGTAAAACTACCTTAGTGTAGGTTTTCCAAAATAAATGGAAAATCACCCAAAATTTGAGAAAGAAGCAAATGATTCCAAATGGCTTCAAGAATATGGAAAGAGAGGTCCTAGGAGACCCAAAAGTCCACTGCATGCACTAATTCCTCAATGAGACTCCATGGATGAAGATGAGAAGTTTGGGTGCTCTATGAAATTTGGGAAAACTAGGGTAGAGGTCACCAAAACGAATTTCGTTGGTACCATTAGAAAGCTTTTGAAATTCTAAGAAAGTTTTGTGAAATAGCTAAACTCACGAAAATGATTTCTTGGTGGTCTATTAGGAGGTTGAAGAAGAGGGTTTATGTATACCCATTTTGATAGATGAAGAAGATGAAGAAGAGAGAGAGAGAAAGGAAAAGAAAAAAAATAAAATGAGGAATGGGGGAGTAATGGCCGGCTCTTTAAGAGTTGGGTGGGGCCCACTTTAAGTTTTGTTTAGTTTTTATTTGTATTAAATGTGTATAGTTGTAATGCATGTGTGTGTGTGTGTGGTCCACTTCTACACTCCAATTTAAAACATGTACCCACATTAACCCTAGTAAAAAAAATATTGTAATAAAATAAAATAATACCAATTAAGAAAAGAAAATAAATAAATGAATAATTAATTAAATATAGTGACACAAGTTCATATAAATTCAAATACTGCCCCAAAATAATTAACAGGCTCACTCTTAATCATTTAATTGGGGTTTTACCCTTAATTAAAATTTTGAATTATGACAACAACGTTGTTTGACACACATTTGGCACCAGTTATAGCAGAACGTTCCGATGGAGGTGCACTTTCCAAATCCGTTGTCAGAATGAGACGAAATTACATGGATCCCTTTATTTTAATGTGAATAGTATTTTCCACCAATAAGAAAGTGACTCCTATGGCGCAATTGGCCCAAATATGGATTACTTAGTCGCTAAGAAAAGAAAATATCTAGATATCTGTACACGCGCCGCGCTTCCGAATTCTCTGGAAGGCAGTGTGACGAAAACTTAGACTTCCGTGGTCCTGTTGACAAACGTGGAATTTTAGTGCAAAAATGAAATTCTTGAAAAGCTATCTGACTCGTATTAAGCACCTATCTTGACAAATCTGTTAATTAAAGTGTGCTTTTTCATAATTTGGTATCGGATTGAAACGAAGTTTATAGGAATATTTCCGACTCGATGTAAAGTGTTTTAATCCAGACTGAAAATACCACAGCCGATTTGATCTCGAAGACCAGGACTTTCTTATGATTTATCAGTATAAATTGACGCAGCTGTGAGCGATCTTATCGCAGTTTTGCAACTTTCTTTGTTTGATGGCAACAAAATTTCTGAAGGCTCTTCATCTTGACAAATATGGATTTTTGGCATCAATTTTAAACTTTTCAAAGTTTTTGGGCGATGAAATGGAATTTTCCTGTTTGATTCCCACGCCTGATAAAGTACATTTTTCCAGATCCGGTGTTCGATTGAGATGAAATTTTAGGGAGTTCTCGGTAATGTCACGCACTTCCATTCTGTCATGAAAAATGCTTGTTTCGACACCTGAAAAGCTAAAAACGTAATCTCGGTCCCTCTCTGGCAAAATAACAGATTCATCCGAACTTTAAACAATGATTATTTCTTCGCTCATTGTTCGATTTTGACGATTCAAAGTTTAGGGACCTTGTATTTATGAGCTCTTCACACCCGTCGGACTCAATGTACATTATTTGTCTACCTCTTTGTAGGTGGGAAAAATCGGGTGTCTACAACGGATCCAACATGCTTTTGAAACCATGCTAGTGGGTATTCAAATTGACGACAACTTGATTTGACATTTGATTTGACCTCCGGATATTCTGATTAGGACTCCAGCTCTTCCTTTCTCAATTTGCGTGTTGGGTAGGCTCCCCCTACGACAATCATTTCTTTTTTTGGCAGGTCAAAATGGGGTGTCTACAAGTATATTTCTATCCATTAATGGACGTGCAATTATGTAGTGGCAGAGTGGTAGGGATTGGGCACTGAATAACCCACGTCCGCGGCGAGTCACGGTTTGAACCTGGCTACTGCCCAATTGCCTCTTTATTTTTCTTTAAACTAAATGACGTCGTTTCATATCAAACCTGACACACTTGATATGACTTCAACTAATATAAGTTTATTTTAAGTTAGTAGTAGAACATGAGCAACACCTACTGATTACGATACAGACACTCAAGGACCACCACTTGTATGCCAAGTTCAGTAAGTGTGAGTTCTGGTTGCAAGAACTGAAATTTTTGGGACACAAGGTGTCATCTCAAGGAATTTCTGTGGATTCATCCAAGATAGATGCTGTGTCAAACTGGGTCAGACCAAGCAACCCTACAGAAGTTAGAAGTTTTCTATGACTCGCAGGCTATTACATAAGATTTGTTGAAGGGTTTTCAAAAATAGCTGCACCATTAACTGGATTGACGAAGAAGAATTTGAAGTTCGACTAGATAGAGAAGCATGAACGCGCCTTTCTAGAGTTGAAAGAGAGACTCACTACCGCACCGGTACTAGCTATACCCAAGCCTGATAAGAAGTTCACTATCTTTAGTGACGCGTCATATCAAGTGCTAGGGTGTGTACTTATGCATGATGGCAGAGTTATCGCCTATGGATCTAGACAGTTGAAGCCGAATGAGTTGAACTATCCCATTCATGATTTGGAGTTGGCGACAGTAGTATTCGCACTCAAGATTTGGAGACACTATCTCTACAGTGAGAAGTTTGATTTATTCTCCGATCACAAGAGTCTGAAATATTTGTTCACATAGAAGAGTTGAACATGAGACAACGCAGATGGATGGAGCTGATCAAAGATTATGACTTCACGTTAGAGTACCACCCTCGTAAAGCTAATGTGGTCGCTGATGCTTTGAGTCGGCAGATTCGTGAGACGATCGCCTCCTTAATGGTTAGAGAATGGCGAGCATTGGAGACGTTGGCGGAGTTTGATGTATAGAGTGCTGAAGAAGGAAAAGGATAACTTTTTGGATGTCTTATCCTACAGCCTATTCTTATCGACCGCATTATTGGAGCACAGAAAGAAGATGAGAAGTTTCAAGCATGGTTTGCGAAGATGTCAGAGAAAGATCCGACGGAATGGAAGGTAGGAATCGATGGAGGATATCGATGCAGAGACAGATTATATGTACCAGACTGTGGGAATTTAAGAATTAATATTCTAGTAGAAGCACATAAGTCAAGATATGCAGTTTACCTAGGAGGAACGAAAATGTACAAGGATTTGAAAAGAAATTTCTGGTGGGAAGGTATGAAGAAGGATGTGGCCGAATTTGTATCCAAGTGTTTGACGTGTCAACAAGTCAAAGCCGAACATCAGAGACCATCAAGATTGTTGCAATCGCTACCTATTCCTGGTTGGAAGTGGGAGCACATAACCATGGATTTTTTAGTGGAATTGCCTCGATCTCAACAGAATGATGACGCCATTTGGGTAATTGTGGACCGACTGACAAAGTCTTCTCATTTCATCGCTTATAGTATGACATATCCAGTAGAAAAGATGAGCTGGATGTACATATAACAAGTTGTACGACTTCACAGTGCACCTGTGTCCATTGTGTCAGACCGTGACGCACGTTTTACTTCTGGATTTTGGGAAAGTTTGCAAGAAGCTATGGGAACCTCGCTCAAGATGATTACTGCTTTTCACCCTCAGACAGATGGGCAAATTGAGCGCGTTAATCAGATTATGGAGGATATGCTTAGGGCTTGTGTCATCGATTTTGAAGAATCTTGGGAGACGCACTTGCCTTTGGTTGAATTTACCTATAACAATAGTTATCACACGAGTATCGGGAAGGCTCCGTTCGAAGCATTGTATGGACGACCATGTCGTTCCCCGTTGTGTAGGGCAGAGGTGGGAGACACAAAATTATTGGGACCAGATTTGGTTAGAGAAACGAACGAAAAGATTTCTTTGGTCAAGGAAAGGTTGAGAATCGCTCAAAGCCGATATAAGAGTTATGCCGATCGACGCCGAAAAGATTTGGAGTTCAATGTTGGAGATCACGTACTTCTTAAGGTATCACCGACCCGAGGAGTGGTACGTTTTGGTCTCAAAAGAGGAAAGTTAGCCCCACGTTTCATCGGATCGTTCGAGATTTTGGAACATGTCAGAAAAGTGGCATATCGGCTGGCGCTACCACCGAAGATGTCTGGGGTTCACAATGTATTTCATGTGAGTATGCTGAGAAAATACATACGAGACCCCACGCACATGATTAGTTATAACGATATTGAGACGAGTCATAACATTTCTTATAAGGAGAGACCTGTGAAGATTCTGGATCAGAGTATCAAGAAGTTGAGAAACAAGGACATTCCGTTGGTGAAGGTTCAGTGGAATCATCATGACGAGAACGAAGCCTCGTGGGAAGTGGAAGCTGATATGAGGACGAAGTACACAGAATTATTTTAGGACTAGTTAGTCTTGATTTCAGGGACAAAATTCTGTTTAAGGGAGTAAGGATGTAACAACATACAATTCATTTCTTTATTAATTTTAGCATTTCCATAATTAATCTGTATTTGCATTGCCATATTTAAAATCAATATGTATTGTCTGTTGTTATTAATTACAATTCTTATATTTGGAATCTTATTACTTGTCTAAATTCATATTGAAATTCTTATTGGGGTCAAACTGCAATTTCTGTAAATTTAGTAATACCTATGCTGGATTTCAAAGTCTGTATTTCAAAATGGTGGAAATATTTTCTTTTAATTCAAACTGTATTTTTATAAAATCAGAAAACCATTTCTTACGTTAAAATGAATTTTCTGTATTTTTGTGGTGACCACTGCGCCCCGAAAATACCAGTTTATGTTTAAAACTGTCTACACCGTGTCAAACTTCCACAGATTTTGGAAGTGAGGTAAAGTTGGACATGACTTATGCTTTACTTTCCATTTATGGTAACTCATCATTGGATGAGGCCTTGTTTGGGAATGCTTGTAATGTATGTGTTTTTTTGTGCGTATATTAGAATTCCCAAACACATGTGTTTGTCCCCTATGAGTCTATACTTGACTCTTGGTTGATTATAGAGTTCATGTCATCTGAGTATATACGTATATGCATTGTATATATGTATTTAGCTAATTAAATTTCAATTGTTGAGTGAACATCAAATTTCTTGGCCTCCAAGAAAGCCAATTGATTTTCTTTATATAACTCTCACTCCCTCTCTCAATCTGCACTTATTTTTACAAGCTGATATAGAGAGTGTAGAGAGTGTGCAGAGAGTTACACAGATAATTTTAGAGAGAGAGAGAGCTTATATCTCCATAGCTTAAAGCTTGTAGCTTCAATTGAGTTACTTATATTTCTATTCTTTCTCAACAACTCTTCACTCTTAATCTCAGTGAGTATTATTAACTCACTTCTAATATAATTTATACCTTGTTTACTGTTTATATAGCTTGGTTTGAAGATCTCCATTATTGATTTTACGTTTGGACCTCCATAACTTTGAAATCAAGATTTTTCAAACTTGACCAAAATCTATTTTTTAGAGATGATTATGAAAGATTGTACATCATAGATGATATGTTTAAAGTATTAGGGCTTAATTTACTCAATTGAGAAAGTACATTAAGATTGAAGATTTGTCATCTTTTAGTTTTTCGTAAAATTCGTGAACTACGTTTGGATTCAAGTAAAATTGATTGTAGATTCATAATCCTTGCGAAAAATCGAAGAGATTCATATACTATAAGGCATGGTAACTTAGAGAATCAAAAATGGGTCAAAAGACCCCTTAATTTATGAAACAGGGGACAACCAGCGAGGAAGATGAAGCTACTACGTGAACTCGCGGGCGCGAGCGAGGGTCGCATGAGCGGACCGCGCGAGCGACCCCTCGCGTGAGCAATCCGCATGCGCGAGCCGTGTGATTTCAGGCAGATAGAAAAAACCTTAATAAGAAAAATAAAAAATTAGGCAGATCGCGCAAGCGATCCGCGCGCGCGATCTGTGTGAATTCTGACAGATAAAAAAGTTTTTAAGAAGAAAACAAAATTTTGGCATGTCGCACAAACGGACCGCGCAACCGACCCCTCGCGCGAGCAGCCCGCGCACGCGACCTCTGACAGTTTCTAAATTTTGCTTATTTATGTTAAGGAACTGTTTTTGATGATATTTCATGGACTTTTAAAGCTCTGTTTGGAAAATTTACTAAAACTGGAACCTATTTGGTTATGTTTGGACAATTGAAATGATGTATTACGACTTAACAATCCCCATACGTACGTTTTTCCTGTAACTCAGTATTTTACTTTTGTTTAAGTGTCATGACATGCATGTGAAGTCAGTTGTACATGCATGGTGAGTGTACATGTTGGTCAGTGTGGAAAAGAGTGTGTGGTTGAGATTGTGTTGTGGACACTCCCTGGTAATTGTGTACCAAAGTGTGACGTGTCGAGATTGCGGTGAGAGTAGCTTTGTAATGCCACAGTGGCAAAACTGGACACTCCCTGACGCCTATGGAAGCGTTAAAGTGTATGACGCCAAACTTGGACATTCCCTGGCACCCATGGTAGTACTAAAGTGTGGCCTACGGACATTCCCTGGTACCCGTGTTTGGATACTGCGTGAGGTTACCTCCGATATTTGCAAGGCGGATTAGGTACTAAAGTGTGAGGCATTGGACACTCCTTGGTACCCCGGACCAAAGTGTGAGGCAAATTGGACATTCCCTGGCACCCCTGTGCTAAAGTGTGGCTATCGGAGTATTACAAGGACACTGGTGTGAGATAGTGGGTTGTTGTGTTTGTCGAGAGAAAAGAGTCGGTAAGATGAGATGGTACATTGTTTTCATACACGGTCACATATATGAATTATATCTTTCAAATGATATTGTGGTTGTTTTCTAAAATGAACTCCTTACTTTAATATAAACTTATTGAATTTAATGGGAATTGGAAAATGGCAAATGAGTATGTGTTACATTCAAAGTTATGTTTTTAATACTCACCAGCTTCTTGAAGCTGACGGCGTCGATGCGCCCTGGACATTCGTGTTCAGGCTTTTCAGGTTATGACTATGCTGGGTCCTATGATTATGCAAACTGAGAATGGCTGCTTTAGAAGATAGAACTGTTATCAATTTCCTATATTTTAAGTTATAAATTGTTTTGTAATAAGGATAACTATAATAGACGATAGATATTGTTTTTTTTAAGGCGGTTTATGCCTTAGTTGACCCCGTATGGTAATATGTAATAAGTTAGAAAAATATTTGTAAGCCTTGATTGCTCTGCTCTAATTATTATGTTTTTGTTGTTGACGTTTGGGACGGAATGGATCCTTCAAACTGTCACGACCTACGGGTCCATAAAGGAAATTAAACACTTTCGTTTTATGTTATGTCGGGGCGTGACATAAATATTCCTCGAATGATCTATCACTTCAAGCTATTTGTGATGCCGATTGGGCTGGTGATCCGAATGATCGTCGCTCGACTACTGGATTTATGGTGCTTCTTCGAGATGAGCCTATTAGTTGGGGCACTAAGAAGCAGCCCACTATAGACATCCCATTTTGTCGGCTATCAGAATCAGGAGACCCATAGCTTCGTGGTTCACAATGATCGAAAAAGACTAAAAAAGGACTCTGGGAAGTTAGTCGTATCTCTCAAAATGCTCAAAATGACCAAAATACCCCTGGAAGCCCAAAACTCCCAGATTTGGACCGAAAGTGGAAACATGCTACATCATAAAAAAAATACTAAAATGAGTTTTGAAGAAAAATCAGATGAAATCGTCAGCTCCCAGAGACTCCCGGAAGTCCCGAAAGTTCCCCGAAAGTCCGCATTGACTGGCTTGACCTAGGGTTGACCAAGTTTGACCAGGGTTTGACCAAAATCATCCAAATTTGCTGAAAAGTTTCGAGAACATTCTAGATTATGTGAAAAGTACTAAATGAGTTTTAAAAGAAAATCGGACAAAAACGTCAACTCTTGGGATCTCCCAGAGCCTCCCAGAACTTCCTGGAAGTCCTAGGTTTGACTGATTTGACCTAAAAGTGGACTTGGAAACTAGAGTTCCGTATCATTTTTCATGGATATTGGAGGTCAATAGCATTCCAACGGTATATCGCACATAATTTTGGATTCAATCCAAATTTATTATGAATTTCCGAAGGTGAAAAGGCGATCAAATCGACTTTTATCGCGAATACCTCAAAACTTTTCAAAGTGACCTATCTCCGAACTATTTTTTATGGAAATTAGACTCCATTACCTTTCTAGCGGTATATCACAAGCTCAATTTGGAGTGCATTTTCTGTGAATTTCGGACCAAATAGGCCTTTTCGCGAATACTGAAACTTCTAGGGCCCTAAATACAAATTTCTGGGCGTCTGAGGAGCAGTGCCGCCGCGGCACTGGGCCATTGCCGCAGCGACACTCAACCCCCATAGAACCCATCTTTGTAATTTATTTTGGGGGTCTAAATTGAATAATTTAAGACCAAAACGATGTAGTTTTATGTTCACAAATGTGTGGGACCAATGTGAACACTTTCTAAATCCCAAAACCACCCAAAATTGGCCTATATAAACCCCCCTTTGCTCTTCATTTTGGGGGGGCCAAGTGCAAAGCTTTAGAAAGTTGTAGAGAGAAAGAGAAATAGAGATAGGTTTAGAAGAGAGAAAGCGAGCTTCTCCCACTGATTTTCTATAAGAAAGTAAGTTTTAATCTTGCTTTCTTCCATTGCCTCTCTTATACTTCACATTCAAATCCTCCCCAACCACCATTCTTGAACAATCTTGAGTTAAGAAGCTACTTCCATGTCCAAATGTCAATATCTATAAGTGAAACACCAAGCTATAAGTCGAAAATCACATTGATTATCATCTATTGATTGTTATTATTTGCTTGTTCATATTATGTTTATCTCTTCTCACCTCATTTCTTTTTTATTTTTCTTTGATTAATTACATTTTTATCATTATCTAGATAACATGTTGTTTGAGGAGAGTGAATCCTTATAGATAGTAGCTCTTGACCTCAAAGACATGTTAGATGGATGATGATTCTAACTTCAATAAATTCATATGTATTATTGAAGTCATATTCTCAAACAAAACAATGTCGTCCAACAATCTTGGAGGTTCTTGATATGAGTTCAATGTTGATATTTCAAGTGGTCATAACCTTCATTTAGATGCTGAAAATGCACTCTCAAAACCCCTATTTCAAAACCCCTCTAAAACCCCTAATATTTGGATTCCTAGAAATAAACCTTGTTTTCTCAAGAAATCTTCAAAACAGTAAATGATCTAAGTTCAAAGATTTCTCTAGAACTCAATACTCAATGTATGGTTGCAAGACCACTTGGAAAGTCTTCCTAACTCATTAGAGAATGCCATGACTTTTGGTTTGGTTTGGAAACACTTGGAAGGATTCCATTTTGGCCCAAACATTCCTTTCAAAGATTCTACTTTTGCTGTCACAGCAGCTAGGTTGACTTTCAACTTGTTTTCAGAAATTATTTCCAAAAGGGGTGGTCCCAACTCATTTTTCTCTTGAACTTCAGTGTCTTAGGGAACTTTCTATATAATATGGGCCTCTAGATGTTTTGTTTTCAATTTCTAAGATGTTTCAACATTTCAGTCGATAGTACGAACTCCGTTTCCGAGTAACCTCTTTTGTTTATATGATTTCTCTCAATATGTAATAGTTATTGAAGCTTAGCTTTTTGATATGTGTTATAGACACAATAAGGATGATCGCCATAAAAAATCATGAACTAAAAACATTTCTAACCCCACTTTTCATTTTTCACAAGATTAACTCAGTGTTCTATCCACTATTCATAGCAAGTATACTTTTACTTTCATTCTTTGATTTGATGCTCACATGCACTCCAAATTAGTTCATATCTTAAGAAGTAGTCCATACTACATTTGTACATATCCTATGATGATTTCCTTCATACATTCATGCATACTCTAGACTCCCAAGCCACTTTAGAAAGTCCATGTACACAAACACACTACAACCTTTGCACATTTTAGGATAATGCATCGATGCAAGATTTGTGGTCTTTTTGTGACTCCTAATCTAAGAAGATTGTAAGGAATGAATTTGATCACACATTTATGCTTTCCTCCGATCTAATCTTCCTTTGTCATCCATCCTGGGGATTGAGAAATCTTCTTTTCTCAAAGATTAACATGCATTATACTAGCTCGCTAAGCATATTTTGATATCTTTGATTATTTGTTTCGAGAACAATTCATGTCCCCCTTCTAGACTAGGAAAACTTGATTACTTGATATGTGATTAGATGATTTTTTCTAGGTTTGTTTGTGTGATCTTTCACCTTTGTATTGTGTGGTATTTGGCTTAGATTTTATAAATGATATCTTATCTTTTGATCTTCCATTTCAAGATTCTTATGTGATGTAATATATAATCATAGTATTAATTGTCGAACCAAATATAGTATAAGATGATTATTTGGATGCTAATTAAGGCCCATCGAGAGACGGGGTGAGTTGAGGGTGTTTTAGTCGTGGCAAAGGCTCCTTCCTCTCTCGTACCAAAATCCCGAGCCAAGTTCTTTGGTTATGAAGGGCCGGTGCTCTTTATCCATTTGGGTGAGTCAAAATTAGGTTTTTTGGTTCCTGAAAGACCAAGTGGCGACTCCATATTTGTTTTCAACAGACCCTTTTCCAAATCAATTTCAAAACAAGGAAAATCAATTCCGAAACCCCCGGAACAAGAAATGGGGGTGGACTCACGGAGGTCACGTGTCCACACCCATAGTGGCTCATTCTTCTACCGAAGCTGAATACAGGGCATTAGCAGTCACCTCCGCTGAACGTTTCTGGATACGTATGCTACTTCGAGATCTTAAGATCGTTCTTACTCAGCCTCCTGTTTTATTTTGTGACACCATTTCCAGCCATGGCTCTTGCTTCGAATCCAGTTTTTCATGCTAGGAAGAAACACATTGAAATTGATTACCATTATGTACGCGAGCAAGTGCTTCGCAATGATCTTCTAGTTGAATATGTGACTACTGATGATTGAAGAGCTGATCTTTTTACCAAAGGCTTGTCTGCCGCCAAATTTCTTCACTTTGGTATCAATCTGCTGTCTGATTTTCCATCCATCAGCTTGAGGGAGGATGTTAGAGATCAGCAACCTATTAGCGGTTAATTTGTTGTGCTGAGTCAGCATGGTGTTATCTTAGCTGTCAATGTAACAATTAATAGTTAGATTGTAACCGACTCACTTTCTGAGTATATATATACTAGTCTCTGTAACTTGATATTATAATGAAAAATATTCTGCAATTCAGCTTCTACATTTATTGCTTTACTCTGTAAAGCATGAACTCTTTCAATTTCAACACATAGGAATATCAATAAAGGAGGCTCATGGTACTTAATTTCCAAAAGAATTCCAAGAATTGTCAACAAAATATCTTACAAGACTTAAAGAGCTTTCCCATTGGCTGCAACTAAGTTCAAAGAGTTGTATACTTTTACTCTCACTCACTCACTCTCTCTCTCTCTCTCTCTCTCTCTCTCTCTCTCTCTCTCATGTTGCATACAATTGTGATAAATTATTAGTACTAAAAGAACTGTGCTAATCTTTCGAATTTAGAATATGCAAACCAGAAATTACATGACCAAGCAAATTTTCTTTTCTCTTCAACATTTGAGATTTTCTGGAGTTAGTAATGAAAGCGACGAAGTGGAAGTTAAGAAAGTTGGAATTACAAACAATGTCAACATAATTCTCAAGAGAAACTCCATGATTATGATTTGCCCCCTAACTCTCTTTTTGGATTGCGAGAACTGGAGAGAAGAAAAAATGAAGGGCATCATTTTCTCTTCAGTTCTCTCGTTTAGATAGTTAAATTGGGAGATAATACAACGTTAATGAAGAGAATTGGAGAGAACGTGAGGAAAAATTAGAACCCAAGTTTGGTTCTCACCAAACCGAAGAGACTGAGAAGAGAAGAGAAGAGAAGAGAAGAGAACTATAATAAAATGACCAATATATATCTTGTATGTTTAATCTTATTCCAACATACCCCTTGCACTTGTAAAGTGTCATTACCATTATTTAATAGAGGGTAAGAGAGTAAATTGATTTTAAATATTTTCTTTTCTCTTCTCTTCTCTTATGAAAACTAAACAAACAAGAGAATCTTATAATTCTGTTCTCTCCATCCAAAGAAGCGTGCTTTCTCTTCTATTCTTTTCTCTCCATCTAAACAAGTATACTTTCTCTTTTATTCTGTTAATGAGGTCCACTTCTCTTCTCTCTGATTCTCTCAATCCAAACACACTGTAAGGCTTACAGTTCTATGTAATACTCGAAACAAAACCCAAACTAATAAGGTATTACAGATGTATTAAGAAATTGATTGAAATTTGGATATTTTAGGAAATCAGAGTAAACTAATGCCGCAAATGCTGCCCAAAACAATCTTTTCCACAAAGTTATAGATAAAGCAAAAAGTTTTCAAAAATGACAAAGTTGCCCTTATCGAGAAATAAACAGAGAAATAAAGCCGAAAATCGGCTTACATCATATATATGGTTCTTGGCATTCAATTTTTAGCCCACCGAACTTCTATTGGATTTATAAAAGTGGCCCAAGAGGCCTTTCTTCATATTCTGCATGGAAAAATGAGTAGTTCAAGCTACCAAAGAAAAATCTAATTTCTTATTTCTATTTTTTTTTTTCTCTTTTGAAAGGTCTTGGTTTATGCCAATAGGCATAGAAGACTTTCTGTAAATCAATAAACCCAAGAAAAATGAGTAATATATATATATATATAAAGGCCGAAGTAAATGAAGTCTTTACAAACTTCTACATCAATAACTCTCTTTGCACCAAAAATCTTATGTGGCATTTTCTTATTATCAATAGTATTTTTTTTTCAATTTTTTTTTGTGATTTTTTATTAGATTTTTTTATGGTTCATGCTTACGGGATATGTCTTTCTATAATTAAGTTCATTGAATCTGTTTTTTGTATTTGTTTATTCATATATTACATAGGTTCATGTATTAGTCTTAAAGTAATCTTACAAATGATATTAAATGTAACAGATATATGAACTTGAATAGATACATTATGTTTAGGATCCTATAAATACCTATGTAATCCTGCTATTTGAATAATTG
The DNA here is from genome assembly GCA_033977485.1 of Hydrangea macrophylla. Lineage (NCBI taxonomy): Eukaryota > Viridiplantae > Streptophyta > Magnoliopsida > Cornales > Hydrangeaceae > Hydrangea > Hydrangea macrophylla. The sequence continues at coordinate 42,668,636 of CM066993.1, forward strand.
AAACAATGAATTGAAATAGAAGTATCAGTGTGTAAATCTCCTTCTCTTTAGAATGTGCTTATCTTAGTTTTCTATTTTCAAATATCCTACTTGTCCGTGTGTATCTATTTCATATTTATGATGTACTATAAATTATTTTATTTAGGCACTCTTGGAATAACACGATAATTGGATTTTATTTTATTTGAGACATAATTGGATTTTATTCAATAGACTATAAGTTGTGATAAATTTTTATAGGATGCTCTCTGTAAGTGAATTTCTTTCCTTTCAATCACTAACCTATACTTTGAGAATGTTTTTACTGTAATTTGTATAAATTTATATAATATGATTTAAATGAAAATGTTAAAATTATTAAATAGAATTTATACTATTAAATTTGTTATGAATTTCAATTTGTTAACAAATTCCTGCACGTATGATTGAGTTTTCGACTAGTTCACCTCCAAAGACCAAGGACAATGACTACAGAACGCCCAAGTAAACCAGTCAAATTGCTTCTTTGGCTTGGCCTAATAACGAACAGTGAAGCAAAGAAAAGTATTAGACTCCGAATTCCTTGAAGTAGTCTTTTGTGATTACTTTCAGAGGAGTTGAGTCCCAAATTATTTAGGGCCCCAATTAAAAAAAAAATCTCAATTTATAAGGCCCAGAACATAACAAAATGAGTGTTCACATTCAGAGGAGACCCTGAGTCAACGCAATCAAGGCGGTTGATTTGAATCCAAAATTATTTAGGGCCCAATAAAAAAAAGGAAAAATTAGACTTCAATCCTTAGTTAAAGTGTCAAAAAGTATAAAGTGGTCGTATATTTGACAATTTGTTCCAAAGTACTTGTCATCAGTGTCAGGAATTTTCTTGAACAAGCCCACGCGCGCGTGGTCTAGCAGCCCAAACATCACAGCCACTCACACCGTGTGAGTGGCTGTGCTATAGTATTTTTCATTTTAAAAAATATTTCAAAACTTTAACTTTCCATAATTTTTTATCTACAACTCCATTTTTTTACAAATTTTAGATCGTTGGAATTGTGTCGACGAGAGCTACAAAACTAGTACCATTGTTGATATGTTTTGAGCAATTTTTTTTTCCAATTTGAAGAAATTTTGAAAAAAATAGAGTTTTGTGAAATTTCACAAAACTTACTTTTGTGAAATTTCACAAAACTCACAAAACTCACAAAACTATTTTTGTGAAATTTCACAAAACAATTTTCACACAGTTACACAAGGCATGTAAGATTTTGATTTTTTTTTTGCTCAAAACATATCAACAATGGTACTAGTTTTGTATCTCTCGTCGACACGATTCCAACAGTATAAAATTTGAGAAAAATAGAGTTGCATGTCAAAAGTTATGGAGATTTAAATTTGCAAAATATTTTTTGAATTTAGAAAATCATACGGTACAGTGCTCATACCGCATGAGTGGCTGCAAAACCATGGCGCGTGAAAATTGGGCGAGAGTGGGGAAAATGTGGGAAATGTTTAGGTGCATGTCAGTTTTGTCATTTTGACAAAGATTAGGGACTTTTAATTAAATGCAGATATTGAAGGTGCTTTTTGTTAAATTTTTAGTTGATAAGGGATATATGTCGAACCGTCCCTTAAAAAAAATATCAATTTTATAAGGCCTGAATAGAATAAAAAGAAAAAAAAAATGAATACAATACATAGTTTTTGTGAGCGAATGGAGAAAAATAATTTATATATCAGACTCTAATTAATTAGGACACAAGACTTCCTTAGTTAGCCTTTGTAAATTTTAAGAAATGCCCAATTCTATGACAAATTAACTTCAAAATCCAGTACCTGAAAAAAAAAAATTTCAAAGCCCCACTTTAAAGCCTTTAGTTCTTTAACACAAAAAATAAAAAATCAAAAAAATTCATACGTAATATATTAATCCAATTATTATGTAATCCATGCAAATATTTTAAACAACTAAACATATGTAATGTATATGTTAGCCTAACTTTATAAATTATACTCATAGACTTCTATTATCAACAATATATGATATGCCCAAAAATGGTCCTGTAGTCTAGTGCTTGGGGCCCGACCCAGACCGACTGACCTCTAGTTCAGGAATCCAGGTCTGACCCCGAGATCTAGTCCAGTGCTCCGGTCCAGACCCGACCAACCTGACTAACAAGACGGGTTGCATCGGTCAGTCACAATACAGCTCAGGAACAACTCGGCTAGCCCAGAAGTGCATCCCAAACACCTCAGACTCCAGCAGTTTCCTAAGCCAGTTTGGAAATCTTCCAGATACGCATAAACAGTTTCTTAATCAGAATAGGAAACCATCCGAAAATATAGCTATCATTATAGGCTGTCAACAGTTTCCTAAATGGACTGGAATTCTTTGTAAAGGAGGACTCTTCTTCTTATCAAATGGTTCTCCCACCCCCATTAGAGGGGATTCCCTAGTTCGATAGCACCAACAATGTACGTTGTCTAGCCTCTCCCAAGAAATCATAAACGCACACCCTGCACGGTTGACCCTTGGTAGTTCCAATCGTCATTTTTGGATCAGCAAGGTCCATGCAGTAGTTTTATTTCATATTGTGGATGTGCTTAGACACACAAGTGGACGTAGTTTCCTTCATTAACAGGGCCGAACCACATACAAATCCGGTCTCTCATTATCCCCTTCACTATTTCTCTCTCTTTGATCTACTCTAATTTATCTTTCCAAAAAATTGCATCATCAGTTTGGTGCCATTTGTGGGAAACGATAGATTTCTTAAAAAATAAATCTTAACTGATAGCCTCCGAAGAAGGGTAAAAAGGCTGCGTAGCTGGCTAACTAGGACATTCCGCTAGCCACGGTCCCAGTGCCTGTTGCGGCAGTCCTAACACTGGAGTAGATCACAGTGACTCTCGTACAACTCTTGGATG